>CM057459.1:903065000-904315000 GCA_016271365.2 Neoceratodus forsteri
CAGCAACAGTGAGGCTAAGAAGGGCAGTGGGTATGCCAGGGGATGGCTTCCATGTGGCAGCTAGGTATAAGGGCGAGCGGTGGCACAAAGCTGCATTGTAGCTTTAAGGTCGGGTGGAGGGGATCATAGGGACAGCCCAGGATATGGGAGGTGGAGCCTGCATGTATTTAATAGAGGTCAGGGCCAGGGAGGTTGTACCATTTCTGAGCAGTTGCTCCAAGATGATGCTCTGGCTGCTTCACTTACACTGTTTTCTGCACTAATTCAGAAGATTTACATTTTGTTTGTTTTTTGGGTTCAGCTTCGTTCTGTTTTCTCTTGTTCATCTTCAATCTACTTCATTGGGGGTGCGGATGTTGTGGCAATTTTCCTTCCTGAAAATCCTGGATCCAAACCACCAAGAATTAAATGAACAGTTGCTAAACATAGTGTAGTATACCTGATAGAAAACATGGGTTTCCTTTCCTTTCCTTTCCTTTCCTTTCCTCTCCTCCCTCTCTTTCTTTCTTTCTTTCTTTCTTCCTTTCTCTCTCTCTCAGGTAGGCCTGTTGTGAAAATGCTGTCCCTGTTTCAGGAGCAACCCAGAATTTATTGCATATAACAAGCAGGCAGAGAAGTACATTGTTAAGAATACATTGTCAGAATAGGTCAGACATGACATTGTCAAACTACATAAGGTGTGAGACCATACACTTGGCCAAGCAAAGAGATAAACATACACAAGGCAGGTAAGGGAAACATCGATCCATAGTTCATCAGAATTATCCAAAATGATCCAACATGAGAGGGCATGGATAATCATGGTGCAGGGAATTGTCACCTATTTCAAGCACAGATACTGTTTTAGTGGTACAACTTTAAGCTTTTTTTTGAACCTACTGACAGTAGGGCAGTCATGAAGGCCAAAAGGCATGCATTCCAGATAATTGGTGAAGAGGTGGATAAGGACCACTTTTCCACACCAGACATAAGTTTAGGTATCTTCAGCAGAAGGTTGCTGGAGGACCATAGAATTCTTCTCTGGGGATTGATTTTTAGAATATCATACAGGTTAGAGGAAGGGGTGGGACTCTTAACAAGCTTACAGGCCAGGCAGAGGAGAAGGTACTCAAGCCAACCCTTCTGTGAAGGCCAGTTCAATGACCATAGTATATTGCAATTGTGCTCCCTGGGTGGCGCTCCAGTGGTGAAGCGTCCAATTTTATTGTATAAAACGTTAAGCTCCTTAAGCTCAGAGAACCTCAGGGACTGCAAAACAGGGGTGTCGTCCAGCAGGAAATAGTGTATCGGTAGCAATTATAAGCTGTGAATCCTTTGTGATAAGAGTCCCAAAGCAGTAGAGTAGGCCAGTTTTCTGGTGAAGGATCTGGATTATGTGGTCAATATGAGTTCTGTAGGAATGTTCCTGGTCCAAGTGAACTCACAGGTATTTGGTGGACTCAACTACTTCTATGGGTAGATCAGCAGAGGTAGTGATAGCAAGCAGGTGTTGCCTAGACTGCCAAACAAGAAAGCGTTGTTCTTTTTGGCATTTTGGAACAGCTTACTGGTGATAAACCAATGTTCAGGTTCAAGGTGGTTACACATTATCTGGGCATTGAGACAGCTTTGGTCCTTAGAGTTATTATATAGGACAGAATCACCTGCATACAGTAGGAGTCTTACCCCCAACATTTACTTGACATATTTTTAACAAATAGAAAAAATAGCAGGGTATCTAATATAAAACCATAAGGGACACTGTCCAAGATTGGTCTGGTTTTGGACAAAGAGCACCTCCACTTGACCAAATGGGATCTATCAGATCTATCAGTGAGATAGTGGGAGAACCAGTGGCAAGACAGTGGATCAATGCCAAACTGCCTTACTTTTGATAGAAGAAGATTATGATTAACCAAGCCAAATGCTTTGGTCAGGTCAGTGAAGATTACATGGTTAAACAGCTCTTTCTCTGTACCCCCCCCCCCAGAAATCCGTGGTCGATTTGACAAGGGCAGTGTCAGTACCATGATACCACCTGAACCCGTGTTGTCTATCAGTCAGCAGGGGCCTCTGCTCCAGGATGTCAATGACCTGGTTACAGACAAGATGTTCCTGAATTTTAGCAAGGGAGCAGAGGAGATAATTGGGATGGTAGTGCTCAACAGGTTCTACTGAGTCACTTTTATGTCCTGCAAAACTATGGCAATCTTCCAGTGCTCAGGAATTTGGCCTTCTAATAGGAAATAGTATATGGTTAGGGCTTATTGTTAATGAAAACCGGTGGCTTTCTAAATCTTGTTGTAGGGCAGTTCAAAGGTCAGAAAAGTTGTTGTACTATTGACGTGATGTCGGAATGATAGTACAACAGCTTTTAGCTTTGAACTGCCTTCTGATTGGCTCATACCAACAAGCTCGACATAAAAAAGTGCAAGAAACATGGCAGTTTAGCGAGCAGCGAGTAGAGGACTCTGCCCGTTTTGACATGAGGAGCTACCATCGCTCCATGTCCCAAAAGTGATTTTTTTTTATTTTAAAAAGTACTAATGGTGACACCGGAGGGAGCAAAAGTGGCGACAAATGAAACGAGCACCAGCGGCAGCAGGGAGAAGCAGGAGCGAGTGGCACCAAGAGTGGAACAAATTTGAAGCGAGTGGGAGTGGGGAGATGCTTGAGTGAGAAACATGATGATAAAACAAGCCAGCAACGGAAACAAAAAAATTTTCATCAACAATAAGCCCTAAGCCATATACTATATAAAACAGTGGCTGGTCGTCCATCCACAACTAAGGCTGTTTCCCTCTAGGGAGTTGATGACATCAGAGAGACCGCTCGAGCTTCGCTCTCGAGGTCTCAATGATGTCATCAACTCCCTCGAGGGAAACACAACCTTGTTGTGGATCGGCGACCATCTACTATTCTATATTTTATTAATAAGCATGGCAACTGTAGAAGTGATAATGGGCAGCACTTTTCAAGAGTTTAGGCTCCATTTTATCAAAACCTGCAGGCTCTTCCACTTTCAGCATCTTTAGGAGTGCTAGGACCTCCTTCCAAGTGACCAACCAAAAGTGGAACTTAGGGGGGTAGTTTTCACTGGTTCAGGAAGGATGGGGTGGGGGGGTGGTAGGACCAGCATAGGGAGGTTTACATTTTTCCAGGTCAGTGAAAAAAATAATTAAAAGCATTGGCTACTGCCAAGGGGTCACTGACAGTCTGACCATCCACTACTATATAAACGTTAGTGGTTTCGAAGTGGGTTTTAAGAAGCGAGTGCATTTGTGCCCAGAATATCTTGGAGTTAGAAAGATTTTGGTTTCGCAACTGGGAAACATAGCTTCTCTTGCCACTTTTTAGATCTTTCTTGCAAGCATTCCTAAGCTCTCTGAACTTGACCCAGTCCTCCATAGGACCCATGGACTTGAGAAGCCCCCACATCTTGTCCCTATGTTTTAAACATGTTCTAACCTCAGGGATGAGCCATTTGGAGTTCTGGCCTTTAATCCTGACTTGTTTTAAAGGAATGAAAAAATGTTTAGGGTGCTATAGGCGAGGGCAGAAAAATGCTGCACCCCTACAACATCCACATACATAGTCCAAAAGAGAAAGGGTGTGCAAGAGTCTGAAATAAAATGCAAATGCTCAGTCCTTGTGTTCCTAGTGCTGCTTATTGGGAGCCAAAGTGTGGTCAAGTCATAAAAAAAATTCCCCGTCACATTGAATCTAAACATTTCTTCCTCAAAGACAGAGCTGCTAGAGCAGAGGAGGCTGTCGGGGGAGAATTGTAGATGCAGTCCAAAAACAAGGGCTTTGCTTCCTCAAGCAGTATTTTTAAAATGATGGCCTCACAGTCAGACCCATCTAGGGTCTGACAGTTTAGCAGGGTGGCATTCAGTGAGGATTTTTGTGTATAGTAGAACTCTCCCACCCTGCTTAACCACCCTATCCTTCCTAAATATGTTGTAGACAGGAAGCTTAACCTCAAGAAGGAGTACAAAAGGTTTTAACCAGGTGTCAGATACTGCAATCAGGCCTGGGGTATATATGTCAACCCAACTTTCCATTTCCTGTGTAGCTATTATTTTTCCTGGTATATTATATGTATACTAATGAATCCTAATCACAACTAGCACAACACCAAACCCCTGCCAGTCACCTTACCTACCATGTGTTCCCAATGGATTTCCTTCTGAGTCAGGGACCCAAGGGTAGGGCAGTTCCCTCTCCAATATGGCAGAATTTGGTGGTGGCCAGAGGACAGCAGGCTGTCATCCTGATGGCACTGGGGCTTTATGTCCCCATCTATGTCCTCTCTCCTCCCACAATACCATGTAGCCTCTGTTGGACTCTTGCAACCACAGCACACACTGGGCTGATGCCACTTGTCACAGAGGAGGAAGCTCGTTGACCCACCACAAGGGGCTTCTGTGGCATCAGGCCTGATCAAACTTCATACAGACGCATCTGGCTATCATGAGCTGCACATGATCTCGGCTTCTAGGCTCACTCCAAATACACAGATCGCTGTCATGGAAGTGAAAAGCAATTCCACTAGGCCATTGAGCAGCCATTAACATGGCTTAATTGTTTCATTTTGTGATTCAGTACAATCTTTTACTCTCTTTCTGCCTTCCACTCATGGTTCATGCCTGTCCTTTGTCCCTTGCTTAAGGGCATTCCTTGCTTGACCCACACTTTTGATTTTTTTGAATTCTACTATTCTGGCACTTACAATTGCCCCCTCCCAGTCATTACCCCCATGCCCATTTGTTGGACTGTGGCTCTTCTTATTTAGGGGAGGACATCTCACTGAGTTTGAAGCTCCACTAGTCATGTTTACCAAATCTGCAGCACCTTGTGTTGGTTAGACTTCCTTTCAGGCTGGAGGTGGACCATTAGTGCCATTCAGCAATTGTTCACATTTTTAGATTTCTTGGGTCCCCAGGCTTATGTCATGCCTTCTTTTGCAATGGGATAGGCTAGCTGAAACCTCTAGGGATAGGACTTTCACTAAGTTGGGGTCAGTTTAGCCATACTCATCATCTCTCTGGCATCCTTGTGGTTGACACTCTCAATTAGCAAGATGGAGTACGTAGTAGTTCTTAATTAATCTGTTAAAGCAGTGCTTGTTTCACCAAATTGTCAATGCGGTGTTTATTTGCTTCCCTTGCATTCCTCGCTGCTGTTCTTATACGTGCTTTGTTTAATTTTAATTTGTGCATCATGGCATAATCAGCACTGTTGTCATTGGGATGTCCTAGTTCCATTTTTGTTTTCTATTTCAAGCTTTGCAGCACTTTCAATATGTTTTTTTTTAGGGATTGAGTAATATAAACAATAATCAAAATAAGATACTTAAAGTAGTAATAACGAGCCTTGGTGGGATGGTGACCTTAAGCTTAGGATCCCCAGAAGCTTCCTCCTCTGTTTTTATTCTCCAAAATGCCAAAAGTCATAATATTCCCATTGAAGTTTAGTCTACGGTTACTGTAGGTAATTGTTGGCAATGATGGTGGGCGGAGGGGGGTTGATGTGGCTGTGGTTACAGAGACTTTGGCTATCTAGTTCCATGACTTGGACTTGGCACTCCATGGATACTAAATCTTTAGGATGGACAAGAAAACTGGCAAGGAAGGAGGGGTAGTGCTATTTGTGAGGGAGTGGATAGAGAGTAGCAGGGAGGAGGGTGAGGATGGGAATGTGGAAATGTTGGGGGTCACCTTACAGGATGCTAAAGGCAGGAGGGTCACTCTGGGGATAGTCTACAGATCACAAACACAAACTGAGGAACAGGACATGGAAATAGTGGGAAACCTAATAAATCACTGTGGTAGGAGTAGGGGCAGGAAGACAGTGATGGGAGATTTCAACCTGCCAGGGGAGGACTGGTGCTCTATGGCATCAACAAATGCTAAGGAAAAGTGGATTCTGGATACATTTCAAGATGTATTCCTGTCACAACTGGTGGAAGAGCCAACAAGAGAAGGAACCATCTTGGACTTAGTTCTGACAAATGGTGACCAGGCAAAGAATGTTGTAGTAGAGAACCCACTTGTGAGAAGTGACCACTCTACAGTTTGGTTCTCCCTGGATCTGGGGAGGGAGAGACATCACACTAAAATGATGGTATTGGACTTCAGTGGGCAGATTTTTTGAGGATGGCAGCCGTTCTGGAAGGACAGTTAGTGAAAGTAGGTGAAGACTTGAACACAGATCACTGGTGGGAAATTTTGAAAGTGGGTCTGTTGGAGGCCACTAGAGCCTGCACAAAGTCCAAATGCAAGAAAGCAAGGCCAAGGAAACCCAGCAGGTGGACCATAGTTTTGCAGTTGTGAGGAGAAAAGGCTAGCCTACTGAAAGTACAAGAAACCCTATAAGGAGAAGGACAAGGAAGAGTGCTATAGGAAATCAAAGGAGGTGAGCAGTATGGTAAGGGCAGCCAAAGCAAACAAATAGCTAAATTTGGCACTGGGGGTCAGGGAGGAAGAGAAGGAAATTTTGAGATACATCAGGGAGAAGTAGACGCATAGGTGGCAGATTACCAGGTTAAAAAAGGAGGGTGAGTGGACAGAGGAGGGAGTGGAGTAGGCTGAGGTAGTAATTGTGTACTGCTCTGTCTTTATGAGAGAAAAGAGTGGGTCAATTCCACATGGGGTAGGTATGGCAGGGGATGGGGGGACACTAACATGTGAAGAGATAGTGTTGGACAAATTGTGGGCAGGCCTTAAGTCATTAAGGACAGACAAGGCCCCAGATCCAGACAGGATCCACCTCAGAGTCCTAAAGGAACTGGCGGATGTCCTGGCAGCACCTCTGGCCATGATATTCAACTCCTCCCTCCAAATGAGAAGTGTACCACTGGATTGGAGAATGGTGAACGTAGTGCCCCTTCATAAGAGCAGACATAGGAACAAGCCAGGAAACTATAGACCAGTCAGTCTGAAGTCCATAGTGGGGAAACTATTGGAAAGCATATTGAAGGAAAGGCTGGTGGAGTTCCTGGAGGTGAATGTCCTTCAGGATGTCAAGCAACATGGATTTGTCCAGGAGAGATCTTGTCAGAATAACCTGGTTGAATTTTTTGACAGGGTGACAAGATTGCTGGATGATAGTAGCCCAGTTGATGTCCTGTACCTGAGCTTCAGCAAGGCATTTGACTCAGTACCACATGGGAGACTGCTGAGAGAGCTGAGGGACCTGAGGGTGGGGGAGAGGTTGATGAGGTGGATTGTGAACTGGCTAAGCAATAGACAGCATTGGGTGGTCATTTTTATTAATGTTTTATCAGCACTGTGTCCTCCAGTTGTCTCTATGCGGTCACACCCCCAAAATGATGTCATACAAGAAAACTGTTAATGTTTTACATACAGCACCAATGAATTCAGGGTAAATTATAATGTTGATAAAAATGTTAGTTACTAATAGGTGTAGTCCCTTATTTTGGTGGTGGTGACTGCACCTAATATGTAGATGTACATAGCAAGACATTGTTGGTTCAATAAGTAATTGTTTTCCAATTCCCCTACTGTGAGGTGCAGTCTCATATTTCCGTAGTGGATTCATCAATAAAAGCTCTCATATGTTTATTTTCAAAACAAGGCACTATGCATATAGTATCTAGCCAACAAGATTTCTTTACGGAGAGATTTAGTCTCCTATTTTACCTAGTAGTGTAGTCCCATCTCTCCCTCCATCATCCCCCTGCTGCTACATACCTATGGCACAGTGAGACATACCTTGGCCATACCCCATCAACCCCTTATTTTATGTTTGTGATTGCAATTAAATGTTGTTATTTTAACTGTATAACCTGCTGTATATAACCTTGCTGTACTATGTAATTCTGTACTCTGTTTCTACTGTAATCCTGTATGATCTGTTCAAAAATGTATAAGTCAATTCATAATGCTTCATTAAATGTAACTAATTCTGGGTCGCCCATGAAAAAGGGACCTTCAGGGCTCAGCAGGCCTACCCGGTTATAAACATTTAATAAATAAATAAATGCTGGTAATGTAGATGCCTGCAATACCAAGACTGACCATCAGAGGTCTCTGTTTCAAAACAGTGCTTAAAAACGTTGTTTCCTTTGCATGATGTCATGCTTGGGGGTTGCAACGCTGAGAAAATAAGCATTTGTCAACAACATTCATTGTGTATACTGATGCCATGGGGGGGGGTTGGATGTGAACTGAATTACAGCTCACAATTTTGATGGTGGCTCCAGGATCTAAGCATAACATGGGTGTGGGGAGGATAGCAGCAGTGGGAGGAAGTGGAAGGGAGTGATTTGCTGGCAGGGAACTCAAATGGGAAGATAGGATCAGTGTGCAGGTTTAGCGCGTTCACACTGTAAGCGCTACAGCAGTGTGAACATGCAACCAGGAAGTCAGCATAACACTTTAAAGGACAAAGCCGCCCCAACAACAGAAAATGACTCATCGATAGCCTGCCGACTCATTGGTCTGCCACTTGCTACGGACCTCTCCATTGGGTGCACCCCCTTCACACCCCTGTATAGAACCGCTCATGTCACGCCAAGATGAACTCAAAAAGTAATGGCAAAAAGAAAGTGTTGAAAGAGTACTTTTTGAAAGTTTTTCTCTTTTATAGGTGATTTTTAATTAAAAAAAAAGTTCTTTCACCAACAGTTGAGGAATGCTGGTTCAAGTTCAGAATGCATCATTCTTTCCTGTCGCTCAACAGTGCTAGTGAATAGAATGTTAGCAGGAAGAATCAATGTACCATGATGTTCAGGCAGTACATGTCAGTGTGTAAAAGGGTTAATTGTAAGGTTGTTCAATTCTTAACATCCAATCGCATTGCAGCATTTCTGATAAGCTTTTTATAATTTTTCCTTGCTGCTTTCTGTGCCACTGTTATTGTGCCTGGTGATAGGTTTGGGGGTTCTCTCTCACCAAGCAAAAAATAAACTTGTAAAATCTGTATTTTCAATATTCAGTTGAGCACAAGAGTATTAGAATAAAATGAGACAACAAATTTTGTGACTCTTTATTTCACAGTCTATGTTGTCTCAAACCATACCACATGACTGGAACTTTAAACCAATCAGACGCATGATTAAATTGTGCCCATTTACTGATGTTATCTTATTGTACAATGTATGTCTTAGAGGGTGGCATAGATGGTCCGTGTTGGTCTCCGTGGGGTGGAGGGGGTGGATTCATAATGGGTTTAAGTGGAAAGTCAGTAGGTTCTCATACAAGACCATATAACATAACATTTATCACCATTTGTGGTTTTTGATGAAAAATAATCAACATGGCCTGCATCAAATTAAGGAGCTAGTTTATGTTAAATCATGTTCGAAGGTGTTAAATTTAGGGGTAGTGTGCAGAAGAATTTTTCCATGGAAAGGTTTATAGAATCCAAGTGGAGGTAGTGGTGGCAAACACATTAGGGGAATCCAGATATACAGTGGACAAGTATATGGGAACACTAGCGATAATAACCAAGCTGTAAAGACACAGCTCAAGTAGGTTATGCAGCTTTTGAAGATGGTATGGAAAATGGAAGACTGGATGGGCCTAGCTACCTTTAACATAAATTTTTCTAAGAATAGCGCCATTGACATAAACAGTTGTGCGAAATATCAGACACCATTGCATAATACAATCCAAAACAACCCATAAACATGATAAAATATCGGAGTATCAGGACCCTGGTTGGTGGAGTCCGACAGTGGGCGTAGGATCTTGGGGCATCATCGCACTAACAAGGCTCTTGGTTTTCCTTGTTCATGAATCATGAGGCTGCCCTATCCCTCCCATGGTGAGCACGAACATGCAATGACATCCGGTAGGCATGCGCACACTTCCGCACGCACACCAGACAATGTCTATGGTGGCTCTAATCCCCTCTTCTATGGAAGGTTGCTGGCTCAGTAGTGTCCTGCCACTGCTGGGAGGCACCATATTGCTAACAGTACGTCCCTCACTTCCCAAAAAAAGATGAGCATATGAAAGTATGAACATACAAAACTTGCCAGCAGAAACAGGCTTCAAGGTCTATCAAGTCTGCTCATGTACAGAGCTAGCACCCTATAATGCAGCTGCTCCTCCCCCAATCCCTATTAACCTCCTGGAACTGTTCAGTGCCCTTTATCCAGCCCTGCTTCCTTTCCCTGTCCCATGCCCTTTTGAAGCTCCCCACCATCCTGCAAGCCACCACCCCCTCTGGTAGAGTATTCCATTTCAACACTACCCTTTAAGTGAAGTGATTTCTCCTCATCACCCTCCTGAACTTGCCACCCTCCAGTCTTAGCCCGTGCCCCCTCATGTAGTAATAGTAGTAGCAGTAATCATATGCTCCAACCATCTCCTCCCCTGCTGCCCCCTAGCAACCCGAACTCACTCCTGAACCAGCATGGTGTGAGGTAGGGTGTTCAGCACCTAGACCCTCAGCACCACCGGACTGGATCTAGCACGTCACATATTTTTATAAAATTGCACTGTAGGAAACTGCAACAATTTGTGCACTATGACATTTTTTATGGCAATAATCAATTTAAAAAACTGGAAAAAAAGGATGCTAAATAATGAAACAATAGTATGGGTTCCATTCTTTTTAATATAGCTTAGGTTGATATTTTTAGTTTATTGAAGCTTATCAATATGTTTTCTATGCCTGGAATGTCACATTATTTATTATGCCTGGAATATTACATTATTTCTTTATTATTGGGTTTTATAAACAAAACCATAAAACAAAAAAAGAAGAATTTAGGGTTACAGGTCAAAGTCTGAGATAATAAATCATGAGTATAATGTAATCAACATGCTGTTTGATGTTGCCTTATTTCTATATACTGAAATTTTCAATACCTATATTGTTACAAAAAAAAAATTTACAGATGTGACAAGGCCAAGGGTGTTTGATCTAAACAGGTATACTCCCCAAAGTGAGTGATCCCACATGATCTACTCACGACTTAGTAATATAGTAGCTACACTGAACATCCATCATGAATGTGTTGCTCTAGTGCATTGTCCAAGCTCTCCTATAGGCATCTCTTTTTTGAATTGTAATTTGGTCTCTCTCTGCTTTCTCTCTTCTTGATACACATGTTGGCATCTTTTCATTGCTGTGAGCAACAGAGGTGCATGTGTCAACTACAGAGGCAAGGTGTAAGCCATAAAATCTTGTTTATATGCATCTATTGACTAATTTTAAAATACATGTTCTGCAAAACGCAGCAAGAGCAAACATTAAAAAATCCTTGAGATGGCACGTCCAGACGCATTATTCGGCAAGTTACTTATTTGAAGGTTTTTTATTGCCTGCAGAATTGTATATCGTTCGGCTAGTAGAAATGTGATCATTTAACTATATATTTATATATGATAGTGCATCTTCCCCAAGAGCAGCTGCAATAGCTGGAAAAGCTTGAGAACCTCCACTGATTACTGCACAACTGGAGGAGATAAGCTAAACTAAGGATTAGTTGTAAGTACATGTCATTGAATTGCTACAGGCAACAGGTCAGTTTGAACACGTAGAGTGTTTGCCAATTTTTTGGAGGGGGCAGTCAAGACCCAATTCGAATGAAATTAGACTTCTTAATTTATGTTTTTGAGACGGAGCGATTTTTCCATTTATTTGCAAATCGAATTATACTGATCCAGTAAAACTGAGGCAGAAATTGTTGTATGGAACAGGTATTTCAGTGATAGAAATGACAGAAACCACACATGCCAAGTCCCATTCGTCAAAAAACAAAACAGGAACTCAAAAACAAAGTAAAATAGGCCACACAGGTAATTACAAGGAAGACTACAGATTGACTGTGATCAGGCTTGAGCTACGCTCATTCATGTCAACTGTAATTGACAGTTGCATGAATGAGCTCAGCTGTCTCAGGGCATTTAATGCACGATCACAAACATCCTCTCTATCCCAAAAGTCGGGCACAATGCTGCATGTGTGCAAGTCTGCTTAAATAAAAGATGTGTATCTTTTAAATTAATTTAATGTAAAATTAACACAAAATACTGCCTTGGAAAACATAAGATGACTGCGGACGTCCAATACCAAAAACAAACTAATGGTGACAGTGTTTTTTCAGAGGTCATTGCACTGCTGCTTTAATCATGAATTAATTAAAAACAGGTGAATGAGGTAAGCAGCAATGTTACAGACTGGCAGAAACTTACATGGATACAGATTTGCCCCCCTCTGCTCAATAACTACCTTCCCTATCAAACCTAGTGATTAGCAGTCTCCCCTGCCCCAATTAGAGAAATATTATCAAAATGAATGTATTTTGTCCATTACATCAAGGAGTGACTGCAGATTTAATCAGGAGTGAGTGCAGAACCATATGCATTGTAACTGCCACAGTTGAAAACTAATAAGGAGCCATGGAAAAACCAAACAGAAAGTAAGGTACGTAATTTTTTCTTACAAACAACAGTGCTCTGGAATGTTAATGATGTCACCATGCATAACTAACCTGCAGCACTACTCTCGTTCACTTACAGAGAACTACTTGCAGTATATCACTTTTTACTGAGAGGTGACAGTCGAAAGAACAGCATGTTGCCTGTGGGGAGTATTCAATCACTAGGAAGCACTGTTAGAATGTACACTGGTGGTGGATAACTTGCCGAATCTCGCAAAGCACAGTGAAGAAGACTAAACTTTAACAAGCAAGACGGGAGCAGTGAGCAGGCTCAGTGCATTCACACTGTAAGTGCTACAACAGTGTGAATGTGCAACCAGGAAGTCAAGTAGTGCAGGACTTTACACAACAAAGAACAGAGCCGCGCCACTATTGTTGCGGCTCTGTCTTTGAAAAGCTGGCCAACTCCACCCCAGCGACAGAAACTGAATCATCCCCAGCCTGCCGACCCACTGGCCTGCCACTTGCTATGGAGCTCTCCATTGGGTGCGCCCCCTTCACACCCCTGTATAGCAACTCTCATGTCAATGAGTTTGTCTGAGCCTGCTCGCCACAATGGACTCAAAGAGGGACAGGTTATGCAAATGAAGCAGAGCACAAAAATAAAAACATTTATTTCATGGAAAACAGCAATTATTGGCAGTTTGGATTGTAGGAGACTGAATCACCACTTCTACAGATTACTACAATTTACTACTCCCATTTGCTATGGCAAACCTCGCAAAATCACTTTAACGCTATCATTACAGACACTGTGCTGGGGGTTAGGAGCAAAATGAACCTGTTTGCTGATGATTCTAAACTAGAAGCAGTTGTGGACAGTGAAGAGGGAAGGAAGACACTCCAGGAAGACCTAGAAAGACTAGAACAGTGGTCAGTGACATGGCAGCTGGGGTTTAATACTCGGAAGAGCAGTGCACTTTATTTGGGAGCTCGGAATCCAGGAGACAGCTACTAATTGGCTAGGGTATGGTTAGCAATATCGGAGGAAGAAAAGGATGTGTGGGAGTACTGATCACTGGTAAAATGAATCGATCAGGACAAGGCAGGAAAGCAGTATCTAAGGCAAACTGAATACTGGGGTGCATTGCTAGGGGGATAACTTTGAGAAGGGAAGAGGTAATCCTGCCACTGTACAAATCCGTGGTGAGGCTGCACTTGAAATACTGTGTGCAGTTCTGACACCCCTACTTAAAAAAGGACATTATGCTCCTGGAGAGGGTCCAGAGGAGGGCATCAAAGATGATCCTCAGAATGGGGGATAAGCTCTATGAGAAGAGACTCAGAGAGAGCTAAACATATATGCCCTGGAAGACAGAAGGAACAGAGGGGACATGATTGAGACCTCTAAGTATTTGAAGGGTATTAACAGAGTAAAATCTGAGTGTGTGTTCATACTGTAGGGGGAAGGGACCATGAAAGGTCATAGCCTAAAACTGGTTGTGGTGAGATATAGAAGAGAACTGAGAAAACATTACTTCATGGAGAAGGTGGTGGTGCCTTGGAACATGCTACCTGAGGAGTTGGTATCAATGGACTCAGAGGAAGGATTTAAGAAGGGGTGGGATAGATTCTGTGCATGATGGGTAGGGTACAGGTAGGGAGGGAAGAGACATGGGGAACTCTGAATGGGAATCGGGGGAGGGATGGAAGGGAGAGAGGAAGGGGGCAGCAGTTACCAAACTATGAGCTATATCTTGAGCAGACACGATAGACCTCAAGGCCTAATCTGCTGGCATTTTCATATGTTCATGTTCGTATGTTGAGGCAATTTAGTTTCAAGGGGAATGTGTTTCCACATCGCCTTAAAAAGTGGAACACTCCTCATAAGGTTATTTTTCAGACATTACTGAGCTATACCAATGGTTTGGTGGGGAAAGTTAGCATGCTTCAACATTTCATGGATGTCCACTTTTCTGCTACTCCATCTACCCCTCCTTCTATGGCTGCTTTATGTCACTTCTTACAAGAATCACATATACATACACACACACACACATACACACACACACACACACACACACACATCAAAGTGTTACCTTTATTGTAAGGGGACGTTATACCTGTGACTCCTTTAAGGGTGGACCCCTCCTCAAGAAGATTCCTTTGTTAACATTACTGAGTTATGTGGTACCTCAGAAAGGTGGTAGTCCTTACTGAGAAGACTAAATCAGTAAATAACCAACCTACATAGCAGAATAATGCAATTTTATGTCCCAACCACTATCTTACAGTAAGATACACAACCACTCCTGCACAGATTTAGTTATCCACTAAATCAGTGACCCAACAATTATAAGAACCAGCAGCTAGAAATGGAGAGAAAAAAATCATTTGTTTTTTTTTCAGATAATACCTTTGAGCAAAAGCCCTTCACATAGGTTCCATGTCAAAAATCAAGATGATAACAATAACACGAACAAAGGAATGAAAACAATAGATTGGACATACAGTGATTAGAATGACACTGTCACACTGCTACAAATTTTCATAATAGCAAGAGTCATTGCATAAGTGAATATGTACAGTGGCTTAAGGGCCTTGTAGAAAGTATGCCCATTAACTAAGTGTAATTACGGAGATTGAGAATATTGGGTAATGACAGAGAGAGCAGTGGTGGCAGCGATAGATGATCTGCTGCGGGGGAGAAAGTAAGTTAGCCCAGGGGCCTTTTCAGTTTGCTTAACTGCAGGGCAGAGTAGACATAAGTCACAGGGGCTGTGCCAAGGTGACATGTGGCAAGTTGGCGTGAGCACTTAGTGGGTGCAGTCACATAAGGAGTCAGAGACAAGTTGGAGTTTAAGCTTCCATTTGAAGGCTCCTAAGGTAGCAGGAGATGAAACGTCAATAAAAAGTGAGTTGAACAAGAGAGAGGCTCAGTAGGCAAAAGACCTTTGACCCTGGGAGGTTTGGTATTGAGGGATATTGAAATATTGGCAGACTGAGCCTCTGGTTTGACGTGAGTTGGTACTAAGGGTAAGAAGTTCCTGAACTCCAGGAGGCATCAGCCCAGAGGTCATCTTCTTTGCTAGGGAACAGGTTTGGTATCAAAGTCTACCATTGAACTGAAGCCAATTTGCCTGGGCATATAGGTATCAGGTGTGGGTTAGACACCCTGCAGCTTTGAGGAGCGAGCAGGCGTTATTTAGTGCTATTGTAATATGTTTGAGGGATGTGGTAGTAGCAGAACCATATATGATAAGACCATTGTATACACTTGAGACCACCAAGCTGTGTATAGCTGTGCTGAGGGCTTCGGGAGTCAGACTATGCCTTTGTCTGTACAGGAGCCCAATTTGCATGTTGATGGCTTTGGATAAGTTATCTACATGTCTGGCAAAAGAAAGGGTGCTATCAACTGTGATCCCGAGATATTTAAAATGAAGTACTAGCTCCAGAGATGCTCCAGTATAATTTATGATACTGAGTGCATAGTATCTGTGCTTGCTGTGGGCAGTTGCAAACAGCATGATTTTTGCCTTTTTATAGTTCAAGATTAAGTTATGGTTGTCAAGCCAACTCTCTACTGCAGCAAAGTCTTTTTGGAGCTCATGTTCAACCACCTTGGGATCAGTAGCACTAGTAAAGAGGACCATATTGTCCACATTGAGAAGGATGCGTCCTCAGCAGGAGATGGGAAGTGAATTCAGAAATACACTGAACAGGAGTGGACCCAGGATTGATCCTTGTGGGACTCCTGACTTGACAGGTTTGCTGTCCTAGAGAATGTCACCTATCTTTACTTGTTGCGATCAGTTCAGAAGGTAGCTTCTGAACCAAGCCACAGCATCATGAGAGAGACCAAAGTTAGAAAGTTGCTCCACCAGGAGGCCATGGCTAACTATGTTGAATGCTTTGGTTTAGTCAATGTATGCAGCATCAACCATCTGATCCTGGTCCAGGGATTTATGAATGTAGCCCATGAAAACAAGCAGGGCAGTGGTGGTGCTCTGTCCAGCCCAAAACCCGTGTTGCTGGGGGCATAGAAGTTGATACTTATCCAGGTATTCAGTCAGCTGGTCTGAGACAATTTTCTCAAGGGCTTTGGATAGTGGAGGTAGGATGGAAATAGGTTGGTAGTTACTAAGAGGTGCACAGTCTCTGCCCTTATGGACCGGTGTCACTACTGCAGATTTCCACTTTAGACGAAAGTGGGTGAACCTTAGGGAAAGGTTAATTACATGTGTAAGGGGTGCCAGTATCTCCTTAAGGGTAAGACTGACCTACTTGAGGTGCAAGGTGTCTCTACTGTAGCAACCTTTACCTAACACCTTTAGGATATACTTCCTGGCTTCTTTAAGAGTGACAGTTCTAAAATAGAAAGGCAAATGAATAGTGGGCTGGACAGGATTGTTAAGGCTAGCAGTGGGAGAGGTAGGGCTAAAAAAGTCTGAAGGGAGAACTCCACTGAGGTCAGTGAATGTTGTGTTGAATGAGTTCAAGATGGTTTTTGGGTCTAACGTAGGGACCCCATCTATGTTAAGCATAGTAGGGGCAAATTTAGGATCCTTCTCAGTGACTTCATTGAGATTCCTCCATAATTTTCTGCTATCATTCCAGGCATGAGACAAGGCTTCTGTAGAGTAAGAGTTTTTCACAGCCCAGATTGACCAGGTACAATCATTTCTAGACTTTTTAAAAGACTGCAAATCAGACTGATTACCCAAGTAACGCGCTTTATGCCAGAGGAGATCCTTGGCCCTTAGGAGAGCAAGAATGTCAAGGGAGATCCATGGATTGTTATGACCCTTGACATTTCTCTTTCTAAGAGGTGCATGCTTGTCACACACTTCATTGAAGTGGGAGATGAGGTGCTCAAGGGCAATGTCAACATCATTAGATGAGTATATTACAGACCAGTCACTGTGCCGAAGGTTGTTTTTAAATAAATCAAGGTGGCCATGAAGAAGGACCCTATTAGTTATTATTCTGGTTGGTGGTTTGGAAAACATTTTAGACCAACAGAAAGATACAGGGGAGTGGTCACTCATACCATCAGGGAGTACAGTGGTGTCTGTAATATGTGCAGGGCAATTTGAGAGTACCCAGGCTAATAAAGTACTTGTGCCCTTCCTATAGTTTATACTTGTAAGACCTTCAACAATTTGGGAGAAGTGGAGTGCAGTGATAGCATCATTGTAAGGATTTATTTAATCAGTGATCCAATTTGTATTCACGTCACCAAGCAGAATGACTTCAGAGTTGAGACTCAGGTTACCTAGGCAATCAATGCATGTGTCAAAACCCGCGACAGTGTGTCGTGGGGGGATGTATGCTGATATGATGGTAACAGCCTTATTGTGAGCCCCAAGGAGAATTTTCAAAGCAATTGCTTGCATGTTATCCCTTGTGATGGGTAGCTGCATAGTAAAACCTAGTAGACTGTCCCCCATATAAGTTGCACACCCACCTCCTCATCTGGTACATCTATCTTGGTGAACCACAGTGTACCCTGGTATAATGACGAATGCATCAGGGATGCTGGGCTAAAGCCAGGTTTCTACTACAGATAGCTCATCAGGGTTGACCTGTGTGACCCAGGACTGAAGAAGGTCAAGCTTATCCTGGAGGCTGCAGATGTTGACTGATGCAAAGGTTACCAAGCCAGCATTTTTTTGACCTGTGCCATACCTTGAAGTAGGGCCTGGATTGGGAAGGATGTTCCCAGAGAGCAGGAGGAGTAGTAGCAGGGCTATTCTATTGAGCTTGAGATAGCCCCTATGGGAAGATCACCCATTCCAACCTGACAGCTGAGAGAAAAGGGGGGGGGAATGTGATGTGAGGACTCCTGCAGTAGTAAATCTTCCATGACTCCGAGCAGTCGATCAATTGGTGGTCATGTGATCAGACTGGTAAATATGGCTCTTTACTCATGAATAAATTCTGCAATGACCCATGGCAAATGTGCCAGCCTGCCTCATTACTCACATTAAAATACTTACTCCTGTCTCTCTAAATTTTCATGTATTAAAAACTTTCAAATGGTAGCCATTTTCCCCTTAATTATAACTTTAAACTAAAAAAAATCATAGAGAATGTACTAGCATAGGTCTTTATCAGAAGCATATCCATCACTTAAACAAGTTCCAAGAGGCTGTAGAATAACTAAAATCTGTCCTTTGGAATGGAAATTCAGTTTTTTTTTTGTATAAGTAGAGATAATTAGCACAGGACACTTCCATCATGTGGATACAATTAATTCTGTCTGGTGTAGCTCCCATTTAGGAAGAGCCTGCTGCCCATATTAAGACACTTGACAATGCTTTGTCAAAGTTAGCATCATTTGAGAAGCTATAGGAATATAAAATGGAACTGGAGGAGAAAATTAAAAAGTGATGATACACAGCTAAAGGCAGTAAAAGAAAAAAGTTAAGAAGCGATTCAATAGATTACTGAAGTGGGAACGTCTTGGGAAATAGTCATAAAAATGAGAAAACAAAGTCTATTTTGATAAAAAATCAAATGACAATTTTTTTCTTGCTCTATTCTACTGGCCCCATGAAGGACAATTTGAGTACCAGTTCATCTTTTTAGATGGGTGCCCCATTGGTAATTGCAAGAAAACTTGAGGCACAGCAATTGAAATGCATATTTTCAGTTCCCTCAGAGTAAAGGAAGAAAATATGTGTGTATGTGGGGTTCAGAGAAAATAGAGGGCAAATTAAATAGAAGCAATGTGTGCTGTTGAAAATTTGTCAAGTAAAGAACTTACTGAGGTCAGTTAACTGTCCCTAGTAGGGGTCTGTTATTTATCTTTACTCAATGGATAGATACTAGTCAATTAATGATTGACTTCAACTTGTTATCCAGTAAACTAACTCTCAAAGGCATTTATTGTAAAGATTGTTCTACCCAGGACATAGAATAACATGCACAAGATAAAAGTATTGAGGTGAACCATGATGACGTCATACCAAAATCTGTATACTGCTTCCCTCACGGACCAGTGGTACTCAAATTGTGTGAATGGGACCTGTTATAAATGGATCTGAATTCAGGCACAGGGCAAGGATACAAAAATAAAGTATTTTCTTATATAGCAAAAAAAATAAATGACTGCTTTAAAAGATATGTGTCAGGATCAGTCCATCACATTAAAGCCCACAGACAATGGTGGTACTTTTTTAATGGTGGACCAGACAGAATGTCAAAGTGAAACTGACTATTAGTTGTGGGATTGTACTTTCTATAGAACATTTACTGGAAACATAACTAATGTTTTCAATGCAAGTATAGATGAATATTGGAGCTGGACACAAAGAATGAGTTGGATATCACTTGAGGGAAAATACATTTCTAAATGTTGATAAGTTAGTGGTCCCCACAGTTTATACCATTCCCAAATTCCACAGATCCATAGTTAACCCACCCAGATGCCCAATTACTCTATTTTAGGCATTGATTGATTAACAGAACTATTATCTAAATATGTAGATTCATTTCTGAGGCCCATTATGCAGTGTGTACCCCAGAACATACAAGATGCGGAAGACATACTCATGACCATAAGAAAAATTGAAATGCAGCCATAATTGATCTTTGCAACACTTGATGTGGCATCATACTATACTTTGATTCCATATCTTGATGGCTTACAGACTCTTCACATACTTCTGGAACACAGGGGAATAGAAATGACCCCAACTGAAGTTTTGGTTAATCTTTCTGAAATAATTGTGAAGCTCAAAATGCTCCTTTTAGCTAATAAGTATTATCTCAAAGTTCAAGGCAGAGCTAAGGTCAAGACATTCAGACCTGTTTGCAAACATTTATCTTGCCAAGTGGGTGTTTGGGGGGGTATTCATAGCAGCACCACAAATCCCTAAATTGTTGGATTTGTGGTGCCACTATATGGATGACATCATTATTATATTGAAAGGAATGGTCCAAGAATGTAAAGATTTCATGAGATACTTAGAGAGCACTAGCTCTCTTTAATGTTTCAACTCATGGTAGAACAGAAATATGTTTTTTTGATGGCTGATTATGCAAGGGTGATGACAACAATATCTTATCTAACTTAGTTAAGGCCCTGGACACTCTAAAGAACTGTTTTGGAAAACCATTTTTAAAACCAGTTTAGCTAAACCATTTCAATGCAGCCACACTACTCAGTAAGCATTTTTAATAACAATTTAGTCTGGCCACACTGCTAGTGTTAAACCTGTTCTCCTTGTAACTATTTTGTGTTAAATCCAACACACAGAACTGTGCTTGCCTGGACACACTGCAGCTAGAACTGTTTTACTTAAACCATTGCAGTGTAAAACACTTTTACTCCTGGACAGACCTGTGAGTAAAACCATGCTAGCTCCAAAACATTTTTAAAAATGGTTTAAAGACTAGGTATCTAGCAGGGTTTAAAAACACTTTGGTTAAAACATTTTAAGGGGCTTGTAGTCTGTCTGCAAACAGTGCTAGGGGGATTTAAATCATTTTAAGGCACTTAAGCCATTTTAAGTTCCCCAGTGTGTCCAGGGCCTAAATGGCAACTGATGAAAAACACTCTATTGTTAGCCTCTAGTTGTCATCCAGTACACACTATTATTGGCAATTCCCATGGGACAGTTATTACGTGTAAAACCTAACAGTACCAGAAAGTGATTTTTAGCTTGAAACAGGAAGATCAAATCAACAAATTCATTGAAATAGGTAATAATTCAATTTGTATACAGAAAGTGGTGAAATAACACCATAGATAGGGAAGTGTTATTACAAAATACATATAGGAGAACAAGCAATAGATTTAAGGGCAATTAAATAAATAACTTCACAAGATTAATCGTAACTTACACTAGAGACACACAAAAATTCAGAAATATTGTTTGTAAGCATTGGAACATGACAGTAACAGATGACAGACTGGTGCAACATATTCCAAATAAACCAAAAGTTCTATATAGGTATGCCAGGAATGTAAAAGACAGGGTAGAGAAGACTTTATACCTCTCAGGTTAAACAGCACAGTATATGGCCTAAACCAAAGGGAAAAATGTGGGCATTGCTATTTTTATAAATATATTGTTCAAAAGGAAAGTATAGAGAACCTTGAGGTAAAGGGAAAATCTTCTGTAACCAGCATGTTATTTGACTGAGTGAGGAATTGTGTTTATAATGTTCTGTGCATTTTGGGCATTTTATATATGTCAGACATTTAGAAAATGTTATCTCACATTAGCACTTGAGCAGACAGGAATATTAAATATGCCATTGGTCACCATGTAGCAGAAACATGTTAAATGACCACATTACTTTCTTTGGAATTCAGAAGCTTAACAAAAGTGTAAAGAGAGGTGACTGGCAATGTTTGGTTAATAGCAGTGAAAGTAAATGGATTTTTAGAATGTGGGCTTATTTTTCTCCAAGGCTCAGTGATTCTGTAGATGTTGGTCTCTATTATGACTACTCGAAGGTTTAGTAATCAGCCTATGTTATCTGTTTCTATATCTATAAACATGAATGAGCAATATAGTTTTTCTAAAACAAATCCTTAAAAAGAATGTTTTTTTCTGTCCTCTGTGATTGACCAAACATTATTGCTATGTCCCGTTAGGCATTATTTCAGACATGGAAGATACTGCACATCATCTGGAGATGATTGTCAAATTATCAGGTGTAGCTGAAGGAAGAATTTGAAAGGAAACAAAGAAACAAAACAATGAACATTATTAATTTGTGCTGTGTGAATTCTCTTGACCATCTGTTTACATTTGAAATGTCATCATTTATGTATTTATTTATTTGAGCATTGGATAACACCTTTGAGCACAAGTGCTCTTTTGCAAAGGTTCCACATCAGTGACAAACAGGTATGGAAAACATTGAGACACATGAACCATAATAGTGACATTATAATATATATGGATCAGTAAAAAGCAAAAACTTTCCCAGCTCCCTAGCTCATAAGTGCACTTAATTTAGTTAAAAAACAGAAAAAGTCACAAAGCAAAAGAACCAACAGGCCTGGACAACACCTAGGCTCTGTCGGTAAAATGCCAGCACCTTGAATAAGATATAATCTGTATTAATCCTTGTCCTTGTCTGGTGACTTGTCTATCTGTGTCTGAGCTGGTGTCTGACTCTACTAATGAGATGTCACTTGGTACATCTTCCATGTGTGGAGTAGGTGCAGCACATTGGGCCTGATTGTTCGATTTATTCCATATATACACATTTTTGGTAGCATAGTCCTTATCACCTCTAAGAGGTTTTGTCAATTTCTGTTTTTTAATTTCTTCTTTATATTCATTAGCATTTGATCCATTTTATTTTTGAATTCATTAAGTTCTAGTGGTGAGATTTAAAAGTCTCAGTTTCCAATTTTTTTATTTCATCCAGTGTCTTGCCACTCTCTTTTTACTCTTTTTAATCAGTTATAAAATCCAATCAAGCAAACACTTATTTGTCACCTTTTCCAATTCAAGCATGAATTATCTATCCTCCATCCCATAGTCTGGTGGTTTTTGATTTCTCCAGCCTCTAGGTATTTTTCAGTCTTGCCAATATTTTGTTAATGACACGGCATGCATGTTGTATCTTATATTCTTTCTATGTAACATTTCAAGATATCTCTGGTCATTATGTCTCTCTTTGTAGCCACTGGTATTGTTAAATATATTGTTATACCTCTCTATGGGTCCTGTAATTCCATGTCCCTCCTCTTCAGAGATTGACAAACAATCATTGCTGTCAGCTGCATGTGCAATATCACAAAAGTAGTTCTACAAATTGTAGCTGCAATTCAAATACCAAGCTGGAGCTCTTGGAGACCCATCTCTGCCAAAGCAGGAAACACAAAACTGTATCAGTAAAAAGCAAAACCTCTTTCAGATCCCTAGCTCATAAGTGCACTTAATTGCTTTAAAAGGCAGAAAAAGTCACAAGGCAAAAGAACCAACAGTCCAGGACCACACCTAGGCTCTCTCGATAACATGCCAGCACCTTGAACAAGATATAATCCAAATATTCATTTTGCTTGAAGCATTGATTTGTTTAGAAAACCTTTTTTTGTTTAACAACAAAAATAGACAATCTGTATGGCATCTTTTTATCTATAGGAATGTTCTTACTGGCATTCACAGTGTGTGGTTTCTTTTTCTTTTTTATTATACTTTATTTTCTAAGCAGTCAGCCATACAGATTATAAACATGGTACTTGTCAGTGGGATGGCATAATACAATAACAATGCAAAAAAAAACTTAAAGAAAAGAGGGACAAAAACATAGAACTGCAACAACACATACAACCCTCCCCCACCCCATCCCCATTCTCAACCAAGGATTACATCACACAATAATATAAATAATATAAAATGTTTTATGGTCTTTAGATTTTAGATGTTTAGATGGTCTGACTTCAGCCTTCCCACAATCGATGATGTTGTGATGATCATTCGAGCACTGCGACCGACTAGCTGTGATTTGGACCCTGGCCCCACACGCCTTTTAGAGGGTTGTGTGGATAAGATCGGCCTAGTCCTAGCTTTGATCGTCTGGAAGTCTTTGGAGAGGGGGATTTTTCCAGATCCCCTTAAAGAGGCTATAGTTAAGCCTCTATTAAAGAAATCCTCCTTAGATCCAGATTGTCTAGCAAATTACAGGCCAGTCTCTAACTTACCCTTTGTGGGTAAAGTTATTGAGAAAGTGGTCGCTAGCAGTTAGACGATCTGACCAACAACAATATTCTACGATTCTCTACAGTATGGATTTAGGAAAGGCATAGTACCGAGACAGCGCTCATTAGGTACTAAATGATCTCCTAATAGCGAGAGATCGTAGGACCCGATGCATCTTGGTACTACTTGATCTCTCTGCAGCGTTTGACACAGTTGACCATGGTGTGCTGTTAGAGCATCTGCGGTCAGTCTGTGGACTGTCTGGTACGGTCCTCAGATGGTTTCAATCTTACCATGAGGGTAGGACTCAGAGAGTGGTGTCGGGAATTTTTTCCTCAGCATCACTCTCCCTACCCTGCGGGGTACCGCAGGGTTCTATTTTAGCACCTATGTTGTTTTTGGTGTATATGCTACCATTAGGGGTGATTATTAGATGATACGGTTTGGGTTTCACTTCTCACGCAGATGATACCCAGCTGTATATGTCTTTGTGCCCGGTCAGGGACGCTGCCTTGTCGGTATTTAATAACTGCCTTGAAGAAATCCAAGACTGGATGAATGGGAGTTGGCTGAGGTTAAACCCGGAGAAAACTGAGGTGTTGGTTGTGGACAAAGGTCACTGTGAGGCAGGTCTGCTGGAGGGATCACCCTCAGGCTTATGGCTTGGAGGTGTTCAACTGGCGACCTCAGATCAGGTGCGGAATCTTGGCGTAATAATTGACGACTGCCTGACACTTAAATCCCAGGTGTCAGCAGTCGTCAAAACTTCCTTTTTTCATCTGAGGAATATTGCCAGGGTGAAGCACCTGGTTTCTCCAGAGGACCTTCCAACATTGATCCACACCTTCGTTACCTCCCGTCTTGACTACTGTAATTTCTTATACCTAGGGCTATCGGGGGTTGAACTTCGCCATCTGCAGCTAGTGCAGAATGCAGCAGCCAGGTTGTTGACTGGATCTTCTAGATCCAACCATATAATGCCTGTGCTTCGCGGACTGCACTGGCTGCCAGTGTTTTGGCGAATCACCTTCAAGGTCGGTTTACTGACCTATAAAGCCCTACATGATCTGGGACCTACCTACCTGAAAGAGCTCCTTTGCTCCTACAATCCCTCCCGCTCCCTCCGATCCACTGATGAGGGATTGCTAAAGATTCCCAGGGTTCATTTGAAAACATCAGGTGCTAGATCGTTTAGTTTTATGGCACCAACCCTGTGGAATTCTCTACCTCGTCAGGTGCGAGATTGCTCGACTGTCCTTAGTTTTAAGGGAGCTTTGAAAACCCACCTTTTTAGCATAGCTTTTAAGGATTTATATTAGTTTTAATTTTTTTGTATTTATTGCTTTGTGAATTTGTACAGGCGCTTTGATTTTAAGAAAAGCGCCTTTTAAAAATAAAGATGAATTGAATTGAAAAAAATGTAATATAATAAAATATAGGAGCACTGAGTCTATTAGAGGGGTTAACGGGGAGTCTAGGGTTTCCATATGGAGAACAAGGTGTTAAGAGGGCTCCAGTTACTCAGGTAAGCCTTTATCCTATCTCGCATGGATGCAATATGTTTTTCCAGTTGGAAAGCCAATAACACTTCTCTATACCATTTGATTACTGAGGGAAGAAATTCCTCCTTCCAGTGCTTCATAATTACCAATTTAGTAGTGGCAGCTGTCAGACCAAGGTGTGCCTTCCTGATTTTTGGTGTCCAAGGGGAAAAAGAATATAATAAGCAGGCTTCGGGGTAAACAATGTATCTAAACCCAGTAAGGAATCCAACATGTTCCTGATGGGTTGCCAAAAGGCCTGAACATTAGAGCAGCTTCATAACATATGGTACAAGGTTCCAGTGGCCCTTTTACAACTTGCAAAATCAGAAGACGGGATTCCTCCAATTCTACTAAAATTTTACCAGAGTGAGATATAAGTTGTGCATGATGCTAAATTGGGCCAGACAGAGTCTATCCTGCTTAACTAGCTTATAGTTATTCTGCCAAAGTCTTCTCCACATGTCAGTGTCTGCAGGCAAGCCTAATTCCTGGGTCCAGTAATAACAGACACCCAACGGCAAAGTAGTGTTCTGCTCCTGTAGTTTCTTACATATGACGGAGATAGAATGAGGCAGGTTTGCTGTTTGCAAGATAGCCGATAAATCTATGGTGGGAGAAGATGACCAGGGCATATTCCTCATAAATGAATAAATGGCTTTTCTCACCTGCATAAACTTGTAATTGTAAGTATCTGGAACCTTGTGATATAGTTGCAAATCATGAAAAAATATAATTTTCCGATTTTTGAGGTAATCAGAAAGCTTGAAATTATTGAGCAAGGGCCAAAAAGAGGGCAATATCGGTCTGTTATCTATTTTAAAGTGGGGATTACAAGTAATGGGTTGTTCTAATGATTTGTGCCAATTCAACAAGAGGTGATTCTGGGTCTGATGCAGGGCTTTAAATGACCACCCAACTGGAGTATTCCTGAGTGGCTTTGGTAAACTGGAGGAAGTGACATACAAAAGGAAATACAATGAACAGGAGTACAATGATGCTAAATACCTCTCCAATTCGAACCACAGGGGGGAGTAACCTGGTTTTATGGAGGGGTCTGTACCTTTGATCCAGAAAGCTAGTTTATTAAAGTGGTAAGCACTGTAATATTTAAAAAAGGAAGGGGCTGCCAGGCCACCCTGATTTTTAGGGGCTGTGAGTTTAAAGTAGGCCTTTTGAACTCCCTTCCTTTTCCAAATAAAGGCATTAAACAACTTCTGGAGCCTGGAAAACAAGATTTTGAGAAGAGAACATCCCAACATACCCATGTGGTAGAGGATATGAGGAAGTACATTCATATTGACTATACTAAGCCTGCCCCAAAAATAAAGCGGGAGAGCCCTCATCTATCCATATCTGATTTTAGCATCATTAATATTGTGGACAAATTCTCCTGAACCATTGTTGGCATATCCCGTGACACCTTAATACCCAAATATGTAAGAGATTTTGCTTCCCATGAGAGATGGTGCACTGCTAGCTCAGCCTGGGTAACTCTGTCATTCAGAAAGTAAACCTTAGTCTTAGATCAATTTAATCTATAATAAGACAGCTTAGAAAAAGCTTCAATTTCTAAAAGTAAGGCCAGGATGGAAGTCTGGGGATCTTCTACATGTAAAAGTAAATTGTCTGCATTATCAGAAAGTGTGTATCTCTTAGTCCCAACTTTAATACCTGTTATTTCCTGAGAAGACAATAATTTATTAATAAGCAGTTCCAAATAAAAATTAAAGAGTATTGGGGACAACGGGCACCCTTGCCTGGTTCCACGATATAGGGAGATTGAGCTAGAGAGCATACCATTACACCAGACACAGGCAGATGGAGTGGTATATAATAATCGTTCCCATTTAATAAACTCATCAGGCAGTCCAAAATGGGCCAGGGTGACAAAAAGGAAGTCCCAGGAAACATGGTCAAATACTTTCTTGGCATCCAGGGAAACGAGCACTGCCGGCGTGTCTGAGTCCCTGGACGCCGACAGCAAATGTAATAATTTCTGCATATGATCCCCAGAAGACCTCCCCACCATAAATCCCACTTGTCCATTACCAGTAAGGTCTCTTATAATGGGAACAAGCCTATTGGCCAAGATCTTAGCTAGAATTTCAAGATCTGAGTTAAGCAAAGAAATGGGATGATAATTTTCTGGATATAAGGGGTCTTTCCCCAGTTTCGATATTAAAGGTATGAGTGCTCAGGTACCAATAACTGAAAACCTCTTCAAGTACTGGAGCTAGGATAAGTTGACAGACTTTACATAAATTGTTAGATAGGCCATCGGGGCCAAGGGATTTGTAGTGTGCGGTTTCTTTATTGCTTCTATGGATTTACAACTTGCGCACTGAGTGTACTTATGTACTTTAAACATCTTTTCCAAATCACTGTTTTTACTCCATGATTTATTCTTTGTGGGAATGAAAGCTAGAAGCCTTGTACCAGGAATTCTGAAGGGAATACTGAAGTGGTCACCATCCATTGATGAGTATTTGGATAAACTTTGAAATATTTTGAACAATTTTAACTGATTTTCAGACTATAGTATAAACTGAATTACAGTAGCGAGTGGAGAAGTGAAGTGGCACTAATTATTTATTTATTTATTTATTTAAAATTGATGACCGGGAAAGGCACGCTGAGCCAAGGCTCATTTCCAGATGCAACCCGGGTACATGTAGTACAATGCGGTAGACAGGGAAATACAAATACAGTGATTTTCAGGTAACAGGCGAAAGATACCTTATTGGTACATTTACATGGGGTTAGGTGGAGAGGTTACACTTTAGAATGAACAGCAGGAATGAAAAAAGGATTACTTCATTTCATTTCTAGACCATTTATACCCTTGAATTTCAGGTGCATGTATTTACATATTTACAGTAGTTGAATTATCGAAAAATTGAGTTTTCGGGGAGATGGTGCTGGTGGGGGGGAGGGGGTGAATTTGCAGTAAGAGATTGCGTGAGGAGTTTATTTTTATTTCCTGGTGAGTCTATTTAGGGTAGCACTAGGACCGTATGAGGAGGGCTTAGGCGTGCAGCTGTGGCAGGGAGGGGGAGGAAGAAGCCTAAGGAGCTGTTTGAAGGATGATATGGAGGGGGCCAGGTGAAGGTTGGGTGGGAGATTGTTCCAGAGAAGAGTGAGCTTGTAGGAAAAGGTAGCTTGCCCTGAATCTGTCATGGGGCATGAGAGGTGAAAGGTATGTGCATGTCTGTGGCGTAGTGGGTAGCCAGAGGAGTTGGCTTGAGAGAGGCGGGAGGCTAGGTAGAGGGTAAAGGTGCCGAGCCAATATTTCGCTATGAGTGAGGCGCTGTGGGTGGTCCTCCTATGTGAAAGTGGCGTTAGGGATAGAGTTGTGAACAGTTTGCAGTGATGAGTGAGTTGGGGGGAGGCGGTGGTGAAACACATGAAGGAGTTTAGCAGGATGTCGAGTTTTGCAAGGGAGAAGGAAGGAGCTGTGCCATAAATGACGTCAGCATAGTTCAGTATTGGTAGTATGGTCTTACATATGAGTTCGCTCAGAGTTAGGAGGGGGGAGGCAGTCTTTGTGGCGGTAGAGGATGGCAAGTTTGGGCCAGAGTTTGGTACAGACAGTGTCGACGTGGGTGGAGAAGTTGAGGTTTGTGTCCAGCCAGACTCCAGGTACTTGAAGGTGGGTACTGACTCTAGGGGAATTTCATCGAGCTTGGAGATCGGGGGGCAGGCATGGAGGTGAGTTTTTGTCTTGTGCTGAAAACCATGGAGACAGTTTTTTTTGCATTAAGTTTTAGCTGTTTTTTATGGAGTCAGGTTTGTATTCGGTTGAAATCGCTTTGGAGGTTTGGATGGACGCTGGCGTGGGAGGGGCCTGAGGTGTAGATAATGGTGTTGTACATGTATAGATGCATGTTTGAGGTGAGACAGGCTGAGGGGAGGTCATTTTTGAAAAGGGAGAAAAGAATGGGACCAAGGATGGAGCCTTGGGGGACACCCATGAGGATGGGTAGGGGATTGAAGATGGTGTCTCTGACTTGTACTTGTTGCATCCTGTTTTGGAGGTAGGAATGGAACCAGTTTATGGCCTGTTTAGCAAGGCTGAAGGAGCTCAATTTGCCTAGCAATAGAGGGTGGGAGACCGAATCAAAGGCTTTAGCAAGGTGGAGGAAGATGGCAGTAGTGGTTTGCCCTGCATCCATGGTGGAGAAAATGGAGTCGGTAATTTGTAGTAAGTCTGTTGGGGTAGAATGAGATTTTCTGAACCCTGATTGAAAAGGGGAGAGAGAGCTGTTTGAGGAAAGGAAAGGTGACAGTTTTGATAGGATGAGGGATTCTTGGATTTTGGCCAGGGAGGAGAGAGATGGGTCGGTAATTTACTGGGAGGGATGGGTGGCCACCTTTATGGAGTGGTAGGATTTTGGCAAGTTTCCAGGTGGAGGGGACAGTGGCTGTGTCAATCGAGAGATTTAGTATGTGGGTTATAGGTGTGACTATGGCTGCTGCGGAGATGCGGAGCAGGCTGGGATGCAAGCCGTCTGTACTGGATTTTGACAGGTTTATTGAGGTGAGGGAAGTGTAAACTTCCAAGGGCATGAATGGGGAAAAGAGGAAGCCGTGGTGAGGGGTTAGTGTGGAAGGGTGGGGGTGTTGGGCTTGGTGCAGGAGATGAAGAAGGAGTTGAAGAGTTCAGAGACTATGGCAGGGTCAGAGTCTATTTTGCCGTCAATGTTTAGGCTGGGGCTAGCTTGCTTGGAGCATGGGTTGATAAGAGAGTTTATCACCTTCCAGAAAGGCGCCGGGGAGGCTTGGAGAGCGGTAAGTTGGGCCTTGAAATACTGGGCCTTTGATAGCCGAATGGCTTTTGTGCAGTTGTTTCTAAGCATTTTGTAGGACAGGAGGTCTCTGGATGCAAAAGAGGTTTTGTAACGCCTCTAGGTCTTATCTCTGTCTCGACCCAGGGAGATGAGGTCAACTGTGATCCATAGGTGGTGATTTTTCCTAACTCTAGCTTTCCTAAGTGGAGTGTGGTGATCCCATATGCCTAGAAAGATTCTGCAGAAGTGGGAAAGGCGGTGTCAACATCACGTGAGGCAAGCACAGGGTGCCAGTCTGTGTTTGACAGGTCATGTTGAAGGGCGGATTCGTCAAGGGGGTGTAAGGGGCAGGTTTCAATGAATTTGGGGCCAGAGTGGAGTGAATTGATTTTACGGATACAGTAGGTTATGCAGTGGTTGCTAAGGGCATCAGAAAGGATACCTGAGGCGGTGATCCTATGGGGGTGTGAGGTTAGGATCCAGTCAAGTAGAGTGTGGTTTTGTGAGCGCTGATTTAGATGGGTGGGTTCCTGGATTAGCTGGCTGAGATTTAGGGCTTTGATCCTCAGAGCAGCTGGTTTTGTGGAGTGGGAGAGCCAGTTTAGGTTGAAGTCGCCTAATAGAATGAGTTCACCATTTGAGGTGGTATAAGAAATAGAGGATATGATTTGGATGAGGGTGTCAAGTGAAGGCTTTGGAGGGGTATATAGAACACCTATGTAAAGAGAGGTGGATGAGGGGAAGGATAGGTGAGCAACTAAGGATTCGTGGCAGGATGGGTGTGATTCTTTGAAAATTACAATTTAATGGAGTGTCTGATATACAGCACTACCCCTCCACCTCGCTTGCCACAGTCCTGGCGGAACAAGGTGTAGTTTGGTATGGCGAGTGAGAGGTTGGAGATTTTGCCTGATAGCCAGGTCTCTGTGATACAGAGTATGTCCGGTTTGTATTGTACTGACCAGACAGAGAGGGTGTCGAGTTTGGGGAGAAGACTCCTGACGTTAATGTGGAAAATACAGAGGCCCTTCGAGAGTGAGTTTGTGAGAGACTGAGTTGGGGGGCTGATGACGCTTGGGGAGCTTTTGTTGATGTGGGGCCTGGGTTTGGATGAATATCCCCTGCCAGGAGTAGGAGTAGCAGGGGTAGGGAGAGGTGGATGTGCATCTTGCGTCTGCTATGAGTGTGCCTTGTAGGTGGAGCTCGCAAGTTTAGGCACCAGAGAAATACCTCTAGGTTAAGCATGTGAGTGGAGCAGGGAAGGGTGAATGGTTGTGGAGGGTTGGGGGGTAGGAGGAGGGGGTATATGCGATACAAGGGGAGGGTGTTCAAAAATTTGAGTTGAGGTGATGTGCCGGGTGGGGTGGGGAGTTTCACTGGGGGAGGTTCGGGGTGGAGGAGGGAGGTGTGAGGAGAATGAGGTGGGGTTGGTGATGTTGGAGCACAAGGGGAAGAAGTGAAATATCACGCAAGGGTGTAGAGTGAGAACGAATAAGGTAGAGAGTGGCATGGTCAATACCCTCTTTTTTTTTTAACTTGCAGTTTTTTGTAAGATTTAAAGTGGCCTCTGGTGGTGAAGCTCAGAAGTTTACAAGGTTGGAGGATTTTTAATTGCAGTGGCCACTCATGGTGGGATTTGATAGCTTGCAGATGGAAAAGTGGACTGATTGGTTTTCGATGGTCATGTGACACTAGCTATAAAATAGAGTGATGACCAAGGTGGTGGTGGGAGCGGGGCTCTTAGCGGTGGCAGAGCAGATCCTTACAAAGCTTGAGCACAGCAGTGTGCACTGCTCTGTGCTGTGAGGTTTCCCCTGCCTTCAGTTTCAGGGGTGGGGAGGCTGTCCCTACGCCCCTCACAGACCCTCGGGAGCTGATTCACTTTTCAATCCCTGGAGATTCTGTGGAAGGAGAGCAGAAAGGACGATGTTAAGTACAGGTAGGATTCTAAAGGAGGGGCTGTAAGGGGGGGTGGGTTGGAGAAGTCTTCAGTGAAGCGTTTACTTGCTGGACACTCTATGCTAATTCAGGGCTTTGCAAGGAAACTGCTACTTATTTGAAAAATGCAGGGCTATAATTGGAAAAGAGCTTAAATACAGTGCTAAGAAATTTTCCGACTTGTGCTATTGCTCCCAGCTTACAAGTGCAGCTCTCGGTCGTAATTACTTATTTAAAACTTTACACCAGCATTCTGGCTTGTGCTACAGCTCTCGAAATTAAAGCTGAAGCTGAATGTAGAAATTTGCTAACTTAAACTTGCAGGCTTACAAAACAGGCAAAAATATAACCAAAAAGTAAACCAGAAAACTATCTGCATTTGTGTGGGGAAATTTATACACTGTGCCAGGTCTAACCTCAGTATACTAGCAGCAGAGGGGATCTAGGATAAAATCAGCAACTCCCAGTTATAGGTTTGGAGCAATTGCAATGTACTGAACCTTTAGCCACATTTAGATTAGGTGTTCTTTGATATTTTTCAGCATCTAATACTCCACTATTTTCACCTATGCTTTTGCTAACTGTGGATGTCTGTGATGACTTATGGATAGTATTATTAAACCATGTATTTAATTAATTATCTCAACCCCTTCTCCTACAGAGGACACTATATAGCTCTATGTGCACAGTTCATATTCATTACCTGCACTTGTTTTGCACTTTCTTGATACACCTTTTTTCTTGAGTTTTTAAACAATATTTATTCAGCGATGTGTTTCCTATTTCTTAATCAATGGGATGTGCCGATTTTTGTATGACTTATTCAGTGACAGCATGAATAATTAATAATTCCTATAGATAAATAGCTGCCATACAGATTACATGTATTTTTGCTGCTAAACAAAAAAAAGTTTTTCTAAACAAATAAATGCTTTAAGCAAATTGAATGGTTGGATTATATCTTATTCAAGGTGCTAGCGTTTTACCGACAGAGCCTAGGTGTGGTCCAGGCCTGTTGGTTCTTTTGCATTATAATATATATACTGCACATATATATCTATATGGAGCTCACAAGAGTAAGTAATGTACTGTACTGGCCTTACAGAGTTTGCTGTTTGGACGTGCAGTCTTGAAGCCTGTAGTCATGTACCTTTTCAATGCTGATTTGCACTGTCATTCACCTTTTTAAACTGGATATATTAAGGGGTTTGTATATGTAGCTGTACATGTTTATATTATATTAATTATTTTTAGAAACGACCATCATGAATCATTTATATGTAAGCAATTCCTTAATTGCATTGGAGGTCACCTTGCCAATATGCAAATGTATTCTCCTTCATAAGGTGAACAAACATTGTGAACCAACAACTCTTAGGATGCCTTGACTATCAAGATGAAATATCAGTATTTGTCTGTCTGTTTGTTTACTGGCAGCATGCTCCTGTCTCTTTTCATATACTGACAATAGAGAAGTAGCCTTTGTCTGTCCCATTTTTATGCATGTCTGTGACGTTTGTAGGAACAAACTTTTTTTAACTCACAACGTTATGCATGCTTAAATATATTATGAGCACATATTTTTGCACACTACATGTGAGTTTCTGTTGTTCCATAGCATACAGTAGTGACTGGGGAGATGGGTGAACTGATTTTATACTGTTAATTTATTTCCAAGCAGCACCACCATTCTGACTTTGGGTGGAACAGATTTTTATAACATTTAGTGACCTTCAAGTAGACCTTAAGAAAAGTGAAACTAGTTTAAAAACAAAACAAACAAAAAAAACTAAATGTTGTTTTCTTATTGCCTCAGCATTCCCTCATAATGCACATGCAAAAATGAAAAAAAAATAAAAACAATTCATGGTTAAATTTATAGTCTTCCTTTGTTTGCCATGAAAGATCCCGCCCCCCCCCCATCCTTATGTTCTTACCAGAAATCTGTGCTGCCTATGCTGCTGCAGATAAACATGATGTCCTGGCTCTGTATAAGGCCTTCTGTTGTGAGTGATTGCCTGTGTAGGGAAGGGAATGAATAGTCTGCCAGAAGAATTATTTTATTAAAAGGTTGATAGAAGTTTCAACCATATGTAATCTATATTACATATCAGATAAAAGGGGCTTGATTTTCAAAGAGCCAGTAGATCGTCACAATTTGCAGTGATCTAAGGCTGTGGAAAACCCCAGGTGTGTCAGGGACCCTGTGCAGAATTCTATAAAAACATGGGTCCCTATGCCAAAATCCCAGGAGTTGACAAACCCACAGGCTAGTGCCAAACAGTTGGCACACTTGCTGGATCTGCTTCAGAGATCCACTCCCTGACTAATACAATACTAGAGGGGCCAGGATGATGGAAGTAGGGTGAAGCATGCTTGTTAGGAAGGGTCTGGGAGCAGAAGGGACACGGGGTGCCATGGGGTGTTGGGTAGATGGTGGCCTTACCAAGGAGTGATGTGGCACTCAATGGGGGCACCATTAATATAACTATAAAGCCATTTGGCTGGTACTGGGAAGGTTGTTCTAGGGAAAACAGTGCCCAAGGCTGGGGCTGCTGCCAGGGCTATGCCCACCTGTGGCCATGGCACTGTTGTCCATGGAACAACCTTCCCATGGAACCAGACAATTGTCTTTATAGTTATATTCATGGTGCCCCCACTGAGTGCCACATCACTGCCTGACATGGCCATCTTCTCCCCAATAATCTCTATGGTACCCCCTTTGCCCCTCCTGCCCCTGGACCCACTTTTAGAGCCCCTCCAATTCATCACATTGTGTGGCACTGGCACAAGGGGCTTCGACCACCTCCTGGCTATTCTATCTCAAGCCCCTTGCTGCACCAATGGTGGGGCTTCCAGAATACTGAAAAATGGGATGTTGTAGCCCTCCCATGGAGCAAGCCCCCTAGTGACCTGGCACACCTGGTTGTGTGATGCAACCATGGTGCAATTGGGCTTTGGTGCAGCTGCATCAAGATTTATCTCAACTGTGTTAGAAAATCCTGACTGACTCAAATTTGTGATGCAGGTCACCTCTTGCATCACAGTTATTTGATGTAAGTCCCTTGTGTCAATCTGTTTTGAAAAATGGGCCCCAGGTATTAGTTCACACTCACATACTGTACATGTATGTGCCTGCAAATTAACACTTTGGGGGAGTACAAGGAACTAAACTCTGCCCTTTGTGTTGGTCACTTATACAACTCAGAAAACTAAGAAAGCACATCATTATACAAGACAACAGAGGTCATAACTTGAGACTGTTAAACTGTATGTACAATCAGGCTGCATGACAGTTCGGCAAATAGTTCCTACTTATGTCACAGAAGGTTTGAGCAACAAAAACTCAATGCAAATGGAGTAAGGTGGAAAGCTAATGCCCACAGGTTAAGACCAAGGTCATCAGAGAAAGAATGGGTGCCACTGTGCTTGAAAGGACTTCAATTTTATTCAAAGAAAAACTGGAAAGGTACTCATGGGAGGTCAGAGTTCCGAGTGCCTCAATCCACTGAGAGAGTGTAAGACTAATCTGTGACCTCCATCTGCTAACTATGAGACACTTTGCCTCCATTGCAGCTACCAGTAGCCAGGTAGTAAGTGGGGGAGCATGCAAGGGCATTGTAGTATTATCCAGGATGTACAGAGAGATCCATCTTGTGAAAATTAAGTCCTTTAGATCTGTTGAGCAAAGGGTTAAATATCTAGTCAAAAAGACTGGAGGTTGACGAAAGATTGAAGTATGTGTGTAAGTGCCAACTGGGTGGCCTCCATTACAACATCGTCATAGTCTAAAAGGCCTAGAGAGTGTAGGACCTGAGGGTCCAGTACCACTGATGCAGTACTTTGCTTTGCATAAGTCTTGATCTCATAGCACAGTTTGTGTTGCACTGCTTGGCAGACAGAGAAACATCCAGCTCACCCTACCACTGAGATTTTGCCTTTATGATGAGATGGGACATAATTCCTGATTTCTTTATTGAGCCACCCACTTTGTCATTCTTGAGATTAATCCATTTGTTAGAGGGCAACAGTTCTGAGACTTTGAAGGGAGTACTGAGCCTACCAAGGAGTTGTTGAAATAGATTGTAGAACAGTAGGTGTTACTAGAAGTCCATCTTTAGGACTCTAAAATTGGTTTGCAATCCTGAAAATGGAAAAGGGAAATTTTTTTCCAAGGAAAACAGCCTAAGCTAATTTCCAAGTGCAACCTGGGAGCACAAGGAAGTTAAGTGATTTGCTCAGGGTCACACTGTATGCAAGTATGGGCTGTGGGATTCAAATCCAGGTCTCCAGATTTGTAGCTCAGTGCCCTAAACCACAGCACTTTTCTGCCTTCCTCTGTATCGAGGTCCTTTTATCATCTAATATGTAAGTAAAGATTACATATAGAGATGTGTGAAATTGGAAAATTTCACCTTGCAAAATATTTTTCATAATTCCCCCATTACGTGAAATTTGTCAAATAGGCAAATGTAATTTCACCTCCAATTTGGCTTTCACATAATGCAAAATGTTGCCTATTTTGCATTTGCATTAGGTGAAATTTCACCATTATCCTGAATTTCACCAATTTTTTTCAATTTCTCCTGTGAAATTGCAGTGCATTGTGGATAGATAGCTGAACTACCACATGCAGGCTGTTTCCTTCACAGTATATTGTCTTCTGACTCAGGGATCAGTTCACTGCGGTGCATCACAGCCAATGAACCCTTCAAACACATCTTTATTTGTGATTTTTGAGAGTTAATTGCTCAAAGAATCTCAATTTAGTTTCTAGTGCTGCTAGTGAACCTTTTTGTTTTGTCTTTGCATCTTTGGATAATACTTAGTTAAACTTAGGTAGTGTTTTCAGTTTTCTCTGTGTCTGTGTCTGTGAGGGGGTTGAGGTGTGTATGCATGTGTGTATGTGAAAGTAGAGCAGGCTAGTTCCTAATGTTTGATGGATTTTTCACAAGTTGTGAGTGAGTTTCTGTAATTTCTTTTAAGTCTTCATATTTTTGTTGGTGTGTTACTTATTTGTTATTTTTTCTTACACATTGACCCTTTTTTGGGTAACTATCTGAACAGTTATTATATTCTGACTCAGGGGTGTAGCCAGGCATATCAGATTTGTACACCAACCTGCCACACTGCTACCCCTTCCCCTACTGCTGTTCATGCCTACTCCCTCATGACTTGAGTCCAAGGTTCCTGGCTCCAATCAGATGATTCCCAAACTAGATCTGCTATCTGTCTGCATTGCTAGTGTGGTGCTTGCTGCCCACTGGTAGAAGCCACTAGCTGTACCACGAGTCCAAGATCATGGCACAAATCTCTTCTCTCTCCCCCGTAGGTAGGCAGATATGCTCCACTTGCCATGCCACATGAAGTCTTGATTCTTTTAGCTGGCTCTGATTCTGTTCTTCCATCTGCTGCTTCTTAGTTCTTTTACTGCTTCTCTTGCTCCCAGTACAGTTAAATTAATAGTATGGCTTCTAACTTTGTTGGGGCATTTAAACTTGCTGCCCCAGTCTTGACACACACCCTACCAGATACCATAGCCAATTACTATGCAGGCGGACCATACAAATCTAATTGAGATCTTCTACTTCAATGTATGTGGTCCACTCTGCCACCCCCAAAACAAAGCTGAAAGAGAAAGGAAAAAGCCTGCAAAGCCAAACAAAGGAATTTAAACATGGTGGACTAGAGAGGGCAGAGCAATGCTGGCCAGCTTGTTTGCTACTCTCTACTACTAAACATGGTACACCATGACTTACTTGGAGTATTAGTAGCTACACCCTTGTTCTGACTGAGTAGTTCTGTTCCTGTTTCCCTTTGCTTAATCACTTTTGTGTTTTTTTTTTATTGAAAGTATTTGTGTACCTTGATCACTTGACTTGTCCAGATCCAGGTATATTGCATTGTTTTCCTGCTCAAAGAAATAAAAATTGTGATCTAATCACTTACCAGATTAACTTTTTCTTCTCTGTTACACCACTATTGTTTACTACCTGACCCTACTATATTAAAAAAAAATATAGTTTTAAAGAGAGTGATGGTCCCCGCAAGTGTTTTGGAGGTGACTTTGTTAATTTAAAATCTTGTTGTTCCTTCCGACTGATATATCTGTAAGCCAAAATTGTATTTATTGAATAATAACACATTGCAGAACTCACCTTATCCAGACACCACTTATCTGGACCGTAGTTCATATTTTGACTGTGAGGTGTTCTGTGAGGTTGGTTTACAGTTTAGTTTTTGTGAACCTACCAACACCTACCCAGTTATTATCAAATTGTGTAATAATCACTCCATTTAAAAACTGACATTTGATTAAAAACTATTTAAGTATTCTTTTCAGATTTATTTCACATCCTTGGTGTGGTGGTGTTCTCTGTCGGTTTCATATTGAAAGTCTCTTACTTCTGTTCTCCTGTTTCCCCATGTTACTTAACTCCTGTTTTTGTAATTGAAAAAATAAAATAGTGTTTTCACACTCAAATAGGCTACAGTAGCAGTTGTAGGTAGTTATATACACTACAGTGCAACTGCCTGTTCTGATTTCTGTTTGTCCTTTGTAAATAACACTGCAGGCGTTAAATCACATGTATTTAATAGAAATACATAATAATATAGTTCCAGAGGAAGCCAAATGAAATAAGCATATAAATATGCCTGCCAAGAGATGTTCAACTTCTGGTAAGGTGTCAGGGTGGGGGGTGGCTCAAAGAAGTCTGTTGGAAAAAGCAAACCTATTTCTGAAACAGTGCCCTCTGTGGGCTCCACTGCTGCTGCTGTGGCAGCCAGTGGTTTTATGTGATAAGGGTAATTTCCTTATAGTGCCACTCATTAGAGTGGCAAAAAAAATGCCCTGGTCAAAAGGGTGACGTTGCACTAGAGAGACCGCTGCAAACAGCGATGATCCTCTATGAAAAACACACAATCTATGTTAATGAGGGGGGCTTTGCTCCCTACGCCCCCCAAAATAATGATTCTCAACTCCAGGGGGAGTGGACTTAGTAAAAATAGAAGCTCCCCCGGACACAAAAATAGCCACCTACACCAGGATTCGATCCCAGCATCACAGGCTCTAAAGGCAATGGCTCACACCACTACACTAAATGGCCAGCTCAACAAAGCTTGGCCACATTCTTTCTCTTATTCTCCCTCTATAGCAAGTGTAGCACTTATCCCTCGCTATCTTTATACCATAGCTCTTTTTGTTGTCTCGCTCTGCATAGATGTGGTATTATTGAGTAACTCATAATGGAACAGCTCAATAATACTCATCCATATTAGGTGATACTGCAGCCAGTAGCAGCAAATCAAAGTTAGAAGTGGTTTCAAGTCAATGACTCATTTTGTTACTGCCTAATCTGTAAGTAGTATGCTTGTTGGGGGTGATAATGGGAAAAAAGGAGACACTCACACCAGTGGAGGCATAGAGGTCCAGGAGGAGGTCGAAAAACTTGTCAGTGTGACTGTTGTTCCTGCTCAAAGAGGAACTGATGGTGGTGAGGTTGATAGTGTCCAGTTTCAGTCTGTTTCTCCTGGAGAGAGAGATAAGGGAAGTCATCCCCTTCCCCACAGTGAGGACATGCCAGAGAAGGAAAACGTTTGTCTTACAGTAGACAGTGATAGGAAGGAGGAGAATATAATACGTTTCGGTACAGATGATGATGATGAAGTACTGGATTCCCTGTGGGAGCCAGAACTGAAAAAGATGAAGGGTGATGATATAGCCCATTTAGGTGTCAAGACTGAGAGTAAGGATATCAGCAAGCCTACAACAAGCATTCCAGTCACACCACCTCTCAAACATAGCATAGTGGAAATCATGCAAGCAGCACAAAAAGCAAGAACTTCCACACCTTTGGCTCCGCTGTCCAAGTCTCAGTCCCATGTCAAATCTAGAGGTGCAAAGTCTCTAGTTTGGGATTTTTTTTCATGCTTGATGCAGCTGATGACACTGTGGTGATATGTCAGCTGTGTCAAACACGTGTAAGTTGTGGAAAAAAGGCAGCCACATAGGCACCAGTTGCCAGCATGCCCACTTGAAAAATAAGCACCCATTGCACTGGCACCAATGCCAGAAAGATACCAGAGCTGTTGGTGGGACTTTCTTTGTCAAGCTTATTGTTAGTGAGAGCAGTGCAGTACAGCAGGAGGAGGGAGGGCTCAGTGGGTCGGTGGAGGAGCATGAGGTATCATTTTCTCTCTCTAGCAGTGGAGCTGCCACTTCATTGAGTTATAAAAGTACACTACCAGGCACCAAATCCACCAAAATAACCAGTTTCATACATGCTGCACATCCCAGGCCCCAAGACTCAGCTGGTACCCCAGCAAGAATAACATTGGTGGCACAAGTAAAGAGTCTTTGTTGACCCATTCCCAAGATGCATCCCACATTGAAGAGTGTGTTTGAGCAGCACTCAAAGTACCCCAATCATGCTGCTGCATGTGAGCTAAATGCAGCCACTGCTGAAATGCTCGCCTATGACATGTTGCCTTACTCCTTTGTGGAGAATCCAGGATTAAGCCATTTGATGGCCCATGCCTGTCCCAAATGGCAGGTGCCATCGCAAACATATTTCTCCAAACGTGCCATGCCCGAACTCTACAGCAGAGTTTCACAGTCTGTCCTACATGCCATGAAGCATTCTGCCTCAAAATATATCTACCTCAGCATAGATATGTGGACAAGTGTGCAATCAGTGGGCAACTCATATCTGTGCATAACAGCACACTGGGTACAGGTACCTGGGGTGGTTGTTGATTTGGGGCCTGGCAAAAGCTGCATAAAACAAAATTGTAGTGGTAGCAACAAACCTGGTATTCATCAGAATGCAGCCATAACTATGCATAGTGTTATGGGGTCTCACACTGATGAGAAAATGCTAAATGTGCTGCTAAATCAGATTGATGAGTGGCTAAACTCACAGTGGGGTTTATTGCCAGTGACAAAATGGCTCTATTGTGGTTAAGTGCATTTCTGATGGTTTTCTCAGAGTTCCATGCCTGGCACACTGCCTTAATCTAGTTGTGCAGCAATTTCTGAACCATGATGAAATAAAGGAAACTGTGTCTGTAGCCAGACCAATCTGTGTTCACTTTACCCATTCTGCAAAGGCCTGTGACCATCTGCGTGAGCTGCAGTGCACTAACCATCTGCCTCAGCACCGTATGAAGCTCAATGTTGTTACCAGGTGGAACACCACACTGAACATGCTGGACTGGCTTTATGAGCAGTATAAGGCAGTTTCAGATTACCTACTGCTGCACATCACCTGGGGCAGTACTGGCATGTCCATTGCCCTAACAAATGGAGCAGTGGTGACAAATGGATGGCATAATATGCATTCTGTGTCCATTTGAGCATGCAGCACAGGCTGTGAGTGGGGACACTGCCTGTATCAGTCAGTCAATACCCCATATACATGTGCTGAGGCAGACACTGGTAAATGTCCATCACTAGATGGAGGCAAGTGATGATCACAGTTCTGTTAATGTAATGGGTCAGATGCTCCATATACTGGACAACAATACACATATCTCAGGAATTATGCAGTCTAATAAGTTTGCTATTGCTACCTTGCTGGATCCATGGTACAAACATGGCTTGCCTGCCATGATTGAAGGGGGTCATGTGTGAGTGGACAAATTTACTAATTACCTTGTCAAATGGGTACATGGCGTACAGATGAAAAATGCAGAGACACAAAGGGCACATATACCAGGTGTTGCTACCACCACCACCAGTAAATCATCAGAGGCCACCAAATCTGAGAAAATGTCAAAGTCGCAGCACAGCATGGCAGGTAATCCTATTTGGGATGCTCTGTAACAGGTGGGCATGGAAGAAATTGAAGACAAGGAGGAGGAGCATGATGAGGCAGCAGGACAAGGGTAGCACTATTTTTATTTTTATTTGTACAATTTCGGATTTACAACCTTTGAGCCAGAGGCTCATTTACAAAGGTACCTTGTCACAGAGAGGACAGACAGAGTTACAAGTTTACAGAGTTCATGACAGTAGTAGACAAACGTTACACAAATGGTTTCATACAGAGAACAATTTTAAACAATTCAGTTATTACAAGGTTTATCAGATGCAGGTAATAACAGAGGGCAGGGAACCAGGGGTGGTGTGGGGGGGGTGGGGGGGATGCAGCCCAGTGGGCATTGTCTGGTGCTATGTGGTAGTAGTGCAGTGCCAATTAGTGAGAGGAGCAGCTGCGGGTATTAACTAGTTGGTTTCGAAGGGTTGTTTTGAATGTGGCAGTTTTGGGAGAGTTGGATATGGTTGCTGGGAGGAAGTTAAACCAGGTTGGGGCTCTGTAGCAGAAAGATCTCAGATCATTGGTGGTCCTATGTATGGTGGATGCCTACATGGGAGACACCAAGCATCTTGGCACACTGATGAACCATTGGTGTACTGGAGCAGCAAAGTGAGTCATTGGCCTGCACTGGCATCTGTGGATTTTAAAAACCTCAGCTGCCTACCATCCAGTGTCAGTGTGGAACTGGTGTTCAGTTCTGCTGGGGCCATTATGTGTGACCATAGGATAAAAATGTCACCGAAGAACGTTTCCATCCTAACATTTATAAAAATAAATGAAGCTCACATTCCACATAACACAATTACTTCAATGGTGTTGCCCCAAGAACTGTGTCTCGGAGACGATGATGACAATGAAGATGTCCTCACTGGTAAGGCCTCTACTAGCAGGGAGGTAGATGAAACAGCAATGATGACCAAATTTCCACCTGGTGATGACTTCACTCTTGAAGACTGTGAGAGCTGCTTCATAGACGATGTGTTACTGGAAGAAGGCTAAAGATGTTCTGCCCCTCAGCCACCACCACCCCCATTTCAACTAAATATGCTGTTTTATGTTATTGTTATACATTTTTTTAAATGTTATTTTGCTGGTTGTTCTGTGTTACACATCCAGTTAAACCATTTAATTTGATTACCCAACCTGGACACAATGTTTATGTCATTTCATTTTTGAAAATGTATTCACCCCTGCTATGCTAACTGGAATCAATATGTCATCTCAGCAATACACAATGGCCCCATTGAGCGACAAATACTGAACAACATCTTCCCCATTTCCACATATACCTCCTCCATGAGACCATGAGTGACTGTCTAGTGAGTGTGCGACCACTATATGTACAATGTAACAATAACAACTTAGTTGGACAGTACACAGCTAGTACTATGTTACTCCGAAATGCATGCATACTCCATCCCAATGTATACAATTAATCATCATGTAATCGCCTCCTTGTCATCCATCCTAATGAGTATATCACAGACTTCAACAGTGTGGGTCATCACTCTCATACTGCCAAGAAATACCGCTGAAAACTTATGAAGCTGACAGATATATGCTCCAACATGAACAACAGTCTCAAACCAGTACATTAATGCTGCCTCTGAGTCCAGCTAAATTTCTCCTCTTCCTCCTCCTCCAGCAGTCTTCCACCAAGAAGAACCACCACATTGCCAATACCAACACATTTGGGGCCAGTACATCAACCCACACAATGCAGCACTTTCATCCCAGCAAGCACAATTGATGTTGTTTTTCCCCCTCCTGCTGACCACCCATGATGACAGCAATGCTAGCACATTTTGGGCCAGTACATCAACCAGCACAATGCAATACTTTCATCCCAATAAGCACAATTGGTGTTGCTTTCCCTCCAGCAAAAGAAACAGTCACTCAGAAAGCAACACATATTATCATCAAGCAAGAATTATATATGTTCGTCCTCCATGGCCTGTCTTCTGTTCAACTGATTCATGGTAATTAGATATCAATTTTTGTCATATTATTACTTATTCCTCCATTGTGCTGTTATGCATGCCTTTGTTGCAATAGAATGTCAAGTATACATGCAAGGCAGCACACCTTATTATTATTTTATTATTTAGCTTTTGTTAACCAGGTAAGTACACTAGACAAAACAATTGCCTATTTTCAGGTACAACCCAGGAGAGTACAGGAAATTACATACTTAAATACATAGGACAACATGGTACATATTTAGGAAAAGCTTACAAGTCACATGATAACAACATAATACAGAATACACAAATTACAGGTCTTGTGAGGCATATTTTTGTTAGCATAAACACAACAGAGTAAGGTATGTGCCAATTAGGAGCAGTACAAAAGGCACGGTTGAGAATCAGCAGGTACTTAACTATCTACAACATAGGGCCACTGTTATCCATAAGGGCTGAGTGCAATAATTATGTCACTGGGGTTTTGGGCAACCACAGGCCGATGAGAGTTTGAGGTGGTTCCACAGGGAGGAACGCAGGCAGCCCTGTGATGGGGCAACACGGACTTGGGCGGGGAAGGTGTTCCATAGTTTGGGGGCACATGCTGCAAAATCTCTTCCACCCATTTGAGTCTGAGTCACAGGTACCTTGAGTATGGCAGGCCCCTGAGACCTGAGGTGGTAGGAAGAGGGGGCAGTCAGGACAAGCAAACTCACCAACCCTGGGGGGGTGCCAGTGCCAAGGACCTTTCCTATGAAGCACCCAAGGACAAAGTCAATGTGCTTTGAGGGGGAGAGCCAGTTTAGCTTGCTATAGAGATCACAATGGTGAGTGAGACGGGGGGCCACCAGAGTGAAGCGGTAGACATTGTTGTAGGCAGTAGACCACCTAGAGAGATGGGCTTTAGTGGTGTGGGCAAACAGAAGGAGCCCATAACATAGCGAGGGGAGGAGCAGACCTCTGGCAAGAGCAATACGTGCAGCCAGAGTGAGGTTGCTTTTTGCTCTATAGGCCAGACCCAGTTTACAGTTGACAGTCTTGCATGTATTCTGGATATGGTGGCCAAGGTCAAGCTGTGTGTCCAGTGTCACCCCAAGGTACTTGAAGTTGTCCGTGATAGGGTTCGGGACACCACCGGTACCAAAGACACAGAACGGCACAGGGGAGGCCTTAATCTTGGCCAGGGACCCAAAGAGCATGGCCTGGGTTTTTTTTAGATTAAGGACCAGCTTATGAGTCGAGATCCATGTCTGAATATTTCCTAGGTCATCACTCAGGTGGCGGTTAATGACCCCCATCTCTGGGGAGTGAGACAGGATGACCAGATCATCTGCATAGAGAATTGGTTTACAGCGAGCAGTGGCTGCAGGGAGATTAATTACAAAAATGGAGAAGAGCAGGGGCCCGAGGACAGAGCCTTGAGGGACCCCCATTGTTACAGGGATAGGGCCTGAGAGCTCTTTGCCATATTTAACCTGCTGCATTCTATCGTGTAGGTAGTTGGAGAACCAACTCAGAACAGCAAAGGATAGGCCAATGGATCTTAGCTGAGTTGAGAGCATGACATGATCAACCATGTCGAAGGCCTTAGAGAGATCTATAAAGATGGCCCCTGAGAGTTTGCCTTGGTCCATGGCCTCCCTAATCCAAGATGAGACAGTGACAAGGGCTGAGGATGTGCTGTGCCACTTCCTGAATCCGTGCTGCACAGGAGACAGTAGATCATGTGAATGTAAGTACTCAGAGAGTTGCCTTGCCACAACTTTCTTCAGAAGTTTGCTGGCCGTGGATAAAATGGATATTGGGTGGTAGTTCTCTATTAGTTTAGGGTTCCCCTGTTTAAGGATTGGGACCACCCTGGCAACCTTCCATATGTCTGGAATAACACCAGTTGACAGGGACAAATTGAAGACGTATGAAACCAGAGGGGCAAGCAAAGGGGCACCAAAACTGAAGAGCTTTGGTTCCAAGCCATCTTGGCCAGCACTCGAGAAGGAGGAGAGTTCCGAGAGCAGTCTCCGCACCTCTTGCACCACTACCACCCTGAAATGAAAGGACGGACGGGGTGGTGATGGTGCTGAGGGCTGATCACTGTTGACACCATCACCAGAGGGGAATGTCGAGGTGAAATCAGACAGATCAGAGAAATAATGGTTAAAGGTGTTGGCAATGGTTTCTGAGTTGTTGCAGCTGGTACCATCAGTTGTCATGTCTGTGGTCTCAGCACTCTGGGTACCACTCACTATATGTTTAATGTTCCTCCAGAACCTCCTTGGGTCCCTAGCCAAGTTCAGCAATGCAGATTTGCAAAACTCACTTTTGGCTGCCCTTATGTTCTTTTTGCACTTGTTTCTGAGTTTCCTGTATGTCTGAAAAATAGCCTGGTCAGCCGTGGCCTTAAAGTTGGCCTAGCACTTATCTCTAGTTTTCAGGAGGGCTAGGAGGCTGCCATGAAGCCATTTTGTAGTCGTTCCCCTGACCCTCCATCTGATGAGGGGGTGGCATGCTTATCCTGCAGGGCAGTTAGAGAGATGAGGAAGTGACTGACAGCAGATGTGGAGTCCTGAGTATTCCATACTGCCAACCAGTCAGTGTACTTAATATCATTATGGAAGGAGGTCAGATCAAACCTAGAATAGTCACTGATCTGAATGCTTTTATGCAGAATTTTCAGGGGTGGGATCCTCCAAACACAGTACACTGGGGAGTGATCAGAGATTGAGTCAGGAAGGATACCAGTCGAGCTGATCCTATCTGGTCTGTTAGTCAGGATCCAGTCCAGGAGGGAGCTCACACTACCATTAGGTGAGTATCTGGTAGGATCCTTGACAAGCTGCGTCAGAGAGAGACCTGTAAGTAGAGGCTCAAAGGCTTTGGTGTTACTGCCCAGCCAATTAAGGTTAAGATCACCCAGGATGATTAGTTCATTATGCTGTGTTACAGTGCCAGCTGTGTCGAGGAGGACAGACAGTCCCTCTAGGCCTCCCTTGGGAGGATTGTAGGTGTAAACAATATGTATCTTTTTGGACATCTCTAGCAACAGCACCATGAGCAGTGTTTCACAGGAGGACTGCACTGTCTGTTGACTGGGTAGAGCCGTTAGGTTAAGATGGCACCTGTAGTAGACCAGGATGCCACTCCCCCCTCTTTGTCCCCGGTCAATCGAGTCTGATGAAGTCATACCCAGGGAGGGTGCATACAGAATTTGGTGTAGCAGGTTTAAGCCAGGTTTCTGTAATTCCAAGAATGTCTGGGATATGTCGTGTTACCCAGACATGAAGTTCCGTCAGATTGGGCAGGAGACTTCTCATATTAAGATGGGCTATTTTCAGCCCTTTTACCGCAGACCAGACTGTCAGTGTTGGGGTGGTCTGACATTGTGTTCCAGGGTTTAGCTCTATGTCATCTGCTAGAGCAGGAGTCACCAGTAGGATCCAGAGGAGATGCCTTAAGGGAGGGGATCCATCCTTGGTCTGTGACTTGCGGTCATAGTGCCTGACCATACGGGCAGGGCTCAGAAGGCTCTTCAGGTCAAGACTGCAGAGAACCCAGGGAGGGGGTGTGCCCACTGCTAGAAGGTTGGAGAAGGTGAAGTCAGTCTCCACCGGTTGGGTATACATTCCCCAGGGCTCTCCCTTTTAGGGATCACCCACTCCAGTGAACCAGGGGATACAAGGGACAGTAAGGGTCACAAGGGCGATTGCACCCGTGATTAACTGGAGTGAGACCAGCTTTGGTAGAAGCTCAGGATACCCCATGTCAACACCAAGGTAGATGTCAGCCTGTGACAGGAAAGGGTTGCTACCACGGGGTCACCAGTGGATGACAGTGGGGCATCCCACGGATGGGAAAGTAGGTTGGTACCGCTGGTTTATGGCGGCTATCGTCCTCACTTCCACGAGATAACAAACCCACACAGAACCTGAAACAACTGAGATGCAAGGCACTCAGCACAGGGGAGGTGGGATGCAGGACAGTGCATTACTGCTATTGAATAGGCTGGAAATTGGGTAGTAGAAACTATAGGTTAATTTGGAATCCGACTAATTGTTTAGTCTGAGCACCCAACCACGTGAGAGCTGGGTATGTCTGGGTGTCCTGTTACTACCTTCCACACAAATCAAGCTTATGCACCCACTCTACTGCAAGTGCCAGCTGGCTATACTATCTTGGCATCACCGGACAGTTAGTTTGTGGGGCAGTGCAGCAGATAGATTTGTTTTGACTGTCAGGCACCTTTAATAGGTAGTATTGATTGACTAATCGAGTTAGCTGACAAGGTCAGGCACTAGAGCGAGTAGTAATCATAAGGCAGTCATCAAACACACAGACCATGCAAGGGTTTAAGCTGACTAGAAGACAGGTCATAAATACAGTGCGACCTTCCTGGACAAGTGACTAATTTAACGCTGAGAAACTAGTGAATACAAGGCAGATTGGCAGTCTAATGGCAGACAGGATTAATTATGTAGACAAAAGATAGGCAGGCAGGCTTAAATTATGCTGGCAAACGACAGGCAGTCAGGATTAATTATGCTGGTAAAAAAGTCAGGCAGACAGGATTAATTATGCTGGCAAGAGGACATTAACATGGATAGATCACCCCACAGTTATATTCCCATGCACAGTCAGTTTGCAGTCTGAGAGAATAGACACTGTGCTGATGCCAAAGGGAGAAACCAAAATGCAACAGTGAGATCTTGACAGCTGCTAGGGTTCAACCTTAACTCAGCTCCAATTGGCCTTGGTAAGCTGAGGGGCGTGGCTACCTGGCATTTAATGGGAGGAGGGAGCAGGGTGGGCGGGTGGACTGAAAATCAAGCACAGAGTGAGCTGCTTCTTTTGTGCAGCTGTCGCCCAGCCCCTCCAACAATCTTTTCTACTTCTGTATTCTGCTCGTGCTGTCCCGATGACTCCTTGTCTTTTCTACAGGGGAGGTCCACCTGGTTTCCCGGCACCTTGACCCCAAGTTAGATTCAGCTTTAGCGGTGTAGGGGGCAAGAGCCGCCCGCTCCCCTGATGAGATTACTGTCCAGAAAACAGATGTCGGGACAGCCTTTAAACCTCAGCTGCCCAAGCGTCACCGCTTTTGTGACCAATCGGCGCTGCTGCCTCTTTAAACAGCAGTTTGGTGCCAAAGCAGTTTTGGCTTGCACTCCATTCAGGGACAAAGGGCAGGCATGGGGAAAGTTTCAGGCGAAAAGACACAAGCACAGCGTGAGCTGCTTCTTTTGTGCAGCTGCCTCCCAGCCCCTCCAACAATCTTTTCTACTTCTGTATTCTGCTCGTGCTGTCCCGACGACTCCTTGTCTTTTCTACGAGGGAGGTCCACCCGGTTTCCCGGCACCTCAACCCCAAGGTAGATTCAGCTTTGGTGGTGCAGGGGGAAAGAGCCGTTTTCTCTCCCCATATGAGATTACAGACCTTAATGTATAAGTTAACCTATGTATTTCCATTTCACTCTATGCAGAGTTTGCCATGATCATGCCATGTGAGGCTAGGACCATGGAACAAGGATGACACTAGACATGGCACATTCAAAGCCTAGGCAATCCACATTACAAGAATCATGATGTACAGGTCAGTATTGGAATTGCAACATTTTTCACTTGCTAGATTTTGTGTATTCCATTCCAGGTACTGTACATCCTGGTATGTTTCGCCATAGGCTCATAATTGAATTAATTTCAGTGGTGGAACATTTTTGGGCAAGTTGCCAACATCTTTGGTAAGTATCAGCACAGGTAAGTATCGATGTTAATTTTTTTTCTTTTGATATTTTTTCTCCACCTTTTTACAGATGACATTGGTTCAAACAACATTTGTCTTGAATCATGTGACTGTCACGACAAATGACATTTTCTGTTCAAAAGGAATTCATTTTTATGGCTGTGGGAGGAGCCTACAGCCATTTTGCAAGAGCTTTTTAGCTCTGAAAATGGCCGAACTCACAGCCTCTTCCATTGGACTTCTGGAAGTATCCTCCTGAAAGCCCAACAGAGCTGAAAGCCCTCTACTGCAATCAGCACATGGAATAACAGCTGCACTATTTCGACTGTTTCTTCTGCATTCTGATGCATCCACTGCACATGGGCGGAGTTACACGCATGTGTAATATTGCGGTGCTGCCATGCTGTGTATGGCATTATGCCATTAACTGTTTTGTGCCCCCTTAGTCATGCCCATGTCATGTCACACGCTGGGAGCCCACCACCATTCAATGGGGTTTTCAACTTATGATGATAACTCAGCCATTTTTTGGAATTTTTGCCCCAAATTTTCAACATGGGGTTCTTGGGACCACACCTCATGAAAACTCTCACTGTCATGTTATTACTCAGCCCTGAAAGGTAATTTTCTGATCACTATGCAGAATCACCTTTTGGGACTGATTCATGAAATGACAGTGCCACTGTTCATGAAGTGGGGTTCCAAAATGCCCATGTTGCAAATTTGGTGAAACAATTCCAAAAAATGACTGCGTTATGAGTGTACATTGCACAGTTTGTATGCATGCTCCTAATGTCACTAATTTTTAACTATTTTCACTCCACATTTTTAACATTGCCATTTTTGCACACCTCCTTCACAACAGTACAGCTGTCATTTTCCAAAACCTACCCAAAAGGTGTTTTTGCACATGTGGTGCAGAAGAGCAAGTTTGCTCTACGCAATCACCTATTGGCAAAATTCAACAAAATGACACTTCAATGTTCATGAAGAAAGGTCCAAAAAAGGCCATGTTAAAAATTTGGTGAAATCATTCCAACAAATGACTGTGTCACGAGCGTGCATTGCATGGTTTCTATGCACGCACCTAACGCCATTAATTTTTAATATTTTCACTTCCCATTTTTAACCTTGCCATTTTTGAACACCTCCTTCACAACAATACAGCTGCCATTTGCCACAACCTGCCCAAACTGTATTTTTGAACCCCTGGCACAGAATAGCATGTCTGGTATGCACAATCACCTTTTGGGAAAATTGACCAAAATGACAATGGCACTGTTCACGAGGAGGGGTCCATAAAAGGTCACATTGAAAATTTGGTGCAACACCTCCAACTTATGACCACATTACACCTGGGCGTTGAATAATTTCTATGAACATGTGTAACTTTCATCACTTGGTAGCCCTTCACAGCCCTATCAGCTCTGGCCAGAACTTATTTAATATTGGTAACAGTGTTAGTTCAGGTAACATCATAGTGCAGGTGATAAAAGGTTATGCTGCTATTTACAGTGTCAGTTGCACATTCGTGGATAAAAGTAATTTTTTTTTATTTACTGTATGTAGTTTTTGTTGACCAGGTAAGTGCACTAGACAAATCTTGCCTATTTTCAGGCACGACCCGGGAAGGGGGATACAGATGAATGCCAACTGACTTTGAACCAGATTAAGCTGTTGGTGGTATTTATAGTGAATGAGGGAAATTTGGCCAGAACACCAGGGAAATTCCCCTACTCTTCCGTAGGTGGAGCCTATGCTACTGGCTGCCAGATGGCCAGTCTGCACGAATCCCTGGAAGAGATGGACGTTGCAAGTACAGGGGAGTGGGCCTCCTCCCCTGTGCCTGGAGCTACTGAGGCCACAGAGGAAGATCTGGCTATTGCTGACTTTAGCGGTAGCACTATTATAGAAGATAACGTTATGGGCAGTATACTGTTAAAAGGTAACAAGGTGGTTACCGGGTCTTTTGTTGCTTCATCATTTCGTTCTGCCCTGGAGGAACAGCGAGCGGCGTTGTTGCTGCAAGTACAGCTTTTGGACAGCAAAATTACGGCATGTGGTAAGGTGCCTAAAAAGTCTACTATCCCTGGAGATGCTGCTACTGGTAAGCCCCTTACTGACGCTGATGATATGACGTCCCCTATGCTTACTTCCCGCATTAGCGGTCGATTCAACGGAGGCTGGCAGTTTTTCAACCCACGACGCGGTGTGCCTACAGCCTGTAACTGATTCTCCTCACCCTGACCACTGCGTAACGGGGGAGATTGTTTCTGAACACAGCTCTGAATTCTCCTTGCCTGACCCAGTCGCGACTTCGGGAAACCAGATTAAGGACAAAGAGGTATTTATTTTTTCTGCAGACAAAACTCCTGGTTGGAGTAAGCGAGGAGGTGTACTTTTTAAAGATCAAAAGCCTGCAACTGAATCTTTGTCCAAACCTCCTCTGTCGTCGTCTTGGTCTCTGGATAGCGCCCTTGAGAATGCTGGTTGGGAGAAAGGGGAAGGGGGTGTTTGGACACCAGATTCCCAGGACCCTACATATTTGTTAATGTTGCAGAAGGCAACTACTGCTGCAGCATCAGACACTTTGAGTCTGACGTAACCCGGGGTATTAATTGTGCACATTCAAATTCTGATCTTATTACTGTAGTTTCTGGTGACAATGTTATGAAGCCTGCAGTTACATCTATGTCCTCAAAGAGGTTAAGGAATGCCAAAACTCATGTGGATATATCCTCTGTTTTACCCCAGAAATTAATGTGGATTTAGGGTTTACATCCAAACCTGTATTACAAACCCATGGTAGGTCTCAAACAGATAAACCTGATAGTTTTAAGTTAGCTGACCTATTTAACTCTAAAGGTGAGCCTGCCCTTAGACGCAATGCAATTCAACTCCTCTATAAAGGTGGGTTGGAAGAACCTCCAGACCGTATATTTATTGCAAGACAACTGCTTAAGGGGTCCATGAAGTTTTCTGCTACAGAAATTTTTGCATTAATTAATATTGGTAATTATAATTTTGATATCAGCTTCAAACAAGTTTCAAGTCTGAATAAATTCTGGGCTCAGTATGCAACACTTCAGACCTCCCCCCTTTGGTCTCCTTTCCAAGTTATCCCTTTAATTAAACCTGCGGTTAGGAATATCACAATCATTTTTAAGAACGAAGGAGTTAATGTGGAGGATATCCTATTCTGGTTGAATAAAAGGTGTGAGGTGCTTAACAGACCCACTCCTATGTTAGATAGTGAGCAAATTTGGGATGGCAGCTGGAGGGTAAAAGTTAAATTATTTTCCACTGATACAGGACCAAAACACTTACCTAGTTTTTTTTATTTGGGTAAGGATAAGGGCCTTATTTACTATGCTGGCCAGCCTAAATCATGTTTTAAATGTGGCTCATGTACACACCTAAGTTCAGCTTGTGACATCATGAAATGTAGCCATTGTTTTGAGTTTGGTCACTCTTCCAGCGCCTGTTCTAATCCTTTTAAATGCAATTTATGTGATGGCACAGGCCATGCTTATGGCCGATGTCCTTGGGCTTCTCACAATAGAATTGACTGTCCTTCACATGCAGGCTTAATTACTATTGCACAGCAAATGCAAGCAAATACTGTTCGTGATGTGGGAAAACATACTACTACCGTAGTATCAAAGGTCCCTTTAACGTCGGATATGGAAAATCCTGATCTGTCCTCTGAGATAGTCACCCCTATTGAAGCTGCTTCCCCCCTTGTCTCTGAACCCACTTTAAAACCTGCTGTGTGGGATAAGCTAGACGTTTAGATGCCCCCCCTCCCCTTACAATTACCTTCAGATTTGGATTCTTCTGGCTTTACCCAAGTTACCCACAAAAGGACTAGGAAAGGCCAGGCCGTGAACAGTCGTGGTAAAGATGTAGTTACTCGTACTTGGCAATCCAATAATAAATTTGCCATTTTAGCTACTGAACTTGCTGATAAAGACTCTGGTGGGAATGATACTGACACCTCTTCCATTCAGTCCTGTCCTGAACATGAAGGTAGCAATGAATTAGACCCTATAGCAAAAAGGACCAGACAAAGTCAGAGGTAAATCCCTATTGGCACTTAACATATGACACTTTTGTCGTTTGTTCTCTTAATGTAAATAGCATTAAGGGTCATAAGAAATTAGGTGGTGTTTTTCTGACTATTAAAGATCTGAATTGTGATATCGTCTGTTTGGTTGATACTAGGCTCAAGTCTCATAATGAGCTACAGCAGGCCTCAAGGGCTTGGACTAATGGACCGTCTTTTTGGTCCTCAGGTCCTGACACCTGTGATGGCATAGGTATCTTATTTTCTAACCCTAATTTTCATGTCTCTAGATTAGTTGACATTGTACCAGGGAGAGCATTGCTGCTCGATTTCACATATTTTATGGAGCGTTTTTGCCTTGTGGCAGTTTGTGCTCCTCAAACCAAAGCTCAACGAGTCTCCTTATTTAATCTAATTAGACCCTATTTACATACTTCCAGATTGATGCTTTGGGTAGGCGATTTTAATTGTGGCCTGCAACCAGAAGACAGAGGTCTTAAGACTCCTAAAATGTTTTGTGATTCTGTAGCCCTGAAGGATATTGTAACTACAGCCCAGCTTATTGATGCATATAGGCAATGTCATGCTAAAGGAGGCTTTACTTTTTTAAAGGGCCTCTTGTGACTCAGTATAGATTTTATTTTCTTATCTAAAATCTTATGCAGTCCTCTTGTCGACTGTTGGGATTGAATTCTCAGATCATGCCACTTTGTGTGCATCCTTTTCGTGGGAATCTGCACCCTGATGTAAAAAGAACCGTTGGCGTTTTAATGACTCCCTTTTGGAAAACCCCTCTTTTCAGAAATTATGGCACAAAGAATGGATAGCCAGGTTATCTGTCATTGAATTTTATGATTCAATCACTGACTGGTGGGAAGATTTCAAATCCCGTTTGAAGTCAGTTTTTCAAACTATGGCAGCTGTTTCTAATAACAGGAAATATTTGAAGTATTTAGCTCTTAGACAGCAGCTTCAGCATTTGTTGTCACTAGCCGATACTACCCGCCATGATTTTAGTGATCAGATTTCCGTTATTTGTGCTCAGATGAGGGAAATTGCAGTATGATAGAGCTAGTACTTTGGGACAAGAAGCCAAATTTGGGACTAAGATGGAAAAAAAAGGATTAGATCCCTTTAAGGCATGTAAGAGTCGTGTTAACTCTAAATTAATACAGTGTTTGAAGTCTCCAAATGGTATTTTGATTACTGCTCCTGAATCCTTAGTACAACTTGTTGAACAGCATATTTTCAACATGTTAGGTAGTAAGCCTGACTGTGAGTCTGCCAAAAATTTTTTGGAATCGCTGCATCTCCCTCAACTTTCTGTTTCTGATCAAGAAAAACTTCAGGCTGATATTACAGAGTTTGAAGTTAAACAAGCCATTGATAAACTATGTTTACAATCTGCTCCTGGTTCTGATGGCCTCACGGTGCGTTTTTTTTAAAACTTTTTCGTCTGAATTGGCTCCTATTTTAACTTTGCTGTACAATGAGATTTTGATCTCTGGTTTCTTGCCTAAATCGATGAAGGAAGCCATTCTAATTTTGATTTTTAAAAATGGAGATGTTATTGATCTAAGTAATTGACGGCCACTTAGTCTATTAAATGTCGATTATAAAATATTAGCTAAAATTCTTCTAAACAGATTGCTCAAAGTTGCATTTCTCTTAAGTCCTTATCAGACTTGTGGTATCCCTGGCAGGTACCAGCATGACAATCTAATTTTATTACGGGAATTATTTGTGTTGGGGGATAGGAAAATGGTGCCTGGTTGGGTTCTGGGCATAGATCAAGAAAAAGCTTTTGACAGAGTTCTTCATGATTTTTTGTTCTCTGTACTACAAGCTTTTAGATTCCCAGTCAAATTTCTTTTTTGGATTCAGTCATTGTATAAGGATGCTTTTATAATCCCAAATGTTAACGGTTGGTTAGGGAATCCAGTTTCACTTGTTTGTGGTGTTCAGCAGGGATGCCCTTTAAGCCCTATACTTTATGACTTTTACATTGATACATTAATACAGGCTATTCTACTGTGTCACAATATTATTGGATTACAGGGACCCCTTACTGTACCTACCATCGAGTTGTTAGCTTATGCTGATGATTTGGTTATGGTCGTGGATAGAAGCTCTAAAGAAGAAGCCCTGGTTCAGATTTTTCAGACCTTTACGTCTGTGTCTGGCTCCAAAATTAATTTTGATAAAAGCTTGGGGGTACCATTAGGTCATACCACTCTCCCGGCTAGTGGTACTTATGCCGGGATTCCTATTAAGAATGATTCCTTTAAATACTTAGGGGTTTATTTTGGATCAGGTGACACACCTTCTCATAACTGGCTCATTGCTATCAAAAAGGCCGAAGGTCTGGTTGCTAGTTGGAAATCACTTTTAATTGGTAAAAAAAAAAGGGTGGTCTTGCTCAAAAACTTGGTCATACCACTTTTTTTGTATCTTAGCTATGTGTTTCCACCTCCTTCTGTACTCTTTTCTAAATTATATGGGGTCTTTTTTCAAGGGTTTTGGGGGTCACTGCTTAACCCAATCAAATGGAATATAACATATAGACCTATCAGTGAGGGTGGGGCTAATATGGTCCACCCTATTGGGTTTTTCTATAGCTTATTTTTTTACTATAATTTTGGTAAGGCCATTAAACCTGGTGATACTATTTGGAAGCCATTCTTTCTGTTATGGTTTTCATTGTGCCTGTTTAATTGGAACCCTGTAAATAAGAATATTTTTTCTCGTTCATAACCATTCCAGTGTATGGAAAAGTAAGCTTTAAATTGGCCTTATCCTGGGGTTTTTCCTCGCAAGATTTTTGTACGTTTACCAGGAAAATGATTTATGAACAAATATAGAGGTGTGAAGCTTTGGAGCCTGTCACTTTTCCTTTTTGCCCTGTAAATCGTATTGCCTGGGTTATTCAACAGCTTAATAATCCACGTCTTCCTTCATTTGTTTGGGATATGGTATGGCTAAGTAGCCATGGTAAACTGGGAGTCAAGGGAAATCATAAACATAAGGCCCTAAATGCTCGTTTTTGTCCTAGAGAGTCCTGCCATGAAGTTCTTGAAACTCAACAGCATTTGTTCTTGGAATGTCCCTTTTCTAGTGAATTATGGTCAAAATTAGGGGATATGTGGTTTGAACCTTTATTTTATCTCTTAACCTATGATCAGATTATGTTTTGCCCTAATGCCATTTTAAATTCAAAATATCATATTGATACCTTATATGTGTTTTTTGTTGTTATTAGATATCACATATGGCAAGCAAGATGTTTGTTAGTATTACATCAAAAAGTGCTTACTATAAAAGAAGTTCTCAATAATATTTGTCAAGCCTTGAACTCAATTAAGTTGCGTGATTTCGAAACTTTTCCCAGTGCTAAATTTCATCTATTGTGGCAAAATTGTACTTTTTCCTTTACAGACTGTTGATGTTTTTTTCTTTGCTGTTTCTCCTTCATGTTTTTGCTTTATAGATGATATATTGTACAGGATGATTGTTTTTGTTCTTTGTAATGAAGCCCAACTTTTCTAAATAAAATACCCCTACTCTTTTTCAATAAGTACCATGGGATCTTTCACATCCACCAGAACTACCACCAATCCAGGCAGATGGGACCTTGGTTTAACATCTCATCTGAAAGACAGCACCTCAGAAGTGCAGCACCCCCTCTCATGCTGCACTACAGTGTCAGTACTGGGATATAAACCCAAGTGCCAGACATGGGAACTGAACCCACAGCCCTCTGATCTCCCATCCTCAGAGATGAGTGTGCTACCTACTGAGCCACTGACACTGCTATATATCCTTCATCATCTTACAGCGATTCAATCAAGGGACTTATTTAAGCTGTATATGGTTGACTCCACAGTGTTAATGACAAAACACTTGAGGATACAATTTAAGGTCACAATTTTCAAGTTAGCACAGCAGTATTTATAATATGTTTGTTTTCCTTCACAGGTGTCCATTGATGATGATGACATATGTCTTTAATTGTCAGCAGTGACCCATACCTCATAGGTGCAGCATCTTGATCCATCGTCTACACACCAGGATGGAAGACTTGCATTTAGTCACCAATGCCATACAGAGATGGGATGCATCAGCAAATGTCCACCAGAAAACTAAACAACCATTCCAATTGAAGTACTTTGTACTTGGCAATAAGGAAAAAAGAATAAAACACTTTGAGCATTGTTACAACTAGGAGCCCCCCCCCCTGCCACCACCACCATCATTACAGGAAGCAATACTTACATCAGGGAATGGCTGTTAAACTGGAACCCTTGACATGAACAGACTATGTCTGATGAACACTGCCAGCAGCCAGATTGAGAGTTAACAGATGCACCCCAGCAGCGGAGTTCCTGAATATTGACAGACCCATATAGAACATAGTTACTGTCAAAGTCTGTCATCTCTGTAATACAGTAACCACAAACTTAATATTTAACCATATCCACCAGCTCCACACCAACTCTCAACCACCTTCTCCACCACCTGCCCACCAACGACCATCACAAATTAAGAAATACTTAGCACAAGTTAATGAATTGCACACAAATTGAGCAGCAGAAGGAGCAGTTCACCTGGAGTGAACATCACCTGAATTCCTACATGTTGACAAAAGTAAAAATAATACAATTACAGTACAACTCTGATATCTGAGCTACAGTCACCTATCCCTCACAGTAATGAAAATTTCAGTACTTACTTTGTCCTTGTGCAATGTGAAATGTGGTGCATCTCAACATCCCATATCCAAATACTGGCATGCATGTCATGATGATGTACTCCTCAGTACATTAGACAATATAAAATCAGTACAAACATATAAGAACTCAAGACATCACAATAGCAATCCACCATCCCTTTTCTCTTGCTCCCAAAAAAATAAATACAGATACTTACATGTGCTGCAGCAGCATCGATCAACTATGTGAAGATGATCCTCATGAAGCAGACAAATCATTACTTCTCATGGCAACTAGTCAAAGCAGCAGGCAGCAGCTACTGCAACAGCAGCAGCATTCAAAATTTAATTCAGTCCACAGTGACTTAAAACCATAGAGCCAATAGAGCAAACCAGGGCAGCATCATCGCAAAATGATAATTCTGCAGTTCTCAATCAATTGAGAAATCAGCTGCAGGAGGAAGCAAGTGCAACTTTAAGTAGCAGGAAAAGTTTGCAGAAGGATTTATTTTTCTCAGTGTGGCAAACTGGCTTATGTTATATTGCATGTCAGACAGTGGCAGCACCCCGGTTAGGCCTGAAAACCATATTAAATGGTGCAGAAAACAACATATTTGGGTCCTTTGTGGATGAGAACTATGTAACTGCATGTCTGACACCAGATTTCAGTCTGAATTTAATGTACCATTTTTGTGGAATTATTTCTGGATATGTGCTGCTTGTCCTGTACAAACAGAAACAAGATGAGACCTAAAATCAATTGTAAACATTGGACCAAAGACCATCGTTTGATCCGGTTGGGGGTTTGGGCACCATAAAACATCATGGCTGGAACCAGATTTCTGTCTGAATTTAATGTACCATTTATAAGGAAACATTTCTGGACATTTACTGCCTATGCTGCACTTGCAGAAACAAGATGTCACCTAAAAACATTTCAAAACATTGTCCAAAACAGCATTTTAATGTCTGCGTGCTGGGGAAGGGGCACTGTAAAACATCAGGACTGACACCACATTTCAGTCTCAGTTTGATGTACCATTTTTCCTGTAACATTTCTGGACATTTATTGCCTGTACTGCACTTGCAGAAACAAGATGTGGCCTAAAACAATTGTAAACAGTGGACCAAAGACCATCGTTTTGTCCAGGTGTGGGTTTGGGTGCCATAAAACATCATGGCTGGGACAAGATTTCTGTCTTAGTTTAATGCAACATTTTTGGGAAACATTTCTAGACTTGTTGGCCCTGATTGGCATGATCAGCACTTAGATTCTGGCTGAAATACTTTGCAAACAGGCCCGAAAACAGCTTTTTAGTGTGTGAATGGTGGAGGTGCTGGGGGGAGGGCACATCATTCACATCCTGATGCAGACCATATTTCAGTCTGAATTTTATCAAACTTTTCTATTGTCATATTTCTCCTTTTACCATGTCTGCTCTAGTCTGCACAGTATGGTGGTAAGGGGCTATGTTAAACTGTGGCCGAAGTGCACATTTTGGACCAGGTCACTCACTGGGGCAGTGAACGTGTGGTGGTGGTAGTGGTGGTGGTTGTGATGAGGCACTAATAAAACATTACCATGATGGCTGGAGGAAGGAAGGGACACAAAGTTAATATTTCTGAAGGTGGTAAGGTCAAAGGGGCACGTGTTGTTCAGCATTAAAAAACATATTCATGTTTAACTTTACAAAAATAATGCTTATTTAATTATTTCATTCTATGACTGTTGCGTACATATTTGGACTGATGCTGTACACAGCCAAAGCAACTGCCACCAGCCCTTAGGACACACATGACAGACAACAACATCACATAGCTTTGGGAAAAAATGTTTGTTCATACAAACAAATTGCAATATTTGACATTTGTGGATAGGAGGAAACAAATAAAGAAGGAGTAACATAAAACAAGCAAGAAGGTACACAGTTTACGGGCACAGTACTTGGGGAAGACATGCAGGTCATACCCAGGGTAAGGGTATTCGATCATGATATGAGACAGAAGAGAAATGGAGGGAGATAAATATTATATAAAACATAACATATAAGATAGAAAACCACAGGACAAGAAAAAGAACAAATAGGATATATAATGGAAAAGAGAGAGAGGACAGAAAAGATTTGTTTGTGGTTCTTTTTTTACTTTTTAATTTTTGTGGTGTTTTTCTTATATATGGGGGGGTGAAGAGGAAAAAAGAGCAAGACTTGCAAAAGAAAAAAGGCAGAAAAACAAACTGGTGCATACATAGCACTAATCACCTGAACCAGTGCCACTGCCACTGAAAACACCACCACCACCACCCCCACAACACAGCTCTGCCAGGAGATCCAAGACCTTCTTTTGGTCCTCCCTTATTTTCTCTAGTTCTCCCCTGACCTCCTGGTGGAACTGGTCCACCTCCTGCCAGAGACCTTGCACCTCCATGTGCACTGCCACCACATCTTGGTGCACAACCTCATGGTCCTCCATCCTGATGTTATCTGGAGGAGCTTCTGCAGGCTGTGATGCCAAACCAGGAGCATCTGAAGCATGTCTGTGCTGGCAGGTGTGGGGTGTTTCATCACTCCTCCTGCTGCTGCTACTGAGACATCCCCTGGGCTGCCGGATGCCCTCATGCATGGACCCATTGCTGCCTCCTGCTGCTGCAGCTTCTTGCAGCTTGGAGAGCCACTCTGTGGTGCAGTGGTACCACAGGTGGCTCCTCTGTCCATCCATACCAAAGTGGGGCCCTCATTTTCCACGTTGCACATCTTTGCCACAAAGGTTGCAGATCACAATACTGTCATTTCCAACCTTTGTGGAAACTTTTAAACTGGAGAGACCTTGGTGGGGGGGGCATCAGCGATCTTTCTGCATCTGTGGCAGCTGCCTCTTCTAAGACCTGCTGCTGCTGCTCTTGCTGAGGGGTAATGGACTGCACATGTTCCTGGGGGTGCAACAGGCTCCTGATGTTCTTGCTGTCTGCGGGGGCACATGCTGCTGGGGTGGGGTGCAAGGTGCTCCTGCTGCTGCTGGGGAGGTCACAGACACATCTTTCTCTTGGGGCAGCACTTGAAAAATGCCCGCCTGTTAAGGTGTACCACAGATCCTCCTGCTGCTGGTGGAGCACTACCAGTATCCCTCTCCATCATAAAGAAAACTTTCCTTTAATATAAAACTAAAGAAAAAAATCAAAAAGAAAGATACAGGGAGGGACTGGGGGATGGGGAGTCAAACACACACACACACACACACACACACACTATAAAGATGGACAAATATAACAATGCAGAAGAAACACTAACAGAAAATATTTACTTTTTAAACTAATAGGGAATAGATCACAAACAAGCAAACACACACACAAACACTATTTTTTCTAAATCAAACTTTTAGCTCTTCTGCTCTACTCACTAGTCTCCTACTACTAGACTGAAACAGCTTTAAATGAAGTATATTTAGTCTGGCTTCCTGCCTAAATGCAGTCACCCATGTGACCAGCAGTCTGCTAGAGAGAAAGCCATGTGTCAAGCATTTCTTTTCCCAATTTTGCCTGAGACTGACAAGCGGTGAAATGTGATGATGAAAGGTGAAATTGACAGTGGAATTTCACCCAAATTTACTGGAGAAATTTTGCCATAAGGGCCCAGTTATGTGAAATGTTTCAAGCAGAAAAATTGGTGATGTCGCCGGAATTTCACCCGTGAAATTAAATTTTGCTGCATCTCTAATTACATATAGTTAAAATGTCCATAAAGGGAGCCTAGATGCTTCCCATCCACCATGAGTGGATCTCCCACATCAAGAATACCAGCTGCCTACCATGCTGGCCAATTAAATGTGGTCCTATCAATCTCGAAGGCGAGATTAATAAGGTGGCCCACTGTGGAGGTCATGGGGGGAAGGACTAAAACTTGCTAAAGGATCACAAACCGTTAGTGGCCACCACCACTAACAGTTGCTGTGAAAGAGTGTGGTAAGGGGGAAAAGAAGTATACCTCAGGGTTCCCAAAACCAGAAATCATGTCTTCAATTTGTAACCAGAGGGGGATGTTTTTGGATCTTAGGATAAGCTGGAGTGCAGTTTTAGCCCTTAAAAAGGCCAGATGATAGCCCTTAAACTGGGGGTGGGTGGGTGGACAAATCCCCTTTGCTCCAGTGAGTCCATAGTTTGGCCCTGCTGTAGTGATGAGGTTTCCCTTCCCAAAGGAAGGACTCTGTCATAGAGTTGACCTTATCTGACCTGTATTTGATAATCATGAGGTTAAGAAAGAGACAATACAAGAGCATTGGGTCAACTATTATATGAATTGCCTCACTTTTTCCTTAAGCAAGAGAGGCAGCACCTTTCATCTGTTAAACTCCTTACAGTAATAAGAGATGTGTGTGAGTCAATATCCAAAGTTTAGAGGTATTCCCATCCAGCTGGATACCCATAAAAGTAATCTTATGAGGGATCAGTGGACTCCTTGGGAGACTAAGGGGGTTGATGGACATGCTGCATTGACAGAAACGGAGAACAGAGAGAGAGCCTCTACCTTGTCTGAATTGACAATGAGTATAGAAACTGCTGCAAAACAGCTGAGAGCCACCTGATCTAGTAAAATGGTACTACAATCTGTGTTTGTGATGAGGATTAAGAGGTCATTTGCATACAGGAACATATGAAATACGAATGTCAAAAGGGAACCACTGTGATAGTAGGATGAGACTTGAGACAGACTGTCAGAATTCCAATGCCAAAAGAAATTTCAGGGGAGAAAGAGAGCAACCCTGACATGTTTCTTCATCAAAGGCAATGGTTATGAGAGATAGGAGTTGTATACAGCAGATGCACACATGATGAAAAACCTCCCTGCAACATATACAGTGAAGGACAGAAAAGAGATACAGGTACTCCCATTCCACTGAGTCAAAAACCTTCTTGAAATATATCTCATCTGCAACTGCTTTAGTAGATAACTAGTGGGCCTGGTAGAATAGAGTGATCAGTGAATGCAGGTTATCTCCCCTACAGGCTTTTTACAATGCTAGTCTGAGAAGGATGGATGACTGAGGGGAGCAATGACTCCAGACAGACAGCAAGGACCTTGACTGAAATCTTAGCATCAGCATTAATGAGTAAGATAGGATGATAATTGGCAGGGAGTGACCGGTTTTGTTTTTCTTTGGAGGAATTATGACAAAGTCTTCCACAGAACAAGTGGAAGAGTGGAGTCTTGGAAGGACCAGACAAGCATGTGATGAATCCCCAGGGTTATCAGGCACAAGATGACTTGATTATAATTGAAAGGAATGCAGTCTCCTCAAGCGGATTTATGAGAAGCCAAGGAAGAGATCAAAGCTCTTACCTCCTCCAGTTTTAATGGCTGATCATGCCCAGCGTTTCTTGTAGTGGTAGTTTGGGCAAAGACAATGGCTCCAAAAGGCTATCAAAGACAATTCGTGATGGAGGTGAAGGGGACACATACAGTAGATAGTTTAATATAAGGTTTTAATACTGTGTGTGGCAGATTTGGTCCAATTGAGTACTGATGATCTCATTACTAGCCATCTGCCCTACAATCAGTAATGGGTAAAACAGCCAACATTTGTGAATTCTGTGGAATTTGGGAAGTGTGAATTTGCTAAATTTGTCAGGTTTTGACATCATAGTTGTTTTTTGGGCAAATTTATCAAACTTCACTCACAAAGTGGTCACTTTGCTGACAAAATGGACAGTTTATGGTAAAAACCTCACAATTTCAATAAATTGGCAGTTCCAAGGGTCTTCAGAATCTTTGCCTAGCTGAATTTTGGCTGTTTTGCAGCCACTTTGCTGTCAATATTTAAATTTGCAAAATCTCCACCTGCTATGTTCTGCTCTGTTTCACAAAAACAGCAAAAGCTTCCTGGAGAGGCATGATGCACTATTGCAAAGTACACTGCATTTAGGAATATGAACTTAGGCACTTACAACAATAATAAGGAGCTTAGTACAGTACAGTTTGCAGTTATAGCAATTCTTCTTTATTTGGGTGAATAAGACAAATTGTGGGAGCACAAAGATACTGGAGCACAGACCCCTATGTTTCACTCCTTGTGGAGCTTTTTCAAGGGAACAGGACACTTTCCTGTTACTCAAAATTTATACACTAGAAAACAAATTGTGTAAAACAATATAACTTAGTGCAGAAAAGATGATTAGACAATTAAAATCTCACTGTTGGTAAACCATATTCACTGGAGTAATATAATCCCCTATATAATTCACAGTTGCATATTTCAAAATGTTTTACAATAATATTGTGCCAGTATCTTGGCACAGCATTTGATTCCAGGACTAGAAAAAAATTAATTTCAGCCTCTTGACTTGTTGCTTATGGAGTCAATAACAAGCATTTTTCAGTCATCTACCCACCTTCCCATTTTCAGCATTTAACTCACAGAATCAATTACTCAGACATTCTAGTAAGGTGGGTGTTGATCTGCTGCCTCAAGGCAATACTTGCTAGAAAGTTTGACGGTGGAGCATAAGAAGAGTAATTTAAGGCTTGCACTTTGATTGCCAACTATGTCTCAAGTTCCTACACGTCAGCCTCTCTTTGTCTGCAATGTTGGACCACAAAGCCTTTAATTCTCTCCTGAATATATGATTAATAGGATTCCCACACTGTGCAGTTGAACATGTCCTAGTTTTTGTTAATAGAAACATGACACAGACTCCTCTGTAACCCAGGAGATGAAAGTCTCTTCCATCAGTAAAAGGGGGTACAGCCACCAGGCTGTGGCTCTTAGTGAGGGAGGGCATAGTTGTGTGGAGATAGAGACCAGAGCATGATCTGATATGATAAGGGGATCAGTATGGGAAGAAAATGTTCATTGAGTGAGTTCAGAGATCTCATTCAGAAGACAGTCCCAAATCAAATAAAGAGGCAGAAGAAACTGCAGAGCAGGACACTTCGGCACAGGAGCTAGCACAACAATACTCACCCAAATCAGCAACCAAAACTAAACAAGCACAAAGGAAATCCAAAAAACTTCTGATCATAGGAGACTCCATGATTCGGGGAGTTGATACCCATCTCCAGCTAGGGGTGATGGTCAGATGTCTCCCAGGTACATCAGCATGGAGAGACACTGACCACATTGCTAAATTGTTCACAAAGCAGGAGAAAACATTGATGTCCTAGTACATAGGACTATCGATCTCACCAGCCGGTCAGTTGTGGAGACCAAGGAACACCTGACTAGGCTGGGTGACAAACTATCATCTATTTCGTCCGGCATCTCCTTCTCTGAGATCCTGCCAGTCTGGGAGAAGGGAGCAGATGGACGGACGGTCAGAGAAGGGGAGATAGGGGAGCTAAACACGTGGCTCAAGGACTGGTGCCAGGAAAAAGGACACAGATTTGTAGGGAACTGGCAACAGTTCTGGGAGCGAAAGTTCTTTAAATTTGATGGACTGCATCTGACTAAAGAGGGAGTCAGTGCATTGGGGCAGAAGTTTGACGTCTTTGCAGAATATTTAAACTAGCAAATGGGGAGAGGGGTGCAGCACACGCTGAATGGAAGAACACCCCTCCCCAGCTAGTGGTCAAACTTGAATTCAGTGTGTTTGCCGCTTATTTGCATCACCAGTAAGAAAAAGGTTTGTCTCCCACACGATGCACAGGGTAATGCCAAACCTCACCCAACAACTAACACACCAAAATCTGGCCAATGGAAAATCATGTACACAATGCTCACAGCCTGGGAAATAAGATCCCAGACCTGCAGGCAATAATGTCAGAGGCTAAACTGGACATAGTAGCAATTAGTGAGACGTGGTTTACCAGTAACCACACTTGGGAGACTTCAGTACCTGGCTATGTATTGTTCAGAAGAGACCGAGGTGCAAAAAGGGGGAGGAGTGGCCCTGTATGTTAATGAAAATATCAAAGCTACAGAAATTCAGAATACACATAAGGAGCCAGAAGAACTGTGGGTCACCCTGAAAACAGGAAATGGGACAGCCATAAGAACTGGGGTTGTCTACAGGCCCCAGACCAGAGGGAGGACATAGACACATTACTGTTAGAAGATATACAAAACATGACAGCTAAAGGGAGGTTCTGATAATGGGAGACTTCAACATGCCAGATACAGATTGGTCAATACCAGCAGGAACATCTGCCAGAACTAGACTCATAGTGGATTCCCTGCAGGGGAGGGCCTCAAACAACTGGTACAGCAACCCACAAGAGACAGGGCTATCCTAGATCTAGTACTGACTAACAAAGAAGGGATCACAGATCTCCAGGTAGAAGGTCACCTGAGCCAGTGACCATCACATGGTATGGTTCAATTTGGCTACTACATCTAAATCATCCCATTCCAAGGCAAAAATATGGGACTTCAGAGGAGCTGACTTTGATAAGATGGCTAACAGAGTTAAGCTAGCCCTGGCAAAAAGAAACACAGGTGAGGAGGTACAGGCAAAGTGGCAAGCATTAAGGATACAATACTTGAAGCAACATCCCATTGTGTTAGACAGAAAAGGAAGTGCAAAGAAGAAGGAAACCACTTTGGTTCTCAAATACAGTAGCAGAAAAAGGTCAGAGCCAAAAGGCTGGCCTTCAGAAAATATAAGAGAACACAGCGGATGAAGATAGGGGGCATACCAAACTGCCCTAAGGGAAGCAGGTAAGGTAGTAAGGCAGGCAAAGTCCCAAACTGAGGAAACACTAGCACAAACAGTAAAAGAAGGTGACAAGACTTTCATAGATACATTAGTGAAAGGAGAAAGTCCAGAGGGGGTATTGCTAAGCTTAATGGAGAAAAGGGAGCATGTGAGGAGGAGGACCCTGTAAAGGCATCTATCCTAAATAGATACTTTTGCTCAGTATTCACTGAAGAGAAGGTAGGCAGGGCCCACAGCTCAGCATCATGGACACAGAGGGAGGGAGGTGAGCACTACTCCTTCACAAAAAGAAAGGGGTCCTACAAGAGCTTGCTAAGCTCAGGGGTGGATAAGGCAATGGACCTGATGGCATACATCCCAGGGTACTTAAGGAGCTAAAGGAGGAACTAGCAGAGCCATTAGCAGAATTGTTTAGTGAGTCTCTGAGCACAGGAGAGTCCCAGAAGACTGGAGAAGGGTTTATGTGATCCCACCCACAAGAGTGGTAGCAGGGAGGAGGCAGGGAACTACAGACCGTCAGTCTTACCTCAGTAGTGGGCAAGATTATGGAAGCACTCCTAAGGAAAGGATAGTGCAACACCTGGAATCCATAGGGGCACAGGATCCAAGACAGCATGGGTTCACAAAGGAAGGTCCTGTCAAACTAATCTCATAGATTTCTTTGACTGGGTAACCAGAGTGGTGGACCAAGGGGAGCAGTTGATGTCCATCTTTGACTTCAGCAAAGCTTTGACACTGTTCCATATAGAAGATTGATAAATAAGCTAGGTAGGCTCGGGTGGGTCAGAAGTTGGTCAACTGGGTGGCAAACTGGTTGACTGGCAGAAACAGAGAGTGGTGGTAAATGGTATACAGTCAGAAGAGATGCAAGTCACAAGTGGGGTACTCAGGATCAGTCCTGGGGCCAGTCCTATTCAACATCTTCATTAGTGACCCAGCAGATGGACTAGAGGGTAAGGCTTGTCTGTTTGCAGATGACACCAAGATCTGCAACAGAGTAGATGATCCAGATGGGGTGGGCAGAATGAGAAGAGATCTGGATAAACTAGCAGAATGGTCAGAAGAGGGCAACTGGGATTTAATGCAAAGAAGTGCAAAATCATGCACATAGGGAAGAGAAACCCTGAAGCCACTTATAGGCTGGGAGGGGAGTTGCTAGCAGTCACAAAGGAAGAAAGAGACTTGGGCATCATCATCACTGATGACCTGAAATCATCCAAGCAGACCTCTAAAGCAGTAGGTAAGGCTAGGGGGTGTTAGGGTGTATTAGTAGGGGTATCACAAGTCGTAAGAGGGAGGTAATAATCCCTCTGTACAAGACATTGGTTAGGCCCCATCTGGAGTACTGCGTGCAGTATTGGAGGCCACACCTTCACAAGGACATTAATCAAATTGAGGCAGTCCAGAGAAGGGCAACCAAAATGGTGCAGGGACTGCATCAGAAGACATATGAGGACAGATTAACGGAGCTCAATATGTATACCCTTGAGCAAAGGAGGGAGAGAGGTGATATGATCGAGACATTTAAACACCTTAAGGGCATAAACAAGGTGAAAGAGTCTAACATGTTTAAATATAAGAAAATAGCAGGACAAGAGGACACAGCATGAGATTAGAGGAGGCCATTAGGGGAATGTGAGGAAATTCTTTTCACAGAAAGGGTGGTAGATGCATGGAATGGCTTACACAAGAAGTAGTGGCTATGAATACAGTGCAGGGCTTCAAACAGGCATGGGATAGGCATAAGGGAGCAATACAAATGACTATGAATAGATAGGTCACTGACATAGCAAAGGCCGATGGCACATTTATAAGGTAGAAAAAGAAATGGGCAGACTGGATGGGCCTTGCGGTCCTTATCTGCCGTCAACTTCTATGTTTCTATGTTTCTATGTAGATGTAGTGTGAGAAGGAGAGACATAACAGTAGAAGTATGCTGTTTCCTGAGGGTGGTAGAGATGCTACACATCTTAAATAGTGGTGCCCTATCAGCTTCAGGAAAACCCCAATTGCCCTATGGTGAAGGTGATGCAGACATGCGGTGCAGTGCAGTTCAGTGGATGATTAAGGCTGAGTTTAAAATTGCTCTGTAAGGACAGGAGCCTTAAGACATTCAAAGAAGTTAAAGCCTGACTGATTTGGTGAAAAAAGTCTGGGGAGTCAGAATTCAGTGTATATATTTTCACAAGGATTAGAGACCCCGGGGGGAGGGGTGACCTGAGCAGCTACAGTAAGAACCACTTCCCCTGAGTGTTTTTTGTTCATGGAAGATTTACCAGTGAAAAGATTCGTGGATAAGAATGGATGCTCCTCATTTGCTGTGCATGGAATTTATGTGTTATAGTGATACATAAGTGAAAAAAGAAGGACAAAGGGAGGGATAGTGAGACTGAAGGGGAGGACAGGGACCACATGGAGGATGATAACAGTAAAGCTGACATACTGATCAGATATTTCTACTCAGTCTTTACTGAGGAAGAGGAGGGTAATGGACCTGAAGGGAGTACAAGGGGTGGGAACGGTGCAGAAATGGACACAAGTCCTTTAACATGGGAAAGGATCCTAAAGGAACTGGAAGGAATAAGAGTCAATAAAGCAATGGGACCAGATGGGGTGCACCACAGGGTCCTAAAGAAACTAAGAGAGCTGTTGGCTAAACCTTTTGCAATTCTGTTTAGCCAATCACTGGAAACAAGGGAGGTACCCAAAGACTGGAGGACAGAGGATATAGTCCCCTTATTCAAAAGTTGGAACAAAGAGAGAGGAGAACTACAGACCAGTCAGCCTGACCTCGGTTGTGGGGAAGATCATGTAAGCACTACTGAAGGAAAGATTGGTGGAACATCTGGTTGCCAATGGACTACAGGATCCAAGGCAGCATGGTTTCCCCTGGGGAAGGTCACGCCAGACCAGCCTCACTGAATTTCTTGACTGGGTGACAAGGGAGGTGGATCAGGAGTGGGCAGTGGACATGGCCTATCTGGACTTCAATAATGCTTTTGACACTGTGCCACATGGAAGGCTATTAAACAAACTGGGGAATAAGGGAGTGTGCAGGACAGTAGTGTGGTGGGTGGGTAATTGACTGGGTGGCAGAATACAGAGGGTGTTGGTAAATGGCTGTCACTCCACAGAGGGAAGAGTGGCCAGTGGAGTACCACAGGGATCAGTGCTGGGACCGGTCCAATTCGATATCTTCATCAGTAACATTGTACAGGACCTAGAAGGCAGAATTTCCCTGTTCACTGATGATACAAAGCTCTGTAACAGAGTGGGCACACCAGACAGTGTAGACAGAATGAGGAGGGACCTGCAGGAGCCTGAAAAATGGTCAAGGGTTTGGCAGTTGAAATTGAATGCGAAGACGCAAGATAATGCATATGGGGCACATAAATCCTGGAGCAACATATCAGTTTGGGGGGGGGGGATATAGCATGCACCAAGAAGGAAAGGGACCTTGGGGTTATTATCTCTAATGACCTGAAGGTAGGAAAACAGGGTGACAAGGCAGCAGGTAAAGCAAATAGTATGCTGGGACGGCTAGGCAGGGGCATCATCAGCAGGAAAAGGGAGGTCATAATTCCACTGTACAAGACACCAGTGAGGCCCCACCTGGAGTACAGGTACAGTGTACAGTTCTGGAGACCTTACCTACAGAAGGACATAAACAGGGGTAGAGAAGGTTCTGAGGAGGGCAACAATGATGGTGCAGGGGTAGCATCACAAGTCCTATGAGAATAGGCTAAAACACTTGAATTTGTACTCCCTGGAGGAGACGAGGGAGAGCGGGGATATGATAGATACATACAAGTACCTTATAGGGAGGAACAGGGTGCAGCAATACACTATTTTCCAACAAAAAAGATGTACCAGGACTAGAGGACATGGTATGAAGTTGGAGGGAGTGTCATTCAGAGGAAACATGATGAAGAATTTCTTCACAGAAAGGGTGGTGGACAAGTGGAACACCCTGCCAGAGGAAGTGGTGGGGGCTGAAACAGTCACAGGATTTAAGAATACATGGGATAGACTTAAGGGAATTGTGGAGGTCAGGGATAAGGGGCAACAGACTTCTAGAAAAAAATAAAGGGAACTCAGAAGCTCAAATGGGCAGACTGGGTGGGCCATATGCCCTTATCTGCTGACAGTGTCTATTTATCTATGTATTTACATTTCTGTTTTCACCCATTCCTATGTTGTTTAAATTGCTACTGTACTGCCTGGAATTAATAGACATTTTCAGTATTTTTTTTTCATTTTCTGATTGCTAATTAGATTTTCCACTTGACAATACTGGGCTGATGTGTGGAGTAGGACTCAGTTTGGAGGCTAAAAAAAAGTCTGTTCTGTTCCTCCCACTACATTGTCAGAAATGTAACCAAACATCTTGAGGCACCACAATTCTTTCTGTCTGAGCAGTGACTTTCACAAGTTAAGCAATCTAAATGCAGGAAATTGTGACATCACTGGTAACGAAGAAGAGCCTGTCCCTGCTGCTTCATGTGAAGGCGAATAATCTGGTACTGAGAAATGGTTCTTCATTACTAGTGATGTGACAGTCAGTGTGATCTCAGTGTTGATGATGTAGTGGGAGGAACAGAACTGACTTTTTTTTTAGTCTCCAGACAGAGCACTGCTCAACACATCACCCTAGTACTGCCAGGTAGAAATTCTTCTAATTAGCTAACAGAAAATAAAAAAATATTTGAGATATAAGAAGTGATAACTGATTAAGTCTGAAAGTTACAATTAATTCTAGGCAGTTTCCAGGCAGTACACTAGCTCTTTAAGGGGTTCTTGTATAGAGAGGTGGGTCTTTTGCAAAAAGGTCACATGTGGCTGAAGATGCCTAAGCTGCAAGATAACCACTTTTCTCTTTATGGGGTTATAAAGGTCCTTAACTTTCCACGTATGACAGGTTATGTATGTCATGGTACAACAACATGCTGGAGAACAAATTCATGGAATTTGTCAGACATTGATGACACCCATGCATGGACTACCCAGGAGACATCATTGGTTCTCTGAAGGCCCCAAGCCATGAAACTTCTTATCAGTGTATTAGGCAAGACAAGATGAAATCAGGGTGGAAGGGACTGGCAGCTGCAAAATAGGTGTCTTAACACTGCACATTCAAGATGTTGTAAGCGAATAACAGATGTGAGTACAGCATGTAGAGAAAAATTGGCTGTTATATTACAATGTAATAACAGCAAACATCAGAAAATAAACTAGTAAACACAATATATTACTACATAGATGCATAGGTAACACCTGGATAAAATCTATATGGACTAGCTCCCACGCCCCAAACAATGATAAGGGTCTGTTGTAGATGTCTCAACAAAACCAGTGACCACTGTGGAACTCATACCATAAAGTCCCCTCTACATAAATGCCTGAGGAAGCCTCTCTTCTCGGTGGCTATGATGTGAAGGCCAGGGACAGGAAACCATATCCTTCATGATGCAAGAAAGTAAACTACTGCTACAAGCCTTACCCCCTAAGCTAGTATTTACCCTACTAAAAGCTCACAGAGGTCAGCATATGTCTGAATTCCATCCCAAGAGACAGACAGCCCAACCCTTGGCTTTTAGAACTGGATAAGAGGGGTGTTATAGAAAACAAACAGATGAAAAGGGGGAGAGATACCAATTAAGTTATAGATCTTGATTTTGCCATAAACTTGATATATCCCAGTGATGCCCTCATATGACCCCATTAGGAAGCTGGAGACAACTGTTATGTTGGAGACCACCTTTCAGATCTGTATTTTGAGAGTTTGTCACCCAGCGCAGCAGACTCTGTAAGTAAGATTAAAGTGTTCTGGGGTCAAAAACAGGACTCAGCATCCAGAAGATATGGACAGCCCCAGTCTTTCAAGTAACTCAGGGAACCTGCATATCACAGAGAAGTGAAATTATAGCACGATGGGGAGCTTGCCTGTAAAGTTTATGTGTAACGCGAGGCAGGGAAAGTAGTTTGAATACTACAAGGCCAGAACAAATTGTGGACAAAGTTATACATGTCATTCTGTCAAAGGACATTCTCATCCCTGGAGCAGTAAGCTAAGAAAATACAGTCCAATACTGAAGCAAGATGGCATTCCAAATGTATAGTTAGTGAAGAAAAACATGGGGTCACCAAAAGCAGTGATGTGGTGGCCAGTAGGTATCATATAGATGCCCTTAGCACAGGAAATGGACAGTACCCACAAGTGGTCAGCCAGCTAAACTATTGAGCCAGGGCATAACACAGTAAGAGAAATGGCATGGAAGTCTTCCCATCAAACTCTCCTCCCTGAGGAGGTTCTCCCATACTTTATAAAATAGCAGGACAACTACTGAGAGGATAGGAAAAGTGGAACATTGGATACACCCCAGTGGGATGTACCTTATGTGACCATCCATCATCTAAGATGATTTACTGTCATGTTCAGCCAGATTATAGGGGTATCATCACCAACTATTTGAAAAAGTATGAAGAACCACCACCAACTACCCTCAGTCAAGTCAGCTCTTCCTCACCTCTATGACAGATGATAAACTGTTAATGTGCCATAATACAGCACAGGTTAGTGTGCACTCAGTGGGAAGACCATCTCTTCCCACAGGACCTACTATGACTGGTCAAAGGATCATAGCCCCCAGTTGTCCACAAACCATGGGGTGACCTACAGAAATAAACTAAATGTGGACAGGTAGACCCATGGACACTGAAAGCAGGGAGCACAGATCCCATACCTCCAATTACATTCTAGACAACTAGTTAAAAGTTGAGAAATGGCTGTAGATGGGGTTTGTAGGCTGAGTGCTCAGGCCCTGAGTGGAAAAAAAAGACCTCTGGGAGGACTACTGTAAGAAATGTGTGGTAAACAAAGTAGGAATAAAAAGACCCTGAAATCTTGTACAGAGAAAATTGTCCCCTTCCACCTTATCAAACAACTATATTAACCCAAAATATTTTGTCCATAACCAGAACAATCAGTAAGTCCACTGCCGATGGAATGTCATTTAGATGGGTACAGAACTGATATAGTAGCTCTGGATATAGAGGTAGCTTGGTAGTATCATCTGCAGTGTTGGAAGCGGCTGCTCAGGAGGAAACCATGGGCCACAGCTCCAGCCCAGGAGCTTAGTATCAAGCATTGGCCATAAGGGAGGGCCTGAGATAACAAAATGGAATCATCATGAGACAAACTGAAGCTGGGAGCAGCACTTAGTTCTGAAAACAAAACAATTACAAACAAAAAATAGCAATTACCACTAAGGATGAATTCAGAGACTTCAGATGAGGGTTGAATGTAACAGATGGGAATGCAAATTCTTAAGCGGTGGAATAGTGAATGGTGTGCATCCCTGTTGTGATTCTTCTGGTACCACTTTTTCTTTGGTGACACCAGCAGCCACGCTTCTGTTGTTGCTTCCCTCCATTGTAAAGTTTCAGCAGATGTTTTGGCTTCAAAAGGCACTACAGGGGGTGAGGAGGTGTCCTTTGGAGTGGGGAGATGAAAGGAGCAGCCTCAAGAAAAATTCACTAGATGAGACTCAGTGACTGCTTATGGCTGTGTTTTGACAACAAAGACCTCAGCCACCTCAAGGGTGGTGAAGGAATAAGGTGCACCATTATTCATCAGTCTAAGGGTGGCTGGGAACCTGTGACTAAGGGAGACATCCAAGGAAGCAATCTTATGCTGTATGTTGGTGTAGACTTTCTGGTTCTGGGACAACTCTACCAAACATCCTGGAAAATATGAATCTGCCAGATTAGAGGGCCTCTTTTATGAGCCAAATGAAGGATTCTTACCTTGACCCCCAAACAGTAGAAACATTGCCAAGATAGAGTGATGTGTCCACTCTGTTTCAAGTGGTGAGTTCCCTTGTGATATAGACAAAATTAGAATGACATTTTGCAAAAAAAGAGCAAATGTCAGCCCCTTTCACACTTCCCTGGAAAGTCAATAAAACAGAGGGATTTCGTTGTGAGCTGCAGTATTCTCAAGGTCTTTGACCCTGTCCCACAGCTGTTGGAGCAGGCCATTTTGCTCCCTGAGTCTGGCAGTCAGTGTGTACCTCACTGACACAGGCTGACAATGTCCACAGATGTATTTGGGATAGCTTATTTGAGATGTATTTCTAATAGTACTGTAGCTGCAAGAACATAACTTGCACCTGTTCTGTTTTGGAGTATGAGGTTGGAGACCTACTTTCCACCACCTTTGACTGTAGGGAAAAGTCACACTACTCTGGTGTGACACTAATGAACAGCAGTAAGAAAGGAGGATTTGAGATTGCGCACACTCCACAATTTCATGATCAGGACATCACCATAGTGTACAGGGGCAGATCTAGGCCCAATGTAAATGAATTGAGTAACTTTAAAAATCTGATGTTGTAGGATTAGGGGAGAAGGCCAGATGGTAGTAATGTTAAGCAGCCATCTTTAACAATGGTCAGGCCATGCTCCAGGTACCAACAGAAGTCTTCTGAAATTATAATTATTGTGTTCAAAGGTAAATGCGTGTTTGTGTGTGTGGGGGGGGGGTGAGCAACCTTGCATCAGAAGTATGCATAATTCTGAATTATTGTATTTGATGGTAACAGTGTGTGTGTGTGTGTGTGTGTGTGTGTGTGTGTGTGTGTGTGTGCACATGGCATGAAAAAACCTTTCAGTAGAATTATGCAGAATTTTGAATTCTTTGGTAAACCTTCCATGTGTGTAAGGGGGTGTGAACAATCTGCAAGCACAATTATGCAAATTTGGAATTCTTATATTCCATGGTAAAAAAAAAAAACATATGCATATCTATTGAAACAGTCAATTCTGGCTCTCATACTCTTTCAACATTTCATGGCGGTAACAGTAGTAATTGTTTAAAAATAAGGAAATGTGGAGAATGAACAAGTTTAAGCAGAAACATGGCAGTCTCAAAAAAGAATATAGAGGATAATTTTTGGGCTGCTATACACAAGTCTGTGTCTGCATCGAGAGGTGTCTATGACAACCTAGAACCTCAAGAGTGAAGCTCTCGAGGTTCAGTGGTTGCCATAGAAAACTTGAAATGAAGGGCTAGGCTTCTATGTGAATGGATTCCCACTCATTTTTATAGTGTATGGGCATCCATGCCCATTTCAGAAACTCTGCTTCCTTTTGGTTAACTGGCATTTGGGGGGGGGGTCTCTTTATGGTTGGTGGCTGGCTCAAATTACTGATTCAACATGCAGCTAGCAAATGCAGCTGAAGTTGTTTCTATAATCTCAAACTTAAAATAGCTTGAAGCTTGATTTGTTGGAGGAAAGGAGCTGTGTGGGTGCATTGGTAGTAGTTGTGCTGCTGTAATGACATCACTACTGCAGCACAGCAACAAATCAATACACTAATGTAGCACAACTACTCTCTTCTAGGCATGCATTTCCATGGAGAACAACATTCTACCATACACTATAAACTTGTTATCAGTCTCAGTTTGTAATCCATTGAAGGCAAGTACCAATGATCCAGAGCCGCTTACTCTGGCAGAGTGAAAAGAGTTTTTCCTTACTCATTTACTTGTTCCTTTACCTGGATTGCTTAATTTACCTTTCTAAACAGTGAGTCAATTTTTGTGTGCTGAGAAAGGAAGGGGAGGGTTCCGGCCAATAACATCGCCAGCATAATAAAGCGGGACACAACAATGCAGGCCCAACATCGTGGTTGGAAAGACCACCTGGCCACAACATCGTGCGTTGCCAGAGTGCCACAGTGCCAGCAGGACTTGTACAGACAACAGGGAACCCTGGCAATGAAGCACAGGGCAGGCATAATGAAAGGCACACAATGACCGATGGCCAAATCCCAGTGCCTGCCCCACCAGTGGAGGATGGAGACTTCTGTGTCAGAGGACAGTGAGGATCTAGAATATGATAGGAATCAGTAGCTCTATGAAATTGTGCATTACATTGCAAATTAGTAGTGTGTATGTCAAGAAAAGAACTATTCTTAGAGCATTCACACACTAGCCAAGGATTCCCAGAACAGTGGTTGCTGCACTTGCAGTGGCGGGGCAGGCACCGGGATTCGGCCATCGGTCATTATGCGCCTTTCATCATGTCTGTCCTGTGCTTCATTGCCAGGGTGTTCTGTTGTCCTTACAAGTCCTGCTAGCACCCTGGGACTCTGGCAATGCACGGTGAAGTTGTGGCCCGCAGTATTCTGCACTGTGATACTGTGACTAGGTGATCTTTCTGACCGCAATGTTGTGCCTGCATCATTGTGTTCCACTTTATTATGCAGGCGATGTTATCGGCCAGAACCGAGGGGAGAGTGACAGCAACTGAGTGATCCATTTATGCAGCTACATATGCCCTGATGAGTGGGGCAGTGTGGTGAGCCCATTTTTGTGTGCTGAGAGAGTGAAAGCATTCAAAAAACATTACCCCTATGGTAGGAGCACTGAAAAGAAAGATTAACTGCACTTTTCTATGGGATTTACAAGTAGGGTTGCCCTACTGTTCCAGAAGATCACGCCAGATAACACTGTGAGGAATAAGTCACCCTGTAATACAAGCCACTGTTTCAGTTGGAAGGTAACTTGTTTAAAGAAGCCTGAAACTAGATGTGGCTTCAATTGGAGAGTGACTAGTACTAGAGGGCAGCTTTAATTAGAAGATATTAGTAATCAACATCAGAAAGGCATAGAATAAAGAAAGAAGGTGGGGAAGGGAAGAAAGGTGGGTGATGATAACCATACAGTAAATAATTGGACAGATGCAAATCTAAAGTACTTTATAAAGCATCCCTGTAGTTCTTAAAGTACATGAATTGGAATGAGGGATTGGAGAACCTGATAAGTAGAGATCTACAACCTCCACCCCAACACTCTACCGCCAGACTGGCAATTTCAACAATTTCATACAAACAAAAAACACATAACCTTTCTATTAATAGTGCTTGGATTGGTTTGAAAAAAACAATGTAGTAAATTATGTGAATTTTAAACAGGTTTTCACTGTGGAAGGATTTGATTTAATTAAAGCACTGGCAGTTCTATTTGAAAGACAGGTCTATTTTATTTGAATGCTATATAACATTGTTATGGACACCACAGGGGTGAGTGGTCTTTGATAGATAGGTAGTATATCCAGGTGGGCACCTTTACTAACCTATGGTGACTTTCCAGATTGGGGGAAGGAGTTTCATTGCAGCACTATGTGGCAAAGTGAGGGAGTAAAACAAAAAATGGCCTAAACAGAAGTAGGGAAAAGAGGAGAAACAAAAATGCAAGCATATTGTTCCCTTCTGACATAAGTTTCGTACTGCTAGCTACACATACTGTAACTATTGAGTTTGGATCTCTTTTATTGGTTAGTGAATACATCACATTATTATTTATTGCATTGTATAGAAGAAAATAAAGAACAATGTATTTATTTCATGCTTTAGTATTTTTCACAACAGACCATTTTACAATTTCAATACGTCAATCCAAGACATGAGTCATTGCAGGGTTCTACCATTATTCCATGTGGTTTAAGGCACTCAGCTAAGCCTCATGTCATCCCATGTGAAGCATGGGTAAATCTCACAATAAACAATGCCCTGTTATACCATAATAACTAATTATACTGTACAGATTTTGTTAAATGGTGCCTGAGAAGGACATTTTACATAGAAGTCATCTGACGGGGCTAGGAGTAAGCAGAATCCAATTTAATTGTCCCAACAGGACTATTATCTTTTGGAAATGATCCCATACTAAACAGATGCCTTTGTCTGAATATTATAATAAACAGTGAACATATGCACATGGCTAGTTCCGTACATGGAGACTGCAGATGGTGGCTGTTTAATTGGACAATCTGTGATGTTTTTATAGTTCAACAACAGTGGAGACATTCAGTCACACCAACTATTTTTCATTGTTGACATTGTTATAGTTGATAAAGGAAGAAAAATGTGTCACCATAACAAAAAATAAGAATAAAACACTTACATGTCTTCTAGTGTTATGCGAAATGTGGAAATCCGCCAGCACAATTAGCATGGAATGATCATTCTGCTGGCAGAATTTCCACTAAAATTTCACTGGTTCTTCAGTGGAATTCTACCTACTGCGATCCACAGAATAATATTCTGTGGAACAGCATTTTTCTGTGGAACATTTTTCTGCAACAATTTCCACGGAAAATATTGCGATCCTCGGAATAATATTTCATGGAATAAAATTTTTTTCCATGGAAAATTATTTCTCAACTATTTTCTGCTGTGGAATTCCACCGTTATGTTTCTGGTAAAATGCAATGGAATTTTGGCAGAATTTTGAAAATTCTGTGGAACTTCATTCCACCAGAATTTGAAAATTAAATACATCACTAATGTCTTCTTGTAGTACAACAGTATATTAAAATAAACATTTGTCAAAGCTGAACTTTGGTTGCTTGTTAAACAATTTGATGTTTTTCCAAAAAAAAAAAAACTAATCTAGTCTGCATACCCACAAGACGTCCCACATTACAGCACCACCCCAGGTGTGGCCTCACCATTGATCTATTTAGGGTTAAAAATACCTCCCTTTTTCTGCTGGTGATACACTTCCCTGTGCACCCCAGCATCTTACTAGCCTTTTCTACTACCTTATCACACTGCTTTGCTAACTTCAGGTCATCAGATATGGTGACCCCTAGATCCCTGAAGTGATGCCAGGGGACCTCCCCTTTGTACCATGAACAATTAGGATCTATGGTATCATAGTAGGTATGGATCTTACAGCAGACTACAACAGGTTGGCCAGGAGTTCCTTTTCTGTTTTTATCTAATTGTCCTTGGTAAACAATGTGAAACTGGAATTGGTACGATGAGCAGGGTACATGAATGTTGGGACTAATAAAGGGAAAAGTATGAGTACCATAGGTGGCTGACATAAATTGATAGGGAAAGTTGTTTGTAATAGTTCTTAGAGCATTGTAAACAGGGTGGAAGGTCAGGCACCAGATGAGGGTCAGAAGTGTTGTACGAGAAGGAAAGCGCTGCTGGAGTCGGCATGCTGATACATTAATGAAGTTTTTTTGCAATGAATTTCCTTACTTTTTGAGATAGCGTAATAGTATTGGACCCTTCTCCCAAATTGGGCACTGACCTAGTGGGTCAGTGATGACCTGTGCAAGGTTAAGTGAACTAATGGGGCTAGATTCATAAAACTGTGCCCCATCACAACCCCAGTTTGAGCCATGCAAACTGGCTTTTGCCCCTTGTGGTATTCATGAAAGCCCAGTTTGCACCCACAAATTGGGTTTGCGACAGGGCAAAGTTTTGAAGGGGTTCAATGCAAATGAGGGAGAGGGCACCTGCATATCAGCGCAGTCCCATTCACTAAGTATTTTTTTTCCATGCAAGGGCCTGCTGCATGGTTCCCCTTTATGGAGAAAATACTGATGACCAAAACCTGTAAGTATGCCATGCAGTCCTTGTGGCTTCCGGTGGTACTACCAATCACTAACCCTGTAATAGTAAAAAAATATTATTTCCTTGGTGATCTTGTGGTCCCTCTCTTTCCTGATTGCCAATGCCATCCCTGAACAAACAAAGAAAATGTCCCTGGTGATCTAGCAGTCCCTCCACTGTCCCAGTCACCGACCCTGTAATAATAAACATACTATTGCCTTGGTGGTCTAGTGGTCCATTCCTCTCTGATCACTGATCACCAGTTCCAATACTAAAACCTAGTCTCCATGGTGATCCAGTGCCCCCCCCACTGATCACTGCCTTCATATATGGAAACATATGCCCTAGTGGTCTAGTGGTCCTGTCCCCCACTGATCACTTTCCCTATCACATTAACATATGCCAGTAATGGTACCCTGGTGGCTAGTGGTCCCTCTCCCTACCAGATCACCCACCTAATGGTGAAAAAATATTCCCAATGTCCATTCCCCCCACATCCCAATGCCCTATATAGGTACAGAAACTTTCCCTGGTGGTCTAGCGCCCTTCCCCCATCTCCAATGCCCCCATAGAAAAAGTTGAATATCCTCCATGGTGGATTAATGGCCCCCACATCCCAGATCTCCCACAACATCACTGAAGTAATACTCCCTGGTGGTCTAGTGGAAGTAACACTCCCTGGTGGTCTAGTGTTCCCCACCCACCCACCCCAGTGGAAGTGCCCTACCACCTTGCTGCCCCCCTTTCTGAACTGAGGCCAGTGACCAGCACAGCCCTCCTCTCACCACCATGGCTGGCTGCCAACTGAGCTGTGAATGAGCATGTACTATATACAATATGCGCTCATTGACAGTGATTCACAGCACTGTCAATCACTGTCAGTGAGTGAGTGAGCACTGTATAAACTATGCATTCTATTGACAGCTCAGTCGACGTCTGGCTGTTGTGGTGAGAGAAGGGCTGTGCCAGTCATTGGCTTCAGATTCAGGATAAGGGGGAGTGGGGTGGTGGAGCACTGCTGCTGGGGCAGGGGGCGGGGGCAGTAGACCACCAGGGAGTGTTACTTCAGTGATGTTGCAGGAGATCAGGATGGGGGGATGCTAGGCCACCAGAGACAATATTCAACTTTTTCTATGGGAGACATCAGGGATTGGGGGAGCACTAGATCACCAGGGAAAGTTTTTATACCTTTACAGGCACCAGGATGTTGGGGGAATGGACAATGGGAATATTTTGTCTCTGCTGGATGGGTGATCGGGTGGGGGGGGGAGACCACCATCAGGGTACCAGTACTGGCATATGTCATTGCGATTGGGATGATAATCCATGAGGGACGGGACCACTAGAACATCAGGGCATATGTTTCCATACATGGGGCAGTGATCGGGAGAGGGAGAGACCACTGTATCACCACAGAGACTGGGTTTCAGTATTGGAACTGATGATAGGTGATTGAGGACTGGGAGGGACCACAAGACCACCAAGGAAACAGTATTTTTGTTATTACAGGGTCAGTGAGTGGGAGAGTGGAGGGACCACTAGAACACCAGGGACATTTCCTTTGTTCATTCAGGGACGGCATTAGCTATTGGGAGAGGGGCCAGACTACTAAACCATCAAGGAAACAGTATGTTTATAATTATAGGGCCAGCGATTGGGACAGCAGAGGGACTGCTAGATCACCAGGTACTGTCGCTGCATCTGCAGGGATTGGGGCGGTGTGGTAAGCCACCCACAGTCTATGTAAATTAGTCCTTAATAGGCATACAAATGGTCACCTAGTGCCTTGCTTGCCCAATGGGTTCATTTACATGGCTGCTTTGTTGAATGGGAAATAGCACAGCTGTGCTGTACATTACAGGGCCATTCTCCTGACTGTCTTTCAGGGCAGTGCTACTGGGGTTAATGGTGGTTTCCCGGGGCTAGCACTGCCCCCTCCAGCCCCTATCCACAGCTGAATAGGGCAGTGTGCTATCAGACTGTGAACAGCAAGATTTAAAACCTGTGCAATGCTAAGGCACAGCACAAATGTTTGTGCTGTCCTTTGTGCTTTTTTGTGCATATAGCCCATGGTCTTCAGCACTACTGTTTTACTTCAGTCACTGAGTCAATTTATAATGAAATTTCTAAATATCATGAACTCAGTAATTTCCCCCAGCGAACATATAGACTTAGTTACAAAGGAGAGCAGGTTTGAATTTTTATTTGGAGGGATATGCTGTGACTGCAGGGACTGGAAGGTATTTGGGGAAGGGTGGTACAAAAGAGAAGTCTTTCTCCTTATACAGTGAGCATGCTGGGTATAAGGCTGTTGTTTATGGCCTATATCACACTAAGCTTACTGCAATGTTGAGACATTAGCCCAAATCCTGGCCCACTTGCTTGAAATTTGAAAAAGAGGAATGGCATTTTGTTTGTCCACTCTGATGTAGGATGTGTTCTTAAAAAATAGACCTGATTAGGGAATATGTAGCAGACTGTGAACCCAAATGTATGCTTTTTACCGAAACATGACTAAATGATAGGTATGAGGATATCGTCTTGGCTGTAGAGGTTTTGATTATGGTAGATCGGAGTAAAAGGGGTGGGGGTTATAATCTACCAAGATATGTTCATGCCTAATCAGCTACTTTTAAGTACTGCTCCCAACTTCTGTGAATATCTTGAATTAGAGATTACATTTTAATTCTTGAAACTGCTTTTACTTTTTGGAGGCTATAGGCCACTGAGATTTTCATTGCTGAATAAGCTGGCATTAGGAGACATTCTACTCCCCTTCTTTACCACTCATGAGTTACTACTGATTGGTGGTTTTAATGCAGACTGTTTGATCTAGACTGATCTAAGCACATTAGATCAATTGTCTTGAGGCTTGGGTTGGAACAATTAATTTCAGATCCCACCCACAAAAGTGTTAAAACTCCTGAGGATTCTTCATTAATTAATTTGGTGTTAACAAACTTCCCACATAACTACAAGGAGTTGGGTGCCATAGTTGGCTTATTTAGTTATCACAATGAGGTATATAGAGTTATGGGTAGAAATAGAAGGACCATCTCATCATAATTTATTACATTTCATTAACTGAAATGGGACAGTCATCACAAAGGGCCTCACACTCCTGTGTGGGGCTTGTCCCAATGTACACTTAGTGAGCAAAAACATTTTGGTTTATTTTCTGTTTACTGTAGTATACTAACTTGCATCAGACTATTTTGCTTAACTGTAGACTGACATATTATGTTACTAGATGTCCCAGATTTCCCTGAGGCTGACATCTGAGCAGGGCTGCAGCAGTGGGAGAGTCTGTAGACTGCAGTGCATGTTAGAGTTTTTATCAGCACTGATCCTTTCTTTACTGGACCCACTGTCCTCCCTGGGCTGTCTGGTAACAGAGGACTGTACTTAGCCACTGGAGAAAAGCAGAACCAGAACACATCTGGTCAGAGATTATTAAAGCTCTAACATTCACTGCAGGCAATGGAATCCCCATTGCTGCCAACTGCTCTGATGTCAGTTGCTGGGAATTCAGGGATGTTTAGTAACAGAAGATGTCAACCTACAAGTAAACAAAATTAGAATGATACAATCTACTATACTACAGTAAACAGTAAGTAAACCAAAAATGGATATGCTCGTAAAGTGCACATTGTGACCAGCCCCACAACTAAGTGTGGGGCCCTTTCCGATGACTGCTCCAGTTTAAAACATTTGAGTTACCCAGCTTTTTTGTCAGATTTGGAGAAAGATAAACTGGAAAAGATTAATATTGATAGTAGACATTAATGAGGGGTGGTCATATGTTGTGTTGAATCTGATGGCAATTTATAACAAACATTTACATTTAAAGACTGAGAACATCAGAAATAAATCAGCCCTGCAGTTTTCATCCTATTTAATTAAATTAAAAAGGGATTAAGACAAAGCCTGTGAGACAGTCTGTACCTCTAAGGCATTGAAGGATTGGGAGTTTTACAAGAAACTTAGGAACATCTATGTAGCTGGGGTAAGAAATGCAAAAAAAAAAAAAACTTTCTTGGGGATAAAACAATATATAGGCTGCAGGGGCCCAGAATATTTTGATCAATTATAAGGGATCTAAATAGCAAGACTAAACCTAATGTCAATATTCAAATTTTAACAGACAAAGATTCTGACAAAGAGACTCCCTTTGCAGAAAGATTCAACACATTTTTCATTGAATCTGGGAATTACTTGAGGCAGTCAGTGCAGAATCTGCAACACCCTTAGTGTAGTGGGGATTCTGGAGGTAATACCATCTTTTCATTCAATACAATAGAACTTCATGAGGTTCTGAAGCTTTTGAGGGATTTAAAAAGAAACAAATGCTGTGGTTCAGATGGCCTGACCCCTTCTATGGTGAAATATTCAACTTTCCATGAAGCCGAACCTATAACATATTTGTCTTATTGATCCCTCTTCTTTGGTTTTATCCCCCAAGATAGAAAACTGGCCAATGTTGTGCCAATTTTTAAGGGGGGGGGAGGTTGTCTGGGGAAACTGACAAATTATCACCCTATCTCTCTAATTTCTTTGGGCTCTAAGCTATTGGAAATGCTGTTAGCTCTGCAATTAACAGCTCATCTTCTGAATTAATGTTTATTTGATGGTTTTCAGTCTGGGTTTTATAGGCATCATGGTATAGTGGTCTCTGTGTCAAGGGTCTTGGATCACATCAACAAAGTAATGGACTCCAATCAACTTACCAGGGACATTTTTGATGACATGCCCAAGGCCTTTGACACAGTTGACCACCAAATTCTATTGCAAAGCTTAGCTCAGGTAGGACTAAAAAGGTAAATATGAAACACATTTTGATCATATTTGTTCCACAGAAGTAAGACAACTGTGGTAAATGGAATGGAATCCTCACTACTAATTGCTTCAGCTAGGGTTGAAGTGACAAAAGTAGGTAAATGAGGTGTTCGGGTTGACACCCTAACACTCCTCTACCCTACCACTCAACCCTACCCTCCACAGACCAACACATGATGGGTGGGCCTTGGGGTCATTGGTCCTAACTCTCTCCCAATTTCATGTGTAAAAATGCTGACATGGTACAGCATAGGAGAATGATGTGAAAGTTTGGCCCAATGACCCGAAGGCACACTCTGACACTTGTTCGTCTGTGGAGGGTGGGGTTGGGGTGGGGTGGTATGGTGGGGGGCATTAGGATGTCAACCATAATGCCTCATTTCCCTATGTTTGTTGCTGCAGCCCTAACTGATGCATTAATGAAGTTTTTTTAAATGAATTTCCTTACTTTTCGAGAAAGTGTCATCTTACCCTTAGATGGCTCTGGGCCATATGCTCCCATGGCATCAGTTTTTGCAAATGCAGGGCCCCATCAATCCATAAGTGCACAGCCATTGTAAAGAACTGTCATCTCCCTAGGGCCCTGCACCACCAGTATTCCATAATGAATGGCCCAGCAGTCCGATTACTTCATAGTGGTATCCATATGTGGGACAGCAGGACCTACCTATAATTGCAGAGATGCAGTGCAGCCCTAGACACATTCCAAGAAAGCCTTGTACTGCAAATGGTGCAATGTCTCAGTAACCGTAGCAACTTTGAAAAATATTCCACTGCAGTTATAATTACTGGTAACCTTAAGGCATGTTTAGTACACCTAAAGCGAAAAATCTGTATCTCGAACAGTTTTTGAGATATAGACACTGAAAAGCATCACATTCACCACAGTGTTATCTTATGGGAAATTTCTCAACTTCAGAATGCTACAACTATGTAACTGATGCAAATATTTACACCAGACCAGCATACATCACATCTCTGGGACACCCCTTTCTACCCTGCAAATTTTAAGCCAAAAGTCCTAATTGACTCTTTGTAGTGAAGTGGCAAAGAAACAGCAACCTTTAAAAATCCCTGCTGGCTTGTAGAGTGTGCACTGGGAAGTGGTATTCAGAAACCAACAAAAATTAGATCCCCAAAGGTTTCAAGCACACACATACCTCAAAAAGAGGGACACCAAAACAGTTTCCATTTCAAAAAGAATTTATGTCAGACAGCTCACAATAGAGTCCCACCTGACATGTTTCAGACCATAGTCCTTTATCAAAGTGCCGCACTACACTGGGCCAAAGATCCTTTGTGCGCTGAGCTCCTAGCTGGATTAATTGGCTCAACAAATACAACTCCTTTCTGCAAAAGCTAGGTCCGTTTAAGGCCAACCTTCACCTCCACCTAGCTGCCTCTAGCTCCTATAACTGTCCCTCATAATCTGATCTCCTCCCTAGCACTTCTACTCCTACCCCCTCTCTCCCTCATCCTACAGCCTACCCTCCCATTTTTCCTCTACCCCCCCAGCATTTTTTTGAGGCCTGACAAATGCCCATGGCTACACTGCTCTTTGTGGGTCTATTCCAAGCCTCAGGTACCTCTGTCTACCCTGCCCCCTCTGGTACCCACTTTCCCTAAATGTGATGTATTTTAGCTGCTAAAAAATGTCTGTACACCGTTTCTGCATTGTTACTCAACTCTATATAATGTTTGTAATGTACCTCAATTGACATGGAACTTTTGTAAAAGAGACTTGGCTCAAAGATACTTGTAATCCTAGACTCTAAATAAATAAATTAATAAATAAAACATGTCAGGCAGGACTCTGTTATGAGTTGTCTGCAATAAGTTCTTGTTGAAATTGAAACTGTTTTGACGTCCCTCTTTTTGAGGTATGTGTGTGCTTGAAACCTTTGGTGAGCTTTAAAAATCCCTGTTTCTGAGCAGCCAAAATCCTTGTTCATGAACTGAGTCACTGTTTGTGAGGCATTAAAATCCCTGTTCATGAGCCAATCCCTGTTCACGAGGTAGGGCCATCTGGTTGTCCTCTCATGGAGAAAGATTTTGAACACTCACAAACAGGTATTTTGACAAATCACAAACAAGGATTTTGACAGCTCATGAATATGGATTTTTAGGGCCATCTGGGCATCCCCTCATGCAGAGGGATTTTGACAGCTCTTGAACAAGGATTTCTAACAGACGAGGATTTTGACAGCTCACGAACAGGGATTCCTTTTTAGAATCCCTGTTCACAAGATGTCAAAAGCCCTGTTCATGAGTTAAATCTCTGTTCATGAGGTATCAAAATCCCTGTTCATGAGCCAATCCCTGTTCATGAGATAGGGCCATCTGGTCATCCCCATATGAACAAGGATTTTGAAATCTCACAAATAGGGATTGGCTCACAAACATGGATTTTGAAACCTCAGGAACAGGGATCGGAAGCAAAACTTGAATAAGGATTTTCAAATGTAAAAATGGCCATTGTTTGTCTAAACTAAATGGAACCAAATCAATGGGCTTGTAGAGGGTGTCACCCTGAAGAAAACCCATACTTCAATGTGTGCAGAAGACATCCCTGTTCAGACAGTTGGTAAGACCACATCTGGAGTACTGTGTACAGTTCTGGAGACCCCATCTCCACAAAGACACAGACAGGGTGGAGGCTGTCCAGAGGACGTCAACCAAAATGATGCAGGGTCTGCATCAGAAGACATATGAAGAAAGACTAAAGAACTAAAGATGTATAGCCTAGAGGAAAGGAGGGAGAGGGAGGACATGATAGAAACTTTAAAATACCTCAAGGGAATCGACCAAGTCCAAGAGGGTAGCATCTTTCAGAAAAAGAGATGTGAAAAAATGAGGGGGCACAATTTGAAGATAGAGGGGGGACAGTCAGAGGTAATGTGAGGAAGTATTTCTTCACAAAGTTGGTTGTGGATACATGCAACAGTCTTCCTGAGGAGGTCATAGAGACAAGAACAGTGAGGGAATTCAAGAATGCATTGGACAGACATAAGGCAATTGTATTGGGGGGGGTAGGAGGAAGTAGGCTGTTGGTTAACTAGGATCTGCAGCTTATCCATTAGGTAGGGAAATGGGCAGACTAGGTGGGCCAAGTGGTCCTTATCTGCCATCAAATTCTATGTTTCTATGTAAGTTACAATGTTTTGTGTTTGAAAAAAATTGAAAACAAGACAGCCGCTCATGAACATGAATTTGTTTTCTACGAACAATGATTTAATGAATGCTTTGTTTGTGAGCTACCAAAATCCTTGTTCGTGAGCTCAAATCCTTGTTCAGAGCTGTGAAGTTATCCAAAAGACTAAACTGAGCATGCTCAGAATCTGAAATTTCAAAATTGCATAACTTTGGAACAGATTAATATTTTTTTCGCCAAAGCAATGCTGGCTTGTTCTTTGGGGCATGCCCTTTTGACTCTGAAAATTTCAGGCCTAAATTCTAAATGTTGTGGCTGTAACATGATGAGGAAAAATCAGCAAAAATGGGAGAAAAAAGTGACTTTAATACTTTTTTCACTATGTGCTGCACAAAATTCTCACATCCAATTGAAACAAAACTTGGCAAGTCAAGAGACCTACCGCATGGGACCATGCAAACCAAATTTCTTGCAAATCTGTTGAACTGTTGAAAAGTTATTTAAGTGCAAAATTTGGGGTTTAACATTAAAATGCTTACACAACCCTAACTATAGTGGCTTTTTCCCACTATTTGATTATGCAGATACTTTTTTATGATTATGCAACAAGTGCTAGTCTACAGAAATGTCAGGTCCTGTACAACTGCCTTGCCAGATCTTCAAGTAACTACTTCCACTCCTACCTCTGTGTGCACAAACCAATTAAGAAAACTGGTGCAGAGATAGGAGGTTCTATCCCCAAATAATCAAACAAGTCCAAAATGAGCTCTGCACTCTAAGTACAAACCAGAGAGATGTTTGTTTCATCAAAATCAATTCCAATGCTTATTTCCAGTTCAATATAGCACTGCTGTCCACATAAAGGAGTCGGTCCTCTCACTCCCAAACCAGCTCCTGAGCGCTTTTACTAGGGGTGTGGTCTTCCTCAGGGATCCTCAAGCACCCTAGGCATACCCACCATTGTGACCTTTATAGAAGGCTAGAGTGGATTTCCTCATCTGATAGAAGGAGGTTACATAAATGTGTTTTAGCTTACGAGACTGTGCTCAGTCAAGTACCACAGTACTTGGGAAACAGACTCTCTGTAAGAAGAGTAAACTCCTCTCTAAAGAATCTGAATCTCTGGGAAAAAGTAGTTCTAAAAACATAAACACAGTGGTCTTTGTATTTCTATAGTCAGTATGTACCCATTTTGTGGAATCAACTTCCAGACAAAGTCTGTTCATTGGATCTGAAACTCTATCAGTTAGTGTTTTAAAACAATGATTTCTGAATTCAGTACCAACACAGAGAAGATGTTTCTGTGACAAAATTCCAGTTTCTGCATAACTGCATAGTTAAACTGTGTTTTATCCCTTATCTACTGTAATTATCTATGTATAACTGAAGTATGTTTATTTGTCATATGCTTTCTATGGATCACCAGAGTAAATGAGATTTGCTAAACGGTTACAGCCCTAAATAAAATGAAATGAAATGAAACATGGCCGTAGTTTTTCTTTTGCAAAAATGAAATATTTGAAAATGGACTCTATAGTTATTTACAGTACAAGTCACATTAAACTGTTCCTTCAAAGAGTTGGTTTAGCATTTCCGACTGAGTTGCATTAAGTGTTGCTGGATTTAGCTCAAAGTCCTGCACAAACTGCTTCTTTAGATTTAAAACTCAGTTTTGCATTGCATTGCGACTGGATGCTGAAGCATTCCAATTGAGTGGCAAAATCATTTTACAAACATTGCTCTTGAGCTGGTTAAACACTGAAAAACAATGCAATTCAAGTTGCCAATGCATTGCCAACTGTGAAAAACACTGTTCAACCAACTCATTGGTGAAACAGTTTAATGTGACTTGTACTGTAATTAACTAGCTTCCGTTAAATAATACACATTTTTGTGCTATTATATATTTTAACTAAACAGCAAAGGAATAATGTCCCATGGCATTCCTATACAAAAGACAAAAATGATTAACATTCAGCCAATGTCCCTTTATATGCAGTAGTTGGTAGATCAGTAAATACAAATCAAACTGTTATGGCAAGACCAAAAGTGCCATCTATCTAAATGTATGATACAGCAGTGGTATCACAAAAGTCAGATTCAGAAGTTAAAACTGCTATTTATAACACAAAGTCAGCATCAACCACACTAAGTCCTTCATATTCCACAGAACCTCTTCAAAACCCTGCTGTCATACAAAAGAAAGTGTGACAAAGAAAATCCATGCTTCTTACTTACCTATACTGCACAAATCTAAAACATCCCACAAACCTACACTATATCTGAAACATCCATTGAGGCCAACTCCTTTTCTGCTTTTTTTTAGCAAGACAATCTGCCTCTTTTATGTCACCAAAAAATAAAGACCTGTAATTCTGTAACTTGCAAACTTTTGCCAGTAGTAGCATCTGATGTTGCACATTCAGATTACGCAGTACACTTTAACCCAGTCAAAGGCCTTTCTTCTTTATCGTATACTGAAAGATAGATCCAAAAATAAGGAAAGTTCAGATTGTCCATAATGTTAATTCCTTTTCCTTCTAGTAATCGGCAAGGCCTGGCCACAGTCTCCAACTCCTGTGCATACAAGCAAAAAAGTACATGGAGCACTAATATCAGTGGGTGCTCTCCTCAACTTGACTTAATATGCCTTCTCAATTGAGAAGGTAGGCTCTGACTCAGTAAGCCAAAGAATCTGCATCAGGAACATTCAGGCAAAATCAACAGCCTCCTCTCATTCTGTCGACTCAGGAAGACTGAAAACTCATATTCTTTTCAAAGGCCTGATTCTTTAAGGTTTTGAGCCTTTGAAGTAACAGTTCATTCCCCTAACCATCTGCCTGGTAGCATGAATCGTTTTCAGGTTAAGCTGTCTGAGTGATGTACTACTTGATCAAAGCCACCAATCTCTGACACCAAACCCGTCATCCTCAGAGTTAGTCCATCCACATTTTTATCCATATCAGTGATGGTTTTAATGAACTGACCATGGGTCACTTTAAGAGCCAGCAGTGTGACTTCCCCCTCAGGCACCTCACTCAACCCACTAATCAGTCTGTTGTGGACTAGTCTCCTTCTCTTTGGACTTAAAAAAGTCCTGAGTAGCAGCTGATCTGTTTGGGTTACCCATTCTTTGCAAGTAACAGCACTCCCAGCAACCAAAAGAAGTTGTTTTATGCCAAACAATATAAGTCTGAATGAGTAAATTAGTTTATTTAGGTTTCTCAGGATCACAAAGGAACACATATTTCAATTGGTTGGTATGACATGACCACCAATAGCATTCATTGTACAGGATCTTATGTGCCCTGAGTGAAGCAGCAGATCCACTTGGAAGGGAAACAGGCCAGTACTTTGCTTTGCACAGGGCCCTGAATTCCCTATGTGAAGCAACAGACAAATAGGGAATGGCACCAGATCTGCAGCATGCTGTTTCATGTTGAGGGGTCAGTGGCAGCAGAGAGTGAGATTTCACAACTTTCTACTATAATCCAATAGGCACCCCTCAGTCCACAAACAACTCAATTATTCATCCCTGAATTCAGCAAGAACTTCATTTCTAATAATAACTACCAAATCCAGCTATAACCTCCCTAGTCCTCATGTTCCCAAATCACCAATCCTTTCTGGTCCCCATTCCACAAAGATACCAAGACCAAACACACTAGTGTTACACATTTACTGTGTGCAGGTGCTGCTGCTGGGGCTGACTCACCCCACAGACACAAACCAAAACAGAAATATGGCACACACTGTGAGAAACAATGAAACTAACAACAAACTCTGTCGGAAGGGCCCCCTGATGAAACTTAATGTAGTGAAGCACTGGGGCTCCTTGGTGAAGGTTTGTTAAAGTATGTGAGTATTCCAGCCTTTGCCCTTTTAGCAAAATAAGTTCACCAGAAACTGCAACAGAGCTTGTTATGAGTTTCATTGTTTCCACTGGTGTGCACCACATTTTTGCTTTGCCTCATTCATAAACACCCCACTAGCCTCTGATCCACAACCCTCTAATCAGCATTCATACCCATGCAGGTCCCTAATACACATATAGCCCTATTCTGCAACACCACCAGTTCTCAATTTATAGCCACTCACCCCACGATCAGCAAACACTGTCCAGTCCCCCATCTACCCTAACCCTTAACAGTTACTCAGTGATACATTGCTTGCATTATTTTTATTTTACTCCCATGTTATGAATCTTTTAAACAAAGCTGACAGCAAAATAAGAATTAATTGTAGGGTTGCCTAGCAGTTAACCATATCCAATGTAAGCTTAATAGGAGATTTTGGTATATAGTCTTCTTTTGCTGACAATTATACAATTAAAAATTAGAGCATGAAATACTGACATTCACTTTGACATTTTCTTTTTCTATATTTTCTGTGCTAAACTGTCTGGAAGTAATTTGTGCAATGTTCAGATTTGGGTCTTCACAAACATAATTGATAGTGTGTGGCTCAAAAGGTTAATTTTCTGCCCCAGAGATTCAAATTAGATAGTTCCAAAATGCTTAAACCATTATTTGAACCATGAAATTGCCATATGTATGTGAGGGTATTGATCTGAAGCTGCATATCAAGTTGTGTTCTGTAGATCACTTTCTTTCCACATTCACATAGTCTGAAAGAGTTTTGCCACAGCTATGATGGATGTGCTTTGTATGAGAGATAGTTTGTTGGTAGAAGATCTAAGCATGAAAATTGAGATATTATGTTGCTCTGCAACAGATGGTTGAAAATGAGGAAGGGGATGGTATAACCCAAATACCAAAGGTAGAAATACTGTATAGGCAGGGAGAGTAAGAACTACTGGGTTAAGTTAAAATGGAAGGGCTAGACCAGGACATAAAGGCCAAAAGCCATGCTACAGTCAGCATGCGGTAGCCAGAAGTAACAAAATAGGAGTGAGGGAGTGTTCTACTATTGAAGCCCCCAAAACCAGAAATGATGATGTGGAGAAGTTCAGACAAGGTGCAAAAAGGCAAATGGTAATGATTGACTGTGCAACACAGCAGTTTTGTAACATTATTGCCATTATCATTGTGTTAAACTATTTTATACATTAATACTTCTCATTCCATTAACTAGTAGTCTTACAAAATATCAGAGAAATGCAATCCTGTAGCTAATGAGATTCATTGGAAAAATGCACTGTCATGGAAGCCATATTTGTCATATCAGCTGGAATTATAGTACTGGGATATTAGTATTGTTTCTCCCATCTCAGGTTTTAAGGCACATGCATGACTGCTGTGCTCTGATCCACACACTCAGCAATACTGCATTTCCATTTTCAGGTTTTCAGTCAATCAGCTTGTGGAGTCTAATCATGAGGCAGAGTGGTCATTTGACTTCACAAATGAACAGTGAATCATAAGAGACACCCATCTACAACCCCACTCTAATAATCATGGCTAAATCATGGTTATATATAGCGATAAAATGAAGCAGAGAAGCAGCAAAAATGGCAGCAGAAAAGGTTCCTCCAATCTACACTTGCCAGCCTATCTAGTGGACAAAACCAATGTCGGTCTCCATGATATCCCCTTGCCACCTCCAGCATACTTAAACTCACTATACTCATATGCCTATCCTATTCTCTTTTGACCCCCAAAGCATCTCAACATATACAGTATGACTTGATCCATAAGTTTGTTCCTCTCTGCTACCACTCTTTCTGTAAAACAAAAAGTACTTGTGACATCTTTTTTTAAACCCTCATTCATGTCGTTTTCATGGGGTTACCTCTGGTAGAGGTATTTCTGCTTAAAATTAACAAGTCCCTATCATCCACTCTAGTGATGCCATGCAGGAGCTTGAATGTCTCAGTCATGTCCCCCTCATTTCATACTATCCTGTAGTGAATGTGTGTTCAGATCCTGCAGATGTTCAAATTAACCACCTGCCTTGATGCCACTGGATGATCTTGGTAGCTCTCCTCTGTGCCACTTTCAATGTGCCCCTGTCCTTTTTTTAATGTGTGGCTTACAAAACTGTACATAGGACACCAAACCAAGTTGGGCCAGCAATCAGTACAGGTGCACTACCTCCTAACTCCTTCTGTTAATCATCCCCTGTCTATGTACAGTATCTCAGAATTATAGTTGCCTTTCCCACCACTTTACTGCATTGTGCCACTACCTGTAAACATATATTCTCTTTACCTACATGTTTTCCCTCCACTGTGCTGTCTACCACAACCCCCATCCTGTATTCTGTTTTCAGAGTTGTGCCCCTATATGTATAACTTTATGCTTATATGCATTCATTATTAACTGCCACACTATAGACCACCATTCAGGTTTCTCTTGATCCCTCTTCACTTGCAAACTGCAATACCACCTCCCCTTTTGGAGTGATCTTGCCCGACTAGGGTGTAGCCAGGTATAGTTATAGCTGAATTCTGGACCTTAGAAGAGAGACAAGTTTCAGAAATAACTAGAACATTCAGCCAATGATTAAGCATCATAGGTGTTAACTCATTAAATTTGGGAATGAAGCTACAGATGTATAAGTGATCCACCCTCAAAACTTTGGGAATCTGCAAAGATGAAGGTGTAATGGGCCAGAATTGAAATCAATGTCCCCTGCTAACAAGAGTAGTAAGATGACAATGAGTTTAAAAGCACAGCTATTCTGCTTTGAAGAAGAAGGTTGCCCCTAGTTAGAAAATCTTGAACCTTTCTCTTTTTTTTCAGTATAAATTACCTCACCTGCTTTGTTTTATGGATGTTATGGCCCCATAAATTTAACCAAGCATTATGAACTCTGCCCCCCATACTCTTTCACATATCTCACTAAGGCATTTTCCTTATTACCATTTTTTATTGTGCAGACATGTTCCTCCTCCCCAATCCTTAACCTGATGAATACTCTTGCCCACCGAGTACCCCCTACATGTGCAGTGTAGCCAAATAAACACCACTTTCTCTAATACAGGAGATAAAACTCATCATATTCCTTATATCCTCTGTATTAGGGTAGACCAAATGTTTTACTGTGGAGAAGACTAGACAAGTTTTGTACTTCAAAAAGGTAGAACCTCCATCTATAAGTGTTGGGAGCAAGATGAGGTAACAGGATGGTGTAACTGGCTGAATTATATGGATCAGTTTGTTCCTAAAATTTATCCTCTTTGCTATATCATTAAAGGGGGATTTGATGCTGTATGTCTTAAGGCTGGATTCAGTTTTACTGATGGTCTATTTGTGTTCAGTTTGTCTTTTATTCAGTGCTCATACTGTGCTGCATTTGTTTCATTTTGGTGATTTTCTTTGTTACTGTGGAGTGGGGGAAATGTTTTAAATCTGTTAATGGGGACTAACTGGGAAGAGGGAGGATGCCAATATAGGGAAGGTGAGGGAAGGACTGCATGAGGACACCAGTGACCTCATGGATCTTAGCCTGCCAAAAGGGTGGTGGTTGGCCATAAAAATTACCCAGTGACCCAAGGGACCCCCTCATGCAAATGACCCAAAGCATGAATGCCACAGAAGAGGAGTGTGGTGTCCCGACTAAGTGGCATCCAGGGCATTGGCAGGGCATCTGCAGGGAGGACTGCAGGCCTCAGGCCATGCTACACAGGACAACAGAGGCAAGGGTGCTATAGGGAGAGTTAAACATTGGATAGAATAAAAGAGTTTGTACTGAAACAGATCGGGTAAGCTGCAGTGGGGTATGAGGTCAACAGATCCATAAAAACAAATTATGGGAACACTCCAGAAATTTGCTTACTGAATGTTTTTCCTGATGCCACTCCAAAGTCATGGAGAGTCCAAGTATCACTTATCACCGCCACTATGAAGCTAATAATTTTAAGGCATTGGTCATCAGGCTGTTCTCCGACCCTATTGGAGTGGCACCGAGAATGTACTTTAGCTTTGCAGCTGGAAAGACATATAGCCCATAATCGAGGCCAGACGAATGCCTTCACATCAAGATGGGGTCACTTAGATCGCATGTTGAGATCCTGGAACTCGAAGAATTAACTTTTATTACTTGGGCCAGCGGATCTGCTTTTTTCCTTTTTTTTTTTTCTCTTTCTTTCCCTTCTTGTAACCTTTCCTTTCTACAGTAACCTTAGGGGGAGGGGGGTTGGGTGGAGGGGATTTAATTGTTTTTCCTGTCTATTTCCTCTCTTGACCTGTTTTGGCAAATGTCTGTTTATAATATGCCCTAGATGCACTATGTCATTTTTCTAGGGATGGTTGTATACTATCTGTCATAGCGAGATACTACTGTCTAACTTCTGTTACTGGAGTGGCATACAAAAGCAATAAAATATTAATTATAAAAAAAAAATATGGGGGAGGATGTGGGGTTCTAGTAGCTGGTACAGGCAGGGTGAAATCAGGGAGAGGTGGAGGAAGAGGGAAACTTGAAGAGATTGGGGGCAGGAGAGGGAGTGTAGTTCAATGCAATGGATGTGGAGCAGCAGTTTTCCTAGAAAGAATGTGGACAGTAGGGGGATGCCTGGAGTGCAGGAACCTGGGTCAGCTAAATGCAGAATTAAATTGGTTAAGATGGGAATTAGAGAGAGTGGGGGTGGATGGAAGAAGGAACAATGGATAGAGGAACAGATTAGGACTGCTACGGGCAAGGGGGATGGCAGAATAAGAGGAGAACAAGGGGTAGCCAAGGTGTTAGGGGGCACCATCTACACATAGACCAGCTGGTACTGAAATAGGGGAGTGGCAGGAGGTAAGGAGAAATGGAAAGGAAGGGAGGGAAAGCTGCACAAGGAGGCAGAGGACGTGCAAAGGAAGGAGATGCTAAGGCATGTTCAGAAGTAGGGTGACCAGAATCAAACAGATTTTCCATACTGGCAGGTCTCGAGGAATAGGAGTAATGGAGGAGATTGAGGATCAAAAAACCACAGAGGAAATGGTCAGCAATAAGGAGACATGAGGGGAGAGTAGATGGGAGGGAGGAGGTATACACAGTAAAGTAGAAGCTAGGGTTGGAGGGGATGGTGGAATAGTCATGGAACAAGGCAGGAGGGGGACTGCAGCAGATAGCAAGGGAAACCAAGGAGGATATGCAAGTAGGAGGATATGGGAGGAAATAGGAGAGAGCAGTGGGTGAACAAAAGAGAGGACCAACAGGTTGAATATGGAACAAGTGAAAGGGAGGAAGTGGATACACTAGGGGTGGACAGGTGGACAAGGAGAAAGACTGTGGGAGAGGAAAAGGAGTTGGTCATTGGGGATTCCATTATTAGAGGCATATATTGGGTAAGGAAATGGGACACAAATAGGAGAAGGAACGTTGAATGTGTGCCGGGGATGCAAGCGGGGGGGGTAGGGCCTTGGATCAAGGAAACTATTAGGATTGTTGGGGACAAACCTCAATTAATCATTCACCTAGAGTCAAGTGATATGGCAGGAAATGAGGTAGGAGTGGTGCAACAAAGATTTAAAGAGCTGGCAGGGTTCTGCAGGGAGTCAGTGAGCTTGATGGCGTTCTCTGGGGTAATCCAGGTCTCCAGTGCAAGTACTAGCAGAAAAAGGAGAATAGAGGAGTTCAACAAGTGGCTAAGGGACTGGTGCATGTCAGAGGGGTTCACTTGCATAGGTGGATGTTGGGACAAACGGAGGGATGAGGGACTATATGCAAAGGACAGGCTGCACTTCAGTGAAGAGGGGACTATAGAGTTTAGAGGAAAACTGGTTGAAAACATGAATGAGGCCCTACATTAAAAAATGATTAAGGGGGAGTATGAGGCTAGGGAAGATGTGGAGGTCAACAAGGGAGGTGAGAAACTAGCTGCCCTCCCCCACAAGTGAGGGTACGGAATAGAAAGGGGGATGGTGAAATTGTATGGTGAGGAATTTGGAGAGCCATGTGTGCAAACACTAGGAGTCTGGGCAACAAGACTGCAGATCTCAAGGCCACTAAGGCAGGGGAGGACCTGGATCTCACCACTATTACTGAGACCTGGTGCAATGAAAACCAAGTCTGGCATATAGCCGTACAAGAATTTCCTATGTTCAGGAGGGACAGGGTCGGAAGAAAAGGGGGATGAGTGGCTCTTTATGTGAGGGCAGCATAAAGGCTACAGAAATACAAGGGAAGCAGGGGAAAGTGAAGGTACTGTGGGTCACTCTGGAGAAAAGGAATGGCGGCTGTTCTCCATACAGGAGTGATATACAGAACTCCAACACAAATTGAAGAAGTGGATGGAGAAGGGCTGTAAGCAATCCAAAGGCTGGCTCATAAGAGGGAGTTGTTGCTGTTGGGAGACTTCAACCTACCTGACATGGATTGGAGGCTCCCATCAGTGACAATTTCCAGGAGCAAGGACATCATGGACACTTTGCAGGGGGTGTTCCTCAGGAAACTGGAAACAGAACCTATTTGTGGGGGAGCATTACTGGCCTAGTGCTGATGAACGGGGATAGTGTTGCTGAAGTCACTGTGGCAAACCACCTGGTGACCAGTGATCATTGAACAGTGTGGTTTGATATAACAACTGGCTTTGCAGCAAACTGCATAAGAACAAGGGTCATGGACTTCAGAAAGGCTGATTTTGAGACATTAGGAGAATGCCTCAGGAATGCCCTGGCAGGGACAGGGATGCAAGGAGGAATTGAGGACCAGTAAGGAAAAATAAGAGGGCATTGAAAGAGTTACAAATCTCTGTATAAAGCAGATCTGCAAGGGTAAGAGGAAAAGGAGACCACTATGGTTCTGTAGAAGGATAGCAGAAACAGTGAAAGGGGAAAAACTAGCATTTAGAAAATACAAAAAGGCACAGAAAGAGAAGGACAGGATAAATTATCAGGAGAAACAAAAGGAGCAGGGAGGGCAGTGAGGACAGCAAAGCAGAGCCAGCATTAGACTTATTTATTTATTGAAATGTTTCACCAGGAAGGCACACTGAGCAACAAGTTGCTCATCTCCCGGTGCGACCTGGGGGGATGGGGTACAATAGGAATGAGACATTAAACATTCAAATTACAAGACCAACATTAACATACAGTTGTAAGGCAGGTGCTACAAACAGTGTTACAACAGTGTTGAGCATAACATGTAGAAAGAGTGGACAACAATAAGTGCCGGGTTAATAGGTAAACGAGTGCTTACGTGAAAGAAAAGGGGGAAAGGGGAAGGGGGGAGGTGGAGGGAGGGTGAGGAGTCAAACCCTGAAAACCCCCTCAGGGTGCGAGAAACCCTGCAAAGGGACTGGGGGACCAGAGAGAAGGGGATAAGGCAGTGTCCCAGAGAGACCCCTTTAGGATGGTGGGGGAAGGGAGTAGATGAGAGATACAAGCTGCTTGGTTGGGTAGAAGAGGGACCCATGGAGATCATTTGGGGTCCTTTACATTCTGTGAGAGATCAAGGGAGGCCAGTAATGGGGAGCAATTTGGGGAAAGGGGAGGAGGGCTAGAGATTTGGGGTGTGGGTGTGCACAGGGTAAAATGAAAGTGAGGGTAGAGGGGTAGGATTTGTCTAGGGCTTAGAGGAGGGAATTAGGGAGGGACATGGCAGGAGCAGCTAGATGCAAGGTAATTATTGAGGGCAGAACTGATGGAGTTGGTGAAGGATGAGTGCCGGATTTGAGGGTGGAGGGAATTCCGAATTTTTGGGAGGCGGTGAGAGTAACCGGATTGGCCGATTTGGGAGGCTTTCTGGGGGACTACCAAGGTATGGGAGTCAGTTAATCTAAGGGAATGGGAGGGTGGAGGTGTTATAAAGGAGGAGGTGAGGAAGGAAGGGAGATCACCCAACCAGTGCTTAGAGGTGAATTTTGCAAGTGGGAGAGTTGCCTATTTGTAAGAGAGGGGAAGGATAGGGCACGATAAAGATCGCAGTGATGGGTGCAAGGGGGGCATCCAGGGCAAAGCGGCAGAAGGAATTGAAGAGGGTGTCCAGTCTGGCCAGGGAGGACTTAGTGGCAGCACCATAGACTTCATCACAGTAGTTGAAAATGGGGGGCCTAGGACAGAGGTAAAACATGGGGGCCCCCATAACCAGCAATCATCAGTCAGGCTGAGAATTTGGATGGTTCCCAAACTAAACATGCAGTCCTCTTAATCCAAGCCACACCCAAGCCACACCAGCAGGCCCTTCACACCCCAAGCCACACCATTAGGACCTTCATCCTCTGCCACCCCCAAGATGAACCAGGAGGCACATCCTTTCAAATCCCCCACCCCCAAAAGCACCCCAACATGCTGGATCCCCATTGCAGGGCAAGCTCTTCAATGAAATGACCTTGTGGGCTGGGGATTTGGATGCTCCCCAAGCCAGACATGCAGTCTAGTCAATCCAATTCCCTCAACCCCGTCACACCAGTAGGCCCTTTGCTGCAAAGCTCCCCTGGAGGCCCATGGCTCCAGTCACCCCCCCCCCCGTCAATCACAAAATAATAAAAACTATATTTAAACCTGTCCTCTCAATCATACCTCAGACCACAGCATACATGGAAGATCAGTTTTAACTCCCACCATCAAACAAGCAGCATTTCAATTCAAACACCCTCCCAGCTCTACCAGACAAATAGTATGACAGCTCCCAGCCACACCAGCTGGCCCTTCTCTGCAAAGCTCCCCCTTGAGGCCCATGGCTGCAATCCACCCATCACTCACACACAAAAAAAAGCAGAAGCTACATTTAAAGCTGTCCTCCTTACCTTCACCCAGACCACACAACACATGAAGATCATTTTTAAACTCCCACCCCCAATCAAGCAGCAACTTTTCAATTCAACTCCACTCACAGCTCCCCCAGACAAATAGTATGAGTACACATCCTTACCAGTGCCAGGAGAGGTCAGATGATTGGAAGAAATGATCCAGTGGTCTGAATCAGTGTGGAGATTATGGCTGGTGTGATTTAATCTGTGGCAGTCCTGGTCACAAGTTTGCAGGCAGTTCAGGACGGATGGCGATCCAGTTGTGAGGCAGGCTAAAGAGCTCTGGTCTGGTCTGGTGTGGTGGGTTCAGCATGTCTGTCGTGGCATTCAGCAGGTCTGTTCAAATGATCAAATGCAGAATGTGGCCACGGAAAAGGGAAAAAAATCCACACGTCCTCCATCTTCCTTTAAACTTCCTTCCAGATGACAGCACCATTGCTGACTCCAAGCTGATAGGGTGAGCAAGCCTTCTTCACTGATTGTTTGCTGAATCCTGCCCACCTATTGGCTGAAAACACCTCCTTTCATTGGTGAAGCCTTCCCTCCTCCTGACTGGTTCCTTGCTGTGCTCTTGCTGCTGTTTGATTGGCCATCTCTGTATTCTACTGCCTAGCTTAGAGATGGCCTGACTCCCAAGCTCTGAAAATGTAAGCCCCGGTCCTGGTAGGAGGTGTAGTCAGCAGTGTGTGTCATCTGCAAGGGGACAGACAGGGCCGGGCACTGCTGTGCAATATTTATGTTGCAAACAATAGGGTTTGTAATCGGAAGCTCTGTGATGTAGTCGGCGGGGGGTTATGCACAGTGATGCATGGGGTAGGTAAGGTGTGACAGGATGGCAGGGGGCAAGAACAAACTGGAGCAAATTGAGAAAGTCAAGAGGGTGGACCGACAACAGAATGGGCACTGTTGCTGCCTGCTGTACGCTCTGTCCATGTAGGCTGTTTATTAGTTCAAGCCTCCAAACCGCAGTCTGCAGACTTAGTAACTGTAAAAGTGAAAGTCGAGTGCAGGGTCCCGCACAAGCGCGGGGCCCAGGGCAGCCACCCATACCCCCCCCCAAGGCTGGCCCTGGAGCAAAGGCACAAATGGAGGAGAATATTGTCCAATCAATAAAGAAAGGGGATAAAACCTTTTTAAGACATATTAGTGAGACCTTCGGGGAGATAACAAGGAAAAAAGGCAAAGGGGGGGTCTATGAGGAAGGGAACCAAGGGAAGGCAAACATATTGAACAGATACTTTTGTTCAGTATTTACAATAGAAAGGGTGTGTGGTGGGGCAAAGATAAAAAATCAGGGCAGAATTGGTAGGGAGGTGGACACTAGTCCTTTTACAGAGGAGAAGTCCTCAGGGTACTAGCAAAATCAAAAGTTGACAAGGCAACGGGACTGGATGGGGCTCATACTAGGATACTGAAGGAGCTCAGGGAGGTGCTGTCTGCTCCCCTGACAGATTTGTTCGGTATCTGTTAATATTGCACTGGTAATAAAGCAGGGCACAAAACCACTTGGACAATATTGCGGTAGTGAAAACAGTGAAAAGGAAAATATAGCACAGGCATAATGGAGCTATCCCTGTGACTGTTTTCACCTTCAACAGTGCGTGTTACACACGTCCCATGCCGTGGCTCAGCACATAAAGCCATAGGCTGTGGATCACGATGGTGTCTGCAACTGTCCTGAATTCGGGGCTCACCTCCCTGCATTTCTTTTTTTTCTTCTTCACTTGCCATGAGACTGCCCCCCTACCTTCCCTCCCGCATGGGCTTCACAAACTCACCCCTTCCTTAAGCTGTTCAGCCCCCCAACTTAATACCATCCTCTTCCTCCCCAACCAAGTTGCCTCCACCACACATTTCATCCTGTAACTGCCCACCCACCTGAATTACTCCCTTTCCCCATCATGTGTCCCCCTCAGAGGTTATTATAATGAGGCCGGATGTGTAGAGTACAAAGCCCCCCCCCCCGCAAAACAATATTTTACTAGAATGACATCCCCAGTGCTATTTGTGAGCAGTTTTGTCCCACAAGGTTGTAGCCACGCTATGTTAACCTTGATCCACTTATCACTGGAAAAGGGGATGGTTCTGAAGCACTGGAGAAGGGCAGATGTGGTCCCACTTCACAAAAGTGGGAATAGGGAGGAGGCAGGAAATTACAGACCTGTCAGCCTGACTTCAGTGACGGGTAAAGTAATGGCATCATTACTGAAGGAAAGAATAGTAGAATATCTTGAAACAAGTGGACTGCAAAATCAAAGGCAACATGGCTTCACAGTGGGGAGGTCTTGCCAGACAAACCTGAGTTCTTTCACTGCCTGACCAGGGAAGTGGATCAGGGTGGAATGGTAGATGTGGCATATCTGGATTTCAGGAAGACCTTTGAACCATTCCACACAGAAGACTAGTGAACAAGGTGGCCTATGTAGGAGTGGGAGTGGGACAGAAAGTGGTAAACAGGGTAGGAAGCTGGTGGAGCAACAGAAGGCAGAGGATTGTGGTAAATGGAGTCCATTCAGGGGAAGGCAGGGTGACCAGCAGGTTGCCTTAGGAGTCAGTACTGGGCCTGGTCCTCTTCTATATCCTTATTAGTGACATTGCAATAGGGCTAGAAGGGAAAGTCTGCCTGATCGTGGATGACACAAAAGTTCGCAACAGGGTGGACACACCAGGGTGGGGGGCGGCAAAAAATGAGAAATGATCTGTGGAAGTTGGAAGAATGATCAAGTGTCTGAGAGATGGGTTCAATGCCAAAAAGTGCAAAATGATGTGCTTACATAGATACATAGATACATAGATAGTGTCGGCAGATAATGGCCTATGGTCCACCTAGCCTGCCCATTCGAGTTTGTAACTTCAATTTATGTTTTCCTAGAACTCTGTTGCCCCTTACCCCTGACCTCCAGAATTCCTTGATGTCTATCCCATGCATTCTTAAATCCCATGATTGTTTCAGCCCCTACCACTTCCTCAGGCAGGGTGTTCCACTTGTCCACCACCCATTCTGTGAAGAAATTCTTCCTCACATTTCCTCTGAATCGTCCTCCCTCCAACTTCATCCCATGCCCTCTAGTCCTGGAATATCTTTTTCGCTTAAAAATAGTGTTTTCCTGCACCCTGTTCCTCTCTGTAAGATACTTGTATATCTCTATCATGTGCCCTCTCTCCCTCCTCTCCTCCAGGGAGTACATATTCAATTCCTTCAGCCTGTCCTCATAGGACTTGTGATGCAATCCATGTACCATCTTTGTTGCCCTCCTCTGATCCTTCTCTACCCTGTCTATGTCCTTACGTAGGTAAGGTCTCCAAAACTGTACACTGTACTCCAGGTGGGGCCTCACTAGTGTCTTGTATAGTGGAATCATGACCTCCCTTTTCCTGCTGGTGATGCCTCTGCCTATGCATCCCAGCATCCTATTTGCTTTACCTGCTGCCTTGTCACACTGTTTCCCTACCTTGAGGTCATCAGAGATGATAACCCCAAGATCCCTTTCCTGCTTGGTGCATGCTATATCCTCACACCCCCAACTGATAAATTGTGGTAGGGTTTTTGTGCCCCATATGCATTATCTTGCACTTCTTTGCATTGAATTTCAACTGCCAAACCCCTGACCATTCTTCAAGTTTCTGCAGGTCCCTTCTCATTCTGTCTACACCCTCTGGTGTGTCTGCTCTGTTACAGAGCTTTGTCATCAGTGAACAGTGAAATTCTGCCTTGTAGGTCCTGCGCAATGTCACTGATGAATATGTTGAAAAGGACTGGTCCCAGCACTGATCCCTGTGGTACCCCACTGGTAACTCTTCCCCTCCGTGGAGAGACAGACATTTACCACCACCTTCTGTGTCCTGCCGCCCAGCCAGTTACCTACCCACCACACTACTGTCCTGCCCACACCCATATTCCCTAGTTTGTGTAATAGTCTTCTATGTGGCACAGTGTCAAAGGCCTTGCTGAAGTCCAGATAGGCCATGTCCACTGCCCTCCCCTGATTCACCTCCCTAGTCACCCAGTCAAAAAATTCAACGAGGTTGGTCTGACATGACCGCCCCCTGGTGAAACTATGCTGCCTTGGATCCTGCAGTCCATTGACAACCAGATCTTCCACCAATCTCTCCTTCAGTGGTGCTTCCATGATTTTCCCCACTACCGAGGTGAGGCTGACTGGTCTGTAGTTCCCCGCTTCCTCTTTGTTTCCACTTTTGTATAAGAGGACTATATCTGCTGTCCTTCAGTTTTTGGGTACCTCCCCTGTTTCCAGTGATCGGCTAAACAGGATAGCCAGAGGTTCAACCACCACCTCTCTGAGTTCTTTAAGGACCCTGGGGTGCACCCCATCTGGCCCCATTGCTTTATCAACTCTTATTACTTCCAGTTCCTTCAGGACCCTTTCTCATGTAAAGGGACTTGTGTCCATTTCTGCACCATTCTCACCCCTTGTACTCCCTTCAGACCCATTACCCTCCACTTCCTCAGTAAAGACTGACCAGAAATACCTGTGCTTGGGGCACAGCAACCCGGGGGCTACATGCCAATTGGTACTGGCAACCACCAAACAGTAAAGTGACCTGGGGGTAATAATTTCTGATAACCTGAAGGTTACCAAACAGTGTGAAAATGCAGCGGAAAAGGCTAATGAAATGCCGGGGTACATAGGGAGAGATATCACTAGTAGGAAGAAGGAGGTAATATTATCCCTGTACAGGTCACGTGTAAGACCACACCTCAAGTACTTTATCTGGTACTGGAAGCTCCACCGCTGGAAGAACATAGATAGGGTGGAGGTGGTACAAAGGAAGGCAACCAAGATGGTGCAGGGACTGCATCAAAAGCCCTATGAGGAGATGCTGAGAGAGCTGAATAAGTACTCATTGGAGGAAAGAAGGGAAAGGGGGGATATGATAGATACATTCAAGTTTATAACATTAATAAGGTACAGGAAGTTAGCATCTTCTGCAAAAAGACATACTCAAGGACAAGGGGTCACGCTGTGAAGCTGGAGGGGGGAGGCTCAGAAAGGATGTGAGGAAATATTTCTTCACAGACAGAGTGGTGGAGTCCTGGAAAAGCCTCCCAGCAGAGGTGGTAGGTGCCAGAACAGTCGTAGAATTCAAGCATGCATGGTACAATTACAAGGGGACCTTAGAAGTAACATGAGGGGTGAGGATGACTGGATCTTTGTCAGGGGTTATGGTAGCATATTAAGCAGGGAAAGTGGGCAGATTGGATGGTCCAAAGGGGTCTTTGTCTGCCAACAACTTCTATGTTTCTATGTTTCTTTTACTAATAGGCTATAATTACAGTGTGTGCAGAAAGAAAGTGCTTAAAATGAATTATGTTATGTCCAGTTAGCTATCTAAATCTCGGTACAAGGGTCTCTCGGCTGAATATCTGCTCTACTAGTTTTCTTGCCTTTTTGCCTGTAATACAGTGGATACTCTATCACCTCTACATATAATCTGAGCCTTCAGCTCATATGCTCCCTTTTCATAGACTTCCCTTTACTATAACTTCACCTTGTCCTTATTATGAACATACGAAAATGCCAGTAGAAACAGGCCTCACGGTCTATTGAGTCTGCTCGATTGTGCAGCTAGCCCCTCAATTTGCAGCAGCTACACCCACCCTTCCCCTTTTCATAATTACCCCCCCCACTCTGTGCCATTCCTTCTTAAAACTGCCTACCATGCTACAGGATACTACCTCTTCAGGCAGAGTATTCCACTTATACACCACCCTCTCTGTGTAATAATGGCTCCTGACTTCCCTCCTGAATCGTCCCCCCCTCCAATCTCAGCTGGTGCTCATCATGATCCTCCCCTTCTAATCTGGAAAATACCTTCTGTGCTAGTCTCTTTAAGTATTTAAAGGTTTCAATCATGTACCCTCTAACTCTCCTCTCCTCCCGGGAATACATGTTCAGCTTGCACAGCCTCTCCTCATAGGAGTATCCCTCTAATCCCTGGATCATCTTTGTCACCCTCCACTCTAGACCCTCCAACAATCTGATGTTCTTCTTCAGGAATGGGCATCAGTACTACACACAGTATTCCAGGTGTGCGGCCTGACTAGCGACCTGTATAGAGGCAGGATTACCTCCCTATTTCTAGAGGAGATTCCCCTCACTGCAAGGCATAAGTTAATGTTGGAGACTTGATTAGCTGCCTTCGCTAATCAAAATCCAAAATGATTAGCAACTGGTTGAAGTTGATTAGCAGTGGGGGGTCCAGAATGTGGGTGAGATGTCTAAAAATAGTGAAAAATAGTGCCATTCGTGCATTCCAAGCCCTGTGACCTAGAAAAATTTGATTAGCACCTACCGTAAAGCAAAATTGAAATTGATTCAGTTGCCTGTTTTTGATTCATAAATTGTGATGTGAATCCACTTATTTTATGCCTTGCAATATACATCCCAGCATCCTGTTGGCTTTTGCTGCCACCTTCCTGTACTGCACTGAGTTGTTCATACCCATTATAAGCACCCCTGGATCATTTTCCTCCTCAGTGCATTCCAGCTGTACCCCCCCAAGCTGATAGCTCCCCCCTCTGGTTATTAGCCACGAAGTGCAATACCTTGCACTTTTTGGTGTTAAACCCCAACTGCCATGTCTCTGACCACTCATGTAGTTTGGTAAGGTCCTCCTGCAGACCACTCCACCCTTCGATGTCATCTACCACAGCTCCCATCTTTGTGTCATCTGCGAAGAGACTGATCTTACTGCAGACCCCGTGGGAGATATCAATTATGAATATCCCGAACATCACCAGTCTCAATACTGATCCCTGAAGCACCCAACTCATCACATCCCTCGGTGATGAGAGTGCCCACCACCAACATCACCACCACCACCCCTTTCTGCCTTCTGTTCAGCCAATTGGTGACCCAGTTAACCATCTTTGTTCCTACCCCTATATATTCCAGCTTCCCCCACAGTCTCCCATGTGGCACAAAATCAAAGGCCTTGCTGAAATCCAAATACAGGACATCCACTGCATGGCCTTTGTCCAGTTCCCTTGTCACAGAGTCAAAGTACTCAATCAGATTTGTCTGGCAGGATCTTCCCAAGACAAACCCATGATGCTGACCATCCTGGAGACCACTGTTCTCTAAAAAGGTCACCAGCCTCTCTTTCAGGATTGTCTCCACGAGTTTCCCCACCATTGATGTTAGTCTAATTTACCCTATGAAATTACTGCATTGGAAACTGAAGTATTTTGGCCATATTACTTGAGCCAAACTGAATATACATATGGGTACTGAATTAAAACCAAACTGAATTATCTATGCCATAAAAAAAACAGCCCAGTTGTTACCATAATATATGTGTAGTTTGTAAGAGAAAGCAGTTGTTGAGTGTTTTTTATTGAAATCTCCCTGACCACTGAGCTCAGAATAGCTGCCTTTATTAAAACCTAGTGTTCTTTTGTTTCCTCAATGCCCATTTAACAGCCTAACTCCATCAATATTATTCCCACTCACCTACCCTGATTTTCTAAATACCCCATTGATGATACAAACTCTACACAACTAGTAAAGCTATCAACCCTTCACACAGCTGCCGGTTTTTATAGCCAGCTCAGAATCATCAGGGCAAAATAATTTCTTCTGGACCATTTAATGAATGCTCAATGTAAAGAAGTAAAGGTTGCAAGGATAGTGTCTTTACATTTCTGCATAACGATATTCAAAACAGCCCAGTAGAGATGGAACAGTTAGGTGGCACTAGAATTATCATTAAGGTGAAACCAATGCAAAGAGTGATTTTTTTGGCAGTGTGGTGGAAGGTGTATAACTAATAACTAGTACGCTAGATTTGTAGTGCAAGAATAGGTATAAATCAAAAAACATGGGGATGGTGCATGCTGTGAGTGGGAAGCATTTTTTTTAAACATTCAATGAGGCCTACCAGGGTTATGGCGGGTGGGGTTGCTGGGATGGTTTGTAAGGGACTGGGATGGGTGTTAATGGATATGTTTTGTTTTGTTTGTGAGAGGCAGAAGGCTAAGTAAATTTGTTATTGAGTGGTTGTGGGTGTACTGAGTAACGGTGAAAGAATTTTACTGAGACAACTTTGATTTGGTTTTGAGTTGGGGACTGAACATTCTGTTTGGCTTTGCCAACTTGGCCAAACCATTTTGGCTCCCAAAAAAGTAATTTGCATAGGGTACAATAGATTACAAATAAGGGGAAAACCTGGAGCTCACCAATGAATACAAATTACTGTAGATTACCTTTGGCACATGATGTCTGCATGCCACTGTTGGGAATTGGTGTGTTTGTGGGGATGTGACACAGTCAGCAATAAGTATGACTGCTATGCAGAAGTTCTGAGCTATAGTAATTGTCAGTATATATTGCTGAGCTCACCCCCCCATAGTCTCTGTTTTATCTCCATGCCAAATACTACCTCCTTTCTGACTGCCCCATATATTTTCAAAATGTATAATACTGCTGCCATCATAAAAAGACCTGTACATTTGCTTCAGCATTACCAGTAAGGCTGAACCACTAAAGCTCACAATTCAGTAATTAGTACAGGTATAAGAGAATACAAATGGGGGGAGCCTTGAGGTGTCAGATATGAAGATGAATTACTGTAGTGTACTTTTGTCAGCTGCTGTTGGCATGCATCTTCTGTGATCACTGTTAGGGGAATAATGGCACTCACATTCACTGGAATCATGATTCTAACCTTAGATACTAGAAAGAGGATAGTACAATCTACATTTCTACCCATACTGGACTACGTTGACTTTATGTACTCTCACTGTCCTCTAACGTTGCTCAGCATACTTGACATCCTATACCATCGGGCCCCAAGATTTATCCTTAATCTACCCTTACGTACCCATCATTGTCTACTTTACCAGGAATCGGGCTGGCCTTCCCTATCAGCCAGGAGGAAAAGAAATGCTGTACTCTGGCTCCACAGAGCACTCTCAAATAAGCTCCCAGCATACATCTGTAACTTATTCATGCATGCCAAGGGTTTCTGTGGACTGAGACATTTCTCAATACTCTGCTTTCAGACCCCTAGAGTAAACACAACCTTTGACATGGCTGCAATTAACTTTCTTCTGCCATCCTTATGGAACTCCATGCAAAACATATTAAAACTGTCATCACTTCCAAGCCTATCCGCATTCAAAAAGATGCTAGCCAATTTCTTGAGGGAAAATTGCAACTGTTTCAGACAAAGATGATCTCCACATATGCTTTCACTTATCCCACAATCACAACACTTACCAAGTCCCTTCCTCATAGGTGTCCTCCAGCTCCCTGTATACTTTTAGTTACTCTGGCCCTTCACATCCTCTCCCTCCTCTCCTTCACACAGCTGTGTCTTTCCCTTCCTTTTCTGATTACTACCAATAATGGAGGTTGATTAGGACTGATGACCTTCCACACTTTTGTATAATATTATTATCCTTATTGGAATTGCTTGTAATTTCTGACAGGTCAACTAATTGCTGGTCATTTGTGCATATCCTGTAAAATACTGTCATCATCTGTGCCATTTACTTTTTGTATTGTTTGTTTTGTTTTGTTTTGTCTTGTTATCTGTCCAGGACCACCTTGAAAATGAACTTGCTCAATGGTGTTTATGCCTGGTAAAATAAAGTGATTGATTGATTGATTGATTGATTGATTATTCAAAGTGCAGTAACTGGGCAAAAGAAAAGAAGACAGTACATTGCCAAAGGGGCAGAAAATATCTCCTACTCTGATGCAATAACAGTGGATTTAACACATCAGAGGCAAGTTTTGCTTACCTATATACTGTAAGGATTCTATTTCTCAGGTACAGTACCACAGTCTCCAGTAAACCATAAAAATATGTCAACATATTACAGCCTCACTGATGGATGAAAACTTTGCAGAGTCATAGCTCTGAAGAAGGCATGCACTGACACATTAAAACTTCAGCTTTGTTGTGCACGTGCAAGACCCATGCCTGCTCCCCTGACACAGTGAAGGTTTTTACACATCTGTGATGCAGTGATGTTTTGATATGGTGTTTGTAGATTTCTTGAAATTTGAGCACTGGAACTGAGAAATAAAATCCTTACAGATATGTCAGTAAGAAAACTTGACTAATATGTTAAATGCACTGTTGCTGCACTAGAGTACAGCATGCTTGCTGGTCCTTTGGTTAAGTATTGCCTTTGTGGATTAGTGTTCATCTGTTCATGGTGTTGTGCAAGATTCTGCAAAAGCCAGTAAGACTGCCAAGGTCCCTTGTGAGCAACTATATTAGTTACTAGCTTTGCTGACCTCAAAGAGTACCCCCGTAGACTCCAATGCTACACTTTCCACATGCTAATTACTATATTCTCCCATGCAGCACCATAGATTTTACAATAACTATTTTTATATTACCACTGTTATTTTATATGATCTCTTCTATTTTTTCTTTTATGGTATGTGTTTTGTATATTACATAATAAATAGTTAAATAAGGATGACAGTAATACAATATAATAATCATTTTTATTTTTATTTAATTTTGTTTTATCTAAATGACAAGACAACATGATTTGTGATAATAAAGGTTTTGTGTTTAGAAAAATTAGCTGACTTCTGTGTTTTTATTTTAATGTAATTGTATTGTTTATTGACTTTTTAAGACAAATAGCTGTATAATAGTATAATAGTATACTTTATTCAGTTCAGTTATTAGGGTTCTGTAAAAGATCATAGAAAATGGAATATGTAACACACAAGTGGACTCACAATAGGAAGGATCATGGAATGGGTTGCTTATTGTTTTGGTACTAGGAGAGGAGCACATCACAGCATGACCCCATAATGTGAGCGACATGACAATACATTTATTGAAGTAGATTATAGTAATATAACAGCTGGGGAGTGTTTTCTTCCATAGGGAACCCCAGTTATAATCAATCTATTGTTACAACCAGCTGATTATAAAAGCAAACAAGCGCCGGGCTTCTCTTGCTCCATGCATGTGCACGTTGCCTCCCTCGCACACTCATTTTGATCAGCTCACATTAAACAGATTCAGAGTAAGTGTTTTCATAAACTTTTAAATATACGTGTTTGCTTTTCAGTTACTTTATGTCTAGTTTGGGGGAATTGTGTAAAAAAAAAAGCAAAAGTGAAACTGCACTCTAGCCCGATTGCACTACCAGAACCACTGTTTTCTTTAATTGCTGGGTAGCATTTTCAGGGTGAGAAAATACTACCCAGCAATGAAATAATACAAGACATGAAGTAGTGTGTAGAATGAGAATTTTACACACACACAACCACACACAAGGTGTTGGATGCTACATAAACCCGAAGAGCAAAGCTTGTGGGGTTTATACAAGTACCCAACACTGATGATTCTTTAATTATTTTTATATATTTATTTTACATTTCCATTTAATTCTTCTTTTAATTCTTTAAATTTGTTTCTTTTATTTATCTGAAAAGAAATATGTCTGAATGAGCACGAGATGAGATGTGAAAATGATAATAAATAGCACTATGTATTGCATCTTAAATGGACAGGTAATTCTTCATACCCATGGTACACAGGTGCTTGTGGTTGTACTGAAAATGATAATGTACCATTTCTTATGAGTCTGCAGGGCAGAAGAGGGAACAACATGGTGCTACAGTTATCTATACATGACAGTGGCACATGACAAGGAAAACATGATTCATGATGGAGAGGATAGGAAAAGGGTGAAAAGGAAACATGATTTCTGAATGAACACATGTTGACTTGTGAAGATGATAATTAAAAAAAAAAACACCATTTACTGTATCAAGCCTCAAGGCAGACAGACAACTGACAATGCCTATAGCATACAGGTGACTGTGCTGGCACTGCTCAATTGTATTATACCATGTGCTGTGTGATGTGCAGGCATGGAAGAAGGTGGTATCCCCCCAATTGCCATGGTGACACAGGGTGTAGAATGATTCATGAATGGAAGGAGTAGAAGAATGATCACAAGATAGCATGACTTTTAAAAGACTATGTGGTGAGTAAAAAGATTATAATAAAAAGCCATATCTGCAGTTGTAGCAATTGAGAAGAATAGATGGCTCCTGAAATGTGTGCAATATCTATAAAAACATTCCCTGCCTGCCTGTCTGCAGCACCACTATAGGGCCACAACAGAGAATATCTTTGAAATTTTGCAAAATATCTAGCAGTATCTGACCATGTTTTGCTGAAACTGTATAGTGCTGCAAGGCAGACAAGCATTGCTGATGTCCATGCTGTACTGGTGGTACCTTGACCACTCTTCCAGTCTTTTCAGATCCTTACCCATCCTTCCCCAGTGTCCACTCTCTTCTAGATCTTGGTGTCATCAGCAAAGAGTCAGACCTTTCCCTCCAGTTCCTCCACCATTTCATTTATAAAGACATTGAAAAGGACTGGTCCCATCACTGAACCTTGAGGTATCCCACTGGTCACCCTCCCTTCCTTGGAGTGAACTCATTTTACCACTATACTCCGTGTCCTGTCCTCTAACTTGTTTTTTACCCAGGTTACCGCCTTAATACCTATTCCCAAATTCCCCAGCTTGTTTACCACTCTCCTATGAGGAACCTTATCAAAAGCCTTGCTGAAGTCCATGTAGGCCACATCCACCACCCCTCCCTGATCCAACTCCTTGGTCACCCAGTTAAAGAAATCTATCAGATTTGTTTGGCATGACCTTCTTCCTGTGAAACTATGCTGCTTTGGATCCTGTAATCCATTGGGTACCAGATAATTCACAATCCTTTCCTTTAGCAGTGTTTCCATTAACTTACCCAATACCAATGTCAGGTTGACCAGCCAATGGTTTCCTGCCTCCATCCTACTACAACTTTTGTGAAGTGGGACTACCTCTGCCTTCCTCCTGTCCCCTGTAACAATGCTGGTCTCTAGTGAACTGTTAAATAGATCTGTCAGAGGTGCAGTCATTACCTCTCTGAACTCTCTCAGCACCCTTAAATGTATTCTGTCAGGTCCCATAGCTTTGTCCACCTTCATGTTTGCTAGTGCTTTCCAGACTTTCTTTTCAGAAAAATTGACTGGAGTCCGCTTACTTCCCATCAATGTTCCTTGTGCTTTTTTGAGGCCCCTCCTCCTCCCCTTCTACTGTGAAAACTGAGCAGAAGGTAACAAGATGGTTGCTTTTCTTGATCCTTGTCTGTACAGTTCCCCCCTTTTTCTTTAACCATACAATCCCTCACTTAGTTTTCCTGTTCTCACTAACATACCTCAAAAATATCTTGTCCCCTTTTGATACTCCCTGAGCTATTCTTTTCTCAGTTTGCATCTTTGCACTCCCTGCTGCTTTGCCTCCCTCCCTCCCTCTGTTTTCCCAGATACACTTGACTATCCTCCTCTCTCTGGGGTCTCCTTATATCTTCTACATGCTACCTTTTTAGTCTTTACCTTTCCTTCTACCTCTTTTGAGTATCATAACAGTCTCCTCTGTCTTTTAGTTTTGCTTACCTGCTTGAAGCAGAGGGTCACTGACCTCACTGTCCCCTCTTACTGCTTTTTCTCTTCTCTTTGAATGTGTTCCATAAATGTGCACATTGGAGAAAGAGTAATGTGCTATGGGATGGCTCCGTTTTCAGTTGCCTTGATGGTGTAGCTGGTATTCCAGATGATCTGGGTTCAAGTCCCAGGTGAGACATTTACTTCTTTCTCTCTTCTATTTATACCTCTTTTATTTTAGTCAACTTTTCCTCCATCCCCTCTAGGTCCTTTCCTCCTGCCAGGTCATTCCTGAGGCATTTACCTGTCTTAGTAAAATCAGCCCATCTGAAGTCCAAGACCATCACCATAGTATGGTTGGACTCAGTGGCTGTTCTCATGTTAAACCATACTGTACAATGATCGCTGGTCCCCAGATGGCTTCCCACCCTGATGTTCACAATACTGTCCCTATTGGTAAGAACCAGATCCAGTATTTCAACATCACGAGTGTGTTCACTGACTAGTTGCTTGAAAAGTGCACCCTGCAGGGAGTCCAAGATGTCACTGCTTCTAAGTTAAGCTACCACTGGGAGGCTCCAATCTGCATCCTACAGATTGAAGTCCCTCACCCACAACACCTACTCCTTTTCAGCCATTTTACCAATTACTTCTAGCATATCCTTGACTAAGTCCTAACTTTGTGCTGGGGACCTGTAGAGCACTCCTGTCAGAATATTTGCTCCATTACCCAATTCAAGGCTGACCCACAGCACCTCTGCTTACCCCTGAATTCCCTGTATTGCTGTTGTTTTTCTGTTTTCCTTCACATACAGCACCACTCCCCCTGATTTCCTTCCTACCCTGTCCTTGAACTGAACATTATGTAGCCAGGTATGGCCATGTCCCAGTCATGGTTGACAGTGCACCATGACTTGGTAATGGCCACAATATCTAGGTTAGCTTCTGACATGATGGCCTCTAGGTCTGGAATCTTATTTCAGACTTCTAGCATTAGCACACCCTGCCTTCTAGATTTTAACTCTTTGCTTGTTGATCCCCCCTTTTTCTGTTTAAGCCACTTTCCTCCTTCTTTTATTGTTACTGCTTTTTTCCCTCATTCCTCCTTTGCTAACCCCTTACTACCTTGATCTACTTGCTCCGTGGTGGGACTCTTGCCCCTCAGGATTCCTCTATATATTATCTCAGCCTGTGGGGGGGGAGAATTTCTTCCTCCTCCTCTTCTTCCCCCCCCCCCCACCACCTTTGGCTAGTTTAATTGCTAATTGAAGTAATGTTTAATCATCTACTGAGAACTGAGGTTCCCATCCTGAATGGATGCAGGCCATCTAACTATATAGCATTTTATCCTTCTAGGTGAGCCCACAGTCCCAATGTAGCTGTAGCCCTCCACCCTGCACCATTCGTTCAACCATGAGTTGAAGGCATTGATGTGTCCCTCACCTTCCCCCTGTCATAGACAGGCAGCACCTCTGCAAAAGCAACAGAGTACACTACCTTTCTTAGACTCCTTCCCAGCTCCCTAAACTCACCCTGCACTATACCAGCCCCACCCCAGCCTGGTCATTTGTCTGCAGCTGGATAATGACACGCAGATCCCCCTTCCTTCCTATTGTCCTAACGATCTGTAGGATACGCTTCACATCCTTCCATGTTGTAGCACCAAGTAGGCACCTGACATTCATCTCTGCCCCTTTCCTAATCCCCCCTCTATCCTCTTGATGACTGAGTCCCCTACCAGAAGTTGCTTCCTCCTTCTCTGGGGTCCACTTCCTCCCACCTTGGGGCCTTCACCCGGGAGACCCCCACCTCCCCCCACCTCCTCCTTGGCCACTACCACAGGTGTTGTTTGGCAGTCCCACTCCACCACAGCAGCATAGGAACTGTCCAGTGGAACCAGTTGTGGTTGAGGAATCTGCTAGCAACCCACCCCAACCATCCAGGTTCCTTCACCCCCTCCCTCCTAAAGCCCACTGTAATCAAGCCACTCCTCCTATCAGGCAACACTTGAGGTAACTGTGAAGGACTTGGTGGTCCCTGGGTTGGAGAAAGTGTCACCTCACTCTTAGACAATGAAGCCCCAAATCCAGTGACCACCCCCTGACTTGCAACCAATGCAGCCTCGAGTCTAGAGACGTTCTTTGCCTACCCAGAGAGGAGCATGCAGATGGAGCAGCACCACAGTCTCCAAAAGGTCTTCTCAAAGACTGCCGCCCAACAACCACCGTAGTGGAAGTTGATCCAAGAATGTAAACAAACATGTATTTTGTGTGATAACATCAGTATGTTGGTAGTCTATATTTTTACTTTTAAAAAGAAAAAAAAGAATCAGAATCAAACTAAAAGTGAGCAATCATAACGTGTTCTTTTTTAATCTAGGGACAATTTCAGGTCTAAGGGGGTTGACACTATCCCATTAAAATAATTAGCTTCATGATGGACCACTAGGCTGGCTCCATATTTAACACTGGACCACTAGGGCAAACAACACAATATTTCTGGATTTCATGGAAAAAATTCCACAGGTCCCACAGGAAATGAATAATTGCTCAAACTCATCTGTCAGCCCCAATGTATCAGCAAGCAATGTTCAATCAACAGGAGGGTGGGGGTGCTTCACTCATTAAAGGACAGATAATTCCTTTTATTGCTGCTGTTCCTTTTTATTTTCCATTTTTTGACAGGTAGGAATTCTCAACATTTCGCATATAAAATATATGCTTTCTCAAGAGAATGCAAAATAGCCAGGGCAATCTATTACTAGCTCATTGGCTACCACAAAAAGAGCTGCGATCAAATCTCTCTATCTAATGGTGTCAGGCACCATCCTGTTTATTTTTATATGCAGTTTTGACCTCCTATGTGGCAAGATCCCTTGTCTACTGGGCATCCCATCACGTGGCCAATAACTTGCAGTCATTTCTCAAATGTTACAACATGATATTTACACTGCACATCCCATGCACAGCCAAGCCACAGTGCTGTATGACTCGAAAGGTGCTGATGAAGACTGACACCACTAGTCCACACATCCTTACTGACAGACCTCACATCAGCCCACAAAGTCCTTAAAGACATTGTGTGTCACACAGCCATCTACTTTGCTTTCTGCTTACTAACTGGTTGGCAGGCTCACACACAGGTACAAATAAAAAAGTAAATAAAAACAAATAATTGGATTTTGGGTCCTGCTGCACAACCAATAGTCAGTAAAAACACGTGTCAAATAAATCCTTCAAAATTTCCCTTGCACCTTTACCAGTCTACTATATTCAATCTGCCCTGTTCCTGATGCAGGGGGTTAAATCAAATAAAAAAAATATGTATATGGATTTCTAAGCTCTCTACTACACCACCAGCTGTGAGTAAAAATATGTGTCAAACACATGTTTCAGAAATCCTCCTGCATCTTTTCCCAGTCTGCTCAACTCACTCTGCCTGCACCTGTTGCATGACCTGCAGCTGCCAGTGCAGGCTTACATGTGCCATTCTCCTATCTCATCTGCAGATTGATTTCATTAGTCAGCCTGCATGAAACTATAATTAATTGTGGTAAGTTAGCCAACTATAATGATAATAGATAATGCACAATTCTGTGATGATTTTGAAAGCTGCCTGATCACAGGTCAATCTTTTATATGTAATATGAGCTCCCTTCCTGCCACAAGTCCATCCCCTGTGAGGGAAAGTTGGACACGGCATTGAGGTGTGCACAGAATGAGGAGTTCTTAATTTCCAACATTGCTGATTGGTAGAGCTGTGTGGAATGGGAAAATTCTGAATCCATGGAATTTCGATGAAATTGCACAATATTCCATGACATTTTGAGGAATTTCATCGAAATTTCATGGAATTTTTAAAATTTAATTATTCGGTTATAACTCAGTGGCTGTGTAAGCTAGAGCTCTGAAATTTGGTATGTATACTCTTTGCATAGCTGGCCACTAACATTCCCAATATCATGAAATTCAGATAGGTATATCCAAAATGATAGGTGCTCAAATATTGGCATTTTATTGTTTATGCACAATTTCATGAACATTTTTATCTGCATATACCTTAACCATTGACTGGCTCAGGGATCTTAAATCTGACATGTTTTCCTGATGATAGGTGTTCTAGTAATGTGCCCAATTTCATGACACTATGATGCATCATCTTAAAATTATATGTGCTCAAACTCTGTCATTTTATTTTTTTCAGGAAAGTTCATGAAAAAATTTCATTTGCATACAACTTAGGCACCTTTGGAGCTATGCATGTGTAAATTAGTACAGGTAACCTTTTTGTAATGCTTATAGAATGATCTAAATATAGAGAGAATTAGATAAGAAATGATTATGTTACAGGGGTTCAAAACTTTACTATGTAAATATTTACAAATCTTTGTGAAAGCTATCAAAAATGTGGATGTTTGTAACTTCTCTGCTCTTGCATGTGTAGAGTTAACATTTGACATGCATATCCATAGTCAGTGTATCCAGTTGTCTAACACAACTGGCTAAATTGGTTAAGCAGTTTTAATACTACAGCAGAAAAAAAATGATTAGTAACATCTTCTCACATATTTATGATATCATAAACTGTAGATGAAGCATCCATAATTGTTTTGTGGAATATAACATTAACAATACACATATAGGGCCAGCCCAGTGGTGCAGAGGGCTGAGGCGCTGGACACCACACCTTGTGCCATGCTGGTGACCCAGGTTTGAAAACAAGCCCAGGTAATCGGAGGTCAGCGGGGGGGGGAGAGGATATAAGCAGCTGCTGGCTGGCAGCCCTCTGCCTCAGGAGGGAGAACTAGATCTTCTTGGAGCTTGAACACCCCCTGCTGGAGGCTGGAGTGGCTGCATCACTTCTGAGGAGTGCTGGTGTTAGGCTGAGGGAGGGCAGAAGGGGCTGATACTGGAGCTGTGGTGCACATGTGCCCCTCCATGGACATGCATCGCCGCTTCCAGAGCCTTGAGTAGAACTGAGCATGGGGCAAAAATGGAGGAAAATCAGGTGCCACCTAGGATGAAGGATTCAGACCTGCTCTGGGGATCTGCTGGGGCATGCATGGCATCAAAAGACCCTGAAAGACCCCAAGTCTGGTAGGCTGGCAGACAAGCTAGAGGCCTGCCGAGGAGACTAAACAGAATTGTAAAAAAAAATGCACACATCACTACTTCATTTGATAAGCTGGGCCGAGCTTTTTCCAGTCCTGCTGTTCCTCTCTCGGTGACTGTCCCCCCCTTTCTATTTTGGTATAGCCAGACTGACTCAGTAGAACTTGTTCCCACTGATATCATCTTTGTCCTTTACAGTGACAAACTCAATTTAAATGTGAGTCACCTACTAATTTTCCTATTGACCTATCCTGTTGGAATAGTTAGAATTATTTCTTCCTGGTACCCAAGACATTGTCTTCCCCCACAGAATCTTTTTGAGTACCTCTAAGTCCTAGACTTGGATGTACACCAGGCTCCCTGGATCGTACGTTTACTGGATGTGATCCTTAAATATCATGTATTCAGTTTGGAATTGTTGGCACTATGTGCTTTCTTGCTCCCACCTGGTGGTCTACCACTGTTGTGCTACCTAGCTCAGCTATCCATTTCTTGGTGAATCTGTGCATCTAACTCCAGAACCTGGTGACCCCCAGTGCTACCTGTCTCTTATAACCCCATCCTTTCATTAGAATCCCCATATAAGCTGAGTGAAATTAGAAAATTCCAGTTTTAAGGAATGTTTCATAAAAGTTTACAATTTTTACAAAGACTCATGATCTGACTTGAAGTACAGATGTTATTTTGCAATTTCTCGCAGCAAGTAATTAATAAAATCGGCACACACAGTCTCCTTGTAAGGTCTAAGAACCTACCAAATGTAATGGTATTGCATTCTTTAGCTTCAAAATTTCAGGGGATTATACATTTGTAGTTTACATTATTGCAAAATAAAATAAATTGAATGTTGTGACAGTTGGACTACTTTTAATTCAATCCCATTTAAAGCTGCAAATATGAACTTTCTTCCTGAAATGATCATGCGGTATAGTAGTTTATATGTTTCAACTCTGGTTAAATTTGGATATGTAGTTTTAAAATTAGAGGGAACTAACCAAAATTGAAATATTGGCAACGTGTTTGGCAGGCTATAACTCAGTCTTATTTAAAGCTAGAAATCAAACTAAGTGCATATACAAATGTAGTGATAACCTGTATACAGTACCTGTCAATTTTTGTAACAGTTCAATGAATACTGTCAAAATTATACTAAAATTACAGAAATCTAAATTTTGGCACAATATTTGGCCACCTATAACTCAACTCCCATTGAAGTTTGAGACTTACAACACTATGAATATATGCATTATAGGTGTGTCTCTAAATTCTGATATTGTGGAGAAATCTCAATAAGAAATTCTAAAAAGATCTCAAAATAACTAAAAATAAAATTTTGATTAAATGTTTGGCCAATCATAACTCTTCCTCCTTTCAATCTACAATGCTGAAAGTTGTGATACTCTGGTAAACCCTGGACTACTGCTTATGTTTCAAATTTGGTATTATTTGGACACTTACTTTTAAAATTATAGTGAAATAACTGACATTTAAAACTTTGCAAAATTCTGCAGAATTTTCCTGAAAATTCCACAGCACTCAGTGAAATCAGAATGGTCATTCAGTGGGCATTCCGCAGGTGGAATTTTATATTCTGCACAGCTCTGCTTATTGGCTGCTGCAGATCATGAGGCTTGCCAACACCTTGAACATGCTAACTGTTCTCCCTTAAAAAATTGCAGATCCAGAAGCAAATGATTTGATACCTTGTAATGGACCAACATAGATGTAACAACAAGAACAAAGTGCTTTAGTTTTTGGACCAATCAGTCCTTCCTCAGAAGCCTAATGGCAGCTGTTTAGAAAAAACAATACTTTTAACAGCTAGATCATGCAGGAAAAAAAAACAGAAAAAATCCCAATTGGTTTAAAATACACATTTGAAAAATACAGAAAATGATGTCAGAGAAGTTTAACAGCACCATAATACCTTCAGCCAGAAGTGTCCCAGGGTTAAAGATGCTTGGTGGAACACACATACAGAGAATCCTACTGCATATAAATGTAATTGACATAAGATAACACTGCTGGAGCAGATGATTCCTAAATCAAGCTATGGGTGTCACAGTGTGTATAAGGATGTGATTACTGAAAAGCAGCCTCCACCCAGATTAAAGACATACTAAGATTGTCTTAGGACTCCCAAGAAGTTTCAATGCATGCATTATAGATAAGGAATTACCAGAAGAGTTGTCTTAAAAATATCAGTGCACACTCTGTGATGTGTAAAACTTAGCTGGACCTGTCACCCTGCTGTACTCTCCAGCTAGATATCATGTCCCATAAATTTCAAAAAAACTCTAGTGTAGTGACAGGACTTTATAAATGATAATTTAAATATAAATTGACAGTATTAGTGTCAAACAAAAAACTCTAGTCGTGGACCTCCAAGGAATTCAGTCCATGTAGCCTGATATGTGCTGATGTCAATCTACACTGAGCATGTAACAACATTATGTACCAGAAGTGTCTAAGGAATCTGAAAAAGAGATAAAAATGTAATTTCTCTCCTACTTCTCTTCACACAAACAATAAACCCTACCCCATCCCACATCCCCATAATGTGTGTGGGGGGAGGTGGTGATAACTAGCTTTAAGGAGATGCTCATATACACACACACACACACACACACACACATTTCCAAGGATTCTGGATGCAACTACAATGAAATAAACCTGCCACCCTCCCCAGGATAAGGTAACTAGAAGTAAATATAAAGTATGTGAGTAAGACTAGAGGTCTAACATACCTACATTTTGACAAATCACTTCAACAGTAGCCTAATGTACAAAGATCTGTCCAGGACCCCCATGCAAATGAGATCTTGCACCCCAATATGTACAGAGTTAAAAAAAAATATATGTCATAGTCTATGATAACACTCCTGCATGTACAGTAACAGGCTAGGCAATCTGAATATGGTATAACAGAATCCACCTCACTCTCAGGCAGAGATAAAAAGTAAGGAGGAATTAATATTCATTATATGTGTGAAGTAAGAGTAGTAACACACTGTAGCTCCATGTATCTAAATAGAGGCCTACCTCAATGTGACAGCAAGCCCCACATCTCTTACGCCACGTACCTCACAACACATACCCACACACATACATACACACACGCACCCACATCCCACACAAGCTGAAGTCCTATAATATGCCAGTCTGAAGAAGAAGAGGTCTGTGGATGTCAGTTTCTGTAATGTCCCATGAAACCCAGATCAAGATTCAGCCCATCTGCTACCATATTGAGATGTAAAATAAGTTTAATCTCAAAAGCTCATCTCTGTTGTGTGTTTTAGAGATTTCCTTTTAAGACCATTACTGACATATCTGAAATTGAGTGGTCAGGCTGGGAGAAGTGGTGCCCCACTGGTTTTTCAGTCCTCTCTCCTCTAATAGTATGTCTGTGCGAGTTCATCCTAGCATGGAGCTGTTGGCTTGTCTCTACAAAATAACCTGTTTGTGGACATCTCTTGCACTGAATGAAATAAACAACATGTCAGGATGTGCATGTATAACTCCCATGCACCTTGAATTGTTTGTTTTGTGATGTAACCACACAGTCCGAGGTGGAAATGAGCTCACAAGTCTTACAGATGCGTTGACTGCAGGGTTGTGTGCTATTGTGTGACATGGTATTCTGTTCTGGTGAAAGTTTGCTCCTAATAATTAGGCTGGCTAAATTTGGTGGCTGTTTAAAAGATAGTAGTAGGAGTTCCTTACAAATACAATGAAGGGTTTCATCCTCACTGAATATTGGGTGGAGGTCTTTAATAATCTTACGCAGAAGTTCAAGGTATTCTGTCTGTAGCTGTCTTCTCTTTATATTGAAGTAGTTAATTGTTGTCTTGGTACTTGCGTTGCATGTTCTGTTATCCTGTCAATTTCTCTGGAAGAGTGTTCCTGCTCAATAAATGTTTTTTTCAACATAGTCAAATGTGCATCTCTGTCATCTTCATTTGAACAAATACAGTGACACCGAAGTGCTTGACTGTACATGACAGATTTGTTTGTATGATTTGGATGATTACTTTTCTTGTGCAGGTATCCCTGTCTGTCTGTTGGCTTCCTGTAAATACATGTATGTAAGGTTCCATCCTTAACGGTGACCATGGTGTCCAAAAAATTAACATTGGTGGTAGAATACTCCAGGTTAAGCTTTATGGTAGGGTGGAGATTATTAAGTTCATGATGAAAATCTTTAAGCACATCTGTGCCCTCCGTCCAGATGATAAACAAATCATCAAAAGACATAGACACGTGTTCTATCCTACCAGGCCTCATCAGTATTCATCGCCTGTTTGACACCCCACTGGAATGAACCTGCAACTCTAAGATGGTCTATCTGGGTTATGTTGTGGTGAATCTAATTAAAACAAAAAACAAGTTAAAAGACAAAGAACCTCAGTGCGCAAGCACTGAGGCAATGGTTACCCCAAAGGGCATTGGCCGGGAAGCCAAGTTTCAAAGAAATACAAAATCACACATGCCCCCATAGTGCAAAGCATCATAGGCTGCATATGCAAATCACCACAGAATATTATGCTGGCTCAACTTTAAGGAGAAATGCATGGTGCCAAAGGGCCTCTCACACAGTTTGCAAAGGGTGCCAACAGAAGACACAGACACGTGTTTCGTCTTACCAGGACTCATCAGTATGCCTTGCCTGTTTGACACCCCAGTGGAATGAACCAGTTACCCTAAGATGGTCTAGAATTTAGTTTATTTATTGATGAAAGCATAATTCAAAATCTAGTCTTCAGTAATGTTGCAGCGAAATTTAATTTCACCGGTGAGATTCCAGCAAAATCATCAATTTCATGGTGTGAAACATTTTGCATAATTGGGCCCTGACAGTGAAATTTTGCCATCTATTTCACAGGTAAATTTTGCTTTGGGCTCTTACGGTGAAACTTCACTGTCAATTTCACCAGTAAATTTTGCTTTCGCATTACGTTAGTATCAAGTGAAATCTGGAAAAAATGCTTGTCACATGACTTATTTTCTCTATCAGACTGTTGGTCACATGGTTGACTGTACTTAGGCAGGAAGTCAGACTAAATTTAGTTCCTTTAGAGCTTTTGTAGCCTAGAAGAGACTGGACAGAGTAAGCAGGAGAGCTTGATTTTCCCAAAATATAGTGTTTGTGTGTGTTTGTTTGTAATCTCTTCACCACTTTATTTTGAAAAGTCAATATTTTCTGTTAGGGCTTTTTCTTTAGTTTTATATTTGTTATCTTTATAGTGTGTGTGTGTGGGGGGGGGGGTTGACTCCCTCCATGTATCTTTCTTTCTTTTTTATTTATTTTCTTTAGTTTTCTATTAAGAAAAAGGGACTGGGAGCAGTACTACAATGGGGAGAATGGCAGGAGGAGCACCAACAGTAGGATCTACTGTCTGCCTTAACAGGCTGTTGTTTTTCTAGCAGCCCCCCCCAAGAGGAGCATATTCCCCTTGCCCCCCCAGCAGCATTAGGGACCACCTTGTACCCCCCAGCAGCATATGTCCCCTGTCCAGAAAGAACAGCAGGAGCCAGTTACCCCACACCAGGAGCATGTACAGCCTGTGCCAACCCCCCCAGCAAGAGCAGCAGCAGGTCTCGGTCATGGATGAGGTGGCCCATGTCAGGACATCAGATGAAGATGTCCCTCACTTCAAGGTCTCTTTAGTGTGGTCCTTTTTTTCCACAAAGGTTTCAGGTGACACAGTTGTCATCTGCAACTTTTGTGGAATAGAAGTAAGGAGGGGGAAAAAAGGATCACACTTTTTGGACGGGTGGACAAAGGAGCCACCTGCAGCACCACCACCATGCTGTTGAGTGGCTCTCCAAGCAGCAAAGAGCTGCAGCAGGAGGTAGCAATGGGGCCAACCAGGAGGAAGGCATTCAGCAGCATAGGGGGTGCCACAGTAGTTCCAGCAGGAGACAGCAGCTGGAGTCTAGGAGTGATCCACCCCCCACCCATCACCAGCGCCGGTGGTGCTGGCATGCTGCACCTGATTCTGCAGTGGCATCTTCACAGCCTGCAGCAGCTCCCCCAGCAGGTCAAGTTGTCAGGATGGAGGACCTGCAGACCGTGCACCAAGAGGTGGTGGCAGTCCACAGTGAGGTGCAGGAAGTCTGGCAACAGTTGGATGAGTATCACCAGAAGGTCAGGGGGGACCTAGATAAAATAAAGGAGGATCAAAAGAAGGTCTTGGACCTCCTGGTGGAGCTGCATCGTGGGGACAGTGGTGGTGGCAGCAGTGGCAAATTTGGTGGAAGTGATGAGTAGTGCACCTAATTTTTTTTCTTTCATTTGTCTTCTCTATGTCTCAGTCTTCTTTCTCTGCACCCCCCAAAAAAAAAAATTAAAAAAAGTAAATATATATATATATATTTTCTGTCCTCTTTTTCTTCTATATCCTCTTCATTATTTTACTTATCTTGTCCAGTGGTTTTCTATCTAATTTGTTATGTTTTATGTAATGTTTATGCTCCTGCCTTCCCCCCTCTGTCTCATATGAATACCCCTATCCTGACTGAATCTGACCCTGCACGTCCCCCAACCCCCAACTTGTAGTACTGTGCCAGTAAACTGTGAACCTTTCTGCTTCTTTTATGTTACTCTTTATTTATATTTCCTCCTATCCACAAATGTCAAGTATAGTAATTTGTTTGTGTGAACAAATGTTGTTTCCCAAAGCTATGTGATGCTGTTGTCTCTGTCTGTTGTGTGTGGTAAGGGGTAGTGGCAGCTGCTTTGGCTCTGTGCAGCTGCCAGTAACAGTATCAGTCCAAACATGTACACAACAGTCATAGAAACAGTTTCATAAGTACATAACTTAAAAGTACATAACTTACATAAGTACAGGAAAAATTATACATAAAGTGAGACTGAAATCTGGTCTGAGTCAAGATGTGAATGGTGTCCCCCACCACCACCCAGACATTATATTGCTATTTTGAACCCTGCTTATCAATGATTTCAGCCTGAAACTAAGTGCTACTGGTGCCAAACAGCGCCTACAAGTCCAGAAATGTTTCCTAAAAAATTTTACAGTAAATTCAGACTGAAATCAGGTCTCAGCCATGTTGTTATATGCACCCAAGCCACTACCTGAACCAAAACATGGTCTTTGGTCCACTGTTTACATTGATGTCATGCTGAATCTTGTTTCTGTGAGTGCAGAACAGGTTGTACATGTCCATAAATGTTACAGAAAAAAATGTTACATCAAATTGAGACTGAAATCTTATCTGAGGCATGATGTGAATGGTATCCCCCCACCACCACCACTCAGACATTATATTGCTGTTTTGGGCCCTGTTTACCAATGATTTCAGCCTGAAACTCAGTGCTGCTGGTGACAAACAGGTCCTACAAGTCCATAAATGTTTCCAGAAAAATGTTACATCAAATTAAGACTGAAATCTGCTGTCAGTCCTTATGTTACATGCTGTGCCCCACCTCAGGGACCTGAAAATGCAGCTTCTGCCACTGTTTACCAATGATTTCAGCCTAAAACTCAGTGTTGCTGGTGCCAAACAGGGCCTACAAGTCAGAAATGTTTCCAAAAAATGTTACAGTAAATTCAAACTAAAATAGGTCTCAGCCATGTTGTTACATGGTGCCCAAGCCACCACCTGAACCTAAACATGGCCTTTAGTCCACTGTTTACATTGATGTCATGTTGAATCTTGTTTCTGTGAGAGAAGAACAGGCTGTACATGTCCAGAAATGTTACAGGAAACATTTTACATCAAATTGAGACTAAAATGTGGCATCAGTCTTGATGTTTTATGGTGTACCACCACCTCAAGGACCTGAAAAGGGGTGCCAATCCATGCAGTGAAAATGAATTCCTCCTGCAAAATGCTGCTGCTACTTGCAATTCTTTCCTCCTGATGCTGCTCTATCAATTGATTGAGATAGAAATGTACAATTATCATTTCACTATGCTGCTGTCCTAATTGGCTGGCTGTGTTGACTTACTGACTCTGTGGTTGTAACTTGCCTGGTGGTGGAGAGTGAATGACAATTTGGGGCACTGTAGCTTGCTGTCTGCTGCTGTCTCTGACTACTACTTGCCAAGTTGCCACAAAAAGTACTGATCTGGATGGTTGATGGTGGATCATCTTCACACAATCCATACTGCTGATGCTGAACAAGTAAGTATCTGTCTTTATTTTTTTTCCCCTGTGCAATACAAGGGTGTTGGTGGGTTGGTATTATGGCGTCTTGAGTTCTAATATGTTTGTACTGTTTTTATATAATTTTTCAGTGTGCTGTGGATGACATCATCATGTCAGCTTGGGATTAGGATCTAGGGATGTTTGAATGCACCACATTTCCCAACGCGGATGGTAAGCATTGAAATTCCCATTACTAGTGTGGTCTGTCTGTTACTGCCATCTGGATGTCTGAGATTGATAGTAATTGTGTTCTTCTTTGCGTTTGTCAACATCAGGAATTCTGGCAAAATTAGCTCTCATTCCTGCTGCCGCTGCTGCTGCTGCTCAACCAGATCCGGGGGATTTATTTAATTGTTCAATGATTCCACTTTCACAGTCCCTAAGGTAAGAATTTCTTTATTTTTTATGGTCTTCTGTTGGGGGGGGGTGTGTTGGTGGTGGAACTTTTTACAATCCTCAAAATTTCGGTCATATTTTATCTTATTTCCAGGTACACAGTACTGATAGGGGAAGGGGAATGCCTGCTACTGTGCTTCATCATGGTCTGGAATCATGTGTCCTACACAGCATGTTCCTTCTGGGGGCAATTTCCGCAGTTTAATGACATCACGGAGTATGGTAAGTATATATTTTTTTCTCTGGTTGTTCCAACTTGCTTGCTAAAACCAGGTATGCAGATTGATGAGAATTTGTCCTTTTTTCTTATCTTTGGTCTTGCTTAGGTCATTTTCCTCTGTTGAGGTTTCATCGTATCTCTGTGTTATGACTATATCCATTCAGGCCCTGCAGAAGCTGTGTTGAGTGGAAGACAGGGGGTGTTGCTTGAACTGTGATGTTGGCCACTGGTATCTATACCATTAATCAGTAAACACCACCCACATACAGGGAGGAACTATATGCGGAAATGGATGGTTGAGATGGTGTTTAGTAAATAATTAGGTGGAGGGGGCTAATGTCTTGTCTAATCATTTGAGGTGGCATAGCTGCAGTAATCATGAAAATCTGGAATCCAAACTGAGGACAGCAAGCACCTCCCCCTGCAATGCCACCCCTCCCTCAGAACCTTCACAGTTTCGGTACAAGAACTTTATCCTTGTAGTATAGCATAAGTAAGCTTCTGGGGGGAATTTGATGTTGTAAGTTGTTAAGCCTTTGCATGATTACTTTTGTAATTAATGACTCACATCATTACGATGGCCACCATTCACAATTTTTCAAAATTTGTTCAACTTGTGTTATTAATGGTTGAATGGGAGGGGAGCAGCTGGTGGTTACCAGGCAGGAGTGAGACCTACAGATGATCACATTAGATGACTTCAAGATCAGTAGACAATGTGAAAAGGCAGCACTAAAGGCTAGTGGTATCCTAGGATGCATAGGGAGGAGCGTCACGAGCAGAAGGCATGAAGCAATCATGCCTCTGTATTAGTCCCTGGTGAGGCTTCACCTGGAGGACTGCATCCAGTTCTGGAGGCCACACATCAGAAAGGACATAGATAAGCTGGAGATATTACAGAGAAGAGTAACAAAGATGGTACAGGGTTTGCATCAGAAACAGTACAAGGCAAGACTGGATGTCCTCAAATTATACTCCCTAAAACAATGCAGGAATCTTGGGGACATGATAGAAATATTCAAATACCTTAAAGGCAACAACAGAGTGCATGTGCAGAACCTCTTTCTGGTAAAGGACTACAGCAGGACTAGAGGACACAGCATTCAACTTAAGGGAGGAAAGTTCAGAAACAATATGAAGAAATTCTTCTTCATAGAGCGTGTTGAGGAACTATGTAATAGTCTGCCTGAGGGGGCGGTGGGAGCCAATACAGTGGGGGAATTCAAGTGGGCATGGGACAGACACAGTGGGATACACAAGCAGGCAGCTAAGTAGAGGGGTAGGAAGCCAAGGGCAGACTTGATGATTCGTATGGTCCTCATCTGCCGACAACTTCTATATTTCTATGTTTCTATGAATGAGCGTGTTACATTCATATGCTACTTGTACTAGGAACCAGGGTTCTTGTACATGCCACCGATAGTAAGTGGCAGAAAATATGTTTTGGGTCACATGGAGTGCATGGGTGTGTGAAGTCAGGTGGCGAGAGGGGCCGGGGGGTGGTGTGGCATTTGCCGGCATGGGCACTTTTAAGGGCATCAAGACAACATATCTTGCTGTAAGATGGGGTTGACAGTCGACATGAAAAGTAAGATACTTTTGCCAGCTAAACATTATATCAGTAATCATGCAATTGAAAAATCTTTATGGTTGTGGTAATTACATTGCTGTTGCTTTATATAGGCTGGGGGACTGGTGGTGACCAAACTATGGGTTACGGTAAAGGGTGATCAAATGAAACTTATACACACTGCAAAAGATAACACATTACCATAAAGAATCCAATGCAACATAGCTAATAATAAGGTATAGCACCATACTGAGCTGAAAGTGGTTGGGGGGGGTGACCTTCGAGTAAACAGCCTTTTTCAAATTCAACATCATCCCAGAAGCACCCCTCACAGTCTTCAAGACTGGAGTTCTCAACAGGTGGGAATTCTGTCATCATTGCTGCTTCATCCATGTTGCTGCTGGTGGATGCCTTAGTCGAGGGATCATCATCCACCAAGACACAGTTCCTGTGGCAACACCACTGACATCACTGTGTTGTATGGAATGTGCCTTTCATTCATGTTGATGAATATTAGCATGGACACATTCTTGGGTAACAAATTGGGCCTACGGTTATGCACAATGACCCCAGCTGCACTAAACACTCGCTCCACACTGACACTGGATGGTGTGCAGCTCAGATATTTCACATCAACTGATGTTAGTGCTGACCAGTCAGTCATGTTGCTGCTCCAGTACAGCAGTGGCTCATCAATAATGGCAAGGTGCTTTGGGTCCCCCATGTAGGCATCCACCATTCATTCTGCTGCCCAGAGCCCAGTTGCCTCATCTGTCTCCTCCTCCTTTCCCTCCATATCTTCCACTCCAACCTGAAAGAGAACATCCCAAATGGGATTGCTTGCTGTTTTCTGCTGTGCCTTGCCCAGTTTCTCTGATTGGGTTGCCTGTGAGTCACTGGTGGTGGTAGCAACACCCTTTTTGACACAGTGCATGCCTTTTTCATGTGTGCAGTATGTACCATTCTAATCAGGTTCTCTGTCAACTGTCGTACTCGCTGACGATCTATTCAATTATAGCAGGCAGGACATGTTTGTAGCTCGGATCCAGCATGGTGGCAATTGCAAAGTCAGCTGACTGTAAAATGCCGGACACATGTGTATTTGTGTCCAGCATATGGACCATGTGATCCGTTAGATCACAACTGCCATGATCCCCCCTTGCCTCCATCTGGTCTTGCACATTAACTAGTGTCAGCCTCAGCACATGTATGAGGGGTATGGATTGACTTATACAAGCAGTGTCCCCACTCACTGACCATGCAGCATGCTCGAATGGATGGAGAATGCATATTAGCCCATCCATTTGGCACCACTGCTCTGTTGTTAGAGTGATGGACACTCCACTACTGTAAAGGGTGGTGCACAACAGCAGGTATTCTAACACATCCTTATACTGTTCATACAGCTGGTCAAGCATGTACAGTGTGGAGTTCCACCTGGTCACAACATCGAGCTTCATCTGGTGCTGAGGTAGATGGTTATTGGTCTGTACCTCACATAGATGATCATGGGCCTTTGCAGAATGGGCGAAGTGGACACAGATGTGACAGGGATGGCAACTGCTTCCTTAATGTCTGCATGGTTGAGAAACTGCTGAACAATGAGATTAAGGCAGTGTGCTATCAGGGCACCCTAAACAAACCACCATCACTAATGCACTTCACTACATTGGAGCCATTATCACCTACGATTAATCCTGCTATGAGTGACTGTGTGTGTAGCCACCCATCAATCTTGCCCAGCAGAATATTAAGCATTTTCGCAGCCATGTGAGAACCACTAACACTTGTCATACTCAGGGTCGCATGCTGCCGAATACCAGATGTGTTTCTACCACCATAATTTTGCTTCACGCGGGTTTGCCAGGCCCAAAATCAAGTACCATCACAGGCAACTGTGCCCAGTGTACTGTTATGCATAGATACGAGCTTGCTGCTGTTTGTCCACTGGTCCACATATCCATGCTAATATGGATATATTGTGATGCAGTATGCTTCAATGCATGTCTAATGGAATCAGCAACTCTACTGTTCAGCTCTGTCATGGCACTCTTAGTAAAATAGGTTTGCAATAGAACTTGCCATTTGGGACAGGCATGGACCATCAACCTGTGGAAACCAGCATTCTCCACCAACAAGAATGGCAACAGATCAATGGGCAGCAATTCAGCAGTGGCAGCATTTAACTCTCATGCAGCAGCATGATGGGGGGGTACTTTGCCTGCCGCTCAAGGATGGTCTTCAGAATGGGCTGCATCTTTGGGGCTGTTTGACCAGAATGCTGTACTTGTTGCAGCAATGATGTTCTTTTAGGGGTAACACTTGACTCTTGAGAATGTGTAGACCGCATGACACCAGTTATGTTGGTTGCTTGTGGGTGTAGTGGTGTACTTTTTAGACTCAAGGGACTGGGACTGGTACCTCCACTGCTATACCCACTACTCGAGAGATCAAAGGATTGCTCACCCTCCTCCTCCACCACCTACCCATTCTGCCCTCCCTCCTCCTGCTTTTGCTCTACTACATTTAACTTGCTGAAGGAGATGCCACCAACAGCTTTGGCGTGCTTCTGGTGTTGCTGCCATCTCAGTGGATGCTTGTTTTTCAGGTGGGTGTGTTGGCCTCCGGTGCCTATGTGGCTTCCCTTTTTTCCTCCGACTAACATGTACTTGACAAAACTGATACATTGCTGTGGTGTCATCAGCAGGATCAAGCACGTAAAAGTCCCAGACTAGGGACTTTTGACCTCTGGACTTCAGATGCTTCTGGGACATGGATAATTCAGAAACAGGTGTAGAAGTGTGCATTTTTTGGGCTTCCCTCATCACTTCCATAAGGCTACTTTTGAGGGGGGGGTTACTTGTCTGCTTAGAAGTTTGCTTAAAGGCTTGGTAACAGACTGACTCATGGGCTGTACATGTAAATGGCTTACATCACCTTTGACCTTTTTTAACTCAGGCTGCCATGTGGGATCACCCCAGTCATCATCATCACCACCACCAATAGCGATGATGTCCTTGTCTTCCTCCTCCTCCTCCTCCCTATCACTGTCTTCTTGCAGCACGGCACCGTTTCCTTTTTCTACAACCATCTCAGGGGGCTGACTATCCCTATCTCCAGGATTATCAAACTCTGGTTGAACACTATCATCACCAACTCCTGCAGGAACACAGACAGTCACACTGATAGACTTATCACCCTTCTTCTGGACCTCTGTTCCTGTGCTGGTGTCAGTGCCTCCCTTCTTCTCACTGCATCATCCCTCACTAGCAAGGATGCAACAGTTTGAGCCTTAAAAGAGTAAGACACAGGTATGCCAGACCCAGTTCTGCCAACAACTCCTTTGCTGGTTCCTGCCACACCACCAAAGCCAACATCAGAAGACACTGATGCAGACATACAGTATGTATGCTTTCATTGCTATGGGGAACTGGAACTGAAGCTGTACTTTTTTCAGAAGATTTCTTAGCTCCCCCATCCCCCCGCCATGTTTCCCCCTGTATTGGACCATCTCTTAGCAGGCATTTTTTCTGGCTGCTGCTTCAAAGCTTTGCCTTTCTTTGGGAGTATTTGAAGAAAGGATGTATTATTAACTGTGTGAATGACACCTCACACGTCACACCTGCAGTACTGGCTTCCTTACAAGTCCAAACACAATCAGGGCAGGTAGCAGCACTTAGAGTACAACTAATACAATATATTGTAGGTAGCCTAGTCTAGTAAAAACAGAAAGGTAACTTTTTTCTTTCCCCAAACAGGAATTAAAGAAACACACACAAGGAAAACGGGCACAAGTGACTGACTTTAAATACAGATCACCTGTGTCTGAACAAATACATTACTGTAATGTGTTGTTAGTTAGTTAATACATTTTTTTAATTATATAAGTGCAGAGACAACCATAAAACCTCAACAAAGGTGAGCACCACAGTATGGTAGTGGTCTGGATGGGAGGTATCACCAAGCAATCTCTTGAAAATGACTATATTAATATGTAGTTTTTTATAATGTGCACATTGTGTTAAATAAACAATGCTGTAACAGAGACATTGTAAGGTAAGTCAACTAAAACAGAAACACTGTGCAATGTGCAGAGGCAAGCACCAGAAATAAAATCTAGGACAGCAATTCAACAAGGCAGTGCGACTGTAAATGGACAAGTTCAAGTAATCAAGTAAAAGTACTTAAGTAAACATTAAAAAAAATATATAACTGTTGATTTTCACACTTTAAGTGACACAAGTTAATACTCCAGCAAACAGAACTAACTACAAACAAATAAAAATAAAATAATGGATCAGCTCTGTGTGTTTAAAACTTTAGAATTAACAATCACAACTAAAAGTGGAAGAATGATATATATATATATATATATATAATACAGGCTGAGTGGCGGGAACTCTCTCAAACAGGACGGAGTAGCTTTTCAAGAAAAAAAATGGCAAGATATAACAAAATGAATAAGAAATAACAGTAAATAAATAACTCACAATTTGTGAGCAACCTGTTTGTAAAAGGCTAGAAATAGCCTGCACTGCTTTACACTCCTACCCTACCCCACTCAACTCCCTCAAAGACACAGACAAAAGTAAAACCTAATTAAACTAAGTATTATGCAAAAATCCACAAAATTAGAAAATGTGACCTAGTAGCACTAGGAAAAAACTTCATATTTTGAAGCAATTAGCTCTCAAAAACAAGTTTTAATGAGGTTTTAAAAGGCTTTATTGGCTCTTATGCACCGCAACAGACTGCTCTCTGATTCAACATGCAGCAGAATGAGCTGTAAATAAGCTGCACATGATATTTGACCTATTTACCCACAGTGAATTGCAAATTTCACTTTTGGAGCAAAATTTTGCCATTGAAATCAAACGTTATGCTGGTGAAATTGCACCACAAGGTGAAATTTTGAGCAACAATGGGCGAAATTACCAGACCAAGGTATTTACGTGAAATTTTGACATTACGTGAAATCGTGAAACCAGGCAAAATTTTGCCAAGGCATTTTACGCAAAATTGTGCCATTACACAAAATCATGAAAGCAGGTGAAATTTCATTTCACCAAGGAGAAAAATTTTGCATAATTGCAGAATTATGCTAAATATTTCACCAGGCGAAATGTTTCAATTTCGTACAACACTGGTCCTAAGGCCCAATACACAAACCTCCATGAGGTGTATTCAATCACGTAACAAAAGCCTGTAGACACTTACTGTACATGCCAAATTCATGGATGTCTGCTGGGTGCTTACCCAGAGATTGCTGTACATGCCAAGTGGAAAGGAAGTGGGGATGGCACCTCAGTTCATACCTGTGCACCAATGGTTGGGGGACATACACAGGTTTCACTCATGCTGGGCAGTGAGGTTAGCAACAGCTAAGTTATCTGTGCAATTATAGCTAATGCAGTGTACCACAGGTAAGGCTGCCACCTTTGGATGAGACAAAAATCGGATCTGAAGCTCCTCCCCTAGCCCCACCCCTTTTAATGACTCATCATATAGTGCTCCTCCTCCAACGCCATTTGTTATACCAGTAAAAGACAACACTTAAAACAGCTGCTTAACAAAAATGTTATGATACTGTACTATATCTGTTAAAGTTACTTTCCTAGGTTCTTCCTAGTTATGTATTTACTTATGTATTTATTTATTTACTGACATTGGTTTACCAGATAAACATTCAGAAATAAAAGAAATCTCATTTACAGATATGATCTGGGGGAGACAAGGGAACCACTGTAAATTACATACAATAGTATGCAGTGTATATAATGATATAGAATAAAGAAATTATTTCCTATAATGTGTACTTCATATCTTGTTTGGCTCCATTTCCTTTTCATGTCCACAGTACTATTTCAAAGCCAAAGAAGTGACCATACTTTTTTCTTGAGAAAAAACAAAACAAAACAAAAAAATAAATAAAACATTTAAAAATGCTTAAATACTGTTAGAGATGAAAATGTTTACCAGCAGATGAAAGTAGAAGACAACCGGCTCTGTTAGTGCTAGAAAATGTGGGGCAGCTTTGCTGCTATGCCACTTTAAGATGTAGTGGAAAAGATTAGGTTAAGTAAGTGCTAATGGTGTTAACGGCCATACTTTACACCTCCCAGTTTGACTGATTTCACAAACAAAGGGCTATACTGACAACAGAACTTGTCTGTAACCTGGACATGCGGCTGAAACAATGAATGATATGACAAAATCCATTTCAAAACTATGTGAATTCTCAAAAACCTGACCAGCGCTGAGCAAAACTGGATTACCTGATAAGGACCCTGAAAACCTGATCACCAGGTAAAAAACCTGGCAGATGGCAACCCTAACCACAAGGCCCAGTGATTTTGGGAGCCGCAGTACTTCTCTATTGATGGCTTCTGGGTGTACGTATTGCATAATCCCACAGACTGGGGGGTACTGTTCGCCTTCCTAAGTGTAACGAGCTAGAGGGAAGTGGAGTGTCAAAAAAGACACCACATAGTGCTGTTTCAGTGTTACTGTAGCAGTGTATACTGTCTGCACACTGCATTCCAGCTTGTTCTCCAGTAGTGGTAAATCAGTATATTTATGTAGTCTTATGTTAGTGGGCATGCAGTGTCATTACAGTGCATCCCAATTACGTTAAATAACACTGAAACCACACTGCAAATGCACTGCAGTGTGGTTCTTGGCTCAGTAACACTTCCAGCAGCAGTGTTGCAGTACTGTTTCAGTGCGTCCCAATTATGGTAATTAGAACACTGAAACCACACTGCAAATGTGCTGCAGTGTACAGTGTGGTTTTGTGCTCAGTAGCACTCCCGACAGCAGTGTTGCAGTGCTGTTTGAGTGCATCCCAATCATGGTAATTATCACTTCAATAACACTACACCTGCAGTGTGGACTGAAGTGCACATTTGCAGTACTTGGTACAGTGTTTATTATGCCAGAAAATTTTAGCACTGAATATCAGTTTGAGGATAGTATATTGAAGATAATAGCTAACAAATGAGAATGCAAACATGACTGCACACCCTACCATATTGGGTATAGTCATCACCTTGTCAATGTTTCCCTCCTTATTGTAATGCCTATATGCACTCTACTACAGCACAGCAATGTTTGAATACAATTTATTCAGGCCCAGAACCACAACCATGTTCACAACCCCCTGTGATACACACTGATTGTATCACTATAGTTTCCACTTCAGCACATCATGTTGTGTTTGCTCATCCTTCTTAAAGACACACAATATGCATTTTGATGCCCTTATGTGTAAAATGGAAGATATACTGGTACTAGCCTGACACAAAAGGTTACAACACTGTTCAACTTCAGAAACAGTTACAAGCATTCCATTATATTGAAAGAGCCCCAATTTCAAGGTTGATGTACTTTAAATAAAAAGCTGATCTTTTATTTACCTTTCTGTTGACAAATGTTTCAGCCTCGCTAGTGACCCATGGCTGTCTCCCTGACTCTCGCTACTGCAATTCCATTCCTCACTGCATTCTTCTGCCCCTCCTGCCCCTGTCCTACCATCAACTAAAGAGTTAGCTGCTCTCCACATAAGCAGTTTCCTAGTAAAAACACATTCTACAACTCGTATGAATACACGTCAGAACTGAAAGGCTTTCTTTTGAAAACTGTGACTCCACAAGACCCGCTGAAAAGAAAAGCTGCTCTGTATTATGGTGACTGAAGAGGGGCACATTTGCTTCCACCAGTCCTGTCACACCGAATGATAAATGAATAAATTAAAATGAAAGCACTTGGGATCAGAGAGGCAGCATCCTGTTGACAGGTTAGTGGCCATGTTAACCATGGTTTGCACCTGTGCTCCAGGCAGGGCTATATTTGGAGTCCTCTGGAGCACTGCGCAAACTTGGCAGGATAATTGCGCCAATGTAAATGGGGGTGTTCCTCATGCATAACAGTGCAGCAGTATTTTCAAAGGATTTTGCCAATGCTAACCAGTCTCCAGGGTGGTGCAGGATACCTCCACAGAAAATCCTATCTTAACACAGCCCTAAGGCTGCACACTGTCCTCATCAATGGCAGAGTAGGCTGTACTGCAACTATTCGCCTCTGTGCCTAGTGGACCCCCTCCCCCTGATTGCACAAGTGTACCCTGTAAACCGTATATCCCTGGTAGTCTAGTGAACTTCCGATCCCACTGAACTCTTTGGAAGCTTAGGTGACCCCTTACCCTATCACCCATTTCCCATGTATACTTTGCAACCCTGGTAGTCTAGTGGCCCCCTCCCCCACATAGTCCCCATTCCCCCTGTATACTGTACATCCCCAATGGACTAGTGACCCACCCCCACTGTGTGTCAATGATGTGTCATGCATTAGCCATCCCCACTTACCCCCACCTCCCGGTCACCACTCTTCAGTCTGAATGGCACAGCTCAGCAACAGATGTGGTAATTACAAGTGACACTATTGTACCATGATGGTCTGGCCATAATCATCTACAAGCAAAATAATTAAACCATGACTTTAACAAATGTTGCCACAACTTTTAAATTCACCCTGATAATATGGAACCAATTGCATTTATCTGTTCTCTGGAAGAAAGCATGTTGTGCATTCTAAACCTCATGGGTACTACCTAGAAGAAAAAAATACAATGTTTTCAGGAAAATACAAAGGGTATGGAGTAAAGAGTGAATAATTTTACATTTGTAGAAATAAGTAGTACAACCAGCACATCTCCCAGCTACTGGCCTGATTGCCTGCCTCAAGAGTCATTTACCAAGTTCAGATCACCAGCACAACGGTGCAGTGTGTTGCTGTTGCTGTGCCACTGGTTAACTCTTGTTATTTAAGTGGTGGCCACCAATGGCCAAGGAACAGCACACCATGTTGCTGTGTCAGCAACCTATGATTGGGAGAAACTCAGGTGCTTGCAGTCATTGAGGGTTAGTGGGCCATTTTTCAGCCAAAGCAACACCTGATAGTGGACTGGGGTGTTTACTTCTCATCAGAGGGAGAGTTACTTCCTGAGCACTTGCTGGCAAGGAGTCTGTGTGCCACCATAGGGTGGTTGGTGGGTCAGAGATTACAGGAGTAGAAATGAGGAAAACCTGTCAGCCATCTAGATGATGGCTACCAACACTTTCAGACCACCTATGCTGTGTGGAACCCACACACCTCCAAAATGGGGCTGGTAGCATGGCCTAGAGGTTAGAATAATGAGCTTAGCACATCTAGCAGACCTAGGTTTGATTCCCACAACCTCCAGTTGCATACTGTGTGAGTCTGAGCAAGTCATGTAACCTCCACAGTGCTCTCAGGTCACCCCGGTAAATGGGCTTTGTACCCTGTGGGCCTCCCCTGGGGCCATGGAATAAAACAAATAAAAAAAATACATGAAGGAGTTTTCAGGGATATGTGGTCTTTTGATTCCGGTGTAGTTTCCTAGGGCAGTGCTCTCTGGTTGTCGGCAATGTAATCTGAGGAGGCAGAGACTGACCAAGTGATACTGAGAGAACAGCAGGAAGACAACAAGACATTAAGCACCCTCAAATACAACCAGCTCATCATGTGTGTGTCACAGAGCAGGAGTGTGGTGTTTACAGGCATGTCCACAGAAAGACTGCAGTGGAGTATGACCATTGGAGAGAGGGGGAGACTATACAAAGTGGTTGAGACACTAAGGTGGGGGTGGAATCCAGCAGTAAGGAAGGACAAACTGTGCAGGGCAAGAAGCAAGGAGGAGAAGAAGGGGCAACACTGAGGAGGAAATTACATTTGAACCATGGTAGACACAAAAATGCTTACGAATAGGAGGAAAGCTAAAGTACATAAACCAGAACAGGTAAAACATTGCTGAAATTGTGGAGTCCTAACAAAATTCCCATTTAGCCTTCTGCCCTGAAGGCATAAAAATGTGGCTGTATCTATGGAGATGGCATACAGTAAAGTCTGTTTTGTGTCACCAGTAACCAAATCAACAAACAGGAATGCATGGGGGGCACTGTGGTGGGTTTTGGGAGGAATGCAGGGAATACAGGACAGTCATGCTCTGGGAACTGAGATACTGCTTGAATTACAGGGGGTTCCAGTCCAGTGTTGTGGTGACATAACCCCACTACTTTGACACCCACTGACCCCATACTCCATGCACGCTGTCATACTGCTTGATCCCAGACCCGCATGTGCAGTGTCACTTCCATCACAATCCCGTGCCCCCATTTGCTGACCAACTCCATGTAAGTTGTCACAACAGACCCCGTAACACCATGCACACTATCACACCTCACAATCCCATACCCCCATGCATGCTGTCACACCCACCAATCTCGTATCCCATGCATGATGTCACACCTCATGATACCATACCCTGTGCATGCTGTCACATCCATCAACCAACCACATACTCCATTCATACTGTCATGCCCACTGACCACATACACTATCACACCCATCATCACCCATACACCCTGATAAATTCACTGACTTAATGCCACCATGTATGCTGTCAAACCTCACAATCCCATATCACTGTGTACACTGTCATACCTACCTACCCAATGCACGCTGTCACACCAATGGACACCATAACACCATGCAAACTGTCACACCTCATGATTCTACACCCCATGCATGCTGTCACACCCACCAGTCACATGCATGTGTCACACGCACTGACCAACCTCATACTCCATGTACACCATCATGCCCACCAATCACATATATTATTTGCTGTAAATAAACAGCATGTGTGAGCAATGAGATCAGAGCATAATTTTAAGAGTTAGTATTGTAATCTACCCTACCACATAGCAGATTACACTGGTGGATCTATTGTCAATGACGAAGTTACACTGGGATTAGTGACCAACAACAAGAGACAAGATCCTGCACTTTTTTTGTTAGAACTGCAGAGGTTCAAAGATCCACAGGAATCCTGGTACTATATAGAGATGTGCGAAATTGCCAGATTTTGTTACATGAATTATTTAGTGTAATTCAGCCATTTTGCAAAATTTTTCACAGACGCGAAATGTAGAATTTCGCCCCCGGAGTGCAAAATTTAGCCCGCGGAGCACATTATTTTGCATGCAAAACAGTGAAATTCACCACTTGCAGGAGAAATTTCATCTTTTTGGGGCAAAATTTTGCATTTCGTTGTGAAATTTCACAACTTTGCACCCCACAAAATATTTTGAGGAACGATCGAATTATGCAAAATATTTCTTGCGGCAAAATTGCCAGTTTTGAAGGAATTTTGCCAGCGAAATTTAATTTTACAACATTTCTAGTACTATAACAGTGATACAGCAGTTCAGAATGCTGGCACCCTCCTCACCTCTTGTTCAATAACACTTTGCTGCAGTTTGTAAGTATAAAGAAGGGGAGAGCATACCTGGGTTGCAAATAAGTGCTTTCATTTTATTATTCAGGTTCATCAAGAACATGCAAAACTTTGGCAACAGTCAGCTGCTGGGTTGCTCGAATCCTCAATCCCCTCTCTTCAAGGTCAGATGATCTATGTTACCTGACGCATTTCAGGTAACAAGCGTTTCTCAAAGTTTCTTGAGTTTTGTATATTCTTGGTAGAATGGAATAATAACATTAAGCACTTATTTGGAACCCAGTTATGCTCTCCTCTTCTTTACATTCACAAACTGCAGCAAAGTGTTATTGAACAAGAGGTGAGGTGGGTGGCGGCAATCCAAACTGCTGTATTTACGAACCCTTTTTGCCAGGCACCGCCACCACCCAGGTGCAGCCTACATCTTGCAATTTGGATTTACTATAACAGTGATGCTGTCTTCTGGGAGAATGACCAGTTCAGGTTATCAAATCATCCAGTAAACTGGAAACTATGGGAGCTTGCCACTCATTTTATTGGGAGAGGTGTCATGGAAGCCTGAGGCTATGATGGTGGGATATGCATGAGATCCTTAGGGCAGGAGTGGAGGGACTTGGGATCCTAATGCCAAAGCTAATGGGGATCCATAGCTAGCTGCAAGTGCTGTGGTAGGGTTGGGCTGCAAAACATTCCAGGTCCCAGACCAGGCTTTCCTCCCAGCTGTCCAACCTACATGCAGATGGACAACCTTTCCAACCCCTGGACTAGCCACCCTCTCCATTTGACCAGTCTCCCTGCCTGGAGAATCCTGCTATCCAACCTGCCTCTATGCATCTGAACCTTTCTTCCCTCTTCCCTCTTCCCAGACCAGCCTCCTCCCCTCCCAACAGCCAAACACTGTCCCTGCATCTAGACTACCACCCCCAACCCCACTTCCACCTCAAGCCGAGCACCTGTCCTAAAGTTTGATGTTCCCCAAGCACTCTGAAAAGCCTCCCCCACAACAGACTACCCTCTTTGCAGATAATCCCCCCTCCCAACCCTTCCCATTCTCACTTTCATCATAGCTGTGACAGTAGGTAGTGCATGAAGGTTATATGGAGGGGAGGGCACTGCAAAGAGGGTAATAGGGCTAGACAATGTATGAGAGCTTCAGGGACAGGAAATGCAAAGGGACAGCATGGTCAGGCACTCAAATGAGGCAACAGGGACAGGAAATGCAAAACAGGAAATGGGGACAGGCAGTACAAATGAGACAACAGGGATAGGCAATACAGAGGGGCATAGAGGACAGTCATGGCATAGTTTTGGCTGCATCATTAGTTTACCTACCTTGCATAGATAAGAGATCCAACTGGATCGTGGTGAGCCTGGAATTGGGGTTCTGAGGTGCTGCTCTGTCATACCTGTAAAAGAAGAATAGCCATAGGATCACAAAAAAATTCATAGTTCTTTAGGAGCAAAACTTAACTGACAGGGAAGGTTAAACATTAAACAATACTTACCTAATATGCAAGGGTCTACATTCTGTCAGACTGTAGACAGCGTCCTGTCAGACCTGTAAAAAAAAAATGATTACCATAAGGAAAAAAATAAGTGCTAGAGTAGTAACAGAGTTCCAGAGAGGAACAAGAGCTGTAAGACAAGCATAGATATTATGTACAGGAACCAGGTGATGCCATGTTCAAATTCCACCACAGTCACGGCCTCAGGATGTGACTTTGGGCATGGACTTGACCTCCCAGCTGTAAAAGTGCAAGTAAGGACACAGCAGTTGTTAACACCTTGGAATGCCCTCTGGGTCAGCCCATTGCTCCCTGTTTGCAGCTTCAACCCACCCCTCTCGTCCACCCAGGATCCTAGTGGAGATTTTCACCTTCATCCCCAGCACAGAGCTGCAAAGCTTAGAACAAGTTAGCAAGAAACTGTGGCAGACTTCTGGAAGAGGAAATGCAAGGAAGGGAACCAAAGCACTACAAACAAGCATTTGTCAATGCCAAATGTTGTCGTGCTGGTTTTGGCATTGGTAGTGCAGGAGTTAGAGAGACACATAATAGAAGTAGCAGTGAAGTATAGAACCAACATCAACCCCACCCACCCCACCCTGCAGAGTGACAGGCATTGGGGTGTGTGTTTGGGTCACTGGCCATAACGCTCCTGCTATTTCACCTCCCCCTATCCTGCAGAGTCTGACAAGTGTCTCGTTGTGTCTTGGGGTCATCTGGCCTGATGCTCACCCCATTTCATAAGGAAGTACATTGAGGTGGGTGCAGCATAGGACAATGGGTTGAACTTTGGGGCTGAAGAGTCCAAGGCACACCTTGACACCTGTCAGTGGCTGCAGGGTGGAGATGGAGGACCAGTGGCATAAGCAGTTCAGCAGACAATCCACAGACACACCCCTGATGCCTGTTAGTCTGTACAGGGTGAGATGTAGTGGTTAGAAACCCTAAAGCCTTGGGTGTATGTTGGTATTTGCACTCCAAATTTTAAAATATTGCCTTTATGTGACCCACCTCTTGAAAGCATTTGGGACCTCTGTTCATGAACAGTGCTCCTGTGATTTTGTTAATCTGTCTCGAATGTTGATTTCCCACAGTGACAGCACCATTCTGCACCACATGAAAATGTCAACTTCACCATTGATAAGGAGGTGTGAAGAGATGGCAATGTGGGAAATCTGGAGTAAAAATATTAAACATTCTTGAAGTTACGTCTGTGTGTGAAAACTGCACAGTGGAATTATTTCACCAGATTATTAACATAGCCATTTTGGGATCTCTGTTCATGAACAGTGGCACTATAATTATCTTAATCTACCTGAACGTTGATTTCCCACAATGACCGTGTGATTGTGCACCAGATGTGCAAAACTACATTTCAGGCAGGATGTGACAAATGACAGCTGAACTGTTCATAAGAAGGCATGCAAAAATGACAATGTTGAAAATCTGGAGTGAAAATATTACAAATTCTTGAATTTACGACTGTGCATGGACACTGGTCAAAGCACGCTTGTAACATTTTACGAAATTTTTTGACCAAATTTTCAACACAGGCATTTTGGGACCTCTGCTCATGAACAATGTTACTGTGATTTTTTTACTGTGTTCTGAACATTGTTTTTCTACAGTAACTACGCCACTGCGTGTCAAATTTGTGAAAACACAGTTCAGGTAGGATGTGGGAAATGAAAGCTGTACTGTTCATAAGGAGGTGTGAAAAAATGTCAATGGTGAAAATCTGGAGTACAAATATTAAAACTTATCGAAGTTACAAGTGTGCATGGAAACTGCATAACGTACACTTGTAAAACAGTCATTTTATGGACGTTTGTCACCTAATTTTCAACATAGGCATTTTAGGATCTCTGCTCATGATTATCTTAATCTGTCCCAAACACTGACTTCCACAGCAAGTACGCTATTCTGTGCAGGAAATGCGATAACACAGTTCAGACAGGATGTCAAAAATTATAGCTGTACTGTTCATACGGAGGTGTGAAAAAATGCCAATGCTGAAAATCTGGAGTGGAAATATTACAAATTTGTGAAATTACGAGGGCGCGTGGAGCACTCGCAAATACACGCCCAGCACAAGTCATTTAATGGACTCTTCGCTACCAAATTTTCAACATAGACATTTTAGGACCTCTGCTCATGAACAGTGTCACTGTGATTTTCTTACTCTGCCCTGAACACTGATTTTCCACAGCGACATGCTATTCTGCTCCGGAAGTGCGAAAACACATTTTGGCCAGGATGTGAAAAATGTCAGCTATACTGTTCATAAGGAGGTGTGGAAAAATGCCAATGTTGAAATCTAGAGTGAAAATATTACAGATTCGCGAAGTTACAAGCATGCATGGAAACTGCACAACGCACGCTTGTAAAACAGTCATTTTTTTGATTTTTTTCGCCAAATTTGCAACATAGGCTTTTTGAGAGCCCACCTCACGAACAGTGGCACTGTCAGTTCGTTAATCGGTCCCAAAGGGTGATTCTGCGCAGTGACTGCAAAATCACCTTTCAGGACAGAATAATGCCATGACAGTAACTGAATTCATGAGGAGGTGTCCCAATAACCCCATGTTGAATATTTGGTAGCAAAATTCAAAAAAAATCTCCGAGACATGCACCAAAGTTGAAAAAACCCTATTTATGACATTATACAGCTTACCGACATTTCTTCACTTCGCCGTCAGCTTTAAAGAGTGCAGACATGTTCCCGGTCCTCAGAAGATCGTCACGCCGGGCTCCGGAGGTAAGTAGGCGGTGTGGGGGTGTGGGGAGGTGGGGTACACAGTGTGTGGGAGCGGGTTGGGGCAGGGGGCTGCAGACTGCAAGGGACCATTGTCTACTTTACAGGGTAAAAAAAAACATTGCGGGAAGGTTGTTTTTTTTACAGGTACATTTGACACGCTGGGGTGGGCTCCCAGTGTGTCACCTGCGTGTTTTTTTTCCGGGGGGTGGGACTGGAGCCAATAGGGATGGGGCACCCTGTTGGTAAATAAAAAAAAGTGTCGGGGGGGATGATGCCAACAGGGATTGGGCTCCCCCATCAGCCAATGAACTGGGGAGGGGGGCATGATGATGCCGACAGGGGGATTGGGCACCCCCCTACGTTGAAGGGTGGGCTCCCAGCGTGTCAACTGCATTTTTTGGGGGGGACTGTAGCCAAGAGGGATTGGGCACCCCCTAAGTCAGCTTCTCTGGGGACTGTGCAAGGTGGACAGCAAAGCCACCACCTTGTCACACTAAAACGTACACTGGAAAAGGCACGTCGTGCAATGAGGTGGCGCTTCCTCATTGCAGCAGCTAAAGCCTTTCAAGGTGGTGAACACACTTTTGCACTGCTGTCATAGACAGCGTGCAATCTAATTCGTGCCACGGAGACCAGCCCCAAAAAGCATTGGGGCCACAGGCCTCAACAGGACCAAATCTCCAAAACCTGTTATTCTGAAGTTACTGCAACATGTTTCTTGTGCAGGCGCAAGACAAAATAAAAATGTACATATGCAGTAAAATAGAACAGTGCATGGCTCATTCCACAGAATGCAATGGGGCAACACTTTAAACAAATGCAGTCAGGCACATGCAAAAACAGAAATGCAAATGGGAAAAGTATCACAAAAGAAACTGGAGGTGACATAACCAATAACCCCCCCCCCAATCAAACATCCTTTAGTTATCACTGAGAGAATGAGGATTTTTGTTTGGGGGGGCAAGTGGTACTGTAATCTGTCCACACTGCTAAAACCAAAACAAAATATAATAATTTGTGACAACCAGTACCATTCTGTTTAATGTTAGTCAGTAACAACCCAGCATGGGGACAGATTTACCCTCTGTCTCAACCCCATGGGGATAGAATTACCCTCTGTCTCAACCCCATGGTGATCCCTGCAAGTCAGGGTTGGGTTCATTGGTGGTCCAGCATATGGGGACACCTGCCCACTTGCAGCTGGACCCCCCATAGCTGAAGGAAAGATAGCTGTGTGTTCTCAGCCGCTATCTGCAGTTCGGGATAGGGCTGGGGAGTGGAATATACATATGGCTTCCTGCCAAACAGAACAGATGCTATGGTGCTATGAGTGCTCCCTGGCCCCAATCTGCAGTATGAGAGGCCAGGAGAGCAGGAATAAGGGAAACATGGCATTTTGAGACAAGACAGCATTTATTTATTTATTTTTTTTCATTGACCGGGTAAGTGCACTAGACAAATTCTACCTATTTTTAGGCATGACCGGGGGAGGGGATACAGATGAATGGCAACTGATCTTGAACCAGATTAAGCTGTTGGTGTTTTTTTTACTGAATAGGGGGAAATTTGGCTAGGGCACCAGGGAAATTCCACCACTTTCCTGTGGGGGGACCCTTATCATCTTGGTTCCTGGCCAAGACAGCAGCCGCTGAGGTGGTGGAGGAGCTTATGGATGCTTCTGAAGCAGGTGGACTGGTCTCTTCCCCTGCTTCTCCTCGTTCAGAGACCATGTTATCTGCCACTTTATCTACAGACAAGGATCCTGCCTCTTCGATTACTGCAGAATCCATTTCTATGGATATTTCTCCTGCTACAACTGTTCTCTGTTCTGACCTGGACAACAGTTCTAAGCTTCCTACCACTGATTCTGCTGACTCCCCTGAGATATGATCATTAGCACTGCAACTGCAGGCTGAAGAGGAGCATTTTGCACTCCATCATTTAGAATTAGACACTGCTTTGACTTTAGCCCAGAAGACTGCTGCGGCTAAATGGGAACCTTTCAATTTACCAAATAGTAAGGACTCACCCGTTCAGCAGCCTTCAGCAGTTGTTGAGACTCCTGTTTGTGTTCTTATGGGTTCCCCTGGTTCTGGACCTTCTCCAGTGATTCAGCCTCATGCTGGTGAGTCAGTTCGCTCTACGTCTGCATCTGAGAGAGTGCCGGGAATGGCTTCAGCAGATGGAATATCTGGCCAAAGACATTCCCTCAGTGCTTCTCCTGTTCGTTCATCTGAAGACGTCTCTGCTACATTTCTTGCAGCTGGATGGATACGCTCAGCTTCGGGTCAATGGATCTCCGGTCCCACTTGGATTGTCACTTCACCTGTTTCCTCATGGATTGTAGACCAGCAGGCTGACCTTCCTGTACTTTCTCCTTCTCCACAGTTTCCAACTGACCATTCTGTGCCTAGAACTCAGTCTCCCTTGCATCTCCCCTCTGAGCTTCAGCTTTCCAGCAACCCTGTTCTCATTTTGGATGCCCCAGATCTCCCTCGACCAGCTTTGCCTGTCCCTTCCACATTGACTGCTCCAATAAAACCCCCTGATGCTCCTCTGTACTTACCTCGGAAAATGACTCAAAAGTCCTATGCTTCTTTCTTCCATCAGCCCATATACCTCGTTAAGTATCATAACGCAGTTAGACTTTTGTACAAAGGGGGTACGTTAGAGTTTCCTGATAGGAGGTTTGTGGCTAAATCTTTGTTAATGGGTTCGATAAAGTTTTTTGCTAACAAAATCTACGCCCTTATTCATGTGTCTGGGGACTCCACCTTTAATGCAAGCTTTAAGCTGAATGCAGGGTTACAAAGGTTTTGGGTTCAATTTAATATTTTGAAAGATTCTCCTTTATGGGCCCCTTTTGGGGCTATTCCCCTTACTAAGCCCGAGTACAAAACCATTACTATTCTCTTTCGTAATGAAGGGATTAGTGTCTCAGATTTGACTTACTGGTTGAAGCAACGGTGTTCAGTTTTGGGTTCTCCGGGGGCAATATTTGATGATGAACACATTTGGACTGGGGGGTGGAAGGTGAAGGTTATGCTTCATGTTACAGATACTGGCCTGAGTCACCTTCCTAATTGTTTTTTTTGGGGGGGCGAGATCGAGGCGTATTAGAAACATAGAAAGATAGAATTTGATGGCAGATAAGGACCGCTTGGCCCACCCAGTCTGCCCATCTCCCTACCTACTGGATAAGCTGCAGATCCTAGTTAACCAGCAGCCTACTTCTTCCTACCCCCACCCCCTAGAATGGCCTTATGACTGTCCCATGCATGCTTGAATTCCACCACTGTTTTTGACTCCACAACCTCCTCTGGAAGGCCGTTCCATGCAACCATAACCTTATCTGTGAAAAAATACTTCCTAAATTACCTCTGAGCTGCCCCCCCTCTATCTTCAAATTGTGCCCCCTTGTTCTTGCACACTTCTTTTTTTGAAAGATGCTACTCTCTTGGACTTTGTTGATTCCATTGAGGTACTTGAAAGTTTCTTTCATGTCCCTCTCCTCCTTTCCTTGAGGCTATACATATTAAGCTCCTTTAGTCTCTCTTCATATGTCTTCCGGTGCAGACCCTGCACCATTTAGTTGCCCTCCTCTGGACAGCTTCCATCCTGTCTATGTCTTTGCAGAGATTGGGTCTCCAGAACTGCACGCAGTACTCCAGGTGGGTCTGACCATCTGTCTGTACAGAGGGATAATAACTTCCTGTTTTCTACTGGTGATGCCTCTCCCTGTGCATCCCAGTATCCCCCCAGCCTTCCTTGCTGCCCTCTCACATTGCTTGCCCACCTTTAGGTCATCTGATATGACTACCCCCAGGTCCCTTTCCATTTTTGTTGTTGCTAGTATCTCAACCCCCATTGTGTACTCTTCCTCTGGGTTTTTGTTTCCCAGGTGCATTACCTAGCACTTCTTAGCATTGAATCTAAGCTGCCATACATTTGACCATTCCTCTAACCATGCCAAGTCCCTTCTCATCCTTTCCACCCCACCTTGTGCATCAACTCTGTTGCAGATCTTTGTGTCATCTGCAAAGAGACATACTTTTCCTTCCAGTCCCTCTGCAATGTCAGCTTAAAGACATTGAAGAGGACCGGTCCTAATACTGAACCCTGCGGTACCCCACTAGTAACCCCCCTTTCTTCAGAGTGGACTCCATTTACTATTACTCTCTGTGTCCTATTCTCCAGCCAATTCTTTACCCAGACTGTCATCTTGGGACCCACTCCCAGGCTGGCTAACTTGTATATTAATCTTTTGTGTGGGACTGTGTCAAATGCCTTGCTAAAGTCTAGGTAGGCCATGTCCACAGCCCCTCCCTGATCTACTACTTTGGTCACCCAGTAAAATAAATCTATCAGATTCATCTAGCATGACCTTCCCGCTGTGAATCCATGCTGCCTTGGGTCCTGTGCCCCTCTGGCCTCTAGATACTCAACAATTCTTTCCTTCAGAAGTGATTCCATCATTTTCCCTATGACTGAGGTTAAACTAACAGGTCTATAGTTTCCTGCTTCTGCCTTGCTCCCACTTGTGTGAAGGGGAATCATGTCTGCCCTCCTCCAGTCCTTGGGCACCACCCCATCCTCCCATGCTTTGTTAAAGAGGGTAGTCAGTGGTGTCACTAGTTCTACCCTTAGTTCTTTTAGAATTCTGGGATGAATCCCATCAGGCCCCATTGCTTTGTCCACCTTCAGTTTTTAAGAGTTCTTTCATAACCCTTTCTTCTGTAAATGGGCTGGTATCAACTTCTGTATCCAGAGTGTTTCTACTGTTTGTTTTAGGTACTCCCCCTCTTCATTTGTAAATACTGAGCAAAAATATTTGTTTAGTATCTCTGCCTTTTCACAGTCTCCTCTGCCCACCTCCCTCCCCTTTATTAAGCCTCACTATCCTTCCTTGGTCTTCCTTCACTCCCTGATGTACCTAAAAGGTTTTATCCCTTCTTAACTGAGTTGGCTATTTTTTCCTCAGTTTGGGCCTTTGCTGTTCTGACTGCCTTCCCAGCTTCCTTTTGCTTTAACTGATACAGTTCTCTGTCCTGCTCCTTCCGTGATTCCTTGTACTTCCTGAATGCTTTCTTTTCTCTTGAACCGTCTGCCACTTCCTTTGAGAACCATAGTGGTTTCTTACATCGTTTTGTTTTGTTTATTTGCTTCACACAAGGCTCGTTACCTCTGTGATGGCAGTTTTATTATTCCTCATTGTTCTTCCACCCTCCTTCCTGCCCATTTGCTATAGTGCATTCCTTAGGCACTCACCCATTTTGGCAAAGTCAGCCCTCCTAAAGTCCAGTACTTTTGCCTTTGTATGGCTTGACTCTACTGCTGTGTTTACTGTGAACCATACTGTTCGATGGTCGCTAGTTCCCAGATGGCTACCCACTTCTACATCTGTGATCCTCTCTCCATCTCCATTTGAGAGAACCAGGTCTGAGATTGCTCCCTCTCGAGTGGGCTCCAATACTAGTGGTCTAAGGCATGCCCCCTGCAGGGCATCTAGAATAACCCCACTCTTCAAAGTGGCTGCTGCAACTGCACTCCAGTTAACATCTGGCATATTCAGATCACCCAACAGCAATATCTCCCCTTTTTCTGCCATTCTAAGTATACTTTCTATCATTTCCTTGTCCATTTCCTCCCCCTGAGAAGGGGATCTGTATACAACCCCTGTGTGGATTGTGGTGCCATTGCCTGTCTCCAAATTTACCCACAGTGCTTCTTCTCCTCCCTGTTTACCCTTTTGTTCTGTTGCTTTGATTCCTTCCCTTGTGTAAAGAACTACTCCTCCTCCTCTTTTACCCACCCTGTTCCTCCTGTAGATAGTGTATCCTGGTATGTTTACGTCCCAGTCATGGTTTTGTGTGTACCATGTTTCTGTGACTGCCACGATATCCAGATGTTCCTCCTCCATCAAGGGCACTAATTCAGGAAGCTTGTTACCCAGACTACGGGCATTGGTACTCATTGCTCTCCATTATTTGACAGCTTTACCTTCTGTTGCAGCATCCCCCACTGACCTTTCTACCTTGGTCTTTTTCTCATTTAGTACCTTGTTTTGTAGGGAGAGGCTGGGATTTTCCTGCTGCTTATCAGTGCCTCCCCCTTTGACTAGTTTAAAAGCTTGCCAATGAAGCATTTAAACCGATTGCTCAAAAGACTTGTTCCTCTCTAGACAGATGCAGACCATCCTGCCAGTATAGGCTGGTGTCCCTCAGGTGGAACCCCAGTCCCCAATGAAGCCAAACCCTGTGCTCCACACCATTTTTTCAAACATTCATTAAACTGCATGGTGCAAAGTACCCTCGCCTCCCCCATGCCATTGACAGGCAGCACCTCTGAGAAGGATACTGTGTGTGCTACTTGTCGTAGGCCCCTCCCCCACTCTACAAAGTCCTCCTGCACTGCTCTAATCTCATGATGAGCCAAGTCATTTGTCCCTAGGTAGACAATGACATCCAGCTCAGACTCCTGGGCAGCTATTCTCATGATCCTGAGTATTATTCTATGCAGGTCAACCAAAGGTGTGCTATAAGTGCAGCTCATGTACACACTTAAGCAGCCTGTGTGACCAGGTGAAATGCAACCTTTGCCAGGAATTGGGACATACTAGTGGTAATTGTCTAAATGAACTGAAGTGCAACTTATGTGACTCTGTTGGCCATACATATCAGAGTTGCTACTGGGCAGCTCACAATCAATCTGATTCTGCTGATGACGTGGAACAGAGGTTGCTGATTGCCATGGCTCAAAGAAATTCATTTCCTTCCCCCCAGAGACAACCTGAAGTTCCTATAGTACCCCCCCTTTAGTGATCCCTGAAGCCCCAGCCTCAAAGGAGGTACCGGACTCTTCCCCCCTCATCAGCCTTCCCTTGACGGTGTTGTTCAATCCCTGTCTGCAGAAATGGTTCCAGAAGATTCTTCTTGTACGGTTATGCCCCCCCAGTTAGCAAGTAGTCTTCTAAGATATCTCAGGCTGCTGAGCAACCTGCCTCCAAGGTATCTAAGACTTCGGACCTTCCTTTGAGCAATAAGTATGAGGCCCTACAGCCTTCTGATCTCTCTGATGCTGACTCAGAGAGTTCTTCCCTGTCATTTTCTGAGGTTGACCCCAAGTCGGAAACTGAGATTCATTCTCCTCCAGTTGTTTCCCAGTGTAGATCTCAAAGGACACAGAAAAAAAAACCTGAGTGTTTTTTTCCCTGCTTTTCTTCTCATCTCCTTAAATGTCCCACCTACTCTTAGGTTCACTGAATGTGAACAGTATTAAGAGTTATAGGAAGAAGTGTTTAACAGTGTCTTATTTTCTGTCCAGTTCCCTGCAAGTTATCTTTCCACAAGATACTAGATTGCACACAATTACAGAAATAGGCCTGGCTACTAAACATTGGCATGTATGACCCTTGTACTGGTCTATTGGACCTGATGCATGCTCAGGGGTGGGGATTCTGTTTAGATCTTGTCTGCAACTGCACCTTCTTAAATTGATTGACTTGATTCCTGGTCCTGTTTTGATACTTGATACTAAAATTAATTACCTTTTTTACAGGTTTATCAATGTTTATGCACCTCAAACCAGTGCTGATAGGGTTTCCCTATTTCAGGCCATCCAGCCTTATTTACTGTCTTCCCAGGCAGTGGTTTTGGGAGGGGATTTTAATTGTAGGCTTGATAAACATGACAGGGGTACACAGTCTACTACAAGTAAGATATTTTGTGATATGTCTACCCTGAAACGTGTGATTTCCACATCTCACCTGAAGGACGCTTATTTGTCTACTCATCAAACTGTTCATCCAACATTTCAGAAAGGTCACTTGGCCACTAGGATTGATTTTTTCTTTGTTTCTTTATTTTTACATATTTACTCTATGTGTGTCATTGAAATTGAATTTTCAGACCATAAATTATTGCACCTATGTTTGGGGTCCACTGCAACATTTTCTCAGGGTCCAGGTTACTGGAAATTTAATTCCTCCCTTTTGTCTCAGACTTCTTTGATTCATAACTTACAGTATTTTGTGGATCACAAACATACTGTTTTTGATATGTTTGACTCTCCTGTGCTCTGGTGGACAGATGTCAAACTGGATTTAAGAAAGTTGTTGCAATCTAGTAGTAAACTGTTTCACCACACTGTCTACTTCCAATATCTTCACCAATGTAGGCAGTTGCAAAAACTGCAGTCCCTGTCCAGGACCACTTCCCATGATTTCAAAGAACAAATTTGTTTACTACAGAAAGACATGCAAACTTTTCATTTGAGGTAATCAGAAAGTCTGAAGAAGCATCAGGTTTTGGGACTCAGGGGAAAGTTGAATGGATTTGTCCTTATTTGCATTGTTCTGCTAACATTAAACGTAAAGTAATGGATAGTCTCAAGGACTTAGATGGCAGAATATACATTGACAGGCGAAACATCCTTAGGATTGTGTCCCAGCATGCTTCTTCTCTTTTCTCCCCACATTCCTGTTCGCATGCTGATCTTTATGTTTTGTTGCCTTCTTCTCATGTCTCTGATTGCCCCCCATTCCTAAAGTCTGAACTCACTGCTGATATTGCTGCTGCTGAGGTGGAAAAGGCAATACAGTCCTTACCCACTAATACAGTTCCGGGTCTAGATGGGTTCACCCCAGAACTGCATAAACTGCTTGTACTGTTGATTTCCAAGGAACTGGCAGTGGTACTCACTTTTCTGTTGAATACGGCTTCTGTTCCTTTAGACATGGCTTGGGGTTTTTCAGTTTCCTTTTATAAAAAAGGAGATAAAGCTGATCTTGTCAATTGGAGACCTATCAGTTTACTGAATACTGATTTTAAAATGATTGCCAAAATTTTAAATACCAGATTGTTACAAGCAGCTATTCATCTTATTTCTACCATCCAAACTTGCTCTATTCCTGAGAGAAAGATGAGTGATCATGTTATTCTTCTCCTTGAGCTTATTGAGAGGGACAATGCTGAGGGTTTGGCTGGGTTTTTACTGTCCTTAGATCAGAAGCAAGCTTTTGATACCATAGAACGCACTTACCTATGGATGGTGCTTGCAAAGTATGGTATTCCGGATCCCTTTATTTTTTGTTTAAAATCTATTTATGCTGTGGCTACCATATCCCCTCTTATCAATGGTTGGGTGGGGCCTCTGATTCTGGTGAAATGTGAGGTCAGGCAAGGTTGCCCTCATAGTCCCCTCCTTTACATTTTTAGTATAGACACACTTTTGCGGGCTTTAAACTCTACACCTTCTCTGACTCACATCTGAGTGGATACTTATTCTATTCCATACATTGCTTTGGCTTACACAGATGACCTTACTGTACTGGTTGGTGATGCAGCCTCTGCTACAAAAGTAATGGACATCTATTGATCCTTTGGTTCCTTATCAGGAACTTCCCTCATTATGCTGAAATGTGTGGGGTGACAGTTTGGCAAACCTTTATCCCCCCTTGCTTCTGTTGCAGGGGTTACCTTGTCCCAGGCACCCATTACTATATTAGGTATACTGTTTGGTTACCAAGACCTAGACATATTAAACTGGACTCCAAAACTTTCCCAGGCTCAAAGACTGGCAAAGCAGTGGAACTTGTGGCATATGGGAAAGTTGAAATATGTTTATCTTATTAAAACATTTCTTTTGCCACTTTTTATTCATATTTGTTGGTTGTTTCCTCCCCCGCATTCATTAGAGGCTTCCTTGCTTAGCGTTTTTGTCCAGGCTGTGTGGGGCAGCAGGTTAAATCCTTTAAAGAGAAATATTTTGTATTTATCTAAAGCTCAGTGTGGCCTGGGCACGGTTAACCCTGTGTTTTTTTTTTTAATGTGTTTTATATTATTGTTAATCTTCAACCTGTCTTAACTCATGTCCATAGAGCTTGGATCCCTTTATATGTTTTGACCTGTAGCCCTTGGTTCCCACAATGGGAGGCGGCCTCTCTTCAGATACTCTGATACTCTGATATCTGTCCTTCTTACATATGAGATGTTTTTCTTAAACTTAAAAGTTGGCAGTTGACAGTTGCTATGGTGCGTGGACAACACAGAAACTTTTTGTATAAGAAAACCCTCTCCACTAAGTTTAGGGCACTGATTACCTTCCCCTCCTGCTCTCCTACTTTGATGCCAGTTTTACTTGAGTTTTTGAATAACCCTAGGATCCCTGGGAAAATGTGGGACGTCCATTGGCCCTGTTGCCACAATTGCTTACATGTTAAAGAACACCAGAAACATAAACAGCTCTCTGAAAGAAATTGCTCTAGGCCTCTCTGTATTTCCCAACTGGAAACAACATAGCATTTATTTTTTTTCTTGTTCATTATATATTGACTTTTTGGCCCATTTTGGCTACTCAGTGGAACATGCCTCCTTTTCGCACTATGTCATTGGAAGTTTTACTGTACAGTTCTTTTGATTCCACTTGGCCAGCTTGGGATCCCTCCACACTACAAGTCATTCTAACAGTAGTAAAGTGGTAGGTTTGGAGCTCTCTCGGTTTGGTTTACCCTGCAACAAAAATCAGTATCTCTTCCTGACCTGGTGCACAAAATAGCTTGGAACCTGAAGCTAGTGCATCATCAGGAAGCAAGAATTCATCCTGCTAACTGGATTTTCCAGGCATGGCAAAATCTTCCCTGGGTTACAGACTCAGATGTCCCTATTATGTGATTTCTTTCAGGATCTGTTGTTTAGTAGATTTCTTTATTGTCAGTCATTTTTACTGCCTGTGTTTTCTGTTTTTTTGACCTTGTTTATGTTACACTGTTATGTTTCTGGTATTTCTGTTTTCTTAGCCTTTGTCTGCTATGATTTTTTTTTAATATTTTTTATTTTTCGCTAACACATTTCATAGCCCTTTTTTTGTGGAATGGGGGAGGTTCATAATATTTGGCATTTTAGTTTGCCACAGCACAGTGATATGCTGTTTTCTTTACGGTGTATGTATTACCTGCTTTTGTGTGCAGTACTACTTCACTGTATTTTTTTGTTAGAACTTCTGATTAGGGGATGCCACTACTCTTTTGGAGGGGGGGAAGGGTCTGTAATCTTGCACCTTTTGTTTGACTTCTGTACTGTATTGAACAGTTTTCCTTTTAATTTTTGTGTTTTCACCTTCTATGTACTGCAATGATTTTCTGTATTTTTGTTTGAAATTTTGAATAAAAAATTCCCCCACTCTTGCTGCAGGTGACACTGTAGCACAGTAGGAAGAATGGAGGTCCCCATTCTGGTTCAGGACACTGGGGGAGGAGGTAGTGGTGTTGCTGCTGGCCCAGAGCTCTTGCTGAGTGGCGATGAAAATTCTGTTAATGGCTTGGTTCAAGATATGGCTCTGGCTGAAGAGACAGACACAGCTCAGATGAATTTGAATAGTGAAACAAAGGAAGGAGAAGAGGATTTACAGTTGGAATTAGAATGAAAAAAGAAACATTTACTAGATTTAATTATGGTGGCTGAACAAGATTTCCAGACTTGTAGACAGAAGTTAGAAGGTTTTAAAAATGAAAAGGAAGAGATCTATGGCTAGTCCGATATCGACAGATAATAAAATAATTCCTATTGATTCAGTCACAGAATTGCCGAGTAGTATTCCTACTCAGACATCAACTTTACCGGGACAGGGAGGGTCCGAGTTAATGAATAAAGGGGATCAAGACCTTTCTAAGTCATGGGCACCTGAAGATGCTCTGTCTAGAGCAGGTTGGATCAAACAAAAAAATATATGGGTACCAGATCCCTCAATTCCCCTTCCAGGCTTCCCAGACAATCAGATAGATAGAGGCTTGACTGACTTGAATCCATCAATACCTACAACTAGTTCAGTAGAAATGTTAAAGGCCTCTCAAGTGGCTACTGCAACTGTGTTGGCTGAGACTGAGGATTTGATTTTGGCTACTACACCAGACGGGTGATACGGATGGCCTCCACCAGGTAGCTGGTGATCAGAACTCACAAAAATTGATAGGAAATGAAGGATTACCAACTCTACAGGTCTTGAATTTTGCAGATGTTGATGGTTTGGAACCAAATTCGAAGGGGAAGGTAGGACGGGATGCTGACAACAAGTCAATTAGGCCTTTAGAGAATGACCAACCAAAAACATAGGCAGGTCTATTTCGAAAGCCTGCAGAGGTGAAAAAAACAAGATTTTTGGTCCGTTTAAGATATACTGGATTGGCACCTATTGTCCCTGATAGAATTTGGGTGAGGAAACACTTATTATTGGATTCTATGGGCTTTACCCCAGTGGAAGTATATGCATTCATACACTCCCCAGGAGATCATACATATGATGTGAGCTTTTGTACAATAGCTTCCCTTGATAAATTTTGGAGGCTATATTATGAAGTAAAACACTCAGAGGATTGGAAAGATTTCATTGCAATTCCTATTACGAAACCAACAGTGAAAACTGTGACAATTTTATTCCACAATGAAGGTGTTACTTTGGATAACATTATGTTTTGGTTAGAGAAGCGATGTTCTGTTTTTGATAAACCATGCTCCATTATGGAGGATAATGGGTTTTGGATTTGGGGTGGGCTGTTAGAGTACAACTGCAGCAAACAGACTCAGGGATTCACCACTTCCTTAGTTCTTTTTTTTTGGGTAGGGATAGCAGGATTATATTTTATGTTGGTCAACCGAAAAGTCAATACAAGTGTGGCTCCCTTTCACATCTAAATGTGGACTGTGATCAAATAAAATGTTTTCAATGTGGGGTTTTAGGACACTTGGTGGCACAATGTACAGCCCCCCATGTTATAATGTGTGTGGAGAAGTAGATCATTCTTATGTAGAATGCCCTTGGGCGGCCCAGAGTCCTGATGAGCTTCCAGACCAACATTTTTATCTTTCAAAGGCTAGGAGGTCTTTTCATCAGTCCTCATATCAAGATGAGGATTTAACCCCTAAGGGTAGAGGGTGAGATAGGGTATGAGGGGGATCGATGAGGGAATGATTCAGTGAAGGGAGAGGTAGGACAGTACCGACTTTAGTTATAGATAAAGTCCTACCTTGTTTGGTATCTGATCCACTGTTACTGTCTGCTGTTGAAGAGCAATTTATTGAGAAAGAAACTCCATATGTAACCCCTCAGGGCTCTCCATGTCATATGGATACTATGTTAGTAGTATTTTCCCCTTAGGATATGCAATTTTCTAACGATAATTTGGTTAGTTTTCCTGAAATAGTAATTGAAGAACAGGAAGTGGTGGTATTTACTGAGGAGTCTCCGATGAGCCCACCCCAAATCCAGAGAGAGTTAATTTTTCTGAGGTTTCACAGTCCCCTTTAAAATTGTCTAATCACTTTGCCCGGTTTGCCACATGGGGAGATCAAGCAGATATGGAACAACCTATGGAAATGGAAGGTCTATCTCAGAATGCTGAATCAGTTGCTCCTAAAATTATATCAGTGTTGCTGGTGGAGAAGGAGCAGGTTCCTGGATGCAGTAAACAAGTCACTAGGTCTAGTGGCAAGCCAATAAAACCTCCTCCCTGTACCGTTTACTTTGCGATTGGCTAGTCTGAATGTAAATTCATGTATGAATGAATGTAAATAGTATTAAGTCAGCAAGAAAGTGACTTTCTACTTTTGGAGTAATACAAAATTTAAACTATGATGTAATATTTTTACAAGACACTCGTTTAAATATGTTAAGAGAAGTGACTCAGGCTTCTCGAGATTGGATATGGGTACTATCATTTTGGTCATTGGGGGAGGATACCTGTAGTGGTGTGGGATTTTGTTTTCAGTCCCATGATGTATTGGTAGCTAGGATGGTGGACATTGATCCTGGGTGAGCATTTCTGGTGGATGTAGTGACTGGTGATGTTTCTTGCCATTTTATTACTTTATAAGGGCCCCAAACAAAGGCTGATCATGTAGAATTATTACGTAAAGTTCAGCCTTACCTATTTACTATGAAACAGAAATTTTTTGGAGGAGATTTTAATATTAACTTTAAGCCACAGGAAGGAGGGGGGAAACAATATTGTGACAAAACATTTCTCAACTCAATTATAAAACAAGCAGGATTACAAGATGTTCAAACTCAAGGGAATAGTGCTAAACCAACCTTTTTCAAATGTACCCTGTCTTCCCTGATTTATTTTATATTTATTCACCAGTCACTGACTGTAGCTAATATTATGAACACTCCAGTAGAAACTTCAGACCATTCATTAATAGGTCTTGAAATTTCGACTTCGTTACCTAGGCTTACGGGGTGGGGAGTATGAAGGCTGAATACTTCCCTGTTGTTACAAGAACACCTAGTGAATGAATTACATATAGTAATAAGAGACAAGCTATCTACGTTGATTTTATTTGAAGATTTGGGGTTGTGGTGGGAAGAATTTAACTTTTGTCTTAAGTGTTTTTTTTCAAGCGAAAGGTTTACTACAAGCTTCTGATAGGACCCAGAAGTATTTACAGCTTAGAAAGCAGTTGGGGATGTTGTTATCACAGCAGTAGATAGGAATTGAGTGTTGAAGTACAATGAGGGATGTAAAGGGATGCCTAGGACCACCTTGAAAATGAGCTTGCTCAATGGTGTTTATGCCTAGTTAAACAAAGTGATTGATTGATAAAGGCGGATATGAGAGAATTTCAATATGATTGGTTGACTTCTTTGCAAAGAGAGCAGATGTTTGGAATGAAAGGGACTGCTGAACAAATTAATCCTGTTATGGTATGTCAAAAACGTAGAGACTGAATGAAGATTGGTAGTTTACTGACTTCATCGGGTACAGAAGTTTTTGACAATCAGAGTATCATGAAGGTAGACTTATATATTGCAAAACATTTTGGTACACCTATCCTAGACACAGGCTTTGCTGAACAATTGTTATAGGCTGCAGCTCTTCCTCAGCTTTCTACATCATGGTGTAAGGATCTTTTAAAGCCTTTTACTCAATTAGAATTACAAACAGTGATTAAGTCCCTTCATAAGAAAGTTTCTCCTGGATCTGATGGGCTTTCCAGTGAAATTTATAAAGTATTATGGGAATTTATGCTGCAAGAGTTGTTGAATTTATATATTTTTTTTTACAGAATTTATATTACCCACCTCAATGTATTAGAGATTGATGATTTTTCTCTATAAAATGAGGAATAGAAAGGATATAGAGAATTGGAGACCACTGACTTTGTTGAATATAGATTTTAACATTTTCTCAAAATTATTGGGGAATAGGCTTAGTGGAATAATGCCTGATTTGATTTGTTCTAAACAGTTCTGTTCAGTTCTAGGAAGAAATATAATGGGAATTTTATTTTTGAGAAGAGAATTGATGATGCAGAACATTTTAAGAGAAGAAACTGTTGATAGGTCCGGATACCTGATCAGTTTGGACCAAGCAAAAGCCTTTAAAGGTGTTTCCCATTCTTTTCTGTGGTTATGTTTGGAGGCATATGGAATCCCACCACCTTTTATCCAATGGATAAAATGATGCTATTCTTTAGCATATGTAATACCCTATGATAATGGCTGGTTAGAGACTCAGCAGTTGATTTTTAAAGGTGTACGACAAGGGTGTCCACTGAGCCCATTATTGTATGCATTTTCAAAAGATCCCTTATTAAGGATTTTGTGTAGATCTCCTAGTATTAAACAATTTCTGAGGACTTTGAGTAAGCATTGTAAACTTTTGGCATATGCAGATGATTTATGCATAGTAGTTTTGGATGGGGAGTCAATACAAATAGCTTGTAATTTGATTCAGGTTTTGGGGAAAACTACTGGTGCTTGTTTAAATGATAAAAAGACAATGGGCCAGATTCTAGAAAAGTTAAGCCTGGCGTAACAGCACTTGCACCAAGTAGAATGGCGCATGTAGCAACTTACACCAGCAGTTGTGTCATGCGTGATTCTACAAAGTGGCCTGCCACATGTTGTAGGCCACTTGCGCTGAACAGCTGTTATGCCAGCAGTTGCACCATAAACCCCCTGCGACATGGCACTAGGGGGTTTACGGCAGCAGTTGAACCCCATTCCGTAAGGGCAGCAACAAAGTCCCCAGTATCGGGATTCTACAAGAACCCCCGGAGGAGAACCAGCAACCTACGTTACACCAGCTTTTAGTTGGTGTAACTTACGCACACTCCCTGCAGACCCTCCTGCAGCCATGCCACAGTTGACCTCCCACCCATGCCCAGCATACCCCAGTGGGTGCCTCACAGGGTTACCCACACCAACTGCCCCACAGTGTACAAGTAATGCCCTGCCGGGCTACCCACAGCAACTGCCCCTTGAAACCCCCATTGTGCATTGCCCCACAGGGGTGGCATTTTCATCCCCCACCTGTGCCCCACCCCTGAGTCTCCAGCCAAAAAATGCAGCAAATACCCTGCCCTGGTAGTCTAATGGCCCCCCACCCAGCCGTGCCAGCCCACCCAGCACCCCCTGCCCATCCCCAGCCAGTGATTGGCACAGCCCACCTCTTAATTTCTGAGAGGGTCTTTTCAGTACATGCTCATACTGAACTCAGTTAGCAGCTGGCCGAGGAGGTGAGAGGTGGCCTGTGCCAGTCGCCAGCTGGGGACAGGTGGGGAGGATGCTGGATGAGCTGGCATGGCTGGGTGGGAGGCCACTAGACTGCCAGGGCAGGGTATTTGCTGTATTTGTGGCTGGCGAGTCAGGGTCGGGGCACAGGAGGGGGGATGATAGCCCTGCCATGCAGGACATATCTCAACAGGGGATTTGGGGTGCTGGGAGTGTGGGAAGTCCTGTGGGGAAGTTATTGACAGGTTCAGGGGTAGGGTTTTTTGGTAGCCCTGTGGGGCAGTTATTGACAGGTTCGGGGGCAGGGTGTGTTGGCAGCCCTGCAGGGCAGTTATTGACGGGTTGGGGGACGGGGTGAGCCTGCAGTGCCTGCGACACAAGCTGGGCGGGATGGTACATTTGAACTGCATTGCAGCATGCAGCATGCTCGGCAGGTGTTCCCTCTGTTAGGCGTACCTGGCCGCACGTCGCAAATTGCAGGTCTTAGCTGCGGTGACCCTGCCCCTTCTAGAATAGGGCACAGGGTCATTGTCACAGTTGCTGGTGGTGCAAGTTGTGTTTGGCAGTGACTAGTGCCACCCTTCTAGAATCGGGCCCAATATGTTTAAGTCTTAATGGATTTCTGAAGTCCCTTATGGCAATAGCAGTATCTCCTGTGGCTACTACACCATGCCAAATTTTAGGAATCTTTTTGGTGTTTCTGATTTAGCATTTTACAACTGGAATGAAATGATAAATTGAGGGAAACTTATGTTCGACAACTGGAATAAATGGAAAATGTCCAAATCAAAGCTTATGTACTGTATTAAAACATTTCTAGTTCCAATTTTTGTTTACTAGTGCGGTATTTTTCTTACCAAAATCCCTTGAAGTGCATTTGATGCAGGTATTTTTTTAGTGGGTTTAGGGGTAGCCGCCTAAATCCAATTAAAAGAGCTGTATTGTATAAACCAATAAAAGAAGGAGGAGTTAATATGATAAATCTGTTGGTATTTTTTTTTCACAATAATTCTTTGTAATGATTTGGTACCTCTGATGAAACAACAAGGTCACCTTTGGGAACAAGAGGTCTTCAATATTTTGCAAGGTGTTCTTTCAGAATGAAAATTAGACACGTTTGTACATAAAAATAAAGTCAAACCACGTTTGGCAGCTGAATGGGTAGGAGTTTTTGATAAGATTCAGTCATGGAAAGTAAAGTATGGATTGGTTCTTACCTCACCTAGGAAAGTATTGTATACAGAAATTTTATTGAATAATTTTCAAGATTTCCCCTTTTCAGATTTTTCAGTTCAGGAACAAGTTAATATTTTTAAGTATATAATGGAAGATAGGATTCCTGAAAAATTGTGGGATACCATATGGCTTGGTATACATGGGCATATTAATGTAAAAGGTAACTAAAAACATAAAACTTTATGGGACCGTTATTGTGCAAGAGAGGGATGTCCCTTGAAAATAGAAACCATGGACCATCTCTATTTCCAATGTCCATATGCTTCTCAATTTTGGGATGTGGTTAAGGAGCGGTGGAAAGGGAAAATTGCCACCCCTACTAGTTTGAATATATTATACAGTATTATGGAATACCCACAGGTTCATGTACGTTGAGTAGTATTGGCACATTGAGGATTATTCATGCACATTTCCTTTATTGATTAAGGATTAGTAGGTGTAGATTGGTTTTACAACAACAGAATATCTCTGTAACTGATTTATTTTTTATATATTAGCTGGATTTATCAAGTTTCAAATGAAGAGAGAGAGTTGTTTTTGGAGCACAGATATGGGCACAATTGTGGAGTGGTTTTGATTCTATCTGAGGTTTTACTGCTTTTTCCATTTATTTTAATTGGAAGTAGAGCTAGAATTAACTATTTTTTCAATTTTTCCTTTTGTAGGGATTAGAGATGCAGTGAACTTAAATTCCACCAGTGAAGTGAACGCAAAGTGGGCACTTCGCGTTGCCACTCCGCTACATGGAGTGGGCAATGCAAAGTGCTCACTCCGCCTTGTCATTACCACTTCGAGTTAAGGCGGAATGGCAATGCGAAGTAAGGTGAAGTCATTGTTTTTAATGGACTTCGTGTTCCTCATTATGATTCTAAGTGATCCACTTGGTGTTTCAGATTTGGCAGCCCACCCACACATCACATGGATTACAGTGCAATACGTCACATGCTCTTTAGCTAGGCAGGAAGAAAGTGAGTCATAGAAGTGACACTTTTACTTTCTCCTGTGCAGACGGAGAGAGAGGAGTGTGTTTTGTAACTGCTGATACTTTGAGATCAGAGTGAGGAGGAGATTTAAAGTTTGATTAAGACCCAACAGCTTTTTTAAAAGCTACATTTTTTTGTCTTTTCTGTACTCTTTTTTACTTAATTTGTTCTTTCTGTAAATTTTATTTTTCTTACCTTTATAAGTAGTTAGTTGTTTGTCTGTGTCTGTGTGACTGCGCGTGTGTGTGTGTTGTGTGACAGTGTGAATAGTGATTGCTCTGAAAGAGGGAGCTCAGTAGGAGAGATGGACCAGGGTGAGGGAATGTCTGGGGTGGGGGCAGCTCTGGGAGAGTGTGGTAGTGGTAAGCATCATACCATGCGCATGCATGGGGGGCATGGGTGCCCATTCCTGTTGGACAGCTCGAAACTTGTGAGTGTCCCCCCACCAGAAGCAGGACCAGCATCATCTCCTGTCCTGACTTTCAGGCAGTTGAACCACCACCACTACCACCACCACCAAGTCCAGCACCAGGTCTGCTGGAGCAGGATGTGCCTGTTCCCTCAGACCCAGCTGTGGATCTCATCCCTGTTCAGCACCATGACCAGCCAGCTGCCAGTTCATCTGGCCCTCCCCTGCCTGTGCCTGGTCCTCCCCACACCTCTGTTGCTTAACAGTTTTTTGACAGTGTCGGGGGGAAAGCAATGTGGTCAAGTGCCACCTATTTGATGTGGAGGTGCACCGTGGCCCCCAGGTGACTCCCCTGGGGACTGGGGGCTAGCACACCCATATGCTCAATCACCAGCAGTTGGAGTGGCAGGCTGCCACAGAACGGATCATGCCTACACCTGCTGGGCATTCTGTGGCAAGAGGGTGCAGCTGTGCATGGCGGCATCCCTAAGAAGAGGAGGACCACAGCAGCACCTGCTGCTCCACCAGCAGCCCCACCATCACCACCACGGTCAGCCTGTAGAAAGTGTGGATCCCAGAGAACTGCGTGTAACACAGGCTGACTTGGCAGTTCTCTGGAGTGCTGTTGAGGAGAACAATGAGAGGATGAGTGCTGTGCAGCAGCGACTGGATCGCATAGAGGGACATCAGTTGCAAATTATGTCCATGCTGGAACTGCTGCTGGATCACCATGGTATCCCACATTAGTTTTTTTTTTCCTCACACCATGTGCCCCCCCACACCTTCCGTGCTGTGTTGTAAAATGTATTCCTCCACCATCACTGACCCTTGTATTTAATTATGCCTTTTTTTGTTGTCTTCCATATGTGTGACACTTTGTATTCTGAGCAGTGCAAGTATACTGTGCTAAACTGCATGTGTGCAATCAGTCTTCTTTCCAATCTGTGTATGTACTGCAGACACTGTCCAACTCCCTGACTTAAAAACACTTATTAATGAGTACAAAGGTGTGGTGGTGAAGCCTGGAGAGATACTACAAAACAGGCTTACAATACATTCAAGTAACTAGTAAAAAAATTAATGTTGCTATTCATGACGTGATCGTAAATCGTGATCTGTGACTGCATTTGTGACCGTGATGATGAAGAAACGCGAATGCCTATGGCTGTACTTCCCTGGGCCCCAATGAGGTGTGGCACAAAACTCCGAAACTTAAAAACACTCACTAATGAGTACAATGGTGGGGTGGTGAAGCATGGAGAGATACTACAAAACAGGCTTATAATACATCCAAGTAACTATTAAAAAAAATTAATGTTGCGATTCGTGACGTGATCGTAAATAGTGATATGTGACTGCATTTGTAACTGTGATGGTGAAGAACGTGATTTGTATCACGAGTGACTCATGATGATGGGCCTGACTTAAAAATTCTTATTAATGAGAACAATGTTCATGCAGAATTATGCACCACATCTGTCCAGTACTCTGAAGGGAAGCCAAAGAAACAACTGTGACTTAAGTTAGGGATGGAGATTGGGCCCTAAAGAGATGCAAATGCACAGACAGATTAAGATTGTGCTGCGCACTGAAGAGATGCAGATGTAAAGGCACATCACCTAACCAGTGCTCACCATCAGAAATTCAAATCTATAAAAGAATACCTTTGCAAGTTGGGGTGGGCTGCGGGAGGGGGGGCAGTGTACTAGTACCGGTAAAGATACCACAACGAAGTACAAAAATTACACAGCTGCAGTGGATAGCAGGTTCACATTGCTGAAATTATGCGGCACAATAAAAGGTGTCTGATTTGATCATACATGTCAAACACATACTCACACACACACTAAGTAATTTGTAGCAAATTGAAAACTTCAGTAATATAACCACATATTTTTAACAAACTAAAATTATGCACTGCTGCACCACAACAGTCAGCAAAAAAATGGCAAGAATTATTGAAAATATTACTGTGTGTACATAACACAGTTATACAAGAAAAATATCACAAAAACAGAAAGAACTGTCTTTTTCTCCAAGTTCATCTACCTACACCACAGATATGCCCTTCCCCCAAAGCACACTTCCACAGTCTCTCAGTACACAGACTGAATGTTGTACATTAATATTCCAAATCCATGCACAAACAGTAAACGCTCAATTATATGAGCACAGGAGGGTTTCCTATAATCGATGAACTGAAGTTTCAGCACAAAAAAATGACTCAAAAAGGCTTTTTTAACAGCTTTTAGAAGGTTTGAATCGCAGAGAGCTCTCAGAGCAGATTTTCTCCTACAGCTTCCTACACACACTATCCCAAACTGAGGCTATGCAGAACAATCTAGAGCCCGTGTGACCTGAAATCCCATGAATCACTGCAAAATTCGACTTTGGAGCTTAAAAACAAGGTGAAGTGAGGCGAAGTACATTGTTTTCAATGTATTTCGCCTTAAGAACTGGTGGAGTAGTGGTTTGGGAAGGCAGAGTAATCACGAAGTTATTGTTTCAATGTACTTACGTGCTACCCATTATAGCATTAAGTATTCCCTCGCGTTGCCAGAGCACTCGAGAATTTGCCTTCCTCTGTGAATCACTTTCGTGGAGCATTTAGCCTCTTCGCCCATCTCTAGTAGGGATCGATGTCCATTAACTTAGTTGTAAAGAAGTTTTTCATTGTTAGTTAAGGAATTAGATTTCAGTGAATTGGTATGAGGCAATATTGTTTAGTATGTATATAATTCTCACTATTCCTTTAGAAGGATGAGGAGGTACTAGGGAAAAAAGAGGGTTTTGGGATTATAATGCTGAAATTTTGCATAACAAGTATGAAGAGATACTTTATGTTTACCTTAAATTTTTATGGTTCTGTGAGAGGGAAAGCTTATGACTACACTTGTAAGTCGACTAACATATTCCCCTACTTCTTTAGTGGGGGGGTGGGGGTTGGTTGAGTTTGAGAGATAATATGAAGAAATGTTTAATTATGGTTTTTCCTTTTACCTTTCCCTTTTATTTTTAATTTGAATTTGTATAAAGTTATATTGTTTTGTATGCATTTAGTTTCTTGGGGAAAAAAAATCACCCTTACTCTTTTAATGGGGTGGGGGGGGGTCAGGTTCTGGTCTGTCTTTCTTAAGTTTGGAAATTTTGTATGATGCAATACTTCCTTTTGCTTTGTTTTTCCTTTTTTAGGTTTCCTTTTTTTCATGTGATACAATATTGATTTGTACATAATTTATTTTGAGTTTATTTAAACGTCAGCTACTGTTTGAGTTGGGGGAACCATTCAGTATATGAATTGGGGTTTACAGATTTATTTTGAAAGCAATATAGATAATGTATGAATGTAATACCCATTTAATTTTTTATGAACTGTATCTTATTTTTGTGTGAATTAACACTGTTTTGTATTTAATTGACTTTTGATGATTATAATAAAAAATTCCCTTACTCTTTTCGAGAAGTGCCATGGGATCTTTAACATCCACCTGAACTACCACCAGAACAGGCAGATGGAACCTCGGTTTAATGTCTCATCTAAAAGACAGCACCTCAGGAGTACAGCACCCATTCATGCTGCACTATAGTGTCAGTACTGGGATTTAACCCAAGTGCTTGGCGTGGGGATAGAACCCACAGCCTTCTGATCTCCCGGCCTCAGAGGTGAGTGTGCTACAGTACCTGCTGAGCCACTGATACTGACATTACTAGCTAAGCTGTCAAAACTGTATGCAGACCAATGGCGATCCCCTGGATGCAGTGATTTTTGCCATCCAAAATATGGCAGCATGTTTTATGTGCCTTGGAAGTTGTCAATGCCATTCTAGTCCTTCTTTTCAAATCCTGTGGCTGGACCCTTTTGGTGTGAGACTGTAGCTCTGGCTTTCTTGGCCTGCTCTGCTGTTTCTGCTTCCCCAGGCTCTCCTAAAATACTCCCATAGATGGGATCCCCAGTAAGCTCCATTGCCGCTAGTGAGCACCAGTATGGTGACCCCAGGTGCCCCTTATAGTTTAGGTGGCCGGGCGTGAACAAAGTGACATGAGCCCCATAAAAATAAACTGCTTGCCTGCAGTTTAAAACATTTTTTTTTGCTCCTTATTTCAGCTTGCCCGGTGAAGGTGGCAGGAACTAATGCCACATCTAAGGTCCAGCTCATGCTGGACAGTTCATTGACACTCTGATTGTTAGGGACTCGGCATTCCAAGCCCCAGGGAGGATTCTGAGTGGCCAGTAACAGTCGCTGGGAAACTAGTTTTTTTTTTGGAAAAAACATTTTTTATTGCTCTGCTGCTTTATACTTATTCTGTGAACACAATAAATGGATAACCACAGCAGCTAGCTCTCTCTTCCAAAGATGGATCACTGATGTTCTGTATCCAGAAAGCTGAAAGTACAGGGCATTCATACCCTGGAAGACTCATGCCCTTCAAAGTACAGAGTACTGTTTCTTTGTTTTTATTATTTTATATCCAAAATATTTCAAGCATTCCATCACACATTGCCATTCAGGGGTGGGATTTACGAAACTGAAAAGACGTAAGACTAAGACCTTATCCAATAAATCAGATCCTAACTTTCACAAAGAATAGAAAAAGTCTGTACAGTTGAAGTAAAATAAAAAAAATACAAGAGAAAGACAGGCAAGTTACTGTATTTTTGTCACTGATAATGCTACGAGACAATCAAACCCTGCTTCAATATAGATAGTAATGTACTAAACCATTAAGATGCTAAAATACTGAAATATATCTATTTCTTTGTATACGACAAAATTACATCTCTGTTTGAAGCAGGGAGCTCTTTCAAGCACCCCAAAAAAATGTGGAGAAAATCTTGGCTGGAGGGAGACAGGGGATCCAGGGAGGTAAATTCAGAGCAAAATGTAATTACCTGTGATCCTCCTCTCACCCCTGTGTCAGTCACAGTGGTCCAAGCAGTGTTGGTGGTCCAGTAGTTGTGGCAGTCCCCAGAAAAAGTAGTCGACAACCACAGTGTGGGCTCTCTTTAGCCCCATATGCTGTTTTCTGTTTTTCTTTTTAAACAAAAGGTAAATGCCAGTCCCTCTGTAGTGGCACCCACAAGCATGGCCACATTGTTACGAGGGTGAGCGTTGAGAGGAGCAAGCTTCCCAGCAAGGACCCAAGGGAAGATCTCTCACCTGCCTGCAACCAGCCGGGCATCTAGCCCACATAACCAACCTCCTTTCTCTCCTCAAATGATCCCACGGTCACAGCAGTGAGTCTGTGGCTGCGCCAAAAAGCAGGTGCTGTCTGCCTGAACTATTATTTAAATTAATAATAATAAAAAAGAGAAGTTTCTTTTCACACTGAAGGTGCAATAATGGATGTCTGTGGCCATTAGTGGGGTCAGGACAAGGCCCCGGAGCAAGGGACCACCTGAGGGTGGATCAATTCAAAAGGATATAATTTGCTCTTATAAGGGAACATGGGGAAGAGGGTAGTCCTATTCAAAATTTCCTACATTTATTAAAATCATCCTCCATGCTTGGAACATAGGGAAGGGGTGGGTAGCATTCACATTAAGTAGATTCCAAAGGTGGAGCAGAGGGCAGGACAGGACTTGAATTAGATAAGAAACAGGGTTCCAAAAGGAGCAAAGGCAGGGCATACCTCTCAACTGTCCCTGATTTTACCACAGAAACATCCTCTGTTCCTCTTATTATTCCCATTTATTTTCACTGGCAAGCACATGTTACAGTCTAGTCTTCCTTCAGAAAATGCATTCATATGCCGGCCTGCCAGCACAGTGGTTGGATATCCGCTTGCGATGCTGACCACCCAGGTTCAGGAACAGACCTGGGTGTCAGGGGGCCGGCTGGTGGGGGGAGATGGCTCAAGCATCCCATGACAGCTTGCCATCTCCTGGGAGGAGTGGGGTTCACAGCCTGGTGTCTGCTGACCTCTGGCAGAGGCCAGAGGCATGGCAGTATGTCTGGTATGTCTGGTTCCACTGTGTAGGGGGCTCAACAGACATCAGCTCTTGCCTAGACATCACAGACATCACGCGACTATGGGGGAAGACCTGGAAAATGGCTGACTGGATGATGGTTGCTGATCCCTCACCACCATGAAGCCCCAGAGAAGCCAGATCTACACCGGCAACACCCAGGCCAAGTAAGTTGTGCTGCCTGGTCCCCACCGGCACCTTTTCCTTCAGAGGGGGAAACCTGTCTGATGAAGGGATATGTCAGGTTACCTGGGTGGGGAGCTGACATGTGGGGTGGTGGCTGGCAGTGGTGGCTGGCGGTGGGAGTAGAGTGCCGGTGTGGATCCTAGGTGGTCCGAAGGAGTGGCCAGCCGGAGAGCAAGGGAGAGAAAAAAAATGCTTTCAGTATTAAGCCACACATTACAGGATAGTTCTTTGGCTGATTAAACAATTTTTTGAGAATTGTCCCTGATTTTTTTACGTCCTGTCCCTGATTTGCAAGGCAGGAGGTTGAGAGGTATGAGGCAGCGTAAAGCCCCAGTTTTAGCCAAGCTAGCCAGTTGGGCTAGTTAATAAGGGCTAGCTGTCCCCAAAGATTTATTTTTATTGTTTGTTCAGAAATAAGCTCCAAGGGGGCCAGTTAGGGGAAGTAAGCCCCACAGTATAAAGTGAGAGTGCCCAAGGTGCTAAAAGTGGCTAGTAGCCAAGTGGCAAACAATAGCCAAGCTAGTGTTGTAAAATTGTAGAATTTGTTGATTTAAAGTGTAGTAGGGTGTCAGCTTCAGTCAGGAGCAAGGGGAAGGGAGTGGACCAGGCAGTTTGCCACCCCAGCAGCATAGTTGCTACAGCCCTAGTCAGTTGGCCACCACAGAAGCATAGTTGGCACAGCCCTATCCAAGGGCTACTAACATGAGTAACTGACCCATAGCCCCCTATAACACTAACCTTAGCTTAGCTACTGGTGGCCACTTGGCTACTAGCCACCTATATCACCCTGGGGCACTCTCACTTTTTAATCTGGGGTCTTTACAGACATCTTCCAAGTTGGATTAAAATAAGCACTTGGCAATTTTTTTCCTGTTTTTTGTTCCACAAGTGTGACTTAATTTCATTTGTTTGACTATCTGGCTAGTTGCCTATAGTCGCACAGCTGGACCGCTGTCCTAGGGCACACCATCACTACTCACACTGACTCTAGCCACCTATATCAACCTGGGGCAGTCTCATTTTATAATCTGGGGGTTACTTCCCCTAACTGGCCCCCCATGTGCGTATTTCTGAATAAATAAAAAAAAAAAAATGGAGGCCAGCTAGCAATTATTCAGTAGCCCAATTGGTTGGCTTGGCTATAACTGGGGCTTTACCCTGCCTTTGCTCCTTCTGGAGCCCTGTATACTATCTAATTCAGGGCCTGCCCTGCCCTCTACTCTGCCTCCGATAACTACTTAATTTGAATGTTGCCCCTGGCCTATGCTCCAATCCAGATCAGGATTTAAATAAATGTAGGTAATTTTGAATAGGGCCGCCATTTCACCCTATGCTCCCTTACTGGAGTGATTGTAAATACATTTGAATAGATCTTCCATTAGTGGTCCCTTGCTCCAGGGCCTTGCTTCACCCCACTAGATGCTGTGGCCATCCTTTATTGTGCCCTCTGAGTGAAAAGAAATATCTTTTTTTGAAATATAAATATTAGTTCAGGCAGACATCGCCTGCTTTATGGTGCTGCTGATGACTCAGTGCCCCAACTCAGGGATAAGTTCAGGAGAGAGGACATGGATTAAGTGTGGGCTGGATGCCCGACTGGGTGCAGGCAGGCAGGAGGTATTTCCTTGCGCATTGCTGGGTAGCTTGCTCCTCCCAATGCTCGCTCATCTAATGATGCAATCCTGCTTGTTGGTGCTTCCTCCAAGGGACTGACATTTACTTTTTCTTAAAAAAAAAAAAAAAACAGAAAACAACAAACGGGGCTAAACAGAGCCTACACCGCAGCTGCTGACTGTTGCTTCTAGGGACCACCACAATAACTGGACCACCGACACAGCTGGGACTGCTGAGACTGACACAAGGATGAGAGTAGTAGTAATAATAGTTTAATTTGTTCAGTCATATACCATTACAAAAGATAACAATTTTGTGCATTTTACAACAGAGTCTGGTCATTACACATCAAGAAGAAAAATTACACAGTATGACAACCAGTACAAAAGTATAAAATTAAATATGCAAATATAAGAATAAAACCATTATACAGATAATTAGTAAAGTGCACATTTCCACAATGAAATAATTCTTTGCAAGAATAAGTGATTATTTATGTTTGTTACATATGATTGAAATGGCTCTAAAATAACCTGCTACTTGTTTGATTATAAATTCATCTTCCACAGTCAACATAATCTCTAACAAAATACTACTATCCCTAGATCCAATTTGTGACCATATAGGCAATAGCTAGTGGGTTTTTGGCTTGGTATACCGGGGCAGGTAAACATTATGTTAACTATATCCTGTTTCTTGACAGGTACAGCTGCAACATTTAGCCTTTAACTGAATCAACTTCCTATATCTCTCTTTTAATACATTACTTTAAATAATTCCGTTATATATCTGGTAAATAGAGTTCTTAGGTTGACATCAGTAAGCACATCCAGGTAAAATCTATAAGCATACAAATTATCATTTTTAACCAGGCAAGGTGCAATCCATTATTTGGCTATGGCTTCACGGTCTTTTTCTTTGAAGTAATTTATAATTTTCTTCATTCAGTATATTTATATTTTGAGCTAATTATGATACCCATTTCTACATACCCTTTTAAGTATGCCTAATGCTGGGAAGCCCCTGCTAAAAAAGAAGAAACCGGCTGGACTTCAGGGCCAGAAGCTGGAAGGAATGTAAGGAGTTTTTGCAAAGGCACCAAGAGACCTGTGGAAATATCTGCTCGGATTGATGAGGACATCTGTATTGGGAAGACTGATAGTCTTCCCAGGGTGAGAACCCTGTTTTATTCCAGTATTAACTGTGTTTAATCTTGGCTGGTAATTAAAAGGGAGCTAATTTATTCAAATACTAGAACTGAAAGGAGTCTAACAGAGCCGGGTGTGAGCCAGCCTTGTGAAAAGCTCTATTGGACATACTCACCTCAGGGGTGGGAGCTCTTCGGGGGTTCAGACTGCTATATGGTTACATTAGAATATTAGTATTGGAAATTTTAAAGTTGATGCTGCTAAGATTTACGTTGGGCTAGGATTTGTTTGGGTAACTTTTAAATTTGGGGGGGGTGAGGGTTTGTTGTAAGGTCATTTGAGGGATGAGGCATGATTGATGCAAGGGTTGGGTTATTATACTATATTTGTATAAGAAGGGTGTTTGGTGAGTGTGAGATCTGATTGTGGTGTCTGAGTGAATGAGTGTTGTGGCAATTGGGGCAATGTGTTAGGTGATAAAGATTACGGTCAGGCAGTACTCCCCCTCGACATTAAAGGGTTTGTATCTAGTCTGCGGTCCGGTTGAGCATCATCACAAGAAAAGTGTGAGGTGTTTGCACAGTTCTTTGCTGATAAGGTATCCTCCATCAGGACAGGGATCAGCCAATGCCTCCCCATTGGATCTTGCACTGATCAACCGGTGGTACAAGTAACCAGGTGACTTGGTCTACCTTTAGCAAGCTGGCAGTAATGGATATAGTGAGGATCATCTAGACTCCACAGCCCACCTAATGTAGTTTGGAACCTGGCCCAACTCACCTTCCTGTAGGGTGTGTTGAGATTATCAGCCCAGTCCTTACTGGGATAGTGAGGGTTTCATTGGAGAGAGGGGTCTTTCCCGACCCTTTAAAGGAAGCAGTGGTGCGACCCCTCCCTTGACCATGACTGCCCAGCTAACTACAGGCCTGTCTCTAACTTGCCTTTTATAGGTAAAGTTATTGAGAAGGTAGTCACATTACAGCTGGAGGATCATTTGACCATCCACAATATCTATGATCCTCTCCAGTCAGGCTTCAGGAAAAGGTATAGCACTGAGACTGCTCTGGTATGGGTGCTTAATGATCTCCTGATAGCTAGAGATTGGAGAGCTCATTCCATCTTGGTTCTTCTAGATCTCTCAGCAGCCTTTGACACTGTGGACCATGGTGATCTGCTCGAGCACCTTCATTTTTTCTGTGGACTGGGGGGCAGTTCTCACTGGTTTTTATCATTCCTCGAGGGCAGCTTCCAGAGAGTTGTGTCCAGGGTTTATTCCTCAGCCCCTCAAGGTCTGCCCTGTGGGGTCCTGCAGGGCTCGGTGCTATTCCCCATGTTGTTTGCAGTGTACATGCTGCCCGTGGAAGACATTATAAGACAGTATTGTTTGAGTTTTCAGTGCTGTGCAGATGCTTCTCAACTCTACATGTCTTTTGTACCTGACCAGGAGTTAGATACTGTCTCGGTGTTTAACAACTGCCTCCAGGAGATACAGAACTGGATGAGTGAGAGCTGGCTGAGGTTGAACCCAGGAAAAATGGAGGTACTGGTTGTGGACCCTGATCGGAGGATGGCAGGGACATGGGGGGGCCCTCGAGTTTACATCTCGGAGGGGCCCCGCTTAATGCTTTGGGCCAGGTGTGGAACCAAGGGATGATATATGTTGAAGGCCTGACCCTGAAGGCTCAGGTATCTGCCGTAGTCAAGTCTTCCTTTTACCATCTAAGGAATATCGCCAAGGTAAAGCACCTGGTCCCATCCAAAGATCTTTCCACTCTGGTCCATGCCTTTGTCACCACGCATCTTGATTACTACAATGTCCTCTACTTAGAACTCCTGGGAGTGGATATCTGCCGATTGCAACTAGTGCAGAACGCAATGGCAAGACTGTTAACTGGAACTCCCAGGTCCAGCCATATACCACCTGTTCTGCATGAACTGCACTGGCTGCTGATACAATGGCAGATCACCTTCAAGGTCGTGTTGTTGGCCTATAAAGCCCTACAAGCCCAGGGACCTCAGTACCTGCAAGATCTGCTGTTTCCTTACTTCCCCTCTCGTTCACTCTGATACTCTGATGAGGGATTGCTAGAGATTCCCAGGGTATGTCTGAAAACATCTCATGTAGATCATTTGCCTTTATGGCTCCTACCCTGTGGAATTCTCTGCCTCGTCGGATATGAGATAGCCTGACCACAGAGGGATTTAAAAATTCCCTTAGGGACCATTTATTTGCACAGGTATTTGGTGGGTCAATGGAAATTTGATTATGTGGCTGCACTTTAAAACTGAAATTGAATTTTTAATAATTTTAATTGATTGTATTATTGTTTTAAAGTTATTGGAATATGTATTTTATGTTGGATATTATGTGTATTTTTTGTAAAGGCACCCTGAGCCTTGGAAGGGCATCTAATATAAATAAAATGTTGCTTGTTTACTTGCTTGCTTGCTGTTGAAACCCATGATCACATAAGACCTTTTCAAGATGTTGATACCAATTTGTTTGTTTACATCCTATGCTGATCCACTTCTTTTTAAGTTGGCTTGCGCATGCGCAGCCAACATATTGCGGTAGTATCAGAGTTGGAGGCATGGTCACTGTTGGGTGAATGCAGGGCATGCATCAGTAGGCACGTCCCTCATTCACCAATAAGCCAGCAGCAGGTGCTGACATCATGAATCCCTAATGTGGCCACCAGGTCTAACAAAAGGTCCACTGCAATGATAGTGAAGCTCTCATGCAGCGCGATCACTATACGCCTCCCAACGTGCATGCAGCATGGTGGCACTGACTGCCGCCACCTATTACAATGCCAACATGGGAGCCCACTCACTGTCAGCATAATGACCCCCCCTGCCATTTAAAATGTACGCTGAGGGGGTGCTCAATCCCCCTCAGCATCATGCATGGCCCCCCAACAGTCTTTCTTTGCCGACAGGGGACCCAATCCCCGTTGGCTTTAATCCCCCTTTGTCTTTATTTTGTGACTGGGGGAGCCCACTCCCCATCAGCATAATGTCCCCCCCTGCTTTTGTTGTGTGATGAGGGGGGGTGCCCAATCCCCCTTGGCTCTTGTTCCCCCCCCCTTTGGTATGTGCCGACAGGGGTGCCCAATCCCTGTTGGCAAAGCATCCCCCCAAAACAACACTTAGGTGGCATGCTGGGAGCCCACCCCAGCATGCCAAATCCCCTAGAAAGAAAAAAAGTCCTGCTATGTTTTTTTTTGTTTGTTTAAATCCTGTAAAAAATAAAATGGTCCCTCGTCGTCTCCCTGCCACATCCAGTAACCCGTGCGCAACCTCTGTGCACCCTGCCTCCCCACACCCCCCCTCACTTCATACTTACCTCCGGAGTCAGACGCAACAATCTTCGGTGAACCAGGAACACGTCTGCACTCGTCAAAGCCGACCACGAACTGAAGAAATGCTGGTAAGCTGTTTAATGGTATAAATTGGGTTTTTTCAACTTTGGTGCATATCTCAGCCATTTTTGGGAATTTTTGCACCAAATGTTCGACATGGGGTTATTGGGACCCCTCCTCATGAATTCAGGCACTGTCATGGCGTTATTCGGTCCCAAAAGGTGATTTTGCTGTCACTGCAGAATCACCTTTGGGACTGATGTCAATGACAGTGCCACTTCATGAGGGGCTCATAAAAAGCCTATGTTGCAAATTTGGTGGAAAAAATCTGAAAAATGACTGTTTTACGAGCGTGTGTTGCGCAGTTTCCACGCACACACGTAACTTCGTGAATTTGTAATATTTTCACTCCAGATTTCAACACTGGCATTTTTCCACACCTCCTTCTGAACAATACAGCCATCATTTTACATATCCTGGCTGAAAAGTGTTTTTACATGTCCAGCACAGAATAGCGTGATCACTGTGTGAAATCAGTTTTCGGGACAGTTTGAGGAAATGACGCTGACAGTGGTGATGAGCAGAGGTTCTAAAATGCCTATTTTGAAAATTTGGTGATGAAATTCCATAAAATGACTGCGTTACAAGTGTGCATTGCGCAGTTTCCACACACCCTTGTAACTTCGCAAATTTGCAATATTTTCATGCCAGATTTTCAAAACTGCCATTTTTTCACACCTCCTTATGAACAGTACTGCTGTCATTTTTCACATCCTGCCCTAAATGTGTTTTCGCACCTGTGCCGCACAATGGCATGGTCACTGTGGGAAATCAAAGTTTGGGACACATTAACAAAATCACAGTGTCACTGTTCATGAGGGGAGGTCCCAAAATGTCTATGTTAAAAATGTGGTTTAAAAAAATCCCAAAAATAATTGGGTTACAGACGTGTGTTGCACAGTTTCTATGCATGTTCATGACTTCACCCATTTTTCATATTTTCTCTCCAGATTTTCAACGTTGCCATTTTTTTACATGTCCTCATGAACAATACAATTATCATTTTCCACATACTGCCCAAAATGTGTTTTCATCCCTGTGTCACCAAATGGCATAGCCGCTGTGCAAAAGCACCTTTCAGCTAACAAACTGATAGTGCTGATCTTCATGAGGTGGGCTCACAGAAAGCCCATGTTGAACATTTGGAGTGAAAATACCAACACTCACCTATGGGTTACAGTTTCCAACTGTAGCACCCCACCCTGTAAAGACTGACAGGTGTCAGGGGTGTGACTTGAGATCATCAGCTGTAATGCTTATGCCATTCCACCCCAACCCCCCACCTGTAACCAGTGACAGCCATCGTGATGTGTCTTGCAGTGTTCGGCCACAAAGTTCACCCCATTCTCCTATACTGCACCAACTTCAGTGTATTTTCTCATGGAATGGGGTACGTATAATGCCCAAAGACCCCAAAGCACACCACGACACTTGTCAGTGTCTACAGGGAAGAGTGAGTTAAAATGGCATGAGTGTTATAGCTGACGACCCAAAGGCACACCCCAATGCCTGTCGGTCTCTGCAGGGTGGGGATGGGGTTGGTGTCACTTCAGTACTTCACTGCCATTCCTATTATGTGCCTCTAACTCCTGCACTACCAATGCCAATGCCAGCGAGACAACATTCGGCATTGGCAAATGGTTGTTTTCCATGAGGCACTCATATGGTAACCTGTGGATTCCATTCTGATAATGTTAATCCAGTATCCTATTAGTCTGGCCACAGGAAAAGCATCCAGGCTAGGAAAGCCTAATCTGACTCTAACTAAGGGAGCAGGTATCGAACCCTCAAGGCCAAGAACTGCTCTAAGCAATTTGTTTAGTGGGATTTCTAGTGCTTTTGCTTTTCCACACTCCCATATTTCATTTATATATAATGTCTGAGGAATATACCTTGTTTGCACTGCTTTTAGCATAGGTAAAACTGTGTGGCCCCCATATGTAATATTAAATTTCAGAAGTGCACCAATTGTTTATTTGAGTTTTACAGATTGGGTTTTCGTATGATGATCCCAATGTCCATTGTTTGAAAAGGTTAAGCCTAAATGTATGTAGGTTCTAACAGTCTTTAATTTGTTTTTCTTTACTTGTGAGAATTTAGAAGTATCCTTGGAGCCAAACACCATAACCTGACTTTTATTTGCTTTTATTCATAAGTTATAAGAGTGTGCTTAATCATTTAATATATTTAATTTCCTTTGAAGCCCTGATTGTGTTAGAGCAAACAGGGCAAAGTCATTGGCATAGGCCAAGACTAGACATGGCCTTGTGCCAATTAGTGGATAGTCAGAGTGAGAATGCAACAATTTTACAGGTAACTGATGTAATATATATATATATATATATATATATATATATATATATATACACTATATAGATATATATTTATAAGATGGGTAAAAAAAGAATCTCCAAATCCAATCTTCTGATTGTATAAAACACATCACGTAACCTTGCGTATAGCAGAGCGCGACCGCACACCTGCACTTTAACCCCCCTCCAAAACAATTTTGATATTTTATAAGATAGATAAACCATTCTGAGGTGTGCGGCCATGCTCTGATATATGCACACCTTGGGTGGTTGATGCTACAGCGTGTGGCTTTGTGCATACAACACACACCAAGGCATGTGTATATTAGAGAGCGAGTGTACACCTCAGAGTGATTTATCTATTACAGATATATATATGTGTGCAAAAGAGAACTGGAACATAACCTTGTCTGACACCTCATTTGTCATAATTTTTGCACAGAGTTGCCCCATTACTCCCACTCTTAATTGTGCCCAAGTTCTGCTGTAAAGCTCATTTATAAAGCTAATTAATTTAAGTTGAAAGCCTTTTTGCAACATAATCTGCCATAGACTATTGCCTGAAATATTATGAAATGCAGCAATAAAGTCAACAAAAAGTCTACAAAAGTCTACAAAAAGTTTTCGCTTTCTCAAAAATATGGATTTTTCAATCAGGTGAAAAAGGGTAAAGCAATTATCTGAAGTGCTATGCCCTGCACAGAAGCCAGCTTGATATTCTAAGATATTGCCTAGTTTGACTAACTGTTCTAGTAATCTAGCAAGTATAATTTTAGAAAATATTTTACCGTTTATGTCTAGAAGGGAAATAGGTCTGTACATGTTGGGGTCAGATCTCTCACCTTTCTTGAACATAGAAACAATGGTTGCACCTTTCTAAGATGTTGGAACACTACTGTTTAATATGCATAAATTATAAAATGGAACCAATAATTTTGCCCACCGAGAAGGGGCAGTGAAATATATTTCTGCTGAACTTAAATCAAGCCCAGGAACCTATTTCTTTTTCAAGTTGGCAATTGCAAAATACATTTCCTGGTATGTCACTGGCCTAAAACATGCTCTGTTTACTTCCATTTCCCCTTTGGTTGGAATGTCATTGATACCAAGGTCAGGGGCAATGTGAGGAAGTATTATTTCACAGAGAGGGTAGTGGATGCATGGAACAGCCTTCCTGAGGAGGTTGTGGGGTCTAAAACTGTGGGAGAATTCAAGAATGCATGGGACAGACATAAGGCAATTCTTGTGGGGGGTAGGAAGAAATAGGCTGTTGGTTAACTAGGATCTGCGGCCTATCCTGTAGGTAGGGAAATGGGAAGACTAGATGGGCCAAGCGGTCCTTATCTGCCGTCAAAGTCTATGTTTCTACGTCTAAAGAGGTTTATTTATTTTTTATTTATTTATTATTAATTTATTTATTTATTACAGTCTTGGATTACAACCTTTGAGCTAGAAGCTCGTTTACAAAGTCTCCACGTCATGGCCAGTAAATTAACAAAGTAGTTAAGTAGATTAACAGAGAGCAGGATAGCATAACACTAAACAATATAACAATCAATAGTACAAGGAGAAATCTAACTTTCTGAGGTAGAAAGGCGGGGCAGGGTTTGGGGGGATGGGTAAGATTCGGTGGCACCTAAGTTGTCATTAATTGAGCTGAAGAAATCTCAGGGAAGAACATCGCTGAGGTCTGTGAAGACCTTGTTGAAGATGTTGGCTATAGTCTTGGGGTCCTGAATTATTTTGCTGTCCAGGTTCAGCATTGTCGGAGTATTCCTGTCAGGTTTTCCAGTTAAGGACTTAATATTCACCCAAATCTTGCTGGTGTTGCCCCAGGAGTTTGCAAGTGCCATCTTGAAATATTGGGATTTTGCCTGGTGATTGGCCTGGGTGCATTTGTTATGGGCAGCCTTGTAATTCTGAAGGTCAACAGGGGAGCCTGATCTTTTTGCCTTGTGCCAAAGGTTGGGGAGATATCCAGGAAGTGAGTGCTCCACTAACCTTTCTTTTGGTGAGGGGGGGTGGCGGGCAAAAATATTTCAAACAGGTTAGTGTAGTGATTAATTTATTGTTCTAGTGGAATATAAGAATTAAATTGTTTTTTGCTTTTGTTAGTACCCCTTCCTATGAGAAGCCAGAAAGACTGCTGGTCATTTTTTTGAAATACTGTAAGCATGTCTTCCCACTGTTTTAGTTGAAAGGCCCTGTGTTTGTTTTTCAGGAACTCTATAGATATTTCTTGCCTCATTTAATGACTTAAATGTTCTCCTCTTTCTCACAATTATTGCATTTCTTATGCATTTTGTCAAAGCTTGCTTCTTTTGAAAGCATTCATTAGCAAACCAGGTAGTGGGGACCCTATATCCCCATTTCGCATTGTGTTTATTTAAAATTACTTCCGATACTGTTCAGACACTTCAGTGTAATTTAAGACATTCATTCTATAGTAAGATCACTTGCAAGATTGGCCTCAAGTTTGCCAATAGCCTTCTTTATAGTCATGACTATAGCCTCCATATTCCCAATATCCCATCTGATTTTAGCTTGGTTTCTAATTTCAAAGCCAGTTAGCTTGGTTAAGTTATTAGCAGATTTCGGTCCCCATTTCAAAATCAAGGAAAAGTGATCGCTCTCCTCTCTCTCTGGAATTGTCAGTGATGACCAATTTTCCATTGAGTCATTCCAAGAAAGAAAATCCAGGGTTGAAGCACCCATGGCATTACAGTAGGAAACGTTCCCTTTCAAATCATCTGCAATTCTACCATTTATGGGTGCAAGATTATGTGCTGTAAGTATTGCTATAAGTTGTTTTTCCCAGAGGTATTTCATTTTGTATCCAGAAAGGATCTACTAAATTTAGGTACATTATTAAATAACCAACTGTGTATATCACTGGCAGCATACCCATCAAAGCTGCCTAAATGCACATTAAAATCACCACATAAAAGGATGTTTTCACAACCTGTCATTGTCCAGCTATGATGAATCATAGAATCTAATGCTTCCCACATAGAGGTAGAAAAGTATTTGGAGTTGGTTGGTGGAATATAAACATTTAACAAGCAACAAGAAAGATTGGGAGATTGTAATAAAAAGGCCTGTGCAAATGGGTAACTAACTATCTATCAAATGCACAACCAGATTGCTATCAATTTTGACCCACGTTACCAAGCCACCTGACATTCTGTCTGATTTTGTCAATTTATTTCCAGCGAGATGAAAACAGGTATACCTGTTCAGAGCACAACAAGGATGAGAGGATGACTGCAGGTACTACCATTTGCTTTGAATTTACCTCCCTATGCCACCTCTTTCCCTTCAGCCACACTTTTTCTTCATGTTTTCCTTTTTGGGGCACTTGAAAGCACCACTTGACTGTTCTCCTTCTCAGCCAATTCAAACTCCCCAAGGGCCATTACTGACCACTCTCAGAATCCTTCCTGGCATTCAGGATACTGAGTCCCTAACAACCAACTGTGCAGCATGAGCTGGACCTTAGTTGTGGCACTAGCTTATGCCACCGTCACTGGGCAGGCTGTAATAATGAGAGAAATATTTTTTTTTATTTATTACTGTATTTATCCTCCTGGCCTGCTTATGATATCCACCCCCTGGCCCTGGCAGTCACCCCCCCAGACCCTGAGCCCTGATTACTTGGCAATTATGGGCAATCTGGGGGGTGGCATACCAGCATGCCAGCGGGGACTTCACGGAGTTGGCAGTCAGTTTTCTTGCTTTTCGTTGTCCTCGTCCCCTCACAGCTCTAATTGCATGCATGTGGAGATGCACGCACATTACATCACTGCTCTACTAGTCTCCCGTGGTCTGGTGCTGCTCCACATCCTCCACCAGGGTGCAGCCAAGGAGTGGGATGACATGCCCACCCACCCTGGGAGAGTAGAGCTGTCATCAGATGCTCAGTCCTCTCCTTCCCCTGCAAACTCTTGGCTGCCTGAGCTCACTTCTGAACCCAGGTCTCCAGTGAGGCGAGAGGTGTGGTGTCCAGCACCTTAATCCTCTGCACCACTAGGCCAGCATGAGAAAAATACTTTTTAAACTTCAGGCAATCCGTTTATTTTTATGGGGCTCCTGCTACTTTCTTCACCCCCCTTACCAACTAAACTATAAGAGGCACTTGGGTTCACCTTACCGAGGGCAACAGAGTTTTCTGGGGATCCAATCTTTGGGGGTATTACACTCCTGCCTATGCCACCAACTGAAACAGACTCAAAAATTAAACATCCTTTAAACGAGAGGCTGTTGTACCTCCCCCTCATCCCTCTCATTTTGAAGACTGCTTCTTCATCATCTTAGCACAAAAGTAGCACCAACAGTCCTCTTTGGTAGCTTCTGACAAGAAGTCTTGTCCCCCACTATTTTCCTTCCTATTGGCCAGATGGCTGGTCTGAGCCAGGACCATTTGCCATTGCTACACAAATATTGAGAACAAAATGCCATTAAAATGAATAGGCCTATTTACTTTTCAATGGGCCCATTCATTTCAATGTTGATTTTTCTGGTCATTTTGTGCTGGGCTAGTGAAAATCCTGTTGCGCCGGTGGATATTCCCTGCTGGCTAGTGTCTGAAAAAGATTAGTTTCGACCCCGTAACAGAAATCTCTTTTTTATTAAGTATGCTTTATTAATTTTCAATAATGCAATACACAAACAACAAAACAAACTCTAATAAAAACCAAACAAAGAAAAAATACATCACTACAATAAAAAGAACCCCCCATTAAAAACAACCCCCCTCACCAAAACAGATATTCCCCCAAACCCACAAAAAAACTCCAATACAAATAAAATAAAGAAAAAAATACCTCAATACAATAAACAGAACTCCCCATTAACAACAAACCCCCTCCTACTCAAACAGATGCTGCCCCCCAAAAATCACTGCTACCAAATAAGTAATAGAAGAACAATGGCCTCCCGCAACCTAACAATAACAATAGCTAGGCATGTAATGGATCCCATTCCAAAAAAAAAGCTGAATGCTTATGATGAACATTTGAAATATGCAATTCTATATTTAATGCACTGAAGAGTTCTTTATGCCATTTAGAACAAGTAGGAAGTTGATCATCAAGCTAATGCCGTAATATAATACGTTTTGTATCAGCCAATATGAGAGCAATATAATTTCATTGCTATGTAAACAGAATATCCTTGTACCTTCCTAAAATACAAATGTCCATAGTAAACCAGTCATCCAATGCAAAAGAAGAGTCCAACCTTGTTTTAACAATGTGTCAGAATGGCACCGCCTTCTCATGTTGCCATAACATGTGAAAAAATGTACCCTCTTCCTTGTGATAGCTGGAACAACCAGGCTGACTATGCCGATCCATTCTAAATAAACATGAAGGAGTAAAATACATATTGGATAAAATTTTAAACTGGAGCTGCCTGTAGCAATTCTGTTTAATCATTTTATATAAATCCTTCCAGACCATAAGCAATTTATGCAAACCCCAATCTTAGAAAGGGAATTCTGCCAATAATATGCTATACCGGAAGGCTTAGATGGATCTAAGTATTGATACAGGCAGTACAATTGAGCTACGGCATGGTGAGAGGCAGCTGTAGAAATCATGTCATCAATAAGGGAAGAAAACTGATCAGACCAGGAGGAAGAACCAAAATTAATGATAGTCACCCTCGACAACTGTAAATACTTGAAAAAATGCTTGTGCTCTAATTTAAACATGGTCTGAAAAGTTGTAAAATTAGATAATCGATCCACCAAAAGTAAAGCTGAGACCAGCATGATAGGGTCAAAAGGAAGAAAAAAAGAGTGGTTGCGCTAAACAGTCTTAACTGTGAAACAAAAATAGTGACAAAGTTACGCATGTACAAGTAAGGACCAATAAATAGGTGTGTCTTTCAGGGAATAAGGAAGAGCCACAGGGAAAACACGTAATAGTGACTGGGATTGCAAACAAGCTCCCTTACAAAAAGCTGACTCCAAAGTCAACCACTGCAGCAGGTAATTGTCCTGAAATTCCTCAGAAAGATCACTTCCTGAAAATATGGACCCGAAGCTGAGGTACAGTCTACCTCTTTAAGTCTTGTTTAATATTGCTCAATAAAGGATCCAAATTAAATATATGTAAAACGGTAAGGCAGTAGGGATAACAAATTCCTAAACGAGAGATTTTAAGATTCCCATTTTAAACCCAAAGAAAGAATAAAGGCCTTATAGTTTATGGAGACCTATTGTTACACACGGAAATCCATCTAAGTCAAAATGTTGTTACACCACAGTAGAAAATTCTTAGAATGCTGTATCTCCACACTGTGGTGTAACAACATTTTGGCTGGTTTTCAGAGTGCTTGAGACAGTTCTCTCTCCTCAATGGGCAAAACTGCCATGCACAGCTCAGCATTCAAAAAGTGAATACTGTGACAGGATGGTGGCTGCTTTTTTTTTTCCCAAGATGGCTGAGGACCGTGTAAACTTCATGGAGGATACTGTGTCTGTTTGCCTTATTTAACACATTTTTATATAATGCTATAGTTTAGTAATAGTGGGTCTCCATACACTGTATAAAATACTAGCTGGGTGACTGTGCGCAACAAGCCTGAAATGTCACCTCAGGGTTGTGATTCTGTGGGACCTCTCGAACTTTGCTCTTGAGGTCTAATGGAATCCGAACTCCTCACTGGCAGAACAGGCTGGTTGTTCACAGTTGCCCAGCTAGTATTCTCTCTATCTACAAGAGCATTAAGCAGCAAAACCTTAGTGTTTTTGAGATTTAACTTATAAGCGGCAATACCCCCAAAAGATGCGATTTCAGAGAGGGCAGCCAAAATAAAAGTGACAGGTTGAGATAAGTGCAGCAAAATATCATCAGCATGTACAGAAAGCTTATGTTTAGCTCCACCCATGGAAATAACCTGGACCCATGAGTTCCCTTTCAGTTTCAAAATAAGTGGTTTCAAATACATATGAAATAAAAACGTGTAGAGAGGACAACCTTGACAAGTTCCAGTGTTGCTGGAAAAGGGGGTGGAAAGAACTCCATTACATAAAATAGTCACTGATGGCTGGTCATAAAGAAGACAAAGCTATCTAATGAATTCCTCAGGTGCATTGTAAGCTTGAAGCATTGTAAACAAACAGGGCCAGGACACCTGATCAAAAACTTTTTCGGCATCCAAGGAGATCAGAGCTGCAGGGTCTCTGGTCCCCTTGAAGTTCTCGGTCAGGACAAAAAGCTTGCAAGTTAGGTCACTGGAATGCCAGCCATCTGTGAAATCTCTAGCACCACCATGCATGGTGGCCAGATGTGGGGAAGTGACTGTCCCATACCTCTCAATTGTCCCTCATTATGAGGGACTTCCTTCATTTTACCCCTCAGCATTGATGTGTCCCTCATTGGAAATGGTGTTGCCACAAAGAGAAGGTGCTGTGAGCAAACAGCTAGTCTTTGGCAGTGTGGGGTCCAGCTGCAGGAAGGGGTGAGGTTCCAGCTGCAAGGTGGGGGGTCCAACTAATGGGGGGCAAGATCTGGGGGACTCATCCTGTACCTCTCAACTGTCCCTCATCATGAAACTAGCTTCATTATACCAACCCTCTGGGCTCCCACTGTAATGGATGCAGGCTCACCATTACAGCCCAAATCACCCCACTCCCAATCAAGTAACTAAATCATGGGTACTTTCGGGTCCAGGCAAGGGAAGTTCTGTGGAAATCCTGATTCTGGAGAGTCAGTGGGAAGTACCTGCAAAACAAAGGTTACACAGATGTCACAGATCCATAGTTCTTAGGGAAAAATAGTACAGATAGGACAGATAGTAAATAAAATTATACTTGTCTGACAGGCAGAGGTCAAAGTCCCATCAGATTTGTATAAGTAAAGGGAAAATATATTAGATATGTAGAAATGTCAATAGTGAAAGTAGAGACAGGATAGCACACATATAACAGGGTACAGGACGAGGATAGAAATAGAGTAAGAGGTATTTTTGTTTAAGGCTTTTGGGGAGGAGAATACACTCACCTGCCTAGAAGAGGACCAAAGTCAAAAGACCCTGAAGAGGACTGGAGTCAGATGACACAGAGGAACTGACCAGAGGAATGTGCAACTCATCATCTCCTGGCCAGGTCAGCTAAAGTCACTTATTCCACAACACCAAGATAAGGAAGAGCAACTGGGCTGGGCTTGGAGGAAGGGTGACCCATTCTGCTGGGCTTGGGCACTAGTAGGATCCACTGGGATGAGCTTGGGTGTAAAGGGAGGTCCTTTGGGCTGTGCTTGGGTGCAGGGGAGGATCCACTGTGCTGGCTTGGGTGCAAGAGAGGAACTCAGTGGGCAGGGCTTATGTGCAGGTGGGGAACCCAGTAGGCTGGGCTTGGATGCAGAAGGGGATTCGGTGGGCTGTGATGGGGGAAAGACAAAGGAGACAAAGGGGGCAAGCTAGCTAAAGGAGATAACAGTCTCTATGGAAATAAAAATAAACTTCCCAACCAACACCGACAGTGGGCTGCGAGGTATGGAGAGGTTTGCTGGGACTGTTGCAGAACAGATAAAATCAATTAAGTGCCACTTTTGTATAAAAGAAGTAATGGTTTATTGTGATTTTTTCCAGCTTAGTTGCTGCATGCATGTTAAGCATGCTACTTGCAAACCTGATGAACTTTATAGATAAGGTTCACTTAGGTTCACTTGATATATGCAAACCACCTGCAAACACTGAACAATTTTGCATGTGGCATACATTCTGCATGAATGCTGCATACTTGTATTTCTGTAAGGGACTGGTGCACTCAGGAGACTGACAACATGACCTTGGGGGCTGACATGGCTAAGGCTGGGGATGGGACTTGACAGCCTGCTGCCAGGGCTAGGAGGGGTGCAAAATGGAGTATGCCACAAACGCAATCTCTTGGTTTGCCTGTACCAAATGCTGGTACTAGCGGCAGTGCATACGTGGTGTAGGTTTACCATAACCAAGCTATTTGTATGAACCTATGGTAGTAACATTAACTGTGAAATGGAGAAAGGATAAAAAAATTAACAAAAAATTAATTTAAATTGAAATAATCTAAAGAAATGTGCATGAGTGGAATTAACTGAAAAATTCTGTTAGTAAAACCAGAATAGCAAAACTAATTTGAACATTTACAAGGAGTTTCCATTATGTTAATGATAACAAATATTAACTAAACATTTGCACTGTGTTTTTAGTGCTACTGTAGCATACCGTATTGTATCTCTAATATACCAAGGTCAGTGTAGTGGTAAAGAAGTGTACAAGAAAGCATGATTAAGTGTGTGCAGTGCTACTACAATGTACATCTAAAAAAACAAAGATAATGCAGTAGTAAAGAAGTGTACAAGACAAATTGTTAGGTGTTTGCAGTGCTACTACAGTGTGCATATAAAAATAGCAAAGATAATGCAGTGGGAAATGAGTGTAACAAAATGTCAATTCAGTAGCCAGCCCAGTGTCTCTGAGGGTTGGAGGCACTGGATGTCACACCTCGTGCTACTCTGCCGACCCAGGTTCGGGAAAGAGCCAGGGTCACTGGGAGTCAGCTTGGGGTGATGGAGGGATGAGCTGGATTGAGCTGCTGATTGGTAGCTCTCCACTCCTTGGGAGGGTTTGGCACCATTCCAACTAGCTGACAGTGTCGGGTTGGGAGGACGATGTTAGGCATTTGGCAGGATCCGTGTTTCAGCACGGCATCTACTGGGACTCTAGTCCTCTGCACTGGTGTTCTCAGGGGCAGGGATTCAGGCTTTACACAGTCATCTACATAACTACAAAAAAAATCTAGGCCTTCTACTGTGCCACACAATCCCTGCAAGGGGGGGACAAAAGAGCACAGAATAGTCGGTTCACCACCAACTAGCCCTTGCCATCAGTTGGAGATAAAATGTCCCCATAAAAAAAAAAAAGAAAAGAAAGAAAGTCAATGCAGTGTATTTACAGTGCAATTAATAAAACCAGTGATAATTCTGTCTATGCTGTGTTAACACTAAAATGGGACTCTAGATTGCAGTATACACTCCATTTACCTCTGGGTGCACTACATGTTATGTGTTCCATGTGCATCATACATGATCCATCAGACACAACACTGTCTGTTTGTCTTGTCTGTAGAAAAGGGAAACACCGACAGTTCTAATGATGACAATACTCAGGAATGGGAATGTGGCCTCTGGACCACAGGTGTCTATATTATCATCAAAACACAAAAAATGCTGTGTGCTTAGAGTACAATGTAGCACCTCAAAATATAGAGCCAAACAAATATACAAACAGCTGTGCAAAATGATAGTACTGTATACAAGTTAAGCTGCTCAGTGCTTTAATGTGAAAATGGGTCACACAGATCAAAAAAGCCCGCAGCAATTCGAACCCTTGTGGGTTTTCATCAGGGGAAGGGCACAAGCATTCAAAGTGTTGGGACTTTATTGATCTGTCTGACCTATTTGCATATTACAGTACAGAGTAGTTTAACTTGTATGTTATCTTCTTTTTGTGCACCTGTGTGTATGTTGATTTGTCTATATTATAAACTGGCATACTATTTTCTCCATTCCTAATCCCTTGGATGCCATCATCATTGTTTTCAGGACAGCCTGGGCAGGATGTGGCACCTGCCAGGTCTGAGTTATGTATATATAGCGGGGTATACTATTGGGTTATTCTGTCTGTGCTTGACAGTGCCATGTGCACAGTTCTGTACAGTCATTACACTAAAAATCTCACATGTCATTTTTGTCTTACAGTCATGTAACCCCTAGGCGGCTCTACTCTTAGAGTAACACCCCTGCCTACTACCTATGAGGTAGACTGAGGGGGGTTGGGTTCTCAAACTTACATTACGTTCAACCAGTTGTGCAGTGCCTCCACTCAGAGTATACCTTTAAAGTGGGCTAACTGTTACCTGGTACAACCCCCTGAGAGTTCATACCACCCACAATTACCATTTACCACCCAAAACATGACCCAATATTCAGATCCCCACATTTCTAGTATGTTGCAATTAAAGACTATCTAATAATATGTTCATGACAACCATTTTAGGAAACAAGTAACAATAGTATTTATTTGGGGAACATAGGAGTTAGGGTGGAGAAACAGGAGGAACAGAGGTCATGGGGATCAATATTTACAAATGTACACGTTTGGATTGTGCAGGTGAACCCTCCAGCTGGGTGACTATCATTTAAGCAGAAAAGAGAATGACATTTTACCAACCCATAAAATATCCAGAGCCCTGGCTAGCTAAGCTGCTGACTAATTAGATGTTACACAGTTATTCTTCCACACTGGTACCAGATCCCAGACACATGTAAAACCCTGCAATGTCACACTATATCCTGGGTACCCAGATACCAAAGTCCTGGATGGCTGCAGGCCTCGTGGAGGTTGCAGCTGGTGGCGTTGGTCGGCTTTGATTCAAAAGGAAAGGATTAACCTGAAAGACAGCTTAACAACATTCTATTTCTCTAGCAGAGGTGTAGGAGTTGCCCTGCATTTTGCAGAAGAGCAAGGGTTGCCCTGCATTTGGCTGAAGAGCAGGGATTGCCCTGCTTGTCACAGACCGAACATTTCAAGAGGATGGTAACCAGCCAGGTTAAATTAGATGGAACAAGGATCTGCAATCCTATAAAATTCAGCAACTTTATATGGTTGTCACATCCAGCACATTTATATCTCTAGGCACACTCAAAAAGGTGGAACACTGTCAATTCCAGAATACTAAGAACAGTCCTAAATTGACTTTGAGGTCTCAGTTCCTTAATATGGCAATGCGGCTATGGCTCGCAGCTCCACAGGACAGTCTTCACCAGATAGTGGACACAGGTGCATACACAGCACATTTATATGATTTTTTCTGACACGTGCATCTTGGCACATTTCAGATACTACTAGGCTCACGCTGTTTGGCCTCTCTTGGGTCCCCCAGCAACAGCTACGATATGCAAAAACAGTTCCAGAGCTCAACCCACCCTGGGCCAGATAGGGCAGCAGGGCAAGGTGTGAACTGAAGAACTATGTGTGTCGAAAAGTCACTTTGGGCATGGTGGCCCAGATTGATTAAGCTTGCTTTCTCTCACTTGCACAGTTACTGAGGCATGACGGCCCATAGTTGCTTAGCTTGTTTTCTCTCTTGTACCGGGGGGTACAAGAGTACTTATTCAGGTCCCTCAGGGATGATTCCTGCTCTAGAAGACTTCTGATGGTCTTCAGTTCTCTCACAACTGAGGTTCTTTTCATCACTTTCACCACTGCTTGATGTAATCTGGTTTCGGTCCACATCTTCCCAGGACGTGGAAGGAAGGGCTTGCAGCTGGAGGACATTCTGGCAACCTCCAAGCTAGCAGCTTAACAACCTACATTACTTTTGAAATTTAACTAAATGAAGAAGGCAACCTCTCTAGGCTAGAAAGGATAAACTGGATCTCCAGGCTTGGCAGCATGGTTGGGGCCTGAGTGTCCAACCCCTGTGGCGGGGGCTCCTGCTCGAATCTCTCTCGATCTCCCTCTCGAATCTAGCAAAATGCTCGAAAACACTGTCTCTCTTATGGGGCTCTCCTGAAACTCCTGATTGGCTGAGGTTTTTGGTGCAGGGACTCCAATTGGCTGGAGGACCTGTCAGTCACAGAAATTAATTATGCATGAACCTCACTCAACACACTGTCGGTCTGCCTTTTTGGTGCCTGAATTATGTCCCTGTAAGTCCCCATGAGCACTTGATCTTTTCCCATGAGTTTTCGTTACTGTCCCACAAGTCCTGGCTTTCGAATTGGTTGTGGATGCTATTGCAATGGCTGCTTAACCCATTGTCCCTCAGCAGATTAGATACAGTCCCAAATTAAAGTTCTGGTGCAGCCAGAAATAATTAGATATTTGCCCCAATGCCCCATAGTTCTTTAGCCCTGGATGTGTACCTGGTGTCACTGCACAGAGAAAGGAGTTTGCTCAGTCCATTTTCCTGTCACTGCTGCCAGTGGTTAAGGTCCCTCACATGCAGCAGCAGCCAGGCTGTCAATTCTCTGAGTTCCAAATTAGCTGGTACAGTCAGGAGCAAAGTATTCCTTTATTCAAACACTTTCCCCCCTTGCAACAGTTAACATACTAACATACTATTTGCCAGCAGATTAGGCCTTAGGGTCTATCGAGTCTGCTCGAACCTCAGATCCACAGTTGGGTGCCGAGGCCCTCCCCCCCCTTGTGTTCCAGAAACCTCTATCATCCATCCCCATCCCCCTGGGACAGGCCATCATCTGATACATCCACCTTCTGTGTCTGTCCCACCCTCTCTTGAAGCCCTCCACTGTGGATCTCTGAACCAGCTCGCCAGGCAGTGCATTCCAAGGGTCCACCACCCTCTCAGTGAAAAACCTCCTCCTCTTCCCCCCCCCACCCTTCCACCTTCCAACTTCAAACCATGCCCTCTGGTGATAACTCCCTGCTTTAAAGATCCCCTCCATGTTTACCCTATTTATTCCCTTGAGGTACTTGAAGACCTCAATCATGTCCCCCCGTCTCTCCTCTCCTCCAATGAAAACAGGCAGATCTCTTCAAGTCTGTCCTCATACGTCAAATCCCCTAGTCCTCATATCATCTTATTTGCCCTCCTCTGTACCCTCTCCAGGAGCTGTATGTCCCTCTTCAAGTGGGGTCTCCAGTACTGTACACAGTACTCAAGGTGTGGTCTAACCAGTCCATTGTACAGCGGCAGAATCACTTCCTTGCTCCTAGAGGTGATCCCTTACGATGCATCCCAACATCCTGTTTGCCTTGCTAGCCACTCTCCTGCACTGCTCAGAGTTATTCATACATGCATCCACCATGACCCCTAAGGTCTTTTCCCTAATTGAGGCCTCCAGCCTCCTCAGGAGTGACCTGTGTTTAGGGTTACCCGCCCAAGATGTAACACCTTGCACTTGGTGATATTGAAATTTAATTTCCATGTGTGAGCCCAGCTTTCCAGGGTGTCCTTGTCCCTCTTACAGGCCAACCTCCCTCTTCTTCCTCAACTACTGCTCCCATCTTGGAGTCATCAGCCGAAGAGACTCATTTCACACCCTATACCCTCCCTGATGTCCGATATGTATGCATTAAACAGGATTGGACCCAGGACCGAGCCCTGCGGTACCCCATTACCAACCTCTCTAGGGTTTGAGAGCTCCCCACCGACCACTACTCTCTGGGTGCATCCAGCTAGCCAGTTTTCAATCCATCTGACCATCAAAGGGCCTACTCCCAACCCCATCAGTGTCTCCACCTGAACATTGTGGGGGACAGAGTCAAACGCCTTGCTGAAGTCCAAGAATAATACATCCACAGACTTTCCCCTGTCCAGTTCTGATGTTACCCATTCGTAGAACTCCACAAGATTGGTTTGACGTGATCTACCTGGCACAAACCCATGTCGCCGACTATCCAGACCTCCCACCTCCTCCAAGTACACCCCCAATCATTCCTTTAGTATAGTCTCCATTAATTTTCCCACCACCAAGGTGAAACTGATGGGTCTATAGTTACCTGGTACTTCCCTCGACCCCCCTTTATGGATTGGCACCACATGTGCCTCTCGCCAATCCCTAGGTGCCCTCCCTGTCTCAAGTGACCTGTTGAAGAGCTCTGCCAGGGGTGCAGCCAGTATGTCCACCAATTCCCATAGTACTCTAGGATGAATGCCATCTGGCCCAGGAGATTTGTCTTTCTTTAGGGTCTTGAGGGCTAACTACACCCTTTAGGTGGAGATAGCATCATCCGTCCTCTCCACCTTACTGGCCTTTTTATCCTTATCCTGATGTGACACCCCTGGGGTACCTCTCCCTCCCTCCCTCTTGCTCCATTTCTGTTGTTCCCCTGATCCCACTCACTGCCACTTCTTTCCCCATTGTGCCTTGCTGTGTAGATATCCCATCCCCTCCGTAGTGAACACAGAGGCAAACTACTCGTTAAATACCTCTGACTGGTCCCTCGCCTCTTCCGCCCACCTTCCTTCTGATCTCAATCTGCTGAGATGGCCCTTAGTTTTTCTCCGCTCCCCAATGTACCGGAAGAACCCCTTTTCCCCTCCATGTATCCCCTGTGCCAAACGCTGCTCTTTACTGGACTTTGCCCCCTCACCATCCGGGTGACTTTTCTAGATGCAAGATGGTACATTTCCGTATCCCTATCCCCTCTTGTTGTTTTATATTTTTTGTAGGCCGCCTTCTTTTCTCTGACCGCTACCTGAACCTCACTGGTCCACCAGCATGGTTTATGTGACCTTGCTCTCTTACGTTTCACCTTAGAGCAGGTCCTGACTGCCTCATGAAGTCCCCATTTTATGACCTCCCATCTCCTTTCCACATTTGTCATTGATGTAATCCCCTTCAAGTGATCCCTGAGAATATTTCCCATGCCCACAAAGTCTGGCCCCCTGAAGTCCACTGCCAGTGTCCTAGATCTCCCCCCTCCCCCCATGCTTATTTGAAACCAGACAGTATTGTGGTCGCTTCCAGTCAGGGGATCCTATACAACCAAGTCCCTTACCAGATCCCCATCTGCCAGAACCACGTCCAGGACATGCCCCTCCCTTGTGGGCTCCATCACATGCTGTGTTAAGAACACATTCTGGAAGCTGTCCAGCAGCCTCTATTCCTTGGCCACCTTAGAGGACATGGTTCCCCAGTTTGTACCTGGCATATTAAGGTCCCCCATCAACACCACTCCTTCCCCTTTTGGTCCACACTGGGCAATGATGTTGTCCAGCAAACCATCCTCCAGAACATCACCCATCCTGGGGCCTATATACCACCCAGCTTGACCTTATCTCCTGCTGGGGATCGTAAGGTGACCCATAAGGCCTCACGTTTCCCCCTGCCTCTTCTACCCTAGCAATTTCTATGTCATCTCTAATGAACATAGCCACTCCACCACCTCTGCCCTCCTTTCTATCCTTCCTAAGCATAGTGTACCCCTGCATGTTTAGGTCCCAGTCATGGTTTTTGTTGGCCCACATCTCCGTGACCGCCACCACATCCCCCCCCCCGAACAGCATGGCCTGGAACTCTGGCAACTTGTTTCCCAAGCTCCTGGCATTTACTAACACCAACCCCCACCCCTTATCCCTGATCCTCTTTGTCGAACTCCACCCAGGTTCCTTATACTTCCGTCCTCCCTCTGCTCCTCCTGAAACCTCCACCGCCAGTCTGTTTCCCCATCCCCCCCTTGGGATTGAAGTCTACTCCCCTCATCTGGAGGAGAGGGCTTCTGGTCAGGCCCTCCCTTATCCCTTCCCCCCTCACAAGTTTAAACCCCACCTTTCTTGAATGTAGTCAGCCATCCCCTGTTTAAGGACTTCCTTCTCTAATGGGGCAAGATGAAGCCTGTCCTTGGCATACAGTCCCTTATCCTCCCAAACTCCTTTCCAGTTCCCTAACACCCCACAACCCACTCTCTTCACCCCACTTCCTGAGCCAGTCATTAACCTCTGTGATCTTCATTTTTTTCCTCCACTGAGGCCTTTGGTACTGGCAATATCTCCAAAAAGGAAATGTTGCATCCATTACCCCGAAAGACTCTGGCAGGTTCTTGGAACCTTGCTTGGATTTCCAAAATGCTGTTTCCCTCTAGATCGTTAGTTCCCAAATGCACCAGAAAATGCACTTTCCCTCCACAATCCCTAACCAGTTCGTACACCATGAACTTTGCTCTGTGCACTGTCAGCCCAGAGATACTCACTACCTTCTCCTGGCTATGGCATCCACCCCACTGTCCCTCCCACTGGATACCCCTAATCATCGAGTCTCCCAATAACAGAACCTTAACACCTCCATCATCCTTATGGTTACCTCCACTATGCACTCTCAGCCCCCCATCCCCCCCTTTATTCATGATCTCAATTCCATTGGAGTCTTCCTGCCTTATTAGAGACCCTCTTGTCACCCTCTCCTTTCTGCCTACCTCGTTATTTTGTCCACTTAACTCAGACCCCCTCTGAATAGGTGTCCCCTTTAACTCTCTTTTATCCGAACCATTTATTCTGGCCCTGATGGTTTCCCCTTCTCCCATATTGCCATCCTCCCCCTTGTAATAGTACCCCTACCTCCAGAGGCTCTCTGTGGGTCCCCTTTACCTAGGGCCCCATCCTTGGTACAGATCCCCCTGCTGAAGGGGGGCCCCTCCCCCACCTCCTTGTCTCCCAGTTTCTCTCCAGTCATGCTCTCCTCCCTCATGTCTGCAATATGTTGCATCTCTCCCATCTGCTTAACATTTATGTTTCCCCTTCTCCCTCTGGGACTATTTCTATCCTTTTCATTGCCAGTCTGTGATGCCCTATGGGTATCAGACTCCCTCCCCCAGCCTCTGTATCAGTTTTCTCATTTCCACCAACCCCTTCCTCCCCTTCTAGGTTGCTTAGTAGCTCAAATTTATTGTGACACTCTATGCCAGCCTCCATCAAGTAACCCGAGTTTCCCCTGACTGCACCTCTAAACTGCCCCTCTTCCTTCCCTCTTGCTCTGTTCTCCTTAGGAGCTCCCTTCCCACAGTCTGCTGATTTAGGCATCCCCACAACAGCCCCTTCCTTCTCAATGTCTGCTCTACTAGGCTTCCCCACAACAGTCCCTCCTGACTCTTCCCTCCTCCACTCTCTTTGTATTCGGAATGTTCACCCTGTACGCTTTCCCCTTAGTGTCAACATCCCTATCTAAGGGCCCTCTGTCCCTAATATCCCCCCTCCTGCTTGCTGTAACATAATGTCCTGTAATTTCAGAGTGTTGCCCCAGCCTCCCCTCAGCCCCACCCTTCTGCTGCCCATATCCACACCCCTTTTCCTTGGACACCCAACCCAACTCCTCCAGCTTACTCCTTAACCAATATACTTCACTCCTGATACAAGATAGCTGTCTACAGAGTGGGCAACCTCCCTCTCTCCAGGCCCAATTGAGAATTATTGCCATCCCACAGCCTGAGCAGCCTACAACCCTTCCGAAGATGCCTGCCATGGTGGAATATGGCCACCCTGTTTGTCCCCCTCTGTTTATAATGGCACACACCCCTTTTCTCAGTCCCTTCCCCTTGGAATACAGTTTCTCTTTATACTGACTGCAGTTATTTACAAACCCAATTTCAACCCCACCAATAAAGTTCCCAAGTCTCACAAACACATACAGTACAGTGTGTGTCCAGTACCACTAACAGTGTGTGTATGCAGACATCAGGTACCGTATGATGTCACAGGCCCACCAGTTCCTGTTGCTTCAAATTTCAGTCACAAGCAGAACTACACAGCCCTTCAATCCAAAACCCCAGTGGCTTTTCAGTATTTAAGAAAGCCTACAAAACAGGGTGGGTGGAGGGCTCTTACCAACACCAGGCAAACATCACATTTAAATTTCACTCTAATTATCACTGCCAAACAAGTGTTCCCAAGCCCCAAAAGTTACAATATCACAGCCCAAGTAACAGTTCTAACTCAAAGTAGTAATTTTTAACACACAGAACTAATTTCACGTACAAAACCATTCAAATATTTCAGTTAAAACAGAATGTAAACCCACACCTCTGTCCTTACCAGCTTCCTGCACATTTCCACTGTTTCATTTATTTAAAATATTTCCTTTCCCTCTTACAGCCATAGCTGAGATACAGCTGCCCCAAGGGTAGACAGATCCTCACGAATATGCAAACAATTGCGGCTCCTGCTCATGAATATTAATGAGCCCCGATCAAAACTCCCTTGTGGATCTCCCTCAATTTTGAGGAGAGCGGCCTCTCAGCGGCCTGTCCATAGTTACCAGGTTGCACTTAATCAATGGGGATCCAGGACCAATGGAACACTCCCTGGTTCAGCCACAATCTCAAGCGGTGGGACTTCAAATGTGCCTGTTGCGCCTGCATGATCCACACTACCCCGAGGGCAGACAATATAGCAGGGATCATGGTTTAACTTTTTGAGCCCTGCAGGGCTGGATTAGGGCATCAGGCTGGACATGGCACCAGAAAAGGCAGAAAATGACCTGGGGGACAGAAAAAAAACTGCTGGCCATATCAGGAGGCGCTCAGGAGTGAGTAGGAGGACAGAGTTAAAGGGTGGCAGTTAAGCCCCCATTTGGCAATTTGGCAGGGGGGTTACAGAAGGATAACAATTGAACCCAGATGTAGACCTTAATCCATATCATTCTGTTCCCTATCTGAGCCTTCCAGTATCTTTCAGATACCAACCTTTTCTACACTCTTCTGTCCTATGTATCCTCCCTCATACTCTGTTATAAGGACAAGCCTATAAATTCTGCTGTTGCTACTACAAGAGGATGTGTTTTCATTCATTTATAACATACCAAAATGAAGAGAGAAGACAAGTGCAAACCACTTCGCAATGGGACCATTATCACTACTTTGAGTGCAATGGGTAATGGGAGGAGAGAGGTGGAAGCTCGTGGGTGTGTTGGCTGGGGGTGGGGATCTTGCTGTAGTGCAGGAAATTGGAGGGCCTTGTTTTTTCTTCTACAGGAGTGAGGACAGTATGAATGGGTGGGGAGGAGTTAGGCTCCTCCAGAACTGTAAGTTTAATTATATTATGTATTATAAGGAGGATAGAGAAAGGAAGGTTAGAACTAGTGGGTGTGTGGTGTAGGGGATTCTGTCTCAAATATGATGGATGAAGGTCCTTATTTCTTTTTTGCCAGGTAGGGGTCAGTATGATTTAGGAGGAAAGTGTGATGAAATGTTACTAGCAGTAACTTACTTTATTGCAAAGAGTCAGAGAGAAGAAATGTTGGAATGGAGAACAGTCCTGCAGTAAATATGGCCATATGGTAGAACACCTTGCACTCATCTTCTCTCTTCAGTATGGTATTTATTTCACCAGGAAAGACATACTGAGCTGCATTAGCTCACTTACAAATGCATCCTGGGGAGGGGGAGGAGGGAATACAGTATGATTAAGATACTGTGTGCAGTAAATAAAGGCAACAAATAATATACAAGTAATTTACATATATTTACACATATGTACATTAAGCAAAAGTACACTAGAGTGGCAAATTAGCTAACACACAGGATATACACAACCATGCCAAACCAGAGTGAGACAGTGCACGTAGATGAAAGGGGGTATGAGTTGCAGGTACAAAAGGGAGCAGTGAGTTCTGACAGAAAGGGGGCAAGAGAGAAGGAGGATGAAGCAGACCAAATGTGTACTAAGAGTGAGTTCCAGAGTTTGGGGAAATGGTAGGAGAAAGCAGCTTGTCCAGCTGTGGCAGACCACGGTGTCTAAAACCAAAGGTCATAGAGACCATTTTCTTAGTGTTTAGAGCCAGTTGATTAGTTCAGAACCAGGGCTGAATATTTTCAAAGTCCATTTGTAGACTGGGCAGCACAGCAGAGGGAGAGGGGCCGGAGTCACACAGGACTGTATCATCAGCATACATATGAATGGATGCTGAGGTACAGGCAGTAGGGAGGTCATTTAAGAAAACTGAAAAAAGTATGGGACCAAGGACTGAGCCTTGTGGGGATGCCAGTAGTGATTGGAAGGGGAGGGAGTTAAATATCTGAGTCTAACTGACTGAGGTCTGCCTTCAAGGTAGGAGCAGAACCAGATAGTGGTGGGGAGGGAGAGCCCTGCTGCAGCCAGCTTGGTGAGGAGGAGGAGGTAGTGGGCACAGTGTTGAAGGTTTTGACCAGATCGACAAAAAATGGCTGATGTAATATGGCCCTGGTCCATACCAGAAAGAATGGAGTCAGTAAGCTGGAGGAGGGAGGTGGAGGTGGAGTGGGATTTATGGAATACAGACTGCTAAGGGTTGAAGAAGGAAGTAGAGTCAAGGAAGTGGGAGAGCTGAGATAAATCCAGGTGCTTCTGGAGTTTAGCTAAAGTGGGAAGGACAGTTATGGGATGATAGTTGCCTGGGTTAGAGGAGTCACCACCTTTGAGGAGGGGTATATAGTGGTGGCATGCTTCCAGGCTTCAGGGACAAAGCCAAGAGAGAATGAGCTAGTAAGGAGGGAGGAGATAGGGACAGCTATAGATCGGGCAGCAAGATGAAGGAGTTTGAGGTCGAGGCCATCAGGGCTTTTACCCTTGTTATGGCTGAGGGCCAGAAGAGCCTTAAAGGCAAGAGGAGAAGAAATAGGAAAAAAGTAGAAAGAAGGGGAAAGGGAAGGGGAGTTTGGGGTGGGAGGCAGTGGAGATACTGGAGGGAGAGATGAGAGGAGAGTGGAAGCACAGGAGGTGAAGTAGGAGTTAAACTCATTGGCCACTGAAAGAGGGTCAGAGATAGGGACATCATTAACTTTTATACTGTATGGGGACCAAGAGCTGGGCCTTTGGGGAGAATAAGGTGTGAACAGCCTTCCAGAACTTGGATGGGTGGTTAACATTGTTCTCAAGGTTAGTGGAGAAGTGCTCTGCTTTGGCTAATCTGAAGCTCTTATGGAGGTATTATGCAGTGTGTGGTATATGAGCCAGTCTTGGGGGAGAGCCTGAAGATTTGTGAGCCTTCCATGCAGAGTCTCTAGCACAAAGACAAGCAAGGAGTTCTGCAGAGATCCAGAGGAGGTTGGTGCCTCTGCCTCTGACTCTAGTTTTCCATAACAGGGCATGTTTATCTTAGATGAATAGGAAGGTGGACTGGAAGAAGACAAGGGCTGATTCAATAGTGTTAGTGGAAGAGATTTGGCGACCAGTCTACATTGGCCAGGTCATTGTGGAGGCCAGATAGGTGTAAGGATCTAAATAACTGGATCAATATGATATTGGGAGGAGCTTTGGGGCATTGGACTTTATGAATGCAATAAACAATGTGGTGGTTAGTGAGGGCATCTGGGAGGGTGCCAGAAGCAATAATGTGATGGGAGTTAGTTGTGCGTACCCAGTCCAGCAATGAGTGGTTTTGTGATTTAATGCTGTGATGAGTGGGGTCTATAATTAGCTGAGAGAAGTTTCGGGATGAGGTAGCATGGAGAATTTGGTAGCTGGAGGAGGAGAGTCGGTTCATATTAAAGTCCCAAAGGATGAGTAGCTCATTGGGGAAAGAGTGAGAGGAGATGGTGGTGAGAAGTTCAGTGATTAAGGAGAGGGGAGGCCAGGATGGCAGTAGGCTCTGGCTAAGACTATTGGGAGGGAGTGTGGGAGTGAACATTTTAACAGGACCATCTCATAGGCAGAGGGGAGAGAGAGATACTGTAGATAGGATGGTAGTGTATTGGATAGCAGAGGAAATATAAATGGCAATACCCCCACCCCTGCCAGAGCAGTCCTGTCTAGCTATGGAGTATCCAGGGATAGTAACAGAATTACCTAAGATTTTAGGAGAGAACCATTATTCCAAGATGACAAACACATCTAGCTTTAGGTTGACCATAATAGTTTGAAGGAGGTCTACCTTGGGAAGGAGACTTCTGATATTTAGGTGAACAAAGGACAGGCCTTTGGGAGGGGAGAAGGGAGTGGGTCCAAGGTTAGGCTTGAAGTCACCTGCCATCAACAGGAGTAGTGAGATGAGAAGTTGGGGAGCAACAGGAATTCACCTCTTAGATAGGGTGGAAAGAGACTGAGTAGTGTGCAGAGTGGATGGAGGTGGCAATCACATGGAACTGAGAGATGCCCGGTGGATGCTGGTGGAGAGGAAGAGTGATGGGCCAGGTAACGAGGGGGAGTGGGATAGGATGGGAAAGCAGGATAAGGGAAAGGTAGGGGATACAGATGGAGTGATGTGGTAGGAGTGGGGCAGAGAGGGGAAAGAGGTAGGCAGTAGAGGATTATATGTGAACAGGAGGTGAAGGGGGAGATGGTGATAAAAAGCATGACTGAGCAGAATAGGGAGTTGAGAGAATGGAAAAAAGTAGGATAGTACAGTTGATAGGAAAGTGACTTGATAGATAGGAGTTTAAGCAGGGTTATGGATCAGTAGAAAGGGCAATATGTGGCAGGAATATAGAAATAGTAAACTGGAAGCCCAGCAGCAAGTAGATACTTATGATTTGAGGAGAGTTAGGAGCAGCAGACTAAGCTGTATTGTAATTAATTAACTAGAAGCCCAGAAGTAAGTTAGCAGAATTACTTGGCAATTACTGCAGTACAAAACGCTTTAGACAGTATGTAGAAAGAAATTAATTAACAGGTATGGTGCCTACACTCCACACACTAGCAGCTGTATTACATGACATTTGAAGCAGTTAATAGACTAAGTCACTAAGCTGTGTAACAGTATATGGGAATGAATAACTGTTCTGGATAACTAAAGTAACAACAGTATGCTGGATATATATTTGAAAACACAATGTCCTATAGTAGTAACACTTGATTAGCTATCAGTTCACCAACCAGGTGTTACCACCACAGGAGGATGCGTTTTATTCCTACACAACATACTGAAATGAAGAGAGAAGATGAGTGCAAGGCACTCCACTATGGAACCATTATCACTACTTCTGGTGCAATGGGTAAGTTGAGGTGCAGGTTAGCAGGTGTGTTGGGTGGGGGCTGGGGATTTTCCCCAGCCCAGGAGATGGTAGGGCCTTGTTTTATATTGTGCAAATGTGGGACCAGTAAGATTCTGGGGGGAGCATCAGGCTCCTCCAGCAGCTTAAATTTAAATATAGTCATTTTTAAAGGAGGAGAGGGAAGGGGGACTAGCGAGTGTGTGGCATAGGAGGTTCTGTCACAAATCCAGGAGATGAGAGGCCTTATCTCTATTCTGCCAGGGTGTAGGCAGTATAATTCAGGGGGAGTTTGGTGATTTGTAAGCAGCAGTAATTAGCTTTATTAAAAGGAGAATGGAGGAGGAGTCAGAGGATGCTAGTTTCTGATTTTTAAATAAGGGATTTCAGATAATCCAATATAAAATCTTATTTGCCATCTGAGGAGGTATTTAGGATAGGTTTTTAGGACCAATACCCTAAAATCCTAATATCCTAAAAAAATACACATTGTCCTAGTTTTCCATTGTCTAAAATGAATATGTAAGCAACCCTAGTCAACATAATGTTCTACAGTTACTGGGATGTAGACGTGTTTATGTGTGTGGTTCCTGTAGAGTGCCTGGTTTAGGGGTTTTATGCAGGCCTGCGAGTGTGTGGCCCATGCACAGTGTCTCTTGTCATTTGTGCGTGTGATTTTAGATGAGTGGTCAGTACTGGGGAAGTAATACAGTACATGGCATGCACTGGCATGTGTCTTTGACTACTGTAAGTAGTGTTCACAAGGCACCAAAAGTAAAATGTGAGCATGGTGCATCCACACTTCTGTTGCTGTGGCACACCTCTAAAGCCCTGTGTAGTATCCATGAAGGAGTGGACACACTCACAGTGGCATCCCTGTATGTTAGCACACACAAGCTTATTGTGGTTTGGGCAACACTCATCAGGGGCCATTCACTGTGTGTTGCCAGTTGTTCTTGCACACATGCATCCATGACAGGTATATACAGTAAGTACAATGGTAACTGCAGGTCTGTGACCATGTGTCAGACACAAGATACCTCCTATACTCACCCCTGACAGCATTGTGGCACCAGCCTCAATGGACGTGGCTGTTCATGTTCATTGCTGCCTTTATGTAGCTGTACTCTAATTACAGATGTTGCAAATTTTTAATTCACTGGAGAATTTGGCACAAATTAATCTTATTTGCAATCTGCAAAAAAGTTCACTAATTCCATGACAAAACTGCCAACTTTAAAAGGTGGATTTTTTTTTATTGATCTTTTTTATTGCTTTTTTATTTTACTGATCACTGATCAGTGAAATCACCCCCTCCCACCACCAAAAAAACATAAAAAGATAATGCCCCGCATTGGCACCCTCCACCCTCATGCTCCAGTGAGCATGACACGACTGCCTGTGGCAGTTTTGGAAGGTAATCCCTCCCCCCACCTGCATGCCAAATATACTCTACTCACCCCCCCACCTGAGTCTTACTGTATTGGATAATGCCCAGTTCCCCCACCCAACCCCTTTTAGGTCCCCACCACCCTCCTGCCCCACCAACACCCACCAAATCAATCTGAAAATAAAGAAAACAGTCCCCATTGCAGAGCATCTACTCTGTTGTGTGCCGAGCCCCATCTTGTAATGGCACAAATTAATGAATGGTGACATCTTTGCTCCTCATAAAACCTGACTGGTTGAAGTCTCAATTAATCAGGTTTTACTAGGAGTAAAGACATCACAATTCATTCATTAAAGCTATTTCAAGATGGGAGTAAGCACTGAAGAGAGCAGAGACTCTGCACAAGGCTATGGTTTTCTTTATTTGTTGATAGATTCTGTTGGTGCTGGTGGGAAATGAGAGTAGTGGGGACCAGAGGGGGGCTAGGTGAGGGACTGGGTGCTTGTATCAAAGACATTGGGACTCATGAGGGTGTAACTGGTTGGAGTGTATTCGGAATGTGGGTGGGGGGAAAGGATTATCTTTTGAAACAGTCACAGCAGCATCAAGTTTTCCCGGGGGGGGGTGGCAGCATGGTGTTATGGAGGGTGGTATCAATATTCCCACACAATTTGCCTTGTTTTTGGCAAAGCAAATTGCCCATTCATCACACAAATTTGGCCACTCTGCCTGGTGAATAACAATGCAAAATTCAGTCCCCAGCCCTGTGAATGTGGCAGAATTTGTGGATTTGTTCATGGAGTGAATTTCATCAACTTTGCACATCTCTAACATCAGTGTAATGCTGTGATAGTATCCACAGCTGTCCTTTCTGTAGTAGCTCATGTGCACAAGCATCATTTTTGTCTTTTTTGGGAGAACTGTTCTGTGGGCTGATCTTTGTTTTCATGTCACCAGCCTCTGTCCACTAGATGCATCTCCACCACTCATTTTGCACATGAGGTTGCTGCCCTCAGGTGTTGTGGATTACAGAGTGTGCATAGGATTAACATGGTGTGGAGCTCTGCACTGAATTTACTCATCTTTTATTGTGCGTCTCTCTGGAGAGTTTGTGGATTGGACCCCAGTATTTAAGAAAGTGTTGGCTGCTCAATAAAATGTACATCCAAAAACAAATTTATTTTTGCATCTCAACCAGGCTAATAAAAGTCCTGCATTTCTTTTCGTAGAACTGAAAAAAAAATACTTTTATTAATGTTAAAAGCAAATCATCTTAAATCAGCTTCACAATTTATGTGTGACAATTACTTTATAGAATGTACTTTTACACAGGATATTACATGCTGTGAAGATATTTCTAAACATCACCCTATGCTCTCTTTCTATAATAATCAGATTTCTGTTGAAGAATATTGTTGTCATAGTTTATTTCCCAAATCAGCTGTTGTGCAAATATAACTCAAAAAGACAATTCTGAAAATCTGCTACAGTTTGAAAAGAGCCAGTAGTGTTTTACAGTTGATCCATTTGTTAGAAAGAACAAACATCACTTTAAGATTAATGAATCTGGAATGTTGTATTGATCCCATGTGTTGAATCAGGAATGACTTGGCAGCACATTTCATCAAAGCACTCTAAAAAGCACGCTAATGTTCAATTTGGTACACAAGAAAAGAAGGTAGGTCAGTGGGTAACACTGATAAACATCATCCCTCTAGCACCAGGACATGGCATTTGATATTGGTCTTGGCAGTTCCAGAGTTACATAATGATCACATCAGTCAAAGGTAAAAAAGCTTTATATCAATCTAAGCAGAGATGAATGCATCCATATTCTTCTTTTTTTGTTTGTTTTGCATTTAGACTAGTCAGAGCCTTGTGATATACAGTTTGATGCATTAAAAATAATTGTTGCCCAGTTGACCCAATTACTTAGTCTTGGGATGAACACCTACCACATCAGCAGCCAAGGTTAACATTCTGGAACACCTTTGAAAATGATGTGGGCTGGCAGGAGAACTCATTCCTCTAGAGAATGATTTCCACCTCCTCCTGCTCCTGGGAAGGAGAGAGGGCAATGACTAATGCTGTAATACTGCCACCTGGGTTGCCAAATGTGGCAGTGCAACCTGAAAATTCTTCTATGAAGGGTGATTGAGGTTGCCTGACCAGTGCACTTTCACATCGCTGAGTTCCTGTGGATGAGGCTTGTGAGTGGCAAGGGAGAAAAGACAGGTGTGATATTGTCACTTTCCACAAAGCCAGAAAAACACTCAGCTCCTGACATATATAATCTGTAAGGCTTTTGCTGGTTCCATTGCTGCAGGTGAACCCTGCTGGACTTTTTACCACCCCCCCAAGCTAGTACCTGGTATTTCCTGGCTTGCATACCTTTGTGCAGCCCCACAGTGAGCCAGAGCATCAGAAGGGGGGGGGGGGAGAACTACAGCAGTATTTCAGCAGAGCCACTTGAACAACAAGAGAACAGCTAATACTTTTCAAGTCAAACTACCTCTTGCTGGTAGCTGCAATACTGAACATAAGATTTGCAAGAAAGCGAGTTGTGCTCACAACAGAGGGAGGTGAACCTTACAATTGTCTTTAGTTTGTAGCAGATATTCTGCAGGTGGAGGCTACTTCTAACTGAAAGGTGAAATAAGGAGCTTAGAATTATCAGGAAAAGACAATCTTGTTACAATTCTTAAGATTTTCAGTGCAGGAAGAGTTTAAACCCTGGACTAAACATTTATCACAAATACTGAAATAAGTGCAGGTACAGGTTGTGTATTTGACCCAGACAGTAAACTATTTTTTGTGTTTATCTTTGTGTGCCTTAAAAGGAAATTCCAGACTTTCTCAGGAAGTGATTACATCATAGCTACTTATCAGATAATAGCTTTCGTAACAGACCTGAGAACAACAGTATTATAAGCAAGTGTTTTATAGCAAACTCATCAGAACAGCTAATATTTTTCAAGTCAAACTACCTCTTGCTGGGAGTTGCAATACTGAACATAGGATTTGCAAGAAAGCGAGTTGTGCTCACAACAGAGGGAGGTGAACCTTACAATTGTCTTTGGTTTGTAGCAGATATTCTGCAGGTGGAGGCTACTTCTAACTGAAAGGTGAAATAAGGAACTTAGAATTATCAGAAAAATACAGTCTTGTAACAATTCTTAAGATTTTCAGTGCAGGAAGAGTTTAAAGCACAGCTGACTTATTTTGGGGCTGACTGCTTTCAGAAGCACAAACCACCAGGCTGTTTTGGGGCTGAGGAGGTTTACCTGTGTCTGACTTGGATGTCTGGATTTTCTCTGTATGATTAGCAGGGGATTTTCTCTGTCAAATTGTTATGTATGGTATCTTGCTGACAGGAAGGCACTCTTCGCAGCGGTGGGTCAGAGCTCTTAGCTGATTGTTTTGTGAGGGCACAGTTTAGGCCCAACCCCTTCCCACCCCTCACCCCACCCACCCCTGGAAGTAGTTCCTTTATACCTGGGGTTCTGACATCATTTCCTCAAGAGTGCAAGGTGCATATCAATGTCATATCCTCTCTAGCACACAGTACTGAAAATATAAGCATACACATTGTATAATATATATATCTTTCTATATAACAAGCCAATCACACACACAAACATACACATACACAAAAAAAAGTACATAATCATGTGGGGAGTAGTACAATGTAATGGCTGTGGGGCAGCAGTCTTCTGGGAGTCTTTCTGGAGGCTGAGATGCTGCCCTATTTGCAGACAACTCTCTGCCCTGAGTGAGGAATTTGCCCATCTTCAGGCCACACTGGACAACAGTAAGGGAACCTTCCCCCAGGCCAGACTGGATAATAGGAAGGGAGCCTCCCCCATCCAGGAAGCACCAGAGCCACCACCACTACCTCAGAGGTTGCAAAGAAAGCACAGCAGTTGGACCACAGTGGGCTCAGGGAGGGTGAGGATGGTGGAACAGAGGCACACCCAGTCAGTTGTTCCACTCCACAATCCATACACCATTCTGGGGGAGCACAGCTCCCCTATGGATGCACCCACAGAGGAGATTAAGGAGGCTGAGGACACCTGTCACAAGGGAGGCCCACAGGAAGGAGCCAGAGGACACCACAATGAAAGGAAGCAGCTCCTGGTGGGGGACTCAATTATTAAGGGGATAGAACTTGGGGGAGCAGGGAAAACTGAAGTAAGGTGCCTGCCTGGTGCCATGGCTTGGAGGGACAGGAAGCGCATCCTCAGGATCACAAGAACAGCTGCACGGGAGTATGAGCTGGACGTCATTGTCCACCTAGGGACAAATGACTTGGCTCAACATGAGATTAGAGCAGTGCAGAAGGACTTTGTAGAGCTGGGGAGAGGCCTTAGACAAGTAGCACACACAGTATCCTTCTCAGAGGTGCTGCCTGTCAAGGGAATGAGTGAGGCAAGGGTACTTTGCACCATGCAGTTTAATGAATGGTTGAAAAAAAAAATAGTGTGGAGCACAGGGGTTTGGCTTCATTGGGGACTGGGGTTCCACCTGGAGGGACACCAGCCTATACTGGCAGGATGGTCTGCATCTGTCCAGGAAGGGAACAAGTCTTTTGAGCAATCAATTTAAATGCTTCATTGGCAAGCTTTTAAACTAGTCAAGGGGAGGCACTGATAAGCAGCAGGAAAATCCCAGCCTCTCCTTAAAAAACAGGGTACTAAATGAGAAAAAGACCGAGGTAGAAAGGTCAGTGGGGGATGCTGCAACAAAAGGTAAAGCCATAAAAAAATGGAAAGCAATGAGTACCAATGCCTGTAGTCTGAGTAGCAAGCTTCCTGAATTAGTGGCCTTGATGGAGGAGGAACATCTGGATATCATGGCAGTCACAGAAACATGGTTTACACAAAACCATGACTGGGACATAAACATACCAGGATACACTATCTACAGGAGGGACAGAGAGGGTAAAAGAGGAGGAGGAATAGCTCTTTACATAAGGGAAGGAATCAAAGCAACAGAAGAAAAGGGAAAACAGGGAGGAGGAGAAGAAGCACTGTGGGTAAATTTGGAGACCGGCAATGGCACCACAATCCGCACAGGGGTTGTATACAGACCCCCTTCTCAGGGGGAGGAAATGGACAAGGAAATGATAGAAAGCATACTTATTATGGCAGAAAAAGGGGAGATATTGCTGATGGGCGATCTGAATATGCCAGATGTTAACTGGAGTGCAGTTGCAGCAGCCACTTTGAAGAGTGGGGTTATTCTAGATGCCCTACAGGGGGCATGCCTTAGACAACTAGTATTGGAGCCCACTCGAGAGGGAGCAATCTTAGACCTGGTTCTCTCAAATGGAGATGAAGAGATGATCACAGATGTTGAAGTGGGTAGCCATCTGGGAACTAGCGACCATCGAACAGTATGGTTCACAATAAACACAGCAATAGAGTCAAGCCATACAAAGGGAAAGGTACTGGGCTTTGGGAGGGCTGACTTTGCCAAAATGGGCGAGTGCCTAAGGAATGCACTAGCAAATGGGCAGGAAGGAGGGGTGGAAGAACAATGGGGAATAATAAAAACTGCCATCACAGAGGTAACAAGCCTTTGTGTGAAGCAATAAACAAAACTAAATGATGTAAGAAACCACTATGGTTCTCAAAGGAAGTGGCAGTGAAGGTTCAAGAGAAAAGAAAGCTTTCAGGAAGTACAGGAATCACAGAAGGAGCAGGACAGAGAACTGTATCAGTTAAAGCAAAGGAAGCTGGGAAGGCAGTCAGAACAGCAAAGGCCCAAACCAAGGAAAAGATAGCCAACTCAGTTAAGAAGGGGATAAAACCTTTTTAGGTACATCAGGGAGCGAAGGAAGACGAGGGGATAGTGAGGCTTAATAAAGGGGGAGGTGGGCAGAGGGTGACTGTGAAAAGGCAGAGATACTAAACAAATATTTTTGCTCAGTATTTACAAAGGAAGAGGGGGAGGTACCTAAAACAAACAGTAGAAACACTCTGGATACAGAAGTTGATACCAGCCCATTTATAGAAGAAAGGGTTCTAAAGGAACTCTTAAAACTGAAGGTGGACAATCAATGGGGCCTGATGGGATTCATCCCAGAATTCTAAAAGAACTAAGGGTAGAATTAGTGACACCACTGACTACCTTGTTTAACAAATCATGGGAGGATGGGGTGGTACCCGAGGACTGGAGGAGGGCAGATGTGATTCCCCTTCATAAAAGTGGGAGCAAGACAGAAGCAGGAAACTACAGACCTGTTAGTTTAACCTCAGTGGTAGGGAATATGATGGAATCACTTCTGAAGGAAAGAATTGTCGAGTATCTAGAAGCCAGAGGGGCACAGGACCCAAGGCAGCATGGATTCACAGCAGGAAGGTCATACCAGACAAATCTGATAGATTTCTTTGACTGGGTGACCACAGTAGTAGATCAGGGAGGGGCTGTGGACATGGCCTACCTAGACTTTAGCAAGGCATTTGACACAGTCCTACACAAAAGATTAATATACAAGTTAGCTAGCCTGTGATTGGGTCCCAAGATGACAGCCTGGGTAAAAAATTGGCTGGAGAATAGGACACAGAGAGTAATAGTAAATGGAGTCCATTCTGAAGAAAGGGGGGTTACTAGTGGAGTACCGCAGGGTTCAGTATTAGGACCGGTCCTCTTCAATATCTTTATAAGCGACATTGCAGAGGGACTGGAAGAAAAAGTATGTCTCTTGCAGATGACACAAAGATCTGCAACAGAGTTGATGCACAAGGTGGGGTGGAAAGGATGAAAAGGGACTTGGCAAGGTTAGAGGAATGGTCAAATGTATGAGCGGCTTAGATTCAATGCTAAAGTGCAAGGTAATGCACCTGGGAACAAAAACCCAGGGAAGAGTACACAATGGGGGTGAGATACTAACAACAACAAAAATGGAAAGGGACCTGGGGGTAGTCATATCAGATGACCTAAAGGTGGGCAAGCAATGTGAGAGGGCAGCAAGGAGGGCTGGGGATACTGGGATGCATGGAGAGGCATCACCAGTAGAAAACAGGAAGTTATTATCCCTCTGTACAGACAGCTGGTCAGACCCCATCTGGAGTACTGCGTGCAGTTCTGGAGACCCAGTCTTCGCAAAGACATAGACAGGACGGAAGCTGTCCAGAGGAGGGCAACTAAAATGGTGTAGGGTCTGCACCAGAAGACATATGAAGAGAGGCTTAAGGAGCTTAATATGTATAACTTCGAGGAAAGGAGGGAGAGGGGGGACATGATAGAAACTTTCAAGTACCTCAAGGGAATCAACAAAGTCCAAGAGGGTAGCATCTTTCAAAAAAAGAGGTGTGCAAGAACAAGGGGGCACAATTTGAAGATAGAGGGGGTGGGCGGCTCAGAGGTAATTTAAGGAAGTATTTTTTCACAGAGAGGGTTGTGGATGCATGGAACGGCCTTCCGGAGGAGGTTGTGGAGTCAAAAACAGTGGTGGAATTCAAGCATGCATGGGACAGTCATAAGGCAATTCTAGGGGTTGGGGGTAGGAAGAAGTAGACTGCTGGTTAACTAGGATCTGCAGCTTATCCAGTAAGCAGGGAAATGGGCAGACTGGGTGGGCCAAGCGGTCCTTATCTGCCGTCAGAGTCTATGTTTCTATGTAAGAGCATTCGGCTCCTGACATTAGCCATCAATAAGACTCTTGCTACTTTCATTGTTGTAGGCATGCCCCACTGAACTTGCAACCACACCCATCCCAAGCTGATACTTGGGGCCAGATTTTCAAACACCCCAGTAAGTGGTGTAGGTGCAGGATAATCTTGCAAAAGTCGGTTTTTACTTGCGGTGCCACAGTTTTTCCTGCATGCACCTTATTTTCAAAGATAGAGCCATTTTACAGCCATTTCTTGGTGGAGCTATGCCAAAATGTTATGCCTGGTGCTCATGTGGAGCATTGACTGAAAATGGAAATGTCCAGAGGTGTAGGTATTTTTTCTGCCCTGGCAGCTGTGGAGAGGGACTTAGTACCAGAACAGCTCAAAACCTGGCCCTTGGGGGTGGACTTTCAAAGCACTCAGGACTTGGCACAGGTGCAGGAAAAACTGGCTCAAATTTATGTACACTTGGAGGAGCCTCAGGTTTCCCTGAATGCATTGTATTTTAAAAGAAGGTGCCATTTTATGGCTGACTCCATGAATTATGGCAGCTTGTGGACCAGGTGTAACATCCTCCGTAGCTGTGCTTGCCACCTGTGTGGAGCAGAAGCTGAGAACATAAATGTCCACTGGTGCAGAGAATGGACAATGCAGAGATGTGGGTCATACTTACATTCACATTTTCTAATGTCTAATGTCTGGTTTGCAGGGCTGACTTATCCACAGTTTAGTAACTACAGCAGCAAGGCATGACCTTTTGAAATTACCAGTCCTAGGGCCAGATATTCAAAAGTTTGTGCAGGTGCAATGATTATGCTGCACTGCCAATCGTGCTTGTTCCTGTCCCACAGCCTCTTATATTCAGAGGCATATTGCTGGTGCTATTGCCATCTGTATATAGGGTGGATAGCATGTGATGCAAATGACAAGAGGATCGCACGTGGTGCATTCAACAGGTTGTTGCACAGCACAATGCAGCAGCACACCTCTGCATACAGCTCGGAGGATAATGTTGAATGCATGGGGGCAAGCAGCGTCTCAGACATGACCAGAGTATTGGGCACTGAGCTGCTCACTGGGGGGTAGTTGTAGTTGGAGTGGAGGGTACCAGTGACAGACACATCACACACCAGAATATGTAACAAAAATATACTTTATTATAAAAAAAAGGCAACAGGCCAAACAGTACAATGTTAAACATGAAAAACATGGGGCACAACAGGGGTTGGTGAAAACAAAACTAGGTCTTCTGTCCATATGCAGGGGGGCTGAAAATATATGGAGCACCCATGCCTAGCTGATTCAGGTGTGCAGATCAGGGCACCACCAGAAGCAGTGCTGGTAGCACCTGTTGTTGTAATGCTACAAGAAGGCCCCTGATGTCCTTGGTGTCCCCTCTCCCCCGGTGTTGAGCAGGCAGTGCAGACAGATCAACTAGTGGAGCAGGTCATCCCATCCCTCAACATCTTCCAGTCATGCCTTAAGTTTGGCAAGTTTCTGGGCACCTATGGAGAGAAAGACAAAGACCTCAGCCAGCTGCGTACACAAGGCAGTGTAAGCAACTGTTCTATATTTTACATGACCAAGGTAAACCCAGCTGTCACACGAGCCAGGATACCACACATGGATGTTGGGTGTCTGACATCCACATTAAATTGGCTGTGGCGTACCAGTGACAGTCCTGTAAGCCCATACACAGGAGGGTGCACATGCAACAGCTGCACCATTCAGCACCAGATGATGTCCAGCCATGGCATGGACACCCACCATGAGTGGGCATGACACACATATGCATGTGGCACATGAACAAGCAGCACCACACAATGTCTGCTGGGCAGTGTTATGTCCTGAGTGGCAAGGAGGAGCACCCACACACCCTATGGCCATTGACCAAGCAATCAGCACACAGGTGAACACTAGCATGTAAGAAACAGACATCCAGGTTCCTCCCTGGGTTGTTGCTGGGACGGGACAGGACAGAGTCACACATATATGTTCTAAAATCACAAACAAAACAAATGTTCCATGCTTAACTGGTATGCCAGCAGTGCTGCCATGGGTACTAGCTATACATGTACACTCAGAAAACAACTGGAAATGGTGCACACATAAGGAGAAAATAACAATTATTCCAACTTTGAAACTTTATTGCCAAAATGTACACTGTTGTTACACTGAACTACTCCCCAGTAACTGATAAACCAAACTGTTGAAATACTCAACTGATTTATCTTCTTCTTAAATACTGGGTTTTGACATTCTCTTTTTTCCTGGTTTCTTGTGGATAAATCTGCAGTTAGTATGATTGTACTTTTACAAGTGGAATTTTAAAATATAAGTTGAAAAAATACATAGAATCTGTGTTAGTTCTACAGGTTTTGGATTGAGTTTGTATTTGGTTTTGTTAATTAACTGTGAAGTTATCATGTTATCTCTATAAAAGGATGTCAATCACTACTACCCTTACTGAAATGGAATATATTTTCAAATATATTACTAACAATATATTTTGATATATTGCCATATATTCCAATCAACTTGTGCAATAATATATTGTAATGTATTTGAAATTAAATGTATCCAAATACATTTCTGAATTTTCAAATATATTGCAATGCATGAGAAATATGCACGTTATTGTCACTCTAGTATACTATGTATATTTTAAAATATATTGATAAAAATTGAAATATACTTAAATAAGGTATGTAAATGTTTTTACCAATATATTCCTAACATATCTATAAATGTATTCATTTTTATTATTCTAATGCCATTTACTCTGTAGAAGTGTATTTAATATACATGATTAATATGTTTCTAATATCTCAATAAATATATTTGTCACACTTATTTGTACTATATATATATATATATATATATATATATATATATATATATATAAGCACAGTGCATTTTAAATGCATTATCAAAATTTATAAAATGGCAAGAAAAAAATCTAGAAATCTCATTGGCCAAGAGACATCAGCTGGCTGTATGTTAAATCTCTATATATGCACAGTCATCCTGGTCCTAACCCACATCACACAATGAGCAAATCAGTCCTCATACAACCAGAACTATCTTTCATCAGTCCCTCTTCAACCAGAACTGATCTTACATTATAAACATGGCTGCTGACTTTACACTGTAAGAAAACCTTCAACTGGGCCCTAAAAATAAAACTACCTTAAATTAAAAATAAAATAAATTAATTAAATGTTGTTTCCCTGATCATCACACTCTCCTTACACACATAAACAAATTAGAAACATTAAGTATTGTTTATAGTTTTCATTACACCTGTTTGTTTACTAACAGTGAAAAATCCTGCTTCTGTCTTTATCTGCTCACCAGGGAAATCTCTTATGCTTGCCTTGACAGTGATATAATTGAGCCTCTGGCTCTAAAACAGGCCTTTGTTGTCTGTGTGTACAGAATGTCAGGAAAGTAACATTCTACAAGTGGAATAGAGCAGAATTTTGAATCCCTGTATTCCATGGTAAACATTCCATGATAAACATTCTATGTCTTGAGTGTGGGGAAAAACAGAAAACAAAAAACAGGATGAAGAAAGTAGGCAATACAGTAATACTTTATAAACAAAAAGAAAAGGTGGGAAAACACAGTTAAATAGGTAGAGGCGGACCTAAAGTGCCCAAATACATTGCTAATGTTAATAAAAACACGTACATTTGAATCTTATATAGCGGAGTTTTCAGGTGAAATCTACCCTCTTTGCCCACCAAAAAAAGGCAACCTGGCAGGTTTAAAGTTTTTTTTTCCTTACTAACCTTTCACCTCAATCCTATAGCAGTTTTCCTTTTATGTACTAGACCACAGCACATAAGTAAAAAACAATAATAAAGAGAGGGTTGCCTTCAATGAGACTATGTAACTTCAGTATAGTGTAATTAAAATTAAGTTTTAAACACAGCGTATGCCTTACAAATTTACAAGTGTTACAGTGTATTTATATGATAAAATTTACATGCGACAGAGAAATTATTTATTTTTAACCAATTCTACTAATAAATACCTTTACTGCAAAGTACTGTACTAGTTAACCTATTGCTGACATATCCTATTTTATGCATTAATAGGTACTCCTTTTTTCAGTTTTTAGATGTTTTAGAGGTGTAATGTATTATAAAATGGTCAAGAAAAATCATGTCTCCTGATTGGTTGACAGGGCTTGGAATCAAGTGGGATAAGGAATAACAACCACCGGGTTGGGAACATTTTCCAGCCAGCTGTGCAAAGGCCACCCCGAAATAAATGCTTTCCCCACATTCTGTAATGGAATGCCCGACCTCCATGTTAGTAAAGAATCTGACTGGCAAGTGAAATCATCAAAATTTAAAAAATACCATGATCCCATAACACAAACGTGAACAAAATCTCAGACAATAAATCAAATAAACCTTACTGGCCATTGCTAGCTGCATCACTGTCCCTCTCCTAAACTGAACTGCAGTGTTTTTCTGAGTAGACCACACATCCCGTTGTTCACAGTAGATGAACAACTTGCGCATCCAATCTCAGCTTCGGGAAGCTGTCCTAACAGCTGATTGCATGCTCGTTCACCCTTCTCTCCCAAAGCACTGACAAATAATTGAAACCGCTTCTCTCTAACATTTGCTGAGTACTTTCCCCTCAGCACACACATGATAAAATGTAGGAATCGTAGTGCAATCCAGCCCTAGCTCCATCCCTGTCTTACCACACGCCAGTCCCCAATGCGACACACAGCTCACATTTGTAGTCTGGGTGTATAGGTGAATCGCCGCAGCAGCAGTAAAAAAAAGAAACTGATATTTATCATGGCACTGATGTAACTCGCAATCCGTAGAGGTAATTGGTCGGTGACATGGGCTATCAGTTAACTCAAACATACAACGCAACGCGAGTGCAGAGAGGAATTGAAAAAAAAAAGCTGATCGCTTCCCGAGATGGAAGTGCCCGGTGCATGATGGTAGCACCAAAAAGTTAAAGAAGTCCACCCCAGTGTGGCAAAAGCTTCCTTAGCCGACGTGGTGCCCAATCCCCTGTCGGCTTCACTGACCCCCCCCCAAGCTGTCTGGTGCCACGCTGGGAGCCCACCCCTGCATGGCAAAAGCTTCATTTGCTGACAGGGGTGCCCAATTCCCAGTCGGTTTCACTGCCCCCCAAAAATGTTCATATGCCACGCTGGGAGCCCACCCCAATGTGGCAAAAAACTTCCTTAGCCGACGGGGGTGCTCAATCCCCCGTTGGCTTCACTGTTCCCCCAAACCACGCTGGGAGCCCACCCCAGCCTGGCAAAAGTCCCTTGTGTGCAAATAAATTAAAACCTGAAACAAAAACCTTTTGTCGTTGATTCTTTGCCCCTCCCAACCCGCACCTTCCTCTGCTGCACTCCACCTCCCCACACCCCACCTCAACCCATACTTGCCTCTGGAGCCCGCGCACAATCTTCTGTGGACCGGAACACATCTGCACTTTTCAGTTGATCATTAAACTGAAGAATGATTTTGTTATATATCGATATAATGGATTTATTTCACTTTGTGCAGTTATTCTTGAATATTAACAAATTCAACATGGTTTTTAGTTCCTCATTCATGAACTGTGACACTGTTATTTTGTTAATCAGTCCCAAAAGATGATTCCACAGTCACTGCATGGAACCACCTTTCCAGAATGATTAACGGAATGTCAGTGTCACAGTTCATGAGGTAGGCTCCCAAAAACCCTATGTTGAAAATTTGTTGAAAATATTCCCAGAAATGGCTGAGATATGCACTAAAGTTGAAAAAAATCCATTTATGCCGTTATATAGCTTACCGGCATTTCTTCAGTTCGCGGTTGGCTTTGTGGTCTTAAACTGGATATGTTGAAAATTTGGGGAAAATATTCCCCAAAACGACTGTTTTACGAGCGTGCGTTGCGCAGTTCCTATGCACCTTCGTAACTTCGAGCATTTTTAATATTTTCACTTCAAATTTTCAGTATTGCCATTTTACTACAACTCCTTATGAACAGTATAACTGTCATTTTTCACATCTCACCCAAAATGTGTTTTCGCACATGTAGTGCACAATGGCGCGGTCGGTGTGCGAAATCAATGTTCGTGACAGATTACAAAAATCACAGTAAAATCACAGTGAAGTAAAGTGCAATTTATAAACTACAAAAAGTAGACTGTTGTTTGCTAGTGTTGCTAGTAATTGTTGTTTTTTACCATTCAAAAAAATTTACCAAGGGACTATTTTATCTCAATGTTTCAATGAATTCTCTATTCTGTATTTAAATAAATGTTACAAAGTTTTCAAAATATAAACACCTTGTCATTTTCTTTGTTTCCATAGTTATTTCACATTTTATAAACGCAATAAGACACTCCAGGGTGATGGTTGTTATGTGACAACCGCACACCTAAGTGCGGAAGGACACTCGGCCTTCGGCCTCGTGCCTCACCACGCACCTAGGTGTGCGGTTATCACATAACAACCACCATCCTGTCGTGTCTTATTGCTTACATATTCACCATGTATTTAAAATGTATTTTGCAATCTAAATGTATATCCACTCATACATTGGATATATATTTAAAAATATATTTATTAATATATCTATTTCAAGTATAAATGCACACAACATATATTTCAAAATGTACACTGCTTATTGGCAAATGCATTTTCAAATGCATTTTAGACACATTTGATCAGACTGTCAATATATGCAACATATATTAATGTATTTATCAATATAGTGCAAATATATTATTTGTGCATTTTTATAGTCTTGTAATGTATTAGTCAATATGTGCCACATACATTGGGACTTATGCCATAAACATATTGTAGATGTATTTGTTTCTCTAAAATATTATCACTAAATATATTGATAAATATATTTACTGCATAAATTGTATATATTGTGTCCATATATTTACTATGTATTGAAGAATATGCTATATGTAGATGAATATTGCCATATACTTTGACAAATTTATAAATGTATTTCATTGATATTTTTGCATGCATGCTACATATACTTACCCAATTTTGACATATTGGTATATACAGTACATGACAAATACATTGATTTATGTGTGTAATATACTGTATTCAAAATCTATATTGTATATATTCATCATACCAGGGTGGTAAGACCTGTGCTTACAACATTTTTACACCACTTTCCTTCCATTAAACTTCAACAACAATTTTCACAAATTTGATTGACATGAAGTCTTGCCCTGGTCTTGATCCCAAAAATGTCAAGGTGGGTGTAAAGTTAAAGAGGTACAAAAATGTTACAATTCAAAATAAGACTTCTTCTGTTTGCTCACTTGTGACCATTTACTCTTCGGCCTGCTCAATGGCAGCCCCACATGTTTGCATCCATAGCTGCATGGGATTGCAGGTACCAGAAGGCCCTGCATTTCTATATCCAGAAGGACTTTCCCTGAGTCACAGCTGGACCCAGAGTGTCCTTCGTGCCTGCATATTATTGCAGTGTCAGTGGCTCAGGAGGTTGCACTCAATGGATATTGGAAGATCAAAAGGCTGTGGTTCTAGCCACACACTAGCCACTGGGAGTAAATTCCAATACTGACACTGTGCTGTATCATGAGGAGGATACTGCACTATTGAGGTGCTATCATTTGGATGAGACATTAAACATAGGTCCCATCTGCCTGTTCTGGTGGTGTTCTGGTGGACATTAAAGATTCTACTGTAGTTCTCTAAAAAGGGTAGTGGAATTTCCCACGGTGTTCTGGCCAAATTTCCCCCAATCATTACAAATACTATCAACAGCTTAATGTGGTTAATTTTCAGTTGGTTACTATCTGTCCTTCCCCCAATGTCGCCCCTGGAGAAGGGACTTCTAGTCTCAGTGGGACTAGCTGGTCAACAAAATTCAATAATATGCAAACCCTTCAATAAAAAAGGCATGTCTAATTCAGTTTGCACACCATGTTGCATGCCATACGTTTCTACCTCAAAAACAGTATATAGCTATGAGTCACTGTTTTGTAGTTCTACCTTGTGTTTTGAAGCTCTACTTTGTGCTTCATATGACCAGAGCCTAAGGGTGAGTGATGTTATTAGGGTTCCCAACTGTCCAATAGCATTCATGTAGCATTCAGCCTGGGAGTGGGTCCCAAGATGACAGCCTGGGTAAAGAATTGGCTGGAGAATAGGACACAGAGAGTAATAGTAAATGGAGTCCACTCAGAAGAAAGGAGGGTTACTAGTGGGGTACCGCAGGGTTCAGTATTAGGACCGGTCCTCTTCAATATCTTTATAAGCGACATTGCAGAAGGACTGGAAGGAAAAGTATGTCTCTTTGCAGATGACACTAAGATCGGCAACAGAGTTGATGCACAGGGTGGGTGGAAAGGATGAGAAGGACTTGGCAAGGTTAGAGGAATGGTCAAATGTATGGCAGCTTAGATTCAATGCTAAGAAGTGAAGGTAATGCACCTGGGAAATAAAACCCAGGGAAGAGTACACAATGGGGTGAGATACTAACAACAACAAAATGGAAAGGGACCTGGGGGTAGTCATCAGATGACCTAAAGACGGGCAAGCAATGTGAGGGCAGCAAGGAGGGTTGGGGGATACTGGGATGCATAGGGAGAGGCATCACCAGTAGAAAACAGGAAGTTATTATCCCTCTGTACAGACAGCTGGTGAGACCCCATCTGGAGTACTGTGTGCAGGTCTGGAGACCCAATCTCTGCAAAGACATAGACAGGATGGAAGCTGTCCAGAGGAGGGCAACTAAAATGGTGCAGGGTCTGCACCGGAAGACATATGAAGAGAGACTTAAGGAGCTTAATATGTATAGCCTCGAGGAAAGAAGGGAGAGGGGGACATGATAGAAATGTTCAAGTACCTCAAGGGAATCAACAAAGTCCAAGAGGGTAGCATCTTTCAAAAAGGTGTGTGCAAGAACAAGAGGCACAATTTGAAAATAGAGGCGGCTCAGAGGTAATTTAAGGAGTATTTTTTACAGGGAGGGTTGTGGATGCATGGAGCAGCCTTCTGAAGAGGTTGTGAGTCAAAATCAGTGGTGGAATTCAAGCATGCATGGGATAGTCATAAGGCAGTTCTGGGGGTTGGGGGTAGGAAGAAGTAGGCTGCTGGTTAACTAGGATCTGCAGCTTATCCAGTAGGTAGGGAAATGGGCAGACTGGGTGGGCCAAGCGGTCCTTATCTGCCATCAAATTCTATGTTTCTATGTTTCTATGTATGTATGAAAGCTACAGTTAGTGTTGACCAAAGTCACTGATGTAGTTGTTCCCATAAACCAAATGACAATAAGTGACATGTGCATTGTCTTTCAAAAACTTTATTAAACACATTCCATTTTTTCCTATCCATTATACATCCCTAGAAAGGATGCTTGTGAGCGATAACCCATAACAGATCATGTTCATTTTATAAATCAACATATGTAATGTCACCATTATCAATCACTAGGATCAGTAGACTGAAAAAAGACATCTGTATTATATTTCACTTACATTTTGTTAACAAAACAGTCACACATGATGATAATGCCTATCTTACCCATATCCCACCACATAAAAACATATTCCCCTCCTCTGTCATGTCAAGCAATCCCAATACCCCAACACAGCCCCTGCCAGAAAAATAAATAAAAATAAAACTTTCTCTACACTTTTGCAGTATTTCCTGTTCTCTATTCTTATTTGAAACTTTGAATGTTTAATACCATTACATTTGATCTCTGATCTAAACTTACACATGCATAAAGCAACCAAGTGCAAAAAAGAACAGTTATGTACAAACTTAACAGTAGATCTTTGAGGTGATCCAAGTCATCGCGTCTTAACAGTCTGTGAAGCAGGATCCACATGTAATATTTTCAGCAGTACCAACTGGGGAAAAGTCCACTGAGGTCATCAACCCTATAAAAGGTGAGAGCAGCCCTGCTCCCTCCTCAGTCCTTTCTTATGCACACAAAAAGGGAGCACATCTCTAACCATAGTGAACAGAAGAGAGAGGGGTGCCCAGGGCTGGCTAGAATGCTGAATACACTATAGCCAGTTCTAGACAAGAGTCCCACAAAAGGGGTCAGGTGCACCCAGCATATGGTGTCAAGCACTGACCAGTGCAACTGACATTCTGGGTGGCGGGCCAGCCATAAACCTAAGACAGGTGGCCCTGCATCACCCTGGTCTGACAAATCCAGCATGGGCCCTAAAGGCAATGTCCAGTCTGTAGTGCTTTCTTAAAGTATGTACAGTACTCCAGGTGGTAGATGCACAAATGTCATTGTCCGAGACCCGTGTGGGGTATGTCAGTTATAGGTCACACCTTAGGAATGAGTGACAGTCAGCAACAGCGACAGGTGCAACTGACATTCTTGATGGTGGGCCAGCTATAAACTTAAGACAGAAGGCCCTGCATCACCACAGTCTGAAAAGTGCTGCATGGGTCCTAGAGGCAATGTCCAGACTATAGTGCTCTGTAAAAGTACGGACAGTACTCCAGGTGTCAGTCACCAGTCACACCTTAGGAATGAGTCCCAGGCTGTGACAGGTGCAATAGACTATCTGGGTGGCAGGCCAACCTGGAATGTCCTACATACCTAGTGTAAAAAAATGTAAACAAAATAACTGATTTGATTTCCTGCATTCCTTGCAAAGTTGTAAAGAGACCCAGTTGGTACTACTGAAAATTTTACATGTGGATCCTGCTTCACCTACGGTGAAGTTCCTACGACGTGAATGAATGAGTGAGATACCCCATGAAAAAAGATCTTTGTTCACAAGGAAACTTTACATTCAAATTCAAAATACATTACTCATTTACTGGTAAATATTCACTCTGCACACTTAATGTCCAAAATCTGTGAACTTTTCAGTAATGGAAGCAGCTGAACTTGTCTTCTAAACTCAGTTTAGGTTATCAATTCCATCTCCTCCAACCGAGACTTTTCATGCTTTTTTTGAAAGTAACGCAAATCATTAATTTTTCCATTAATTGCTCTTCCTATTTTACTTCTTTTTGTTTGTGTGAATTTGTTAATAATAATAATAATATTTTTATTTATATAGTGCAATTCAAAAATCAAAGTGCTGTACATACTGTACATATATGTTCATAAAACAATTCAATAAAATCTTACAAAAAATTCAGCTCACTTAGAATTTCCATGATCCATAAAACATCAGATATTAAAAGCCTTTTTAAACAGATGTGTTTTCAAACTGGTCTTGAATCTCTCTACGGTCCTGCACTCTCTAATCTGACGAGGTAGAGTGTTCCACAGGGTTGGTGCTATGAACATAAAAGCCCAAGCCCCAGATGTTTTCAGCCACACCCTGGGAACCTCTAACAACCCCTCATCAGTTGAATGGAGAGGCTGGCCAGGCAGTAGGGAACCAGGAGCTCTTGCAGGTAGCTCGGTCCCAGTCCATGTACGGCTTTATAGGTCAGCAAACCAACCTTGAAGGTGATCTGCCAATGTATAGGCAGCCAGGGCAGATCATGGAGCACAGGAGTGATATGACTGGACCATGTCAGTTACCATGCTGCAGCTTTCTGCACCAGCTGCAAACAATGGATATCAACCCCCGGAAGCCCCAGGTAGAGGAAGTTGCAATAGTCAAGGTGAGAGGTCACAAATGCATGGATCAACGTGGGCAAATCATCAGACAGAACAAGGTGCTGAATTCTGGTGATGTTCCTAAGATGGCAAAAGGAAGACTTGATGACTGCTGACACCTGCGCACGCAGTGTCAACCCATCATCAAGAACCACCCCCAGATTACGCACCCATTCAGAGGTAGGCAGTTGTACATCATCAAGCCAAAGCCTGGAAGGTAAACCCACCACCAGCCTCTTTATCCGGCACCCCAGATCCACAATCAACACTTCAGTCTTTCTGGAATTCAATTTCAACCAGCTGGACTTCATCCAGTCATGGATCTCCACCAGACAGCTGTTAAACATCAAGTCTTCACTATCCTGGTTGGGTGCAAAAGACAGATAGAGCTTTGTTAAGGGTAGCTCCAAAAACAAAAGAATAAAATGTTTAAACTGTGGCCTCATCTTCCCTTTCTAGAAAGTTGGTAACATTCTTACATATACTGTGTTAAAATATCATTACACTCCATGTTACCATATCCATGTTCTGTCTAATACTGTCCCTTGCTCCCTTTCAACTCAATTATTACACATGTTCAGTATGTTCTCGTAAGCTGTATTTAACTCTTGTTTTGTGGAAAGGCAAACAGAGCCAACTCCAGTCAGCTCCACAAGTGGAAGACATCATTTAGAATGTCTGACGATATTTCCCACTTGTGGACCTGGGCAGTGGATCTGCTCAGTGCATCCACCAGGGTATTGGACACCCCCGGGATGTTTACTACCAGAAGATTAATATTTCTCTGGATCGCCCAATACCGCACTCTCATTGATTCTCTGCAGAGATTGTATGAATGGGTGCCACCTTGTTTGTTTAGGTAGTAAACAACTGTAGAATTGTCTAATTGCACTTGCAGGCAACCTGGGGGGAGGGGAAGTGAACCTTGAATGCCTGTAAGGTGAAGAGAACCACTCTCAGTTCAATACATTGATGTGGAGGTGGGCCTCCATGGATGTCCAAGATCCTTGTGACCTGAAGTGTAAGAAACGAGCACCCCAGCCTGTCAAGGAGGCGTCTGTAGTCAGAATGAGACTCTGCACAGGAGATCAGAACGGCATGCATTGCATGAGATTGTCCCTTGTCTTCCTGGATCTGTGGACTGAACAGCTGAACTCCTTTAAATGGAGCGTTCATGACTGAGTGGTGTATGTCCTGAGAAAATCCAGACACCCTGAGACAGACACCAGCTGATGATGTACGAGTGGTAGTATCCACAGCATCATAAGTGGCCCTCAGCAGGTGGTGGCCTACTGCCACTGCAGTAGACAGTTTCGCTGTCAGCTCCTCCTAGATACCACCAGCAGGGAGGGACTAGAGTGTTTCCTGGGAGGCCTTTAGAATTTCTTCCTTATATTTCAGGAAGCGTCCCATGTAATAAAGTATATGGAGGGATAAAGTGGATGATGAAAAAACTGTTTTCCTATGGCATCCAATTTCTTTGATTCCATATCTGGTGGCTGAGCACTCATGTTGAGGCCTAGTGGACCTATCATGTGCGTCATTGATCACCACTGAGTCCGCCTAAGGCAGAGACATGAAATAGCGGTGATCCACCGGAGCTTGATACAGTCTATCAACCTTCTGGGAGTTGAAGGGAATCTTGAAAGGTTGCTTCCAGGCAGCCATGATAGCCTCTTCAAAGGTGTCCACCAAAGAGGGGACACCCAGTGTGGAGCATTCTGGCACCCCCAGGTACTGGGCCTATTTTTTTCGAGAAGCATCCTGCTCAGTATCTTGGAAACTGAAAGTTTTCTGCAGGTGAAGCATAATGTCTGAAAATGTCAGATCATATGGTGGAGAATAAGGGCGGACAGGGGTAGGATCCCCTTGAACAGAGGAGCAGCAGAGGAGGACTGTTGCTATTTTTCCAGTCTAGCCATTCTTCAAAATTTATGCAATTATGAGTTGCCTGTGCTATAGTCACTGCACAGTTATAGCTTTCTTATATAGCATAGATAATAAGCAGGATATGTCTAACGTCTAACTAGGGAGAGCATGGGGGTGCACCAACTCCATGGGCAAATTTTTTTCAGTTCCTTTTTTTGTAACTTTCGGCAATCTAAGGGGGAAATGAAAGCTACCACTCAAGTAATGGGGCCACTGAATCCTGCATCTATCTCTATTAGGGCAGAGTGGACCACTGGGGATGACAGTATCAAGCCCCAGCACATCAAGGTAGAGGCAAGGCACTGATGAAATTGGGCACTATTGGTTCCCCCCTTTGCCAGGGTAGCTGTCATTAGCTTTACCTGGCACATTAATGTGTCCCTGATCTTTCCCTCTGCTCCATCTCTTTAAAATAGTTTTCCAGTGCTGTGCGGTGAGTAATTACTGGGTAAATATACAAATGCTGGTGGGTATGAAAGAAAAAAGAGAGATCTACGAAAATGAAAAATATTTGCAGCATGCCCCAATACCCTTTCACTGGAAACTGCTTTCATCCCAATCCCCCTGCAGTGTTTTTTCCTCACAGGTACAAGGACACCATTCTGTTTCTCAGATACCAACTTACCAACTGCTCAGTTCCCCCTTCCCCCCATCCCAGCTGCACAGTCCCCAGAACACTTTCTATTTTTTTGAAATTGTTTTCCCTCCCAGCTGCATCTGTTTGCCTAACCTGAGATGGTTAAGTTTAACTTAACCCCAAAATTTGTCTCCATCTTGCAGAAACTGTACCCACTCTACTATCCTGATAAGCCCCACAAAACTGCACAATGCAGCTGCCTTCTGCAAAATTGTCCTTCTCCAATTTACTGTACCTACTCACCAAGCTACATCCATTTGCCAGTCTCTTCATTACCTTACTGGATTTTGTCTTCATGTCCCACGAAACACACTAACACCACACAAAATGCAGCAGTGATTATCTTATAAACATTCAACAACCACAGCACCAAAATATATACATTAACTCAACAGAGTATACAAGATGACCAAACTAGCACAAACTGGCAGATTACTGTATGTTTTATTTTGGTAAACTGCATTAGGAAAACAGCATGGAAAATGAGACCCGCAATCAAAAAAGCACACAACCCACATACTAAAACTCTTTACATTAAAGAAAATGTCAGCAAAATAGATCTTAATGCCCATCCTCTGCAAAAAATGATGACTTCAGTAATGTAGTGCATACAATGCACATGTACTAAGCACATTGTGGGGCGTGTGATCATCCGCTCATGCACAGAAACTGCTCTTAGCTCAGCTTGGCTGCATTCAACTGTACTTGCTCATTTTCTTTACTTCAGTGATAAGGCTCTAGTCAGTACTGCCATGCAAAAATGGCAAAATGCACATGGCAAGCAGCATAGAAAAATAAAGTAAAATATGAAAAATATGATGGAATAAGGGGCCAGAATAAAACTGCAGGAACATTAAACCAGAAGGACACAAGTTTGTTGCCCATTCCAGCATTATGTATCCATCCCAGCTAAACCCAACTGTACAGAACGGTTTTAAAAATGTCCCCTCCACTCATTTTTGCTGCCTCTGGCTGATTATTTATTTATTTATTGAAATGCTTCACCAGGAAGGCACATTGAGCAACAGGTTGCTAGTCTCCCATTGTGACCTGGGGGAAAGGGGTAAAATAGGGATGAGTCATTTTACATTCAAGTTACAAAGATCAACATAGCATACAATTAATTATTTCAGTTGTTATAAACAGTGTTGCATACATATGTAATTTGTGAGAACAGTAAATAAGTGCAATGATATTAAGTGAACAAGTGCTATCGTGAAATAAGGGGTGAAGGAGAGAGGTTAAGACTGCATAGTGCACAGCCATGTCCCAAAAAGACCCCTTCCCGATGCGGGGAACCCTGCAAGGGGACAGTGGACTGGAGTAGGGATTAGAGAGGGAGCAAGGGAGCGAAAGAGAGAGGGAGTAAGTGTGATTAACACCTAGGAGGGGAAAAAAGGCCCAAACCAAAAAGAGAACCCTTCAGAAAGCAATGAACCCTGTACGGGGGCAGGGAAGTTCAGGAGATTGTAAACCCTGCTATGGTTAGGTGTTGCAATTATAGAGGGATTGTGATAAGGGAGGGAATGACAAATAACACCTGGAAGGGATGAGGCCTGATCCAAGGAACCCTCCAGGATGCTGGTGACCCTGCAAGGGGACATGGAAGGCCAAGGATAGGTAGATGAGGGAAGAAAAGGTGGCAAGCCAAGGCACTATAGGACCTGTTCAGGATGATAAGAATCCTGCAAGGGGAGTGTGAAGGTTAGGAGAAAATAGGAAGGAGAGTAGGGTAAGGGAGAAAGGTATGAGAACTAGCACCTAGGAGGGGCTAGGGTCAGTAGAAGCAGTAGAGTCAATAGAGCACTGGGTAAATTCTGAAGGGGGATGAACTGTAAGGAGCAAGATGAAAGAAATTAAGGCAGGTCAGAACAGGAACAGTTAGGTGCAAGATAGTTGAAGAGGGCAGTGTTGATGGAATAAAAGGAGGGGGAGGAGTGTTAGATTTGGGGAGGTAGAGAATTCCATATTTTAGAGAAATGGTGAGAGTACCCAGATTGGCTGGAGAGGGTGTAGTGGAGCGGGACAGTAAGCGTGTGAGTGTTGATAGATCTGAGGGAGTGGGAAGTAGGGGGGTGTTATAAATGATGGGGAGAGGTAGGAAGGGAGTTCACCCAGCCCAGTGTTTAGTGGTGAATTTAGCACAGCGTGAGAGGTGCCAATTTTTAAGGGAGGGGAAGGAAAGGGCTCTATAGAGGTCACAGTGATTGGTGTGAGAGGGAGCATCAAGGGCAAAGCAGCAGAAAGAGTTGAAGAGAATGTCCAATCTGGTCAAGGAGGACTTAGAAGCAATACCATATACTACGTCGCAGTAGGGAATGAAGATCTTCTGGACAAGCTCACGCCTAGCCGCACGATGGATGCAACTGTGGTTCCTGAACAAGGCACCAAGCCTGGGGTGCAATTTTTTCTGGATGGCATCAATGTGTCCAGAGAAGCTGAGGTGTTGGTCTAACCAAACCCCAAGATATCTTAACAATGACGTGTTCTCAAGTAATGTCCCATCAAGAGTGTGGAAAGTGATCCCAATTTCTTACCCATGATCAAAGCACAAATTCAGGACTTCCTTTTTCACAATACTCCAACCGAATTGTCTACGTCCTCTGTATGGGAAGCTCTTAGAGATACGATTGGAGGGATAATTATTAGTTATGCTGCACATAGGAAAAGAGTAAGGGAACAGCTGGCTGACTTGGAAAAATCTCTTAAGGCTTAAGAGAATTTATACTTTTCTTCTAATAAAACACTGTCCTGATTCTCAACTTCATCTTGAAATTCTTCAACTTGGAGTTAAAATTAACGAATTAATTTTTCATAAAACTGAACTGACCTTGTTTAAACTTAAATATAAGTTTTGGGAACACGGCAATAAAAGTGTGAAACTCCTCTCTTACCAGCTCAAAGCACAACAAATGGAACGACACAACCTAAGCCTAAAAGATGAACAGGGTACAATTCACTTCGACAACCCCTCTATAAACCGAATCATGAAAACCTTTTATCAAAAACTATACTCTAATACAAATCCTCTATCTACTTTACAGATTCAACAGTTCCTTAAATTGTTACTTCTTCCTCATCTTTCTACTCTTGAAACAAATTCTTTAGATGAACTGCTCGCTTCAGGAAATCCAGAAAGCTTTGTCTTCCTTGAAATCCGGCAAATCCCCTGGGGGTGATGGATTCCCTGTCGATTTCTATAAAATGTTTTCTGACACCTTATGTCCCCTTCTTCTTAATGTTTATCAAGAAGCTTCCAATACTGGCAAACTTCTCCCATCTTGCACTGAAGCAATCATAACCCTAATATCTTAGAAAGAAAAAGACCTTACTCACCCTGCAAGTTACAGGCCCATCTCTTTACTAAACACTGTTGGGAAGATATTTGCTAAACTACTAACATCTCGACTTGAATCCTTGATTCCCAAGTTAACTCATTGTTCACAAGCTGGTTTTATTAAACATAGGTCTAGTTCTGATCACATACATTCCTTATTTAATTTAATTCACAAAGCCAAATCCCTCAAGACACCAGCTGGAGCCATAGCTATTGATTTCGAGAAGGCTTTTGATTCCTTAAACTGGGACTACCTTCATCAAGTTTTATCTTATTTTGGTCTTTCTCATACTATTGCAGATATGACTTGCCATCTCTGTCTGTATAAAATGTAATTTTTAAGTTTTGTCATTTCTGTTACGAAGCAGACTTTAATTGAAAATGTAGCTGAGGCATGACTTGTCGGCAGTGCCGCAGCAGCAGACATGACTTGCCAGCTCTGTCTGCAACAATTTTGGGTTCTTCTTAACTTAATTAATGATATGATTTAGAGTTTAGTATTATGGTGTATATGATGCATTGTTCATTTATTCACTGTTTGGTTTTGTAATAAGATGTGTGTCACTTTAAGTAGTTTCATTATAAGGTATATGGTATCCTTCATGCAGCATGCTCTGATGATGACCTAAGAACGGTCGATACGTAAGTGTACAGTCAGGTTAGATTTACCTGTTCTGAAACCATGTGGTCTAGCTGCGGTTCATCCCATTTTCGTTTTTTACCTCGTAAACTAAGTTTTAGTTTGTGCTTGGCAGTAGTCGCTTACTTCAGTTAAATTCTTTGCGAATTTGCACTATAATATGCCTAATGTTGCACCGAAGAGAGATGGGCGATACTTTAATAGCAGTCTATGTTTTGGCTAAATGCTTTATGTTTCTTCTTTGAACCACAAGGAAACAGAAAAAGGACTACACCTGACGTTTAACACGGTGGTGAGATTTTTTATAAGTGATATGTGATTCCTTCAATTAATAAAAGTTTTTTGGAGTAATGAACTTATTGTTCTTGTTTATTATCACTGAACAGATGTGCTGACCTCAAAAGCAGTCATTTGACTGTGGTAAATGATGCTGGTTATTTTTTGATTCCAAGGGAAAAGTGCACATTAACTCTAAGAGATTTTAGTAGCCCCCCTGCTCCTATTGTAATTGGGAGTTTTTCATGTTTGTGGTCTTTCTCATACCTTTTTCTCCTGGATCAAGCTATTATATATCTCCCCTGTTGCTAAAGTACTTACTAATTCCACCCATCCCTCTTACTTTCATCTAGTAAGGGGAACTAGAAAAAGCTGTCCCCTGTCACCTTCCCTGTTTATTTTAGCCATGGAACCACTGACTGCTTGTTTATGTCAATCTGCTGGCATTATGGGTATACCTGTGAGCAATTCAAGATGTGTTTCTCTCTCCTACACAGATGGCCTCTTAATCTTACTCAAAAACCTGAATGAGGCTGGGCCCCTGTTGGTTGATTTTCTTAATAATTTTACTAAAATTTCTGGCCTTGCTTTGAATTATGGCAAATCACAAACTATGCCCCTTAATTACAACTGTAAATCCTTTATGAACATACCTCTTGGATTCTGCTGGTCACCACAGGGTATAACATATCTATGAATCAAAAGTACTAGTAACTTAGGGAAGATATGAGACATTAACTTTAACCCCTTATTTGATAACACCAAAACAATTCTGGACAGATGGAAGCTTCTTAATCTCTCTTTAATGGGGAAAATTGCAGCCATTAAGATGTCCATTTCTCCCAAGATTATTTACCTCTTTGCCAATATTCCTTTAGTCTTACCATCCTCCTTTTTTGCTAAAATTGATAAATTAATAGGTAACTTTATCTGGAATGGGAAACCACCAAGATTTAACCGCAACAAACTTCGATCACATTGGAAAAAAGGGGGATTCGGACTCCCCTGGTTCAAAGGCTACCTCTGGGCTTTCCAAATGGCCCAAACCATTAAATGTTTCAGAAACCATCCCCTCACTCACCACTATAGGCTGCAATGAAATCTGCATTGTGCCCGGGAGGAGTTCCCACGTCCTTCATTTATAATCCCATTTCCTCTAAACTAAAATCTCACCCAACTATACCATCCTCTGTTCTTTATTGGAAACTAACCCACAAATTCCTGAAATCCAGTCCAACACCCTAGTTTTATGCCCCCTTATGGGGCAATCCACTACTCACTCTAGAAGATCACCCAATTTTCTGTCATACATGGAGGAACAAAGGCATTTTCTTTCTCAGAGATATCTTTGACAAGAAATCACTCACTCTTAGATCATTCTCAGACTTGCAGGTCACATGGAAACTTCCCAAACAGGACTTCTGGAAGTTTTTACAAATTTGGGCAGCTTATAACTCTCTCTCTAGTTTAGTGTATAGGCTTACTCTTCTAAACCCATACATCTCACACTGGACTAATTTATCAGTAAAATTAAACAGCTCCATTTACAAATACAGTATTGATAATCTACCTGATCAGTCTATACAGGCCAAAAATAAATGGAGTACTCTTCTTAACTACAATATTTCAGATATATAGTGGAGTAATTGTTGGCATATCACACATAATACCTTTAAAGATGCCCATAGTTCTTTAATACAAACTAAAATCCTACATCTTTGGTATAGAACCCCCTCTGTGCTTCAACGAATGGGCCTATTAAATAAGAATAATTGCTGGCACTGCAATTTGGCCAATGGGGATCTACTTCATCTCTTGTGGTCTTGCACTCCAATTAATAAGCTCTGGCATGACGTCTGTTTACTTGTCTCCAGAGTAACAGGACAAAAACTACCTTTTGACCCCAAGCTATTCCTTCTAGGCATCCTTATCCCCAATAGCTCTCTCCTCTCACATGCACATTTTAGATGTCAAAACAAACTTTCTCTTCTGGTCAAACATCTGATTCTTATGAAATGGAAATCAACTTTGGTGCCTTCTGTTTCAGATATTCTTCAAAGCCTCTCTCAGTATGCCTCCCTAGACCGATTATCTCATGTTACTTATAACCGACTCACTGTATATGACAGATGTTGACAGGATTACTTCAAATACATCGAACCTAGTTCTTCTAGACCCTAATTCTTAGGGATATTTAGCCCTCCTTATTTTGCTCTGAGATTAGGTTTTTTCGAAACTTTTGTGCACAGATTTCTCCACTTTTTTCCTTCTTCCCTGTTTTCTGCCTCTCTCCTTCCCTTCTTCCTTGCTCTTTTCTTTCTTATTTCTTTCCTTGCACACTTTTCTCTTATCTTCACCTCTCCATTACTGAACATTGTCCATATTACCATGTTTATCAATTTTTGCAATTTACTGAATGCCTAGCCATAGCCTGCCCTAGCATGTATTTTGCACATGGTTGCTATTTCTGATCCTATAATACCTATTGATTATAACCCTTCTGTTCTGCACTTACATCCTGTCTAGGTTTGTGTTTTATTATCAATACATGTACATATGGCTTCTCCAATATGTTTACCCTAAATACTGTGCTTTGTTAAGTGATATTTTATACCTTACATGGAGGATAGTATTCTATTGTATTAGATGTGTGCTTTTTTATATACTCTAATTTCAATAAAAAGATCAAATGAAAAAAAAAATTTGGAAAGTGAGCAGATAGGGAAGCCTAGAGAGTCTCTGCCTTGTGCCAGAGGTTACGGAGACTGTCTTCTTGGCATTGAGGAATAATTGATGGTTTGCAAACCAGATCCGGACCTTGTTGAAGTCATGCTGCAAGCTGGATGTACTGTAATCTCAGCTGGGCAGAACAATAAAATAAATGGTCCAGCCCATCCTGGTACTGTCACCATGGGTTGCTCCAATGACATCTCCCTACAGCAGAATTAACACAGCAACTCAGCTGAGAAGTTACCTTCTTTAGCATGGCATCCTTTTGTTTTGCTGCAGGTGGGGCAAGAATTGTTAAGATATCATGACCCCATGTTCCCCCTTTACACCATCACATCCACCAACCCCATGCAAGTTGTCACAACAACAGACCCTATAACATCATGTAGGCTGTCATACCTCACAGTCCCATACTCCCATCACACCCTCCAATCCCATACCCCATGCACACTGTCACAGCTCATGATTCCATACCTTCATGATTGCTATCACATTCATTAACTCACCACATGCCTCCATTCACACCGTCACACCCAATGACCTATGTTCTGGGGGAATTCAAGAATGCATGTGACAGACATAAAGAAATTCTAGTGGGGGTAGGAAGAAGTAGGCTGTTTGTTAACTAGGATTTACAGCTTATCCAATAGGTAGGGAAATGGGTAGACTAGATAGGCCAAGTGGTCCTTATCTGCTGTCAAAGTCTATGTTTCTATGACCACATACACTATCATACCCATTAACACCCAGTATTTACTGAGGAGAATATAGGGCAAGGCCCACAGCTCAGCACCATGGACACAGGGGAGGGAGGTGTGCACAAGTCCCTTCACAAAAGAAAGGGTCCTACAAGAACTCACTAAAGGGTGGACAAGGCAATAGGACCTGATGGCATACATCCCAGGGTATAAAAGGAGCTAATGGTGGAACTAGCAGAGCCATTATCAAAACTGTTTAGTGAGTCTCTGAGCACAGGAGAGGTTCCAGAAGACTGGAGAAGGGCTCATATGATACCACTCCACAAAAGTGGCAGCAGGAAGGAGGCAGGGAACTACAGACCAGACAGTCTTACCTCAGCGGTGTAAAACATTATGGAGACACTACTTAAGGAAAGAATAGTGCAACATCTGGAATCCAGAGGAGCACAGGATCCAAGACAGCATGGGTTTACAACAGGAAGGTACTGTCAAACTAATCTCATAGTTTTATTTGACTGGGTAACCAGAGTGGTGGACCAAGGGGGTGCAGCTGATGTTGCCTACCTTGATTTCAGCAAAGCTTTCGATACTGCTCCATATAGAAGATTGATTAATAAGCTGGGTAGGCTCAGTGTGGGTCATAAGTTGGTCAACTAAGTGGCAAACTGGTTGGCGGGCAGAAAACAGAGAGTGGTGGTACACAGTATACAGTCAGAACAGATGCAAGTCACAAGAGTGGTAACTCAGGGATCAGTCCTGGGGCCAGTCCTTTTCAATATCTTCATCAGTGACATGGCAGATGAACTGGGGGATAAGGGTTGCCTGTTTCAAGATGACATCAAGACCTGCAACAGAGTAGATGATCCAGATGGGGTGGGCTGAATGAGAAGAGATCTGGAAAAACTAACAAAATGATTTTAAGAGTGGCGACTTGGGTTTAACACAAAGAAGTGCATGATCATGCACATAGGGAAGATAAACCCTGAAGCTACCTATAGGTTAGGAGGGGAGTTGCTGGCAGTCACAAAGGAAGAAAGAGACTTGGACATCATCATCACAGATGACCTGAAATCATCCCAGTAGACCACTAAAGCAGTAGGTAAGGTTAGAGGAATGTTGGGGTGTATTAGTAGGGTATCACAAGTTGTAAGAGGGAGGTAATAATCCATCTTTACAAGATACTAGTTAAGCCCCATCTGGAGTACTGCATGCATTACTGGAGGCCACACCTGCACTGGACATTAACAAAATGGAGCCAGTCCAGAGAAGGGCAACCAAAATGGTACATGGACTGCATCAGAAAACATATGAGGACAGATTAAAGGAGCTCAATATGAATACCCTAGAGCAAAGGCGGGAGAGAGGTGATATGATTGAAACATCTTAAGGGCATTAACAAGGTGAAAGAGTCTAACATACTTCAACATAAGAAAAATAGCAGGACAAGAGAACACAGCATGAGATTAGAGGGAGGCCAATTAAGGGGTAATGTGAGGAAGTTCTTTTTCACAGACAGGGTGGTTGATGCATGAAACGGCCTACTTCAAGAAGTGGTAGATATGAGTATAGTGCAGGGCTTCAGACAGGCATGGGATATTCATAAGGGAGCTATACAGATGAGTATGCATAAATAGGCCATTGACAGAGTAAACACCTATGGCATATTCATAAGGTAGAAAAAAAAAAGGTCAGACTGGATGGGCCTTGCTGTCCTTATCTGCCATCAACTTCCAAGTTTCTAGGTTTCTATATACCCTGTCAAATTCACTTACCTATACCACAATGCACGCTGTCACATCTCACAACTCCATGCCCCCCATGCATGCTGTCACACCAACTTGACCACTTAACACCATGCCTGCTATCACATCTTATGATTCTATACCCCCATGCGTGCCCTCACACCCAACAATCCTATGCTTGCTGCCAGACCCACTAACCACATACACATGGTCTGCTGTAAATGAACAGCATGCGTGAGCAGTGAGATCAGAGCATAATTTTTAAAAGCTATTATTGTAATCTACCCTACCACATGGCAGATTGCACAGAGCTAGAAAGCAGACTAGAATGACAATGCCATGCAGTTATTCCAGATGCAAATTTATTGAGTGTGGTGTCATGTTGTGGATGGCAATAAGAACCAGAAGAGTTACTTGGCTATAGCATTATGTGTGTTGTGGGCTCTTACATGGGACTGGTTGAATTGCAATTCCTACCTTTTTTTTTCTCCTGTTGTGTGGTCCTATAGCTTGCACAAGCTGATGTGTGGGTTGTGAATCCTGGATAAAGTCCATGAGACACCTACTTGCTTGCCTCCCTCCTTTAGGGCCACGGATGGAGCACTCAGTTTGAAAAGCAAAAGCATGTGTGTATAGACACCAGGATAATATTAAATAAAATTATTATATTAATTGTGTGCATTCCTTGCCCAGCTGTTGCAATAGTCACTTGTACTTTCTGCCATAATTTCCTCACAGTCAGAGCTACAGCAGCAACCTATATTTCACTCACAGTACCTTCACTCTCTTGCTGCACATGCCCCCTCAGCCTCTCCCAATGCAGCTGGCATACTTTATGCAGATTCTGTTCATTCATTTAAAATTGATAACCAGAAAAGGCACACTGAGCCGAGGCTCATTTCCAGGTGTGACCTGGGTACAAAATATACACAGTAGTGAAACAGAGTTTCAAAATGAGTAGTTTACAACAATATGTACAAGGACATTATTGGTTTAGAATTACAATATATGCAAAGTGTATGTACAGGAATATAGGCAAGATTACATTAGGCAGGCTAACAATTATATATTGAGACCATTTCAATATTTACAGAGTATATGTATAGAAATAAAGGCAAGATTACATTAGGCAGGCTAACAATTATATATTTAGACTATTTGAGGCCCTTCATGCGGTGATCATGATTGAGCAGGGGTGGGTTTGAGACCAGAAGAAAGACAACTCAGGCCAGCATGATGTAAGAAACGCAGTTCAGGGGGCTAGGGAAGAAAGGTTTGAGTGGAGAAACACAGAACAGGGGGCTAAGGAAGAAAGATTTGAGTGGAGCTAAGGGGATGATGGGAGGAGCACGCTGGGTCTTTAGGAGTATTTGGGACAGCGAGGGGTGGGGAGGAGTCTGAGGAGTAGTTTAAAGGATGAAAAAGGGGAGGCCAGGCATAGATCAGAGGGAAGATTATTCCAAAGGAGAGAGAGAGAGAGAGAGATGGTATGAGAAGGCAGATTGGCCATTAGCAGTTTGAGGATGGGGGATGTGGAAAGTGCATGAATTACTGTGGCAAAGAGAGTAATTTGTGGAATTGGCTCAGGTAAGACAGGAAGTGAGGTGGGGGAAGGGAACCAAACCAATATTTTCTATGAAGGAGGCACTCTAGACAGTTATCCTGTGGGACAGCGGGGCCAGGGAGATGGTGCATAGAGGAGGCAGTGATGAGTGAGTGGGGGGGGGAGGAGACAGTGGCAAAGTGGCAGAAGGACTTGAGAAAGGTGTCTAGTTTGGAGGGAGAAGAGGCTGGGGCCGTTCCATAGACATCGTCGGCATCGTCTAGCACCAGCAAGATTGCTTTAAGCATGAGTTCATGTTCGGTGGGCAGAGGGAGGCTGGCTTTGTGTTGGTAGAGGATCATGAGTTTGGGCAGAAGTCTGGTGCAGATGGCCTCAGTGTGAGTGGAGAAGTTGAGGTGGCAGAGTCTGTTGAGTCTGTTCCCTGTGATACTACCTAGTATCTGTCTCTGCATGCCTGAAACAGCTCTACTCTTCCCTATCCTGCCCCCAAAGGCCAACCTCTTTCCTGCTGGACAAAAAGTAGGTGTTTTTGCCCTGGACCATCACCTGCAAACCCTTTCAGAGGCAGCATTCCAGCATAAACAAGGGGTTCTTATCAGTGTGTTAGCCTACTCAACCACCTCAGTGCAGCTGGAGCAGCAACACACAGCACCTCTTCCAGTGGGTGTCTGAGCCTCCTGGCATTATGCCATCCTCTTCTTCAAAAGGGTCATAGAGAAAGCTTGCCTGCTACCCAGTCCATGTTTTACCTCAAGGGGCTGCCTCTGCACCATAGTGAAAAATCAGCTTCTGCTGGCTTTTATCATTGAGAAGTGCCAGATCTTCTGAACCTTGGAAGATGAGCTAAACCTGGAAGGGCGGAGAAGGCTTAACATCCTTAATAACTTACTCAGGACTGTCCCCACACATTTATTTTGGCACTGTAAAGGAAAGCCCCTTTAACTGACAGATCTGTTTTAGTTCAAAACAATTCTTTCTGCAGGGTTAGGAAATGCCATGTGGGAATCTGAATACACCTGTAATCTGCTTGTTGCATTCATGCTGGTTCTGGCATTTTGATTCTGGATGTTCCTCTTCAAATGCATTAACATGATATGTGGGTCATGGGCATAGGCAATGCATAGAGTCCAGAAGACAGGCCAGGCACAGTTGAGGATGCATCATTACAGGTTGCCTAACTAGCATAGATATGAGATCTCTTACCTGGGTCATGGAGAGCCTGGGATGGGTGCCTTGGAGTGATGTCCAATCATACCTGTAAAAAAAAAAAAGAATATCCATGGGATCAGAAAGGATCCACAGTGCTTCAAGAACAAAATGGGACCAACAGGGAAGGCCAAACATAAATAATACTTATCTGATATGTAAGTAGTCTGTGTCCTGTCAGACCAGGGCCAATGTCCTCTGAGACCTGCAGAAATAAAGGAAAAAAATTATTATTATAAGGAAAAAAGAACAGCAAGAGTACAGAGTTCCACAGCAGTACAAGAGCTACAGGGAGAACATAGATATTGTAAATACAAGCCCAGTGATCCCTCGTTCAAATGTCACCTTGGTCACTGGCTCAGGATATGACACTGGGAATGACACATACCCTCCCAGCTTTAAAACTGGGTTGAAACTGGGTACTGGGTGTTGTGAACTAGTCAGGGGACTAGCCAGCCAGGCCATAGCCTTAAGGTGTAGGCCTTCATTTTGATTCAATAATTTTAACATAATATGCCTTAATTCTGTTGTCCATGGATACTACCTGACCTACAGGGCATGTATTAATACTTGGGCCTTCAAGTGTGAGTGGATGAAAATAACTAATGCCACAGATGCCCCAGCCTCCAGCCCAGGGCCCACAAGCAAGGGCCCAACAATGATCAACACCAGGTACAGTTCCAGAGAAGTTGGCAGTGCACATGGCATGAAATATTGATAGCAGTGCAAATGGCTCAGTCTGGCACCAGCAGTGCATGTGGCACAGCAAGTGGTGGCATTGTACATGGAACAGCAAGCTGGTGGCTGCGCAAGTGACACGGTGTGGTGATGACAGTGTACATGGCACAAAGTTGGCAGTGCATGTGGAAATGCAATGATGACAATACATAAATCACTGCGTGGTGTTGAAGAGAAAGTGATACAGCATGGAGTACACAGGGCACATGGCACCACACAGAGACAGTGGTGCATGAGACACAGTGCAGTGGCAGTAGTGTAACAGTGAGGTGGTGGCAATGCATATGTGCCTGCAGTGCACATAATGCACAGTTGGCAGTGCATGTGAAATGCTTTGTGATGGCAGTGATCATGGCACAGTGTAGTGGCAGAAGTGTATGTGGAACAATGAGGTGGTAGCAGTGCACATGACACTGTGATGAAGGGAGTGCATATGGCTCATTGTGGAGCCATCAGTACCAACCTTACCAGTTGAGAGCTATAGAATGAAAATATTTACACTAATGGATGAACTACTGACTGACACGTGTGTTCATCCCAAAAAAATCAAGGTTTCCCATTATATATCCTAACAATTTTGGTTATATATCCTAATCATTCCAGTTTGACCACCTCCTTCATCATCCAGTGCTTGGATCAGCCCCCCCCACACACTACCACCCTCCTCTTTGTTAGATCACCCTTCCAGGAACCAGACTATCATCCATGCAGCTAGACAATCCTTCAAGCCCAAGACTCTCCCATGATGAGCAACCTTAATGGAGCTGCACCACACAGGCTCCAGACCAGCCCCTTCCCCAGCCAACCACCTTCCCTCATCTGGACTAGCCTTCAATACATGCCATACAACTGGATCACCCCCCAAGCCTCCACTCCAACATATCACATCTCTACAGATGCTCCCCCAAGCCCCTGGACCAGCACTCAATCAACAAATCACTCTGCCTACAGCTGGACCCACCCGAAGCCCTGTACCAGCCTCACCATGTGACCACCCACCCTGCAGCTGGACTTCACTTCTATCCCTGAACTAGGTCCCCCCAGCAACCCTCCCTGCTGCTGGCTCACTCTTTCATGCCTGGACCAGCCTCTCCCAGCAGACAAACCTTCTTGCAGCTGGACCCCGTGCTTGTTCTCACCCCATGGACCTCAACCCTCTCCAAGTTGAGCACCATCCCTGGAGCTGGACACTCAGATAATCACCCTTCCCAGGAGCTGGACCCACCCTCCCTCCCTCCCTCCAGAGCAGAACCGCCCGGACCAGTACCCACCCTGCAACTAGATCCCCCCACCCCAGATCACCCTTCTGCAACCAGGGACCCCATACTTCTCAACACAGTTTAAATAAAATGCAAGACACTACCATACAAAATATAAATTCATGAGCACCTTTAAAATACACAGCAACATGGATTCAAAGAATCTGTTAAAAGGCATGCATTTCAGAAAACAGGAAAATTATTCTAAAGGGAAAAAAAAAGTGCACTGATCACAGCATTACTGTTTAATATAATGGATTACCACAAGCAAATGATTTAATTAAATAAAATATTAAATGCAATAAGCACACACACACACACACACACACACACACACACACACACACACACACACACATCAGCAGTAAATACATTTTCCTTTATCAATCTGCAGCTTATGCCAGATTACAGATAAAAAAGTGTAAAGTCTTTCCTCTGTAAATATAGATAAATAGGCTACTGAATGGATATGCACACAGAAAATGCATTCTGAATATCTTCCTGCAGCTCTGTAACTCTGCCTTCCCCCCAAGAAATTACAACTTTAAAGTAACTAAATCAGTAAAAATACCACAAATAAAATGTAATATAGAAGCACAATGCACACTAGACACTTTAAGGAGTGATTTGATTGAAAATAAATTGTGTATTTTAAAGGCTTTCAAAGGTTTTGCCACATGAGTTTAGAGCAGAGAACATCTCTTTACAACAGCATATTCACAATTAAAACTGCATAGCATGTCACTTAAAACCTGAGTAATTATCCCCTTACTGTATTTAACATTTCATGGAGTTAAAATTATGTACTTTTCTATTTAAACATGAGCTCTTACCTCACACATGTAAATCTTAACTGCAGGCAACCAATTTGGTCTACAAAATGGAGACTAACAGCAACATTCCAGTCTGGGCAAGAACAGGAAGTGGTTCTCGGAAATATAGTTCACTGACTGAGACTTCTAGAAAACAAGTAGACTTTTAGAGGGACACAGTCAACCTTTTTGTATCATATTATTTCTAGGTAAAAACCCACATTGGCTGATTGCTTAACTTCTCTAAAATTAATTGATGTTGTTGGGTGTTTTAGCTGCCTCCTTGCTTAGTACAACTGAAATGTGTGATAATGTACCTATCCTTGATTGGCTAATTCAAATCAGTTAAAGAGACACTGTCAACCCTAATAGGTCTCAAAGCCTCCCCAGTTTAAAAAAAACATATTTTATGACTGCCAACATTCAGTAAAGGCTGTTTATGTAGCTGGTAGTTTGATTCTGATTCTTATTTTCTTTTAAAAAGTGAAAAACAGACTGCTCAACATACTGGTGTTATCACACCAAAACAGGTTTGTTTACTTCCCTTGAGCAACTCCTAACACATCTTTCCTGGACTTGGGCACACCCACAAAACAGTCTAGCCCCTCATGATGCAGTGGGAGTTTAGGAGGCTTCTTTCTTATGAGTGACTGCACTGCTTGGGTGTGTTTCTAATGCTTAGGAAGCATGAAGTAAGAACAGCACCAGGATTGTAAATAAAACAAGATTGTTCATAAATACACGTTGCCATGCATTTCAGTTCTATTAAACAAGGAGACAGACAAAACAAACAGCAACATCAATGAATTTTAGAGAGGGTAAACAATCATAAAATGTAGCTTTTTAACTAGAAATAATATGAAAAACAAGTTGATAGTGTCCATTTAGCTACTTGGCTGACTGTAATCTTCATTTATGATTCAGTAGTATTAAAAAAAATTGTACTTTGAAGAGCATTGCTGTTCTATTTGTAAACCTTATTTGGTAATCATTTACTCTTAAACAAGTAGCCAGCTGAAAACTTCTTAGAATTTACTATTCTTAGAGATTGTATTTTTTTAATGATGATTAAGCAAGCAATAATGCACCTTACAGTGCACTGTAATGTGCATGGTTGGAAGTACAAGCAACTCGTTTGCTCAGTGGGCCTTTCCGGCGAAATAAATAAATGAGCCACACCGCTGCTTTGTATAATTGGCGGCTCCTGCACCGCCCACACACACACTCCCCAAAGCCGACATCCAGGTGCCCAATTACCAAGTTGGCATGCCCCCCAAGCACAAACATATCTTTGCCAACAGTGGGTGACTAATCCCTGTGTCTCCATCCCCCCACTATTGTGGTGCACTGGGAACCCACCCCAGGGGCTCACAGTGTGCAATATTTCACCTGTAAAAAGAAAATGATCTCTTGTCATTTCTGCTGGCCCCTCCCAACCAACACCCTCCTTCTGTGCACCCCACCTCCCCACACCCACCTACCCATACTTACCTCTGGAGATCAGAAGCATCAATCTTCTGTGGACTGGGAACATGACTGCACTCTTCAAAGACCAGCTGGGAACTGAAGAAATTACAGTGAGCCCTATAATGGCAGTGAATGGGGGGTTTCAATTAGGGTTGATATCTCAGCCAACTTTTGGAGTTTGGCCCTAAATTTTCAACATGGGGGTTCTTGGGACCCCACCTCATGAAGACTGGCACTGTCATTTTGTTTCTCGGTCCTGAAAGGTGATTTTACAGTTGCTGCATGGAATTACCTTTCAGGACCGATTAACAAAATGACAGTGCCACTGTTCATGAGGTGGGGTCCTGCAAAGCCCATGTTGCAAGTTTGGTGAATAACTCCAAAAAAGACTGTGTTACGAGCATGCATTTTGCAGTTTGTACGCACACTCGTAATTTTTTAATATTTTCACTCCAAATTTCCAACATTGTCATTTTTTCATACATCCTTATGAACAGTACAGCTGTCATTTTTTGCATCCTGACAAAAACATGTTTTCGTACCTGTGGCATAGAATGGCGCAGTCGCTGAGCAAAATAATTTTTGGGGCCAGATTAATGAAATCACAGTGCCATTGTTCATGAGGGGAGGTCCCAAAAAGTCCGTGTTGAAATATTTCTGAAAAAATTCCAAAATTGAGTACGTTATGAGTGCGCATTATGCAATTTCTACGCATGTTCTTAACTTCGCCACTTTTTCATATTTTCACTCCAGATTTTCAACAGTGCCATTTTTTCACACCTCCTTATGAACAGTACAGATGTCATTTTTCATATATTGCCCAAAATGTCTTTTCACACCTGTTGCACCGAATAGCACATTCACTATGCAAAATCACTTTTCAGGATTAAGTAACAAAATGATAGTGCCACTGCTCATGAGGTGGGGTCCCACAAAGCCCATGTTGAAAATCTGGAGTGAATATTTCAACAAATGCCCAGGGCATTAGGATTTCCAAACATACTGCCCCACCCTGTACAGATTGACAGGCATTGGAGTGTGGCTTGGTGTCATCAGCCATAATACTCATGCCATTCCACCCCCACCCTGCAGCCACTGAAAGGCATTGAGGTGTGCTTTGGGGTCTTTGGTCCTAATGTTCACCCCATTCTCCTATACTGCACCCATCTCAAGTTATTTCCTCATGGAATGGGGTAAGCGTAAGGGCCAAAGTCCCCAAAGCAAAACCATGACATCTGTCGGTGTCTGCAGAGTGGGATGAAGTGGAATGGCATTATCATTATGGTCAGTGACCCAAAGGCACACCCCACTGTCTGTCAGTCTTTGCAGGGTGGGGGTTGCCTTTAGTTCAATACCTCACTGCCATTTCTATTATGCACCTCTCTAACTCATGCAGTACAAATGCCAATACCAGAAAGCAAACATTTGGCATTGACAAATGTTCAAAAACAACAGTGTTCCTGGTGTCCAGTTGTCCCTATCCACACCCACACTCATACTCAGTGGTTGGATACCCATTTTGTGGTAACCTGTGGTCCCTCACTCCACCTGATCATCTGTCTGATGTACAAACAAAGTGTCCTTGGTGTCCAGTGGTTCTTCCCCTCACCCGATGTCCTGCCTCAGTAAGACAAAAACTGTTATCCCTTTTATAGTGGTCCCTCTCCCCTGTTCAGTCCATATCCTAGGTTTGACAACCCCCCCACCATGATCATCATCCCACCACTGACTCAAAGGATGCTACGTGCCAAGTATTATCCCCCTCACAACACAGCTATGGCTCAGCTCATGTTCACTGGTCCCTTGACCCCCTAGTCTGCCCCTTGTTGGTGCTCGTGGACCCTATGGACTCATCTACCTGTCTATCAGTGCCATGGTGAATTAACAGTGAGCAGCAGAGCCCTCTAAACACCAGATTGGTTGCTCGCCATCTGACTGAAGCTGGGAGTGTGCTGCTTATTTATAGGGACCACCCTATTAATAAACCACACACTTCAAAATTCAGTCAGACAGTGGGCAGCAAAGGTGGTGTGTGGTGTGTGGCAGGCTGTGTTGATTGTGGTCATTTCACAATGACACTGGTAGGAAGGTATGGGAGACCATGGGAAAACATTATCAGTGAGAGGGGGCTGCCACACTTCCCCCAACAACCACCTTAGTTGCACAGGAGTAAGTTGTGGTCTAAGTCAGCAGTATTTGTGCAGTGTAAGGGGACCATGCAAAACATCCTTGTGCAGTGCAAATACTTTGAATACTGCACTGTGCCAATATTCAAGTCACCACATCTTCATTTGCATCGCACTCTGCCCCTTCCAAAATTTGGGTATCCAGACAAGACAGTGACTGAGACTGAGTGACTGCAATAACGGTGACTCAGTCTCAATGCCTGTGTTTTGGGCTACCCTGGGAGGGTAGCAAAGGGTGACAGGTGAGGCGAAAGGAACCACACATTTAGGGACAGAAGGGGAGATAAGGTATATGGGAGGCTGTGCAGCAACAGGCTGCCAAGCTGGCCATGTGACATGGTGGGGAGGGTGGCCAGCTGTGGTGGGGAGGGTGTGGGGTTTGAGTCTGGGGTGGTGTAGAAACATTTTACATTACACAGTGTTTTTATTTTGCAAATTTCACACACCGTCACATGCACCCCCCTGGAGCTGAGAATCTTTAGTTGGGGGTGTGTGTGCATGGGACTCAGCTCCCTGCATACTTATCGATCCCATGTTGCCGCATTGTGTTCACCGCATGTGTACATCACCATATTTTTCCAGCGATGTACACTCACCATTATCACATAAAACCCAAAGTTTGCCCTGGTGCAAACCCTGTTTGCCCATGATAACAGAGTCTTTCAATACAGGACATCAATACAAATCCCAGTTTCGACCGGCAAATTAGGACTTGCGCCTGGGCAAACATAATATTGTGGATGTAGAGTTTTCTATTTTCATTTCTCTTAGACCATCTAGCACCCTTTCTTTGGTGTAGGATCATCATTGGTCCCCTCTTCCTTTCTTCTGTCAGACTGATTGCACAGTCCAGCAATGTGGACTGCTTTTCCCATGTGAAAACTGGACAAAAACATTTGTTCTGCATCTTGGCCTTATCTTTATCCCCTCCCTCTCTCCCTTTCCTCTCCCCTACCTCAGCTTCATTTATCACTTTAGTTTTGTGCTACTCCACCTATAATGGACGGATGCCTTATCCCCTTTCATCTGCCTTCAGCAAATCTCAGTCAAACCATGGATTTGGCAATTTGTTTTTATCACCCAACTATTGGTTGATATCCGTAGTAACATAGCTCTTTCCTTCTAAGATTGCTTGAAAGGACAGAGCAGAGAACCTTACCAGAGCAAGGGAAATGGATTAAGACTTCTTTTGGCTAAGCAGATTTACTGTATGTTGTTATTTTTATTTTATACTCACAGGGATTACTACTGTTTGTTGCTAACATTTCATTGCTTTATTTTTCTCTGATTCAAATTGTTGTTGCTTGTATACCTTATTCTGCATTATTACAAGGTGTGTCTACAGGTGCGTGCTAACAGATTACTGCTGTAATCTTCTGATTCAAATTGTCTTTTGCAAGGTATATCTTCTGTTACTGCTTTATTGTTCTCTGTAGCAAAGTGTTTCTTACAGGGTATATCTTCTCTGAAATTATTACATGTGGTGCTTTACAGTTTTATCTAACATTAGTTTATGGCACCCAATATTTCCTTCACCATCCTTGTACTCATTATGTGTGTGACTGTCCTAACCCTCATTGGGATATATATGTACTGTACATATTGTAGATATTAGTTTAACCTTCTCTTAACCGAGTTTCAACATGTGAATTCACTGTATATCATTGTGTTATAAACATCATTTTTTCTGTATGTATAACTGTCTTATAAGAGTGTGATGTAATTGCTGTGTATCAACTTGAAACTTGACCTTATCAGGTCCATCTTGTAAATGAGCCTTGCTCAATGATGGTTGCCTGAATAAATAAAGATTTGATTGATTGATTGATTAGGATAAGCTTTCAGGGTTACTGCATTTGTTGTTGACTGATTGTTTCTGCTCTTACCTCCTTGTTCTTTCATCCGTGTTCTTCTTTTTCAGCAGGGGAAGGGCCCAGCCACCAACCCCCATCCCCAACCACCCCACACTACACTCCTTTTATAGGTTACCACAGTTGTGACATTTCTTGTGGCAAAGCAGGAAGGGGAAGATCAGTGGGGCATCCACAAGGTGAGCTTATTTACAGAGGCACTAGTAATTTAACTTGTTATAACAAGATATACGAAAACAAAACACAAAATCAAACCATTACTTACATTTTCTTCCTTCTAATTACTCTGACCAGGTTATAAACCCATCAAGTTATCTAGAATGGATATCATTAACTGCAGGTACTGCGGAACACTTTTCAGAAGGACAGTCTTACAGGATTTAGGACACGGTCCTACATGCTGGGCCATTAGAGATCTTAGGGCTCAGCTCCAGGCAGCATGGGCAGAGATTGCCACCTCAAATTTCATATTAAAGAGAAAAATACATTATAAGAACCACCCGCCATTTCCCCAACATCCAACAGAAGAACCTCGACCGCAGAGGGTAGTTGGTCCAGGAGGTTGGCAAGTGGTTAGAAGGGGCAAATCGGGTGCCCCATCACTCAGTGCTCTCCAACATATTACCTCCAAAAACCATATAAACAATTCAAACAGGTATCTGTCTCTATCTCCGAAATCAAACAAAGGGGCAGAGGACACTGCAAAGCAGTCCACTGCAGCACAGGAGCTAGCACAACAAAATTTGCCCAAATCAGGAACCAAAATAAAAAAAGCAAAAAGGAAATCCAAACAACTTCTGATCATAGGAAACTCCATAATTCGGGGAGTTGATACCCATTTCCAGCCAGGGGTAATGGTCAGATGTCTCCCAGGTACATCAGCGTGGAGAGACACTGACTGCATTGCTAAAATTGTTCACAAAACAGAAGAAAACACTGATGTCCTGGTACACATAGGGACTAATGATCTCGCCAGCCGGTCAGTTGTGGAGACCAAGGAACACCTGATCAAGCTGGGTGACAAACTATCATCCATTTTGTCTGACATCTCCTTCTCTGAGATCCTGCCAGTCTGGGAGAGGGGGGGGCAGATGGATGGAAGGTCAGAGAAGGGGAGATAGGGGAGCTAAAGATGTGGCTCAAGGGCTGGTGCCTGGAAAAAAGACACAGATTTGTAGGGAACTGGCAACAGTTCTGGGAGCAAAAGTTATTTAAATTTGATGGACTGCATCTGACTAAGGAGGGAGTCAGTGTATTGGGGCAGAAGTTTGATGTCTTTGCAGAATATTTAAACTAGCAAATGGAGAGAAGGGTGCAGCACCCCATACGTCGAATGGGAAGAACACCCTTCCCCCCTTAGCTAGTGGTCAAACAGGGATTCAGCATGTTTGCAGTTCATTTGCATCACCAGGTAAGAAAAAAGGTCCATCTCCCCATACGACACACTGGGGAAATGCCAAACCTCACCCAACAACTAACACACAGAAATCTGGCCAATGGAAAATCATGTACACAAATGCTCACAACCTGGGAAATAAGATCCCAGACCTGCATGCAATAATGTCAGAGGCTAAACTGGACATAGTAGCAATTAATGAGACAAGGTTTACCAGTAACCACACTTGGGAGACTTCAGTACCTGGCTATGTACTGTTCAGAAGAGACCGAGGTGCAAAAAGGGGGGTGGGTGGCCCTGTATGTCAATGAAATTATCCAAGCTACAGAAATTCAGAATACACATAAGGATCCAGAAGAACTGTGGGTCACTCTGGACATAGGAAATGGGACAGCCATAAGAACTGGGGTTGCCTACAGGCCCCCAGACCAGGGGGAGGACATAGACGCATTACTGTTACAAGATATACAAAACATGACAGCTAAAGGGGAGGTTCTGATAATGGGAAACTTCAACATGCCGGATACAGATTGGTAAATACCAGCAGGAACATCTGCCACAAATAGATACATGGTGGATTCCCTGCAAGGGGAGGGCCTCAAACAACTGGTACAACAACCCACAAGAGACAGGGCTATCCTAGATCTAGTACTGACTAACAGGGAAGGGATCACAGATCTCTAGGTAGAAAATCACCTGGGAGACCGTGACCATCACATGGCATTGTTCAATTTGGCCACTACCTCTAAATCATCCCATTCCAAGGCAAAAATATGGGACTTCAGAGGAACTGACTTTGATAAGATGGCCAACAGAGTTAAGCTAGCCCTGGCAAAAAGAAACACAGGTGAGCGGGTACAGGCAACGTAGGCACGCATTAAGGATGCAATATTTGAAGCAACATCCCATTGTGTTAGACAGAAAAGGAAGAGCAAAAGAAGAAGGAAACCACTTTGGTTCTCAAATACAGTAGCAGAAAAGGTCAGAGCCAAAAGGCTGGCCTTCAGGAAATAAAAGGGAACACAGCGGGATGAAGATAGGGAGGCATACCAAACTGACCTAAGGGAAGCAGGGAAGGCAGTAAGGCAGGCAAAGTCCCAAAATGATGAAAAACTAGCAAGGACAGTAAAAGAAGGTGACAAGACTTTCTATAGATACATTAGTGAAAGGAGAAAGTCCAGAGGGGGTATTGCTAAGCTCAAAGGAGAAAAGGGGCATGTGAGGAGTAGGACCCTGTAAAAACATCTATCCTAGATAAATACTTTTGCTCAGTATTTACTGAAGAGAAGGTAGGGCACGGCCCACAGCTCAGCACCATGGACACAGGGGAGAGGGAGGTGAGCACTACTCCCTTCACAAAAGAAAGGGTCCTACAAGAGCTCACTATGCTCAGGGTGGACAAGCAATGGGACCTGATGGCATACATCCCAGGGTACTTAAGGAGCTAAGAGGGGAACTAGCAAAGCCATTAGCAGAACTGTTTAGTGAGTCTCTGAGCACAGGACAGGTCCCAGAAGACTGGAGAAGGGCTCATGTCACCCCACTCCACAAGAGTGGTAGCAGGGAGGAGGCAGGGAACTACAGACCAGTCAGTCTTACCTCAGTAGTGGGCAAGATTATGGAGGCAGTCCTTAAGGAAAGGATAGTGCAACACTTGGAATCCATAGGGGCACAGGATCCAAGACAGCATGGGTTTACAAAAGGAAGGTCTTGTCAAACTAATCTCATAGATTTCTTTGACTGGGTAACCAGAGTGATGGACTAAGGGGAAGCAGTTGATGTTGCCTACCTTGACTTCAGCAAAGCTTTCGACACTGTTCCACACAGAAGATTGATAAATAAGCTGGCTAGGCTCGGGGTGGGTCAGAAGTTGGTAATTGGGTGGCAAACTGGTTGATGGGCAGAAAACAGAGAGTGGTAGTTAATGGTATACAGTCAGAAGAGATGCAAGTCACAACTATGTACCTCAGGGATCAGTCCTGGGGTCAGTCCTCTTCAATATCTTCATTACTGACATTGCAGATGGACTAGAGGGTAAGGCTTGTCTGTTTGCAGATGACACCGAGATCTGCAACAGAATAGATGATCCAGATGGGGTGGGCAGAATGAGAAGAGATCTGGATAAACTAGCAAAATGGTCAGAAGAATGGCAACTGGGATTTAATGCAAAGAAGTGCAAGATAATGCACATAGGGAAGAGAAACCCTGAAGCCACCTATAGGCTGGGAGGAGAGTTGCTAGCAGTCACAAAGGAAGAAAGAGACTTGGGCATCATCATCACTGATGACCTGAAATCATCCAAGCAGACCTCTAAAGCAGTAGGTAAGGCTAGGGGATGATAGTGTATTAGTAGGGTATCACAAGTCATAAGAGGGAGGTAATAATCCTCTTTACAAGACACACTGTTAGGCTCCCCATCTGGAGTACTGTGTACAGTACTGGAGGCCACACCTTCACAAGGACATTAACCAAATTGAGGCAGTCCAGAGAAGGGCAACCAAAATGGTGCAGGGACTGCATCAGAAGACATATGAGGACAGATTACCGGAGCTCAATATGTATACCCTTGAGCAAAGGAGGGAGAGAGGTGATATGATAGAAACATTCAAACACCTTAAGGGCATTAACAAGGTGAAAGAGTCTAACATGCTTAAATATAAGAAAAATAGCAGGGCAAGAGGACACAGCATGAGATTAGAGGGAGGCCAATTAAGGGGGAATGTGAGGAAATTATTTTTCACAGAAAGAGTGGTGGATGCATGGAACGGCCTACCTCAGGAAGTGGTGACTATGAACACAGTGCAGGGCTTCAAACAGGCATGGGATAGGCATAAGGGAGCAATACAGATGAGTATGAGTAGGTAGGCCACTGACAGAGCAAAGGCCGATGGCACATTTATAAGGTAGAAAAATAAATGGGCAGACTGGATGGGCCTTGCGGTCCTTATCTGCCATCAACCTCTATGTTTCTATGTTTCTATGATATCCGTAGTAAATGTGAAAACAGCAGTAACAGAAAAACTGAACAGCCAAACAAAAGAAAATTAAAAATGAAAGCTCAGAATAATTAACTGCTTCAAGCTGGGTCATTTAAAGGGTATTTGAAGGGATATTGGGAGCAACCTTGGCAATGAGTGACAACAAATGGAAAATGAATGTTTTAGAATTAAACAAAATTGATTATGAATAGCTCAGAATAAACAGCTTGAAACTATGGGTCATTTGAAGGGTATTTGAAGGGATATTGGGAGCAAAAAATAAAGGGTAAAGTTAAAAAATGGAAAATTAATGGCTGAATGGTATGAATATTGAAATATAAAGGGATTTTGAGAATAAAACTACTGAAAATGTACCCTTCTTTTTCTGTATGGGATAAAAAAAACATTGAAAAGTCTTCATTTATCGTTCCAAAGTATTCAACAATGTGTACTTCTAAAATCAGTGTATTATATTTATGTAAGCATTAATCCACGATGAAGGTGGCATCTAATGGGGAATTAATGCATGGTTGGGGCCTCCGAGTGCCTACAACAGACCAGCCATGCAGTAATTCCCCATTAGATGCCACCTTCGGAGTGGATTAATGCTTTTGTAACATGGTCTTGCTAAGGGTTTGGATGTCACAGATGTGTTTGTACTGCTGTCATAAATTACACCATGACAGTATTTAAGTTATACAGTTGAGTTTACTGTTACTTTTAACACTTACTGCTACCCTCTATTACATGCATATATGTTTTTTCATACTTTTGCACAGTACTACATTACTATTGTCCTTAATTCAGATAGATTGTTTTAATTTTCTAACGGTTGTTCGTTTATTATGCTTCTTAGGAGGACTGCAATTCCCCTTGTTTTACTCGTTGGCCATCAAGTTCTCTGTCTCATTTGCATACAACTTTCAGCGGTTTGTATCTGTAGATTACATTTTTTGCCTGTCGCTGTTCTCTTTGCACTAGTCGCAGTATTACAGCTCTTACAATTCCCCAGTCTCTTCTCTGTTTTCCCTCTCGATGGATTCTGCTGCATAATTGCAATTTGGTGTCCCATATAAGCTGAACGTCTCAAAATTTACTCTGCTTCTGATTGCTCGCTCTCTCCCTCTGTGTTCCTTTTGGTCAGATCCCATGTGCCTCACTGCTTCTGTAACAGGTTCCTGATATCTCTCTCGCTCAACTATTGTACGTTCTCTGGTTCTGACCGTTTCAATTTCTGGTGTTGGGCTACTTGTTTGCCAAAATCTCTTCTATGCATCGCTCCGTATCTCTAGTTCCACATAACCTGAACCTTACTAAGCCTTTCTCCATTTCTACCTTGTTCCCATTCACTCCTACATATTTTGTTGTAGTGTGTGTCTGTTATATTTTTCGTGCTGATCCTATACCCTACCTCCTTGCTCTTACTACACTTGATTTCTACCATTCTTTAACTTTCATTTTTTTGCACACTGCTACTTTTTTGCCTGTGGCTACTTGCTGTACTTAACAAGAAACACAACATTATCGTGCCATAATGCCGTGTTGCTCATGTGCCATGTGATGGCTTTTCACCAATTGTGTTCCTCCTTTTCTGCACTATTAATTTTGCCATGTTACAATTAGTAATAATTTGCTCTTAAAAAACAATCACTGTTGAATACTTCTTAGAATTAAGTATTCCTACAGGCAGTATTCTTCTGATGATTACAGAAGATAAATTACTAGTGTTAAAAGAGTAATAATTACTGCTTTGAGACTAAATTTAATATTCAACTTCAGTGAAAGATCCCACAGGCAGAAATTAAATTTCATTATACTTTGATTAGTGGGAAAGATGCAGGCACACACCATGCTGGGCCACACAACAGTAAAAAGTTCATAAACACTATACAGTTCTTGACAATGACTCCAGGATGCTGTTCATCTTATTTCAGTCCATTGTTTTATAATGTTCACCATGTCAAGTTTACCTACTCTGCACACTTTGTTTTTCAGTATCTGTCCTCCAAAACCCACAATAGTAGATTATTTCTTTGGGACAGCCTGTACATGATCAGTTGGTTTTACTATACAGTGAAGTGTAGGAGCTGTTTAATTCAGTAGAAGGTGCATGGAGGAGGAAAGGCTGTGTTGGGTACCTTTGCTTCTTTAAAGAAACACTGAGTGCTGGGGGAGGAGGGAGGCTGCTATGGTAAGGGAGTGGGGCAAATATTTTAAAAAAGTGCTAAAGATGATAGCCAGTTTTGGAGGTGGCTGTGCCGGTTGCCCGTCATGAAAGTTTTGTTTTAAAGCTTGTGAAATTTTAGTTGCTGGGGGAGGAGGAGGCAATGGAACTATAGCAGAGAGTGAGGTAAGAGTTCTTAAAGATTGGAATGCGAAGGAGGGTGGTGGACTGTTTATTTTATTTGTTTATTTTTGTAATATTGTTAAAAAAATAGATATGAATAGTGCTACAATTTGTAAGGAAATTATCACAAGTCAAGTGCTGGTGTAGTCAGGGTGTCCTGTTCAGACAATGGTTTATGTATATTATTCAAATTATGGCATTCTGAATAACTTTTGAAAATTACAGGACAAACGATTACCACCACACTGCATGTTCAGACACAAAGCAACTACACCTTTGGGGGGACTATTCTGTTTATCACTTCTTCCTGTTGCAACCCATCTGCCAGGTGCACAGACCAGACACTCAGTCTTTATCCAGGAACCCAAGTCTTCTTCCCCAAAGAGTGAACCCTGGCTGGGTTGGCAGACCTCCACAACATGCCATTGGCAAGGATCCAGTTCAGGCTGGTGGGCACAGCTGGTTAGGTGAAGGGCATGCAGGTGCAAATGCAGTGACACTTCAAGGAGTTTCTACCATGGAAACATGCAAACCTTCAAAATTTGATATCTGAACCAATGGAGTAGCACATTGCAGAAATAAAAAACACAGAAGTAACATGCAAAAAGCATTTAAACATTTGTATGTTTAAGTAAATTACAATAACACAAGATATTTGAATACTGATATAAATAAGACAAAGCTAGCCTTGCTAGTAGGAAGAAAAAAGCAATTAAATGTGAAGTTTAATGATCAGGCTAAGAACATGTTATTAAAAAAATGTGTAGAAGAAAATAATCAGTGACCTATGAAAATATTAATAAAATACCATATATGTGTATTCATAAAAGTAAAAAAAAAAAAAGGTATTTTGAAAAGTTTTCAATGCCACCAGTCCCTGTCACCATCTCGCACCCCTCATACTGCCACAGCATGGTTAGCCCAATGTATCCTTTCACTGGAGTGGACCCCCTCCCAGGCCTAGAGAACAGTGTGGAGGAGACTTTGCTGAAGGCTTTCTGCTATGCCAGACATAGGGTGAGGGATGTGCATGACTCTCTCGGGATTCATGGAGAATGGTATACAAGCCACATGTGTTAGGCATCTTCAAAACATGACTAAAACCCCATCTCTCTGATGCTGCCCACTATCTCCCAGGATACTCCCTGCTGAGGCATGACAGGCCTGATAAGAAAAGGGGTGGTGGGGTGGCGGCTCTCTACATCTGTGAGCCTCTCTGTGCTACTCCCATCCTCCACTCTGCCTCTAACTCACCCAGTGAGTGGCTACCAGTGGAACTGACCATAAGTGCAGCAAAAAAGATGTACGCGGGTTGCTGCTATAACCACCTTCCAAGATGCCCAGCAGGGGTCACTACCCACCTTGATGGGATGGGAAGCCTCTCCCCCACCAGGGACACCATCCACCTTGGGGATTTCAACCTAGACTGGCTTAGTGAACAGGAACCTAATTACTCTAACCAACTCAAGCTCCATAACCTAGTCCAAATTATCACCATCTCCACCAGGCACAACGCTAGTACCCCAAATCATTCACTTCTTGAGTGGGTAATCACCAATAAAGAGGACAGGGTGCTCTTATCGGGCACTCTGTCCAATGCCATTAACAATTACTCCCCCACCTACCGAGTCTGGGCCTCTAAGACTAAGCGCCCACCCCCTAAACTACTCTCCATCTATATTTTTAATCACCCAGACATCCCTTCCCTCCTTAATGATGTGTGAGCATTAAACTGGTCAGTCTTCTACTCCCTCTATGACGTGTCTGAGGCTGAGAGTTTCTTCTTAACTGCACTCCTTTGTCTCCAAAGTCATCATTTCCTCCTGACTACTTGCTGAGTTAGGGGTGGCTGTACACGCTGTGTTACCAGAGATCTCCTGGTCATGATGAGGGAAAGTCATAAGCTATGATCAGCCTACAAAGAAAGCCCCCCTCCCACCTGATGGAGCAAATTCCAGCAGCTACGAAACCTCTGTAAACATTCAGTCCTTGCATAAAAGCATGCATTCTTTCAGGACAAATAAAGGGACAGTCTTGGTGACCCCCATCACTCCTGGGGTGAGGACAGCTCATTACTTAGCCCATTCACTCATAACCCCTTTAGTCACCTTGACACTCCTTTCAGATGTCTGGCTGACCCCATTGCTGTGGCTGAGGCCTTCAATTAAAAATTTAAAGACCTGTCGGCCCTCCTCAGCAAGCTGCCACCCCTGGTGACCATTGGTCTCTCTGATCATTTCCCCACCCATACCCCTGAAACTCATCCACTTCTCTCTTTCTACTTCTGAACCATCACCTCCAGGGACACTGCCATACTGCTGAAGAACCTGCCTAGCCTGGCAGCCCTGGCAGCGATGATCATTTCCCTGCTATGCTTAAATGTATATCACCTGCCATCTTAAAACCACTCACCTACCTCTTTAACCTGGCATTGACTACATCCTCAGTGCCCAGCACTTGGAAGCATACCGGGGTGGTCCCTATGTGTAAGACTGGTGACCCACTATCGCCAGATAAATATCGGCCTATATCCTTGCTCCCCCACCTTAGTAAACTCCTGGAAAGGATTGTCCACCAGCAACTGTCTGACTATATTGACACATACGGGATAATGTCAATATAGTGCATCGCTAATAGAGCACATCAATTCAGTGCTTACTTATTCAAGCCTGCCTAAATAGCAGTACATCATTTCAGCGTGCTCCACAGCAGTTTTTTTTAATGTTTACTCACTGTTTACTTCTTATTTTGCCATTATCCCAGCATTTGTAACCTGTGTTCGGTGTTTGTTGTCTCAGAATGGTAATGGGGACCTCAATTGTTGTTGTACACATTATGTCCTACCTTGAAATACTTCCCTCAGAAATTCAAGCACTAGTTTTGAGTTCCTCAAATCCACCCCATTTTCAGTTGTTGTGACGCCCTGTGATACACAAAATCAAGGATGCAAATTTCAATGCAAGGTAAACATTTAATAGCTGATTGTGTTTAAAAGTAAGAAAACAACTGTATCTTTACCACAACTACACTATATAACCCCCAATGTCAATTTAGAGCAGCAGTGCAATGAAAACAGTTATTCCAAAAAGGTAAATTTCTGTTATGGTTATGAAAAATTTTGGCAAAAATGTTGGTTTTAGTTTTCTGGATACTTCCTATGCTGTATTCTGTACATTTGCATTTGTGTACCCTCCTCAGTTCCTCAATACTATGTCTATGCAGAAATGAGGTGGCCATCTTTTTTTCTTGTGAAATAATTACCTTAAAACTTTCACACAATTCTTAATTGATAACGTAAACTGAAAATGTCGCCATCAAAATAAACTGGAAGACATCTGGCATCTATAAGGAAGAAAAAAAGGTGGGGTCGAATTTTAGCCCATTTTCATTGCAATGCTGCTTTAAGTGCTCATGTTTAACTGAAGTTTAACTCTATAATGCGAGCAATGTTTTTCTCTGTGATGTACTGCGTGGATTCAGGCCTGAAGCTGAAAGTTGCATGCGATTCCATGCCAATACTCAGTTTTGGGACGAAGGCTGAATTCAGTTACTATTGCAGCAATGCGCTTGGCAGTATCCTTATATATATTTTTTGGGTTCTGTTGATGCAGTGCCCGCAATTAGCTGCTCCATCAGCACAGTACTGAAATGTTGCTCCTCCCAAAGGCACTGGAGGAACTTCCATATGGAAGGGTGATGGGCTGCCAGAAAATGATTGAACTTGCGGTGCCAAGCCTCCACAAAGTTAATAGTGCAAGGTATGCCATGCTCCACCGCATCATAGCAGTTCCACATATTGATGTCAAATATTGGTCTCCTGTGTCCGCCTCTTGCCAAGGGGTGGCCCAGCCAGGTATCCTCAAAGTAGACAATAATAGGTGTTAGTAAATCGCCATTACTTTGGAAAAACTCAGTTGAAATAATCTCCTCAAATGTACAAATAACTTTACGCACTGGTACGTATGCAAGTGCAGGGAGTAGTCTCATATTCAAGACACAGCTGGAGTCAGAAATGTACTTTGCACAGACTGGTTGATATTCTTGTATTTTAAGCCAGAAGGCTTGACACATGTGAAATAAAACATCCTCGAATATGTGCAGATGGAAATGCAGTTTTGAAAGCTTTAATTGCTGCATGCTCATAGTAAAGCATAATAGTCTCTGGTCTCAAGTTAGGGCACAGGCAGAGAAGTTCAGTAAAAACCCTATTATAGGATGCTGTTGTCCGGCTTTCCATTAGGATGTAAATCAAGGACACAACACTGTTGTTACGAATGGCATGAATTGTGCACTTTTGCTGAAAAATTGTGGGACAACATTTGAAGGTGCCATCTGAAAACCAATGGTTGCTGTTTTTTAGGTGCTCCAAATCCTGAGTAGTGGTGAAAATCAATATTCTGTCTGGCACTGGCCCAGAATTGTAGAGAAGAAATTTCTCATTTTTAATTGTCACACACAAGTCATCAGTTAGTTCTAGAAATGCAGCATTAGATGGCTTTGGTGGTGGGCAGGCTGCTGCCCTGCGAGTTCGTCGCACTGTTCACTTTATAAGTGACATAGCAGGGACCTAGGAAGCAATATATGCATTTTGACTCTTAATTGAAGCTGAACAGGTTGCCGCAATGCAGGCATTAGGATGCTAGGTGGCAGTGATCACCACACTATTTAAAACTTTCACTTTTATGTCTAGCGCTATTTTATCCTGGCGCTATTAAGTACATGCTATATTGACACATGCTATTACGGTAGCGTGATTTTGACCGCATACCAACTCATACAACCTACTGTCCAAGCAGCAACATAGCTTCCATAAACATCACTCCACCAAATCTGCCTTTGCCCTGTTTACCAATCATATTCTCAGGAACATGGACCTTGGAAGAGCAACTGGTGTCTTCTTTTTTGACCTGTCTAAAGCTTTTGACCTGGTCGACCACACCCTGTTGTTTTCTCACTTTTAAACACAATCAGTTATTAAATGTTTACCTTGCATTGAAATTTGCATCCTTGATTTTGTGAATCACAGAACATCACCATTGGCTGCTCTACTGGGACCATGTGGTGATTAGAAAGTTACCTTTCAGACAGAGCTCAGTCTGTATGTGCTGGACCTCCCACCTCCCCAACCCTCCCAGTTACTACCAGTGTACCCAGGGCTCCATCGTGGGCCCACTTTAATTCTCCCTGTTTATAAACTCTCTTCCCTCTGACTGTCTCACTTGTGATGCCCTATTCTATGCAGATGGTCTTGTTCTCTTCACTAGTGACAAGGCTCTCGAGACTATATCCAGGGCTTTCTTTGATAACTACTTTGCAGTGGGCACCTGGTTCCACTCACATCGCCTAATTGTTAATGCTAAAAAAACTAAATCCATGCTATTTGGATCTAAACCCTTCCTATCTAAGTCACCAAGGCTGGGTCCACCCTCTCAATAGTCTCACCGGATGACACTGTACTTGAAAATGTACTAAATTTCAAATATCTGGCAGTTATCCTAGACACGTCCCTCTCCTTTTCTGATCATATCTCCTCTGTTATCTGCTGTATTAACCAGAAATGTGGTGTGGCTTATCGGATAAAGTGACTCCTGACCAGAGAAGCCTGTTTAGCCATTGTCCAAAGCAACCTGCTACTCTTGATTGACTACTGCTCCCCTATTTACTCACACACATCCTCAGGCTTACGTGCGCGCCTCTGCTCCAACATACAACATAAAATGTTGTTTCACTCTCCTGGCACCATATTCCACTCACCACTGCCACCTCTACCAGACTCTTGGCTGGCTTCCACTACACTGCAGATTTGATCATGGGCTTGGCTGCCTCCTGGACAGTGCCATCAGGCATGGCAGAGCCTCCCCTCATATGTCTCTCCTCAAGACCAGAACTCCCTTGAGGTGTCTGCGAGCATCCTCAGTCCCCCCCCCATGGATATCCTGAAAGTCTCCTTGGCTATGGATAGCAGAGCATTATCTGTAGCTGCTCCCACTGGAACAGAATACTCATGCCCATCCACTCTCTGTATTCCAATGTCACTTTCAAGACACATCTCAAATCCTGGCTGCTTGATGAGGCCACATGCCATTGCTAGCTGGGATACCCCCTACCTTTCTTACTCTTCCCTCTTGGGCCTCTTTGGTATCCCCTGCCCTCTCTCATTTTTTTGGACTCCGGTCCTACATCCTTCACTACCTGCTTTTCTGGCTCTTCCACTTGGCTATTGTCTTGTATGATTTTTTTACATTATGCATTAGTTTGCACTGGCCACTTATCCTCTGAAAATAACTATATCATAATTGTTGCTTATCATGATATACTGATTGTTTTTTTTTCCAGCCTCTCATTAATTTTACTTTCCTATGTCACTTTCTATGTTCACCAATGATGTCTGTATATCCACATGGTTTGTACTCATTGCATAACTTGTCACTACCTCTGTAACTGCTGCCTGTGTGGCCCAGGTCATGCCTGAAAATGATCCCTTGGATCAGTGCACTTACCCGGTTACACCAAAGTCTTAAATAAATAAATTGTTAACAGCCACTATCATCTGGTCATCAAAGCAGCTGATTTTTCCATTTTTTTTATTTTATTTTTATTTCTCAGCATACAAGCATACTTCAGCTCTTTTGAACCTAACTTATGTTACAGGTAATATTTCATTCACAATTAGAGTCATTTTCAATACGTTAAGTTTGGCTGACAGATGTTAAAACTTTTACTTTTCATTTCTTGTCCCTTAGGATGTAGGATCAGACCTGAACCATCCCTGGCTGTAGAAAAACCAGGGAGCAGAACAGCATTGCCCCCATGCAACAACTTCCACTTGCCAGAGGGGCCCACCTCTTTCAAGTCATGTCAACCCTTCTGTACTTTATTAACCAATTTACTTAACATAACAATAAGTAATAAACAACCTTTTATAAACCTGATGTGCGTAATCTGTGTCTTTTATCTTCATAGAAAATCTAAAGCAATTTTAAACTGAATCAGAGGTAGAGCTCCTGGTCTGCCTTCCCTCCTCCAGGGCTCCAACTGGACCAGATGTTCTGGCAATCCAGGGTGACCAGATGGACAGAAATTTATCTAGGCTCAAATGGATAGAGGCTGTAATCCTCTTCATTCTCTCCACTTCCTCCATTTTCTGATGCCATAAAGAAAGCATTGGGGGTCCAAGGAGAGCCACAGCATAGTGATACATTTCAGGGCTACTAATCTTAAGATGTGAAAAAGCCTATGCCTCCCCCTGGCATTCACCAAGGGTGCATCAATTCCTAATATTAATGCCTGAAAGGAGCATGGGTACGGGAAGTTCAAAATGGCCTGGATCTCTGCATGTTTTTGCTGCCAAAAAGATCTAAGCTTGGGACAGTCCCAGAAGATATGCCAGTGGGAGCCCCTATTGCCACAGTTCCTCCAGCATCGGTCAGTGTTCAAGGCAGAACAGTATTTGGTCCTGGTGGAATCAAAAAATACCTACTGCTTAATTTCCAATTAAACTCTTTCCAATTAGGGGATGATGTAACTGCCCATCCTCATCCCAATCTCAGGGACAATATGGATGGTAATATTTGTATGTTTGCCTCTTTTTCCCATTGTAACTGAATTTTATTAGTCGGGGAAAGGACATGTTCCATCAGGAACCCATGTAGTTGGGAAATAGGCTTTAATTTGACTGCCATCCTAACCCACCAAAAAAAGAGATCCTCCAGAGGTATGAGAGGTCTCAGGACTAATTCTTGGTGATTATTTTGGGAAAGGAAGTTCCTCACCTGGAGGTATCTAAAAGGATCGTCACTCCGTAAACCATATTGCTACCGCTGCTGACCAAAGCTCATACAAATACCCTTGGAAAAGAAGTGGGAAAAACACACCAATGCCCTCTGTTCCCAATATCCATAACCTTTATTAATAGCTAGTGGGATAAAATCTGCATAGTACCAGATTAATGACATTGGGCTGAGCTCATTCGGGGCACCTATTTTCTCTTTAATTTTCATTAAAGAGCCAACCGTAGGTTTGGTCCATGGGTTACATATTCTGGTCCAAATAGATTGATTTTTCCTGTTTTCATCCCAAACCCCCACCACCACCATGTAATGTTCAAATTGTGTTGGCATCCTGAGGGAATGCTCTTGGCAATGTACCGAGGCTAACACAGCCATGAATACAACCCTCAAGCCACCAACAGGGCCCACCTTGTTATGGGACTACTGTGAAGGAAGCATCCATAGGATGCTTGTAACTACCTCACTGCCATTCCACACCTGATGTCTGGGCTTGGAACACGAACCTGGGTCACCAGCTTGCTGGACAAACATCCATCGCTCGATGTCATGGAGCTGGCTAATATATATTTCTTTAATACATTTCACATTCACTGCACAATCTACGGCATTGCATAAGATATAAATACAGTATATTGAGGTGAGGTGATATATATTTTGAAATACAATGTGTTATATATTGCAGCACAGTTTGGACTCACATGCATTACAAATATATTATTACCGTGTATTTTAAAATATATTGTAAAAATATATTTCAGCAAGTAAATATATTTCTCAGTGTAATGACATATATCAGCATGTATTTCTCAATATATTGCAATACATTCCATTTTCATAAGGGTATACCCACCCCCTGACAAAGGTCCCTGACTGAAGTGCTGGGGAGTAGTCCAGTGCATCAACAGTGTCCGTCCTGGCATTAAAATTGTGTAAAATTTAAAAGTTGGATTAAATATTATTCACTTACAGTATCATGAGTGCACCATTTCCAGTTGTTTTCAGGCATATTGCATGCAACACAGTGGAACATGACTTGGACCAGCAGGTGGCACTGTGTGCAGCAGCCATGCTGCATGCCACTGCAGTGATGGTGTATAGGGTAGGGTGCTTGATACACTGTACACCCATCAGCACAGCACCGATGGAGGCTGCTCTATAGGGTTCCATGTCAATACAGCGAGGGAATTATAGTGACGGTAATTACAATGTCAATACGGCAAAAGTAAAAATGGTGATGGTAAAGTTCGCAGACCATATTAATGGTGACAATTACTTCTCTGCAGTTGGCTTCACCCCACACACCCCAAAGCTTGATAACTAACTCCAAGGCCACAGCAACTCAGGGAGGTGGGTACAGTGAGTGTCGTCCTTATTGTTGTCGTCGAACTTCACCGTTGCCATTTTTACTTTTACTACAATTATCATCACTGTAATTCCCTCACTGTATTGACATGCTACCCACTATGGCCAGGACATGTCTGATGTCACCATGGTCACTGGTGCACACTACGTACAGTATGGCCTGGATGTGAGACAGGGCTGCCAGTATACTTGGACTTGCTCAGGTTAATGGTGACAATGACTTTTCTGCAGTCAACTTCACCCCCACACCCCTAAAAGCTTGATAACCAACTCCAAGGTCACAGCAACTCAGGGAGGGAGGTGCAACGAGTGTCATCCTTATTGCAGTCGGCGAACTTCACCGTTGCCAATTTTACTTTTACTGCAGTTATCATCGTTGTAATTCCCTCACTGTATTGACATGCTACCACTATGGCCAGGGCACGTCCGATGTCACCGTGGTCACCAGTGCACACTACATACAGTGTTGCCTGGATGTGACAGGGCTGCCAGTATACTTGAACTTGCCCAGATTGCCCCCCGATGGCTAGTCAGCCATCTTATATACTCTGACACACACTGCATGTAGCGGCCAACCCCTACCACTGAGGCTAATGGGCCACTGTAGGAATGATCATGGTGCCATCACAGTACAACTGTTGCACAGTGACACTGCCCATTGCTTGCCCCGATGGACCCCATCATCACTATCCAGGTGTGCCCCCTGCCTCAGTCAGACCAGGGTTATGTCCTCCATGACAAGGCCTGTGCTTGGCACTGGTTGCTCATCTCCATGGTGTCTGTCTGTATGGGTGGCCTGTCCATATATAGTGCAGTCCCCTTCTCCTAGTTGGCACAGTGTTGGGGGGCCACTGCTGTAGCTGTGGTTTCATGCAATCACACATGGCCCCCGCACATGCATCGACCACCAATGGCCCCAGTGTTCTCTGCACTGTGCCAGTACTAAAATAGAGCGGTGAGCTGCTGAGGTGTGCCACACACTGCATGTGGCACTGGACATGCTAGGAGTGCAAGGGGACTCCCAAGGCTGCTGTCTGAGACTCATAGCTGGTCACGGTGCCATAGCAACGCCACACTAACAGATGCCTGACACCTGCTCATAGCCTGCATACACAGTCCCATTCACATCTGTGGACGGGTCTAATCAACTGTGAGGTGGGCACCCCAGAGCTGTGTGCACTGTCACCATCCTTCATGGCAGATGTTCAGCAGCACATGTTGCTCATATCCAGATGGTGTGGGCCATGGCATGGCATGGTAGACTGGCACAGGAAAGCATGCCATAGCACATGCATACACCATGCTAGCTTGCACACAATTTGACACAGAACCACGGCACTGCTGGCCCACTACCCCATATGCAGGGTGAGTGTCTGCCAGCAGAATACTTGAGGTGATGCCCTGGGGGGGGCATCCAGCATGGCGGCCCAAGCAGACACACCTGTTGCTGGACACAGATACAAGTGGTAGAGTTGAGACACTGTTGGGTTAGAGCTTAAGGGGCACACACATCCCCACTCGGGGTCACCAACACCCAGAAGGTCATCCCAAATGAGTGACAAGGGGTGGTACAGTACCCAAAAAAAACTGCTGGCAGTTCTCAGTGCCATATACCCCCCAGGACTGGCCCACTATTGACACCATCAACAGCCACCCACTGTGCTATGTCTAAGCAGGACAGGACCACTGCTCTTCCCAGCTGCATCCCCAGGGTCATCACCATTCTCTATGTTGCTGTCACCTGTCAAGCCATACAGATGGTGCAGTGTCCCTATCCTTCTGGACAGCATGTGGGGTGTTAGCAAGTATACACAGACAGTGTCAGATGTAGACATGTGTAAAACAGGGAGGGCCAGGCCCAAACCCAGGACAGTGGTAGAGCCATGGCCATTGCAGGCCACCCGTACCAGCACCTATATGTGTACACATGTACCCAGGGTGTCACAAACAATGCAGCATACTCATCCTTCTGCTGCCCCCTCATGGTAATGGTATGGGATCCATCACAGCCCAGCGACCTCTCCTGGGATGCCCAACATTGCTGCCAGTCCCGTGTCAGCTGAGTCTGCTGCTGGTCATGTCAGACCTCAAGATCTGTAGGGAAGGTGTGGCCAGTCTCCTGCAGTAGTACACAGTGCTCCATGTTGTACACACAACCCAATGCTAGCACATAGTTGCACAAACCATGGGCTGTCTGCGACTCATGGCAGTCATGAATGGCCAGGCTGGGTGGCCCTGCAAGGCACCCGTGGCACTACCACTGGCAACACACATGTGGGCCATAGCATGCGCACATTGGGTATGGGCTACCCCCAATTGGGTGGTGACAACCAGAGTGTGTGCCCTTGGTGCCTCATCCCACCAGCCACAGTGTCATCAAGCATGCATACTAGCCACAGCCCCATCTGGGCATCATAACATGGGTATGTATGGGGCCCCAGGTATGATACAACAACAGTGGCATTGCACACTGTCATGACATCCTTAGGCACACCATATTGTAGGGGTGTGCTACCACAGTGTGCTGTACATGACCAGACCCTGTGCAGAAAGCACACATCTCATGCAGCACCTGAGACATGCAGGTACGTGGTCATGTGGCACAGTGGGTTCCCGCATGTGACATATCCATGGGACACTAGCAAATCTCACTGTCTACAGCTCACAGGATGGCAACATGCCCTACATGTGTGGTGCTTGTCCTTCCCCTCCATGGTGCATGAGATGCACATGTCACATGTGTGACAACCTGCCACACTGGTTCTTCCGGCCCTGCCACACTTCCATACATGTGCCTGTCATGTCTGTACTAGTGTTCCCATATCCCAGTGTTACCTCCACCATATGGACATGACTGCTGGACCCCTAGGCATCCTGGGCAGATCCAGGAATTCATGGGCACATGGGCCAACTCAGGGCCTAGGGTGCCCCATGCCCTGCAAGCTACAGGCCCACCTTGATGGAGATGGATGCTCTGCACACAGGATCATGCCAAGGTCATACAAGTGGGGGCTACGTCACCAAGGGGGTCAATTCTGTACTTTACATGTCATGTTGCATGCCTACACATATGCCTGTACACTCTCCAAACACACATCATGCAGTACTGCTCTGGTCTGAGGACAGTGCCCCAGCCACCGTGGCCTGCAGGTCATGCAGGCAGTGTGACTCCCAGAGTTGCAGTTTGTTAAACCTGTGGTGGCACTGGTCACCTGTGCACACCACTCCCATGCATCTCGTCAAGTAGCACCACACCAAGGCACAGACCTCACAGTGGGGTCTGATCACTACAGTCACCTTCCCGAGGAATTGGTCCGCCTTGTCAACCATCATTTGGGCCACTTCAACCCAGGAGCAGCATTAGTCCCACTGAACAGATGCTCTGTGTCAGCTTTCGCACATGACTGCTGCCTCTGCCATGGATTTCAGCTGCTGGCATGATGCTTTCAGTCCTAGGCTTGTGTTGCAGTTTCACAGTATGATTTGGTTGTTGAGCAGTGCTACACCATGTTATGCAGTGCAGCATACACATCAAGGGGCAGGCCTGTGGAATGTGGCTGGCATGATTGACACATGTGTAGGCTGTGCATGCGTGCATGGTCCATTCTCCATGCTACACAGCACAGCACATGTACACAGCACTAAAATGCTCAAGTTCACACAGCTTGGTGACATCATAGGTGGGACACATCATCATGCCCGCATACCATCAACACAGCACAAAACCATGCACATGATGCAACAGCATGTGAAGGCACTACTCTGGTTAGCGCTGTGTGCAAACAAGCGATATTCATCCAGTGTATGCAGAGGAGGTAAAATGTGCTAAAGGCTATATTAACATGTCATTACTGGAGGTTTGCATACATTAGCATGCCTCATTGCATTGGCTAGTCAAGGGAACCAACAGCACCACCTTTACAGCACAATGGAACCGTGGACAATGGATGTAATGGTACACAGGAGTGAAAGGGGATTTGTGGTGTGTGTGGTCACCTGCTTGTTTGTGGTACTCAGGGCAAGTTCTCCAGATGGACGGCCAGAGACAAAGCACCCCAATGATTCTCACGCACAGCAAGGATGAGAACCATGACTGTAGGGTCATGGAGCCACATGCAGGGCTATTGCAGACATTGGGCCATAGTCCCACGCATACCTCTCAACCACCTACCCTACAGATCAGGGAAAGGGTGACAAGAAGTCAGGGACAAATGAACTCAATCAGAGACACATCTTAACCAATAAATACAACCACTCAGCACATCTGCCAAACTGCGTGGCCTAATGTACTAAGCATTGTACAATGGAATTACAGACAGAAACAGCAATGTTTGCCATGACTGAATGCTGCACAGCCCGCTTGTTTGTGACAGAAACTATAGGTTTACATGGGACAACAGACAGATTTTAGGCCAAAACATGGACATCCCTTGCAATCAGAGACATCTGAGAGTTCTGGTCCTGTGGTGAGCTATCTGCTGTGTGGGGCAAATGTTATACCACATGAACTGTCCACCAACAAATGGGGCACATGGGATGTCATCCTGTGGACCACGGGACCACAAAGTGGGACACTACAGCACAAGCGTGCTTGGATGCTGGGCCCACAGTGGCTCCCCTGTGCTGCTATGGTTCAACAGCTGTGTGCTAGATATGTGTGTCAGTGTCACCTGGCTTGCTGTGCATTGGTACATGAATGTGGGTCCACTCTGCTGGAGAGGACATATCCCAGAACAGTGGTCCACAAGGTGCCCTCACATGTGCCAGTGTTCCCAATCCTGTGGGACAGTTGTATGCCTGTTGCTGCCATGGGGGATGGTTGGCTATGTGGAAATACCCCTCAGTGTCATCTGACAAACACTGTTGGACTGTGGCCTACATGACCAGAGAAGGCAACAGCAGTGACGTCCCCTCACACAGGGACAGCGGGGAAGTATGGGCAGATCTGGATCCCACAGAATATTCTGGAGTTGTCCCTGTGCTCAGGGGTGGGGTGCAGCTGTGCATGGCATGGACAAGCAGGCTTCTCCCTCCCACCACCCTAAACTGAACTGGGCTGCCAGGCAGCTGTAGGGTACAGCCAGCCCTGTGGACAATGTAGCACACCTGCAAAATCCAGGACAACTGGTAGCAATGGATTCTGCATTTAGTGGGCAGGGGTTGCTGTCTGTCATTGTGTAGTGACTGCACCGGCCCATACCACAGGGGCAGACGCCAGGCCCCACAGCCCTGCAGATGTGGATGGGATGGCAGGACTGGCAGCAGCCCATGCATGTGTGTCTTCTGATGATGGCCTCTACATGTGCTACTGGTCACTGCTGTGCATGACACAGCTACATTTGTGTGGTGCCTCTGCAACAGAGAATCTGGGTCCACAGTGTTCCAGAACCTTCCATGTTGTGTACTATTGGCCTATGAGGCTTATGTCCCCATGTATGCACTATACCATCAGAGCACCTGTGTCCAAGGGCCCACAGACCAGGCCCTGTATAGTGTGGGCTGTACTGTGTAGGTATGTGGGTACTGCCACAGTGACGTAGCTCCAGAAGGTACACCACCAACCCCCATTGTCTATGGGCACTTTCCAAAGGGGGTGTCCTACATCCCATTCTGGCATATGTAGGACTGCATTCTGGCAGCAATAGCCATAACGGCTGGGTGCCAATGTGACGTGGGGATGGGGGCCCTGGGACACCCATGCAGTGTGCACTGTCTGTCCAATGGCTGCAGGTGAACCATGGCCATCAGTAGACACAGTGTGGTTCTGCACACCCCCAAGGGGGTGCTGTGGGCATGTCAGTGGCTCACCCTCTCCCCAGTGATTCCACACATAACATGCTGCTCACCCCTTAACAAATAGACAACTGTTGTGGGAGGTTCAGGGGAATGTGAATGCCTGCCACTGTCCACCTTAGGTTGTCTATCCCTGGCAATGATGTTGGCCACATGCATGGATGCATCGGTCCATTTCCATTGTAAACTTCTGTGGAAGGGCAAACAAGTGCAGGACATATTTGGAGTGCATGTTGTTTGCGGTGGCCGGGTTGTGGGTGGTTGGCTATGTGGCACAATCAGTATCCCCCAGTCACCCATGTGGCTCCCATTTCTCTGGCAGGTAACAGGTATGAAGTTGACAGACTGTGATCTTACCTCACCGGCAGGTTACAGCTTGTGGTGCTGGGGGTTTATTCCTCAGCCCCTATGCCTCTGCCATGTGGGGTCCTGCAGGGCTCCCTTTTGTCCCTCATGTTGTTTGCAGTTTACATGCTACTGCTGGGAGACATTATAAGGTGGTATGGGCTGAGTTTTCACTGCTACACAGATAACACTCAGCTCTACGTGTGATTTGCACCTGAGCAGCAGAAGACGGTCTCAGTAATGAGCACCTGCCAGGACAAGATCCAAGGCTGGGTGAGGGCAAATTGGTTGAGGTTGAATCCAGATAAGACTGAGGTAATGGTAATGTAACCTGCTCCCCAGGGGATGAGGGTGCAGTCTGTCCAAGTCTCACGGCTTAGGCCTTGGACTCCCAGGTGCTTACCTCTGATCAGGTAAGGAACCTTGGTGTTGCTTTGGACTGCGGCCTGACCCTGAAACCACAGGTGTCGGCCATGGTCAAGATCTTATTTTACCATCTGAGGAACATAGCCAGGATGAAACACCTGATACCCCAGGCCAATCTGTTGGCACTTGTCCATGCCTTTGTGACATTGCACCTGGATTACTGCAATGCCCTCTACTTGGGGCTAGTAGGGTTAGATCTGCCCCACCTGCAGCTAGTGCAGAGTGCGGCGGCCAGGTTGTTGACTGGTCTACCCAAATAGTGTCAAAAAACACCTGTGCTGCGCTCTCTGCACTGGCTGCTGGTTAGGTGGTGGATCTCCTTCAAGGTCAGTTTGCTGACCTATAAGGCCCTACATGGACAGGGGCCTGGTTACCTGCAAGAACTCCTGTGTCCCTACCAGCTCATCTGCCCCTGTGCTCCACTGATGAGGGTCTTCTGGGAGTTCCCAGGATTTATTTAAAGACTTCTGAGGCCATGCTTTTGTGTCAGCTGCCCCTACCCTTTGGAACTCCCTCCCTCATCATATATGAGAGAATCATACTGTGGACATTTTCAAGAGGGAGCTGAAGACATTTTTATTTAATCAAGCTTTTATAACCAGTTAAATATGTTTTAATATGAATTATTATTTCAATGGGCTTGTGCAACTGGTTTCGTGCTTGTGTAACATCGATTATCTTTGGCTGTTCACCTCTCTATCCGTGGGATATACCACCTTAAAGGGACATGAAGACAAGGAACCCTAGAAGAGAATTCCACCCCTAGAGGTGCCACGGGAGTGATTCCCTTGGCTAAAGGTATCTTAGGAAGAAGCCCACGGGAAAGAGAGGTGCACCACTGGAGGAGGAGGACGGGTGGATGAAGAGGCAAGGAAAAAAGGCTCATTAACAACATGGGAGGAGTGACCCTCAAATGAATCTTGTGGGAGCATGGCCAGTACATAGCTTGGGTGGTACCATAGGTTCTGTTGGTAGCATGGGTCAGTGAGGACCTGCACATAGGTTGGTTGGTAATGTTGGTTCAGCTGGCAGCATAGGTCAGTTGATCTCTTTGTTTCAGTAAAGTAGGCAGACAATGGCAAATAAATAGTGACCCATTCAGAGGTCTGACTGCAGGGCGTGAAGGCCTGGCTTCTGAAAGAGAGAGAGCGAACATCCAAAGTTGGGGACGAGACACTTACAGGACAGCCATTTGTTCCATCCAACAGCAGAAACCTACCTAAGTGACCTAAGGATTACAATTACCTATCCAATATTATGACCACTGGCATGGAAGAGAGGAACCCCGCCCCCTTTTGAGGAAACCTCTGGGGATCCAAGGCCTAGGTTACCTTCTCTCCAGGCTTTGAGACAATTTTGTTAAGTGACGGCTCTGCTACTGCAATTTAATAGCCCAATCCAGGGGAAATGCAATATCAGGAAACACTTTCTCTCTGTCCTTCTAATGGGAACACCATGGAAGGTTGTGAACTAACTCTGCAACAACAGGTAACCAAGGCGGGAGGAGGAGAGTAACGACCGCCAAGCCACTCAGCCAGCCCACCTATCTATGAACAAACCAGGAGAACCAGAGGTGGTTGTAGGGAGAATAGCTTTTAAGTGTACCTCAGAACCAGCTCAGGCAGCTTAAGAGGCTCTTCCTGTGCAAGCCTTTCCCCTTCACCACTGAAGTCTTAAATGCTATATGAGAGGTGCCGTTGGTACAGTTAATGACACAAGGTCCACCCGGAGAGAGGATATTTCCAACTATAGGCCAGGTGAAAAGGACCCCACCCTATGCTTTGCATGCTCAAGATGTGGACTTTGGGGTGCAGAGAGAGACCATCGGCCATAGGGCTAGCCCTGAGTCCTTGGGAAATGAATATGGTTGGCATGTCTCCAGAATGTGGAAAAGTGAGTTGTAATGAGCATGAGACCTGCACATGGGTCATAGCGGATGATGGCAGACATGGGGAGAACTGTAAATAGGTCAGACTGAGCACTGTGGACCCCTCTCGAGTCTAGACTGGATGAGCTGACATGGAGAGACCTGCACATAGGTCAGGTTGAGCATTATGAACCCTTCAGAGGATCTAGTTAAGGCAAATAGTATTTGTCAACCACAGGAACAGAAGCAAATGATTTGTTACCTTTCAATGGCCCAACATAGATGTAACAACAAGAACAAAGTGCTCTTGATTTTGGACCAACAAGTCCTTCATCAGAAGCGTAATAACAGTTATTTAGAAAAAACAATACTTTTAACACCCAGATCATGCAGAAAAAAAAAAGAAAAAATCCCCATTGGTTTAAAATACTCATTTAAAAGAAACAGAAGATGATGTCAGAGAAGCTTAACAGTACCATGTCACCTTCTGCTGGGAGAGTCTCAGAGTCAAAGGTGCTTAGTGCAGAAGACATACAAAGAGCTCTACAGGATATAAATTAAACTGACATATAAGATAACAACCACTTGAGCAGATGGCTCTTAAATTAAATTACGAGTGTCACAATGTGTATAAGAATGCAATTACTGAAAAACAACCCCACCCAGATTAAAGACATACTAAAATTGTCTTAGGGCTACAAGAAACATCTATGTATATATAACAGACAAAGAGCAATCAGTAAAGCTTTCTTAAAAAGATCAGTATTTACACACTATATGATGTGTAAAACTTAGCTGGACCCATTACCCAGCTATACTCTCCAGCTAGATATTATGCCCCATAAACTTCAAAAGCCTATAGTGTAGTAAGAGGACTTCATAAATGATAAAATACATATAAATTGATAGTATAAGTGTCAAACAAAAAACTACTTGTCAAGGACCACCAAGGAATTAAGACCATGCAGCCTGATGTGTACTGATGTCAACAAATTCTCAGTGTATAGTATAACAACTTGATGTACTGAAAATGTCTAAGGAATCCGAATAAGAAATAAAAATTAAATTCTCTCCTCCCCTCCACACACACAACACAACCCACCCCACACCCCCATAATGTGGGGGGGGATAACTAATCTTAAGGAGATGTACACACACACACACACACACACACACACACACCCCTAATGCACCATCATTCACATCAATCATTGCAATTGTTACCCACAGGAATTCAACTTGTCATGAAATCACAAGTAAAAGGTATCATGTTTCTTAATAACTACAGAGTAAAAATGTGACACTATTTAACCTTACTGCTATCTGCACAGTAACATCTCCAAGGATTCTGGATAGAACCACAATGAAATAAAACTTCTGCCCTCCCCAGAGTAAGGTAACTAGAAGTAAATATAAGGTATGTGTGTAACACAAGAGACCTAACATACCTACAGTTCCAGAAATCACTACAATATTAGCCTAATGTAAATAAATCTGTCCAGGACCCCCATGCAAATGAGATCTCACACCTTAATATGTTCAGAGTTAAAAATATGACAGTCTATAATAACACTACTGTATGTACAGTAACAGGCTAGGGAATCTGAATATGGTGCAATGAAATCAACTCCACTCCTGTGTGAAGGTAAATAGTAAGAAGGAATTAATATTTATTATGTGTGTGAAGTAAGAGTAATAACACGCTGTGTCTCCATGTATCTAAATAGAAGCCTACCTCAATGTGACAGCAAGCCCCACACCTGCTATATTCACATACCTCCCAAAACACACACACATACACACACACACACACACACACATATATACACACCCCACACATGCTGAAGTCCTATAGTATGTCAATCCGAAGAAGAAGAGGTCTGTGGATGTTAAATCCTGTAATGTCCCATGAAACCCAAATCTATACTCATCCCATCTGCTACCATATCAAGATGTAAAATAAGTTTAATCTCAAAAGCTCATCTCTGTTATGTGCTTTTGAGATTTCCTTTTAAGACCATTACTGACATATCTGAAATTGAGTGGTCAGGCTGAGAGAAGTGTTGCCCCACTGGTTTTTCAGTCTTCTTCATTTTAATAATATATCTGTGAGAGTTCATCCTAGTGTAGAGCTGTTGGCTTGTCTCTCCAACACAACCTGTTTATGGACATCTCTTGCACTGAATGAAATGAACAACATGTTGTGATGTAGATGTATAACTCCCATGTACCTTGAATTGTCTGTTTTGTGATGTAACCACATAGTCTGAAGTGAAAATGAGCTCACAAGCCTTACAGGTGAGTCGATTGCAGGATTGTGTACCATTTAGTATCATGATATTCTGTTCTGGTGAAATCTTGCTCCTAATAATCAGGCTGGCTAAGTTTGGTGGTTGTTTAAAATATAATAGTCCTAGTTCCTTAAAGATACAATTAAGAGTCTCATCCTCACTAAATATTGGGTAGAGGTCTTTCATAATCTTACACAAAAGTTCAAGGTCTGGATGATATGTGACTACTAAGGGTATTCTGTCTGTAGCTGTCTTTTCTCTATACTGAAGTAGTTGTTGTCTTGGTACCTGTGTTGCATGTTCTGTTGTCCTGACAATTTCTTTGGAAGAGTGCCCCTGCTCAATAAAGGCGTTTTTCAAATGTGTATCTCTGTCCTCCTTATTTGAACAAATATGATGACATCGGAGTGCTTAACTGTACATGACAGATTTTTTTGTGTGGTTTGGGTGATTACTGTTCTTGTGTAAGTATCTCTGTCTGTCTGTTGGCTTCCTGTAAATACATGTATGTAAGGTTCCATCCTGAATGGTGGCTGTGGTGTCCAGAAAATTAACACTGGTGGTAGAAAACTCCAGGGTAAGCTTTATGGTAGAGTGAAGGTTATTAAGTTCCTGATGAAAATCTTTAAGTGCATTTTTGCCCTCCATCCAAATGATAAGCAAATCATCAATGTAATGGAAATAAGCTAGTGGTTTGTGGGGACAGTGCCTTAAGAAGTCCTCCTCCAAGTTTGCCATAAAGAGATTTGCATACTGTGGCGCCATCCTGGTGCCCATTGCTGTTCCCATACTTTGAACATATTTTTTACCATTGAAGTTGAAGTTATGTGTCAAAATGAATTCCATAAGTTTTCCCATCACTTCAGGGTTGATGTTTTGGTCCCGTCCTTTCTCCTGTATGTATTTAAGGCAGGCTGAAATGCCATCCATGTGTGAAATATTAGTGTAGATAGATGTTACATCCATCGTCACTAAAATGGTATCAGGTGGTAAGTCCTTATAACCAGAAAGTACATACAGAAAGTGCGTAGTGTCCTGGATATAACTGTCTTTTTCCATAACCAGTGGTTTCAAAATGATTTCTACAAACCCTGAGACCCCCTTAGTCAGGGTACCATTACCAGAGACTATGGGTCTTCCTGGATTGCCAGGTTTATGTATTTTAGGCAGCATGTAGTCCCTGTCTTGGGTTCAGCAGGGATGAGGTCAGTTAGTTTTTTTTGAACATGGTCTGGAAAAGTTCCAATTAAGACACGTAGTTCTTTTTTGTATCTTGTAGTGGGGTCACTCTCCAGTTCTCTGTAGTAGGTATGATCAGTTAACTGTCTGTTAGTTTCATTAATATAATCCTCTTTGTTTAAGATCACCACTGCAGAACCTTTATCAGCTTTTTTGATGACAATTTTGTAGTTTGATTTCAATGTCTGTATAGCTCTCCATTCCAGTGGAGAGAGGTTATAAACAGGCCTCTTTTTGCCTAGTAAGGATCTGACCACTGACTTGCAGGCAGAAACAATTAATGTAATTGTCTAGTTTTTAGTTACGCCCACTTGAGGGGATACATTCAGATTTCTTTTTCTTATCCATTGAATTGTTACTGATTGCGATGTCTTCACTACCAGTGATTTCTTCCTTGTCATGAAAGAATTCTTTAAGTCTCAGTCTCTGAAGTATTCCTCCAGTTCACCACAAAACTGTATTTTGTCCAGTGGTTTTGTTTGGCAGAAAGTGAGGCCCTTTGAAAGTACATTTAGTTCCCAAGTAGTTAGTGTGTGGTTGGACAAATTAACAAGTGAAAGGTGCCCATCTGTTTGGTGTTCTTTCAGTCACTCCATTATGTTCTTAATGGTTGTTAGGAAGTATGGTATGTTGAAGGGCATCCAGTTTCCTGTTTTTCATAAGCATGGCTTCTCGTAAAGTTCTTTGGTAGTTAATGGGTATCTCTTGCAAGATGTCCTGAATAGGTTCCCCAGACATCCTCTCCAGTGTGGTACCAATTTCAGCTAACTCTTTGTTCAAAACCACTTTCTTGGCCTATAACATGTGAATCCTGTGATTTCTCAATTTCTCAGAGGTCCTACGACAGAGTTGTTTTGTGTATATATATAATTGTCTGTGTGTGTTTTAATGGATTCTAAATAGTAAGACCTTTAGGGATTATGTTGCTCCTCTTACACTGGGTTAGAAAATACATGTCACTATCTAGCTATGCCAGTTTCTTCTTGATGTTATGTAACTGCCATGTTCTATGGTGAATTCCTGTATCTTTCATGTTCAAATCTAGAATTAGTGTTTGCTGTATTGGTCCTTGTAAGAACAGATCCAGAAGCAAATGATTTGATACCTTTTAAAGGACCAGCATAGATGTAAAAACAAGAACAAAGCACTCTTGCCTTTGGACCAACAAGGCCTTTGTCAGTAGTAGCGTAATGACACTTATTTAGAAAAAAATAATACTTTTAACACCCAGATCATGCAGAAAAAAACAGAAAAAATCCTCACTGGTTTAAAATGCTCATTTGAAAAAAACAGAAGAGGCTGTCAGAGACGCTTAACAGTACCATGTCACCTTCTGCTGGGAGAGTCTCATGGTCAAATGTGCTTAGTGCAGAAGACATACAACGAGCTCTACAGCATATAAATTAAACTGACATATAAGATGACTACTTGAGCAGATGGCTGTTAAATCAAATTATGAGTGTCACAATGTGTATAAGAATGCAATTAGTGATAAACAATCCCCACCCGGATTAAAGACATACTAGAATTGTCTTAGTACTACAAGAAGCGTCTATGTATATATAACAGACAAAGAGTAATCAGTAAAGAATTCTTAAAAAGATCAGTAGTTATACACTGTGTGATGTGTAAAGTTTAGCAGGACCCATTCCCCAGCTATACTCTCCAGCTAGATATTATGCCCAATAAAGTGCAAAAACCACTGGACTTTATAAATGATAATATACATATAAATTGACAGTATAAGTGTCAAACAAAAAACTACTTGTCAAGGACCACCAAGGAATTAAGACCATGCAGCCTGATATGTATTGATGTCAATAAATTCTCAGTGTATAATATAAAAATTTGATGTACCAAAAATGTCTAAGGAATCTGAATAAGAAATAGAAATTAAATTCTCTCCTTCCCTCCACACACACACAACACACACCCCACCACACCCCAAACTCCCATAACGTGGGTGGGGGGGATAACTAGTTTTAAGGAGATACACACACACACACACACACACACACACAAACACACACACACTCCTAATGCACCATCATTCACATCAATCACTGCAATTGTTACCCAAAGGAATTCAACTTATCATGAGATCCCAAGTAAAAGGGATCATGTTTCCTAATATCTACTGAGTAAAAATGTGATACTATTTAATGTTACTACTATCTGTGCGGTAACATCTCCAAGGATTCTGGATAGAACCACAATGAAATAAAACTTCCACCCTTCCCAGGGTAAGGTAACTAGCAGTAAATATAAAGTATGTGTGTAAGACGAGATCTAACATGCCTACCTTTCCACAGATCACTACAATATTAGCCTAATGTAAATAGATCTGTCCAGGACCCCCATGCAAGTGACATTTCGCACCCTAATATGTTTAGAGTTAAAAAAAAATATGACAGTCTATAATAACATGACTGTATGTACAGTAACAGGCTAGGAACTCTGAATATGGTGCAATGAAATCAACCCCACTCCCAAGTGAAGGTAAATAGTAAGGAGGAATTAATATTCATTATGTGTGTGAAGTAAGAGTAATGACACACTGTCACTCCATGTATCTAAATAGAAGCCTACATCAATGTGGCAGCAAGCCCCATGCCTGTTATATTCACATACCTCCCAAAACACACGCACACACACACACACACACACACACACACACTCCACACGTGCTGATGTCCTATAATATGTCAGTCCAAAGAAGAAGAGGTCTGTGGATGTTACATCCTGTAATGTCCCATGAAACCCAAATCTATGTTCATCCCATCTGCTACCATTTTGAGATGTAACATAAGTTTAATCTCAAAAGCTCATCTCTGTTATGTGCTTTTGAGATTTCCTTTTAAGACCATTACTGATATATCTGAAATTGAGTGGTCAGGCTGAGAGAAGTGTTACCCCACTGGTTTTTCAGTCTTTGACATTTTAATAGTATGTCTGTGCGAGTTCATCCTGGGGCGGAGCTGTTTGCTTGTCTCTCCAACATAACCTGTTTGTGGGCATCTCTTACACTGAATGAAATAAACAACATGTTGTGATGTAGATGTATAACTCCCATGTACCTTGAATTGTCTGTTTTGTGATGTAGCCACACTGTCCAAAGTGGAAACGAGCTCACAAGTCTTACAGGTGCATTGATTGCAGGATCGTGTACCATTTAGTGTCATGGTATTCTGTTCCCTACTGAGTCATAATGTTGCATGCTTAATTGCGTACGACATTATGGCTAAACGGCTACAGCGTAGTCCATAACCGCTACTGGTGCAATACCGCATATACTGCTGTATGCGGTATTGCACTAGTAGCGCTTTCCCAGGCAGAGGATATGACCTCTGCTGGGAGTGGGTTCTGCAAAGCAGCTGCCGTGGTTCACAGGACTGAGCCACAACAGCAGGAACCCAGGTGCTACATCTGGGACCGGGTTTGATTCCCGGTCCCAGAATATTTTATTTTTCACTCTTTTGTGAGCTCCTCGAGTTGAACACCCCCAGAGCTGAGACTCTTTGAGTGGGGGGATTGGAACACAGACCCCTGTAGCAGGGGAGGGGTGGGGCGGAGCCCCCCCACAGAAAAAAGATATGCCTCGTGGCAGAAATTGCGCCGATTTTGTCATGAGGCATAATGTCTTGCAACATTATGACTCTGTGCCTTCTGTTCTGGCAAAAGCTTGCTCCTAATAATCATGCTGGCTAAGATTGGTGGTTGTTCAAAAGATAGTAGTGGTAGTTCCTTAAAAATACAATTAAGGGTCTCATTCTCACTAAATATTGGGTGGAGGTCTTTAATAATCTTATGCAGAAGTTCTTGATCTAAATCTAGATTTCAACCTCAGAAATGCATGCTAACCAAGTCCATTAGAAAGCCAAATTGGGATTGAATTGGATTGTATGTTATGATGAGTAAGGGAATGGTGAGGCCAGGTGAAGTCTGGGGCTGACGGTTGGCTGTGAAGATGGTTTGACAGAAGAAGGCTGCAAAGCCAGGATGGTAGGAGGTGTGATTTGAAGTGAATAAACATGATATGCTGCCTGTATTGAAAGGGGAGAGGTCTGTGAATGAACGGACTTGAAAGCTGATCGTGTTAGTGCCAAATTGGCTGGTATATGAGAGATACTGGTAGTGCAATAGACAGGAAGGCTGGGATGACTGTGTAAACCAGGTGAATAATAGCAAGGAAAGGATGGTAGAAGGCTGGATGGAGTCAGCTGCCCTAAGGCAGAGAGTTGCCTGGAATAGCTGGTTGCGGAATGCCATAAAGGCTATGTGAAGCAGCAACAGGAGGCCAGGCGAGTCAGTGGCTGCTAAGTTATGGCAAATATAAAGCTGCTCCAATTGCATGGGGCAGAGATGCCCGCTGCTACTCCTCAGTACCCCACCATAGGGAAAAAAAAAGAAGCAGCAAACAGGACACCCCAACACTGAGCAGTTAATTAAACCAGGAGAATAATATTATGGAGTATTACCAGCAGCTGGGGCTGGGATGATATGCTGGTCGATAGCTGCAGCTGGGGTGACATGGCAGCTGATCCAGGAAATGGTAGCAATGCAGAGAACATATAGCAATCCCCACTGTCCGGCTGAGCAGTGTTGGGGAGACCGCCATGCTGCGCTGCTGAAGAGAGTTATATTGGTAACATTGCAGGAGGCCAGTACCTGGGTGCTGCTGTAGCAGAACTGCTGCTGGATCGAGGACTCCTGTATGACAGGGTGGCAGTCCAGGACACTGGGTAGGCTGAAGAAATGGAGCCAGCTGGAGTGGAAGGGGGATGGTAGAAGCACTGGAGCAAGGTGCGGATGGAGACGCCTTTGCGCAGGTGGCATACACCCAGAGCCCTGGCACAGAGCAGCGTGGAGCCAGAGAGAGAGAGAAAATCCCAAAAGAGGGAGATCGGGGAAGGAGGACAAGAGAATGAGGTACTGGGGCTACAGGGAAGAAGAGGGAGTGACAGACAGATAATGCCAAGGAGGGAGGGGGAGTAGAAGGAAACGGGCAGGAGAGTGAGCCGGCGGCCAGAGGTTGCCACAGAAACACTGGCAAAAGCCTGAAGAAAAGTAGAAAGGTAGAGGGGAGCAAGGATAGGCAGTGCCTCTGGTTGCAAGGAAAAAGGCTTGTGTGCAATTTGGGAGGAGCAGCCCTTAAATGGGCTTTGTGTGGGCATGGCCAGTTGCACCACTCCTTGAACTAGTGCTGTTGCCCTCCAATTATAAATGTGTACGTTTTTGTTTTTTGATTTGTATTTTAAAGTATGTTACTCTGTAAAGCACATTGAGTCACAATCTGAGAAATGCCCTTAATCAAATAAAAATTGATTGATTGATTGATTGATTGAGTGACTGTGGGCCCACCGCTTCAGAGTGGAAGAGCTACATATGCTGGCAATGGCCTACAAGGTCGGGGGGGGGTACTGTCCTGCTGCAACAGCACAAATACCTATATCTGGCAGCCCTGGGAAGAGGTCAAGGAGGAGGTGAATGCCATATTCCTGTGGACGTAATGAGAAAGCTGTTCCAGGGCCTATGGAGGCACACAAAGAAGACCATGGCAATGGAGGACTGACAGCTGCATGACACAGGTGGAGGCCCAAAAGCAACATGAGCTGCCTTGTCCCAGGATGCTATGGAGGAGGCTATAGCATCCACACTATGGCCTGTGGAGGTGACAGGGTGCTGGGTGGTGGTTATGAATCCCAAGTAAGGCCAGCCCAGATGTGTAAGTATGTGCAAGTGCCATCCTGTCATGAATAGGGGAGGTGGTGAGGTTGTACACCACTTGGGGTGCATGGTGTGGCCGTGGCCATGGCTTACATGGGCCATGGCCATGGCTTACATGGGCTGTGGCCATGGCTTACATGGGCTGTGGGCATCACTGTCATCTCCCAGCAAGCACACTGTGGCCAACTCTGTGCATGCCCATGGCTGTGTCACACAGCATGCCACTGGGTGTGCCATACAGTATGCCACTGGTGTACCACAAGGGGTTGGGATATGTACAACCTGGAATGATGAGGCATGTCTGGGTCACTTCAGATTTGGAAGCAGTGGCGCTGAGTGTATTATCACAGGTGATGGAATGTGGGACCACCAGTGGTGGGTGAGTGGCCATTGGTGGTGGGTTGTGTTCACCAAGGTCCAGGCTGTCTGTCACACATGGGGTGTGTTCACACAGTGGTGATGGGCCACAGTGGCACTGGCGCAGTGCCTGCTCCCCCATATGTGGTGGGTGTATTCCCCTGAGTAGGTTTGCAACTCTCCCTGTGGGGTCTGGGATCTTGACTGAACATACTGCATTGGTGGATGGCACCGTCTGTTGAGGCCACTGTGACCATGGCTAATCCGTGTCATCTCCCTACAGCATAGCCCATGAAGACAGACCCAGAGGAGGATTCTGCAGGACCAACCTGATATTTGCTGTTCCTGTGCCCACCCATCTACAGTACCCAGAGGACTTCAGTGAGGACCCCCTGGAGAATGATGATGACAAGATCTAAAATGACAGCCTGGAGCAGGCAAGGCTAGATCCAGAGTGGGACAGGTGGTCCCCAATAACCAGTTCCTACCGCAAGAGGGACAAACTACAGTTTTCATGCAGCCAGGCAGCACAAGGATGCTGACCAGTATAGTCCCTGGCACAGCTGTGACTGGTAGACAACCCAGGGCCCCACCACAACCACATTCACCATCCTACCTGGCCCACTAACAATGCAGGCCATGGCATCATTTCACCTCCCAAGGAGGGCTCTTTTGGCATTTCTATGGCTCTGTCACCCCTAAAACATTGCAGTGGGTCACACATAGCCAGCTCACCGCATCCAACTCAATATGTCACACATATACTGCTGTGACCCCAGACCATACAATGCCTGTGGGTGCAGCCCGACCCCGTTCCACAGAACAGTCATCAGTGGCAGCCAGATGCTTTGGACACCAGGCAGTTGCTGAGGACTGCTGTAGAGGCACAGACCACAGTACAGCAAGAGATGACACACCTCCACCACATACAGCATGAAGACATGAAGTGAGGCAAGCAGTAGGCAGAGAGGCTGTCCTACATATCATGAGCAGTGTTTTGTGGGAGGTCACAGCCATGGCAACAGACCTTGCGAGGACCAGCCATAGCCCTTGCACCTACTTTGTTAGTAGCCCCACCCCATGATGGATACTACAACATACACTGATGCAACAGGATGCTGAGATGGGCATGACCGGAATGCCCAGGACATTCTGTTTCCTGAGGATACCATACACACACACCAGGTCTCAACCTCACCCTACCCAGGGGTGGTATGGCCTCCGAGGTTTGATCAGGTTTAAGTCAACCTTTTTATAGGCAGTAATAGCACTTCATTAGGTGCCCAGTACTAACCCCATTGTGCAGCTCTACTGAACTGAATATTTCACTGCACCAGTATGCATTGTCCCACCCTCTTGCCATACTACATACATTTTCTTTGCGAGGGCGTGCTATCAACTTTAGCATGTGCTGCACCCCACTTTGAATATGTGGTTCTGTGGCAAATCCCACAAATGCAGGTACAATCACTTTGGATGTGGCACAATGTTTTGAATATTTGGTCCCAAAGGGCTTGCCATACAAGGTACACTGGTAAATATTTAAGATAGGTGAGCTGGGAAAATTTAGAAACTTAAAACCAACAAAGTTAAGGTTCACCCATGTTGTAGCGATAAACATGTTGCAAATCTTGATTACGGTATTGGCAACTTGCTGCCTGGGATTACAGTACCAGGCATTATGTTTCCCTGGAATTACAGTGCCAAAGCACCCTCTCGGGAAAAAGTTGGCATGCCCCAGAGGGGATAGAAACTGTGTGGGGGCAATCCCCATATTGCTGGTGTATTCCCTGATGTCTAGTGGCACCCCCTGCCCACTGATCCCACATCCCCATAGGAGTTGTATTTTCCCTGGTGGCAAGTCCAACTGCCCAATCCCCTGTTCTGTCCAGTGTCACAGTGCCCTGGTGTCTAGTGGTCCCCAATCCTCTGATCACCTGGTCCAAAATGCATAGTCAGTATCTGGTGTCTAGTGGTACCCCCAACCCACCAAGCCCCCATTCAGGCTCCACTTCTGAGTCCCAGGTGGCTAGTGGCTCCCTCACTCCACTTGCAACAAGCAAACCACCCAGCCACCTCCCCCCTGTTCCTCTGAAGACAATGTCATGCAGCTGAAGGCCCTGGTGGCAGGCAGTGGTACTGTAGCTACCCACCCCCCCAGTCCCCAAATCTGGTGCTGGTTAAACAGTTAATGTCCTGGGATCCAGTGGAACACCCCACCCTCCAAGCACCCATCCCCATACTGTTTGTGTTCTTTCTGCTGTCTAATTGCACCCCCCTGCTTCCAATCACCCATTCCCTAGTGGTCATATTTTCCCTGGTGGCTAGTGGGACCCCCTTCCATCTGATCCCCTGTCCTTGTATTGTTCATATTTTCCCTGGTGTCCAGAGGCACCCCCTATCCTCTGATCACCCATCCCCATAGTGACTGTGTTTTCCTTGGTGGCTAGCATCCTCTGCCCTCTGATCACCCATCCCTATAATAGTTGTATTTTCCTTGGTGGCTAGTTGTACCCCCACCTTCCCATCCTCATCCTAGCTGGTGTCACAGAGCCCTGGTGTCTAAAAGCACCCCCCACCCTCTGATCCCCAGTTCAAAGTGCATAATTAGTCCCTGTTGTCTAGTGGTATCCCCCACCTACCGAGCACTGATCCAGGTGCAACTTCCGAGTCTTCAGTGACTAACAGCCCCACCCACACTGCTGCACCGAGCAGACCACTCAGCAACCCCCCCCCCGATGATGGCATTATGTGGAAAGCCCGATGTGACGACCAGCACAAAGTAAAGTAAGACTTTATTTATATTGTGGCACCCAATCCTGGAGGCTCTGGGCACCAATACAATTCACAGCAGGGTACAGACATCATACAATAAATCATATTAAATACTGTACTAAAAGCAAAATATCTATAAAATGTCAATTAAAAAGTATCTTGAAATGCTTTGTTGAAGAGATAGGTCTTCAGGCCCCCCCTTTAAAATCCTCCACCATTGGGGCTTCCCTCAAGAATCTTGGCTGCCAGTTCCAAAGGGCTGGGCTGGCCACCTCGAAGGACAGATCCCCCAAGATTTTCAGCCTGGCCCTCGGAATCAGCATGAGACCCTCTGTGGAGGAGAGAAAGGAATGTACTGGGATGGCTGGAGTTAGAAGGTCAGACAGGTAATCAGGGCTCCATCTGTATAGGGCCTTATAGGTGCATAAGCCCACCTTGAAGATGATCCTCCAACTGATAGGTAGCCAGTGCAGATCCTGCAGGGCCAAGGTCACATGGCAAGACTTTGGTAGGCCCACCAGTAGTCTGGCCATCATGTTCTGCACTAGCTGCAGTCAGCAGTGGGTCCATCCATTGACCCCAAAGTACAGAGTGTTACAGTAGTCACACTCATGGAAGTCATAAAGGCATGTTGTAGGGATGGCAAGTCTTCTGATGGAATCAGGGGTCTTATTTGGGTGACATTCCTGCGATGATAAAACCCACTTTTGATGACAGATGACACCTGAGCTTCCACAGTCAATCTGTCTTCAAAAATGATGCCCACATTTTTCACCCTGGGGGAGGACATCAATGGGGTGGATCCCAGGACAAACCCTGTTACCCCTCCGTAGGCCTCCCCATCATGCCATTGACCAGGCTCAATAACAAGTACTTCTGTCTGTGGTGAACTTGTGTTCCAGCAGGCTACAGGCTTTGAACAGCAGGACAGCTTTCCTATCTCCTAATATTGTTTCATCCTTAAAATCTGTTTCGCAGCAGTACCTTCTGTAGCTATCTAATTTACTTTCAGACTGCAGTAGGTTGGGCACCTACAACAGTCCTTTCCTAGCTCCTCTACATTTCATTCTTTGCTGTTAATTCCACTTTATACCTTTTCTGTCCTTTGGGTATTCAGTTATGGTGTACCAGGAGCACAAAGGCATATAATGAGTTAATATGGGCATATAGATCAAGAAAAGAAAGAATTGATATCATATACATACATTATTACTGTGATATAAAATGTGATATGAAATGCAATGTGCCCCTGAGAAGCAATAAAGCACAATATATAATACCGTGCAGAGTATATAATGAGTGCACCAAAAAGTTATAGTCAAAGATACCTCTCTAGGAATGTTGTTGTGATAATATGTAATTGTTAGCAAGAAAGCTTGTTTTATATACATGACAAAGGAATAGAACGAAGCTTGCGGTTTAATAATGGAGTGGTTAGTATGTTTATTTTATTATGATAGTAACCACTCCGTGAAGAAAAAAGTCCCCGCTTCCCTTTTAAACTTTCACCCGAGGGCGGAATGGCTTTACTTGCCATTCTACTAAAAAAGTCACTCCGGGACTCCCTCTGGGACTCCCTTGCAATGCGACCTCAATATTCACTCCTTGGAGAGTGAATATTCCCTTGTAACATGCTGCAGCACTGCAATGAAATAAACAGAATAAAAGATAGAGCGAAGGTATTAGGAACATGGAGCATGTCTGCTCCTTGCTCTCTCTCCCCTGTGTGATGCAGAGACATTTGGAGAGGGTGGCTGATAATGTATTTTCAATATTTCAGTCGCTGCTTCACCCATAAATACCGCAAATGTATATTGTACATTTTCAAGTCCTGTCCTGCAAAAAGTCTTTTCTTCCCCATGTGGGGAACTGTTTACAATTTAAGGAAAGACCCTTGCAGACACAAATATTTAAAACAGGAGGGCCCCTTTTTTCCAAATCAATACCATCAAATAAAGTTACAGGGCTAAAGATAAAAACATAGGGTGAATGCCCTATCAAAGTAAACACAATAAAACAAAGGCCCCAGTATGCCAATAATACAATGGGGCCAACAGTTATCTCTTTTAACATTTTCTGTTATCTTCTTCTCTGTACCATAATGGTAAACCTGAACTAGGCTTACTTGGATCCAGGAGCTGTATGAGTTTGTCCCAGTAGGGGAGCAGTGCCTTCTACAGTCCCCTTTTATAGAAACATAGACTTTGACAGCAGATAAGGACCGCTTGGCCCACCTAGTCTGGCCATTTCCCTACCTGATGGATAAGCTGCAGATTCTAGTTAATCAACAGTTTACTTCCTCCTACCCCACACTAGAATGCCTTATGCATGTCCCATGCATTCTTGAATTCTCCCACTGTTCCTGACTCCACAACCTCCTCAGGAAGGCTGTTCCATGCATTCACATCCATCTCTATGAAAAAATACTTTCTGACATTACCTCTGAGCCATCTCCCCTCTATCTTCAAATTGTGCCCCCTTGTTCTTGCACATCTCTTCTTCTGAAAGATGCTACCCTCTAGTACTTTATTAATTCCCTTGAGATACTTGAAAGTTTCTATCATGCCCCCCCCCCTTCCTCAAGGGTATACATATTAAGCTGCTTTACTCTCTCCTCTTGTGTCTTCTGGTGCAGACCCTACACCATGTTGGTTGACCTCTTCTGAACAGCCTCCACTCTGTCTATGTCTTTGAGGAGTAGACCCTGGAGTCTGTTGAAAAAACAATTGACTGACTTATGACACATTATGACTGATTTTTCCAACTAGTTTGACATTTGTGACTTCAACTAACTAAAGAAAATCTAACCAATTTTTTCAACTTCCACCATTGTTGAATTTTATTTATTACCTCTCGAGAAGTTCACCGGAGATGCTAGTCACATAGCCCAGGAGCAGAAGAGATGAAATAATTCACTGTAGTGCATGAACTAACTAGTTGCTGATGCAGAGTTGAGGTCAACAGTAATGTAAATTAAAAGGTACTCAGAAGGGAAGATATAGCATATTTCTTGTTGTAGGATAGAAAAGCTGGTGTGCCTCAAATGTTTCCAATGCTAACAATATAAGTTGCTATTAAACACTTCACTTATTTTTTTATTCTTGTGGTTTTGGTTTTGCCTTGCTTGCTTGCTTGCCTTGTGAGGAATGCAAGACTACTTCTCTTGTATCCCTCACACACACCCAGCCCCAAAGTCACATAAACAGCTGGCTTAGACCCTGGTGTCAGAGTATGCTGCTGTACACCCTTCTAAGCCACATACAACCTTAAAGCCTTGTGGTATGGGATATGCTTCAGTATAGACAATAGTGTCAGTGGCTCAGTAGATAGCACACTCGCCTCTGAGGCTGGGAGATCAGAGGGCTGTGGGTTCAGTTCCCACATCTGGCACTTGGGTTAATATCCCAGTACTGACACTGTAGTGCAGCATGAGTGGGGTGCTGCACTTCTGAGGTGCCATCTTTCGGATGAGACGTTAAACCGAGGTCCCATCTGCTTGGATTGGTGGTAGTTCAGGTGGATGTTAAAGATCCCATGGCACTTATCGTAAAGAGTAGGGGAATTTCCCCGGTGTTCTGGCCAAATTTCTGTCATTCATTAAAATACCACCAACAGCTTAATCTGGTTCAAGGTCAGTTGGCATTCATCTGTATCCCCCTCCCTCGGGCCGTGCCTGAAAATAGGCAGGATTTGTCTAGTGCACTTACCCGGTCAACAAAATCTAAATAAAAAAAATAAAAATAAATACCCCTGAAACCACAAACAGCCTTAGACCCTGGTGTGGGATGCTGATGATGTACTGTACACCCCAAAAGCCACATAAAAAGCAAAACAGCTTGTATCCCATGTTGGATGCAGTAGTACACCTCCACAGCCACATAACCAGCCTTTTATCCTGCTGGAATAATGCATTGCTGCACCTGCTGTACACCACTGAAGCCATGTAAACAGGCTTAGACCATGGTGTGGATTGCTGCAGTAGCAGTACACTTGCAAAGTCACAATCACATAAACAGCATTAGGGTGTGGGCCCATGATGGTGTACACCCTGAAAGCAAAAAGCCACATAATCAGCCAGCCTTTTATCCTTCCAGTGTGGGATGTCGCAGTACTGCAGTACACCCTGGAAGCTTCAAGCACGTAAACAGCCTTCGACCCTGATGTTTGTTACTGCAGTAGTACACCAGCACATCTTCAGATTTAATCAACATAAACAGCATGCTACCTTAGACCATTCTGTGGGTTGGATCATGCTAGCTACACCCCACCACCACTGAAGTAAGCCACATAAACAGCAGCGAGCGCACAGCATCAGTACAGTGAGTGACAGCGATATTGGTGTGGGATGCTGCAGTAAGTATACACCCTCCCCCTGGCTTGAAGCACTCTGTGAATGATAAAAAAAAACAACATAATCTCACTTGTTTAATTTAATTTGTACGCCCGAGCACCACTCACTCACTGTCGAGCCAGCTAAGCCAAGGTAGAGGCATGACACGAGGCAGACTTAGCCCTTACCCACCCTCAGCCAGTTCAGCTGGTGACCACAAAACAAAAACACCACAACAGCTGAAGTTTGAAAATATAAAACCCGGGGTCAGGTAATGGCAGCCTAAGTGAAAGCAGCCTTTTTGGTCGGCTCTGTTTCCAGCCTAGCTTTTCACCCTCATCGCAAGAAACCGCATTAAGTATCAACTGGAAACCTTTAATTAAGCTTTCAGGAAACCATCCAGTTATATAGATCTTTCCAGAATGGAGGCTTTTGTGAAAAAGCAGCCTGCTAAACACACGCCACCTCCCTCCCCGGAGAAAGAACAGGCCACGAAGCGTCCTCGGCAAGGATCCAGCAAAGCAACGCCGAGGCCCACGGCCCTAATGGAGGAGCACTTCCTTGAAATAATTGGACCATTACAAAGCTCAATCGAGGAAGTTTCTACTGAAGTTCATAGCTTTAAAACAACCCTGGAATCCCTAGGCACTCGAGTGGGAGACAATGAAGTCAGAATTAGGTCTATGGAGGCTAAACATGACAAAAACGAGCTTGTATATGCTTCGATTAATAAAAAACTGAAAAGAATTGAAGACAAGCTTGAGGACTTAGAGGGGAGAAGTAGGAGAAATAACCTAGTTATAATCGGAATTCCGGAGAAATAGGAGGGCGCAGCACCCATTCAGTTAGTGCAAAAATTACTCGAAAAGGAAGCTGGTACTTCTCCAAACAACACAAGCTACATAGTTGAACGAGCGCACAGATCTCTCCGCCCGCCACCCCTGCCCGGAGCGCAACCAAGACCAATAATCTGCAAACTCCTGAATTTCCTTGATAAGCAATATATTCTAAGCAAAACCAGATCCCTGCAAGAAATCTCCTGGAACTGTAAGCGAATCCGAATCACCCAGGATCTGCCCCAGTCGGTGCAGCTCAAACATCAAGAACTGCACCCAGTTGTCACAAAACTGATTGTGGCGGGTATCCAGTACCGGGTTAAATATCCGGCTGTTCTACAAGTTAAAATTAAGGATCAATAGCACTCTTATGACAACGCTGAAATGGCGCGACAGGAATCAGTCAAGCTGCTGCATGATTTATTCAAGTGACAAACTCATTGCTGTAAAGTCGCTGATTAAGAGTAATAAGGTCTGCAATTTAACGGGCTCCTGAAAGCTGAAATGTCTATTAGCTCATGTTTCTCCAACCTGGCCACTTGTTTTGCTTGTAATCAGTTCAAATGACTCTAACAAAGGTCCTCCCTGAGGTATTAGCGGCTCTCCTCTAGGACATGGCAACTCGAACTTACACTCCCTCTCCTCTCCCTAGTAATCCTGAAAAGAATCCTACCCATTCTCTGCAGAGGTAGTTTTGGCATAATGGTTACAGGAGCTCAAAAAATTCCAAGGCTCTTCTAAGATCCAACATTGCTTCAAGATTATTCTCCCAAGTTCTTGTGAGTATGTTTTCTCCCGCAGGACTCACCGCTATGCCAGGAAAGAAACGCTATCACAGCGCGATTCATAGAATCCTGCGGTAACCTCGGGGTACCGAATGATGGGCACTTCACTTCACACAAGCGCCACTGTTGATGTAAGGACTCTTCTGATAAGGTCAGCACCTGCCCGATTTTTGCTTGGGAGTAGAGGGAGAGGCAACATTAACTGATTTAGTAAGGGAACTCGCCACCACATGACCAACTTTGATATCCAGCTTCATTAACAATGACATCAAATGGGGAATAGTTGACCTAGTTCCAACATATAGCTTTGTAAATGGTGACCAGGGAAGGACAAATAACAGCTTTAAATTTTACCTAATTGACTATGCTCAGAGCCAATAAACAGCTTTTGGGAAAGGGTTGATTGCAATACTGTTCAGCTGATTATGTTTTGATATAGAGATAGTTATCTCACTTTCTAGGTATTTGATGCAGCAGTTAATATAGAAGTGTACACGAGTTCCATATAAGTTAGCATTTGTTAGTCAGGTTAATTATAAGGTTGTAATTCGTATGACGGGGGGGGGGTTGCAATTATATTTTAGTTATTATATGCTATACTCTCTTTTCCCCACTAGAGGGGAGTAGAGGCTAGTACAGATGGTTTTTGTGGTTTCTTTAATTGCACTCCATAGGGAATCTTTGCAACACGTACTAAGGTCTGAGATAAAATGTTACGCTTTCCCTAATGGAAATACTGTTATCCTCTAGAAACTTAGAGTTTATAGAGAAGGGAAATGGCTAGAAAAATACTGATTCTCCACAATTGGGCGATACAATAGGTGAGGGAAAAGATACTACAAAGTCAATGTAAATAGTTAGTTTGATAGCCATGGCTGGAAATGGGGACCTAGCTCATTTGGGTTAGCAATAACATCGCATGGCGTGTTGGAATGGTGGTACAGTTACTAGAACTGGGGGTAGTGGTTGGTTAATAGGGGGACTGGGGCGATATATGGGTAAGGGGGGATGGGATGGATGCAGCATACATGTATTAGAATATAAGACACCAAGAACCATCATAGCTAGCTCAGTTGCAAACGCATACACGACTAAATGGAAAATAATCCGCTTGATATGTTTTAGAGAATGACAACAGGGGGTATTAATTTGTTGTCTTGGAACATTAAAGGTGCCCGGGACAGATGCAAAAGACAAATTGTTTTGAAACATCTGGCGGTTTCAAAGTGTGATGTGGCGTGCCTACAAGAGACCCATCTTCTTAGGGAAGACATTCTGCTATTTAAGAAGTACTGGTTGGGACAGGTGTTTGGTGTGGGTATATCCTCAAACAGAGGTGGTGTAGCCATACTATTATATAAAAAGGTGCAGTTCCAGTTGGAAAAAGAAATATGGGATGCGCAGGGCCGATACCTCTTTCTGGTTGGAATTCTGGGAACACAGCAGGTGGTTATCGGTTCAATCTATGGTCCCAATGTAGACTCCCTACACTTTTACATGCAGTTCCTAGACCTGTTGAACACCTATGCCACTAGGATAGTTCTTATTGGAGCAGATTGGAATATAACTCCCCAATTACAATTAGATAGATCAGACAACAGACGAGTGGGTTTATCCCCCACCCAGAGAGCCTTGAAGGAGTTAATGGCAGGCTTAAGCCTAGTAGACATATGGAGAATGAATAACATGGGGGTTAGGCAATACACTTTCTTTTCGGTACCACATAGGACATGCTCAAGGATCAACTATTTCCTTGTCAGCATGAAATCACTTACCCATTTTATAGAAGCAAACATACATCCCAGAGTTATTTCGGATCATTCCCCCGTATCTGTTCTATTTGAACCCAACGTAGGCACCAAGAGAGATTTCATGTGGAGATTTAACAATCAGCTCTTACATGATTCCTTTATTAAGGAACAGTTGAAAGATTTCATATCCCTTTTCCTTGATAAAAACATAAATTCTGTTTCTAAGATTGATATAGTTTGGGCAGCCTTGAAGTGTGCATTGAGGGGGGAGTGCATTAGAATAGCGTCCAATAAGGCCAAGAAAGAGAAATGTTGGCTTAAGGAAATTTCCAAGGCTATTAGAGATAGTGAAAATAACATAACCCAATCCTCATCCAAAGCTGATTGGATCAAGCTACATCAGTTGCAAACTCAATATTCCTCAATAATGATGCAAAAGGCAGAGCTTGCTCTACGGAGAACCAAGATTAAATATCTTGAATCCGGTGAGAAAGCTGGAAAACTTCTAGCGTTAAGACTCAAACAGCTTGATTCCAATAGATTTATAGCTGCCCTGCAAAATAATAGACAAGGTACAATAACCACAGACCCTAGAGAAATTGTTGCAATCTTTAGGGAATATTTTCACAAAGTATACGCCATCCCCAATGCAGATAGAGCCGAACCTGAAGAAATTCAGAGCTTTTTAAGCACAGTTGCTCTACCCAAAATCAATAAGGAGGAGGGGTCTAAGCTTGACTCACCAATACATGAATTAGAGGTGAAGAAAGCGATTGCCCAACTTACCTCAGATAAATCTCCCGGACCTGATGGTCTGTCCACCAATATTTATAAAGCCTATGCTGAGATACTCTGTCCGGTTCTGACAACCATATATAATTACTGGTTTCATGAGGGTCTTTTGGAGGGGAGCTTCCTGGAGGCCCTCATAACCCTTATTCCCAAACCAGAGTGAGATCCCGCTCTCCCCGGCAGTTACCGACCGATATCGCTCCTGAATGTTGATATTAAGATACTAGCCAAAGTGCTAGCCAACCAGCTTAGCCCTTTAATGGGCAAAATGGAAAGCGATGTACAGGTTGGCTTCATGACCGGCAGGGCGTCTAATGACCACATTCGCAAACTCCATCATCTAATAATTCACACTACTAATATACAGATCCTGGCTGCCCTGCTTGCACTGGATGCTGAAAAAGCATTCGACCGGGTCTCATGGGACTTTTTATTTGCAGTGTTAGCTAGGTTAGGTCTTCCAGATGGTTTCATAAATTGGGTTCGGATACTCTACAGGTCACCTAAGGCAAGGGTATGGTGTAATGGCATCCTTTCGGATCCTTTCCCCCTAACCTGTGGCACAAGACAGGGCTGCCCGCTCTCCCCACTCCTGTTCAATTTATACTTGGAACCTTTGATATGCAGACTACTCACAGCGTGAGAAATCAGAGGAATGCTGGTAGGTAGCAAAAGGTATTTAATTTCAGCCTATTCTGATGACCTGCTCCTGCACCTAGAAGACCCAGAAACATGCATTCCTGCAGTTATGTCTGAGATTGCACGGTTTTCCAAAGTCTCAAATTACAAGCTTAATATCTCCAAAACAAAGCTTTTCCCACTCAATAACAGATGCTACTCGAAAGTGGCGAAGGACCTGGGGCTCAGCTGGGAACCAAAGGTACTAACATACCTTGGGATCAAAATTGCTAAGGAGATAACTACGATGATTAGAGAAAATATCCATAATTTAATTAAAACAATTAAACAAGATCTGACCAGATGGAGCTCACTTCCTCTTTCACTTTGGGCTAGACTAGAGATAGTGAGAATGAACATCTTGCCAAGGGTTCTGTATCCTTTAAACATGCTGGGGCCCTACCTACCTAAAACCTGGTTTGGAACTCTATACAAGCTACTTAATGTCTTTCTATGGAAAGGAAAGAATATCAGAAGAGCCTATCTGAAGCTTACTGGACAAAAGAAAACAGGAGGTCTGGCACTACCTTCATTCTTTATATACTATATAGCATCACATCTCAGTAAAATAGTCCTATGGAACCGACCGACTTCCCCAACTGGCACCTCATCATATGTGCCCCCATGGGTCCACATTGAAAGCGACTTAGTTGTGAAACACTCACTATCCCTTAAGTCTATTGCTTATGCTTCCCTAAAGTCACTCCCCAAGCCACTTAAGAATACACCCATCTGTTGGTCATTGAAAGCCCTACATCAAGTCCAAAGGTTTTTAAAAGTTAACTGGCAGAATTCACCAGAGCAGCCAGTAGCACTCAATAGCCATTTTCTGATACAACAAACCCCAATCCCCCTTACATTCTGGGATCTGATAGCTGATTTGCAGCTTGGGGATCTGGTAACACAGGGCAAGCTTTTGCCCTATGAACAGATTCGTTCCCAAATCCCGGGTGTGAGTAACCATCCCTTCAAGTTTCATCAAATCTATGACTCTGTAAAAGCCTACTTGCGTAACATGAAAGTAGGGGCAGACAACAGGATCGAACTGTCAGGGCTGTTAAAAGTTGCAGACCAACCCCACTCCGTTTCTAGACTATATCGTGAACTACAGAGGATAGGTGATGAAATGCTCTCTAATGTTAGTCACTATTGGAAGCGGAGATTAGAGATAAATGCTGATGGTAGGGCATGGGAGCAAATATGGGAAAATAACCATAAATATATGAGGCAAGACAGATATTAACTACAACAATACAACATTATGCACAATCTGTATTATACCCCTGCTAAACTACAAAAGATGGGCAAATTAACATAATCTAATTGCAATAGATGTAAGGTTGGAGAAGGTGACTTATATCATGTGCTGAGGGCCTGTCCCAAGATCCAGCCTTACTGGAAGACAATTCAAACTTCCTTGCCACCCATAACAAGCCTAGGATCTCACTTCACGCCCGAAACTTGTCTGCTGAATGTCTTCCCTATAGATATGGGTAAACAACGTAAGTATTATATGGCAATGGTATCAGCCACAGCTAAAGCGGTCATTTTAAGACATTGGAAAGATGACACAACACCTTCAGTGCTTGAGTGGTACAAGGAGATTACGCTGGCTCTACATGTGGAACTGCATATAGCTGGAATGAACAATAAAATGCAATCTTATAATGCCAGATGGGGTCTGCTAGATGCAACCCTAACTACCTGGAATACATAAGCCTCTAATTTTTTATAAAACCGCTTGCTCACACGAGGCACCTCTGGAGCCCTAGTTCCTTTCTCTCTCCTCGTGGAGGAGTCTGAGTAGTTCTTATAATCTAGTAAATGCTGCTTGGGGAAGGTGATTTATGTGGGTCGGGTTTAGAATAAAAGGTCCTATTAAGTGTATATGTTACTTGCTTATGCTAATAACTATCTTTTCATTGTTCATCAATTCTGTATACTTGTAGTCTAATGTGGGACTCCCTAGTGTATATGTACCTGGGTCTGATAAAGACCGCAAATACCCATGTAACATTGATGTCTCAATAAAGTGAAATTAATAAAAAAAAAAAAATATAAAACCCTTCAGTACCAACAGTGCCAAATAATAGTATAGTTTTAGTTAATGCTGCTGCTTATTTTGCTGCCTGTGCCTGACAGAAAGCCTCATTGCCTGGCTACTTCTAGTGTCTATAGTAATGCTTCAGAAAAAATGTGTAAGACAGAGCACCCCAAACAAAATACAGGTCAGCAAAGAGGAAAACTCAGTTAATATTGGTTTTAATTTTAAAGTGACTTAAACTCCATATTTATTTCTCACAAAGAAACTAAACTTCACATTATTCCAGTTGTCTGCACACTCAGACTTGTCCCAAGTAACTGCAAAACTTCGACAGAGACTCCCACACCTACATACACTGATGTTAAATACATCTGAAACAAAGAAAGTGCAAATACCTGACCTGAGGTGTAGGTTTACCAGATGTTCTCTTTAACCAGGACAAGTCCTCTTTTCCAGCTGCCAGATATTCTTCATGTACGTTCTCTATCCTGTTGTATTATATTTAATATTTTTTTACTCTCACCTACCCAGAACCTCCTTGTAAAATGAGCTGTGAAGGTGGTGGGGGCTTTAAACCTATTTACTTGGGGGTCAGGCCCAAGGGCTCATCAGGCAAGGGACTTAGTGTACTCTTTTTGACATCACAGAATTTGGTAACTCTAGATGGCACAGTAGAATAAAAGGTACTAGGAGGTCAGACAGATTCACTGGGTTTTGTGACCAGGTTAGCTGACTGATACTGAAAGTCCCAACTCCCATTATAGATTTAACAGAATAGAATATAAATAATATGGGATAGTAACAGCAAACCTGTCCATGGAACATTGAGCACAGAATCCTATAACTATTCATTGTCTCATGTTCCAAAAGCAGAAACTACTTTTATGTTGCTTGCACGCATGTGCAAGAAACATAGTGCCATCATCGGAGATTTCGGAGGTGTGTCACCTCCTCCTCCAATTCAGTCAGTGTGCTTGCAGGCGCGTACTGCAAGCAATGCATTTTGGGCTGTCTATGACAGGCAACAATGCAGTGGCATTCTGATTGAAAGGGGAGCTACGCTTCAGTGAGCACCGATAAGATGCTGCTCACGCCAGCAGCTCCCCCACCCGCAGGCATGCGCGCCTCGCATGCACTGTATAGCCGACGGGGTGCCCAATCCCTATAGGCTGAGCTGCGCCCCCAGTAGGAGGTGCCATGCTGGGATCCCACCCCAGTGTGGCAAGCAGTCCCATGGCCGACGGGGATGCTCAATTTCGTCGGCTGAACGCCCCCATTCCCATACGCTGGGAGCCTACCCCAGCATGGCAAATGTCCTACTGACGCTTTTTTTTTTTTTTGAAACCTGTAAACGAAATGGTCCTGCGGGCGCGGCCTCCCAGCCCCTCCCACAACCTGCACCCACCCACTGCGCACTCAGCCTCCCACACCCCCCACCCCATACTTACCTCCGGACTCTGGCGCGACGATCTTCGGTGGACCTGAAACACGTCTGCACTCTTCAAAGCCGACCGCGAACCAAGGAAATGCCAGTAAGCTGTATAATGGGCTATATAGGGGTGTTTCAACTTTGTTGCATATCTTAGGCATTTTTGGGAATTTTTGCACCAAATTTTCAACATGGGGTTTTTTGGACCCCTTCTCATGAATGATGTCACTTTCATTGCATTATTCGGGCCCGAAGGGTGATTTCGTGCAGTGACTGCGCAGTGACTGCGAAATCACCCTTTGGGCCTGAATACCACCATGACAGTGACATCATTCATGAGAAGGGGTCCCTAAAACCCCATGTTGAAAATTTGGTGCCAAAATTCCAAAAACTGACTGTTTTATGAGCGTGAGTTGCGCAGTTCCTACGCAGGCTCGTAAGTTCGCGAAATTTTAATATTTTCACTCCAGATTTTCAACATTGCCATTTTACCACACCTTCTTATGAGGAGTGTAGCTGTCATTTTTCACATCTCACCCAAAATGTGTTTCTGCCCATGTAGCGCAGAATGGCAGAGTCGGTGTGCGAACTCAGTGTATGGGACACATTAAGAAAACCACAGTGTCACTGTTCATAAGCAGAGATCTTAAAATGGCAATGTTGAAAATTTGGTGAAAGAATTCCTTAAAATGACTGTTTTACGAGTGTGCGTTGCACAGTTCCCACGCACGCGCGTAGGTTTGCGAATTTTAAATATTTCCACTCCAGATTTTCAACATTGTCATTTTACCACACTTCCTTATGAGCAGTACAGCTGTCATTTTTCACATCCTTCCCAAAACGTGTTTCCGCCCATGTAGCGCACAATGGCGCAGTCGGTGTGCAAACTCAATGTATGGGACACATTAACAAAATCACAGTGACACTGTTCATGAGCAGAGGTCTTAAAATGGCTATGTTGAAAATTTGGTGAAAAAATTCCTAAAAATGACTGTTTTACGAGCGTGCATTGCGCAGTTCCTACGCACGCTAGTAAGTTCGCAAATTTTCAATATTTGCACTCCAATGACTTCCAAATACCTAAACAGCACATAGAAGCAAGCAACATTCGGCATTGACAAATGCTTGTTAAATGAAGTTACAGTGTTGGCAGTTTGTTCAATCTTATGCCTAAAACTAACATTATACAGATTCCAAATCATATGGTGGTTATAAATTACAGGGTAATTCTTAGGATGGCCTCAAACAACTACAGAAAGTGACAGTGATGGGAGAGTGTATACAAAACTGAAATTCCTGACTACTCCCTAGCTTAGTAAATTACTTAACCAGAGAATGTACCAGCAGCAAGAAGAAATGAATATATTGACAGGGTCATACCTCTTACTAAGCAAAGAGTCATGGCTTGAGTAAATAAAACATTTACTCAAAGCAGGGGAGAATCAGAAATTTAAATTTTGCATAAACTCCCTGAAAACTGCCATCCTCTGTAGCTGCTTGAGACCATATTGAGTATCACTAATTTTTATGTTGGCTTGCTGCGCATGTGCAGCAGTCAACATATTGGGAGAGTGCAGCTTTGGGGGCGCAGCTGCTGTTGGACGAATGCAGGGCACGCATCAGTAGATGCGTCCCTCATTCCCCAGTAAGCCAGCATGCTAGCACTGACACCAACATTATGTAAAGTGGACAAAACTTCTAAACAAAATGCCGCTGCAATCAGAGACAAGCTCGTCATGCAGCGTCACTTTGTTTAGAAGTTATGTCCACTTTACTACGTGCCGTCCCCCCCCAGTACAGGGTGCCACGCTGGGAGCCCACCCCAACATGGCAACTGATGCCATGGCCAATGGGGGTGCCCAATCCCCCATCGGATCCACGCCCCCCCAGTCGTCCTTCTGCCATGCTGGGAGCCCACCCCAGCGTGGCAAATGTCCCGTGTCGTCTTTTTTATTTAAAACCTGCAAATTAAAAACGGTCCCATGGCGCTTCTCCCTGCCCCCCTCCCACAACCCACACCCACCCACTGTGCACCCTGCCTCCCCACACCCCTCCCTCACCCCATACTTACCTCCGGAGTGCGGTGGCGATTTGCCGTGGACCGGGAACACGTCTGCACTCTTCAAAGCCGACCGCGAACTGAGGAAATGCCGGTAAGCTGTATAATGGACTAGATAGGGTTTTTCAACTTTGTTGCATATCTCAGGCATTTTTAGAATTTTTGCACCAAATTTTCAACATCGGGTTTTGGGCCCCTCCTCATAATTCTGTCACTGTCATGGCATTTGCTCGGCCTCGAAGGTGATTTCACAGTCACTGCGGTGAAATCACCTTCCAGGCGTCTTTCGAAATGACAGTGGTGATGTTCATGAGGTGCCCTCTTAAAAAGCCTAAGTTCCAAATTGCGGATGAAAATCCAACAAATGCCTGTTTTATTAGCGGTGTTGCGCAGTTGCTACGTGAGCTCGGGAATTTCACAAGATTCACAATATTTTACTGCCGGATTTTCAGCATTGTCATTTTGTACACTTCCTTTAGAGCAGTACAGCTGTCATTTTCCACATCCTGCCAAAATGTGTTTCCACACTTCTGGCGCACAATAGTGCAGTCGCTGTGGGAAATCAGTGTTTGGGCCAGATTATGAAAATGACAGTGACACAGTTCATGAGCAGAGGACCTAAAATGCCTATGTTGAAAATTCGGTGATGATACTCCATAAAATAACAGTGTTACGAGCATGCATTGGCAGATTGCACGCACGCTCGTACCGTCGTGCATTTGTGATATTTTCAGTCTGGATTTTCACCATTGCCATTTTTCCACACCTCTTGATGAACAGTACAGCCGTCATTTGACATATCATGCCCAAAATGTGTTTTCGCACTTCCGGCACAGAATAGCATGGTCGCTGTGCAAAATCACTTCTTGGGACACTTTGAGGAAGTAACAGTGACACTGTACATGAGCAGAGGTGCTAAAATGCCTGTGTTGAAAATTAGGTGCCGAACGCCCATAAAATGGCAGTGTTGCAAGCGTGCATTGCATATTTCCCACACACCCTAGTAGCTTTGCAAATTTGGTATATTTACATGCCACATTTTCAACACTGGCATTTTTTTACACCTCCTTATGAACTGTGCAGCTGTCATTTCTCACATCCTGCCCGACATGTTTTCCCGCACTGCACTACCAAACACCCAAAGGGACACCCTAATGCTTGTCACTCTCTGCAGGGTGGGGGTGGGTTGGCATCAGTTCAATACTTGACTGCCATTCCTATGATGCATCTGTCTAACTCCTGCACTACCAATGCCAATGCCAGCAAGCCAACATTCGGCATTGACAAAACATGCTTGTTTAACCACCACACACTGGAGATTTTGTATAACATAAACACAAGTTATAAGCATCAGACCGAACACAGATTGGTATATCATCAATTTAAATTAAATTCTGCTTTTTGAAAATGACAGAGGGAATAGCTCTATCATACTGTGCTCAGTGTTGTTCCATGGCCAGGTGTGCAGTGACTGTCACATATTCTTTCTATTCTGTTATTGACCACTTAATTCTTGGTTGACCTCAAATGGCTCTGTGTTATAAAATTACTACCACGCATGAAATGCCTTTTCAGAGCCAAGCACAGACAAACCAATGTCATGTTCAAATCTATTTCTATTGCAAGTGTTTATGCATTGGAATTGCTGACACTATATTCTGTTATTTCATTTTCTGAATGGTTTCAAATCCTCTTTCCTAGCCTAGTAGCCTTTGAAGATAATAATATGTTCAAGCATTCAGTGGCAGTATTTGTAACATTTAAGAAAGCAACTCTGTCTCTCAGATAAAATTTAATTTCTGAACTCTTTCCTGAACTTGTTACCTAAGGGAAAAAATGCCAAGCCCCTTTCTGGACTCCTCTGGGGGACACACAAAAGCATAAATTCACAACTTAAGAGCGCTGTAAAGTAACATCCTGCTTTAATTAACTGACTCTTCAGGCATAACATTCTCTGAGACTCTAACAGAGCTGACTGGGACTCTTATCATCCAATTTCACAAGTGCTCAGTCCAAAACAAAGGTGCAACTTGCTAACAATCTGCTGTCCTCCAGCCAGCATGTCTTCAAAAAGTTAAACCGTTTCTGGTGGGAGAGGAGAGCTTACTGTCCACGTAACCATAAACTGATGCTGACAGCAGCAGTGTCAAACAAGCATTTGTTTAAAACTTAGACTCACAAAAGAATAAGAATTAAAGTGAATGGATTTCAGCTCTGGAGGACAGATGTTTAGAGACTCTTCAGCCTTGCAAAGGTTAACTCGAGGTGCTGCCAAGACGGCACCTTCAGAAGGGCATACATTTCTAGTTTATGTCCCAAGGATCCTGGGGCACAGTAACAAGTTCACCCCCCCCTCGCCTCTTGCAAAATAAACGTGTTGCATGCTACTTAAAAGCAATGTATATAATTTCCCCCGGCAGGTTGTCTGAATTCTGACAATCAGGTTAGTAAAATGTACACATGAAGCCTGTCCTGTGCACATTCTCAGCTCAGACCCATCCCCAGCAACAACACTCCAGAGAGTCCTGACACCCATGCACATACGCTGAATGATTATCTCAAATGCTGCTGCAGCGGAATTGGAAGAAGATTAGCAAAGACAATGCAAATACCTCACAGACTGACTACACTGAAAAAATATTGATCTCACACACAGAAGGTGCTGTTAGGTAGTACATGACGCGTTGTTAGATTCCAGAGATTCCAGGCAGTTCTAGATTTGGTCAAGCAAAGCAGCAGTACTCCCTTCCATTGCCATTGATAGCAGCTCTGTTACACATTCAAATTGCCCTGCTTTCCTAGTCTCCTGAACTCTTCTCTTCTACATGGCTGTGAATTGAAAACGCAGAAAGTACGTTGCTTTTGCATTTAAACATGCCTCCCTTTACCAGGAACCTGACACCACATCCAATCACTGAAATGCAGCAGTACGTGGACCCAGTTGAGACATTCAATTACAACTTCAGCAGATGAAATCGTGCCCCTCTCCCCAGCTGCTGAAGCAAAGCTCAAAGGGATTAAGTCAGGGTCAGAAAGCCAAACAAAGAAGGACAGAGGACAAGCTGGTATGTTTGCTACCCCTGCTGTTTTTTTGTGGCGTGCTTGGTGTATCAGTGCTTATGCCCTTGAAGCCAGCCAGCGGCCAGCCCAGAAGCCATGACAGAATCATCGATCTTAATCAAATACAACTGCACTAAATTACGGCTGCAATTCAGTGCAATTGCAACTAATTGCAACTGCATTAAATTGCAACCCATGATTCTGACTGTCGACGGTGGCTCCAGGGTCTATTGAGGAGATGGGGTCTCCAGAATTGCACACGGTACTCCAGATGGGGTCTCACTAACTGTCTGTACAGAGGGATAACAACTTCCTGTTTTCTACTGTTGATGCATCTCCCAATACATCCCAGTATCCCCCCAGCCCTCCTTACTGCCTTCTCACATTGCTTGCCCACCTTTAGGTCATCTGATATAATTACTCTTAGGTTTCTTTCAATTTTTGTTGTTATTATGAACTCAGCCTCCATTGTGTACTCTTAACCTGGGTTTTTGTTTCCCAGATGCATTACCTTGCACTTCTTGCATTGAATCTGAGCTGCCACATATTTGACCATTCCTCCAACCTTGCCAAGTCCCTTTTCATCCTTTCCACCCCACCTTGTGTATCAACCCTGTTGCAGATCTTTGTGTCATCTGCAAAGAGACATACCTTTCCTTCCAGGTGCTCTCCAATGTCACTTATAAAGAGATTAAAGAGGACCGGTCCCAGTACCGAACAGTGCGGTACCCCACTAGTTACCCTCCTTTATTCACTGTGGACTCCATTTACTGTTACCCTTTGCGTCCTGTTGTCCAGACAGTTTTTAATCCAGGCTACCACCTTGGACCCACTCCAAGGCTGGCTAACTTGTATATTAATCTTTTGTGTGAGACTGTGTCAAATGCCTTGCTAAAATCTAGGTAGGCCATATCCACAACCCCTCCCTGGTCTACTACTTTGGTCACCCAGTCAAAGAAATCTATTAGGTTCATCTGACATGACCTTCCTGCTGTGAAACCATGCTGTATTGGGTCCTGTGCCCCACTGGCCTCTAGGTACTCAACAGTTCTTTCCTTCAGAAGTGATTCCATAATGTTCCCTACCACTGAAGTCAAACTAACTGGTCTGTAGTTTCCTGCCTCTGCTCTGCTCCCACTTTTGTGAAGTGGAATCACATTTGCCCACCTCCAGTCCTCAGGTACCACCCCATCTTCCCATGATTTGTTAAAAAGAGTAGTCAGTGGTGTTATTAGTTCTACCCCTAGTTCTTTTAGAATTCTTAGGTGAATTCCTTTAGGCCCCATTGCTTTGTCCACCCTCAGTTTCAAGATTTCTTTCAAAACCCTTTCTTCTGTGAATGGACTCGTATCGACCCCTCTATTCAGAGTTTCTCTCCTGTTTGGTTTAGGTACCTCCCCCTCCTCTTCCATTATGAATACTGAGCAGAAATATTCATTCAATATCCCTGCTTTTTCACTGTCACTCTCTGCCCACATTCCTTCCCCTTTATTAAGTCTCTGTATCCCTCCCTTGGTTTTTCTTCACTCCCGAATGTACCTATAAAAGGTTTTATCCCCCTTCTTAACAGAGTTGGCTATCTTTTCCTCAGTTTGTGCCTTTGCTATTCTGACTGCCTTCCCTGCCTCCTTCAGCTTTAACTGATAAAGTTATCTGTCCTGCTCCTTCTGTGTTTCCTTATATTTCCTGAATGCTATCCTTTTCTCCTTAACTGTCCCTGCCACGTCTTTTGAGAACCATAGTGATTTTTCCTTCATTTGTTTTGTTGATTTGCTGTTTTGATTATTCCCCATTGTTCCTCCACCCCTCCTTCTTGCCCATTTGGTAGTGCTTTTCTGAGGCACTCTCTCATTTTCCTAAAGTCAGCCTTCCTAAAGTCCAATACTCTTGTTTTTGTATGGCTTGACTCTATGGCTGTGTTTATTGTGAACCACACTGTTTGGTGGTCACTTGTTCCCAGATGGGTACCCACTTCTAAATCTGAGATCCTTTCTCCTTCCCCATTTGAGAGTACCAGGTCTAAGATTTCTCCCTTCCAAGTGGGTTCCAACACTAGCTGTCTGAGGCATGCCCCCTGTAGGACATCAAGAATGACCCTGCACTTGGATGTGCCTGCAGCAAAAGGTACTCAGTTAACATCTGGCATATTCAGGTCCCCATCAGCAATATCTCCCCTTTTTCTGCCATTTTAAGGATGCCTTCTATCATTTCCTTTTCCATTTCTTCCCCCTGAGATGGGGGGTCTGTACACAACCCCCATGCGGATTGTGATGCCATTTCCTGTCTCCAGGGTGACCCATAGTGACTCATCAACTTCCTGTTTACTCTTTAGTTATTTTGCTTTAATCCCTTCCCTTATATAGAGAGCTACTCCTCCTCCTCCTCTTTTTCCCACCCTTTCCCTCCTGTCGACTTTGTATCCTGGTATGTTGACATCTCAGTCATGGTTGTCTGTGTATCATGTTTCAGTGACTGCCACAATATCCAGGCATCCCTCTTCCATCAAGGCCACTAGGTCAGGGAGCTTGTTGCACAGACTGTGGGCGTTGGTACTCATCATCTTCCATTTATTTTTTTATGGCCTTACCCCTTTTAGCCCCATCCCTGTCCTTACTGCCTTTTTCTGCATTTACCCCTGTCCTGGTCCCTACTGACTTCTCTACCTTGGTGTTTACCTCTGTAACTACTGTGTTATGTGGGGGGAGGCTGAGATATCCCTGCTCCTTTTCAGTGCCTCCCCCCTTGGCTAGTTTAAATGCTTGCCAATTAAGCATTTAAATCTGTCACCTAGGATCCTGGTTCCCCTCCTGGACAGATGCATCCCTCCAGGTGGCTCCCCAGTCCCCAATGAAGCCAAAACCCTGAGCTCCACTCCACTGTTTCAACCATTCATTGAATCCCATGGTGTGGAATACCTTAGCATCTTCCTTGCCATAGACAGGTAGCACCTCCAAGAAGGTTACCATACCTGCTACTTGCCTAAGTCCCCTGCCCAACTCAACAAACTCCTCTTGCACTGCTCTGATCCCATTCACATCCAGGTCATTTGTCCCTAGGTGGACAATGACATCCATCTCCCTCCATCGTGCAGCTGCTTCCATGATTCTGAGGATTCACTTCCTGTCCCTCCGAGCCATGGTGCTGGGCAGGCACCTAACCTCCCTATCCCTGTATGTCACTCACAGGAAAATGGGAGGGGCTATGCCCTGATTAATTTCTTATTATGTATGCACAACCTGGTATACTACTTTAGAATAAATATTTATTCCATTATTTGGCCTGATTAACAGTATAATCAATTCCTTCTTCTTATTGTGGGTCATTTTGACTTCAGCCCTGTCCACACTACACCACTAAAACCCTGTAATGGTTTCAAACTGTTACAGATCGTAAACATTACAGTGTGTCCACACTGCCAGTGAACTGTCATAATAATGGTCCGGAACCGTTACAGCCAGTCCACATTGTGGGTGATGGGTGACCTTTATAGTCTGTACCCTATCTCATAATGCAGTCCGTGCTGCACTAAGGGCAATGCTGGGGCTACTTGCTCATGCATCCACACTACAGCTGGTAACGTTACAGAAGCAGAACCGTTTTCGTAACCGTTGTTGAAACCACCTCATAAGTGGTTTCAACAATGGTTGCAAAAACGCCTTCTGTAACGTTACAGGTATAAACACAAACCATTGTGGTAACGGTTTGGATCCTCTGTAATGTTAAAGAGGGGAGTTTTCAGTGTAGTGTGGCCAGGGCCTAAGTTGTTAGAATTAGAGATAGATATCTTGATGTATTAGTTAAGGGTCAGGTCAGGTGACCTTGTCAGAAATTATAAAAACCCTCCCCTTGTGGAGAGATATCAGATGAGCCTTGACAGTGGTATTGAGAGGATCTACCTGAGGTGTAGACCTATGCCAAACACAGAAGGAAGAGCTCTAGAATTGATGTATAGATCCAGGACTATGTGAAAGCTACGTGAATAAGCAGTATTTTTTTTTTCCAAAACAGAATACCCAGCAGAGACCAATGCCTCCAATACTGACCCAGCATCATCCCCCAACCAGGTATCCGTGATGCTAGCCAGGTCAGCCGAGGAGATTAAGTCTTCCATAACAGCTGTCTTGTTCCTCATCAACCTGGCATTGCACAGCACCACCCGAAGTGGACTAGCAGAGACTGCTGACCCTCTAGCTACCTGCCCACGCTGTCTGGTGGCAGTCCTGGGGACAGGAACCAAACAAACTAGGCCCCTCTTGAGGCTCTGTCTACTTACAGGGTGCCTCCTATTCCAAACCACACTGATATTATTCACCCCTGCTATACTAGCAGTACCCCACCATATGCCCCTCTGTCCCCTCTCTATACCCACCTCCCAGCACCATCTTCGCACAACCGCCAGGAGAGGAACATCCATAAAGGGGCGGAGGCCATGCAGCAAGGATGCAGCATAAGCTATCTGAGGGGGCCAAAGACATAAACACATTACCTGTTATTATAAAACCTTTTCAAAATTAAAACCAAAAAAGAAAAGAAACCCCAATTTTACTTACGCTTTCCCTATCCACTTCCTAATACAAAACAAAACTCCTTACCACAAATAAACCACAACCACGCAATCACTAACCCTCTATCCCCCTCCCAAACCCCACTACCCACCAATACTGTCTAAATAAAATGCAATATAGACCAGACATAGTGTGAGAATCTGATGTAGCAGTTTCTGAGAAAAATGTGCTGTGGGAATAAGTCCTGTTCCTAATGGGGCCAAAATGTCCAACAGTTCAATTATAGTAAATTAGTGCAACTGTCCCACTTCACACTTTAAAGGGAAATGTCCATCTAGGATTAAATTAATCAATATTGTTACCAATGGAAATCTGCTTTACATAAGCTATTGACCAAACCCATAATACTTTCAGGGCCAGAATTATACCCATTTAGTTTCCCCTCCCTTTATAGCTGCAGGCAACCATTTGTTAAATCAAAGGAAATAACATCACATCAGGGGAAACACATACAGTCAATAAATATTTTAACCAGGAGAGGCACATTAAGCTGAAGCTTGAGTCCAGGTGTGACCTGAGAGCACAAGAAAGTTAAGTGACTTGTTCAGGGTCATCGTCCAAATACTCCTTATCCTCTGCCCTCTCTAACTTCCTTACTACAAATTGCAACTGCCCCTAACTCCCCTCCACTTTGATACCTCTCCCCCTGTTCCCCCCAGAGCCTGACCAGCGGCCTGGCAATTCACCTAATTGACTGGCTTATATACTGCCCCTCGCACTTACACCCACGCCATCTCTCCTCTCACCCCCCTCCCTATCTAACATACCCTCCGCTTCCCTACCCTCAACAATCACTACTATGCTCACTCCTTCTTCTTCTCACCCCATCTAAACTTACCTCCCCATACTCCTTTACCTACTAGTCCTGTCCTCCCTTACCCTCCCATCCTGCTCTCCAATGCCTACTGCAACCTGGGAATCCCACTGTAGCACAAGACTGGTACTGTCACTCAGACTGTCCTGGCATAATAGTGTGCAAATGGCACTTATGTAACTATTGGATTCCCTCATTGTGTAACCATGTTATGTTCACCCCCTTCCCTGTTGTACATGATCTCCATTGCCCCCACTGTGCCTTCTACACATTTATGTTTACCTACGATATGTCTAACCTTGCCTTTATAACTATGAATTGTATACCCTGTCGTTGTTTGCTCACTGTTCTGTACTGCTCTCCTATGCAATTTCCATATGTAATACCTCTAATCCAAGTACATTGTCTGTATTGCACTACTGTAAAACTCAACTACTGTATGTATACCTGCCTCTTCTGTAACCCCTCCCCCCAGGTTGCACCGTGAGACGACCATCTTGTTGCCCAGCTTGCCTTTCCTGGTGAAACATTTTCAATAAATAAATAAATAAATATCATACAGAATTGCAAAAAGGGACTGTGGGATTCAAACCCAGGTATTTAGGTTTGCAGCTCTGAGCCTTAAACCACTGTGCTATACTGCCTCCTTGAAGGGCAGAGGAAATGAAACAAAAAATGCTTTTACCTGGTCCATGGGGATGTGAACTTGTCTCTAATCTTGAAGAGGTTGCTATAAACAAAAGTTGTGTACTACCAGTGCCAGCAGTTTCTGAGCTCCTTTAGGGTTTATATTAATTGTACAATGTTTTGTAACATTTCAGTTTAGCAAAATGTTTAGTGCCAGTGTGATTTGCAGAATATTCTGCTATTGTGGTAACATTGTAAATAATTTTTATTCCTGTACCCATTTAGTTCTGGTATTTGTTAGCACTGAAGTAGTTGTGTTTAAATTTATTTTGCTTGCATCATGTTCGATCATTTGTAGGAGTATGATCTAGTTGCTAGAGCACAAGATTGGGGCCCAGGAGATGTGAGTTTCAAACTACAGTAAAGTCAAATACTAACTGTGTGACCTTGTGAAAGTCACATAACCCCCAGTGCTTCTGTCCACCTACCACCAGAAATAAATAGCAGCAGAACCCCACTAGAAATGAGGTGGCACATCTCAGCTGGACTATCCTGGGTAAATTAGTTGTAACAAAATATTTGTTTTGTGTTGGTGTGTGACAGAATATATGGCGGTTAATACAAAACCCTTCTGAACATAGGTGCCAGAACCTACAGATGTGTGTGGGGGTGGACACCCCCACTTTTGCCCATGAGAATTCAAAGTGCCCCTAAATGCATGCAATGTCTGTAGGGAAGCAATCATGGTCTCTTATTACTAGAGTGCCCCCCCCCCACACACACACACGCACACACACATACACACTCACTTTTCCCCATGTTCAAGCACTACTTCTTCTGAAGGTTGCAACATAAAAAAAAATCTTTATTTGAACACCATCCAGAAATAGGTTTCTTTTTACCAAAGTAAAAGGAAAAAAAAACAGCAGATTTGTTTTTTTCATTTTATGATTCCAACTGTTTCACTCTGTCATTCCAGTAGGAAATCTACAGTAGCCCCTTCTTTTTGAGAAAGAACCTTTTCATTTCCCTGATGCTCCCAGGTGCAATCATTAAACTATTAAGCGTCTGGTTGTGACAGCTCATCAAGAGGCCTAACTCTTCTTTTTCTCTTACCTTGTTAGAGGCAGTATAGTGTAGTGGTTTAAGGCTCTGAGATGAAAACCTGGGTTTGAATCCCACAATCCTCATTTGAATTACTGTATGATCCTAAGCAAATCACTTAACTTTCTTGTGATCTCAGGTCACACCTGGACTCAACCTTCAGCTTAATGTGCCTCTCCTGGTTAAAATATTTATTGACTATATGTGTTTTCCCTGATGTGATGTCATTTCCTGTGATTTAGTAAATGGATGCCTGCAGCTATTAAGGGAGGGAAAACTGAGTGGGTATAATTCTGGCCCTAAAAGTGTTACAGGGTCAGTCAATAACTTATGTAAAGCAGATTTCCATTAGTAACAATATTGATTAATTTAATCCTACATGGATGTTTCCCTTTAACTGTCCCAGGAGAACTGACTCTTCAGTCACAATTCACACAATAAAAGTGAAATGGCCCAAAAGACTGAATAGAAGGGCAGTGCTCACACTACCACCCTACATAGATAAACAAGTTTCATCTGCTGGGCAAGATAAAATGGCAGGGGAAATTCAAAAGTCAGGCTGAATCAATCCCAATCCTTATCGAATTAGTGCTCCTCTCATCGGCACCAATGCAAAATAACAGGAGTAACCAAAGTCAACGTTCTTTCCACCCTTGTATCACATAAAGCCTGCAGAAGACGACAACAGCCTCAGAGTCCTAACAAGAACTAGTTCAGCTGCTGGAAGAATTTTCAAAGTCTTGACTGCAACAGCCAGTGATGTAGTCAGCACTGCAGAGAGTAAAAAATTGGGTTCTCGTAGGACATAGCATCTCCCTCACTACAGCACCTTCTAATTACCCCCAAACAACCCCCTCCAATGGCCACCAACACACACCAGAAACACCGCCTTCAGGACACTCCAATCTAGTGTTCCTTTTGATGTTCCAGCTGCAGATGACCCCAGAAAAGTCTTTGAATGCGGTCTGGTGCTCTAGTCACATCCGCAAAGAAGGGAAGCCTGGGTCATCCCAGGACAAACATGGTACTATCACTACTGTACCTCTCAGTTACCCCATACACTCCCCTTCAAATGATTGCTGACACACATCTCCGGGATCTCTTCACACATGCTGCAATTTCCAGCCTCTCTCAGGTAATCTCTGGTGTCCCTTAATAATCCTCAATGTTTTCCAGCCAACCACTCCAGGTGGCTCATAAATACTATGGCAGCTCACCTGTTCTTTAATACTCAGGCAGCTCAAGTGTTCTTTGTTGTTCTAGATAGCAATTATGGATGACTCCTGGAACTTCTGTCAAGGTAGGCTTCAACGTACCCAACTTTCACATTAAACCCTCACATGAATTTCTCCACAGCACAATAGAGGATTGCATGACCCTCTAAAAATAAAAACACTGCCTCCTGGGTCTTCCTTACTGTCCGTCCCTACCTGAAACTAATTACCCTACCTACAGTACTACCTAAAATTAATTTTAAAACTATTCTGGACACAATAACAGTCTTGGAATGTTAAAATCTCCCACAAATACTTAAAAGAGCAATAATGGAGCCGAAAAAGTCACAAAGTTGGCTTCTTACACAGCCCTTACAGACAGCAACACAGTGTGGCTGCCATCTTCCATTTACTAGGTCTAGGCATTAACCCCCATCACCTCCTCAACTGACCACCATATGGGATGACAGGAAGTGCACATAATAGGAGGGTGGTGGTACCACTAGACACCAGGGAAGACACATACAATATGGGATCAGGTGATTAGAGAGCAGGGGGTGCCACTGCACACCAGTGAAAACATGAACAAAATAAGGACAGGTGATTGGAGGGCAGGAGGCTACTAGACTCTAGGGAAAATATGAACAATAAGGGGATGGGTGATCAGAGGGCATGGGGTGCCACAAGACACTAGGGAGTGCATTTGCATTGAAGGGATGGACTTTCATGGTGTAGGGAGCCAGTTGTCACCCTACCTAATATGGCGGGTGACCCCAGGATGGGCATAAAACTGCTGTCACTTCCAATGCAAATGTGCTTGTAATGGGCATGCAACTTGCCCCCTAGTGCTTTGCATACCTAATGGGCTTCTTTGCATTTGAGGTTGAATATTACACTGTGTTTCCTGGTGCTATCTGGTCTGGGTGCACAGTTGCCTATTGGCTGCATACAGCCCCGGTCCATGTCAGGGAAGTGCCACTTGACTAAGTGCTGCGCTGCCATGGCCCTGTATTCAGCTGAATGCTGCTGGTGTGCTGTCTGACTGAATATAGCACCCTCTGGGTTGAGTGCAAGTGCAAGCACAGTGCAATGCTTTGCATTCCACTTTAGCACCTTTTTAAATACCTTGCCCCAGAAGTATTATGCTATACCACTGATGGAGCAAGTAAAGGAATGGATCTTACGTCACAAACCACACTCGATAATTGCATTGGAATCATGACTAAATTAGAAGTTATCTGATTTGTATCGAGGGTCACCAAACATGGCATAAAGATCGAAATGAAAAAGAAGGAGGCCTGTTGTTCTGTGGGAAATCAAGTCTAGTATCTCCAGGCATTAAATTTCCAACTGGGATTGAGGGATTGAAAGTTTTCAGTTTGGATATGAAATTGCCTTATGCTCAATCAATATTGATACTGGGACTCTATCATTTGCTTAAGGCCAAACAAAATGTTTTTTATGAGTTGCTGAACATATTGCTTAAGTATGAATCCAACCATGAGTTACTAATTCTAGAAGATTTTAATGTTACTTGGCAGTTGACTGGTTTGCTTTTCATATGCAGTAGCCGAAAGGGAATTCTGGTAAGGTTGGGCTTGGCCCAACTCATTACTGAGCCCACTCTGATCAATCACAAAGAATTGGCCTCATCTACTGTAGCTGGTTTGATTTTTTACAAACAAATTAGACAATTGCAAACTTAATGGAGTGATCCCAGAGTTTGTTAGTGACCATTAACCAATTTTCTGTCTTCGGACTAGAGACTATATTGTGCACTACACAAAAGTCATCACTCATTGAGTTTTCAAACATTTTGATTACATACCTTTTATGTTGGATTTGGAAACAAAAGACTGGAAGAGACTTCGGGCTTGATTTTCAAAAAGTCCCTAGATGGACGTGAGCTGTGGCAAACAATAGCTTACATCAAAACCTGGTGCAGCAGGGACCCTGCACCAGAGTTTCAAAGAAAGCCGGTCCCAATGCCAAAGTTCCCAGTGCAGCAGCAACTGGTCCCTTGCAGCAAACACTTGGCACAATGGAGGAGATTGACAGGCTGCTAACCTCCCATGGACAAGGCACAGACATACACACGAGGAAAGGGTCCCCCCCCCAACATCACCACAGGTATTGGCACCTTCTGCTGGGGATGAACAGATGAACAGGCCACTTCATGGCTATGGTGCACAGTGAGTGGTCACTAATAGACAGGAAACAATGGTGGGATACCAGGCTGTATGGTGGAATGACAGCACTGTACTGGCTAATATCACCAAACTGCAGAAGTACCACTGACATGACTGGCAAGGGCACTGCTGCTACGTGTGTCCTAGAGACTGAATCTGTACATGGGCTGGTCAGCAAGTTGCCCACTATTGTGATCGGTGAAGGCTGGGAATAGAGCACTGTAGGTCGATCATATCATATACCTACCCCAGTCATGAAGTCCCTGCATATCATTGTCACTGATACTCTGTACATGCCCTGGTACCAACAAAGCCAAAGAAAGGCAGATGAAGTATTGTGCAGTGCACTGCAGAGAGCTGATGACTGCATGACATGCAGCTGTGCCTTCAGTAAGGCATCAGAGGTAATGGGCATGTGCTGGTGCTGTCCTCCTATGCCACATCACCCAGAAATGGCACTGTGGACATCAGATGTATTTTCTATGCTAACACAATCTAGTGTACTGGCATGTTTGCAGCTCCACTCTGGCCATTGATCATGCAGTGGGTGCCACTGAGTGCTGTACCTGACCATCCATGCCATCAATCTGTTAATGTCCCACATGTGGTCAATCCACAGTGTGTGTGCTACACAGGACTTCAAGAGAGCCATATCTGCCACTGTCCTAGTTCTTAATGTTTGACAACCCCTCCGTCATTGTACTCTGTTCTTACCACCACTACACCATGGTCTGCAAACTGCATAAATATCCAATACCTACCCCATGTCATTTGCCTTGTGTACATCTGAGTCCCACTACTAACCATGGTATGCCACAAGTTCCATTATCTATTCGTCCTAGTACATATTTTGGGCTCCAGTTTGCATGTATGTGTCTTACACACCTGTTTCTCCATGGTATCAATTATGGCCTCTCATGCTGCCCTATGTCCTGTGTGCCAGTGCTCCAAACTGAGAGTCCATTCCCAGTCACCTGTTTTTGGTGGTGGTGGTGGTGCTGTGGCAGTTAGACCAGCCCTGGATGGTCTCAGCACAGGCACAACAGGTGGCTGTTGCAGGGCTACAGGAATCCCAATGTAGGTGATGTTGCAGCCGAGGTCTGACACAAGCCCTCTCTATAATGTTGCACCCCTGTTCCTGATGCAAGGCTGGTACAGGCCAGGTTGGGTGTAAGGGGACTCAGTTTTGCTGTGGCCCTAGCATGAAAATTGTACTTACCATAACTTGGGATGCATGGTGTCCCTTGTGTCACTTCTGTTTGGAACAAGCACCATGCATCTTTTCAGGGCTCTGAAAATCAAGGACTTGCTGAGTGACCCATGTACACATCCATTCCATCTGGACACATGCAGCATCAGTGCATTTGCCATTCATATCAGTGGTACTGCTGCAGTTCAGTGATACTAGCCAGCACAGTGCTGTCATTGCACCAAAACGCCCAGTATGCCACTGTTGTTCCTGTCCATTGGCAACCGCTCACTGTGCACCGTGGCCATGGAGTGGTCTGTTCACCCCCAGCAGTAGGTACCAATAGTTGCTGTGATACTTGGGGAGACCTGTTCTGGGTGTGTACCTATGTGCCTTGGCCACTGGATGCCAGTAGCCTCCATCAATCCCCTCATTTGCACCAAGTGTTTGCTGCAAGGGACCAGTTACAGCAGTGCTGGAGACTTTGGTGCCAGGACCAATTTTCTTTGACAATCCTGTGCTGAGTCTCTGGCACATTGGGCTTCAATGCAAGCTGCCATTTGCTGCAGCTTGCATTGTTCTAGGGCCCTTTTGAATATTGAGTCCCAAGCCCTTAATCTTATTCCCATGGACAGTGATCCCAGGACTTTCTTTTTACCATGAATTTATATCCGTTTTTAATAAGCATGCCCCAGAGAGAAAAAAAAATGAAATCGAATAATCCTTGGTCCAATTTAAAATGAAATAAACTTAAAAGAAAAGTGATACATTGTTGAGAATTGCTAAAAGTACCAATGAACACATTGATTGGGATAATTTATTTTATTTATTTATTCATGTCTTTGATAACCGGGTAGGTGTACTGATCCAGAGAACCATTTTCTGTCATGACCCAGACCACAGAAATGCGGCAACCAAAAAATACAGGTATAACATAGATGTTCATAAACAAATACATGAGATACAGATGTACAGATAGTAAAGACACAGCAAGCATTATGTTATAACATGGTACAAACAGGAAACATTTGTGAGAGTTGCAGGATAAAGTTCACTGTTTTGTTAAAATAACAAGGGCTGATTTACAGCATAGGCACAATTCAAGGAAAAACAATTTAACAACAAAAAATAACAATCAGTAATTGGTTCTGGAGGAAAATAGGAAAGTAAGGCAAGGAGGGGCAAGGAGGAGAGAGGTAGTCATAGTGGGGAAGGAGTACGATGGGGGAAATGCTGTCAGGATGTGGGGTATGGACTAAATGCTACAGTCAGAGGGGGATACAAAAGATAGTATCCTAGCATTTAGGAACAGTGGCAGGCCACCAACCAGAAAAGCCATGCTTTCATGGCATGCTTGAAAGCTAGATGTTTGGGTGATGAGAGAATAGACATGGGGAGTTTATTCCAGAGTGAGGGAGCAGTGACAGAGAAAGCTCATTTGCCCATGGCGGTAAGGACATGACGTACTTCCAGTGGTGGAATGGAGGATACCCGCAGGTTTCTGGTGAGCACTCTGCATGTTAAATGGGGATAGTAGGGGGAGATATGTGGGAGGTGGAGGGAGTTATCCACAGTGCAGCCCAGTGCATAGTAGAAACAACCTTGTAGGGTCAGTTACCCCAATGGTTGGTATAGTGTGCAGTGGTGGGAGCAGCAGGGGGTGAGAAGGGCTATGCGACATATAGCATTATATGTACTATTTAGTCTTTTATTCAGAGGGGTGGACAGGTGTGAGTAGACTGGGGAGCAGTAGTCTAGTAAGGGAAGTAGGTTGCCACGTGCTACTGCCAGGAATCCTTCTGTGGACAGGTAGCATTTATAATGGTATGCAGCACTCAGTTTTTGGTGGACCCGATGAGTGATGTGGTTGATGTGTTCATAAAAAGAAAGTGAGGGGGTCTAGGGTAACTCCCAAGTACTTAAAGGATGAGACAGTCTCAAGCGGAGTGCCTGTGGGTATTATCAACAAATGTTCAGTCTATTTCCCAAGGAACTCAAACAAGGAGAAGCAATGGTATTAAATGTTTTTTTGGCAATACTAATAGGAATCAAGTAAAAGAAATTTCAGAAATTAATTAAAAAAATTACAGAACCAGGAAAGCTCAGATGCCCCGGCCCCCAATCCACTTTATAATTGATGGCCAACAAATCAATATGGGCTCTAGAGTAGAGGAGGAATGTAATAATTTATTTGTTAAAATGGCTACTGAGGCACTAATTAATAAATCAGGGTCAACATTTCCTGTCTGTATTTGTACTGCTCAATTATTGCAACTCCATGTGTCTTTGAATTTTCTGAGAATGAGATCGATGAGATGTGTGATGAGTTAGCTATGGTAGATACATCTGAAGCAGTTGGGCAAGACAACATAGCCACAATATTACTTAAATGTGTGCCCCCTGTAATTTCCTCAACCTTAACATCATTTTAACCTCTCTTTCACTACTGTTATGGTGAATTTCCAAGAGCTTCAAAAATGCCAAAGTCATTCCCATCTACAAATCTGTAGCTGAAACATTTGGAATCTTCACCCAGTTTTATTATTACCTACTGTCACAACCCCACTCAGCAGGTCAGGCCCTCTGCTCCCACAGTGCCAACCTCTGAGCACAGTACTGTGAATAGGAAACAGAACAAGGTAACCCTCCTGTCTGTTTGTGGGTCCGAATCACCTTTGGTCTCAAGTTCTGGGGGGATTCAAACTGTGAACCTTATGCTAGCGTACCCAAATGTACAGGCTTGGATAATCTGCTCTTTGGGGGATGCCAGATATCTTTCACCATGGGCATCTAACCAGGTATCCAAAATGAACACTTAAAACTCTGTGAAAGACCTTGGATATTTCTTACCTTTTTCCAGTTCAGTAACACCATTAAGCTTATGCACAGTTGTCAACTTTAACCATCTATACTTCACATGCAAAAGAAAGAATTTCAAAGGCACACCAGACAGTCTCTTTAAAATAGGAGGTTTACTTAGAAAATACATAAAAATATGTAAAATGTAAGCACAGAACAATATATCACAAAGCATTCAATCACTTAAAAGAAAACAAAGAAAAAGTGCAAACAAACTCCTACCATAATACAATTAGACTTGTCTATCTAATGTGTTTTTACCTTCATACAGTGCTTCTAGTTAGATGTTGTTGTTTCAGAGTCCAACAGGAATGTGTTTAAGTGGAAATACAGAATACAGTTTAAACCCTGTTTCTCCACCCCATCTATGATGCCATCTAGCTACTCCTTTTAGAATATAAAAATTATACAAACAAGATGTCGTAATCAGGAGGTACATTAAATAAGGTGACATCAGCAAAAACTCATTTCCCAATATGACTTCTCAGTTAAGTCTTTCCTTTGATCTAGTGTGGTTTCCTGCTATTCAAAGACATCACATGACTTTTATAACTCTGCAGTTTTCTCACCTAGATGTCATATAACTTATTTTAGCACCAGTTGAAATTAACTGTCCTTCCTCTGAAGACATCATAAAATGGATATTTTGGTTTCCTGGCTTCAAAGCAACACAGATCATAAACACGGCCATAAAAGCAGCTTGAAAATTAATCACATTACAGAGATCTGCTGTTTAACATATCCTGTCATTTGAACTGAAACCTGAGGGGGGGGAGTCATCCCAGGAGCTCAGGATGTCTCATGACAAGCAATCACGCACTCTATTTTTATATTACAAAATCATAGAGCAATCAGAACCAGCTGGCCAAGTGTCACAATCCTCCCTACCTAGACTGAATTTGGGGGCTCTATCCCCTGCATGGGATGAGCTTCCCAAATCAGTTCACTCCTCATAAATGCACGATAAGCCATCGCTGTTCTGATTTGTCGCTCCAGCCCTATGTAAGATTGTCATGTCATACCCGTGTAAGGCAAGACTCCATCTTAACAGTCTACCATTAGTTTTTCCCATTTGCATTAGCCAAACCAGGGGGTTGTGGTCAGTTTGTATCACAAAATGCTGCCCATATAAGTATGGCTCTAACTTCTTTAGGGTCCACACTATGGCAAGGCACTCCTTTTCCACAGTAGAGTATGCCTGCTACCTGGGAATTAACTTTTTACTCAGGTACACAACCAGGTGATCTTTCCCTTGGTTGGATGTCTGACTTAGTACTGCCCCAATACCCACATCTGAGGCATCAGTCTGAACTATAAAGGGTTTGTTATAGTCAGGACTTGTCAAATACAGGAGCACTGCGCAGTGCCTCCTTCAGTTTGGTAAAGGCTTTCTCACAGGCTGGACCCCAGGTAATTTTCTTTGGCATTCTTTTCTTTACCAGGTCAGATAGGGGAGCAGCCAGGGCACAGTAATTTGGTACAGATTTCCTATAGTACCCTACTGTTCCTAAAAAAACTCCTGACCTACTTCTATGTTTCTGGTCTGGGCCATGCCTGGATCACCTCTATTTTTATTTGGTTAGGACGGAGCTGTCCCCGGCCTACCATATGCCCGAGGTATGCAACTTCTCCCATGGCCACCTGGCACTTCCCAGCTTTGACAGTGGGCCCAGCCCTCTGTATCCTGTCCAGCACTTCACTAAGGTGAGACAGGTGTTCCTCCCCGCTGGCACTAAAGATGGCAATGTCATCCAGGTATGCCACAGTGTACTCCTAAGCACCATTTAGCACCTGGTTCACCAACCTTTGGAAACTTGCCGGTGCATTCTTCATTCCGAAAGGCATTACTTTAAATTCAAATAAGCCTATCAGAATGATGAAGGCTGACCTCTCCCTAGTTCGGTCTGTTAACTCTACCTGCCAATACCCCTTGATCAGGTCAATAGTCATAAGGTAGGTCGCCCCTCCCAACTTGTCCAGGAGTTCATCCATCTGGGGCATCAATGGGCATCTGACTTTGTGACTGCATTCAGTCCATGATAGTCTACACAGAAATGAGTAGAGCCATCTGGCTTGGGCACAAGGACTATGGGTGAGGCCCAGGGGCTGTGGGATCTCTGGGTTACCCCTAAATCCAGCATCTCCTCCACTTCCCTCCTAATGTCCTTTTGGACAGCCTCTGACAACTGATATGCTGCCCACCATATGGGAGTCTGCATCCCGGTCTCCACATCATGTGCCTCTAAGGGGGTTAGTCCAGACTTAGCACTAAACAGGGGGGCAAAGTCTGCTAAAATCTCCTTTACTTCCTGGATCTTGTCCGGGGCCAACTGGGGAGACAATTTTACTTCCTCCAAAGAGGACTCCCACTTGCTTTCTTCCAGCAAGTCCAGAAGGGGACTCCTTCATCCATCCCCTCCCCAGGACTACACACTGCAAACACCATGTCAGCCCCATTAGCGTATGGCTTCATTATGTTGACATGGTACATCCTTTCTGTCTGTCATCTGTCAGGTAACTCTATAATGGGTCCATGTCAATTCACTCCCGGTCAATTCACTCCCGACAACTCCCTCCCTCATCAATTCACTCCCACAGATCTCGATCCCCGACAACCCACTCCCACTCCTGATCCTGAAGTATGTATGCTTTGTTACTGACTCCCTGCTCTGGAAAGGCAAAGCACCTTTTCCTTTTAATGATCGTTTCACTACTGTGGGTATAAGATCAGCCTTAGGGGTAATGGCTTCAGCTACCTGATCTGAGACCTCCTGGAAAGTTGCTGTCTCTCGTCCAGTGTGAAGTGCTATCCTGATTGATGGCACCCAACAGACTGTTTTCTTGCCCTTTACCCCATGCCTACCTAAGAGCGAAGATGCAGCTGGACAATACTGTCACCCAACCTAGGCAGATGTTCCACCACTCTGACCTCTGTCCTTATTTCTCTTTATAGTAGGGAGAGAAAGCTTATTAGTGCAAGGAATGCTAGGAACGGTTGCTGAAATTTACCGATATAGTTCAGTCGCATGCTCCCTTCTTGCTTTAAATAGTGTGTGTGTTCTGGGATTTAGCAAGGAGCTAACATGCTCCTTTCAAAAGAAGAGAAGCACTCTCCCTTCTCTGGAAAGCAAAGCGCCTTTTCGTTTTAATGAAGCATGAACACTCACTTTTTGTGGTGGGTGGCTAAAATTTACAAGCACCACCTCACCCCGAGAGACACTGTTTTCTAGCTCAGATAGGGACATACCCCTGCAAAAGAACATTTATTTATAACAATGTGTTCACTCCTTGAGTCAGCTTAAAAACAGGAGGAATTTTTATTTATTCAATCTCAGCCACAGGACAGTGGGGTAAATATAAACAAATAGAAATACAAACATTAGTGGGAGTGTATTGACCAGGAGCGGAATGCAACAGGAGTGAAAAAAATGGGAGTGAATTGTTGGGAATGCATTTTCCGGGAATGAATTGATGGGAGTGAATTGACATGCTCCCCTTTATAATATAGTTCACATCATTTACCTTCCTAACTACTTTGTATGGTCCTGAACACTCAGCCTGCAGCTTGTCTTTCTGGATCAGAATAAGGACCATGATTTCCTGACCCACCATGTACAAGCAGGCTCTGGCTCTGCAATCATACCACACTTTTTGTTTCTGTTGGGCAGCTGCCAGGTTGCTCTGAGCTTTCCCCATAAGCTCCTTCAGCCTTTCCCTAAACCTAACTACATAATCCATGATGGGAGTTCCCTGGGTGGTTTGTTTGCCTTCCCAGTCCTCCCGGATCAAGTCTAGGGGCCCACGTACCCGGCGTCCATATAAGAGTTTGAAGTGAGAAAATTCTGTTGACTCTTGGGGTACCTCCCTGTATGCAAACAGGTGGGGAAGGTATTTCTCCCAGTGCCTCCCAGGCTGTTCAGCAAATGCCCAGAGCATTGACTTCAGGGTACCATTAAATCTTTCCACAATCCCACTGGCTTGTGGGTGATATGGTGTTGTTCATCTCTGCACCACCCCACACTTCCCTCACAAACATTTCATCAGGTCCGACATGAAGGAACCCCATTGATCAGTGATAACCTCCTGCGGAAACCCAACACAGGAGAAAATCCCAAGTAAGGCATCTGCCACTTTGTTTGTCCTCAGTGAGGATAGGGCGACTGCCTCGGGGTACCGGGTGGCATAATCCACCACAGTCAGGATGAATCTCTTCCCTGAGGAGCTAGGTGTATTTAAAGGCCCCACAACATCCATTGTCACCCTCTGGAATGGCTCCTCCACTATGGGCAATGGAATCAGGGTGGTTTGGGTTTTCTTGCCTACCTTCCCTATTTCTTCGCACCAATGACAAGACCTGCAATACTCCTTCACCTGCTGGGTGAAGTTGGGTCAATAGAAATTCTGGGCCAACCGCTGCATAGTACGCATGATTCCCAGATGACCAGACAAGGGAATATCATATGCAATCTTGAGCAACTGCTCATGATAACCCTGGGGAATGACATGCTGAATGCACATCACCCCTACCTCTGTCTGCACAGCCTGAGTATACACCATTCCATTTTCCCAATAAACCTTATGTTTACCATCACCTCCTTGTGCTCCATCTGAGTCTGCCCAAGCCCTCAGCTTCTCTAGACTAGGGTCACTTTTCTGAGCAACTGCAAACTCCTTACACATTCCCAAGGTATGGGACAGGTCCCCTTCAGTCTCTAAACTAGGGTCCCTAGCACTAGCATCAGGGCACTCAGGATCACTGTCATTCCTAACCCTCTGACAATGGGTCACCCTTCCCTCTTTGGATTAACCCTCCATAGTGGTGTGGTTAACTGCTACTGGGGAAATTTCTACCCCCTTTTCATTGGTCTCCATATCAGGAGACACAGGCTGGGGAACTGGCCTCCCAGTGGTTTCCACAATGGCTTCTGTGGGGGTCCATGGAACTACAATTTTCCCTTGCCACTTGGCTATGGATAAATACACACACCATCCCTGGTTTGAGATTGATGCCAAGGATGACGTCCACTGCTAACATTTTGGCTACAGCCACCTGTTGCACGTTCCCCCTGTTTCACCCCAGTCTAGGAGAACACTAGTGAGGGGCAATGTTTTCTCCTCACCAGTAAAGTCCTGTACAATGACATATTCATTGGGTATAAGCTGACCAGGCTCTATCAGATCCCCTTTCACCAATGTCAAGGATTCCCCTGTGTCCCTTAACCCTTGTATCTGTACACCATTCACCATGATTGGGTGCATGTGTTCCCTCATGTTAACAGGCATGTTTCCAGGGACACACAAACAACCCACTTCCTTCCTAGCCCCATGATGTGTATTGCTTGCCCTTTTGGAACACTGTCTGGCAATATGCCCAGTTTCTTTACAGACCCAACATTCATTTCTTTTCTCAGAGAAATCTTTTCTCTGAAACCTGGGGCTAACTGGTTTTGGTGGAGGCAGTGAGGGTTTTAGCTCTCCTGAAGATGTGCTTTTCCCTTTCTGCACTTCCATGCCTGCTCCATTCGCTCTCAGAGCAGGTCTGCTCTTGGCATTGCGGTCTGTGAGTTCAGCAGTCTCTTGCACTGTTTTGGGATCTCGGTCCTCCAGCCAGGCTTTCAGCTCTGCTGGGCATGCCCAAAAAAACTGTTCTAGCAAAATAGCATTTTCAATTTTATCCACAGAGTTTGCTTCAATTCCTTCCCACCAACATTTTAAAAACTGACGTTGGTTCATGGCTACTTCCTCATAGCTCATATCAGATCTCCTGAGCTTACAGAATTTAGCTTTGTATGCTTCAGCAGTTAAATCAAATTTTTTTTTTTAACAGTGCAGGTTTAAGTTTGCTGTAATAATTACTGTCCTCATTATCCATTTGACCCAATGCATCCCAAGCTTTCCCGGTAAGTAGCGGGGATAGTTGGAAGCTCCAGGACCCTCTAGGAATTTTATCCTGAATACAAACTTTTTCAAAGGAATTTAAAAAGACATTCAAATCCTTCCCCTCTTTAAATTCAGCTATCAATTTGGAATTCAATTTGTAACTCAGTCCTGTAGTTCCAGTTAAACTCAAGCCACTTACCTGCTCTGGTGTGAGTGGTTGGAATCATAGCTTCTCCAGTTCATGTTGCCTCTGGCGCGCTTGCTCTTCATAGTCCACCTCTCATTGTTCATGCTCCTTCTTCTTCTCTGTGGCTCGCTTCTCTTACTCTGCTTCTTGGCATTCTTGCTCCCTGTTCTCCTCTGCAGCTCACTGGCGCTCACACTCTTCATGGTCAGCCTCCCTCTGTTCCTGATCTCTCTTCTCATGGAACTCCAGCTCCATTCTGTACAACTCAATCTGCAGCCTGAGTACTTCTGGCTCCAGAATGCTGGTGACCTTCCCCTGCTGCTGTGGCTCTTCACTGGCACAGGCCCTGCTGTCATCCTCATCGGATCTGGACACTGCACCAGCCGCTAGCCCTTCCACATTCAAGATTTGGTCTTTTACAGTCTCTGTCTGTGACTCGATGCTCTGGGTATCTGCTACCATCAAGGCATCCATGAGGTTCTGCTTGGTGGCTCTCACCTCATACAGGACTCCTCTGTCCTTGCACAACTGCCTCAAGTAGTGTACAGTGTGCCCGCTGTAGTTGGAAGACATCATCTTCCCTAAATACGGCTACTCTAACTTGCACATCAGAAAAAAAAAAACAGGTAGGAACTTGACTGTAAGCCAATTGATATAGTTCTGTTTCCTTTTTCTAAGAAAAAATAAATCACTGCCTTTTTTTTGCAAGTGAGCTGTATAGTATTAAGCTGACACACTGAACAGTATAAAGTTTGTGTTATGAAAATTATCAGCACCGGTGCCAACCAATCTCTCACAACCCCACTCAGCAGGTCAGGCCCTCTGCTTCCACAGTGCCAACCTCCAAGCGCAGTATTGTGAACAGATAACAGAAGAGAGTAACCCTCCTGTCTGTTTGTAGGTCCAATTCACCTTTGATCTCAAGTTCTGGGGGGATTCAAACTGTGAACCTTATGCTAGCCCAAATGTACAGGCTCGGATAATCTGGTCTTCAGAAGATGCCAGATATCTTTCACCATGAGCACCTAACCAGGTATCCAAAATGAACACTTAAAACTCTATGAAAGACCTTGGGTATTTCTTATCTTTTTCCAGTTCAGTAACACCATTAAGCTTATGCACAGTTGTCAGCTTTAACCATCTATACTTCACGTGCAAAAGAAAAAATTTCGAAGGCATACCAGGCAGTCTCTTTAAAATAAGAGGTTTACTTAGAAAATGCATACAAATATGTAAAATGTAAACACAGAACAATGTATCACAAAGCATACAATCACTTAAAAGAAAGCAAGGAAAAAGTGCAAACTCCTACCACAATGCAATTAGACTTGTCTGTCTAATGTATTATTACCTTCTTACAGTGCTTATAGTTAGATGTTGTTGTTTCAGAATCCAACAGGAATGTGTTTAAGTGGAAATACAGAATACAGTTTAAACCCTGTGTCTCCACCCCTTCTATCATACCATCTAGCTGTTCCTTTTAAAATATAAAAATTATACAAACAGGATGTCATAATCAGGAGGTATATTAAATAAGTTGACATCAGCAAAAACTCATTTCCCAATATGACTTCTCAATGAAGTCTTTCCTTTGATCTAGTGTGGTTTCCTGCTTTTCAAAGACATCATAGCACTTTTACAATTCTGCAGTTTTCTCAGCTAGATGTCATATTGTTTCTTTTAGCACCAGTTGACATTAACTGTCCTTCCTCTAAAGACATCATAAAATGGATATTTTAGTTTCCTGGCTTCAAAGCAACACAGAACATAAACAAGGCCATAAAAGCAACTTGGAAGTTAATCACATTACAGAGATCTGCTGTTTAACATAGCCTGTCATTTGAACTGAAACCTGGGGGGGGGGGTCATCCCATGAGCACAGGATGTTTCATGACAATCACACACTCTATTTTTATATTACAAAATCATAGATCAATCAGAACCAGCTGGCCAAGCATCACACCCACTGTATCCAAAATATCTGATAACATTTTAAACACACAATCAAAAACATTTCTAGATGATAATAATAATAATAATAATATTGGGCTCTATGCACTATAGAGTGGGAAATACATGCTGGAGGTGCATATCCTGGCTGCGTAGGTGCGCATCTGTGGACAGGTGAGCACATGTCGGTATTCACTACTGGAGGACACCTGTCCATGGCCCCACCCTCCCCACGGCATGCAGGACTCCACAGGGCAGCCAGGGGCAGAGTTACAAACCAAGCTGGGCTTCCAATCGGATGCCAGAATAGGTCACTCAGTGTAGCCCTTATGAAGAGAGGTGCATGTTAGCAGCATGCCCCATGGATATCCAATGGCCAGTGGTTGTGGAGGTAAGAGGAGGGCAATGCTCCTGGCCTTCCTGTGATATGACACTGTGCAGGGTGGGGGGCACTGTACCCCACCATATGCCCAGATGGTCTGGTGATGGTGGGGTTCTAGCAGTGCCATTTGGGGGCAGCATCCATGGACTGGTGCCCCTGTGTGGGGAGTGTGTATTGGTTGGGGGTCATCTGGTAGAAGCCATACACCGATGTGTGCTGGTGGTACTGGGCAGTCATGGGGGGTATGGCTGCAGTGGTCCTGATGGGTGAATGGGCTATCTGCCTAGTTTGGACATGGACCTGCTGTCTACATGGGATGCATAGGGGGCTTACGGCAGGGTTCTCCCTCGCATAGCATGTGCCTTCCTCCACACCCCCACGGCCAGCACTAGCACCTTAGTGCATGGCATGCAGTGCTGGCACACACCCATCCTGCACCTGGTTTATTGTGGTCCATGGCCTGGGGGATTGGGTGCATTGTGGCTGCATGACCCCTCCTTAGTTCATCCCACATGGTGGGTGCATTGGGTGCATAGTGGCTACATGCTGCAGATACATGATGATGATTGGCTCATTCTTGTCACATGGTAGCACATGAAATTATATTTAAATGGTATAGAATTTAGGCACTGTTTTATTCTGATGAAGCCTAGCAGAGTCTAGGTGAAACGTTAATTTGTCCGTTTTTTCTCCTGTTTGTATTTGCTGCACTTTTTTTGATATTAAACGCTATTATATATTTTTTATAGCATTTTTTCTTTGTTCCTTAAGCTGTGTGGGTGCTTATTTGTATGTACTGACTAGATACATGACGTGTAGCCACTCCGCCCCTTCATGCATAGGGGCAATTAATAATAACACCTTAAATAAGTACCAGGCAGTATTTTGATCAAAACACAGCACTACTTCAGCCTTAGCTGGTAGCGGGTGATGTACAGGAGAACCTGGACAAGAGAATGTCTGTGGGAGTGATCTTCATTGATCTTTCCAAAGTGTGTGACTGCTGAACCACAACATTCTCCTGTTCAGGCTGTAATTTTGGGGTTTATCAACCTTCCTCCTAAAATGGTTTGGAGTATCTTAAAGAGTGGCAACAATTGGTTAGAGTGAAACATTTCAGTTTTAGTCTAACAAAGATTGTATCAGTTGTCAAATAGGACTCAATTTGGGGTCCCCTTATTTTAAAAAATTTACAAGAAAAATCTGTAATTTCATAATCTTAACATTAAATTTCACCTTTATGCTGATGATAAAGTCATCTACACCTCTGAAAATACTGCAAAATAAAGTCTTTGGTTATATTTACTCTTCTTCCCCAAAGAATAAACTCATACCAAGCATTAACAAATCTGAAACTTTATGGTTTAAGGAGTATACTCAATTAAATTTTCCTGATGAGACATTAACAATAGTAACCTATGATAGCATGACTTTGCAACAGGTGGAGTACAGATCTATAAATATCTAGAGGTGTGGCTTAATGAAAGAATGAAATGGGATATGCATATTGACAGCTGAGTTGCAAATTTGGGCCATAACTAGTCAAGTTCTACATAGTTAAAACAAAAGTGCTACCTCTGGACATTTGTAGACATGTGACAAATACCATCATTGTTCTAATATTGGAGTATGGAGACCTGGGGCTCGATTTTAAAAAGCCCCATTAGATCGGCACATGTTGTGCCATACTGCTGCCTGCAACAGACTCAGGTGTGCTAGGGACCCTGCAGCTGTTTTTACAAAAAGTGGGGTCCTGGTGCCAAAGTCCCCAGGTTTGCCAAAAGCTGACTGGTGCACCAAAGAAGCAGCACATGGGGGAGCATTCTACAAACAATGGGACTGGCCTGCAGCAGCACAGTGAATAATGATGGAAACTCACCAGCCAGTTAGCCTTGTGGCTGGCAAGTCAGCCCAGGCATGCCCAGATTCATGGGGGTGGATGGGATGGGTCATACTTGGGGGGGTGACAGCTGCCCCCAATGGGCCAAGTGTACAGGCAGCATGGGTCCGTGTTACCTGAAATGGACCACCAGCCTCTCCAGCAGCGGTCTGGCAGGTGTCAAGAGCTCTGAGAACATGTTCCCCAGTGGGGCATTGGGTCATCCCCCCACCCAGGGACAGCTCTGGAAGTGGTAGATGGTGGGTTAGACCAGTGTCAGGCTGGTCTAACAGCAGGGTTCATGCACCCATTGGGGCAGCTCACACAATCCCACTTTAGGGGATACTGCAGCACTACCCCAGTGCAAGCCCCTTTCCACCATGGCACAGCAGTGTGGCTGTAGCAAGGACAGTTCAAGCCTGGTTGGCACATGCAGTCTCCCCAGGTGCCTTACAAGTCCGGACTGGTGCAGTTTGACACAATGAGCTCTTTGCACCATTTCTTCTTGCCACAAGCCCCTTGTGCTAGTCCTGAGCATTTGAAATTTTGGACTCTGCTCTCCTTGGAGCATCAGGAATGGAGCTGGCAGAGTGAGATGAGATTGGCAACAGGTTTGCCTGCTTCATCCCCAGTGCTCCCAGTAGAACCCATCACTGCAATATGTATTCTATGTAGAGATGGCTAAGGTTACATGAAAGAAGGAAACTCCATACCCAAAGTTATGTGTACAAATGTGAGATACTGTACACCAAGCATGGCTTGAAACTAAGGCAAGTCAAAGAGGGGCTAAGGTCAGTAGCTGAAGTAGTTTACCTCTTAACTCCTAAAATGTATAACATGGGACGATCTTCATTCTTTTATCAAGGCCCCAAGATTTGTAAGAATTTTGTGCCCTAATCTTTGAGACCTATAAATGGTCCAGTGGTTATTAAATAGCTTAATAGGTGAATCAATGACACAGTAATTACAATGTTGCCCTAATTATGATGCAGGTTAAATATCTGGCATATATTATTGTTTCCCTTTGATGTACTCTCATAAAGGTACAAGTTAAGAATTTCTTTATATATTCTGCGTAATATAGTCCCATTACCTCCATGGAAATAACTTACATATTCTCTCCTTAATGGTTGTCTCTAAAAATGACTATGATTATGTAAATTTATCAAGCATTGGAAAATTTAATTTATGCAATATTATTTAGGACATGTACTACTTATTATGTATATTATGTGTTGATGAATGCTGGTGTTTATATATGATGAAATGAATAATGATCTAAATTGTGTCCTTTTATATATTTCAACTGCTTTGTATGACAGACCCCATTGCAAAGGAAACTTTACTCATTTGGACAATCCTTATTCATATACAATTTTATGTAGACTACTTACTACTACTACTACTACATCTGGTGGACCCACTCTGTCTTCTCCATGGGATGCTCTAAGCCTCCTTTACTGGATGTAAGTTACAGTGGGGTCCACTGAGGCTCAGGTATGTGGGAAGTAAAGCCCTCAAATGAATCATTACTTCTCTGAAAGAGAACTGACTTGGGGATAGAAGAAGAAAATTCCATATACTCACTGAAACACTTGAGGCAAAAAGTTAAATAAAAAAGTAAATGGTTGTCAGAACCAGTTGCAAAACAATTAAACCCCTTTGTAGACAGCTGTTTTTGAGTTTAAATTTAATACTGGAACACAAAAAGGATCTATCTGTCATATGCACTAAGAACTAAACATCTTTTTTTTCTGTTATCTCACAAAACAGGAAATATTGTTAAACTGAAACTGTTGTACACAGATTTTTCTGGAGTGAAAAAGATCTTGGAGTAAGGCTAATTTGTACCATCCCCTATTAAATAAAGACTTATTAAACTAATTCAGTAACTAAACAGTTAACTTAGATTTGATAAATATACTGCGAGCAACATAAAAATACTGTATATTTTGTGTAGTGATATGTGTGCCCTAATATACAATGACAAGGATAATCCCAGCAGTCTGATTGGCTGCCATGTTCTAGAGACATTGAAGTTATCTGACAATAACATCACTGTATCTAGTGCAGAAACAGAAAAGACCACATGGCCAGTTAAGAGCTCACTCGATCAGTCCGCGCAGATCCCAACCAGCTTCATCCCCCCACACACATATACATTCCACCCCTTAGTCCTCTAGGCAACTAAGTAAAACAAACTCTGGTCAGAGCCAATAGGGATGCAGGTGAGGAATTCAGGGTAAACATATTGGAATTTATTAAAGTAAGGAGCCTACATTCACAAAATGGAAGGAAGACTCATAAATGTGTTGTGTTGTAATATTTTTTTCACCAAATTTTCTACATAGCCTTGTTATGACCCTGCCTCATGAAGAAGGACAGAGAAAATGTTCAGCTCTTGGCCAAAAGGTGATGTTACACAGGTAGTATGAAAGCAACTTTTGGGACACAAAAACACATTTTGGGCAGGATTTGAAAAATGACAGCTATCACACTCATGAGGTGCTGTAAAGATGTGTCTTTATTGTGAATGTGGGGTACAGATACTGAAAATTTCCAAAATTATGAGCCTAGGTTTGCAAAACGCAATGTAGGCACACAGCTTTCTCAGTTTTTAAATATTTTTTACACCAAATGTTCAGTATAGCCTTCTTATGACCCACCTCATGAACAAGGGCAGAGAAAATTTTCAACTCCTACTTAAAAGATAATTTTGCACAGAGACCACAAAATCACCTTTCAGGATGTAAAAAAAAAAAACAAACATTTTGTGCACTATTGGAAAAATGAAAGCTGTCACACTCAGGAGGTGCATAAAAGATATGGCTATGTTGTGAATCTGGGGTAATGTGGAAAATTACTAATGTTACAAGGCTGCATTCTCAAAATAGTATGTAGGTACAAAACTTTGTTGGTTTTTAATATTTTTACACCAGTCTTTCAACATAGCCTTCTTATGACCCCACCTTATGAACAAGAGAAGAGAACATTTTCAACTCCTGCTCAAAAGGTGATTTCACATAGGGACCATAAAAATCACCTTTTGTACAGATCTGCCTACTGACAGTGCAACTGTTCATGAGGTGGGGTCCCAAGGAAGGTATGTTGAAAATCTTGAGCAAAAATGTGCAGGCCATTAAGTTGAAACACCCATTGAAATACATTGAACTGCATACCTGTTTCCTCAGTTTGTGTTCCAGCTTTGAAGAGTGAAGACGTGTCTGTGGTCCAGAGAAGATGATGGTGCTGGATCACCTTGTGGGTAAGTAAGGGTTTTGGGATGGTGGTAGGTTCACAATAATGGCCCAAAAGACAATGATAGACAGTTTTCTTCCTGCAGGGAAAAAAAGAGGAACAAGACATTGATGGATGGTATTAATTTTACAGGTATTGGTCAAAAAAAAGAGAGAGGACCTAGGATTCCAGATCATGGCACTGGGGGACTGGGCACCCCTATTGTCACTGTAATTTTTTTTTTTGGTCATATTGTGACACTGGGGTATTGGGCACCCCCAGTGGCATTATTATTCTTGAGGGTGCAGGGTTGGATTATGACACTGGGGGGAGGGTGGTTATCGGACCACAGTTGTTGACATTGATGTGAACATACTGTAAGTATCCTAACATTAAAACTGGCATGTGCCCAGTCCAGAGGTCTTCACAATCACCCAGGACTATTTAGTGCTGCAGTGGTAAATAGTGATGGTGGACTGCTCCACAGTCATGAAGCGACTGTGGTGCATGTCTAACAGGTTGTTCAGCTGGAAAGAATGCAAAGGACGTGGAGTCCTTTTTCTGAAAGCAAAGGGAATGCAGGGCTCCGCCCACTGCAGCCCTAAAAACTTAAATTGAATTTAAGAAAGTGCAGCTGAGTGCAAGCAGATTCATTATTGCTAGATCCATGTCTTAATGTAGCATGCACTTGTTCCTCGGCTGTTCACCACCCCCCAAAAAAAACATACAGTGGCTGTTCGTAAAGCATGTCAGATTAATTTTCCCTTTTAAAAAGAACAGTTTCATTAATTGACTTCCTTTTTCATTCAACAGCATCTTACCAATCAAAACAGGAAACCAGAAGTGTCCAATCAGCTCCTTCTTAGTGCTGAAGTAGATCAGTTTTCACAGAAAAAAAAATAAAACATATTCACCCTGTACCAGGGCAGGCAGTGGGACTGGGTCAAATAAACTCAAGGGGCAGCAAGTGTTTCAAAAACAAAGAGAAGAGTGTGGGGAGACATGATGGAAGAAGTCCACTACCTACTGGGCAATCAATACAACGGCACTAGTTTTCCAGTATGTGTACCTTTCAGTTCCATGTGATAAGGGTGACTGTGGAATTGTGTCCTTTGAAGACAGTGCAGATCCCACAGCATGACAGATGGACACTAAGTCCTTTCTAGTGGGGGACTTCTCCCCCCGCACCCCCCCTTTGTGGAGGGATCTCATCCCTCATGTCCCCCTATTTTATATACTAACTCAGGAGGGCATTCCTCTGGGATGGGGAGAACCAATGGCCACTCGAGAGTGTTGGCGCTGTGGTTCCGTCACCCTCTTCACAGGTCGAGATTCTACAGTTGCCTTTTTAACAGGATACCATACCTATCCAATAAAAAAATACTAAACATATTTTTAAACATATGTTTAACCTTTTATTTTATTACAAGGAGCCATTGTAGAATATTAATAAGGCACTCCAGGGATATGTCTTGTTGTGGAATAATGCCACTTCTCGGGTGTTATGCACTTGACCTGAGGCCCCTTCTTTTTTAACCCACCCGAGGCATGATGCTATTACACAACAACACCCACCCTGTTGTACCTTATTGCTTATCTTTAGGACAGGAAGGAGACTGAGAAATTTTCATTACTCCCATCTCTGCATGTAATGAGGCTGTTAAAAATGAATTTCTACTCCTGACAGTCTGATACTGAGCTGTGAAAAAATCAAGTTCCAATTAAAGGTAGTGTATCATAGTGGTTAGAGCACAGAGCTGTCCCCTCAACTGGCATTTATTCAGTGTACAACTTTTAGCAACTCCATTAGCCCCCCCCACCATGTTCAATCTCCTGTCTTGTTTTGTGCAGCACCTGCCTTCGTTGTTCATACTCTTCCTGTGTCATTGTGTCACACTGTGCCTAATGGCTTCTGCAACTGCAGCTGACTTGTTAATTAATTTTTGATACTGAGTTTATGAAAGGCTTTATATGAAAACAATATTTCTTATTTAAAATTTTCCAAAATAAATACTCAGGAGCCTAATTTAAGGTAAGGCAAATATATTTATATAGTGCACACTGAATACATTTCTCTGGGAACCTTACAAACAGCAAACTAATTGTAAAATAGTTACATAATAAACATCCCTGTAAAATAATAATAGAGAAACAATTCATAAATTATCATAATATGCTAACATTAGGAAATGTGACTTGAGCACCTTTTTTAAAATGTCCATCAAAAGGCATTACAGACAAATAGTGAAAGACTGCTCCAAATCAGGGGGCAGCCACCACAAATTCTTTGTTCCCTGATAGCATTAATTGGGAATGGGGAAAAACACTGCAAGGCCACCTCAGCAAAATGGAGATGGTAGATAAGTTCAGAAGCTTTTTTAAGCTAGCCAGGACCCCAACCATGCAGGGCGTTATAAGTTACCAAACTTAGCTTAAACTTGACTAACACTGAAACAGACAGCCTCTGTAGCTAACAGAATACTAGTGAGGTATGCTGAGATCATGAACTCCCTTTAATCAGCCTGACTACTGTGTTCTGGACCAGCTGTAGGTGGTCTATCAAGCCTACAAATAACCCTAGGTACAGATTGTTGCAATAATCCAGCCTGGATCTAACAAAGGAATGGATGATCATAATCAGGTCCCATGCCACTGGATATCTCATATTCAAGACAATGATACACAAATGGAAAAAGTCACTGCGGGCTAACACTGACATTTGATGTTCAAGGGTCAGCTTGCAATCCACAGTGAGTCCCAGATTTCTCACCCTATTCATAGCGCTGAGGGAATTCCCACATAATGATAGTAAAGCAGCAATATCACCCTTTCTTACTGATGCATCAGGGCCCAGTGTGTTCAGTAGGCCCTCCATCTTACCTAGGTTGAGACTAAACAAGCTGGAGGCCATCTAGTCATTGATTAACTCAAATAACTACTCAGCACAGAGGCTGTATTTGACCCATTAGGCATATAGCACAAGTACAGTTGAGTATCATCCATGTAGCAGTGAAACGCTATGCTCAACCACCTAATGATCTCATCCAATGTCAACATGTACAGTACATGGTGAACAACCCTGAGGCTACGTTCAAGCCATAGTGTACTTCAAAGGTCAGGGCAGCAACCTTGGGGAATGGATAACCCAAGGCTACCTGTTATGCCCTGCCCATGAGGTACTGTAGGTCTCAAACCACTGTGACACCATGCCAGTGAGCCCAACATAGTGCTTTAGGTAATCCAATAATACCCCATGTTCCACGATGTGAAAAGCTGATAAGAGATACAATAGGACCACAATGAAACACTATTCGTTGTTTATTGACATGAGGAAATCATAGAAAACTTTAAAGAGAGCCCTCTCTGTGGTGTAGTGAGGCCTGAATCATGAATGGACAGGCTCATAGATCTTCTTATATTGTTCCATATGCATCTTCAGTTGCCCCTCCACCACCTTCTCAATCACCTTTTCAGAAAGGGAAGGTTTAAGGCAGTTCTGTAATTTGCCAGTACTTCAGGCTTCAAATATGTTTTTTTTCTGGAGGTGCCTCATCACTGCCTTTTTTAAGGTATATGAAAACAGATCCTGCTTCAGGAAGCATTCAAGCATCTTAGTGATTACCAGCCCAAGGGCCTCCCAGCAACCCATAAGTAGACAGGTAGGCCCCAGGTCCAGCCGGCAGTAGTTGGAGTGTAGACCTAAGATTAACAGTCACAGCTGGAGGTAATGCAATGTTGAAATACAACTAGGCATCCCTTGTGCCACTGCTTAAATCTTCTATACACAAAAGATTGTAGTAGTTATTGGGATGAGGAGTCACCTTGGAGACTAAGGCACACTGCAATATGGAAAACAAATGTCAGTGTGGGCAAATGTGACTTTTGAATGTTAACGTGATGGTGAGCCTCACCCACTGAGGTCTGGGCATGGCATAACACCAGCTGCATGAAGATACCATATGCAGGAGGCAGTTAGGAGAGGTGTGACCATCTCAGTCATTACCAATCCACCCACTCAACCAACCCATATAAAGTGGGCCACTGGCAGCCATATTGTTAATACTGCTCATCCATCAACCCTGGTGGATCTATTCCCCAACACTCCATCAAATTGTAAATCCTTCACATCCAGTAGAACCCCCACCCCATTCCCTATGTGTTGATTTTACCCTTCTGGTCCCCCACCAATCACTGTCCTCCATCAACTCCTCAAGGTTCAGTTACAGTGTAGTGACACCTCTGTCAACTTCCTGTAATAGTTCAACAGGTAGGGGATTCTGCAAAACTTGGTGACCAGATCATCAAGGGTCAACATGCTTAGAGCATGGCAATATGGCTCATTTGAATTACAAATGACCCCTTTATTTTTTTTTTTTTTATTTATTGAGGTCTTGAAGAAACATCTGTGAGTGGATGCTCTTTTGTAGATTCCACATCAGTTACAAAATATAAAGCAAACACAAAACATTACATCACAAGCAAGGTACTCAACAAAACAGTGCATTTCCAAGGTTGGTATAGTATTTTGCTTGAGGTACCACGATTAGACACAGCTACAGCAATGATAAATGGATGTCTGCATCAGAGAATTAGACATAGTTGGGAGTGAGAAGAAACAGAGTATAACAGACACAGCTGCGGCATTGTACAATGTAAGCCTGCGTAAAAGGTTAGAACAGACATAGGGAAGGCTGGAGGCAATGAAGCTAGCAGACCATCACAACAGAATGGGGACATGTGGACTTGGCAGAGAGGGGAAGGGGGTGCCCTCTTTGGAGGGGAGGAAGGTAGACAGGGGGAACATAGGTGTGCCGTGTGGGTAGGTACCCCTTGGATAGGTGGTTCACTAAGTGCTGCAGATTTAGAGTGGTCCATGTGTAGGAGAATTGTGATAGTCATCATGGTTGGCTGAAGCAGTCATAATTGTCTTCAGTTTTGAGATGCTGCCTGAGATTACTCTTGATTGTACCAATTGTTGTGATACCGGAGATGGTTGATCGTAGGGCACTGATCCAATGTGGTGCATGATAGTAGAATGCATGTTGAGCCTGCATGGTGTGGCATCTAGGTTCACTGAATATTTGGCTGCGGGTGCTTCTGGTCAGTCTGGCACTCACATGGCACGTGAGCATGTTCTGGAATCCTGGTGGCATCAGATTTAGTCTGTTTTTTTTTTTTTGTCCAGTAGGTAGGTTCGGTACTTAACTCTATTCTTCAGCTGGAGCCACCCTGCCCGGAAATAGAATTCACAGGTGTGCGTGAGACTTGCAGCACCTGTGAGAAGTCGGCAGCCTTATTTAGGGCTAGGGAGATGCATTGGAGTGCTGAGTCTAGAGCTTATCCATTTACAGTAAGGCCATAGTCAATGAGGTGGCATTTGAGCTGGTGATGGCCACATTAGTTGCTTCATACGTAAGGTGATGCTTGTGGCGGTAGAGTATTCTGATTCTGGAATTGATGACCTTAGCTGTGTTGTCTATATGCTGTGCATAGGACAAGGTGGAGTCCAGTGTGATACCTATGAACTTAAAGTGCTGCACTAGGTCCAGCATGTCACCAATGTCGTTCCAGACAGATAGTGGGAAGGTCTTATGTTTGTTGTGGGCGCTGGGGCAGATCATAGTCTTCATTTTCTTGTAGTTAAGGACTGGTCTATGCTCCTTAAACCATGTTTCAGCAGCAGTGAATCCTTTTTGGAGGTCATTTTGTAGTAGCATGGGGTTGGAGTGGCAGGTGAAAATGATGGTGTCAGTGTATAATAGCATGTGACTGGTGCAGGAGCCTGGAAGTTTGTTTAAGATGATACTGAACAGAAGGGGCACCTGAACTGACCACTGGGGACCACCTAGTGGACAGGTTTGCTATCAAAGACAATGTCCCCAGTCTTGACCCACTGTGAGGGATTACTGAGATAACTGTTGAACCATATAACTATATCTGGAGAGAGACTGGTGTCAGCTAGCTGTTTGAGAAGGAGTGTGTGGTGAACTGTATCAAAAACTTTTGATAGGTCGATGAAGGTAGCCCCTACTAGATGTCCTTGAAAAGGGCATGGTGGATATATCCAGTGAATTCCAGCAGGGCCATGATGATGCTGTGCTCCACTTGGAAACCCATGCTGTTTCTGGCATAGGAGTTGATGCATGTCCAGGTGTTCCAAAAGCTGATCTGTCACTATCCATTCAAGTACTCTGGCGAGTGGCAGGAGTATGGAGATCAGTCTATAGTTATTCTGTAGGGCCCTGTTTCCACTTTTGTGGACTGGCATTACAGCAGCCGATTTCCAAAGCTGATTTAATTGAGAGTGACAGAGGGACAGGTTGATTATGGTGGTCAGCTGTGAGCTGCTCCCATGATAGAGAGGGTTATAGCAGAAGCAGCTCAGCTAGTATGGAGCAGAAGACCAAGGTTCTGTTCCTGGTCTCCCGATACAGCAGTTTTTCTCCCTCACTGGAACTGTAATTTAATGGGCAGATTGGATGGGCCTTGTGGTCCTTTTCTGCTGTCAACTTCTATGTTTCTATGTCAGGGGGCTTAGAACTTCTTCAAGTGCCAGAGCAACAAATTTAAGTTCCAGGGTGTCTCCACTGTGCCTTGATTTGCTCCGTACCCTCTCAAGGTATTTTCTAGCCTCAGCAGTGGTGACTTCTTTAAGGTAAAAAAGCAGACAGTTCCCCATTGGGGATTGTTCACCTTCTGGTTCTTTCTGGATGGGAGGGTTGAAGTAGTCCACCGGGAGCACTCCACTTAGGTCTGTGAAACCATTATTTAGAGCGTTCACTATTTGGAGTGGTGCCACAGTGGGTACATTGTTGACCAGGAGCATGGATGGGGCTGTTTTATGGTCCTTGTGAGTTACATAACTGAAGTTGGGCCCAGAAAGACCTGCTGCATTTCCAGGAGTTGGAGAGATCTTCTTTATAGTAGGAGCATTTGACAAGGTGGATAGCCTTTGTGCACTCATTTCTAGCTTTTTTATATAGTTGAATATTGGCAGCTGTACCGTGTGCTTTTAACCAGAGCTAGTCTTGGACACTGAGTTGAAGCAGAAGGTCTGGCATTATCCAGGGGTTGCAAGGAACTTTGTTTTTTCTTGTTTTCAAGGGGGCATGTTTATCGCAGGCATCGTTGAATTTCATGATGAAGTGGTCCAGGGCAATGCTACCTTGTTTATTTCATGTAGGTCAGACCAGTCTAGACTGTTTAGGTCCACTTTGAGTTGTGGTATGTGCCCTTTGAGAAGTACATGGTTGGTTATGGACCTGGAAGGGGGCTTGATAAAGTTGTTTTGCCAGGTGCAAGTCACAGGTGAGTGTTCACTCAGGGAGTTGGGGAGGACAGTAGTGTTAGTGATGTGAGTAGATCTATTGCAGAGGATGCAGTCCAAAAGTGTGCTAGTACTTGTTTTGTAGTTGACCCTTGTTGGGGTTGCCACCATTTGGGAAAGTGGATAGAAGCTAGTGCATCTCTCAATTGATGATGAAGTCCCCGAGTAGAATAATCTTGGAGTTTAGGCATAGGGTGCTGATAAATTCCATTAGGTGGCTAGCTCCTGATAAAGTTGTTTTGGGTGGAATGTAGACTGAGGATTGTAAGCATCTTGTGAGCACCCAGCAGGAGTTTGGTGGTCAGGATTTACAGATTGGCACATCTGCTGGGGAGGGGAAGGATATGCCCCTGGAGAGAGTCCTTTATGTAGACTATGCAATCCCCGCCTTTCTTCAGGATATGGTCCTGCCTGAAAAGGGTGTAACCAGGCAGGGCGATTGCACAGTCTGGTATCTTAGGTGATAGTCATATTTTCATGACTGAGAGTCTGTTGGGGTTGTGTTTGGTGACCCATACTTTCAGGTTGTCCAGTTTGGGCAGCAGGCTGCAGATGTTTCAAGCAGCCAGAGTGAGCCCTGCAGATTTTTCTGGTGGCCTATTCTGAGTGTGAAGAGGGCCAGAGTTGGGATGCATATTATCCGATAGCAGTACTAATAGCAGTAGCAGGCAAGTAATGTGGTTCAGTAGGAGTTTGTAGCCTCTTGATTATTGTCTTTTCCTGGATCAAGTATTATAGAGGAGCTGTAGTGGGCAAGGAATACAGGGATATAAAAGACCAAGGAGGGATATTTAGACTGTTAGTCCTGGGGATATGGCCTGAGGTGCCCATTGGAAGACTATGGGTTTGTGCAAGAGTCCGGAGAAGTGATGATGCTATATGTATTGAGGACTGTCACCTGGAATTCTTTTTGAGTGGCAGGAGGCAGCTTGCAGCCCAGGGGCTCTGTTGGGGATATCAGTGAGAGGATGACAAGGCTCAGAAGAATCCCAGATTTCCATGACGTTGTTGTAGGTTCTATTACTGGTTTGTGCACAGGCTAAATAAAATGAGTCATGCCCAAACTAGTGCAAGATTTGCCACTCTAGAGAATGACAGTACTGCTCACAAGTAACGATTATGACCAATCATTAAGATTCCCTCTAGCAGTAGGTCCATATAAGGAGCAGATGAGAAAGTAGGCACAGTAAATTTCTTCTGTAGTCATGTGATCCCAGGAAGCTATATAAGAAACAGTTCAGATAGGGCAGACTGGTGGGGATTGGGTGGGGAGCCAGCATGCAGCACCACTGGATACAATAGACTGGTAGTCCTTGTCCGGTGTAGCTGAGTCAGGACTTCCCTGTGAGCTGGCAGGAGGCAGCAGCAGGCACTGAAGGCAACCATGCTACAGGGGCACCAGGCACCTTCTTGGAGCTGGCAGCATAGTCCTACAGTGGGAGCCAGTTCAACGCTTCCCTTCTACAAGGTGTACGGCAGTGGTAGTGGGGTGGTTGCACCCCAGTAGAGCCCAAGGTGGGCCTACTAGATCTGAAGAGGAAAGTGAGAAGAGGGAGAAATAAATAGCTGGTAGCTAAGAGTAGGTTGCGAGCAGCTGGGCATGGGCTTGGGGCAGATAGCTAGCTGGGGTCTGGAGATAACAGAACAGAAGAGGGATTAGGCTAAGTATGTGGAGGAGATGCGATGGGAGGGGGCTAGGAAAGGAGTTGGTTTTCAGGCAGCACCACATTCCGTGGACAGAGACCTGGTTAGTAGGGCAGAAGGCAGGAAGTGGAGAAGAGAGACTCTGGCTCAGATAGGAGGGGGATAAGACTGAAACAGCCAAGGCAGATGCAAGTCACGCTATGTACCATTAAGCTGCTGTCAGTGGGCCGGTATGGTTAGAGACAGAAGAGGGGCTGTTTAGAAGTGAAGATAGAGATAGAACTGCTGGGCTTCTTCTGGCGGTTAGAAAGTGAGACAGTATAACTTTTTACAGCAGTATCTAGTAATTAATTGCAAGGAGACTTACTGTAAGTCTAAGTAATCTTAGTACATTAATAGCAAGCTGATGTTTAGCTCTAACAGTCTGGGAGAGGGTTAACATTAGTTCAGAACACAGAAAATGTTCGGGCTAGTAAGCTATGGTCTAGGAGAGGATTGTAACAGAGACCACTAAGGAGCGGCAGTGAGGCCTGGGAACCAATCAGTTCAGTCCAGGTGGATGAGCAGGCCAATTAGCAGCCACAGGTGAGAAGCACCCAAAAGTCCAAGAAATTTTTAAAAAGGCACTGAGAGATCGTTACTGGGGTGCAGCACTGGTAGCCCTTGTCTGACGTAGCCAAGTCAGGGCTTCATCATGAGCTGATGGGAGGCGGTGGCACGTGCTGAGGGTGACGGTGCTACAGGAGCACCCAGTTGGCTTCTTGGAGCTGGCAGCATAGTCCTGCAGGTGGAACCAGTTCAAGGCTTCCCTTCTTCGCTGTGGACGGTAGCAGTAGCAGGGTGGCCACACCGCAGTAGCACTCAAGGTGGGACTACTAGATCTGAGGAAGGAAGTGAGAAGAGGGAGAAATAAATAGCTGGTAGCTAAGAGTGGGCTGGGAGCAGCTGGGAGTGAGCTGACAGCTGACAGCTAGCAGGGGGCTGGGGATAACAGAACAAAAGACGAATTAGGCTAAGTAGGTGGGAGGTCTGTAGGAGAAGTGAAGGGAGTGGGCTAAGAAAGAGGCTGGTTTTCAGGCAGCACTTCTTTCCATGGACAGAGGCCAGATTAGTAGGGTAGAAGGCAAGAGGTGGGGAGGAGAGGCTCTGATTCAGGAAGTAGGAGGATATCTCTGAATCAGCCGAGGCAGAGGAAAGTCAGGCTATGTGCCGCTAAGCTGCTATCATCAGGCCGGTACAGTTACAGGCAGAAGAGGGGCTGTTTAGAAGTGAAATTAGAGGTAGAGCTGCTGGGTGGCTCCCAGTGGTTAAAAAGTGAGACACAATCAGCAAAGATAGAACAGAAGATTAAAACTTCACTGAGCAGCTGTCACAAGGTGAGTTAGCTTTAAGAAAGGTACAGTATAACTTAATACAGCAGTATCTAGTAATCAATTGCAAGCAGACTTAACTCTAAGTAATCTTAGTACATTAATGGCAAGCAAACATTTAGCTCTAACAGTCTGGATGCGGGCTAACATTAGTTCAGTACACAGAAAATTTTCCGGCTAACAAGCCATGGTCTAGGAGAAGATTGTAGCAGAGACCAATTAGAAGTGGCCATGAGGCCAGGGAACCAATCAGTTCAGTCCAAGCGGACGAGTGGGCCAATTAGCAGCCACAAGCGTGAAGTGCCCAAAAGTCCTAGAAATTTAAAAAATGGTGCTGAGAGGTCATTACCTGGGGTGCAACACTGGTAGTCCTTGCCTGGGGTAGCCGAGTCAGGGCTTCTCTGTGAGCTAGCTGGAGGCAGCAGCAGGCGCTGAGGGAAGCTGTGCTACAGGAGCACCCGGTCGGCTTCTTGGAGCTGGTGGCATAGTCCTGCAGGGTGAGTCAGTTTAAGCCTTCCCTTTCTCGAGGTGGACAGTGGCAGTAGCAGGGTGGCTCACCACAGTAGCGTGCAAGGCGGGCCTACTAGATCTGGGGTGCAGCACTGGTAGTTCTTGTTGGGATAGCCAAGTCAGGGCTTCCCTGTGAGCTGGCAGGAGGCAGCAGCAGGTGCTGAGGGCAGCCGCACTACAGGAGCACCCGATCGGCTCCTTGGAGCTGGTGGCATAGTCTTGCAGGGGGAGCTGGTTCAAGGCTTCCCTTCCTCGAGGTGGACAGCAGTGGTAGTGAGGTAGGCACACCACAGTAGCACCCAAGGCGGGTCTACTAGATCTTTTTACCTTATGGTTGCTAAGTCTACAGAACAAAAGGGTGCAAAACAAGTGACTGGCACTAAGTAGTCTTTTTCAACCACTTAGCTATGGTCTCTTGTGATTGTTTATGGAGCTAGTGTTCATGAAACAGTTCAACAAGAATACTGTTAGTTTGCGTAATTTGCTTTCCCCAACCTTGCTGCATACTGCTAGGGCTGGTGAAGCAATAACATCTTTAGCATAACAGATAACTAGGAAGCAAACGTGTATTATTTTCTTCTGTTTGCATAGAAGGATTTTGTGGTTACCCTAAGGAGAAATAGGTATTTTTTGTAACGCCGACTACTTTAAAAACACCTTTTCAAAACAATAATCACACCATTGTTATTTGTTATGCTTCTATATAAAACATCCATCTGAAATGTTCAAAAAGTTATTTCAAGCAATGTTGTAAATATTCTGGGGAATACTCAAAGATGTGTGTCCTTTTTCTGGATGAAGGTGCGCTAAATCCACCCAGACTGTTAAACCACCTAAAAGAAGGTGTAACATCTGGACACAGTTTCTGCATGTTGAGCTCCGAACCTGATGCATGCATCAACATTTTGATGTATGCATCTTTATTTTGGTTGTAAATTAGGTAAAGTGTTACAAATGCATCAGAATGTTTGAAAAAGTGGTGCAAAACTCCTGATGCATTTACCATGATGCAGCTGTGTCAGAAAAAAAATTTCACAAGTGCAGTGTCCAGCATTTTGAAAATCCCACCCACTGAAACTACTTTTGCTACTCCATAAGAAGTCTGTATTAGTAGTATAGCAATGCACTGAAAGGGTATAGATATGCTATAACCATATCAACCTGACGTCAAGCATCATGTAAAAATAAATTCAGTTCAGTGCTGAAGTTAACTCTTTAAAAAAACTGGGTAGTGGAGCAGGATTTTCAAAAGTTATAAAATAGGCATAACTCCTAATTATGTAAATGTCAGGAACTGTCCTGGTCTGTATAGTTCATGTTCTGTTTTGGATCTCTTTTTCAAAGGTTGGACTTCTCTGCTGTATATTAAGCTGTTTTCGTTAATTTACAGTTTGGAAAGCAAATAGAAAACAGGAAAAGAATTCCCTTGAAGTCTGTTGGAATTTGTCTGAGGGCTATTTACATGTTACTGGGCAGAAGTTAAGAAGGAGGGTGGGGGGAGGACAGAGAAAAGTGAAGCGAGAAGGGAAAGACTAGGTAGTAGATCTGGCCAGGGATAGAGGAGTTGTTTTGGAAGGAGAGGAACAAAGAGGCTATACAAAGGCTGGAGATTGACAGCACAGCCTCATTGTTCTCCTTTCCATTGGGAATTCCCACCAGCCCACACTGAAGTCTGGGGTTTCTGGGGCTGAGGGTAGGTTGAGAAACTCTTAACCCTTTAAGGGAGTCACCTTATGGGTTGAGGATAAGAGTTTTTCTAGTTTTCCCCATTATATTTTTTCTGTTGTTTTTTGTTTTGTCTCCTCTAGCAAGATAGTGGTAGAGATACTGGTATAGGTTAGGATGTCACGTCATGTCAGTGTGAAGGCACAGTAGTCTAACAGGTAGAGTACAAAGGGGTTAATGATGGGAATATAGCACTGAAACGGATGAGTTCCTTCTGAAGCTGGCAGGAGGCAAGGCCCCCTACTGTATCCCTGTTGCTTGTCCTAATTTCTCTGATGTGTTCCAAAAACTTTCTTTTGCTTACCTGACAGTGCAACCCATGTAAATTTGTGGGCACGGACACACAAAATATAAATTACATTGTGTAACAGGAAATAAGCTGATTGATAGTAATTTTAATATTTAATTCAGAGTCCTAAAATTCCTTTCCAGACACAAACATTACAAGCCATATAATTTCCACAAGTAAAAAAAAAAAGGTTGGTTTAGGTGGCAACCACGTGGGATGCAAATTATTACTTGGAATCAAATGGTTGCACCCCATCAAGAGCACTGCCAGGAGTGCACCCCATCATTAGAGCACCATGTCCCGATGCAGCAGGCCCCTGTTATTGTGGAGGCTGCACCCCCCACACCCACCTTTCTACAGATTCCAACTATGGGGTGGGAGGACCTCGAGGAGGAGATGGCGAATTCAACTAACTGGCACCCTAATGATGGGCACACTCCCACCAGCACACAGATAGCCAGAAGGGTAATAACCCAACACACGTCAGCAACCCACCATTTTTTTTCTCCATTTTTTTTTAGGCAGTGTCTCTATTCAGCATTTTAACTTTATGTAAAGCTACACCTAAAACCTGATCTGAGTAACCCCTTCCTTTGAAGTGTGCATTCATTTCTGCTAACTTTAAATCAAAATCCTCCTCCTGCAAACAATTGCTTCACAAACATAAAAATTGACTATAAGGGATGGATGGTATCAAATGTGGGGGATGTGCACTTTGTGTGTGAAGCACCAAGTTATGTGCACTTGATTTTCTGTTTTTTTTTCCATTATGTGTTTTTCCTCCTTGGAGCCCTGGAAGGTGGCAGTGGTTCCTCCTTGCAGAGAGACTCACTCTAGAGCTTCCTTGCATCCCTATATCACTACCCTCAGATAATCTTCCCTGGATTACTACCCCCGGCAGGGCCAGAGAGGAGGGTGCAGGCTCCCTTCCCCAGAGACCCAAATCCAGACACCGTGGGGAAACCCCCCATTAATGGAGAAGCCATCACAGAACATACCAGGCTCCATTTTTTCCACTTTTCTCCCATTCCCCTTCCCTTACCAATGAGGCAATGTCGGTACATGCCGCCTGATCTGTACTGCCCTATAGTTACCACCAGAGGGAAGTCAACAAGTGGGTTGACAGGTTTCCCTTCCCCGAGAGAGGAGAGCAATCTTCTGGATGCTTGATCCTCTCTCAGCCCCTGCCGACCCCCAGTGACCCAAGCTCATTCCTGAGCTCAGGTCACTGGCATGGTGTGAGGTGTGATGTCCAGCGCCTCAACCCTCAGCACCACTGGGCTGGATATGCACTTGATTTTCTTTAATCTACAGTAGCAATCCTCTTCCTTGGCTTGGCCTTCAATGTTTTATCCAGAAATTCAATATTTTCATCAGCTATCTTACCTGTGAAAGACCCCTTCTGGCCATCTGTACACTGGCAGGAGTGTGCCAATCATTAGGGTGCCAGATGGCCAAATTCACCACCTCTCCAAGAGGTCTCCTCCTCCCCGGCCAGGTCTATTAAAAACAAGACGGCCATTATAGCCGATCTTGTTGGGTCATCTGACCTGGCGTGCATCACTGAGACTTGGCTGGATGAAAATGCTGGGCCAGTTTTAGCAGCAGCAGTTCCAGCCGGGGTACTCGGTGATACACCGCCCGAGGCAGGATCATAGGGGTGGGGGTGTTGCCATATGTTTTAAGTCAGAACTGGGCCTGGTGGAGGTACCGGTGGGAGTCACCAGATCCTTTGAGTGTATTCTGGGTGAGGGTGTGGGGTGCAGGATACTTCTCGTATACCGTCCACCAGGTGACGAGAATGTTTTCCTGCAGGAAGTCGCAGACTTCATTGTCGACCTGACATTGGGGTCCCCCAGATGGTTGGTTCTGGGGGACTTCAATGCTTGGGTCGATGAAGAACTCTCACGTTTTGGTCAAGACTTCCTCCAGTTAATGATATCACTGGGGCTTCACACAGGTTGTTTCCTCCTCGACCCTTATTGGTGGACACTCATTGGACCTGGTGTTCCTTCTGGGGATGGGGATATCTGACTTGGTGGTGGAACCGGTCGGATGGTCCGACCATCACTCCATTAGGTTCAGTTTTGAGGCCATCCCTATTAGGTCAGCCCCTTTGGAGATGGTCCGGTACCGCCCTTTAAGGGGTGTGTCCCTGGATGACCTGATGGTGGTACTGGACCAATCGGGCCTACCGATAGATTGCTCGGATCCAGGTGACCCGGTACATGCTTATAATAAGGCGGTGACAGGGGCCCTGGATTCTATTGCACCTGTTCACATTCATCCTCTCACTCTTCGCCCCAGGTCTCCCTGGTTTGATGAGACCGTGAGGGAGTTGAGGAGGGTTGGACGAAGGCTGGAGAGGCGTTGGCGGAAGTCCGGTCTGGATGATGACAAACTTAGTTTGATGGACCATTATATGGCCTATCAATCCGCAATCTCTCATAAGAAGGCAGAATTCCTGTCCAGAGAGATAGCGGCTGCACAGAATAGACCAGCTCAGCTCTTTCGGACTGTGGACAGACTGTGCAATCCAGTCTGTCTTCAGCCCAGAAGAGCTTTTTCTCCAGAACGGTGTGAGGAGTTTGCTCTCTTCTTTGCAGATAAGGTTGCCAAAATCAGATCGGACGTCCATTCTTCCCTCTCCAATGGGAGCGGTGATAGTCAGCAGGAGATGTCGAACACTCAGTTTGTATGGTCTGACTTCAGCCTCCCCACAATCGATGATATTGTGATGATCATCTGAGCGTTGCGACCGACCAACTGTGATTTGGACCCTGGCCCCACACGCCTTTTAGTGGATTGTGTGGATAAAATCAGCCTAGTCCTGGCTTTGATAGTCTGGAAGTCTTTGGAGAGGGGGATCTTTCCAGATCCCCTTAAAGAGGCTATAGTTAAGCCTCTATTAAAGAAGTCCTCCTTAGACCCAGATTGTCTAGCAAATTACAGACCAGTCTCTAACTTACCCGTGTGGGTAAAGTTATTGAGAAGGTGGTTGCAGTGCAGTTGGATGGTCATCTGACTAACAACAATATCTACGACTCTCTCCAGTCCGGATTTAGGAAAAGGCATAGTACCAAGACAGCACTTGTTTGGGTACTAAATGACCTCCTAATAGCGAGAGATCGGAGGACCTGTTCTATCTTGGTACTTCTCGATCTCTCTTCAGCATTTGACACTGTTGACCATGGTGTGCTGTTAGAGCGTTTGCGGTCCATCTGTGGATTATCTGATATGGTCCTCAGGTGGTTTCGATCCTAACTCGAGGGTAGGACTCAGAGGGTGGTGTCGGGAATTTTTTCCTCGGCATCAGTCTCCCTATCCTGTGGGGTATGGCAGGGTTCTATTCTAGTGCCTATGTTGTTCGCGGTGTATATGCTGCCATTGGGAGCGATTATTAGACGATACGGTTTGGGTTTTCATTGCTATGTAGATGATACCCAGCTGTATATGTCTTTTGTGCCCGGCCAGGATGCTGCCTTGTAGGCATTTAATAACTGCCTTGCCGAGATCCAAGACTGGATGAATGGGAGTTGGCTGAGTTTAAACCCGGAGAAAACTGAGGTGTTGGTCGTGGACAAGGGTCGCTGTGAGGCGGGTCTGCCGGATGGATCGCCCTCAGGCCTACGGCTTGGGGGCGTTCAGCTGACGACCTCAGATCAGGTGCGGAATCTTGGCGTATTAATTGACGGCACGCTTGACGCTTAAATCTCAGGTGTCAGCGGTCATCAAAACTTCCTTTTTCCATCTGAGGAACATCGCCAGGGTGAAGCACCTGGTTCCTCCAGAGGATCTTCCAACGTTGATTGACGCTTTCGTTACCTCCTGCCTTGACTATTGCAACTCTCTGTATCTAGGGCTATCAGGGGTTGAACTTCGCCATCTGCAGCTAGTGCAGAATGTGGCGGCCAGATTGTTGACTGGATCTTCCTGATCCAGCCATATAAGGCCTATGCTCTTCGGACTGCACTGGCTGCCAGTGTTTTGGCGAATCACCTTCAAGGTCGGTTTGCTGACCTATAAAGCCCTACATGATCAGGGACCTACTTACCTGAAAGAGCTCCTGTGCCCTTACTGTCCTTCCTGCCCCCTCCGATCCACTGACGAGGGATTGCTAGAGATTCTCAGGGTTTGTTTGAAAACTTCAGGGGCGAGATCATTTAGTTTTATGGCTCTGACCCTGTGGAATGCTCTACCTCGTCAGGTGCGAAATTTCCCGACTGTCCTAAGCTTTAAAGGAGCTTTGAAGACACACCTTTTTAGTATAGCTTTTAATGATATATGTTAGTTTTAAACTTGGTTTATTTATTGTTTTATGAAATTGTACAGGCGCTTTGGTTTTGAGAAAAGTGCCTTTTAAAAATAAAGATTGATTGAGTGATTGATTGATTGATTTGGAATCTATTGAAAGGAGGGGGCATGGGGCAGCCCCCCAAATGAGGGTGTGGGGGTGCAGCCCCCCTGCAAAAACACTGGGCAAGTGGCATCGGGATATGTTACCCCAATGACAGGGTGCACTCCCAGTGGCACTCCAGATGGGTGGAATCATGAGTACATCATCAATAAATAAGTGACACTGCACCACCTGCCCATAGTAGTTGTTTTCTGCATCATTAAAGACACAAAGTGTTCCAACCAGCCCATGTATAAATTTGCAAATGAAGGGGTCATGGTGGCCCCCTTTGCTTTTCCTTGTAGCTGTAAAAAATCTCTGCACAGAAACTAAAAAATAAATGATGTTTTAATATGAAGCTTGCAGCCTCAATCAAAAAATAGGCAGGTGGTGTATAGCCCTGACTTTATCTTTGTACGAAATAATCCATAGCTCTAAGTCTCATATCATGTAGTATACTGGTATATAGGGAGGTGACGTTTAGGCCAATCCACAAAAATTCAGGTTGCCAAATCACATTCCAAAGCTTACACATCAAATGAGTTGAATCTTGGGTGTAGAATTTCAGGTTCACAATAATATGCTGCAGAAAATAATCCCAAAACCTATTTAAATTCTCAGTCAGTGACCCGACACCCAATATGATTGGTCTCCCATGTGGATTCAAAGTGTCTTTGTGTAGCTTTGGAATGTGATAAAATGTGGCCCGAACTGGATGTTTAATTTTTAGAAATTCAGCTTCCTGTTGTGTGATAGTACCACTACTCAATGTACTGTCAACCAATTCATACAGCTCAATTTTAAATTTCCTTACTGGGGTTTGGTTTAATCTTGAATATGCTGAACTGTCATCCAACAGTCTGTTATCTTCTTCTCTATAGTCTTCTCTATTTAAAATAACCACATTTCCTCCTTTGTCTGTTTCACTTATGACAACATTTTTCCTTCTTTTTTTAATTCTTGTTGTTAGTAAAAAACACATGGCTGTAGCCTTTTCTTCCAAACCTTGCATATGTCTCTTCATTTCAGGTAAAGAAGATAAGGGCCCTACTCAGAAAAATGGTTAGCTATTGATGTGAATGATAGATCAGGGTCTGCAAATTAGGGGATTTTGAAAACCTATGTCCAGATGCAATTTTCTATTGTATACACATTTGGACATAAGAGTAAGTTGCCTATATGCCTAATTTTTAAAGCTTCGGCACATTTAAATCCAGTTTGCAAAACTCTGACTTAGTTATGTCCAATCTGCAAACTACAGATAGTAATGTTCCTAAACCATATTATCAGAGCAATGGTCTTTCAATTACATCTATAACTACGATTTTTATCCAAAATTATGTAAAGTACTATACAATAAAGCAGCTTAATATACTGCAGATATGCTTAACATTTGAAAATGACTCCAGTAAGATAGACATGGGTCATGAAATAGCAGGGCAGTTCCTGGCATTGACGTAACATACACTTGCATACGTTGTCTGACTTTTGAAACTCCTGCCTCATCTGAACTCTGCAAAGTGCATAACTAAGCCAGAGTTTTGAAACATTGCACCCATGCACTAACATTGAAAACTGGACCGAGGTGATTTACTCTTACTGTATGTCCAGATTTAAACAAAATAGAACATTTTATCAATAAATTGGAAAAAGATATTCAAAGGGCTCACCCAATGCACGAATGTATGATCTGCTGTTCATTGAAGCAGCTTGAATGCATCATTTAGTTCTGCAGGCAGTTTTGGTATATGTGGTCTATTTATGACCACTAGCCCTGCTACATGACACATTCTGGAGGTGACTTACTATCACTGTTAAAAGAGACAGCTGTTATAACAGTAGTACATCACCTTTTTTATGGTCTAGCCGTTACCAGGGTCCATCCAATCACGGACATGTAGGACTGGGGGAGTGGGGTGACATAAACAGATACAAACACGGGTGCTATAGTGGATGTGTAGACATAATAGTGTACTAAATGATACATTCAGTTTGTATTCCCCTTCCCCGAGTCACACCTGGAAATGAGCCTCAGCTTAGTGTGCCTCTCCTGGTTACCACATTTTAAATAAAATAAATAAATAAATAGTGGATGACACCATGCAATACAACTGTACTGTACTGCATTGAATGACACATGCATGCAACAGACAGAGCTGCAAAGATCAAGTATGTTAGGGGTTGAAACAGCTATGCCATGTCCATTCACTGTCAATGGCTGGAGCCCTACAGAGCAACAGATGATACCAGTATATACAGATGTAAAGTATTCCATTCCCACTTAGGTGTAGGTTGTGGAATGATGTAGTATACTGGATATTGCGGGGGAGACAACAAATATGGAGTGGTAGCTTGTTGCTCTGCTGTACAGTTATGTTTGGTACCCCATGTGATGCATAGCTACAGTGCATATTGAAAGGGTACATTGTGCATGGATACAGAACCTTTCCATCAAATGTACAGCTGGCAATAGGTGCATATGATACATCCAGTTTTTATACCCCTTGTACCAGTAGCAGTGTTTTGTACCCTCTGCTGATGACGGTAAGTGATAGCAGAGCTAAGTGAGGTAGGGGATCAAGGCAAAATTGCCCTAATGCCATGCAGTACAGAGGAGTCATCTCTGAAAGAAAGTCGTGATTTGAAGTTTATGCTAGCGCACTCTACATGTGTCAGGAGGAGACAGGATTGCACAGCTGGGTTTGGGGGTAGGGTTGTTCATAATCCTGCCTGGACTAAGAATTCAGATCAGAGCAAGTCTTCCACAGCTTCTGCAAATTTGTGCCGCTGATTAGAATTGATACATGTAGGTTACAAGACTGAAAATCAAGCCAATCAGCATTTAAAATCCCCCAGCATTTATTTAAAAAGTCTAACTCTTAAACCATTATGGCTAGAAACTTATTCTTTTTCAAAACGAGATCTTGAAGTCAGGTTGCATCTTACTGATACACTTGTAATGCATCAATATACTGGAAATGAACTGTATCAGTATGCTAATAATGCACTTATACTATAACAACAAGAAAACAACAAAAAAAACAACATTAAAAAAGAAAAACAGAATTTTTAATCATTTTGAGATTTTATTATACCAATGACTAATGACAAATTCCTTTACATAGTGGCCCAGATATTCAAAAGGGTTGCACATGGCACAACAGTGCTGCGCCATGCACAACCCACTGATGCACCCCAGCACGATATTCAAAAGGGAAACGTGCGCTGCACAAATCCCGATGCGCCGGATCACATCAGTAATGTATGCAGGCACAGGTGGGGGGGCGTGCCCATGCATAACCTGCACAGCCCGATATTCAGCCCGCGATGTGCAGAGCCATGCATGCGCAACCCCTACCTCTGCCAGCACAATGTTAAGCCAAAAAAAGGAACAACTGATGGCCACCCACAGGTGAGCTGCCACACTGCAGGGCGCAACATGGAAGCTGCCACCTGTGGGTGGCCACCAGAGTTCCGGCTTCACCTGGTGGCGCCGCCCCCATGCCTGATCTCGGGCATCTGTAAAAAACAATGTCCTATATCCCTGGTGGTCCAGTGGACCACTCTCTGCCCAATCGCGGGCATCTGTAAAAAACAACGTCCTATATCCCTGGCGGTCTAGGGTACCCCCTCCCCACCTGCCCACTGAGCCCCACCACCCTGCTCCCCCCCGGTCAGCCTTCAGGTGACAACACCCCACCCGCATACCACCCGCCGCCCACCGACTGACACCTCTATAGTGCTGCACACCCATTGGTTCACACAGCATGAACCAATGGGCATGCAGCCCCTACTGTAGTACACATTCCAGATATGTGAATGATTCATTCACATATCTGGAATCTGTAGTGCGGTAGGGGCTGAACGCCTATTGGCTCATGCTGTGAACCAATAGGCATGCAGCCCTACAGAGGTGTCAGTCGGCAGGCGGCGGGGTGACAGGCAGGTGGGGTGCTGCTGCCCGCAGGCTGACCAGGGGGGAGCAGGGTGGTGGGGCTCAGTGGGCAGGTGGGGAGGGGGGGTACCCTACACCACCAGGGATATAGGATGTTGTTTTTTTACAGATGCCTGCGATCAGGCAGAGAGCAGTCCACTGGACCACCAGGGATATAGGACATTTTTCTTCCAGATGCCTGAGATCGGGCAGAGAGTGGTCCACTGGACCACCAGGGATATAGGACATTTTTCTTACAGATGCCTGAGATCGGGCAGAGAGCGGTCCACTGGACCACCAGGGATATAGGACAATGATCTTTCTTTAAACAAATGCCCATGATCGGGCTGCAGGGGGCGTCAGTCCCCAATGGCTGCTGCCTGGCAGGGCGCCAGGTGCAAATTGTCGGGGATCGGTGCACCTGCATGCAAATGGGGCCATAATGACATGCAAATGGCCCCATGTGTGCCTTGCATACATTATGGCTCCATTTGCATGTCAACTTTTGAATATCATGGTTGCTGTGCATGGCACAATGGAACTTGCGCTAGCGCATCTCCATGCTCCACTCTGGCCACTTGCGCTGGTGCAGTGTCACTGTGCCATGCACACTGGGGGTGGCCAGGGTGCAATATTCAAAGCTGCTGAGCCATGGTACAGCTCCTTTGAATATCGCTTAGTCCACACCCCTGCACAGCCAAGTTGAGCTGCGTCCAAGCTTGTGCCACAGCCGGGTGCAGTTTGAATATCTGGGCCTGTATGTGCACATACAGTATATACATGCAGATTGTAATAATGCACAGGTAACACGCTTTTTTGTTGCCTGGAAATGTAGTTTATTAAAAACAACTTTTTCAGAACATAAAGAATAACATGAAACCTTGAGCACACACTTAGCTGTGATTACAGCTGTGATAATCAGAGCTGCGTACTCAAACAGTGCTGTATTTTTCCTTTTAAAATCACTCAGTCATCACCCACACTGTCAAATATAATGCAAAATACAAAAATAAAAAGAATCTGTATAATGAAAAATGAAAGACATCATATAGAGAAGAAATCACTGGTAAAAACACCTCATGGATGCTGTGACATAACTTTGCTCTTCTGCCAAAATATGTCACAGCACCCCAAAGGTGTGTGAACAGGCTTGTCCATAACAATTTAGTATTAGTTATTCCCTATATATAATTTGATTATATAATGAACATAGAAAGAATGGGTATATATTATACATTAGATGATACTAGTGGTATGAACAGAACTTTACATCAAGGAAAACACATCCTGTTTTCTTAGTTTATATAGCACATACCAGCTTTCAAAGGGCTTAAGCTTTTTTTGTTCCACAAAGGTTTTTTCCTCCTCATCAGACTGGGTTGGCTAACAGCCTTGTTAATGTGTCCTGCAGTCATCCATACTTCTCTTCAGGTCTGCAAGCTTGTACCCCTGTGGATTTCCCCTTTCAGTGGAGCAGGAGGGTGTGTGCCATCCTCCACATTGACAGGCATATCCAGTTCAGTTCCAGGATCAGAGTGGTAGGGTGGACCACAGGGACACAGGCAGTGCTTCACAAAGCACAGGCCCCCATATTTTCCACTTTTCTGTGTTTCTTCTCCATGCATCAGTGCCAATGCATGCTCATGAAGGAGCACTCATCCTGCATAATCAAAGCCCCTTCCCTTTGAGTCATTCATGCCTGCACTATCACTGGGCCACTACCTGGTGGCACTCATGCATCTCCACTCCCAAGAGAGGAGATTTGTCCTTGGAATACTTGAGCCTCTCTCACTGTTCCAACTCCCAGCAACCCTTGCTTGTTCACTAACATGGGTCATAAATGTGGCAGGAGGTAATGTGTATAATGACTCAGTCCTCCAGGCTACCAGGCCAGCAGGGTTTAAGATTTTTAATGGAAAACAAATCTGATCACCCTATACAGTACCTAGAGTTACAAATTTGGTTCAAGACAAATTTTCAGAAGCAGGCCTGCAGGTGCACTTGTAGTACTACGGCTTGTGATGCTGCTGGCCTGGGACAGGAAAGAATCCTGATGTGCCAGGGGCAGCGGGGATAAAGCATCTAATGAACTGATTTTTCTTTTTCCAGGGTGGCAGAGTTGTGGAACCCTTTATTCACCTGACCCACGGCTATGGCTATGGTTAAGGGAGTTTAGAACCACACACACACTACAGGAGTGGAGTGGGGAGCATCTCCATGGAGTGTCCTGGAGCATGCACTGTGGCACACTGTTAGAATTGCATGTCAACTCTACTGAGCAACCAAGTAAAGTAGAAAGCAACCAGCTGAAGGTAGGGAGATGATGATGCTTTAGCCCCCCCCCCCCATGTCTGCTCCGATTCTGACCTTCCTGCACCTGGACCCCACTGAGTTTCATCTCTGCCAGAAGAAAATGAACTGAATGGGGCAGTCATTTAGGGGCATAAGGCAACACTATTCCAGTGTGTAAACTGGGAGGGCCCAACTCTGGTGAGTTGCAGGTGAACAAAACAAAATAATAGAGCTGCACAGGAATACAAATAGGGCAGCCAGTTTTATAAGTTTGAGGAGAAAACTGAAAAACAGGCTCACCAGATGCATATTGACTCCAGCAAAGCATCTCTTGAGAAAGCCCATGTGTGTGAAACATTGGGACAGCCTGCCTGTTTGCTGAGTGTTTTGTCTGTCTGAAGCTGCTGATTCAATAAGGTTTCTGCTTTTAACTCATCTTTGCTGGAGTTAATATGTGTCTGCTGAGCGGCACTAGTTTTCATTTTTTTATCCATGAGTTCTGGGTAGCCTGAGCCTGGCATTAGATAAGGAAGATTTCTGGATGATATGAGGAGGTGCAGAGATGCCACAAGGGTCGAAGGATGCCCTTTCCCAAGATTAAATTAACAAATTAAAAAAAGACAATTTTTGATAATTTTGTACCTTGAGTGTTCAACTTCTCTTTGACTGAATCTTTTTTTATTTTGGTGCTGTGAATTAAAGTGCAACCTTTTCCAAGCTAAGCAAACCAGACAGACCAGACCAAACACTGAATTTTAAAATAAAAAGAAAGACTCAAGCTGATGTGTCCCAAAGTCCAATTTGACTTCCAAAACCATCAAGTAGAAAAAAAGAAACACAAAACAAAATCTCCACCACTCCATCCCATAAACTGTTTTAAGTGGAGCATTCAAAAGAGGAGTTTTAACTGAGCAACAAAGTTATTATAGGTTTCTTCCATCATGGATCAGAAATAGGAGGAAAGCTTTTGGGAGCTTTAGCGCTATCAAAACTTTGTGACTGCACAGATTGGGTAAGGGTTGGGTTACAGTGTAGGGCTCTTAATAGTTGGTTTCTAGTGAGGGAAAAGGCTGGAAAGTGACATGTTACAAATAAGATATGGGAGGACGGAGGGGGCACTCGAGATAACCATGAAAGGTGATCTTAGCGCTAGCTCTAAGGGGGGGGGGGTGGCTGCTAACTGTTTGTAAATATCAGAGGGGCCAAGTATTACACACTATCAGCACTTTTTGTATCATAATATTTCTTGTTGAATCCCTGTATTTTATGATTGCTTACCCTCACTAAAGTTCATTGATGTTGCTGGTTATTTTATGTGCTTCTTTTCTAAGTGGAACAGAAATCCATGCTAATGGTGTAATTTTACACAACTTTGTTTAGTTTCAAATTCTTAAACAACTCTTGTTACATACTTCCTGAACATTAGGAACACCCACAAACAGTACAGGTAATCATAACACAATAGTTCCCAAGGTCAGGAAAGATATGGTAGGAGCTGATTAATGGCAGTAAACAAACATGGTTTTGTTTGGTAACATCAGTACAGTGGACAGACTGTTTTTAACTTTTAAAATGAAAAAAGGAATCAGAATCAATCTACCATCTGAATCAACAATCTCTAGAGAATGTGAGCAATCATAACATGTGTTTTGTTTGCAGAGACACTTTGAGGTCTAAGAGGGTTGACAGTGTCCCTTTAGCATTCAGTGAATAGTTACCTGACAAGCATCTGTTTTTTCATAAAAGTGAAAAATGAAGAAGCAGTGTAACTAGAATAGGCTCATACATCTGCACAATAGCATCTTAATAGGGTTTCATCTGAGATGGGTCAGTGGAGGCCATATGGAACAAGGCCACTTAGATATGAAAAATTATTACAGATTTGATCCTATTTTCAAATGAAACAGGATTAAATGTTGTTTACACAAATTGTATGAGGTTTTACAGTGTGCATTTTGTAGCCACGGTATCCATGCCATGCTAGAAACGCAATTTGGCACATTGCTCTTCCAAATTATGACCTGTAAATACTGCAGTTTTGGAGCATAACATATCAGCAGTTCTGAAGTTAGAAAGAGGAAACTCAGTGATATCGAATACAGCTACAAGTTTTGTCCTTTTGTTGCATGTAATATGACTGTGTACACAAAAGCAATTAAGAAAGTGTAAAGAGTCAGTTGAGGATAACTTCATGAGCAACCAAGGAATAGGGGCAATAATAAGATGTTTTAAGCAAATTGGGGGAAAATGGTCAGTAACAGGGAATGTTGGCCAGCTGCAGATATAGGGACTGGAAAGCTAATGTTAGTGTATGATGGAGACATTGCATTAAAGTTTTATTTATTTATATAAAAATTTATGACAGGGAAATGCATGATGAGTCTAGGCTTGGTTTCAGGTACAACTCAGGAGGAGGGGGTACAATAGGGGCTACAGGTAAAAATTAAAAACACAGAAATAACAGAATACAATGGGTGCAATTTTCAAATGCTCTGAATAAGTGTGCAGACCTATCTGGGTACATCTGCTTAAATTGCAGACAAAACCTAGACAACCTCAAAAGTGCTCTGCATCTACTGCTATTTATGGCACAGCAGGCATAAGTTGCATCAAAAAAGTGATGAATGCTTCACTTTCTGATGTCAGCTGCTACAGATCATGGAAACTATTGCAAAACTAATGAAGCTTTAAGACAAACTCTGGTCAGAGTCACTACAGCTGCTAATGCATTAACCTGATAAGGGTGTTTCATGGACTTAAATGTAAAGGTGAATTGCTGTAGTCAACTTTCTGTGTAAATTTTATTTTTGGTAAAGTTAGATCATTTATTGGGTTGATCCTGTGTTTCCCATGTGTTGAGTGTATCTTGTACTATGTGGGGAAGGAGCAGGAGCTCCACAACAAGGCCTTCAAGTTATGGTAGCAGAAATGGTACAGAGAGGAAATGTATGGCTACAATGGGGACTGAGAGCCAACCTGGAAGGATAAGAGCCTATACCAAGTTGATGGCCAGCTTCCATTAAGGAGGGAACTATAGTCCTCAGTGCACAGTTGAAATGTTACTTCGATGGACATTTAAAGTAGCTGAGAGGGGTGATGGAAGAAATGGGGGAGGCAGAAAGTGGGACTCTACAGGCTGAGATAGAGAGTAGGGAGATCACAAATGGGGTTAGCAAAGGAACAGTCAAAGAGGCTAGGTGAGGAATGAGGAAGAATTGGAAAAAGGAGAAAGTGACAAGAAGAAAGCTGATGGATGTCAACATGTTGCAAGATCTGCATCAGAAGCCCTGTGAGAGGAAACTGAAAAAGTTCAATATGTACACCCTGGAGGAGAGAAGGAGGAGTTGGGATATTACGGAGCCCTTATAGGGGTTAATAAGGTAAAGAAGTGAGTTATGTTTCAGAGAAAAAGGTGCTGTAGAAGAAGGGGTCATAATATGAAGCTGGGAGGAGGTAGATTCAGGAGAAATATGAGGAAGTACATCTTACAGAGTGAGTCAGAGACAAAGTCTCAAAAACATTGTAGCACAGCATAACAAATAATTCCCTGGTTCTGTTTGCATAAACACCAAAGATGCTTACTTTAGTACAGCCTTCCTTTATTAAGTGTAAAACAGGTGCAAGGATAAATAAACATCCCATAGATAAAGTGCAGTGCAAACTATAAGCGGACAAAATCAAACAAACTTAACCGCTGACACCAGCATGGTGTTCCCGTGAGGGGTACAGGCAGCTTGCAGACCAGCATCCGTCCCGAAGGGGCATGCACAACATGCTGATATTTCGGTGTTAGCCCTTCATCAGTGCTGATTGGCACACATATAAGGCTTCATTTAAATAGCAATGCATTTGCTTCTTTCTAGAGCCCATGTGATGACAGCTAGATGGAGATCACACATTTAAAGTGCAAGCAAGTTTATCAAAAAAGTGAAAAACAAACAAAGTAAGGTGCAATAAACATCTACTAGTAAAATGCCTATTTCAATAAGTGAATAAATAGCCAGTGAAAACATGTATGAATACATTAGAATACATTGACAAAACACAACATACTAGTACATGAATAGTCAGAAATGGTACGTTATATAAGGACTTTGCTTCTGAGTCAGTTGCATTTCTCAATTCTGTTGCAGATACCAGTATTAAAGATAGCAGTTCATAGGAATTTCCTCATTTACTCCATATGGATTCAAGGTATTTAAAGTAAAAATCCAGAATGTTTCTCATTGGGATAATGTATTCCCCAGATTTCCCTCACGAGGTTCCGGTGGGCTTTTTTCGTTGTGGACACTGTAAATTTTGCAGCATTATGGATCAGACCAAATGTTTTTCTACAGTTAATGTCAAAAGGCAGTTTGATGTGAGACAGTTTATTAACTGTTCTTCAGTAGGGGTAGTATATTTGGCGACATGCACTTATGGTGCCTTTTATATTGGTAAAACCTCAAGGGCACTTAAATTAAGGGTGTGTGAGCATACTAGTGATATTAGATGTCGAACGAAAGAAATGCTTTAGTGCAACATTTACAGCGGCATTGTTATGATGCCAAACATACATTTTCTTTTGTGGCATTGAGAGGGTCAATATTGGTCCATGTGGTGGTGATTTGGAAAATAAAATCTTATGCAAAGAGTCTTTCTGGATATATACATTAAATGCTTTAGTATATCCAGGACTAAATGATACTTTGATATTGCTCCTTTTGAGGTCTAGATATACTAAGTAAAATGATTTTGAGGTTTGATGTAGATATATAGTTTTTTGATATTCTTAGATACTTATTATTTCTTTTTTCTCCCCTTTTTTAGGATGGAGTCCCTTCATCGTCATTATTACATACATTTTTCTATACAATATATTATTATTGATTAAAAATTTATGAAATATATATACATAGCATTTTTGCATTATTGTATAGTATATTAATAATGACTTTTTGATATATGCCCTAAAATAGATTACTGTAATTTGTTGTATTTTACATGTTTATTATCTTTTTTTCACATTCGTTCTAACACTTTTTTATGATGTTGTATTTTTGGTTCTGTTTGGGTGCACTGTCACTTTAAACTGCGCATTATATATTATGGGTTCTTGTTAGTTCTGAATGAGTCCCTGAGGAGGCGCTTTTGGCGGAAACCGGTCGTGCGTTTTTGTTGTCTGGAGCTGTTGTTGCCTTGCATGGCGCTACTGTATTTTACATCTTTTGCCATCCATTTTGTAAGTTACAATACAGTTCTATTATTGTGAAGTGTTGGTGCCGTGTTTTTCTTTTCTTTGCAATATTGTTTCACTACACTGGCACGACTTGAATTGGAGCTGCTACTTTTGTGATTGTGACTTTTTCAATTGCCACAAATTTTAATCCTATTGGTGAAGCATGGTGCTGTTGTTCATAATGTCTAGCTACTGAACTACTTTGGACTCTGTTTCCGATTGTGGATTTATGTTCACAAATTCTTTTTTGTTTCAATGTTCTTTGTGTCTGTCCCATATATCCCAAACTGCATGGGCAAAGTAACAAATAAATTACATTTGTACTGGAACAGTTCATAAATTAGTTAATTTGAAATATTTTGCCAGTGCATGGATGTTTAAAATTAGTACTGTAGCAAGTGTTGCTGCACTGCACACAGTATCCACACCTATAGCTTCCTTTGGGGGGTAACCAGGTTTGTCTCTCTTCCAGTGGTGTGTATTGGCTCAGCACTAGTTCATCTTTCAAGTTTCTTCATTTCTTATACGTAATCCTCAGGTTTTCATATGATGCTCCTCTAAAGGCTTTGTCTTTCTTTACAATATCCCAATGTGTCCTTATAATATTGGATACTGCATTCACCTAATTACAGAATGTCAGAACACATGTAATGGGCTGTTCATCATTACCTTTTACTTTTGGCTGTAATAATCTGCCTCGTTCACTTTGATCTGCTCTTTGTATAACCTTATTAATACACCAGTGCGGATAGCCTCTATCTAGGAAACATTTAGCCGCTACTCCCTTCTGCTTATTGTAGTCTTCATCTGTACTGCACAGTCTTTTAGCCCATAACATCTGCTCTACTGGAATATTATTGACTAGTGACCTTGAATGTGCACTATCATGACACAATATTGTAATTTTTTCTAAAGGTTTCCAATAGATAGTTGACTCAAGATGCTTGCCATTTTTAAAAAGTGTCAGATCTAGAAAGTTGATAAAGTCAGTGTCCATAGTCACCACGAACTTTAAATTTGCATCTGTAGTATTGATGTATTCCAGAAACAACTTTAAATCATTTTCTGTCACTTCTCACAACACACACTCATCAATAAATCATCTCCATTACAGATCATTTTAATAAAGAGCATATTTGTATACACATATTCTTGTTCCTATTTTCCAACATATAGGTTCGCAAGAATAGGTGCAAATATTATTCTCATTGCTGTTCTGCAGCATTGCTGATTGAACTTATTTTTATAAGGTCCCTTTGACCTCAGGCTCTTTGCATATGCGGACAATATCCTCCTTCATCTCTCTGATCCTGTTACTTCTATCCCAGCAGTATTGGCTCTTATCCAAGATTTTGGTAAATTTTCCAGTTATTGACTTAATTTAGACAAGATGGTGGTCAGGCTGCTAAACTACAAAGTACTTACTGTAAATCAAATATTACAGATATACATCTTACTTGGGTTACCTGATTTAATTACTTGGGGATAACGCTTGCCCCAAATTATACCCAGTTGAAGAAATTGAACCTGGATGATCTTTTGGTTGCTGTTCAGCAGGATTTGGAAAGATAGTCCCCCCCTTTATCTATCCCTTCGAAGAAGAGTGTAATCAAAATGAATGTCCTTCCCAAATTATTTTACCCATCCACATGTTAAATCTTTTCCTCCCTCTTAACTGGTTTAACTTGTTTAAGAGGGCCCTTCACATTAGATCTACCTTCGTTTGGCAAGGGAAACCCTCTAGACAGTCCTATGTTCATCTAGAAGTGCTGAAACAGTACGGTGGTCTCAAATTAACTAATTTCTTTTTATATTACTTGGCTAGCAAAATTGCCAACTATGCCAGATGGCCTGTATCCCACCAGCACAAGGAGATCCCAGTTACATCCTAGTGTGGTTACAGAATGAAAGGACCCTTACTGAAAACTCGGCTCTCTCCCCTGATAGCCTCTTCTTTGTTTCTCCTAAATGCTTGCTGCAGTAGCTCCATAATATGGTTACAGTATTTTCTTATCACTGAGGATACATGCTCAGCTATGTTGGGCTCTACAACATGATAACATCACAGATATTTTTCAGCCATTATGTAACAATCCCAAAAGCTATGGGATGGATGATATCTCCTGAAGGAATTCCCCAGTTGGAGGGTAAGAGAGAGAAGGATCTTTTATCTGATGGTCTGCTTGGTATCAGCCAGGACATATTGGCTAAACTTAATTTACCACTTAGATCTATATTTAAGGTTTATCAGCTTCAGCATTTATTGATCAGCTGGTTTGGCATGACTCTGTGGTCTAATATATAGGAGGAGTTATACCACATGCTTTATTCCTTAGCCTGGCAACCTCATTCGGTATCTCAAATTGTCCTCAATCTGTTTCCTAGACTTTTCCAATTCTGGTCATCCAGTTTCCCCATCAACAGTTTTGATTGGGCCCGCATCTGGACTAACCTTTATTTATATACCACCAATGATAAGCATCATATTACTCAGTTCTATATTCTACATAATATTTGCTTTACTCCATCCAAACAAGCTGCAATGGGTAAGTTACCTTCTTCCTAATGTACTAGGTGTGGACAAGATTCTGGATTTCTGTGCCACATTTTGTGAGATTTTTCCAAAATTACTCCTCTCTGGGAAAACATCAGGCAGAGAGCAAACCCACTTTTGGGTATTGATAGTTATTTTACTCCCAAAGTTTGTATTATAGGTGACTATTCAGAAATTGTGGTCTGAGAGCAGAGGCACTACATGTCCATTAACTCATTATCCATGTATAAGTAGCCGGTACCTAAGTGAGAACCATGTCCACCTTGTCTACAAAGGCACTGTGCCCCTACGGCCGACCAAATTGGATTATCTTCCTGATCTTCCTCTCACTACTCTGGGGTATAAATGTAATCTCTCTGTCAGTGCGCCTCAAGACTCCCAGAACTACCCCCTCAGCCACTGATTTCAGGTTCTCTAACCTAATGATCACAGACTGAAGACCAAAACCCTCCTGCGAACACCTGCTCCTCCACAAAGGCTGCACTTACAAATTACTGTCTTCCCTCAGAATCAAATGGATGCGATGCAAGAATGCTCCAGTCCTCATTAGCACACCGCTTTTGTACTTTGCATCACTCCTGATAATACTCTCTGGTGACATTGAACTGAATCCTGGCCCGCCCAGCAGTGGGGCACCCCCGGCAGGATCTTCCAATAAATCCAAGGAATTTTACATAGTGCACATGAACATCAGAAGCCTCGTTAATCATCTGCCTGAAGTCGAAGCATGGCTCAAGGCACATGATCCCGACATACTCTGCCTGTCGGAAACCTGGCTGAAACCTGGAACCCCCAATACCCTCTGCACCATACCTGGCTACTCTATCATTCAATGGGACAGACCTGGGTCGAAGAAAGGTGGAGGAGTTGCCGTCTACCACAAATCCTACCTGAACGTTAGCATACTCAGTGACTCAAACCCCCATACAATGAGTGAATCATTGCATGCGCTCCTGTCTCTTGGCTCAAAAAAATTCCACATAATCTGTGTCTATAACCCTCCCTCTGGGGGAGTAAAAGGACTCCAGGAGACACTCCAGCTCACCCTAAAACGAGTCAAAAAAAATGAAGCTATCGTCCTTGGGGATGTCAACTTGAACTGGCTAGGCCCCTCTCAAAATTCCCTGGCTTCACTAGTTCAAGGCCTAAACTTCCACCAACAAATTGATGGAAAACACCAGACTGTCTGGGCTGCAGTCTGTACGCTTATTGGCTGGATTCTGACAAACAGACCTGAACATATTATTTGCTCTGGGGTCATGGCAGATACCATCACTGATCACTCACCTATCTACTGCCAGTGGCGCCCAGGCAGCCACCCCCCACCTCGGCAGGTCACGCTTCACTAATTTTGCAAGCCTGGACACAGAATCCTTCCTCTGGGACATCTCTAACATTGACTGGTCGGATATATAACGACGAGAATGTAGAGGCTGCCCTGAACATATTTTTACAGCTTTTTCTCCCATTACAAAATAAGCACGCCCCAAAAACCACGCGAAGAGTCAGGGGTAAACAAACCAGATGGCTACATAAAGACCTCCTTAAACAACTAAGTCATAGGGACAAGCTCTGGGCATCCTACAAAAGCTCTCATTCAATCAGGGACTACACAATCTACAGGCAAGAAAGAAATTCTTGCAGGAAAAACATAAGGCTGGCGAAAAGTGTGTACCATCAGAACCTGCTAAAGAACTCAGCCCACGACCCCCATAAATTTTGGGGGCACATAAAAACATTCCTGGGGACACTCTCAATCAGTTACACCATCTGACATGGTTATAGATGGCGCCCATTGTAACAACCCCATCACCATTGCAAATGCCTTTAACAGCCTATTCTCTGACCTCTCCCTCTATACTAGAGCTATGCCACCAGCTGCCTCCACTGACGACTCCATGCCGCCTACAGACTCTGCCACCTGTGCCAGTACCTCAAATCCTATACCACACCTCCTCTACTTTAAAGCTATTACCAGCTCTCAGGTCCTGAACCATCTAAAAAAACTGTCAGACTACACCAGTCCCGGCTCCAACCAACTTGAACCTCGCCTTTTAAAACTAGCCTCGCATTTCATCTCCAGACCTCTAGCAAGAATTTTCACCTTGTCTCTCTCCAGCAGCACAGTCCCTGATCTTTGGAAAATGGCTAGGATCTCCCCCATCTTTAAAAAAGGGAACAAAAGAGATATCTCTAATTACAGGCCTATTGCCATTCTAACCCCACTCTGCAAAATCCTAGAGAAACTGGTTGCCATGCAACTCCAGGATTTTCTCGACACTACCAAACAGCTCAACGATGCACAGCATGGATTCAGAAAAAATCATAGTACCGCAACAGCGCTGGCTAAATTCACCACTGACATCCTCACTGGTATGGATCATGGCACGCTCACAGGGGCTGTCTTTATAGACCTAACCAAGGCATTTGACCTTGTAGACCACCCCCTGCTTCTATCCTCCCTGAGGGATATAGGCTGCCTTCCTGTACTGGAATGGTTCAAGAGCTACCTGGCTAACAGGTCCCAGGCTGTCAAATTCAACTCAGCCATCTCCTCCACTGTGGTTACGAACATTGGAGTGCCCCAAGGCTCCATTCTGGGTCCTCTTCTATTCTCTATTTTCATTAACAAACTCCCAGATGCTTTACCTGCCTGTTCCTCGCTCCTCTATGCTGATGACTTAGTTATCTATACCAGTTCGTCCAATGTTGAGCTTATTAATACCTCACTTAATAGAGCCTACTCCAGTGTCCAGAGCTGGTTAATCATCAACCGCCTCGTTCTGAATTCCGCCAAAACAAATGCCATGCTATTTGGGACCACGCAAAAGATCCGAAGGTGCCCCACTCCCCTAAGCATCCTTGACTCTAATGGAAATCCTCTGCAGACAGTCACCTCCTTTCACTACCTGGGAATCTTACTTGATCAATCGCTTGACTTAAGCCTCCATATCCAAGCCACCTGCAAAAACGTTAACTGTAAGCTAGGGGCAGCCTACAGAACAAGCTATATGCTCACCTTCTCTGCCAGGCTTGCCATAGCCAGGGGGATCCTGCTACCAACACTTACTTACTGTGCACCTATACTTTCCTCTGCTCACAAATCTGCGCTGCACAGATGGGATGTTACTTACAATAACATATGCAGATATGCCTCACAGTCCCCACGACTGCTTCATCACTGCCAGCTATATGAGGACCTTGGGTGGCTCTCCCCCCCCCGGCCATCAGGAGCTACTTTCTAGCCTGCCTAAATGACTCCATACTGAGGCAAAGTCAGCCGGCCGCACTGGCGAAGCTCCTTCTCCCAGTGATCCCAAACTCACTCACCAGATCTGCAGATAAGGACCTGCTGGAAACTCTCACTGCCGCACAAATAAAGGAACGGGCTCCTTCCAATATGCAGCCCCAAAACTATGGAACCAGCTCCCTCTTGACCTCAGGCAAGCACCCTCGCACCCCTCTTTTAAACGTGGGTTGAAGCGTCACCTGGCCACCTCAGATCCATGTACCTGCTTTGATCCTACCTGATCCCTCAAACTCCCCCAGCTGCTACTCTCCTCTCCCTTCCCCTGCTTCTGGTCTTTTGCTACCCTCCTTTTTGCTGTCTCTGCCCTTTCCTCAACCCCTTACCTACTATCATCTCAGATTACACTCATGTATAGTTTTTATTTATGTCTTGCACTTATCTACTACTACCTACAGGACTACTGTATTTCGTATTTTTTCTGTCCTCCATTACCGCTTGACGCTCATGACAGTGACTACCAACGCCCTTATGCCCAAGTCATGAACCATAAGCCCGGGTTGCACCTTTCTGCTCCAACCACAAAAGCCGTATCCAAGTCTCCCTTCACTCCCCACCCTCCACTCCCCCTTTCTTCATCTCTGACAGTGGAGCCATGACCACGAGCTCGACCTCACCCCAGACCATTGTCCCGCTAAAGGCGTAAAGCCGCCAGGTCCTTTTCCTTACCCACCTCCTTTTCCTAGCCCTCCATCCCCTCCGTGTCTTCTCAACGCCAGCTGTGCACTGCTCCAACCTAATCTCAGGTGGATGTTGTAAATCCCGATCTTCGCCCTCCCTTTCTTTTGGCTTCCATTTACCGCCGGATGTTCTTGGCCAGGGACTTCCGCAGGCCCTCTTGCCCAGCCTTGGAACCACGATCCCGGCTGCTTATACATGCCACCCACCTCCAAAGCCATATACCCGACGCTTTTTTTTCTGCTGCTCAGATGGCTGCTCCCTTGCACGCCCCAGTATAACCGTATGCAGTCCCTCTGGACCCATGCCTCTTTCAACCCCTCACCTTAACCTATATCCCCCTGTTAACACCTCCTTGCTCTTGACCTGATGGTCTCTACTGAGTTTAGCCCTTATCATGTTAGTCTAGCTGGTACTGCCTCTTTATGTCCTAAATGTATGATTGTAATTGTATGGTTGCTGCCTCAAATTGTATTGCTGTTTCTCCCGTGATATGATGTATTGTACTCTCCCGGGTCATGCCTGAAAATAGTCACCTGCTGGCTAGTGCACCTACCCGGCTAACAAAAACTAAATAAATAAATTATCTGTTAAGTGTGTAGTACTTCATCAATGGAAGGACCAAGAGGCTATTTCTTACCCTGAGTGGCTCAATGAGCTTCTGGCTAATCTTCATCCTGAAAAGATGATGGCCAGTCTTTGTAATTGGTTATCCACTTATACCAAAAGGTGGAGCAAATTACATACTTTATTTTTGTTTCCTTCTAAACCTTGAACTGAAAAATGGAGCATAACCTAAGTTTATAGGTAATTATTTTCTTCTGTTATAGCTACCCATTCACACAGATTAATTTACTTTTTTGTGTTCCCTAACAGAGTTAATAACTTTTTCCCCTTTTGCATATGTATAATACTTTGGTTCTGCTAGCTGACCCCCTACTTCATGAAATTTTCTGATCCCCATTGGGTAGGGGCTTGGGGTGAAGGGGATATTTCTTTAATTAATTATGTTTGTTGATTGTTGTGTTTGTTGAAAACTTAATAAAGTATGTTAAAAAATAAGAACTTGTTTTTACACATAAAATAATTGGAAGTTAATACCATATCAGCCATATCACATAGAAATTCTGTAATAGATGTACCTGTTCTTTTTTGTCAAAATAATATTTGATTGCTGTGATACCTCCAATATGTGGAATATTTGAATAAAAGCTTTCAATACACAAAGTTACTAGTATTGTCATTGGTGAAATTATGACATCATCCAGGGTCCTTAAAATGTCACTGTTGTCTGCAATATATGAGGGAAGTTCCTTCACAAGTGGTCTTAGATGACAGTCTACATATTGTGGAAAAGGCTCCATACTTGAACCTGTACTAGGTACAATCGGATGACTGGGAGGTATCTTTGAATTTTTGTGGGTTTTTTTCTGTAATAAATAAATACAGGGTTTTACATGGTATTCTACTCTAAAGAATCCTGTTTCTCTTTCACTCAAAAATCCTTTCTCTTGGTTCAAATTAATGAATGTCACAACTCTTTTTTTGATCATTTCTTTTGGATCCCCCATCAACTTGTTATAGTATTGATTATTACTTAACTGAGCTTTCATCTCAGTTTCATACTTGTCACTGCCCCATATAACAATCGATCCTGCCTTATTGGCTGGTTTTATCACCAGATTCCTGTTCTCTTCTAGTTCAAGAACCATTTTCTCTCAACTGGTTAGGTTATGTTTCTTATTCTGAGTTCCAGCCTTTTTGATTTTTTAAGGAGTTCATCTACTTCTGTATTTTCTCTCACTGTGAAAATATTGACTGCAAATTTTCTTATTGTAGGAGGAAAAAATATAGACTTTTTTCACAAGTCACCAGTAAAATCTTTTTCTCTTGTTTGTGTCTCACTTACAAGTTCCTCCTCCACATTGCTTTCACCTCCATTCATAATATCAAGGGCACCTGAAACGTTTTCTATTTCCAGATTGTTTCTCTCAGAGTAGAAAGAGTGTGAATGAAGGGTTCTATAGAATTTGTATAACTCTGTCCATGTATGGAAGTGTTTTTTGGGTGTGTCTGGAACAAGTGAGAGGCCTTTTTGCAATACAGTTTTTTGGGTTTCACTAATTGATATGGCAGTTAAATTGATGATTGCCAGCAGTTCTGGCATGTAGAGCACCTCACCTACTGCTGTGGTTGCTGCCAATAATTTTCTCCTCTGTTCCTGCCTCCTTTTCTTCTTACCCTTCCCCCTCCTTGTCCTCCTTCTAACTGGTAGTCCTGGTATTGTGGAGTAGTCTGATACTGTTGGTTTGCTTGACTGACTTGCAAACCTCTGCCCCCTCTCTCTGAAAAAGGACCTCCTCGATGTTGATTTATTTCACCATCACTTTCTGGGGACAAGTCAAAATTAACCTGCCCCTTTGGAATGCATGTTGGTCTGCAGGCTGCCTGTACCCCACACGGGAACACCATGCTGTTGTCAGTGGTTAAGTTTGTTTGATTTTGGCTGCTTATAGTTCAGACTGCACTTTATCTATGGGATGTTTTTTTATCCTTGCACTTGTTTTGCACTTATTAAAAGAAGGCTGTATTAAGGTAAGCCTCTTTGGTGTATATGCAAACAAAACCAGGGAATTATTTGCTGCAGTGTGCTACACAGTTTTTAAGACTTTGCAGCTGAATACCAGTGTACTTTGCTTCTCTGGTTGTGAGCACCCACCAGGAACTTGCAGTCATTTAGATCGGCCAAGATCTTTCTTATTCCATTGTACTGCAGGAAGTACATCTTCACAGAAAGTGTGTTGGATTCCTAGAACAGCTTTCTGTGGGAGGCAGTGGCGGTGAAACCAGTGGTGGGTTTCAAAAATGCCTTGGATAAGCACAAAGGAACCCTTGGAGGAAGGACGGGGATAGAAGAAAAAGTGCTGTGGATCAAGTTGGTTCTCCAGGAAAACTGATCATAATTAAAAATGGGCAGACTAGAAGGGCCCAGCAGTCATTAACTGCCATCAGTTTCAATGTTTCTATGTATGACAGGTTATGTGATGATTCAAATGGATACAGTGTAACATCATAAATATGCACAATGGCAATACTCTAAACTGTGTGGTACAAATAATTCATGTTGTACTATGCTACACAGACATGATAGTCAAATCGGTAATAATATATGCATTGAGCAAGGAGAAAAAAATCAAGGGGAACATGTGTGAAGGAATGTAGTACTCATAGAGTCATGACACCATGCTAGATACATACTGAATGAATTTATTGTATTATAATGGTACCAAGCTGTATACCAATGTTGAGTAAGCTACAATATGGGATTTTATTTACTTTCCTTTTATTTTTAATAATACAGGGAGCCTATAGCAAGGTGATGGCCAACTTCCATTAAGGAGGGCACCACAGTCCTCAATGCATGGTTTAAATGTTACTTTGATGGACATTTAAAGTAGCTGAGGTGGTGATAGAAGATTTTATAGTAGAACTGAAATGCATGCTAATGGTGTTACTATATCCAGAGTTCTTTTGTTTCAAATCCTTGACCTATTCTTACTGTATTCTCCCTGAACTTAAGGAATGCCCCCAAACAATCCAGCCACTCATGATGCCATATTCTCATTCCCACCCCACTGCTTAATGATGTTTTATTTGGTATGGTCCCAAGTCCAGGAAAGAAGCAGTGGGAGTTGATCAAGGACTGCAGACAAACATGTTCTGGCAAACAAGAACCTGAGATTATGAGTTGAAACCAGAGGGGTGAAGGTTTAAGAAGGATGTGAGGAAATTCTATTTTATGGAAAGGGTGGTGAAGCTGTAGAACAGTCTGCCAACGGAGGCTGTGGGAACCAAGACCATAAATGGTTTTAGCCATGGCTGGGATGGAGTGAAGGTCTTGGTGGCTGCTCAGGTCAGCAGCATTAAGGAGGGGAGCAGGGTTGCTCTGTATGGACAACAGGTCCCAGAGCAGAAAGGGAGGTCTACACAGACTAGATGGATTTATGTCTTTTTCTGCTGTCGTTGTCTATGCAACACTATATGCATTGAGCAAGGGAGAAGAAAAATCAAGGGGAACATGTGTGAAGCAATATACTACTCATAGAGTGGTGACACCATGGTAGGTTGAAGTTACTGTATTATGATGGTATCTAGCTGTATACCAATGATGAATAAGCTACAGTATGGGATTATATTATTTTATTTTTAATAACGTAGACATTGTCTACACATTAATAACACACAGACAATGATGCTGCTTACAATTTCAGACCTTTTTTTAACCACTCTGTTCATTTTGTGGAAACCCCTTTTAACATAGCTGCAATTCTGTATAGTCAGCTAACTTTTGGTTTACGTATACATGCCTTTTACAAGAAAGTACTGTATGTATTAATGCCAGTGCACAATATTACCCTTAGTACCAGTTGTGGAGTGCATTTGAATAGTTGTAAAAATTGTGACACTGCACTGTATGTCAAGTAAGCATGGTGTCTCTGTGAACATTCCTCTCTGATTTTACTGGGTAGTGCCCCTCATGTTGGTCCTGGTAGGGTGAGAGGTATGCATTCTGGGGTAGCCCAGTGTTGCAGGTGACATGCTATGATTTATTTGCAATCCCCTAGTATGCCCCTTGCAACTCCTGGAAACCATTAAACATTAGTTGACTAGCATTTACCCCTCTTACAAATACAAACCCATGAGAGTTCTAGTTCCACTTGATGCCTGTTAATTACTGAGATGGATAAGGTATGGGACCTCTCTCTTTTTTTCCTTAATTTTTATTTTAATGGGGCCACAGTCAGCCCTTTTTGCATCATATTATTTCTAGTTAAAAACCTATATTTTCTAATTGCTTACCTTTTCTAAAATTCATTAATGTTGCCGGTTGTTTTCTCTGCTCCTTTCATAGTAGAACTGAAATGCATGCTAATGGTGTTACTACACCAAGAGTTGTTTTTTTTTTTTCAGATCCTTTACCTACTCCTACAGTATAGTCCCTGAACTTTAGGAACACCCCAAACAATGCAGCCACTCATGATTCCATATCCTCCTCCCCTCCCACTGTGTAATGATGTTTTATTTCAGAGGGTGTCTCACTTTATGGAAAGATTCAGTGGGAGTTGATCAAGGACTGTGCACAAACATGTTTTGACAAACAAGAACCTGAGGTCATGAATTGAAACTGGTGGGGTTGAAGGTTAAAGAGGGATGTGAGAAAATTCTATTTTATGGAAAGAGTGGTGAAGCTGTAGAATAGTCTGCCTGTGGAGGTGGTGGGCATCAAGACCATAAATGGTTTCAAGCATGGCTGGGATGGAGTGAATGGCTTGGTGGTTGCTCAGGTCAGCAGCATTACAGAGGGGAGCAGAAGGTGCTCTGTATGAACAATAGGCCCTGGGGCTTTTGGGCAGTCTAGTTAGACTAGATGGACCGTTGGTCTTTTTCTGCTGTCATTGTCTATGTAATAATATATGCATTGAGCAAGGGAGAAAAAAATCAAGGGAAGCATGTGTGAAGCAATATACTACTCAAAGAGTGGTGACACCATCATAGGTACATACTGTGTGAAGTTACTATATTATGATGGTATCCAGCTATACACCAATGCTGAATAAGCCACAATATGGGATTTAATTTATTTTTGCTTTATTTTTAATAACCCAGACATTGCCTGCACAGTAACAACACGCAGACAATGATGTTGCTTACAGTTTGAGACCTTGTTTATTTTTAACCACTTTATTCATTTTTGGGAATTTACTTGTAACATGGCTGCAATTCTGTTCAGTCAGTTAATTTTTGGTTTAGCTATGCATGCCTCTTACAAGAGAGTATTGTATATATTAATGCCAGTGCACAATATTACACTTAGCACAGGTGGAGTGCATTTGAATAGATATAAAAATTGAGATGCTGCACTGTATATCAAGAAAGAATGGTGTTTCTGCTTGTGAGCATTTATCCCTGATTTTACTGGGCAGTGTCCCTCATTTTGGTCATGGATGGTGGGAGGTATGCATTCTGGGGTAGCAAGGTGTTGCAGTTGACATGCTATAATTTCTTTGCAACCAACACTAACAGTTAGTTAGATCCAGAAAGGGATCACATAAACCAACTCTTCCAAGAAGATAAATCATTGCCCCCTCACACACACACAGACGCACACATTTGGGAGTAGTGTTGCTTAGATAGTGCCCCCATGGATCCGACTGTACTCCATTGGATGGTGCACAATTCAGATGGGATCTGACCCAGGATCCAGCCAAATTTGGTAGTCTGATCCCAGGTTGGAGTTCACATTATCCAGCACCAGATCCAGGGATCTTATGCCAGATCTTGGCTTTCCAACAGATCCACTATTCTGCCAAAATGACAGGTATTTGGTGGATTTACATTGCTCAGGATACTATCCAAGCAACAGTATTTGGGAGTCATAAAGTAATTTGAAACTCCTCTGGAATTTCTTCTAAAAGATTGATGCCTCCTTTGCAAATTATGAAACTGGACACCTCTCTCTCTCTCTCTCTCTCTCTCTCTCTCTCTCTCTCTGTTTCTGTAGCTGACTATTCCAACAAGACTTTTTTGATAATAGCATACAAAAAAAGTTTCTCATTGCACTGCTGTAAATATTTAAACTGCTTCAAAGAAGTGACATAAATAACTTGCCTGTGTGCCTACTCAGACTTGGAGAGACTAGTTTCTGGTCACTAAAAGCAGGCATGAAGAGAAAGACTAAGAAACTGAAACTGAAACTGCTAACAACATTTCATTCTGTATTGATCTGAATGGAATGTGAACCTTATTTTTCATTGAGAAATGCTGACAAAGAAAAAAAATGTGGTAAACAGACTGCTGAGTGGAGGGATCATTATAAAACTCCAATTTTAAAAAGTCCATTAGCAATCTGGTGAGGTCCATTTTTCTAAGTGATAGTAAAACATCTGCAGTGCTCCGCCCTGCAGCAGTAAAAAATAAGCCACAGAGGTGTTTGTATAATTAGTAGGAGAAACGATTCACTGTAGCAAAGAGGGGGCAGCACAATTTGATCCTGCACAAGCCCATCATGTGCAGTGACTACAGTGTGCACACAGACTGTGACACATACACTGTGGTCCTGTTTTATTGCATTTTGATTGTCTATTCATCTCATGAGGTCTGCAGTACAAAATTATGAGAGAGAAGCATTGCAGACCCTGTGGTGTCTGAACCTCCTTAACACTGAATAAAGTACTGGAGCTTTGGCTGTCCAAAATGTTTTATTAAATGACAATAGTTAGGTAGATTAGGACCTGTACTATATGTTTGTTGGAAGGCCTAAGCTGCATGAGGACAGTATAGGAGGTGCATACAGAAGCTTAGGCAGAAGACTGAATGTTGAGCCTTTGGTTCAGGATTACAGTTTGTGTTAAATGCTAGCATTCTTCTAAACTAAGACTGCCTTACTAAATAATTGTGCAACAGGCTTACACTATGTGTCAATCAAAGTTATGCAGTCCCAGTGAAAAACTATCTTGAGGAAGCCATCTTGGTTTCAGGCAATGTATCAGAGATACAACAGCTTAATTAAGTGACAAGCTGTAGACAGTTTCAGGGAGATTAGTGGGGTGCATGGGGATTATCAAGAAACATCCAAACAGAAAATGATGAACAGTAAAAGATCTGAGCAGTTGATCTGATTTTTCCCACGATGCCACACTTGGAGACATGTTAGCCTCTGTCCTCCCAGTCAATTATCCCTTCCCTTCTCTCCACATCCATTCTGATGTTTCCTTTATATGCATCCCACTTCATCCTGAATCCAGTAATTATCGTTGTATTCACAAACCTTTTAGGAAGTTTGTTATACCTATCTACCACGTTTTCTTAACACTTCTTAATATCTTGGTTGAATGTTTCCACTTTAGACTGAGTGCAATATATCCTCTGCTAATCCACTGTTTCTTAGTTAGAAAATGGGCTTGAAAAATAAAGCATGCTGACTGGCTGAAAGCCATGATCAGCATGCATATATTTTTCAATAGTGCTCACAAGAAAACATGTGCCAATTCGGGTGCCCCATTACTTGGAGAATCCTTGGGCACCCCAAATTTTCAAACAGAGGAGCTGCCATGTTATTCTCTTGCTAAGCAAGCTGTGAAATAGGAGTTGATTTCCACAACTCCAGAAAGACGCAAGTTCAGCAAGCTCTAATGTGCTGTTTCCCTATAAGTCATTTATAAAATAAAACTCATTGGTGTTAAAAACAGAGCTGCCTACCTGAGTGAGCAAGTGATGGGGTAGTCGGCCCAGAGATAGTAGTGGTAGGACCGGAGAATTGAGAGAGAGAGAGAGAGAGAGTCAGCAAGTAGTTGATCGGTCGGTGACGGAAAGGCATACCAGCAGGAGAGAGAGAGTAGATGGGTGGGAAGTATGACATGAGCTCAGTGGCAACAGGGATATCAGGTAGAAGAGAGCACAGGGTGATAGCGGGGACAAGAGACAGAACAGGAAAAAAATCAAACTCTGCTGCGTGTCACAGATTGCTACCACCCTATCTCTCTCACATACACACTGGTGGAACCAGAGGCTGACATTTTGCGTGTCTCCTCCGGCTAACCTGTACCAGAGGTGGCATGTTCTGCATGTTTTTCTTTCTCTCCTTTGTCTGATCTTCATAGAAAATGAGACCCTCGATGCTGTTTATCCCTACCACTGAATGAGCTTACCCTGCTGCCATTCAGAGGGGTTTTATCTTCAAGTTACTTGAACATCAGCAGGAGCGGTAGTGGGCAGGGAGAGGAGATGTCACAAAGCAGCAGCATAATGAGGGAGTCAAGGAAAAAAATATATAGAAAAACAAAATGTAAAGCTTAACAGGAAAAAAAAGTTTTAAAACTTAAGCCCAGTGAGTGTATGTGTGTGTGGAGAGGGGGACAAGTAACCATGACAACCACCTGAAAAAGTTGCAACTATGGAGGCTTCAGAGGCACAAAATTCTCTAGCTTTAAGGAAAAAAAGTAGCACTGAAATGCACATGGAAGAACTATTTTATAACAAAAAACTGTTTCTCACAACTAAGTGTTTTAACATTTACACATATTTTTTTTCCAAACATATAAAATGCAGTTGTTCATTTTCTAAGTGCAATAATACCCTCTAGGGTGGGCTTTATTGGGAAATACTGGACCTTTCAGGGGCTATTAGGCCTAATGCCTGTGGCATTAAGTCTCATTATGCCCCTGGGTGGTCCAGTATTTCCCAATAAGGCCAACCCTGTTGAGTATTATTACTTACTTTGAACAAGCTTCATTTGTCCAATCAGTTGAACCCTTTCACAAGTTTAAAAGTCTCTGTTATATCCCTTTCCCCTTTGTCCTCCAGTAAATACATGCTGAAACTCATCAATCTCTTATCATATAGCATGTCCTACTGGCCTTGGATCATCTTCCTGACACTCTGCTGCACCATCTCTAATATATCTTTATCCTTTCTTAGGTGCAGGCCCCAGAACTGGACACAGCATTCTAGATGCAGCCTCAGCAGTTATATATATGTACAGAAGCAAATTATCTCCCTTCTTCTGTTAGTAATCCCTCTCCTTAAACTCCCCAGAAATCTGGTAGCCTTTCTGTATACTCCATTGAACTAAGCAGCCTTCATTAGATTATTGCTAATCCTCCCCTCAGGTCTCCATCCTTTCAAAGCACTACACTGTTCCAGGATTTTATCAGCTATGTCCATTGACAAGCATTTTTTGGCATTGGACTTAATTTGCCAAATAGAGAACCACTTCTCAAGTCTTCTGAAATCCTGCTTCATAATGTTCTTTCAAAAGAAAACAGAAATACAGAAAAGTGATGTACAGAAAATGATCTCAACACTCCAGCTGTTTTGTCTCAAGATTCCATTCCTGGAGATGCTCTAGTCTCTGTCCTCTCTCCCAGTCACCACATCCTCCTTCACTTCCAGTCCGATAACTCCTTGATATGATTCCCATTTCCATTTGAATCCTACTATGGTCTATGCCTTCCCAAATTCATCAGAAAGTTTGTTCACCAATCCACACACCCTCATTCTACGAAGCAGTACTTCCTATTGTTCTTTTTGTACCTTCCCTCTCCAGTGTGATCACACACCATGTGATCAATGCACTGTTTCTTAATTTGAACAAATGTGTTGTATCCAGCCTGTTGAGCCCTCTCATGAACTTGAATATCTTATACATTCCCCTCACTCTTCCATATATCTTCCAGTGAATACAAATGGAGACTTTTCATTCTCCCATCACACACTTTGCCCTGCAGACCATGGATCATCTTCATAGATCTTCATGGAGCTGCCTCTAATCCAGACTTGTCCTTCCTATGGTGCAGGCCCCAGAACTATAGACAGTATTCCAAATCCATTCTCACCAGTAATCTATACATTGGTAATATCTCCTCCTTTCTGTTGCTAGTAATCCCTCTCACTATACAACCTAGAATGTTGTTAGTACTACAATAAACCCTGTTGCACAGCACAGCCTCCTATAAGTCATTGCTTGTCACCACTCTCAAGTAACTCGGCTTGTCTTTACTTTCTAACAGCATCCCATTAATACAGTGCACTGTTCTTGGATTTTTAGCCCCTACAGTATGTCCATCTGCTTGCACTTTTTGGCATTAAATTTTAACTGCCAAATATTATACCATGTCTCTAGTCTCCTTACATTTTGAACAATTCTTTCTTCATTGTAGACCCATCTGTAGAGCTTAGTATAATCTGCAAATAGACTTCTCTTGCTGTAGATAACCTCCCCTGTGTCACAGATAAATGCATCAAACAGGAATGATCTTAGGACTGACCCCTTAGTACCTAATCAGTCACTGCCCTGTCCTCAGAGAAGTTTTTATAGAAAACTGTGCCTGTTTCTTTTTTAAAAAGATAGAAATGAGTCTACAGTTGCTAAAGACAATATTTTTAGTTCCTTATCAGCTGAAATTTTGTGATTTAATACCATCATTTTGTTTACTGGCAGTTTGAAAAATGTAGGTAAAAACTACTTGGTTAATTGAACATACCAAATGTTGTAAACATAGACAGTCCTGCTAACACACTAACCCAAAATGAATAAAACAAGTGCACTATTTGTTAGACATGAAAACTGCTCTTCAGATTATTTTCTTGTATCAATATTTGCTGCTGAAGTAGATAGGGATATGCATTATGGGCAGAGTTTATTCAGGTGGATCAAATATGAGTTATATGGGGGTTATAGTGATAACACTGAATCTTATAGCAGAACACTTGGGTAGATTATTGCATGCAAGGCCCCAGGAGAAAGCAATTTACAACTGAGTGGGCTTATGAACTAAGAAATGCCACATCCTTTCTCTGAAAGAAGCACTTTGTTATGAAATAAGCAAGTATGAAAACATATTGGAACAGATTCTAACAGGTAGGCAGTAATTCTTTTTATGGTTTATATACAGTAGTCTGGATCCATTTTCTCTAGCACACTCTTTAGATAATGTTCCAAAGCCAATTTAATAGCACTTTAATGCAGACACCCAAGAAACTAGATGATTTAGACGACACTTACTGGCTAACAACTGAATACATTTTTAAATAGATACTTGACTGCTAGATGCACATAGGGATGACGTTCTGACAAAATTACACATGCTGGTTCACTGCACCATGAATAAAAGTGCTGTTACTTTGAATACCTGACAACACTTAATACTGTTTATAGAACATTATTTAAATTTTTACTGGAAGTTTGCACATGTGAATGCCTTACTGCAAAGGCATATGGTTTTAGTTTGTTAGCACTGACAGTGAGGAGACAGGTGATTTCTTGCTACAAAATAGCAAATTAAGTTTGTGTAGTATGAAAAAGATGGCCTCCTCATTTTTAATGTAATATTTTCAAATAACTCCCATTAGAGTGTTTAATGCAACAACTAAAACCAAAAACAAATACAACAGTTGCCAAAACAGACTCCCTGAAAATATTTGTTGATGTTTATAATTTAATATAAAATTGATCTCATTATTCTTCTAATCAAATTGGCTGGAACTAGAGATATTACCAAATGGCAATCAAACAGGCAAGGACAGATGACATAACAGGGAGATTAGCTGGGAAGGATTTATCGCTGTAATTACATTAAACAAAAATCATGCCACATTTTGTAATCCTGGTAATGAAATAGCACAGAAATAGTTGAACATTGTTGTAATAACACCACTCTCATCAAACAAGCATTCAGTTTCATGTTGTATGATCCTTTGCAAGGGATATGATTATCAGATAGTAACCCACATCACAATATACCTTTCTGCATATCAGTGTCAGTGGCTCAGTAGGTAGCACACTCGCCTCTGAGGCTGGGAGATCAGAGGGCTGTGGGTTCAGTACTACATCTGGCACTTGGGTTAATGTCCCAGTACTGACACTGTAGTGCAGCATGGGAGGTGTTCTGCACTTCTGAGGTGCCGTCTTTCAGATGAGATGTTAAACCGAGGTCCCATCTGCCTGGATTTGTGGTAGTTCAGGTGGATGTTAAAGATCCCATGGCACTTATCAAATAGAGTAGGGGAATTTCCCCGGAGTCCTGGCCAAATTTCCCTCATTTACTAAAAATACCACCAACAACTTAATCTGGTTCAAGGTCAGTTGGTATTCATCTATATCCCCTTCCCCTGGGTTGTGCCTGAAAATAGGCAGGATTTGTCTAGTGCACTTACCTGGTCAACAAAAACTAAATAAAAAAAATAAATATGTTACCTGGTTCGGATCCTCAAACACCCTGGTAGAGCCTTTCATTCCAGTGGTCATGAGCTGCAAACCATTTCTGACTCTTGATTAAAATCTGTGTGGTATATGTGTTTTCTGTTGTGGTCCCAATTCTATGGAACTTCCTCCCCCACATATCCAAGTAACAACCTTGGGGAGCTAAAAAGCTTCATGGTGCAGGTCAAGAAGTTGCCCTTCAATCTGACCTACCATGACTCTATATCCCAACTAGTAATCACATTTTACTTACTTTTTTGTACTTTTTACTATATTATGTTATGTCATTTGTTAATGTATGTACAGTATTCATCTCTTTATTGTGTTTCATATTTTACAGGGCTTTAACATGGAGAAAGGTGCTATAGAAACATAAACTTTTATCCAGTCTAAAAACAGGGAGTATATAATAAATGTAGTAGTAGTAGTAGTAGTAATAGTAGTAGTAGAATATCTGCATTAATAAGGAGGTTCAAAATGAGCTTCACTTATTATAGGATAACACGTGTGTAAGGTAATGATTTTTTTATCAGCTGCATTTTATTTCATAATTCTTTTTTAATAAAAATGTGATTTCAGCATAAGGGAAAGGTGAAAGGAGACGTTGTTCAAATAGGAAAGGCACACTAAGATGGAGCTTATTTCAAGTTGTGACCTGGGGGCACAAGGAAGTTAAGTGACTTGCTCAGGATCACACAGTATGCAAGTGGGGGCTGATGGGATTCAAGTCCCAGATCTCTGGGTTTGCAGCTTAGTGGCCTTAACCAGTATACTATACTGCTGCCTAGAAGCACAGTGAGTAGGCCTTGTAGTGTTTTATTTGTCATCAGAAAGGAAATCTTGTCAGTAAGTGTAACATAATATTCACTAGAAATTGCACCAACAGCTTAATCTGGTTCGGTTTCATTTGGTTTCTATATGTACCTACCTCTGGGACTGAGACTAAAAAAGGCAGGATTGAGCCACACTTTTATCTATGTTGGTAGTCAGGGTATTTCCCTTATCATAGTTCATGCGAGAGCTAAGATGTTCTCCAATCCTGACCTCCATCGGTCTCAAGCTTTTCCCACATATAATGAGATGACCAAGGCCCAATGAAGTGGAAGAATTAGATTATTTTGCCAGCAAGTAACCCCCTTTTAAGACTATAGCATAGCCCAGCAGGTGATTTGCATTCAGAAAATGGCCAATGTTTTTTTTTGCTGCCAAACAACATGATAGAGTGTTAAAAATAGATTCCTCCTCTGAAACCTCATTACTACGCTACCTGTGTGTGTATAGGAAGCTGTAGAGCACTATTTTTCCTCTGACTTGAGGAGTTAATTGAGCCCACAGAAAGTTAACTCATTATCTTCTTGCAGTCATTCTGTGTCAGATTACCAATGGATAGTACAGACATCATAGAAAGCTATTGGACGTAGAATGGGTTAAACACTTCTTGGAGGCTTCTGCATAACAAATAAGCTCTGCTGTTCCCATAAGCCCCTATGAACACCTCATTAAATAATTTGACACCACCATCCTAAGAGCATTCATTCTGCAACATTGCAGGGCATTCCATAGCAGGAGTCCCAGTTTTGCTTTTATCCAAATAATACACCAACTTCATTTTCCCAGGCAGGCAGTTCTGGGCTACTGTTTATATTCTACTAAATGTTCTTAACCTGCAATTTGTGACTATAGGTGTTTACAACTGAATGATAATAACCACATTTGATTCACTTGCAAATAGGCAGACATGTGTGTGTGTGTGAAATATTTGTTTGACATGGGTTACAAATTGAATCTGATCAGTTTACAACATGCTGTATTTTGAATAAATGGACTGACAAATTGGGGCTTTGGTTTCTTTTACAAATTAATTTTTCCTGACCATGGATATACTAAAACAAAAAATTTCTTAACAAAATGTTTAACAATAAGGAGTTTAGCAGTAATTTAGTTGATGTGATGTAAAGAGTTGATCCCTAGAAAATAATCTGGTTTGGAGGGGCTGCCACAAGCAGAATGGGACTTCATGGATGGGGACTCTCATGGCAGCAGAAGAGGCATGATGGCATTACAAGCTTAATGGTGTGGATGTAGAGGCACTAATATTTAAGCATGACTTTGGTAGAGGACTAAGTGTGACTTGGGCATGGGGGGTGAGTCTTGGTATATTTAGAATAATGGTTTTCTGAAACTTCAACGTTCAATGGGTTAGATGCTGCTTCCATCTGTACAGTATATCACTTAGCCACATGCAGTGAGTTATGGGTAAAAACCAAATCACCAGACCTGGACCAGAGCTGTAAAATCTGGACTGGGCACAGCTGATGCAAATATTGCTGATCCACTCACTCCAGATGATCTGGTCTGGCTTGTACCTATCTGCTCTGGTCTTGATGGTTTTGTTTTCAATCATATCAAGGAAGAGTTAAAAAACAGACTTCCAGGAGCAGAAAGGATATGTAAAAGTTGGACTGAACAGTGCAACCACTTATTGTTATCTCCTACTGTAAGCATACCTACATTGCTATTACTGGAGTGACTGTGGCCTGAAATACAGTGCAAGTGTTACTAAAACTACTGCTGTTGAAATTTTAATACTGGGACTGCTTGCAATATTTCCTTGCATAAATGTTGCCTGTTTTCTGCAAAGAGTGAAGCAGGACAGTTTTTAAAGTGAAGGAGGCTGGTTACCTGTGCTCTGGTTTACCTGGCTCAGAAATGTGGGTTGAGGGAGCTCGGCAGCAAGCAGCTTAGCCAACCAGAAGCAAGAAGGGGCAGGGCTGTGGCATATAAAAAGCTTGTGCTGGTCAGACGAAGTAATCATCCACTTCTGGGTATCTTTAACCATTTGACTGTTCCCGAGGTTCTGACATCATTCTCGGGACAGCTGCCATCTGATATCTACTCAAAAGAACAAGAGTAACCACGTATTGTCATCTCCTACCGTAAGCCTACCTACATTGCTTTTACTAGAGTGACTGTGACCTGAGACACAGCATGAGTGTTACTAAAACTGCTGCTGCTGAAATTTTAATACTGGGACTGCTTGCAATATTTTCTTGAGCAACTGTTGCCTGTTTTCTGCAAAGTGTGATGCTGGGCTGTATTTAAAGTGAAGGAGGCTGGTTTCTTATTCTCTGGTTTACCTGGCTAAGAAATGTGGATTGAGGGGGCTCAACGGTGAGCAGCTTAGCCAACCAGAAGCAAGAAGGGCCGGGGCTTCAGCACATTAAAAGCTCATGCCGGCCCAAGACACAAGCACTTGGACATAAGCAGGAGTTGCTGCACCACTCAGTAGAGGAAATTTAACCGGTAAAGTAAATCTGAATCTGTCTTCAAGGGATTTGCAACTGTGCAAAATTGCTCATTATAAAAGTTTTGTAAATACAGGTAGCTGAAACAAAACTGTTTAAGGTAACATTTAATGATCCATTGTTAATTAACTTAAAGGTAGTTTTATTTTGATATAACTCCTACACTGGAGTATTTTATGAGTTGCCTTGATGGGTATTGTAGAAAAAAACATAGCCTTAGGTTTATATAAACACTATTTATAAGAGTTTATTTTATTTGTTAATTATTTGACTATGAAGGGAAATAAGTGTTTGGTGATTTATTTAATAATTGGTTTTGTTGTTTTTGACGCATGCTTAGCTTGTATGGTAAATTACCCTGCACAAGATTAAATTTATCATGGGGCTACTGATGATTTTAGTTACTCAAATTTGTTGAGTGGACCTTGTTGTACTATTCCTGATACTATAAAGTGGTTGGACTGCTGCTTCTAAAGAAATGTTTGTGAAATAGGCGTATACCTAAATTCTCCTTTTCTTAGATGGATTGGGCAGGGACCATGTCAATATACAGGTTGTTGCTGCATTTGTCTGGTGATGTGGAGCTGAATCCTGGGCCTTCTTTACCAGGAGATGAGACTGGGGAAAATTTATGGGATTTGGAGGGACTAAAATTAATTAATTTAAATGTTAGAAGTTTCTTCTCCAAGAAAGCAGAAATAAAATCTTGGGCACATTTTAAGGACCCAGACATATTGTGTCTTACTGAAACCTGGTTGAAGCCTGATATCTGTGCTGATTTATGTAGTATGCCTGGCTATAGAATGTACAGGAAGGACCACCCTGGCAAGCAAATGGGGAGAGATATTTTAGTATTCTATAAAGAATGCTTGGATATTCATGAATTTCATATTGACCTACAACTTACAACTGGATTAGAGTGGTTAGTGATTGACTTAATAATGGGAGGTTGTTATAAGGTTAAAATCTGTACACTCTATAACCCCAAAAAAACTTCTAGAAGGGGTCTGAGTGATGCTTTGACCCTTGCTAAAGTTTTACAATCTGGGGGTGATCTGATAATAATGGAAGACCTAAATGTAACTTAGACCCCTGAAACAGAACCTGATTTGGAATCACTTATTTTAAGTGTGCAACTCAGTCAAATAATTGACACTCCAACATGTTTACATTTGTTATCTGGGCACCATACTACTTTAGACTGGATACTTACAAATAGACTGGACAGGGTAAAAAGTCAGGGAGTTTTCCTTGGACATAATTAGTGATCACATGTCTTTTTATCTTATTTGGAAATTTAAGAAGGTTACATTTCCCCCAAGATATATAAATTTTAGGAAATTTACAAGTGATATAAGAGAAGATCTTATGGAAGCTTTCGAGTCAATTGACTGGTCTTACATTGATGAAATTCTCTATGTGGAGGAATTAGTGGATTTTTTACAGCTAATTTACTTAAAATACAAAATACTTTTTTTTTCTGAAAGTTTGCCATAAAGTTAGGGGACTAACAAACAAATGGATTTCACCCGAATTATTTAAACATATGAAACAAAGGGATAAACTGATTTAAATGAGTACTGTAGGAATAGAACTATCTGCAAAAGATTAATTAAAAAAACAAAGTCTGATTATAACTTAAAAAAGTCAGAAAGAGGGTTTAAATGGCCCTAGGATATTTTCAGATGCAAATAAGTCTATTACAAATCTTAAGAATAAAAAGTGCCAAACTTCATTATAAAATGAGTGCACTCTGGTTACTGACCCTCTTAAGATCAATGAATTGCTTGTTTACAAATTTACTGACCTAAGCAATTATACAAACGACTCAAAATGAAATGGTTTGGATTTAGCAACTAAGAAATGCACTAGGACATCTAACTCTCCTCCTTTTTACTTTCACTCAGTCAGCTACAACTGAGTTTTGAAATTATTGAACATTTTGGTTGTACACAAAGGTTCACCCGGAGATGTTCTGGAGCCTAGGTTTTTGAAATTGGTGGCCAAATAGATATCTGTCCTTTTGACAAAAACTTTCAGTTTGTCCCAGATCACCAGTGAGTTTCCTTCTCAATGGAAACACAGGGTGATTATTCCAATTTTCAAAGGGGGGGGCAAGGGGAAAAAGTCAACAATTATCATCACATATCCATTTTTCCTACTTTCGGAAAAATGTTAGAGAGGATTGTAAATGTACAGCTCTTGAGTCATCTCTCCTCCTATGGCCTCCAGTCTCCAGTGCAGCATGGGTTTAAAAAGGGTTACAGCACTAGTACAGCACTGACAGTGTTCATGAACCACATCAATAGAGCATTTAATGTTAGACAGCTCTCTGGCGCTGTGTTTGTGGACCTGTCTAAAGCTTTTGATTTGGTAGATCACTCATTGCTGCTCTGGAGACTGGGGGACATAGAATTAATTGATTCCACACTTAACTGGTTTTCTAGTTATCTCATCCAACACCCTCTGAGAGTGAGAAATGGAGACAAGATGCCTGGTGTTGCTTTGATGACAGGGCATACCCCAGGGGTCAGTCCTGGGACCACTTTTATTCTCCTTATTTATAGATTTGCTGCCAGCTGCTCTCCAGGATACTCGTATACTGATGTACGCATATGATGTGATCCCATAGAAAAGTGCTGACACAGTTGACACACTAAATAAATCACTGAGATCTGATTTTTTTATTATTGGAAAACTGGTTTTGGGAACATAGATTACTATTAAACAGTAAAAGGAAAAATAAAACAATCTTGGGTCATGTCCAAAACTAGCACATTGCTTCCCTTTACATATTGTTAATAGCAGGAGTGATATGATCGTTCAGGTAACTTCTTTCAGATATTTGGGAATCCTGCTGGATTCCCAGCTGACGTTTTCTCATCATCTGAAATTGAGCTGTGGTTAAGTCGATAGTAAAATTAGGGTTTTATTTAAGCTAAAAAACAATCTTATTTTATCTGCCAGAACTGACATTGGAAAAAAGGTTCTTTTACCAGCTTTATTTTACAACTTTTTTATTTACTCAAATTGAAAAATCAGATGCAGCGTTAATAGCTACTAAATTTAATGCTATTTGCAGATTTATTTTACAGTTGCCTTTTGGGACTCACCATTGCCTTCTCTATAATATGTTGGAATGGCTATCGCCCAAACTCAGTTGTGAATTTAGCTTACTGTCATTGGTCTATAAAACCTTACGGTTAGCAGACACATCTCCTTTGTTATCATTATTTGAGTATAAACCAGAGGTTAGATCCTTAAGATCTTCAAATAATCTTTCTTTGGTCATCCCTAAGGTTAGGACATCTATGGTGGGCAGTGCCTGCACAGCTAGGCATTGGAACAATCTCACAGAAGTGTTACGTGAAATGTCTAGTCATGTTTCTTTTAAAACAGGTCTAAAACAACTTTATAGAGAACAAATGTGTTGTACTTGTTATGACTGATTTTATGTTTTATAAGTCTGTATTTATGTTTTGTATCTATGGCTATGTTATGCAATATTGTTAGCATCTTTGGCTATGCCCTGGGTCCTATATGAAAAAGGGCTTTGGCTCATATACTTACATGGAAAACAAAAGTTTAAATAAAATATAAAACAACCAGAGTGACCAGACCAGCAGTATTGTGCAAGTTGTGCTCAGTATGGCCAGTATGGATTTTTATAGAACTGCTGTGGTTCAGGTCTGTCAGTCCAGTTTTTAATCAATCAATCTTTATTTTATACTGAAAAGTATGTGAGCAAAAATGCCCATTTACACACATGTCCAGTTTGGCATAAAAAGAGAAAAGAACACCAGATCAAACAATTACATAGTAAACACAGTATAGACAATTCTAATACAAAGATCTTGAGGGATATACAGAAGATAAAGAAGCAAATAAAAAAACAGTGGCACATTTACAGCATGGGATATAGTTGGAAGTACAATTCAGGAACATGAACAGTCAGGTGAAGCGTCGAAAAGAAGTGCAAGTCCTTCAGTACCCAGATCCTGCATGCTGACGAGCATTCCGGTTGCGTGATCTGCCTAGGCCCCAAACACTGGGTCAAGAATTGTGCACCCTGCCAATCTTTCAACCAGACCACATGGATTAGGAACCAGAAAAAGCTTGAAGCCCACTTGCTAGACAAGTGCCCAGCTATGATGGAAAAGAAGCTGCACAATCTGTGGAAAAATCTTCTCCAATGCCAGAACCCAAAAAGAAGAAAAAGGACAAGGGCAGGCACTAAGGTCTCCATTCACTTGGCAGTGGCACTAGAGGGGCCTCCACTTTGGTAAGTACCCATACTGCCAGGTTTCCTACTGCTCTGGTGAATCATTCCACAGCCTTCCTGCCTGCTTTACTCACAGTGCAGTTGGGGCTTTTCTTCGATGACAGAACTCCTATTGTGCTCTGCATGCCCATATCTTCTTCAGGGTCTGTTACCAGCAGCCAGGTCAATAAGTTGCTCCCCAGGCCCACCAAGGTGTGCACGGTCACAGCCAGTAACCTGGACTCCAGCTCTGTTGTTGTCTGCATGGCCCAGACTGATATATCTGATGTTAGCTCTGACATCTGGACTGCCACAGCTAAGTCACGCCCCAGTTTCTCTTGGGACTGCACAGCTGGGGCTCTCCTGTTGGGGTCACAGTATACCCCTAACATTGAGCTGAGTCAGCTGCTGGACATGCAACAGTTATTTGAGGGTTCCTTGCTCCCACTGACACAACCAGACCCTCCAGGCTTGCCTAAAGATCAAGATCTGGAGGTGGGCACTAATCTGGAGGTTCCCCCTCCTTCACTGGGGCAATTTCTTTCTGATTCACCCTCTGGGCCTATTGATAATCCCTCCATTGACATTCCATCAGGACCTCCTCAACCCAAGCCCCCTTGGAGTACCCGGTTCCACCATCTTGGACTCTGGCTCCCCAGACAATGGCGGGTCTTCCATTGGGTTCTACTCACGCCCCCACCCCAAGTGATCCTTCACCATGTTACCTTTTGCTGGGTCAGTATATATCTGACACTCCAGCCATTCCTTAAATGCTGGAAAACCTTCCATCAGGCCCCCAGGCACAGAATATTCTGGTGCCAGACATTCCTGTGCCTGATCCAGTGCCATCCCCTTTGAATGTCCCTACGGGGATGATGCCTGGTCCTTTTGGACCACCTGCCAGGTCTTTGGCCCCACATCCTGCCAGGCCTTCAGCTTCACCTCCAGTTGGACCTATGGGCAGTGTTCCAGGTTATCCACCCCCACAATACCCAGTGTGCCCTTCGCCGGGGTATCCAATGCCTAGTCATCAACCCCATTATGTACCGGGGTACCAGACACCAGACTATATCTAATCATGGGTATGCACCTTTTGGCTTTCCCTACTACTATTAAACTCATGGATACCCTCAATATCAGATGCTGAGATATCCATTATGCAAGCCTCTCCTCCACCACCTCCTCCTCTTCAGACTCTGCCTTCACAGCAGCCTCAGGCTGATACCCAGGCAGTGTTTCAGACCCTGATTCAAAAGGAGAGGACTCGACTAGCTTCATATCTTGACTATCAGAAACCAGTGGTGACCTCTATTCCCACCTCCTTTCCGACCCCTAGATAAGTTTCTCCTGTGGATTCCCACCTTTCTGGAGAAGGCTCCTCTAGACACCAGGTAATGGATAAAACCTAGGACACAACTCTAAAAATGGTTCAGACCCCCGACAGGAATGCTTTGAACTCTGACTTGTCCTCCAACTCCGGTACGCATGCACCTATAGAGCCTCAGCTTAAGAAGTCCCTGAAGTCCACTCCAGAGAACCCTTCCTTTGTAAAACTCCTCATAACTATACAAAATGCCTGTGGCTGGGCCATCCAGGAACAGGATCCAAAGCAGAAAAGGCTTTTGGGGCTTCTAGACATGACTGACACAGCTCCTATGCCCATACTGCCTTGGGCTGGGCCCCATGAAGACCTGACATCCAATATCTGGCAGCAGCCTTCCTCCATTCTGTTTCAGAAAAGGAAGACAGGGTGCACCATCCTTCAGATGGGATCACACAGCTTACTGGCCATCCTAATGAAGAATCAGTTGTTATCATGGCTGCCCATGACCGGTCCTCTAAACCTAACATTTGAGCATGTCTCTTCCTGATAAGGAATCTAAGCAGCAGGTTAATCTTGGTTGTAAGATCCATTCCTTCGCCACTTATGTCCTCAGGTCCCTTAATTATGTGGCTCATATGGTTTCCTATCAGAAATCTTCCCTGGCCTCACTCAAGTCAAAGTTGGAAGCTATTCAGGACCAGGAGCTTAATGCCAAGATTGCCAAAACAGTGAGAATGACTAAAATCTTCTATTGTCATGCCCTCCAGGCAACTTATAACACAGTAGACTCAGTTACTTACATCATAGCCACTGCTGTCTGCATTAGGCAACATTTGTGGCTCAGAATTGTAGGTCTGGCACAAGACATCCAGACCTCTGTCTTGGATGCCTCTTTCAGGGGATCTGTGTTATTCAGAGGTGATGATAAAGAAGGATATTGTGACTTAATTGCAGGATCAAGTAAATCCACTTGTGATGTCCGCTTCATGAACTGTGGGGGTTACAAAGGCAAACAGCCTTTTCTTCAGCAACAGAGACACCAGACCAAAGAGGCTCCCTGCCAAATGCCAGGCCAAATGCTGCTGTCCAGCCCCTACTCCTTCTGCCAAGTTCCAGAAGCCCCCTGGAGGAGCTGCTGACTCCTTCCCCTCAGCCTCCAGTCTTGTGGAGGACCTCCCATCTACTCTAGATCCTCTAGGTGAACCAGTGGGGGGGGGGGATTTGCCCTCCACCTTCTAGGTTCACAGCACATAACCACAGACTCTTGTGTCCTTCAGTTAATAGTTAGAGGTCATATCACAGAGTTCCTAGACAGGTCTCTGGACAACCCCCCAGGCCTCTCCCATTATCCTCCAAGGCACCTGTCTCTGATAGAGGATAAGATCCAGGCTCTTCTGCAAAAGTCAACCATAGAGCCAGTGGCTCTGGCATTGATAGGAAGAGGGTACTACTTCTATTTCTTTCTAGTGCCCAAAAAGACAGGCGACCTAAGACCTATCTTGAACCTCAGCACACTCAACCTGTATGTCAAGTACAAGAGGTTTTGCGTTGCTCACAATCCAGGGACTTCTACTCCTGCTCCACAAGAGGCATTGGCTTTGTGCTCTGAGCATGCAGGATGCTTACCTGCACATCCTTGTCTTCCAGGCCCACTGCCACTTTCTTCAGTTTGCCTTCCAGAGGGAACATTATCAGTTCAAGGCTCTCCCTTTTGGCCTATCCTCAGCACCTCAGGTTTTTACCAAGTGTTTAGCAGTGGTGGTATTGCCCTATGCCAAAGAGGGATCTATTTGTACCTGTATTTGGATGATTGGCTTCTATCAGCCCCATCACAGAGCAGTCTGAGTGAGTCACACTCCTTCACGCTGGACCTCTTTTCTAGATTTGCAATAATAGTCAACTATCCCAAATACCACCTCCCACCTCCCCTCCAGTGCCTACAATTATTTTGTGGCAGTGCTGGATATGGTCCAGGGCAGGGCCTTCCTCCCAATGAACACAGCAGCAACAGGCCAGATTAGTGGCCAACTCATGCTGGACCACAGCCTGGTTGATCTTCCATCTTCTCATGGTGATGGAAGCTGCGATCCCTACAGTTCCTCTAGCCAGACTGCATATGAGGGTGACCCAATGGACTCTTCATGTCCAACGGGATCAGCTGCTGGACAACCTGGACCACAGTGTCCTAGTGTCTGGGTACATGAAGAAGGATCTTCTTTGGTGGCAGGAGTTGTCCAGTCTCTCCACGGGGATTCCCCTTACAACCCCCTGCTCCTACCATGACCCTTACAATGGATGCTTTGTGTCAGAGCTGGGAAGCCCACCTAGGAGACCATCAGACCCAGGGAACATTGTCTTAGCTAGAAGAATCTGTGCAAGTCAACGTGTTAGAAATGAGGGCAGTACTGTATGCCCTCCAGGCCTTCCAGCCTCTTCTATGTCCGGGGACACTTCTGATTCAGACTGACAATATGTCTGTGGTTTGCTATCTGAACAAATAGGGAGGCAATCACTCATACCCTCTATGCTGGAAGGCGATGTGAGTGTGGTACTAGCAGACCAGCACAACCTCCGCCTGACGGCTGTCCATGTGCCAGGCATCAGCAATATCCTGGCAGACAGTTTCATCCACACCACTGTCAGGGCTTATGAGTGGGAGCTAAATCAAGAGGTGGTTGACAGCCTATTCGACTTGTGGGGTTGGTCAAAGATAAACCTCTTCATCTCCGCATCCAACATAAAACTACCCAATGTTTGCTCTCTTGTTCCCAGGCATGGTGTTTTCTGATGAGATATGCTGTCTCTTTGCTGGACAGGGAGTTACTTGTATGCCTTTCCTCCCTTCCCAGTGCTTCAGAGGGTTCTCCTGAAGCTACAGGCAGAAGGCGCTCACATGATTCCAATAGCCCCTCTTAAGCCTCATCAGATTTGGCTCCCTCTGCTTCAACAGCTATTGATGGAATACCCAGTACCTCTGCCTCTCCACTATGATTTTCTGACTCAGGAGCAGGGCACACTGATGCATCCAGGCCTCTAGTCCCCCACCTGCATGCATGGCACCTGTGGACAGATGTGGAATAACTCCCATTGTTATTATATTTTTACAAAAATGGTCAACTGTGCAGATGCATTTGTAAAAAATGAATTATAATAGTGAGACTTTTTGAAATGTTATTTGACCTACCGAAAGTAAAGTATAAACTATGAACCCAGGACTACACCTTTTATAAAAGAAAAAGGGGATATTCTGGGAAATTCACTCTTAGATAAACTCTCAGATTTCTTTACCCTCTCTTATTAACAGGTGCCTTAGTCACAGGTGCCACAGTTTATTAATTCGACTTGTACACGCTGAGTACAGGCAATATGATGTGGATGTCATATTTGTTCTATTGCTTGTCCCTGTTCATGCTATGCTCCTTACACTCAAATTTGTATTCACAGAAATCTCTCAGTGAGACATGGGGTCCCATCAACATGTTAGACCTTGTTGATATTTGGAATCATATTGAACCCCCCTTATTATCCCTCAATTCCCCTATTGTATACTTAGCCATACATTTGCTTTGGCATACCAGCAACCTTGCTGAGATTACACCAGGGGACTCAACCCTGTCTCCTTACTTCACCCAATCCTCCTTGTCCATCACTGGTAAGTTATTACTTTATGTAGTCTTGGGTCTACTAGGCATTAGCCTTAGGGTCCTCCATATCAAAATCATGATCCCCAAAAGTGTGAAAGGAGAAAAAATGTCAAGCTCCTCTTAGGAAACTATTGCTTCTTCTACTTCTTCTCCGGTGTTGGTCAGAAGTTGGTTAACTGGGTGGTAAAATGGTTGATGGAAAGAAAACAGAGTGGTGGTAAGTGATACACAGTCAGTAGAGATGCAGTCTAGGACAAATCCCTTCCCTTCAGCTGAGCACACCTGAGCTGCCCTGAAGTCAGACACACATGCTGCTGCTCTTAACTACTAATCTGACTCTACAACTATGCCATGTACCTGCAATACAAGAAAGCAATAGAAAGCACTGCATGTCTAGCAAGAAATTTTAAACTCCGTTAACTTAGAGCAGCACCTTCTGTACCTTTATGCATCCAAAAAAGTGTCCCAACACACCTTAAAATACTGTAACAGAATACCTACAGTAGGAAATAAAAGCTAATAATCCCAACACCTGGAAAATAAACAAAATATGTATAGTATATATATATATATATATATATATATATATATAAAAGAACAGCAGTGACAAAGTACTTTCCCTTCCTTTTTGGCCGAAATCCTTGGCTGCCCCAGGCTTCCTCCCTTCCCTCTAGCACAAGTCTCTGCTGCTGTTATCAACTAATAACCTGACTCTACCAGCCTAGGACAGGTCCCTGCCCTTCAGCGGAGCTTCAGATGCTAACTGCTTCCCGCGAGGGGGGCAGACAAGTGTGCTCAACAACCTCCAAACTGTCCCCTGAGTTGCTCTGAAGTCAGACGCAAATGCTGCTGTTTGTAATTAATATCCTGACTCTACCAGCCTAGGGAAAATCCCTCCCTGCCAGCTGAGCACCAGTTGCTAACTGCTTCTGGGATGAGGGGAGCAAGTTGGCTCAACAACCTCCCAAAAATCCCCTGAGCTGCCCTGAAGTCAGACACAAATGCTGCTGTTTGTAATTAATATCCTGACTCTACCAGCCTAGGACAAATCCTTCCTCTTCAGCTGAGCACCAGTTGCTAACTGCTTCTGGGATGAGGGGAGCAAGTTGGCTCGACAACCTCCCAAAAATCCCCTGAGCTGCCCTGAAGTCAGATACAAATGCCACTGTTTTTAACTAATATCTGACTCTACAACTACACCATGTACCTGCAATAAAAGAAAGCAATTGAAAGCAAGGCAAGTCTAGCAAGGAATCCTAAACTCTGTTAATGTAGAGCAGCATGTTCTGTTCCTCTATGTATCCAAAAAAGTGTTCTAACACATCTTAGAATACTATAACAGAATTCCTAGCGGAAAAAAAGCTAATGATCCCACCTGGAAGAACAAAAAAATATATGTATATACAGTATATAAATATAAAAGATCAGCAGTAACAAGGTACTTTCATTTCCATTTTGGCCAAAGTCCTTGGCTACCCCTGGCATCCTCCCTTCCCTCTAGCCCAAGAAAAAGTTTGTCTAACTTTTGGCAATTGTTACATGGGATACAAAATCCTGGTTGCTGACTGGTACCACACCACTCCAGCCAAACTAATATAAAATTACTGCAAGTGGCCCCATCACTTGTTACTTTAGCTCCAGTATGACCTTGTGGTATATATTGTCTGCTCTCTGGGATATACCTGGCCCTGTCTTCAGAAGGTTCTTCATAAGGTTATCAACTACCAGGGTGGGTTTGATGTCTGAAGGCTGCATCATGTCTATCCCTGATGATATGTCCTCTCTTAATAATGACTCTACCTCCCTATGGGCTGTTTAGTAAAAACAGAAGCTTACTTACCCAGATAACAAATACATTGAAGGAACATGAAAATGTACACGGGGTGAGAAAGCAAAAGAAAGTAGCTAAAGGCAAGTGGTATACATTCTTACTGTAGTTTTAACTTTTGTTTAAATTATAATATGAGGTAATTTAATGTAACAAAGAACTTAGTCTTTCCTTGAATTCAAGCAGTATTTTCTATCAGCAATGAAGTTTATTATTATTATTTTTTTTTGCATACATAGTCCACACTTTGAAAGTGGCATAGCCACAAAATATTGGTGTACCAGGCTTTTGCTGAAGTCACACACACTAATAAATATTTTTATATGACTTTGGTAAGTGAGTCTTGTTTTACCTACAGCATTCAAAGAAACAGCATACCAACCTTAATGGTCACAGTACTGAAAATCCAGATGTTCATATTCACATAAGTCTGAAGCAGACATGCAGACAATGTTTTATTATACTTGGCGAGCCCTAAGACACCTCTGCCTGCAGTCTTTGACCAAACAGGAATTTACTCACAGCTCTCTGGATACAGATTGAATTGGTCCAAGATGGAGGTACCGAATTTAACATCTCAGGTCCCGGACCATTTAAAGGACAAATTCCCTATGCATTGGGACTGTACGAAAATTAAGTATTTAGGAGTTTACCTAGGTACACCACCACACAGTCTTTATAAGAATAATTATACCCCTCTTCTCAAAAGGATATGGGCAGATCTATACAGATGGCATCTCTTGCCTCTCCCTTGCTACTCTAGATTACAGACTTTGGAGACAAATATACTCCGACGACTACTATATTTATTTCAGGCTGTCCCCTGTCCAATCCCATTACGAGACATTATGGTCTGGCAGAAAAAGTTATCATTTTTCCTGTGGGCTCATTTACGCCCTAGAGATTCTAGGGAGACCTTCTTTTTATGCAGACAAGAGGGAGTTAGGGCTTGCCCCAGCCTGTTGGATTACTGGCTGGGAGCCCAAATGAAGATGGCCCTTCTCTGGACACATCCTACCTATAATCCCCCATTGGAAGCAAATTGAAACTAACAATAAAACTAGGATGCCCCTTTCAGCAGTTCTATTTAACCCTCCCTCCTAAATAAACTTAGAGGAATACCACCAATTCACTGTCCAGACTGCATTACGGGGTTGGATTCAAGGCACCAGAAATGGCTTCACTGCCAAAACCATGTGAAAACATAGGTGGTGGTGTTACGACAAAAGCTTTGTGCCAGCCACTCAGTCAGGCTGGTATAGGAAACAGATGATACAGGGACTATATGCTCCCTGGCAGGTTCTTAAAGGTGAAAATATACTACCTTTTGAAGTGATTAGAACCCAGGCAGACTGGTGCCCTACAGACTGTATATACTTTAATCAGATTAGGGACCATATACATACCAAATTTCACCAAATCTGGGAGATGGCAGGATGAAAGACCCTTTCCTGAGGCCTTTGAAGCCATTTGGAAGGGAACACATTGTAAAGGGGCAATCGCTATTTTATATTGGAATCTGATAGCCAATAAGGCCCACAACATACAACAAGCACACCAGAAGTAAGAAGGTGAGCTTGGTCTCACTTTGAGTTCCAGGGACTGGATACAGGTTTTTAGAAACACATGGAAGACCACTTCCTCCCCAACCTTCAGGGAATATGCCTGGAGGGTCAGGATTTGATATGTTTACACCCCTTATAAACTCTTGAAGGCAGGTTTGGTCCAGAGGGCATCCTGTTGGGCGACACTGCAGTGCAACGAAAGCAGATCAGGCACACATATTCTGGTACTGCGCTGATATCCCTGGGTTCTGGAACCAGATCCTTACTCACCTGACAGCTCTATTTGGGTTGTTCTCCAAAGAGGGCCCAGAGCGCCTAGTATTAGGCCTGTACCCGACTGAAATTAAAGGTAAAGAAGGGCAACACCTATGGGCGATTCTCACAATAGCAGCTCTAAAAGCTATCACAAAAAAATGGCTCCAACAGAATGCTCCATCCATCCATGACAAGTTGGACGTAATTTCACAAATTTATAATATGAAAAGAATTACTTTCTCAATTAATCACCAAAAGGAACAATTTTCTAACAGATGGAACATATGGGATATTTATAAAGATAATATACATTAATGAATTCATTATGACTAGTCAATTGAATAAATAACCCAATATCTCCTTATCTCTTCCTCCCCCAATCATTCTTCCTACTCCTTCTCCCTCTTCCCTCCCCAACCCCCACTCCACCCACCTCCCTCCCCATCCCTTCCCCTTTAACTCATTAACTGTTTTCTTATTCCCCACCTGGGCACAGCAGCAGTCTACTGTCTAGACTAGAGTTTTACTCTCCCTATTTAATGTATTATAGTCCTTTTTATTTTTTGATTAGTTTTTGAAAGGGCTGTTACTTTTATAACCAGATGGTTAAAATTGTGGTCATTGTTAAACATTAAGAAATTGTATAAATCTACAAAGTTATGTATTTACAATGGAATTCATCAATAAACACGTTTTAAAAAAAGACTAAAGCAGGCCATGCACTCATGGAGACCATACCCTACCTCAGTAAGGATGAACTGATGCCCGATTTAAGTTTGGTGAACATATCTAAATGCAGCACTTTTACCTTTGAGTAGGCCCAAAGTTTCGGGCTGCTTTTAATCACTTGAACTTCAGAGAACTAATTAAAAAAACAACACTCTAGTTCTTCCCAGGTTACTAGGCCCAGCCATATGGCCAATCTTTTCCCTACCGCAGCCACTTTCTAAAATTTTCCCCCATCCCCAGATATTTTCTTTTAATAAAAAACAAAATTCTAACAACAGGAATCAATCAATGATGGTTTACAAAAGTGCATTAATCTGCAGAAGTGTGCTGCCCCTGGGAACTAGGTCATAAGGGTGACAACAACAACAGTGCTGTGAAGAACAGTGCAACATATGCAGCGCTGTAAAATATAGCAGCAGTACAAAATGCCATGATATGAAACAGCTCCAATGGCAGTGGTCAGAAACCACACTGATGACTGCTAACATTGCTAAATAACATACTGTACATTTTATTTTTGAGGGGGGCTATGCCCCCCCGCACCTCTGATACAGTATTAATAAAAGCAACTCGGAGGGGGTGCAGATCTCAGGGCAAAGTAAACACTTAAGGGGTGTTCCATTCATTTTAGATGCTTACAAAAATTAAAAACACACTTGGGGTACAGAGAGATGAAAAACACATGATTCTGGAGACTGGGAACAGAACCTTGGTCTCCCAATCTGTGTTTCCTGAGCTGCTTCTGCTTTAGGCATTTTTGCCATGGGAGCAGTTTAGTCAGCTTCTGCATTTTTTCTTCATTATTCACTTTTACCATTGACTTCATAGTTAGGGGGGTAGCAGTATTTATCAGTAGCTAACATTCGCTGTTCTAATCCTGTTGCTATTCACGCATACATGGTTGTTGCTCCACAGTTTAGACAGCACTATATTAGAAGCATTCTTTTAATCAGTTACTCTTCCCCAGAGACAGAACATGTGCTAATTTTAGAACTTTAAGGTAAGTTCAACTCTGTGCTGTGACCACACACACCCTACTGGCTAAAAGCCAGACTTGTTTTTCTGACTGAAGAGAGCAGTCACCCGAAGTCATGTTATACCTTCTGCTCCTTTTCATTTATATTTCTTTTACAAGCACTGTATTATTTATATAATACAGTTAGCTTTTCAATTATCTTCATTAGTTAGGGTAATATTTTCTATGTTTTTACAAAACTCGTTTTTTCTCCAGTTCCCTATTGGTACGCAGGAACTGGAGATGGACATTTTGTATTGCAGTTCCCACATACGAAAATCAACCACATGCTGTGTAAAGAGATCACATCATTTTTATTTTTTTAATATTAAGTGGTTCTAAGTGTTTTAAAAATGTATGTTTCTCTATTGCTTTTGTTACTGGAAACCAAATACTTAGACATTAGACTTTCTCAGTGTTTGGCATGACTGATAAACCTAAAAAGAAAACAGTGCCCACAGGTTTTAAAGCTGTAATTATTGTTTTTAGCTGCTGGCAAAAACAGGCTGTCACAGGCTTTGTAAAGATGCCTGGGGCCAGATCAGGATTTTAAAGGCTGTAAACTCGGTTAAAAGGTTTACCCTGAAACCCAAAAGAAAAGGGCTTTAAAAAAAGGAAGAATTGTTATTATTTCAGTGTGGCTATATGTCACCAAAGTGCATAAAAAGTGCAGAGCAAACTTCCAAAGATGGTTGAAAGCACATATCAGTGGGATTTCTTCTCATAAGCAGCAATCATTGTCATGGTGAGAGATAAAGCTGTTCAAGCATCCTATGGCATAGTAAAGATGGAAAACATACCAGGGAGTCTGAAAGGGAAATGCTGACTTAATTTATGGCAAAAGCACAGTTAAAAGGGCATCAGAGCAGGTGTTGGAAGCAATGCCTGCCATGAAAAACCAAAAAGAATATATCTCTGCCAATCCTGTCCTTCTGCAGTGGAAAAGGAGACGACAATGGATCAAAATCAAATGCCCTCGTGAGAGGATATGACAAAGGTACTGTATAACAGTTTTCCACGACTTACAGGCTATGATAAACTTATTGAAAGTGCCTGCCCCCTCCCAGGTTATGGCTCCAGACCAGCTGCCCATACAGGAGGGCAATATGTATTATGACGAGGAGGAGCAAGGTGAATATATAGAACATCATGGTTCCCATCATCAGGAATTTGGTTCCCCTCTTTGGGTTACTGAGGATTATACCTTTCACTCCACTTTCATTAAACAAATTGTGGATACCCTTAACATCTCTTCCAATGAAGCAGAGGAGGATGAGAAGGAAGTGGAGTTCATGGACATGATGCAGTTACCTCCTATAAGGAGGCTAATGGTTCCCAGCCACAAGCCCCTTTAACAATCCACATCAAAAATCAAGACTACACCTATTTCAGCAGCAGGCATTTATAAGAAAACTGATAAAAAGTACTAATGGATAAGCATTGAGCAGAATACCTGTATGCACGCCTTGATCACAAAGTGATGGCACAGGCAGCTGCCTGTGAGAAGGCCAAGATGTATCTCTCTCTACACAGCCCCCGTAAAGGATTCTAGGAAACTGGATACCATGGCCAGAAAAGTGCACATGACAGCTGCCTTGCTCCTAAGACAGACAGCCTATTTGACTTACACATCTCAGTATCAAAAAGCACTGTGGAATGCAATACTGGCTGTAAAGTAGATGGTGGAGTGACATAGGACCTGGCAGCAACAGCAAAATCAACCCTTGGTGCCAAAAAGCACCAGTTCCTCATGGCCTTAGATAACAATGACACTGCATCAAGAGTCTTTGCTCATGCAGTGGCACTCCCATGAAATAGCTTTGAATTTCACTGCTGCAGTAGAAAATAATTTTCTTTGCAAGTCACTGCATTTCTATTTTTTCCTTTCTAACAACATTTGTTAATCTACTTTTTAAAGTATTATTTAAATCTGCCATGACCACCAGCACTTTGTTATGGCACTTTCTATTCATTTTAGGCAAATGCTGATTGATTGTCAGGGCTATTTAAATGGAAGTTCTGTAAAGCAGCCACACTACCTGAGGAAGCCACTTTGGGTGGCAATACATCGGGACTGTTCTATTCACATTCCTATGTTGCTCCATTAAATTATATTTCTTGTTTTCTTGAACCTGGTGTGTGCACTGTGTTTTTTTTCTTCTAGTTTTCTGTTTTTGATCATAGAGCAGCACCTTAGGGAGACAAGTGTGCTTTTCCTTTCTCTGCACATCAATGAGGAGGTTTACCTGGATAAGGATACCATTCTTGCCCAGGAAACACTGGCAAAAATGATTGATTTTCCCTTTGAAGAAAACTCCTTATTTGGTGAGAAAACAGAGGCATATATAAAAAATAGGTGAGTACTGACCACTTAAAAAAACTCTACTGAAAAAGAAATGGTCTCCGCTTCCTACAGGCATTGTGGAAGGTAGGCAGGAACAGAGGTTACTGCCCAGACCCTACACTGGCAATCAGTTTCAGCCACAGAGAGGATACTATAGGTGTAGGGGCAAAAGGGTCTCCAGACATGCTGCAATTTCAGCCTCAAAGCCACAGTAAAAGCAAACTCTCTGACAATTTTGCCAAGGTCACCAGACAACCACTGCCAGAGGGATGGAGTAAAGCAGATTCACTACTTCTAGTAATGGGAAAAAATCACCACAGACAAGTGAGTCCTGGAAATAGTGCATCAGGGTTTATCCCTGCAATTCCAAAGGCTTACAAACCTGCATTGACAATAAATATTTCCATCTCACTAACCAAAGAAAGAATTCTGTTAAAATGGGAAGTAAAACTGGCCTGCTGGTGCAGCGGTATCACTACCACTCACTACACTGACGACCTGGGTTCAGAAATGTTCCTAGGTCTTCAGAGGGGCAGACAGGGGAGGAGAATTAAGCATCCCAAAGGATGCTCTTCTCCTGCAAGGAGAGAACACTGCCACTGTGCGACCACCATGTGGGTGACCATGGGTGGCAGTGCAGGCAGGAGTGTAGTTCCAGGATTGGGAATTGCTGATTGGCCTAATGGATGTACATGCCTTACTTGTGTAACCAACCAGTCCCCTGAGGTTATTAGAATCATATCTGTATTAGTGTCATTAAGGTAGCAGGCAGCTGGTACGGTGCTCATTAAGGGCATCTTACACAATGACATCATTGTTTACTCGGCTAGCCTGACAGAAGAATGATTATGTCATTCAAAACTGTCTCAGCATCATAACTCTTTCCTGTGTACAGCTGCTCTGGGGAACTTAGAATGTGCAGCCTGAGTTAGAGTCTGAGTCTGGAGGTGAGAGGGGACCAGTTGGGCACTGAGTTGAGGGCCCAGAACATCTCACCCTAGTGTGGAGTACAATTTCCAGCTTTCAGAGAAGTGGTAAAGACCTTTCTACAGCAGGATTTACTGATTTCTACTCCCACTGAAGTGAAAGGAACTGCTTTTCCGCAGTGGGTTCAAGGGGCAATCCCCTGAAGATCCTTTGTGAAGAAACATGGAAACATAGACTTTGATGGCAGATAAGGATCACTTGGCCCACCCAGTCTGCCCATTCCCCTACCTATTGGATAAGCTGCAGATCCTAGTTAACCAACAGCCTACTTCTTCAGCTGCCTTGGAAAAGAACTTGAGAGACTGTTTTGACCTGTTACCCCGAAGAGGTGCCTTTTTGTTGTTCCATGCCCAGTGGACAGAACAACTAGTTTGTGAGCAATGCTTTCAGGAGACAAGTTCTCCACATATTTAGGGGAATCATTTCTGGTGTGTGTGTTCCCATAGATAAGGCTAGAATACAACTGTCAGTGCCCTTTATTCACCCGGGAGAGTGAGTTTCTGTAAACTGTTCATCCAGGAGAGTGCAGCTTGTACTTTAGTCACTCGAACGAGTGATGTAAATGAAAAGTATGGGACCTCTAGCATTTCAGTGGGGGATGAGGGTTTCAATGATGTAACCTGGAAGGAATGGTAGAGACTGTCAGTTGGGGTAAAGGATGGGAGGAATGTCATCTGGATGTTAACAAGGCAGGGCTTATTGGTTCATAAAGTGCATCAATTGTTACCTGAGCAAAGGCCAGTGCTGCAGGTTTAGGTGGGTGACTGAGTTTTACATAAATGCACCTATTTTCGAAGGAGAGTTCAATATGTGCAATCATGGGAGGAAAATGGTCGGGTCCGTGGCCAGGTGTCCACTATGCACACTATTTGGGAAATGGGAAGAAGATGTTCTTTTGTGTGTTCTCGAACTGTACTGCATGCAAGGAGAGTTTGTGAAATGTTCCTGTCCTGCCTTTACAGAGCAGTGCAGGTTCACTAGTGATTTAGTTTCTACCGGTTAAATAAAGCCATACTGCACAATCCCAATTCCTGTTCTGGACATTCTGATTCTTGTTTCTGGTTGTTGGATTTACTGGGGCCCCCTCAGCAGTTTATATCTAGCATATACTTAGGAGCCTCCACCCTGGACCAGGGCTGTAAGTTTTACACAAGGTGTTTTGTTCTTTTACCCCCACTCCTCTTCCTCTAGATATGAGCCAGGTATACATCCTAACCTCATGGGTGGTACTAACCATTGAATTGTAAATGGTATGCCAATATTTGGGTACCAGTGTCCAGATTTCATTGGGGGGGGGTGCTAACTTGTTATAAGTGGCTGCAGGCTTACAAAAAATGTGAGCTCATCTGGTGATATTTAATGCGGGCGAGAGTTAAAGAGAATGAGCGCTCATCCAAAGGAAATATGTTTTGGGGTGAGAGGCAATGCTGAGGGTATGTCAAGGGTCTTCCTGGCTGGTGGTAGTGAACCCAAACAGAAGATCATTAACCAGAAAGCAATCTTGTGCCAAGAAAAATGCCACCTGAAAGTCTTTTGCTGCCTGTGTTTCTGTGAAATGAAAAGTGAAAATATATGCTGCTTGTGTGTTTAACATGAAAATGTGGCCTGTTGGAACTGAGCAATGATTGCCCTTTCCTTGTTGTTAAAGCATTTAAAAAACTGTTTAAAAGTTACAAATTTTCAGAGAAAAGTATTTGTGGAATTAAAGGACAATGTTTTCTAAGTGCTCAGAAAGTTTCAAGTGTGTGCAGAGAAAACTGGGGGAGTCGCTAAGGAACATGCACTATGTACTGAGTGAAAATGCCATAAAATGCTTGCCCCACTGAAATTTCTAGCCGAGAAAGAAGTGACAGTTTGCAGTTTAAATTTTGCCTTCTCAACGCTCGCCATGCAGGAATGCTGCAGAGAGAGAGAAAGCTCATTTGCATGGCATCATGTGATTGGTTCCAGTGCGCCAAAGCCCCACCCTTGCCTGAGTCTCAGAGTTGTGGAACCTACAAGGAGGAGCAGCCAGCAGTGTGCAAGCAGTGTGTAGTTTGTGCAGCCACAGGAGGAATCACTTACAACAGAAGCACTTCTGAACCAGCAGTTTTTTTAACTTTTCACAGGAAAAACAGGCTCAACCCATATTCTGACTGACTGGAGAGTAATCGAGGTAATCATATCTACGATTGATGGGACCACCAGCCCCTTTCTCCTCAGAGGCCTTCCTTGAGTCAGCAGCAGGTTGTATTACATCGACAGTGGAAACCAGCTACTGCCTGTAAGTACCCTGTGCAAAAGCAAATGCTGTGGTGCTAAAGGTCGGAAAACTGTAAGAACTGTAAGAGCAAATGCAGCAAAAGTACTGCAAGAGAGAGTTTTGTGAGTAAGTAAATAAATGGTTTTATTATTCAGCTCAAAAAGGTATTACAATATACTAAAAATGTAAGATACAATCTTTAAAGACAGGTACTAAAGTACAGATTTTAAAATTGCCCATAAACATAGGCATATACATGATACATAATCATTAATCATATTTACTAAATAGATAACCTAATCCAGTAAAAACACAGCATTCCATACCTGGGACCTGATAGAAATTAAATAGAAATAAATCAAAAGACCAAAGCATCCCATTATAGCATAGAATCAAGGCCATCTGAATCAGTTGCATCAACTGGTTATTTTCTGACTAAGACACCAGGGTAATTAGATGCATGCAACACTCAGGGCCTACCATGGTGTGGAATATACCTGGAACATAACCAGTTTGCCCCTTCCACAACTTGATCCATTTACACCCTGCAACGCATGTTGCTCCGTGTCTTACATATCGTTCATCCTAGGAGCAAATATTTGACGAGGACCAAGAAGAGCCACTCAGGTTACCCATTTCCATTAAGTACATCTTTGTACCATTTTTGTCTGCATGCTTATAATCCAGGAAAATACTTTGACTCTTCTATTCACTTAACATGCCAGCATTTGTAGGAGTACAGAGCAGAATTACATCCTATAAAAAAATAAAATCTTACACAAAATACAATTATCCCTCTAGAGTGTCAAACAGAGCAGTCATTGGATTTCCCACTCAATGGTCCATAAATGATCCTAACGGAAGGGGAGAAGCCAGGTCCCAGGCCATAAAGCACACAACCACAAAATGAGGATTCTGCATCGACTACTATCTCCCGATGGATTTAGAAGACTTTGGTTGCCGGAATCAAAGTGCTCCAACTAATGCCTCCAGCCAGAGTTTGCCGTAAGGGGTCCTAGCAGTGCACCCCACAGCACATGCTATCCTGTGCTCCATAAGCATCCCCTATTATAGGCATTACCCTCTGTTAAGCATACTGGGATCACCCAAAAATCCCTGCTACCAAGTCCAAATCCTCCAAATGGGTCTTTTCATCTTCAGTACATCCCATAGCTAGTATTGACTGACAGCCATGATTCCATAGCCTTCCCTTCCTCCATCTCAGGGCCACAGTAGGCCCATGCAGAAAGAAACCAAAGTTGCCATGCATAACTATCCAACGGTCTTCAAAGACAAAAAAAAATAACAAAATCAGCATTTTAAATATCCATGCACATTATAACTATAACTTCTTAATATCATAATATCCATTCATTTTTTGTTTCAAATCTTCAGGCTGTCAAAATTAGAAGTCCCAAAGAAGGACCACATAGTTAGCATGTTAAACACAAGGATTATGATAAAATAATTAATGTTTTAGCAACGCCAGTCCCCAGTGAGGAAACAGCATCAAAACTATACAAAATCTTCCGCTTAATTCACAATACTCTTTTTTTTTTCTTTTTTTATTACGCTTTTTTCCTGCTGGGGTCATCGGTAACTCAGCCCTTGGTCATAGCACCTCTGTACTTCCACCTCTGGTGATTACTGAGCTCTCCACACTCACCCCTGGCTTGCCCCCCAGAGGGCAGGGTTGCAGAGCTGTTCCCCTACCAGCTCTGCACTACAACTATCTGGTCAGGAGACTCGGTACCGGAGGTTAATCGGGACCCAGAGTGAAGGGCATCATGGAGATGACCCAGCAGCATTTTTTTCCCTGTAGGCAGGGTGGAGACATGAAATGACAACCAGTGTCTGCCCTGCCCTGAAGCCTTGCCAGTGTCAGTGCGTTGCGGCGAACCCGGCCTCCACTGGGTGCCGCTCGTGCACTGGGCACTCAACCCCCCCCCCTCCCAGAGAAGGATAGCAGTTCTGAGGATGCTCTTTCCTTCTTCCTCCAGCAGGCCCTCTGATTACCCGGATCTGTTTCCGAATCCAGGTCATGGTCATCACAAGTGGAAATCCAACAGCTGTACCAACAGGCCAACATAACTCACAACACTCTTATCTATTCGATCAGGAGAAGTTGGCATAGTACTTCTTTAGTGGGATTTACCTCATGTCCAAACTCCACAAATCCCACACTCATTAAATAATAGCCTCTCAAATACTGCGGGTATAATTCAAAGAGCCTCATTAATCTGTAAACCTTACTTTCTCACGTATGTGGGAGTCTTTCAAGACATACCAGCAAAAGAAAAATAACAGAACTTAACCAGCCAAGTATCATCAGTTTTATCTATAAAATTATTCTAGTCATCCTTCACAGGGGAACTCATTACGTGACTCAGATATTTGTGAGTTCTATTTCACTAGTTGCTTCTCACAAATTCACAGGTTCGCAGGTTCACAAGCTCGCCCCTCCAAAGTTTTTCCTCTTTCTAGCCCCAGCGATATACTCTTGTAGGGACCTGTAAAATAAATCAGAAAAGAGCATTTCAGTAAGTGCAGTAACCTCAGGTTCAAATCAAACCCCAATGGCTCCCAGCCCCTAGGCAACACTAGCATACCTGTAATAAAAGTTTGGCAAGCCTATTAACACCTGTACTGCTATCATGATGAGACTCCTTCCTCTAGAGAACAGATTTCCCTCCAGCTGCCACATCAATCGTCAGAGCTTACTGAATGTCCAAGGTATTCCTTCCCAGTGCAAGAACAACAGACTCCTGACCAGCAGGCGAAACAGGCCGATCGTTCAAACACCAGCCAAATGGCCCTTACCAAGCTGAGCGCACCAAATGGTAATAAGAGTAACTTTTTAGCATCATAATTTCTCAGCAAAACCCTGGTTTACAGAAAATCAGGGGATTTCATTCATCAAGAACTTGAATTATAAGAATCTGAAGGCCTTTTCTTATTTGAGCACTTAAACTCCCAAACGCTGCACTGCACAGCATTAAACACAAAGCACAAAACAAAAAAGTATAAAAAAACAGCTGCTAAGCTCACTACAAATATTACAGGAGCAGATAATAACAGTTTTAAATTCAACATTTGCTTAATAACAAGAAACTTTGAACTGAATGCACCTGTTCAACTTACGTGCAGTGGAGTGGAGTGGCAGCATGACCATCTTGCTGCCCCCCGCCCGAGTTTTGTTGAACTTTAAAATCTTGGACTGTGTGTGTGAAAGTGCTGTTTTCAAAGAGAGTGAACTTTAAGACAAATGATCCCTCTGCTCCAAGTTATAGTAAATGTGATGGATTGAGAAAAAGTAAAATGAATTTGTGCTTTGAGAAAATGAGTTGACATGAAAAAGGTCCAGTGAGAATCCTAGCAATCTTAAACTGAGTGTGATGAAAAGTTGCAGTTGCCTTGTTGGGGTGCAGTCAGCAATGCAAGCAATGCAGCACCATTTTGGACCAATGTTTTCAAATCCAAACAAAGTTTCAAGTGGTTTTGCTAAGTGCTGTGAACTACAAATGTAGCAGCCAGGCAGCCTGTTAATGAACTGTACCAGTGTGTTAAAGCCGATTCTGAGTGATTACAAAAGCAGCAATTTGGGATGTGTGTGTTTAATTTGCAGCACATGGCACAGCAAGCCCCTCACTACCCACTCCATGCCAGGGTGTGCATAGCCCAACAAGAACAAGAGCTAACTAATTTTGAGCAATTGTATGACTGTTCATCAGCACCGGCTGAGGTGGCTTTGCTGAACTATCCAGTTAATGTGTACGCAGTATGCCTAAAGCCTGGGAGAGATGTTTTGCCAAATCCACATTTCACAGACTGACGAAAGTGATTTGGGATGAACAAATCAGTTGGCACAATGGTAGCTAAATCAAAACACCTCCATTTAGCTCCAACTTGGACACTGGCAGGGGACTTTGTCATGTCAGAACAGCAGCCAGACGGGTGCGGCCAGAGAGACCCCATAGAGTTTCTAAAGGGGTTCTTGGACATTGTCTGTGTTGATGCTATGTAAGGCACAGAAAATGTTGAATGTTCCATGCTGCAGATTGTGGAGTTGGATGCTGCAGCTGCAGGTTCAGCAGATTCTTGAGTGGAAGGCCCAAGCTCTAGTCTCAGGGGAGAGTCGGAGGTGGAGGAATTGTGTTGTTGCGAAACCAATGTCTTTGAGGACAGTGGAGAATGGACAATTTTGGGGGCTGGTGCAATCACCAGCTCCCGGACAGAATGTGTGGAAGAAGAAGAAGCTTCAATGGCTGCAGTGGGACCCAGTGAGTCACCATTGGCATTGGCTTCTATGGAGCCTCCTGATGTCTGGATGGAGAAAGGCTCTAGAGATGTGCCCCTGAGTGCAGAGGTGGACTGCTTTTACTCTGCACTATGTGCTCAAAGTTGACTCAACCAGGAATGGCCATCCCCAAGCCGTGCTTCTGATTTGGAGTCGGTCTAAAACAGCAAAGAAGTGAAAACTGTTTGTAGATGAGCTGTGGCCACATATGGGCCTTCATATCCTCTCTTCTCTGGCTGATTCTGTGAAGAAATTGAGAAAAACAGACATGCTTGGTTGTGGGAGGAGGCTTATGCCAATCTGGACCCTAGAGTGTACAAGTTGGTCCGAATTAATGTGTAAAATGAGACACTACAATTTTGGAAGCATGGCAGAACCTTGTTAATTAGCTCTGTGAGAGTAGTGGACAAAGTTGACCAAGAGACATTCTACAATGTTTCTATTGTGCGTCCAGATGGGGTAACAGTTTATGCCTCACATCCTGAGTGGTACTACCATTGAGATTGGTGCCATTCATCACACATTGTGCCCACTTGCCAAAAGTGAATGCAGTCATGCCAGCTCAGCAATCTGCCACCGAAGAGGCAGCAAGCAAGAATGGAAGTGCCTTTCTTCTGGTGATCCAGGTTCAGCTCCAGCAGCATCCAGGTTTGGCTCCAGCAGCATCCAGTTCAGCTCTAGTAACATCCAGGTTCATCAGCCCAGCAGTCAGAGAAGATTTCTAGTCCGTGTCCAGTAGGAGGTCATGGAAGCATCTGATCCGAAGATTTAGTCTACCCAGCAGCCGAAGATCATCAGGCCACAGGTCCAGAGAGGTGATGTTGACATCCTTTTGTTGTCTAGAAATTGGCAAGATATTTTTTCATTTTAATTTGACTGTTTTCCTGCAATTGAGGATGTCCTTAGAACTTTATTCACCAACTGATTATCCTGATCTGGAATGCAGTGCTAGCAGGCCTTGGGCCTGTTCCAGAACTGTGCTTCAGCAGGCTTGTCAAGCCTAGGAGGATCTCTATTTGTAGTTCCTAAACATTTTGAACTTTTCCCTAGATTTGGACATTGCAAGGACCCCCCCAAATGTTTTTGCAAATGCTTTCATGTTTTCTATTTTTGTATTTTTCTAGGAAATCTTTTTAAAAATGCTTTTTGGGCTTGGCAGTATCAAGTGGGAGGTGTCTGGTCACTGTTTTTTGGTTTACAGTTTCTAGTTGTGTGCAGAAATGTGTTTTGTAGTTTTTTTCTTTTGCAGGTGTTCCTGCAAAAAGACAAGAAGACCTGAAGTGGATTTTTGGGAATCAGAGTACTCTTTTGTGTAGAGATTTTAGGCTTTGTGAAAATATGTAGTACAATGTCTAACGTTTTTCATTTTACAGGTGTGTTAGTGTAAAATGGGTTTTTGGGTTTGGGCATCTAGTAGGTAGTATAGGTCAGATAGATTTTAACTAGAGGGTTGGGGGGAAGGCAGGTTGGTGGTCTTGATTCTAGATAGGCGTCACAAATGCTGCCTGTTAGGACATGCTTCAGGCAGTTTCTTCAAGTCACTGAGAATACATAGATACTACAGTAGTAGGATAGGAACTGAAGTTTCTTCAGTGGGCCTCTGTTCCTTGCTGTTACCTGCCTGTACGTGGCACATGGTAGGGGAGGACTTCTACAACTTCCCCGTAGGAAACAAGGAGGTAAGTTGGCCTGGTACCAGGCTGTGTACTGGCTGTGGAGAGCCAGTGGTCTGATCACGGTGAGTGTAACAACCCTGTCCCCTGGGGTTACTAGAATCCTACCAGTATTAGTGTTAGGAAGGTAGCAGGCAGCTGGTAGGGAGCTCATTAGGGCCTTTTTACACAATGACAGCATTGATTACTCAGCTAACCTGAGAGACAAATGATTATGTTATTAGGAACTCTCTTAGCGGCATAACCCTTTCCTGTGTACAGCTGCTCTGGGGAGCTTAGAATGTGCAGTCTGAATTAGAGTCTGGATGTGGAGGTGAGAGGGGCAGAAGCCAGTTGGGCTCTGATTTGACTGCACAGAACTTATCACCCTAGTGTGGACTACAATCTCCAGCTTCCAGTGCAGTGGTAAAGACCTTTCTATAGCAGGATTTCCTGATTTCTACTCCAAGTGAAGTGGAAGAAACTCCTTTTCCACAGTGGGTTCAAGGGGCAGTCCTCTGAAGGTCCTTCTTGTGCTTCAGCTGCCTTGGCAAAGAACTTGAGAGACTGTTTTGACCTGCTACCCAAGAGAGGTGCCTTTTTGTTGTTCCATGCCCAGTGGATGGGACAACTGGTTTGTGAGTACTGTTTTAAGGAGGCAAGTTCTCCACATACTAAGGGGAATCATTTCTGGGATATATGTGTGTTTGTGTGTGTGTGTGTGTGTGTGTTTGTGAATAGATGTGGCTAGAACACACCTGTCAGTCCCGCTAGTTCACCCAGGAGAGTGAATTTCTGTAAACTGTTCACCCATGCAATTTGTGCTTTGGTCATCCCAGTGAGTGATGAAAATGGAAAGCATGGGACCTCTAGCATTTCAGTGGGGAATGGGGGTTCAATTGTGTAACCCTGAAAAATGGCAGACAATGTCAGTTGTGGCAAAGAGTGGGAGGAATGCCATTTGGATGCATACAAGGCAGGATTTACCGGTTCATAAAGGGCACCAGATTTTACCTGAGCAATGGCCAGTGCTGCAGATTTAGGTGTGTGGCTGAGTTTCACATAATTACACCTATTTTCGAAGAAGAGTTCTGAGTGTGTGGCTTAGTTTCACAATATATGAACTCATGGGAGAAAAATGTTCGGGTGCATTGCCAGGTGTCCACTATGTGCATCATTTGGGAAATGGGAAGAATATGTTCTTTTGCATGTTTTCAAATTGTGCTGTATGCAAGGAGAGTTTGTGAAATGTACCTGTCCTGCCTTGACCGATCCACTGGGATCCACTACTGCTTTAGTTTCCATCTATTAAATAAAGCCATACTGCACAGTCCCAGTTCCTGTTCTGGACATTTTGATTCTTGCTTCTGGTTGTTGGAATAACTGTGGCCCCTTCAGCAGATCTAGCATTTGTCTAGAAGCCTCCACCCTGGACCTGGGTTGTAAGTTTTACACAAAGTTCATGCAAATTGTTATTGTACCCCGACCCCTCTTTCTCTAGAAATGAGCCAGGTATACATCCTAATGCCAAGTGTGGTACCAACCTTTGAAAAGTAAATGGTATGCCGATATGTGTGTATCAGTGTCCAGATTTCATGGGGTGTATGCTAACTTGTTACTCGTGGCTAGGGGGTTACATTTGCTCACGTCTGTCAGCCTAAGCATGCTTAACTAGGAAAACAAGAACAGTCCAACCATAGCATATGACAGTTCCAGGTGGCCCACAGCCCCCCTTCCCACCAACCTAGACTCACTCAGCAGCATCACAGATACACTTTCTGAGGGACTTCATCCAGCCTGAAGACCTCCACATTTTCCCTTTCTGTGATAGGTTGGCAACCATGGGTCATCTTTAGGAGGGTTGACATAGTATGATGATGGGCCTGCTCGAGCTTCACAGCTGTGTGAGTAGGAGGTTGAGGTCATATCCTTCTCCTGCTTGTCACCAGTCTGTGATGGGTCAGGTAGTTAGGCATCTGTCGCGGATCTCCAGATGAAGTCCTCCACTGATTCTGGGGTGTGAAAGGAGTGATATGCCCCATTCCTTGTAATTAAGAGTCTCCCTGGGTAATGGAGACTATAGGGGGCTTAACTTCACATCATCACATGTCTGGCACAGTTGAAGGGTCTATGCCTCTCAATTAAAGCTGGGGAGAAGTTGGAGAAGATTTGTATCTTATGTTTCTGCCAGTTCAAAAGAACCCTTTCCTGGGCCAGCTGCATCACTCATTCCTTTACTGGATACGTTAGGAACTTGACCAGGATGGGGTGAGGTTGTTGTCAGAGGTTGGGTGGCTGTGCTATGGAGAAGTGGTAGTGTTCCAGCTCTGGGTGGGAAGGCTACTGATAGTGTAAAATTGCAGGAAGAATGTTTTGGAGAAAAGTGTTTGTTTCCTTACATTCTACCCCCTCTATGAAACCAATTTGTCTTAGAGTTTCATGCCAGCCCCAATTTTAAGATCACCCAGTCTGTCCCTCAGCTGCCAGAAGGTGCATTCTTGCTAATGGAGGTAAGCCACATTGTGCTCTGAGGCCAGATTGTGATGATCAGTTTGTTGCTCCTTACAGTTTAGTGCTGTGATAAGGAGACAATATCATCACCTGGATATCTAGTGAACACGGTGACCGCAATTGAATGCTTACAAAAATGGTGACTCAATTACAGCACCTGTGTTCAAGGCTACCTGGCAGGGTAGTGACCTGATAACTGGGTGGGAAAGGTAGGGCAACAAGAAGCATATGCGCATGCACATGGGCACAGGGGGAGGTGGGGCAGGGAGGAATTTGGAGGGAGTGTGGCAGGCAGCTGCCAAGTTGATTAGCTAGTGTGGTGGAGAGGGTGGTTTGCTATGGTGTGCAGGGTTCTTGTCTGGATCAGCACATTTTTTTCCAGGTAGGTGGCTTGTTTTTTTCTTTTTAAAGAATTTCACCCTCCCCCCCCGGACATGCACCCCTCTGGAGTTGAAATTCCTTAAGTAAGGTAGTGTGGTGGCAAAGTCCCCCCATGGGGGGGGTATGGGGGACACAGCCTCCTGCATACTTTTAAATTCAGTCACTGCTTTGCAGTTCACCACAAGTGTACATCGCCGTAATTCATTTTCAGCGATGTATACTTGCCCAAATGGCGATCGCAATTCCGCAATCGCTGTTATGACGTAGAACCTGTCACTCAAACAGAGGTTCTGAGCCTTTAGAGCACCTATTTTTGTTAACAGTTGTGGAAAATTGTTCTAGGATGTCCATGTGGCTCATTTGATAGCACATCTGCCTCTTGGGCAGAGGTTCGTTGTTTCACATCCCACACTGAGACGGTGTTTATACCTTAATTGCTGGCACCTGAGTGCAGTACTAGGAGGAGGGTTCTATACTGTGATGTGTGCCTTCCTTCAAATGAAACAATAAACTGAGGTCATTTCTACCCATCTATTGTGCTGTCCAGGTGTGTATCCAGGCAGAAGTAAAAAAAAAAAGGCACTTTTCTCAAAGTGGGGGATTTTGTCTGGTGTCTTGGCCAGTATTCCCCTTCCCATAAAACTGGTTCATGCAACTGTCCAAGACTGTGTGTGGGTGTTGATGTGCAAAATGGCTGCTCCTTCATGTTCAGTCACTTCAGTACTAGTCAAGCATTGCTTGTAAAGTGCTTTGGAATACAATCTGTATGAAAAGAACTATGTAAATGCCAAGTCTTCTTCTTCTTCTTATCTCTTGCAGGTCATCCACTTTGGCTGAGGGTGCTGAAGAAGTGGGAAGCACCATTTTGCCAGGCTCCACAGCTGAGAAAGGGCATCCAGAGAACAGAAAGTGAAACAGCAGTGTTCCAGCAGTGAACCATCCATGCTGGCAGGATTCTGACATAGACAACCACGACAGACTGGTAAGCACACTTTGTGTGCTAATCTGATTTTTTTAACTGAAGGATGGCTGTAGATTGTAGAGGGAGAGTGAAGAGCTATTGAGATTTAAGCTGCAACTTGTTGGCATTTAAGCCAAGCCCCCTAAAACATAGAATGTGATGACAGAAAAAGGATCATTCGGCCCATTCAGTCTGCCCACCCTACCAACTTTTCCTAAGTTGTTCCTAGTGGCCATTCTTCTCCCTTTGCACCCTATCTCTCTTGCCATTGCCTTGTGCCTGTGCCACCCTTGTTTGAATCCCCCCATCTTTTTTGGTTGATACCACATTCTCTTTCAGTATGTTCCACTTGTCCACCGCTGTTTCTGAGAGAAACTGCTTGTGGATATCCTTTATGAATTTTCTCCTTTCCATATAAGCAAATTCCCCCATTTGTTTGTGTTTAGTTCAGCACAACCCATGAACACTGCCGCAGCATGCTCAGACTCATAAATACCAACAATTTGGCAACTTCACAGCACTCTCAGTGTAACTGTTCATAGGAACATAGAGAACAGAAGGACAGAAAAATAACCTGAGCAGTCAAGTTAGGGGAGGAACTAGGGGAGGAACAGTGAGGGTGCTTCGAAGGAAGGAGGAGGGGGCCACTAGAGGGCATGGGTGGAAGCTGGAGGGGGGAAGATTCAGGGGAGAAATGAGGAGGTGCTACTTCACTGAGAGGGTGGTAGAGCCATGGAATGCACTACCTAGGGGGCTGGTGGAGGCAGAGACAGTGGAGGGGTTCAAGAGGGGGTGGGACAGGTACAGGGGAAGGGTTCAGGAAGCAAATGCAGCAAGAATATCCAGAACTGGGAAGGGAGAAGCCAGAGAAGGCGAGGGGGACAGCAAGGTCAGCACCCAGGGTGGGGGCTGACCAAACGAGCAGACACGAAAGACCATTAGGCCTATTCTGCTGGCATTTTAGTATGTTAGTATGTTAGTAAGTTAGTCTCTCCCCAGGTTCCCTACTCAGAACCATCCTAACAATTATTTCCTTGTTACTTTCTTCTCCTTTCTTCATTACCTGTCTTATAATTTCCTTTAATGCATCCCATTTGTTGAATAAAGAAATTGTCTCTGACTACAAAACCATGTGTGGAAGTTTGTTTCATCATCCACTACCCTTTCTATGAAATAATGCTATCTAATGTCTTTTTTGAACCTCACCACTTCCAGTTTAAGTACATGATCGTAGTAGATTCTCTATTTCTCAAATCAAACTGCTGTGTCAACTCTATTTAATACTTTCATACACTTGAAAGGTTTGATAATTTCCTTTCTCTCACTTCTAACCTCCAGTGAATACTTGTTAAGACTTTTCAGACATTACTCATACATTTTGTCTTGTTGTCCATAGAAACATGGAAACATAGAGGCTGACAGCAGATAAGGACTGCCTGGCCCACCTAGTTTGCCCAATTCCCTGTCTGTCCATGGATCATCTGTTACTCTGCTCTGCATGTCATTAATCTACCTTTATTCTGCCATACATATTGACTCCAGAACTGTACACAGTACTCTAGGTCAGGCCTGACCAGTGATCTATATAGGGGCAGTATCACTTTCCACCATCTGCAAATAATCCCTCTTCCTATTCACCAGGGGATCTTGTTAGCAGTCTTGTATACTTACTGCATTGAGAAGATGGCTTTAAGTTATTTCCTGTTATCTCCTCCAAGTTGCTTTCCTCAGTGCTCTCTACTGATGATCACATCAATGTAATAAACTGTTCTTGTGTTCTTCATCCCATATTTATCACCTTACACTTTTTTGTCATTGAATTTCAGTCATCAAATACTGGACCATTTCTCCAGTCTGCTCATATCCTGTCTCATGATGTTAACTCCATTTTTACTGTCAACCCTCACACTGATTTTCTTTATTTTAGAATTTTTGACCAGGAATGGCATATTGAGCTAATCTACATTTTCAGTTATATCCTGGGAATAAAGAGAGGCAAGTGACTTGTTTTGGGGCACACAGTAAGCAAGTGACAGTTGGTAATTTTAAACTCAGGTCTGCTAGGTCTCCAGGATCACAACCTGGTGATGTAACCTCTAGGCTACACTGCCTTATTTCTATACAGAAAATTGTGTTATCTGCAAATAGAATTATCTTACCTTGAAGACCCTCACATATGTCACAGATATACATATTGAGCAATAACAGTTCCCAGAACTGAATCCTGTGGTACTCCACTAATTACTGCCCTGTCTTCAGTTTACTAATTAGGTTAACTCTATAGGTTATTTTAATCAACCATTTGTGGATCCAATCAAACATCTCATCTTGCAGCCCATGCTGAATTATCTTCTTAGCCTCATATGTTGTACCAAGCCAAATACATTGTGGAATTATAGGTACAAAAGGGTCAGCCAGGATGCAGCAAAGTACTTTGCAGTACATGACATGTCATGAAATGCTACATGACAGAAGGGCTTATTTGCCATTGAATTGCACTGTTGCCTGTGGCATACTGCAGCACTCTGCAGAGTACTGCAAGGCATTGCATTGTATCATGGTTGGATCCACTACATTGCAACTCCTTTCCCTGCTCCTGTCAGCCATTTATTTGCATCATTACAATAAAAAAGTCTATTAAATTCATTTGTCATAACCCCCCCCCCCAAGAGAATATATGCTGGTTCCTAGCCATTAAATTACTTTTCTTAAAGAATGGACCAATCTCCTCCTTGACAAATGACTCCAGATCTTTTCTCACTATTGATTTTAGGTGGATTGGCTTACAGTTTCTCTGACCCCACTTTAGTAGTGGATTTACAGTAGCAACCTGCCAATCTACAAACTCCATACCTGTTGCTATTGATTCCCAATAGAAGACTGATAAAAGTTCTACAAGCACATGTCTTATTTCATTTTAACACTCTTGGGTGAGTTCCATATTTATGCATACTTCCATAAGCAGAATTCTCTTTGCCTCTACTTGTTACCTCTGCTTATGTAAAGTAAATTCAGGCCACATGTGCTCCAGTGATGAGCCGATCCAAAAACTACACAAGCTATTGTGCAAAAAATGGGTAGATCGTAGAGCTGGGCAGGATATGGAATTTCACCAGAAGAATACATATGAAAAAAGCAGTTCTGCTTCTGAAATGCTTTTCATATCTCTTTGATGAATTCTGCAGAATTCCAATAGTGTTTTAAGTTTTATTTATTTATTTTTATTTATATTTATTTGTTGTTTTTTAAAATATTGATGGCATTGTTCCCTGTTCCTTGTTTTTTTTTTTTTTTTTCAATTTAGAGAGATTGGTAGAGACTTGAGGGCAGTGAAACTACAAGTTTGACAATGCAGAAAATAAAGAACAAAATGGGGGATATAGCATTTTCGATTCATGCTGATAAAAATTGGAATAATCTTCCTTCAGTGTTAAAATCTGGTTTAAGTCATGACATTTTTAAATGAGATCTGAAGGGGCACCTTTTTAACCAGTTAGGATGTCACTGATTTTCTTAATAATAATTAGCATTTATTTGCTTGTTTAATTATTGTCAAGTTATGTCTTGCTTATTGTTCTGTTCATTTTTGATAATGTAGTATTTTGATAATTTTCTGTTGATTATACAACATCTTGACTGTATTTTATATACTGGTCTCAGGTCCCATATGAAAAAGGGCCATTGGCTCATATGTTTACCAGGTAAACAAAATTTTAAATAAAATAAATAAATGGTTATGTTATTTCCTTCATGACTTCTGATGTGCACTGGACTATTATCTGCTAATTTGACTTGAAGTCTTTTATTTTTATTAATTCATAAATAAAGTGATATGTGTCATCATTTTATTTACTTTATTATTACTTAACATAGTGAAGTAAGCATTTATGTAGCTAGAAAAGTGTAACAAATCATAAGAAATATAACTTATATGCCAATATCAAACTGAAAGAGAAGGTCTTAATATTAGCTTTTGTTGCAGTATTAATCTCTTTCTATGTGCCTTACTTTGAATTTATTTTTGATGGCACCCTGAGACTCTGGCAAGGACACCAGATTTGATCACATTCTACTACTACAACTGCTACTATACTATTGCTACTACTACTACTCATAAGGTTCATCTATATTTTAAATGTGGGAGGACCTGTATCCTTCCACTTCAGCAGAATCCATGTTTTGATTAAACCTGACAATCAATCTGTGTGCAAGCAGATTTTCCTGATGCTAAGAAAAGTTGAGCCTAACATGGTATCTGAGATTTTTTTTGATGTTTCCATGTGTCTTGCAATTTTGAGAGTATCAATAATTTTGTCTGAAAAAGTAATGAGACTGTAACAAGTTACAAACATACTGTATGATAGAGACTTCTGTGTTGTTCTTACATCATGGACTTCTGTTAGTATCATTGGATTCATTTTATTTAATCAACTTCTGGCCTAACACAATATTTTCACTGTAGAATGTTGAATTGGATTGATTGCATTTTAGTGGATATAGCATTTTCATGTGGCAATTTTATAATTTGGCCTGAATATAGAATTTGAGAGCTGTGTTGTTAAGGGAGTACAGTTTCTTTGACTGATTTATTATGTCTATATCCTTCTATAAACCAATCTACTTGAGATATTTGTGTAGAGAGAAAGTTTACATAATGATGTGGCGAGGCAGTCAGCCTAGTGTCATGGAGGGCTGAGTCACTGGGTGCCTCACCTGCCAACACAGTGGCCAGCTTCATAAAAGGACCAGGGTCACTTGATGACTGGCCAGGGGGAAGAAGGCTTGAGTGTCCATACCTTCTTCAGGGAGGTGGGGCATTCCATGAAGCTGCTTGGTCACCACCTAGCAGAGGTTAGGTCGTGTGGCAGTGGACACCTATCTAGTTGTCTGGGAGGATGCACAGTGACATTACAATGTCTTCACACATTGTTTGAGAACCAGAGAACATCTTATGCCTTGGGTAAAGTGCAAAAAACGAGGAAAAACTCCACAGGTAGCAGATGATGATGGAACCCCACAGCCTCTGTCCCACCTCCCAGGGCACCCACCCATGGGGGTTCAAGCGGTGCAGATAGAACTTGGGTCAGATAGTGATGGGGATGGGGTAGTCACAATAAGAAAGCCACAGTGGGCATAAAGGAGCACAAATATGGGATGAAAAAAAGAGATCTATTAAAGTTTAGCTACATTTTTCTCTTGCAAGATATAAAGTGTCCATTTTTAATCTTCAGATTTTGTGATTTCAAATACTTTTTGAAATAACGTTTAGGATCTCCAAAAGGAAGGTTTCTTTTATTATGTTGGTGAGTGACTGTAATAAAAAGAGCAATGTCTAAAGGTTATTCATTTTGATTATTTTGATTCAGCCAGTAAGTGTGAGAGGTCAGTTATTCCACTTACCCAGATTTTTTGATATTTTATCTATCAATGGCCAGACATTCTGAGCAGATACAGGTTCAGGATGTTTAGTAACTATTATTCCTAAGTACTTACTCCTCTGGTTAAAAGAGCTACTGATGCCTCAAAGAAAACTTTGAGAAACACATTAATTAGGTACAATTCAGCTTGCATTCCATATATAGTCTATATATTTCTCTTCCCTATTATTTATTACTGAGTAAATTTGCATGTCCACATGATATTTATCCCTCAGAGTTCCCATGGAGTTCATTACTCCTTACTTCAAGTCATAATCCTCTGTTGTGACATCGCAATGTGTTGCCAAGAGAGTAACTGTGAAGTCACAATCAGTGCATTATGACATTAGGTAGGGAGAAAGCAACATAAACAGATTAACTTTTCAGAAACAAAGATTTTGTTTTACTACAAATGACCTCAGTAATAAATAATGGGGAGGAGAAATATAGAAGTAATGTGAAACACAAGTTGAACTGTGTCTAAATATTATGGTTAGTTTAAGTTGTCCTGAAGGTGTCAGCTGCTGTTTAAGAAGCAATCAAATCCACAGGGAAGAGAATTAGTTTGCAATTATTCAAAGATATAATATTTGATGATGTCAATTAATTCAGTATCCAGAACTTTTCCTCATAAATTATTTACATCAGTGGTTGCAGGCAAAAAGTATGGTGGTTGAGACAAAAATAACATTGTGTCATTAAGATATAAGCTGATCTTATATACTTTTTATCCTACAGTAATCCCTTTTAAGTGTTTTAACAACTGAATAGTATTCTGTGATTTGGTTTGAATATCACACAGAATATTAATCTGCAGTTTAAATGAAAAGCTGCAAACTGGGATATTTCAGAATTCTGTGTCTGACAGTATGCCATGGAATTAGGTTTCTTAAACATCTTAAATTCCACAGAACTCTGTAGGAAACAGCTTTTAAAAATTCTGTACAGCTCTTGTAGATAGTGTTCTGCCTGTTTCTGCCCTTTTCACATAGAATAGCCTCCCAAAGGAGAAATAAAACTGACAAATCCAGCTTCTTTAGAGAGGCCATGAACATCTTAAGTGGTTTCTGTCTTTGCCTGTACCTTTTGACTTTAATTTTACTATACTAATAATTATATGAATAATTACAAGAAATAAGTTTAGGCATCAGGTTTGCAGCACAACATTGCAAAAGAAAGGACATGCAAAGGGTAAGGTAGGAAACATCACTCACACACCTTTAAATCATATTGTTATACTTTAGAGGAGGATGGCAAAATTAGAGTAACACCAACAGTGCTCAGAAAAATTGTTCAAACTCTACTATAAAAACTCTGGCCAGAGCCACAATAGCTGCTCATGCATTAATGTGATAAGAGATAGAGAATGAATGTGTGACTTACCTGTATTATTGTGATGTAAACATCCCACATGTTTACCTCAATAGTAGAAAAATAAAAAGAGAAGTATAAACATCAAGGTAATGCAGTAAAAGGTGCTTTTTGTTATGGACATGCAGATCTCCTTGAAAATACACACACACCTACACACACACACACACACACACACACGCACGCGCACACACACGCACACACACACGCACACTGCACCAAATTGATCAGCAATGCAAATATTACATGAAAAAATAGACATAGGGAATTTCAATCCTTCTTGCTTTTGGAATTTAAATAAGTAAAGCAAAGGTAAAGCATTTCAGACCAGTTTCATACTACAAAATTTAAGCCAAGGTTTAGTCATCACTTGTAAAGTTGAAACATAGAAACATAGAAACATAGAGGTTGACGGCAGATAAGGACCGCAAGGCCCATCCAGTCTGTCCATTTCTTTTTCTACCTTATAAATGTGCCATCGGCCTTTGCTCTGTCAGTGACCTATCTATTCATAGTCATTTGTATTGCTCCCTTATGCCTATCCCATGCCTGTTTGAAGCCCTGCACTGTATTCATAGCCACTCACTTCTTGTGGTAAGCCATTCCATGCATCTACCACCCTTTCTGTGAAAAAGAATTTCCTCACATTCCCCTAATCGGCCTCCTCTAATCTCATGCTGTGTCCTCTTGTCCTGCTATTTTTCTTATATTTAAACATGTTAGACTCTTTCACCTTGTTTATGCCCTTAAGGTGTTTAAATGTCTCGATCATATCACCTCTCTCCCTCCTTTGCTCAAGGGTATACATATTGAGCTCCGTTAATCTGTCCTCATATGTCTTCTGATGCAGTCCCTGCACCATTTTGGTTGCTCTTCTCTGGACTGCCTCAATTTGGTTAATGTCCTTGTGAAGGTGTGGCCTCCAATACTGCACGCAGTACTCCAGAAGGGGCCTAACCAATGTCTTGTACAGAGGGATTATTACCTCCCTCTTACGACTTGTGATACCCCTACTAATACACCCTAACACCCCGCTAGCCTTACCTATTGCTTTAGAGGTCTGCTTGGATGATTTTAGGTCATCAGTGATGATGATGCCCAAGTCTCTTTCTTCCTTTGTGACTGCTAGCAACTCCCCTCCCAGCCTATCAGTGGCTTCAGGGTTTCTCTTCCCTATGTGCATGATTTTGCACTTCTTTGCATTAAATCCCAGTTGCCACTCTTCTGACCATTCTGCTAGTTTATCCAGATCTCTTCTCATTCTGCCCACCCCATCTGGATCATCTACTCTGTTGCAGATCTTGGTGTCATCTGCAAACAGACAAGCCTTACCCTCTAGTCCATCTGCGAGGTCACTAATGAAGATGTTGAATAGGACTGGCCCCAGGACTGATCCCTGAGGTACCCCACTTGTGACTTGCATCTCTTCTGACTGTATACCATTTACCACCACTCTCTGTTTTCTGCCAGTCAACCAGTTTGCCACTCAGTTGACCAACTTCTGACCCACCCCGAGCCTACCTAGCTTATTTATCAATCTTCTATGTGGAACAGTGTCAAAAGCTTTGCTGAAGTCAAGGTAGGCGACATCAACTGCTCCCCCTTGGTCCACCACTCTGGTTACCCAGTCAAAGAAATCTATGAGATTAGTTTGACAGGACCTTCCTTTGTAAACCCATGCTGTTTTGGATCCTGCTCCTATGGATTCCAGGTGTTGCACAATCCTTTCCTTAAGAGTGCCTCCATAATCTTGCCCACTACTGAGGTAAGACTGACCGGTCTGTAGTTCCCGCCTCCTCCCTGCTACCACTCTTGTGGAGTGGGATCACATGAGCCCTTTTCCAGTCTTCTGGGACCTCTCCTGTGCTCAGAGACTCACTAAACAATTCTGCTAATGGCTCTGCTAGTTCCTCCTTTAGCTCCTTAAGTACCCTGGGATGTATGCCATCAGGTCCCATTGCCTTATCCATCCTGAGCTTAGCAAGCTCTTGTAGGACCCTTTCTTTTGTGAAGGGAGTAGTGCTCACCTCCCTCCCCCCTGTGTCCATGATGCTGAGCTGTGGGCCCTGCCCTACCTTCTCTTCAGTAAATACTGAGCAAAACTATCTATTTAGGATAGATGCCTTTACAGGGTCCTCCTCCTCACATGCTCCCTTTTCTCCATTAAGCTTAGCAATACCCCCTCTGGACTTTCTCCTTTCACTAATGTATCTATAGAAAGTCTTGTCACCTTCTTTTACTGTTCGTGCTAGTGTTTCCTCAGTTTGGGACTTTGCCTGCCTTACTGCCTTACCTGCTTCCCTTAGGGCAGTTTGGTATGCCTCCCTATCTTCATCCCGCTTGTGTTCCCTTATATTTTCTGAAGGCCAGCCTTTGGCTCTGACCTTTTCTGCTACTGTATTTGAGAACCAAAGTGGTTTCCTTCTTCTTTGCACTTCCTTTTCTGTCTAACACAATGGGATGTTGCTTCAAGTATTGTATCCTTAATGCTTGCCCACTTTGCCTGTACCTCCTCACCTGTGTTTCTTTTTGCCAGGGCTAGCTTAACTCTGTTGGCCATCTTATCAAAGTCAGCTCCTCTGAAATCCCATATTTTGCCTTGGAATGGGATGATTTAGATGTAGTAGCCAAATTGAACCATACCATGTGATGGTCACTGGCCCCTAGGTGACCTTCTACCTGGAGATCTGTGATCCCTTCTTTGTTAGTCAGTACTAGATCTAGGATAGCCCTGTCTCTTGTGGGTTGCTGTACCAGTTGTTTGAGGCCCTCCTCCTGCAGGAATCTACTATGAGTCTAGTTCTGGCAGATGTTCCTGCTGGTATTGACCAATCTGTATCTGGCATGTTGAAGTCTCCCATTATCAGAATCTCCCTTTAGCTGTCATGTTTTGTATATCTTCTAACAGTAATGTGTCTATGTCCTCCCTCTGGTCTGGGGGCCTGTAGACAACCCCAGTTCTTATGGCTGTCCCATTTCTGTTTCAGGGTGACCCACAGTTCTTCTGGCTCCTTATGTGTATTCTGAATTTCTGTAGCTTTGATATTTTCATTAACATACAGGGCCACTCCTCCCCCCTTTTGCACCTCAGTCTCTTCTGAACAATACATAGCCAGGTACTGAAGTCTCCCAAGTGTGGTTACTGGTAACCACGTCTTACTAATTGCTACTATGTCCAGTTTAGCCTCTGACATTATTGCCTGAAGGTCCTGGGATCTTATTTCCCAGGCTGTGAGCATTTGTGTACATGATTTTCCATTGGCCAGATTTTGGTGTGTTAGTTGTTGGGTGAAGTTTGGCATTACCCCTGTGCATCGTGTGGGGAGACAAACCTTTTTCTTACCTGGTGATGCAAATGAGCAGCAAACACGCTGAATTCCTGTTTGACCACTAGCTGAGGGGAGGGGTGTTCTTCCCATTCGACGCTTGGGGTGCTGCACCCTCTCCCATTTGCTAGTTTAAATATTCTGCAAAGACGTCAAACTTCTGCCCCAATGCACTGACTCCTCTTTAGTCAGATGCAGTCCATCAAATTTAAAGAACTTTCGCTCCCAGAACTGTTGCCAGTTCCCTACAAATCTGTGTCCTTTTCCTGGCACCAGTCCTTGAGCCACATGTTTAGCTCCCCTATCTCCCTTCTCTGACCTTCCGTCCATCTGCTCCCTTCTCCCAGACTGGCAGGATCTCAGAGAAGGAGATGCAGACGAAATAGATGATAGTTTGTCACCCAGCCTAGTCAGGTGTTCCTTGGTCTCCACAACTGACCGGCTGGCGAGATCATTAGTCCCTATGTGTACTAGGACATCAATGTTTTCTCCTGCTTTGTGAACAATTTTAGCAATGCGGTCAGTGTCTCCATGCTGATGTACCTAGGAGACATCTGACCATCACCCTGGCTGGAGATGGGTATCAACTCCCCGAATCATGGAGTCTCCTATGATCAGAAGTTTTTGGATTTCCTTTGTGCTTGTTTAGTTTTGGTTCCTGATTTGGGTGAGTATTGTTGGCTCCTGTGCTCATGATGTCCTGCTCTGCAGTGTCTTCTGCCTCTTTATTTGATTTCAGAGATAGAGGCAGATACCTGTTTGTAGTGTTTATATGGTTTTGGGGTAATGTGTTGGAGAGCAGAGAGTGATGGGGCACCTGATTTGCTCCTCCTAACCACCTGCCAACCTCCTGGACCAACTACCCTCTGCGGTCGAGGTTTTCTGTTGGATGCTGGGGAAATGGCGGGTGGTTCTTATAATGTATTTCCTCTTCAAGATGAAAATTTGAGGCGTGCAATCTCTGCCCATGCTGCCCGGAGCTGAGACCTAAGATCTCCAAAGGCCCAGCATGTAGGACAGTGTCCTAAATCCTGTAAGACTGTCCTTCTAAAATTGTTCCACAGTACCTGCAGTTAATGAAATCCATTCCAAATAAGTTGCTGGGTTTGTAACCTAGTCAGAGTAATTAGAAGGAAAAAAAATGCAAGTAATGGTTTAATTGTGCTTTGTTTAACTTGTTATAACAAGTTAAATTACTAGTGCCCTGTAAATGAGATCACCTTGTGGAGGCCCCACTGATCCACCCCTTCCTGCTCTGCCACAGGAAATGTCACAACTGTGGTACCCTATAAAAGGAGTGTAGCGTGGGGTGGTTGGGGATGGGGTGGGTGGCTGGGCCCTTCCCTGCCTAAAAGAAGAACCATGGACGAAAGAACAAGCAGGTAGAGCAGAAACAATCAGTCAACAACAAATGCAGTAACCCGAAAGCTTATCCTAATGTTAGATAAAACTGTAAAACCTGTAAAGCACCACCTGTAATAATTTCAGAGAAGATATACCCTGTAAGAAACACTTTGCTCCAGAGAAAAATAAAGCAGTAACAAAAGATATACTTGCAAAAGACAATTTGAATCAGAAGATTACAGCAGTAATCTGTTAGCACACCTGTAGGCACACCTTGTAATAATGCAGAAGAAGGTATACCAGCAACAACAATTTGAATCAGAGAAAAATAAAGCAATGAAATGTTAGCAACAAACAGTAGCAATCCCTGTGAGTAAAAAATAAAAACACCACCACACAGTAAATCTGCTTAGCCAAACTAAGTCTTAATCCTTCTCCCTTGCTCTGGTAAGTTTCTCTACTCTGCCTTTCAAGCAGTCTTAGAAGGAAAGAGCTCAGGTGAAGCTAGGTGCCTTGGCCAGCAAACCAAGTCTTCTACCTGAAATTGTTTATTCCAACATTGCATTTGTCAAACCCCCTCAATTTCTATCATATCACAGCTGAAGGTGTACTGTATTTGAAAAACATGAGCAAAAACACAATTGTGTTCACATCTGCAGAGTGACTGATATACAGCAGTCTGTCCTTTATCCACATTAGTACTTACAATACTACATTTGATAAAAACTCAGTAAATCATTATGAACTACATCTACTACTGAAAACATATTAAACAAGATTTCAGTGCACACTATACTGTCCAGTTTCATTCTATTTTTATTGCTTGATAGTTCAGCTAGGCAAAAATTTTTTGGTTGGAGAAAAACAATGTTATTTGTGGTTTTGGATAGAAAAATAACAGTACAGTGTTCAAAGTGACAGGATTTCTATTAGTGATCTACTAATACTGTAGCTGATCAGGGGAAACTGATCTTATGTGCATATAACTGAAATTGTGTATGCTTATGCTCAATAGTAGTTCATAAATTATTGCAAAGAGCTTATCAAGTAAAAGAAATACATGGCATGAATAATAGACTTAAACAAAACATACCAAAAATCACATTATAAAGGTGTTCACCATGCACTCTGCTTACCTCACATTGTACTGTAACAATCACTTAGATACTGAGTATTATAAACACATTGTTTTGCTAAAGCAAATAAACACAATGCTCACCTAAAAATATATCAATAGAAAACACCTGTGCAAATTGTCTGTTTAGCCATTGTGCATAAATGATAGTGAAGCAATAGGGAATCTTGTGGCCTGTTTTGAGTAGTCACCAGCAGCACACTCAACAGACTGTAATAATGACATGTAACTGTTTTTCATATTATATTTATTCTTTTTTGTTTTGCTACATAAATTCTGGGTTATCAAGAAAAAAAACTCTGACCTGAATTGAAAGTGCTACAATTTTAACATTAAATAAAACATTGTGAAATACATACTGTTTTAACCTTGATTCAAGTTACAATGATAAAGATAAAGACAAAATCATACCTAACTGGGACTTTTTTAAGTATTATACAAATCAAACATGAATAGTCCTTCTTAACGTGTATTCAATGTGGGGAAAACAGCGAATTTCTAAGGCACAGTTTTAATTCGTAAAACACACTGTTTACAGCTTATTAAAGCTAGGCCTGTCTTGTATTGGCATCAGAGTAACTGCCAATATGTAAAATATACAAAAATGGTTGAAAGAATAACAAATTAAGATGACAGAGTACATGGGTAGTATACTATGAAGTGTTTTAACAAAATGTGTTTACTGAATTAGCATCATTTCTCACTATGCTATTTTTTTTTTATTATTAAACAGTGAGGCAATTTGGTCTTTCTTTAAACATGTTTGCAGTATGAGTGAAATGTTGCAGATACCTATGTGTAGGAATTAAAATGGACACCTGATTGCCCCCATTTCTGAAAGTTTGATCTGCCCTATATGCCCCTTAAGATGGTTTGATTGATAACATCATATTAAGGTCAGCCCTGGTTTGAGATCATTTTCTTTTTGCCATGGTTTTTCTAGTTTATGCACTTTCATTGCTGTTTTGGTCCAGGCTCTGCTGTGTTGTGTTTTACTTCTATTGAATTTATGAATTAATGATTTAGAATCCTGTGGAGGGAGAGTATGGGGGACTGTAAGGAAGTGAGGGAGACTAATTTGGCTACCTACATTCATCTTTGATCTTGACAGTGTATTTTGTATAATGTTATGGAAGAGTGGTGAAATACGTATGTCAATCAGTGATGTTATGTAACAAAAAAAAAGTAAAAATGTCATAGATAACTAAATTATTGTTAAATGCAGAAATGAGATTTCAGCAGCAGTGACTACATTAATTTTTTTTTTTTCCATTTAAACTTTATTAGTTTTCCAGCAGAGTGGGTAAAAACAGGACATACACAGTAAATATACAGATACATTAATAATGCCCCGACACAAACAGTCAAGATCACTCTGCGTTACCCCACTACCTAATCTCCCTAGTTACACCCACTAATACCCCCCCACTACTCCCCTCCCCAAAACACAACCCTCCCACTCCCACCATCCCACCCCACCCTAGGCACACGCAATAAATTAAGTAGAGCCATAGTAGAGTTAAGAACTACTTAGAGTAACAGATTTCAAACAGCCCCCAAATCTTTTCAAAATAACGTGATTATTATGCATGATAGCAATCATTCTTTCCAACCTTAAGAAAGCCAGGAGCTTTAACCACTCATTGTAAAGGGACAGAACTTGTCCTTCCAATGCCTAAGCACAAGCTTTCCTTAACCGAGACAGCAATCAAGGAAATGTAAAATCTCCTTTTCTTAACAGTAACAGCGGTCATATCACCCAGTATACAAATTTCGGCCTAAACACCTCTTCCAGACCTAGAAGTGGATTCAGCTTACTCTGAATCTCAATCCATAAAGGAGCTACAAAAGGGCAATACCAGAGGATATGTAACAGGTCACCTGAACCCACCCCACATCTGTAACATTTTGCATCACCTAATAATCCCAGGCTCTGCAATTTCTTCGGTGAATAATACATATTATGTATAACTTTAAATTGTAAGAGCCTAAGTTGGTCATGTTTCAAATACTTATGACATGCTGCCCAGATACCCTTCCAGTCTAATGAATGGTCTGGAAACATACCATTCCAATAGGTACATGGTGCAACCTTCCCAGCGTAGGCCCATTGAAACAGTACTGCATACAACTTAGATACCACTTGCTGTGTCCCAGCGAGAGGACATATCCCTCCCAAAAAGTCAATAGAGGGCATTTGTTCCCAGCCCATGCCTACCTGTTGTAATAAAACGTGCCTGAGCTGCAATACTTTGAAAATATCCCTATTGCACAAATTGAACTTCTCAATCAGAGTCCGCGCTGGGATTATGCCACTGTTAGCATCAAAAAAGTCCCCTAGGGAAGAGTTCCTTAAGTTCTCCAACCATCCAGGTCTAATCACCCTCCTATCAATCAAGAAGTGCGGATTTCCCCATACCGGCTGCTCCCTATCCCCTAAATGGTTATATTTAAGGAACCTACATAGCTGGTGATGGGACCTAACCGCCACCCCAATAGGGAACCTTTTCAGAGCCAGTGGTAAAACTTTAGGAGATATAAAGAAAAGGGCCCTGGGGTTAATCCCAAATTTGGTAATATGAGCCTTTTCAAGCTCCAACCATAACGGAGCATATTCCGAATTGGGCACAACATCTAGCTGAGCCCATCTACAGTACTTACTCAATTGTGCCGCCCACCAATATAACCTGAAATGGGGTAGCCTTAACCCCCCAAACTCTTTAGGAGCAGCCAATTTATAATATGCCATTCTGGACTTTTTATGCTTCCATATAAAATCTGCTATTATGGCATGAAGGTTTTTAAACCAAGATAGGGAGAGGAAAATATCCAATCTGCTAATTGGGTAAAAGAGCCTGGGAAAGATATTCATTTTCACTATACTAATTCTACCCCAAAGGGACAGGGGGTATTGATCCCATCTTTTAAGGTCAAGCTTAATGGTATGAATCAAGGAATCCAGGTTCAACTGACGGAGACGCCCCACCTCGGGGGTTAAAACTAAACCCAGGTATTTAAGGGAATTAGGACTCCATTTAAGCCCAAGGTCCATTATTTCCTTCTTAAATAACCTGGAATTGAGAGGGTAGACCACTGTTTTATCGGGGTTGATCTTATAATTGGAAATTTGACCAAAACGCTTAAGTAAATCCAGTAATATGGGGATAGACCTAGCCGGATGTGACACATAGATCAGAAGGTCATCCGCGTAGGCAATGACCTTAATGAGAAATCCCATTATCTCAATGGGTTCTATTTCTTTCTCATGCAGTATCTTCCTTATCAGAGGCTCCAGGTACAAATTAAATAACAGGGGGGACAATGGGCAACCTTGTCTTGTGCCCACACATAACGGAAAGGGATTAGAAATAACACCATTACAACTAATCCTGGCAGACGGATTAGAATAAAGGGCTCTCAACCATCCTAAAAATTCCTCAGGGAACCCGAACCTACGCATAGTTTCAAATAGATACTCCCAATAGACCCTATCGAAAGCCTTCTCGGCATCCAAGGAGACCAACGCCATTGGATGGGTGGCCTCCTCGGAGGCCGAGAAGACATGAGCTAGAGTTCTAAAATGATCAATCGATGACCTGCCCTTCATAAAGCCTACCTGCATACTCCCTACAAGCTTGGGCAGCACTTTGAATGCGGTCAGCCAATAACTTGGCTAAGATTTTAAATCACAATTCAACAGCGATATGGGTCTATAACTGGCTGGGTCAGTAATTGGCCTATTAGGTTTAGGGAGCAAAACAATGAAAGCCTCATAGAATGCCTTCTCCACCTCATTTCCAGCACATATGTGACGGAACAATCTGAGGAGGTGCGGGGCTAAAAGGGCGGAGAATCTCCTATAAAAGTTGGACGAAAAACCGTCTGGCCCTGGGGTTTTATCTAACGCCAAACTCTTAATGGCCAGTTCCACCTCGGCCAAAGAAATATCTGCCACCAAAGCACCCCTCTCATGCTCAGTGAGAGCAGGCATATCGAGGCCCTCGAAGAACCTACTGATGTGGTAATCCGAAGGTGGGATTGACATTTCCCTATAAAGATTCCCAAAATATTGACGAAAGAGTTGAGCAATCTCAACCGGAGATGTTTTAACCAACCCATCCTCCTCAGAGACAATTCTCTCAACCAATCTAGAGGATTCTAATTGAGAAAGACGTCTTGCCAACAGCTTCCCAGGCTTTTCACCCTGATCAATGTAATTAGCTTTTGTCTTAATCAAGGCCAATTCCGATTGTTCCCCCAGCAGCTTGAGATAAGCATCTCTGGTCTTAATTAACTCCTCCTCCTTATCCCTACTGAACTGGATGGCAGAATCCACCTCCAGCGCCCTAATACGTACCAAGAGTTCCTTCATAATTCTATTTCTTTCCTTTTTCCTGCCCGCTGTAAAACTAATTAGAAATTCTTAAATAAGACTTAAGGGCCCCCAAAAATATCCGACTGAACCTCATTAGTTAAGTTATTCGAGTAAATTCTTCAATCTGCTCAGATATAAATTTAACCATCTTGGGCACTCTAAGTATTTGATTATTAAATTTCCACCTGCTACCTCTCCTCATTAGGATGCCATTGAAATAGCCACTATTACAGCTGCATGATCAGAGATAGGCCCAGGTAAAATCTCTGACCTAAGGACTCCACTGAGAAGAGACCTAGAAACAAAAACATAGTCCAGGCGAGAGGAGGTCCTATGTACAGGGGACGTAAAGGTAAATTCCCTGGAATCCGAGTGGAGTACCCGCCAGATATCAACCAACCTGTTGATCAAGCAACTCTGACAGTGCACGAGTTGCCGGGATAAGTAAACCTGGGATTTACTGGATCTGTCCAGCCGGGGATCCAAGGCCAGATTGAAGTCCCGGCCCAAGACCACAGGAAGGTGAACAAAAGGCAACAGGGCCTTGAGCAGACTCACAAAAAAGTCCTGAGTATCCAGGTTGGGACCATAACTAGATCCCCATAACATTTCTATATTCGATATCTTCCCTCTAACTAAGACATACCTCCCCTCCTTGTCCCGAATAATTTGTAACGGTTTGAATGGTAAAGATCTATGCAGAAGGAGCATAACTCCCCTATTCTGCATATTGCCTTGAGAAGCAAAAACCTGGCCCATCTGCAACCTCCTCATAACATTAGCCTCAGACATCAACAAGTGCGTTTCCTGGAGAAACACCACTTCTGCCTCGGTAAGTTCTATGTGCTTAAGAATTTTATATTGCTTGTCGCCAAGTCGAGCTCCTTTAACATTCCAAGTAAGGAACTTGTTACATATCAAAGTACCCATGTCAGCCTTACTATAACAACACTATTATTAAACCTAATTGGACAACCTTATAATAAGGCCAAAACAACAAGCCAAGTTCCTGACTGCGCAGTGCCTCTAAACACAAAACCCCCACCCCAAATCCATACCCATAGGAAAAACTACCACAACCCAATAACCCCAAATACCCCTCCCCATACATACTCTGCTTGGTCCATGATCCCAGAACACTCGGCTCATCCTCCGGTCGCATCCCGCCCCCCCGAAAAACAATGACCATTGAAATTAGAATACGACCCCCATCCTGTTGCAATCAGAATACATAAACTGTTATCAGATTGGTACCCTCCTAGAGCCATTCTCTTTTGAAAATAATCGTACACAACATTGTACTAAAATAGAAAAGGAAAACCAGGATAACATGCAACAATCGCAGCTGCGGAGACATTAACCCCCCCAAATGAGGATTCAAAACCGCAGTCCCCTAGAAGTCTAGGTTGATCAAGGCTTCTTAGGCCATCAGGCTATCAAACACCCAATTGGTCCCAAAGGGCTTGTGGCCCCCTAAAAGTGCTAGAAACATCAAGGTGGTGCACATGTTCATGGGTCCTTAAATAAAGCAGGTAGGGCCTTCTGCAGAGCTTCTTTCGCGATTCGCTTGACTCAAAAGATTTCCATTCGTCCTGAATTTTCACCTGAGCCTAGCAGGGTATGCCATGCAAAATTTCACCTCGGCCGCAATCAGCTTTTTAACCACCAAATGAAATGCAGCCCTCCTTTGCCTTACAGTATAGGGAAGATCTTGCACCACTCTCAGCTTTGCCCCTTCCCAATATAGTTCTTTATCTTCCTTGACCTTGGCCATGAACAACTGGTGCTCTTGATAGTTCAGGAAGTGTAAAATAAATGGTCTTGGGGTTCCCCCCGGAGGTGGTAAAGGGCATAGGGCTCTGTGCGCACGCTCAATTATATATGTAGCGCCAAAAGGCGAGGGCCCCACCACTTTCATGATTAATTTTTACATGAACTTGACAGGATCCAAACCTTGGACCCTTTTGGGCAAGCCAATTATCACCACATTGTTGCGACGGCTTCTCCCTTCTAGGTCTTCTAGTTTAGAATCCATCCTGTTGATTTTCGATTGTAAAGGCATTTATAGTGGCCTCCATCTGCTCCCTATTGGTCTCAGTGATTTAATTCTGACTACATTATCAGAGTCTTTCAGTTTAAATCCTCCATCGTTGTAGAAGGGACTTAATTTCACAGGCCGTATCATCTAATGTGGCTCTGAATGGTCGAAATTCCGCAAGAAACTTCGCCAAAGTTAACGGCTCCTCTGCCCCTGCTTCCTCTCCTATGCCCTGCTGTAACTGTAGAACCGAGGCCTTGGATTTCTTTGCGGCCTTCTCGGGGGTGGCTGGAGGAGTATGTCTCGGCGGCGCTTTCTTCATTTCTTCCTCCATGCGCCACAGAAAACAGACCACTGGCGGCTCACGATCCTTATCTGCACTAGAAACACCTGCAGAACGGCAGATAAACGGGTCGATTTAACGGAATTCGGGTTCGGGTAGCGGAGCTCGCGGAAAGCACAGCCGCTACGCTTACTGCATCATGTGACTCCAGCAGTGACTACATTAATATTGAACAGTGCCAATAACCTGTGCTGCACTCCTGTAGTGCCTATGCAGTAGCCTTTTTTTGTTTTTGATTGTGTCCAAGAGGTGGTATATTGCAAAGTTATTAACTAAATTATTCAACTGTGTGTGTGTGTGTGTGTGTGTGTGTGTGTGTGTGTGTGTGTTCTTCTTTAACTTAACTGGCCACCTAATTGCCCCCTTTTCTGAAAGATTAAGCTGTTCTTTATGCCCCTTAAGATAGTTTGATTTATAACATCATACTAAGGTCAGTCCTGGCTTGGGGTAATTTTCTTTTTGCCAAGGCTTTTCTTGTTTATGTACTTTCATTGCTGGCTTTGCACAGGCTCTGCTCTGTTTTTTTTTTTTTTGGTTACTTCTATAGGTTTAATTATTTAGAATCCAGTTGAGGGAGAGTGTGGAGGACTGTGTGAATATGAGAGAGACTCATTTGGCTACCAACACTTATCTTTGACTATGATAGTGTATTAAATATATTATTATGGTAGGGTGATATGGAACACACTTGTCAGTCAGTGCTGTTTTGTAACAAAAAAAAAGAAATAGAAATAAAAATTCCATTGATAACTAAAATATTGTTAAATGCAGACATTAGATTTTAGCAGCAATGACTACATTGATATTGAATAGTGACAATAACTTGGACTGCACTCTTGTAGTACCTATGCAGTAGCATTTTTTTGGGTTCTGTGTCTGAGAGGTGGTATATTACAATGTTATTACACAAGTTATTTAACCGTGTATGTGTGTGTGCTGTATAACATGTCAGATAATTGCACTATTAATGGGGTTTTAATGATCTAGTGTGTTGATGCAACCAATGTGACATTATTTTTCCCTTTATTTTTGTTAATGGTTGAAATTCAAATGTTGAGCTTTTTTGGAAAAGGAAGACAATAAACAATGACATCTGTTATTGAATTACCTTGCCACAGAGAGCTGCTAATCAACTGTTAAACCTGAGCTACTGCAGGTTTCAATGCCTTCATAGGGCTGCAATGGGCATAGCCCTGCAGACCTATTGCTTCAGAAAAGCTCCTCATCCATGCCCACATTCCTTGCAAAAGCACAACCTCATAAGGTGTCAAATGTGCCTCCAAGACTATGCTCAATGGTCTCACTCTGCTGTTGCACTACTTTTTTGGGCTGCTGCATGCACTCTTTAATGTTTCAGTAGTCTAAAAGGGGAGACAGTGGGGGATAGTGACCCTCAGAATGAGGGAGACATCACCAAATACAAAGATTCAAACTCAAAGCAAGTTGATTCCATAGATGGCACCACTCGCAATACTTTTTTTTGTCATCGTTCCCTTCCTCCCTCCACTACCATGCATGTGAGGAGCTCAGCTCTTTTGACCAATAGCAGAATGACAATGTTACTGAGTCACACACATGAAGCCAACACAGCCCTAGACTGCTTAAGTTACATGAACCAGAACAGCAATTTAGGAGCAGCTTTTGTTAGAAAAAAAAATGCTCTCATGATAGCAATCAGCTAAAAAAATAACAGCCCTATCTAATGAATTCTTCAATGCTCAGCTGCCAATTGCCATATTTTCAGCATATTTTGTTTAGTAGATCTGCTTATAGATCTATTAAATTGGATAGCTAAAATTAAGGTCCAGATATTTAACACATTTAAAAACATTTGAACTTGATGCTTTAAACTTAATATAGTTTGGCTTTTTCTCTTCTCAGTTGGATTCTATATATTTATCTGGCAAACTTCATGAGCCTTTGCAGCACCGCCACAAGTGAGACACTCTAAACAAACTCTGTGCAGTAACTTGATGCTTTGGAAACCTGATGTGTAGCCTCAGAAGTTGCATCTCACACAGAACCTATTTTTCAAGGAGGGCTCAATGAAAGGAAAGTGAACCACAGCTCATAAATTAATTGCCTACAAGATTAGATGAAAAGGCCGAGAGGGAACCTCCTGACTTTTTAGACTAGGTTCCAGTATTGTTCAAACTTCCGTGGCTTGATGCTCATTTCTGAACTGATTTTGTTATTTTAAAGTGCCTTTCGACAGAACTTTTTTTTGGCTTCTACCTCTTAAATTTTGGAATTACCCCTCTCAGAAAGTCACCGCATCAGCTCATAATCTCTTTTTTCTTGCACTAACATATTTGTGTAATTGCTGTACTAATTTAACTTTGAAATATATAATAAGATCATACGGGATTTAAAAAAGTTTTCAGTACCTGATAGTCTTTTGGAGAGCTTTAAAGTTCCACTAGCTATTTTCTCACTCTTAATTTTGTCAAGTCATTGAGACTAATATAGGACCTACCTTACATGCTTCTCCCCCAAATGTATCAAACTTACCTTTTTTTTGATAATAATATTTCTAGCAGACTTTTATAACAGCTTATGGAACAGTACACTACTACTACTGTTTTCACTTGCGAACGTGTTCCGCATTTTTTATTTAGCATATCCACTTTTGTTGAGATAGCAAAAATTAAGTTCATTAAGTGAATAATTATGCTGCAGACACTCTGATCATCTGTGCACAATAGAACCTACCAGTGATTGGTCTGTCTGCAGCATAATTACTCACTTCAATGTATTTCTATGGCACCAAAACCAATCCTGTGTCCCCATGTTAATCCGTCAAAGGGCACTTCATATCTTCCCTGGCCGGTCATTCAGCAGTGGGGTTTGAACTTTGCCACTGGCACCTTCCTCCCTAGTTGATAAAACATCTTATTCAGTTCTCTTTTGTTATGTGTTAAACCAAAAAAGCAGTAATGAGATACAGTATATTACAACCCCACACACCCTGCTTCACCAGTCCCATTACTAAAGTATCTAAAGTCTGCTTTTAATTTATGATGTTTGCATAATTATTATCACCATTTTTATCTATCAATTCAGTAAATTAAATTTTAGAGACAGGCTTAGAAAAAGACAAATGGGATGAAGCTGTAAGGAAGACATGTGACGAGCATAGCAAGCTACATTATTCTGCACATCTTTAAGTGGCAAGTATTTTCAAAATGTGATGAATAGAAATATAAGGATCACTACTAGATGCAGTCAGCACTGAAGTTGTATACATTTAAGAGTTCATTTTAACACAAAAGCAGATTGTATAATCTGCCACAGCCACTGCAATAATTTTGTGTTCCTACATTTTCCATTCTCTTTTATGTGTCGACTTTACTGCCATATTTCAGTATGATGTCAAGTCTTCTAACATTTTAAACATTTTACTCAGTTAAAAAAGAAACACAATATTATGGTGCATTGCTGGGCAGCTATAATGTTACATCTCACTGGGGCTTTCTGAGTTATATTACTGGTGTTGCCATATAATATTTTTAGATTCAATATGCTCCACACAAATGAGTCTTTAGAAAAAAATGATCATTTTAGTCTAGTGGTCACTCACCTGTTCCCAGATCGCTTTCCCATTTTTTTTTTATTTCTTAAATGCCCTCTAGTCTAGTGTTCTCTCCCCTTCCCCTGTTTTCTGATCACCCTCACCCTCTCATATGCTTTTTCTTGTGGAACACCTCACCCTCCTATCGCAATCCCCTTATTTGATTATATTTCCCTGGTGTCTAGTGCCCCCCCTCTGATAGCAAAACTACACTAGTTTCACGTATTACTCTGATGATGTGGTAACGTGATAAACCAGTCAGAGTTTTTAAAAAATATGAAATAGTATGTAGAAATAAGCAGCACAGAGAAGAAAAGTTCCACTCTTTGTTATCAGAAATGGTCATGTTCATAACTCCGAACAGGTAAAGACATTCAAATACCTTACAGTAACATTGGATGACACCTTATCTTTTCCACCACATGTTGACAATCTGGTGTCCAAAGTTAACAGAAGACTGAGTGCCCTGTACTATAAAAGGTATTCTCTCACTGGAGTGCTAGACTTCTTCCTGTGGCCAGGTCCATTCTGTCACTTATAAATTGACTCCCTCCCAATGTATCTGTCTGTGACATGGTGATAAACACAATAAAGCTGATCTGTAATAAGGCGTGCCACTTTGTACTTGATGTATATAACTGCACTCGTAATTGTACCCTTTATGCACTCACTAATTGACTGCCTTTACCCAGCAGAATAAAGCTCCACATCTGTTTGCTAGCAAAAAAGGTACTCTTGGACCTAACATCCCCTGCTTTAACAAACTGCTTCCACATTATCTCCAACCAATACAACACATAGAACATGGTCAGGAATGCATTTAAGCCCCTTTTTAGACATACCCAGGTGGGCAAGCAGTCATTTGCTGTCAGTGCTGATAACTGGTTAAATAATTGTCTGATAGAGTATACTGCTGAATCTCCCCAAGTTGAATCAGTTTAAGAGATCTTTGTTTTCTGCCTTTGCAGTCCAATGCAATTGTAACTGTTAAATGGTTTTCTTTGGATTCTGTCAGTACATTTTCCATAACTTTTTATCCAGTGATCTATATGAATTTTTTTTTAGCTCATTACAGTATGTAATTGTTCTATGTTATTTGCTTTGAGCCTGACTGTGGACTGTGTTTCCTCTATAACTGCTTATTGAACTTGTAATGTTTTTGTGACTATGTATTTGATATGAAACCTTTTTAAATAAGCATTTGTGCTCACAGACAATTCTACAAAGTTTTCAGTAAATAACTGTTCTGTGATTGCCTTTAGTTGTTGGTGTTACTCTTGTTGTTCTGTTCGGTACCCTGACCCCACTGACAGACTCTAACACCAGACACTCCACACTCAAAGATAATGAGAGACATAACATGTTTAGAAGTGATTGAATGTACCACATAATGTTTTTCCCACTGTGCTTCAACCCCATTTCAACTACAATAAGTAAGACACTTCCTCTGTTTCTGTGCCTCTATAAGACTTTCTGTGCTAGTATATCTCCCACAGCAGCTTGTGGTGCTTGGGCTCCTCATGAAACAGTATTAGGATCTGGAGATGCATCAGTTGGTTAAGGCTGCTGCCATTGTACCTGGATTGCTGAAATGAACCATTTTATCCCTTCATATCCCATACCCTAACCTGATTATCCTTGTTGCAGGCCCCTTTGAATGGGGTGTGGATTGGGATTGTATGAAGTATTAAGAGGATGCCATGTTGATGTTTAACATAATCTCACAGAAACACTGGTTCCCAAAGTTTGCATACACTGATTCTGACTGATCATTCTATAAACACTGGTTGCAAAATGGATTTGTTTTGTGATCTGTGAAATTCTCACACACCACAAAGGATCTCTTTTTAGTGACAGTGGCCTGGTTGGCCCATATGAATGCTTTAGGAGGAATTATGATTTTTTTTTTCTTTCCAGGCATGGTGGAATAATGTCACATGTCTGGTGATGGGCCATCATGGCAGTGCCAGATGATACAGTACTATCAAACTGATGCCATGCCACAGTCATTCAGTACTAAAGCAGACTGGCTATTGTTGACTGTCATGTACAGATGACTGTGGCATCTGTTGTATTTTTTTTTTCATACAAGATGGACATGGGGCAGGGTTTGCATTTACTTTTCTAGATGTATTTTTCCCATATTGGGAAGGAGACTTAGAACTAAAATATCAGGCAGCACCTGAAGCTAGAAGAAGAGGAAAACTATGTAGTTTTTAATTATTGCTGGTTGTTTCATCACAAGATGCACTCAATGACTGGTTGAGACATCTGCTTGGAGAGGGGGTGGAACCACTGTCCTTCCTAAGACTAATGAACCAGGTTCTCTGTAGCCATACTATCACCACACAGACAGCCCTTCTAACAGGCACATGATCTGACTCCCAGTCCCACCATGACCATCTCCTTTTCCATTACAAAGTTAGAGAACTTGTACTTGGTGTGTTAGTATGCCAGAACCTTTGTCTGCACCTTCCCCTTGCATCCCATACTCTATTTTCTTTAAGTCATATTTTCTACAGAGAAAAACAATACAGATGATGACACTATAGTGACAGTCACTGTCAGACTCTATGATGATGCACAATAATCTTCAATATTTTTTTAGATAATTACATGATACTCACATACCACTACATGACTTACTGGCTAAAAGGAATCAAGGGAGATGAGTGAGACTGACACCACCTGGCCACACCATCTGATACAGTCTTACACTATCCAACTGAGAAGCACTGAGAGATATGGTGACAGCTTTTCAAAAGTGAAAAAAAAAACCTGTATGAAAATGGTTACTTAAGGGCTGGTCTCTGTGTAACCACAGTTTTGTTTTTCTGTATGCAATCAATTTTCCAAAAGGCTGCCTTTTTACATACTTTTCCACAATTTATGGTAGTTTGCAGCTGAAGAAAAATGATATACCTGTTATTACAGGCATGCTACTTTTTTTCCCACAGCTGCAGAAAAAAAAGCAAAATGCACACAAAATTATGACTATAGCATGTTCTGCAGGCACAAGGACTTTTCCCTGTACCAGGGAGCTGTGCACAGGGATGTAATCTCTGGTCTCTTGAACATCTGGTCCCTGGTGTATAACACAACAGTCTGCTTCATATTTTACTCACTGACTGGCTAGAAAGGGTTGGTACATACACAGACAAAAAAGTTGAATTTTAATGCCCTATAATATAGCCATATAGTACACACAGTCAGAAAAAATATTTTGTCCAATAAAGCATTCAGAAGTCTCTGCCCCTTTCCTTATCCTCTAAATTTACCCTGATGTAGTGTTGTTATACTGTAGCAGGAACAAGCAAACACTACATTCTATTTTTCTCTGCAGCACATGATTTTACAGTCCTCCTGTTTGCTTCAAACTGCATTTAGTTAATTAACTGAAATGATAATGCACAATTTGCTGATGATTTATAGGGCCGGATTTTCAAAGCTCAGTCGCAAGCTGCGACATTGGCAGCTTGCGCCAAGTGCAGCTGCATCCGGGACCATGCGCCAGAGTTTCAAAGTGACAGGGTCCTGACGCCCAAGTCCCCTAGCTTGCATTGACAGTAGCAGTGCACCACAAAGAGGGTGCACCCACAAACTGTGCCCCAATGGAAAGGGATGCAGTAGTGGCTTGTGCCCAACCCCACTGCCACCAATCCACCAGAAATGTACCAGCATGCAGAACTAGTACCTGGTGATCTAGTGGCCCCCACCTGGCAAGTGGTGCCTACCACCCCACTCCTCCCATCAATCAATACCCCCCAGATCTGGTGACTGGCACTGTCCTCCGCACACCACCATGGCCGGCTGCCGAATGAACTGTCACAGCACATACTGTATAGTATGCACTGTGACAGTTCATTCAGTGGCCTGCCATGATGGTGTGTGGAGGGCATTGCCAGTCACAGGATCTGGGGTATTGATGGATTGGGGGGGTGACTGGGATGGTGGGTACCACTTGTCAGGTGGGGGGCCACTAGATCTCCAGAATGACTACCCAGGATCATGTCAGATGTACCAGGGATTGGAGTGGGGAGAGAAGGGCACAGGATCACCAGAACTGCCTGTGAATGCCATATACAGGCAGGTCAAGTCTTGTTGGGGGGAGGGCAATGGGGCCCAGGACATCAACTGGTAGGGGCACATTGGGGCTGATGGATGGGGCTATATGTAACTGGATGCTGCTGGGGGGGTGACACAGTTTCCAGATGCAGTTGACACCCTCCTGGGGGCTGTCTAATACCCATTAAACCAGCCCTTTGCTGGTCTAATAGTACTTAGCTCTTTGTCCCTGGGGAGGGTATTAAAACTTTGACTGTCGGGGTTGTGGCAGTCTGGGTCTGCTGCAAGCCCCCTTGCACCATGCCACAGCCAGATTTATGGTGCAAGGCTGGCACAAGCCCCTTTGGCACACACAACCTGCTGTTTGATGCAGGCTGCATTAGAAAATAGCTCTTGGTGCATCTCTTGGCGCAAGGTGCCTGTTGCATCAGATTTGTTCAACACAAGAATCTTGCATCATTCTAAGGCCTTTAAAAATCTGGCCCATAAAGTTTTTTGATGACATAACTTTTGCTGAACATTGATCATTCTTATGACAAAGAAATGAAAAGCCTTTATGTGCCAATTCCTTTTACATTGAGAGTGGCCAGGAAATTATACTAAGGCATTTGCAACATGAGCAGGTTTAACTACTCAGCTTCATTGACTGACTGCTGCAAGTCATGTGACTTGCACATGCTCAGTGAGTGATACCTGGAAAAGCAAGCATGTGTCAATGCCAAATGTTCACAGGTCTTGCTTGTACACATATTTACTACATATTTTCCCAGGATAGACCAGATAACATGCAGTACATCATTTTCAGTGTGTCTTACTTTTTGCACATTTTTAGATTGTATTTACCCAAGATAAGCCAGCTGAGAGGCAATATTTATCTTTCAGTGGGCTCCCACATTTTGACCCAAACTTTCCAACAGTCCTTTCATGACTGAAAGGAATGATCAAGACAAATGGATTTTTTTTATATCCCATCCAAAAAGGTGATTTTGCAGTGTGACTGTGAAAATAAGTTAGGAGGGGACTTGAAAAATGACTCATCATGTTCAGAAGGTGGGGTAAGACAAGGGATATGTTGAATATTTGGATACAAAAATCTGCAAAAATGAAGTTATGAGTAAACACTGTAACAATTACACATATCTTTGTAATTTAGTTGCTTTTTCACATTTTGACCCAAAATTTTCAATATGGTCTTTTTATTACCTCTCCTTCTGAACATGATGTGTCATTTATAAAATAGTGGCTGAAACATCATCTCACACCAGAAGTATGATGAAAAAACATTTTGGCTAGGATTTAAAAAATGACAGCTGTCATAGTCATGAGGTAGTGTGAGAAGATTGCTATGTTAAACATTTGGGTCACAGTATTAACAAGCATTTGTCAATGCCAAATGTTTGCTTGCTGGTATTAGCATTAGAAATGCAGGAGTTAGACAGATGCAGAATAGGAATGGCAGTGAAGTATTGAACTTTACATGAACCCCACCTCTATCCTGTAGAGATGGACAGGATTTGGGGTAAGGTTTTGGGTCATCACCCATGACGGTCAAGCCATGTCACCTCACCCTATTCTGCAGACACCGACACATGCTGAGCTGTGCCTTAGGGTGTTTGGCTTTACAGTCACCCCATTCCATAAGGACATATGTTGAAATGGGTGCAGCATAGGAGAATGGGGTGAAGTCTTGGGATGAAGACTCCAAGGTACACCTTTATGCCTGTCAGTGGCTGGGGGTTGGGGGTGGGATGGCATGAGCAGTACAGTTGGCAATCCAAAGGCACACCCCAATGCCTGTCTGTCTGTACAGGGTAGGACGTTATGGTTAGAAACTGTAATGCCTCAGGCATTTGTTGGTATTCACAGTACAAATTTTGAACATGGCCTTTTTGTGACCCCACCTCATGAAAGCATTTGGGACCTCTTGTCATGAACAGTGACAGTGTGATTTTGTCAATGAGTCCTGAAAACTGACTTCCAACAATGACAGTGCCATTCTGCACCACATGTACGAAAACACAGATTGGGCGGAATGTGAAGAATGACAGCTGTACCATCCATAGGGAGGTATGAAGAGATGGCAATGTTGAAAATGTGTAGTGGGAATATAAAAATGCTTGCATTTCCGAGCATACGTGGAAACCATGCAATGCATACGCGTAACACAGTCATTTTATGGAGTGTCATCACCAGATTTTCAACATGGGCATTTAACAACCTGTGGTCATGGACAGTGTCACTGTGATTTTGTTACTGTGTCCTGAACACTGATTTCCCACAGCAACCATGGTATTCTATGCAGGAACTGGAAAAACACATTTCAACCAAGATATGAAAAATGACAGCTGTACTGTTCATAAGGAGGTGTGGGAAAATGGCAATGTTGAAAATCTGGAGTGAAAATATTACAAATGTGCAAAGTTATAAACATGCGTGGAAACTGCACAACACACACTCATAACAGTCATTTTAGGGACTTTCATCACCAAATATTCAATATAGGCATTTTAGGACTCTGCTAATGAACAGTATCACTGTGATTTTTGTAATGTGTCCTAAATGGTGATTTCCCACAGCGACCATGCTATTCTGTGCCGGAAGTGCAAAAACACATTTCGGCCAGGATGTGAAAAATGACAGCTGTACTGTTTATAAGGAGACATGGAAAGATGGCAATGTTGAAAATATGGCGTGAAAATATTGCAAATGTGCGAAGTTACTAGCGTGCGTGGAAACTGCGCAATGCACGCTCATAACACAGTTAGTTTATGGACTTTTGTCACCAAATTTTCAACATAGCCATTTTAGGACCTCTGCTAATGAACAGTGTCAGTGTGATTTTCCTAATGTGTCCCAAACATGGATTTCCCACAATGGCCGTGCTTGTCTGTGCCAGAAGTGCAAAAACACATTTGGGCCAGAATGTGAAAAATGTCAGCTGTACTGTTCATAAGGAGGTGCAGTCAAATGGCAGTGTTTGCAATCTGGAGTGAAAATATTGCAAATGTGCGAAGGTACAAGCGTGTGTAGAAACTGCGCAATGCACGCTGGTAACACAGGCATTTCATTAACTTTTCTCACCAAATTTTCAACATAGACATTTTAGGACCTCTGCTAATGAGCAGTGTCACTGTGATTTTCTTTCTCTCTCCCAAACATTGATTTTGCACACCAACTGCGCCGTTGTGCGCTACATGCGCAGAAACACATTTTGAGCAAGATGTGCAAAATTAAAGCTGTACTGCTCATAAGTAGGTGTGGTAAAATGGCATTGTTGAAATTCTGGACTGCAAATATTAAAAATTCATGCACTTATAAGCGTGTGTATGAACTGCACAACACACGCTCGTAAAACAGTCATTTTAAGGAATTCTTTCACCAAATTTTCAACATAGCCATTTCAAGACTTCTACTCATGAACAGTGTCACTGTGATTTTTTTAATCTGTCCCAAACATTGATTTTGCACACCAACTGTGCCATTGTGCACTACATGTGCGGAAACACGTTTTGGATGAGATGTGAAAAATGACAGCTGTACTGCTCATAAGTAGGTGTGATAAAATGGCAATGTTGAAAATCTGGAGTGAAAATTTTACAAATTTGCTATCTTATGAGCCGTGTAAAAGAACTGCACAACACACGCTCGTAAAACAGTCATTTTTAGGAATTATTTCACCAAATTTGCAACATAGGCTTTTTGAGAGCCCACCTTATGAACACTGGCACTGTCATTTCATTAATCGGTCCTCAAAGGTGATTTTGCACAGTGACCATGAAATCACCCTTCGGGCCCGATTAACACCATGACAGTGACAGAATTCATGAGGAGGGGTCCCAAAAACCCCATGTTGAAAATTTGGTATCAAAATTCCAAAAGATGCCTGAGATATGCAGCAAAATTGAAAAAAACCCTATTTATTTCATTATACCACTTACCAGCATTTACTCAGTTTGCAGTCGGCTTTGAAGAGTGTAGATGTGTCCCTAGTCCACCGAAGATCATGGCACCAGACTCCAAAGATAAGTATGGGGTGAGGGTGTGTGTGGGGAAGCAGGATGCGCAGTGGGTGGGTGTCAGTTGTGGAAGAGGGGTCTGGCAGACTGCGAGGGACCATTTTTCCTTTACAGGGAAAAAAAAATAAAAAGACAACGCAGGACGGTTTTCAATTTTACAGGGGCATTTGGCATGCTGGGGTGGGCTCCCAGCATGCAATGGGACTCTTTTGGGGGGGCCAACTGTAGCCGATGGGGATTGGGTGCCCCTGTCAGCACACAAGAAAACAGGGTGACATCATGCTAATGGGGATTGGGCACCCCATTGGCAGGCAACAAAACGGTGGGGGTTACATATTGCCTTTGGGGAGTGGGCTCCCCCATCGGCTAAATAAATAAACATTGTGGGCACTGAAGGTGGCTGGGATTGGGGCCCCCGTTGACCAACACAGACCATTGGGGGGGCACATGCTGCCGAGGGGGATTGGGCACCCCCTTGGCATGGGAGGCTGCCTAATATTGTTTGTTAATGCGGCGGCAAGTTGCCCGCCATGTTCACAAACAGTATTAGGCTAACTAACATTCCGCCCTGCAATGATGGGTCGCTCCCTCATTGCAGCACAATGACTGATGCTGCAATGATGAGGCAGACCCTGATTGCTGTGGCAAAAACATTAGAACTTGGTGCACTTTTTGGAGACCAGTGTCATCCACACACTATGCTTCCATTGGTCCACCAGTGCCAAGCCTCCAAATGCAGTGCCTCCCTTAGCTGTAACACTGCCATGCCTCCACAACCCGCTTCTCTCCTAAGCTGTCGCATCATGTTTCTTGCACATGCATGCAAGCAAACATAAAAATTACAAAAGTTACAATTGTGTGTTGAAAGATTTCAACATACGCTTATAACTTTGTTGTTGTTTTCCTTTTTTTTAAATATTTTTCCACAAGATTTTCAACAGAGCCTACTTATTATGACCCCACTTTATGAACAAAGGGTGGAGAAAATGTTCAAGTCATGTCCAAAAGGTGATTTCATGCCACAAATTCTTAAACACATTTTGTCCAGGATTTGAAAAATTAGAGATATCACATTTTTGAGGTGGTGTGAAAAAACATGTCTATGTTGAAAATTTGGGATCGAAATATTGAAAATTGCCAGTTATGAGTGTGCACTGATAGATTTTAACATACACTTGTAGCTTTTTCTCTATTTTACCCCAAATTTTCAATATAGCCTTCTCATGACCCCAGCTCATAAAAAAGGGTGGAGAAAATGTTCAAATCCTGCCTAAAAGGTGATTTTGTGCCATAAGTATGAAAACACATTACGGCCAGGATTTCAATCATGAGATGGTATGAAAAAAGACTATACTGAAAAGTCAGGGTCAAAATATTGAAACTTGCCAAAGTTATGAGCATGAATTGAAAATTTTCAATATACGCTCAGAACATTGTTTCTTTTTTAGTATTTTTACTCCAGTATTCAGCATAGCCTTCCTTTGACCCCACCTCATGAACAAGTTTGGAAACAATTTTCAAATCCTGCCCACATTTTGTGCAGCAACCAAGAAATCACCTTTTGGGATGGATTTACATACATTGACCAATCTTGTTCATGAGACATGGTCACAAAAAGGCAATACTGAACATTTGAGGAAAACAACAAAAAAAATGACCAAGTTATGAGGACAAGTGCAAAACCCATTGAAATAGATTGAACTGCATAACTGATTTCCTCAGTTCCTGTCCACTGTAGAACACTGAAGACGTGTCTCCTGTCCTGAGAGGATTATGGCATTGAAGTACTGGTAGATAAGTAAGGACAGGGGTGTGTGGGGTGGTGGGTGCTGAGTGGGAGGTTCAGCTGGAGGGAGGTTAATGGTGGCTGTTGGCCAGTGACAGCAGCAGACATCAATGAATGATTTTCTTTTTTACAGAGTGTATTAAAATAGATTACTAGGGATGGATTTCTTTATTTCAGGTACCGACTCTAGAGATTAGGCACACCAGTGTCAGTTTTATTTCTAAGGGCATAGAAAGCAACGGGGAGGGTGGAGTGATATTTGCAAGAGGCTGGGATTACAGGATGTAAAAAAAAAAAAGACTATGAGGGATGGTTTTCTTTATTTCAGGTACCAGCACTGGGGATTGGGCACCATAGTGTTGGTGCTGTGCTTGGCGGCACCAGGGATGGGCTCCCCAGTGTCACACAGTGAAAACGATTTGGTTGGGAGGTACCAGCTGGCATGGGGAATTGGGCACACCGGTGTCAAAAATTAAGGAGGAAGGGGGAAGCAATGGGAAGGACAGCTGGCAGAGGGTGGGAAGGATTTTTTTTTTCATTGGTGGGGAGGACCACAACAGGCTGATCTTGACACTGATCAGCTCTACTTGCTAGACAGAATTATGCAGATCAAAGGAAAGAGCCGCCCTATGATACAGGTAGTTCTTTTCTTTAAACTACACAAAGTTTCTGCCCAGCAAGACCAGAAGAGTGTCATGATCAGCCTAGCTGATCATTGGTCTGACATTGCCGATGCCCTTGCAGACTGCCCTGCAGTTGATCAACAGTGACACACTTTTCATAATCTACTATCATACCATTATGTTTGCCCTTGTGAACATAAAAACTATGTTATGATGCTGAAAATCAGAAATTCCACAGTGAACCCACATATCTTTGGTATTACCAAATTTCAAATCACCAGTTACTGTAGCAGTTAACTTTAGAGATCATCCTAACATGGCAAATTCCATTGATCTAATGGCATGCATCTTCCATCTGGTTACAGTCTCATGAAAATGCCTTATGAAACATTAATTTCAGTTTTTTATTTATTGAAAGTGTTTCATTTTGCCAGAAAAGGCCTACAAAGCTATAATAGATCATTTCTGGAGGTGTCCTGGTGTAAAGGTACATAGGGAAACACAAAGATACAAGAGGCACATTATTTTTATTTATTTATTTCAAAAGTTGTATAATGAAAGACATACTGAGTTGGTAGCAGCTCATTTCCAGAGACGTCCAGGGGAAGGGAGTTCACAGACAATACAGTATGTGCAAAAGTAAAAATGCACAATAATTAGTGACAAGTAAACAGTGCAAACAGTATAAAGTTCAAAGCACAGTACATAAGAGATGTTCAAAACCAATATTTGGTGTCAAGTAAAACCATTCAACAGGGTGTCTAAGGTAGATAGAATTGCACTTAATCAGCAGCAATGTACAACCTCATAGCCAGGAAGGGGGACTCCGAGAGCATTGTGGCACAATTGCACAAGTGGTGGGTGGTGGACAGCAATAAGGTCAGTAGTCAGGAACAATTGCAGGAGGGAGATGCAAAGTCACAAAGAAGAGACTTAAGAGGGGGGAGGCTGAGTGGATACAGTAGTAGTAGTAGTAGTAGTCTTTATTTATATGTGGTGCCCTTCCCCGGAGGCTCAGGGTACCATTACAAAAGAATTAGAATTACAAGAATCTTTAAAATGCATAAATAAATAAAAATAATATCCACTAAAACTGAACAGAAAGTATAAGAAAAGAATAGCAAAATGCTTGTATACAGATTGAGACAGCAAATTAGATGCCAAAAGCCTGCATAAATAAAATGTTTTTCAGACCTTGTTTAAAACACCTCTACCTAGGGGAACTTCCCTAGAGGTTCTGGGCAAGGAATTCCTGAGGATCAGGCTGCTACTTTAAACATCCAGTCACTGAAAGATTTTAAGCTTGCCATAAGGACTGCCAGGAGGCTCTCCTCAGTGGAGCAGAGAGGATGTTCAGATATGTGAGGATGCAGGAGCTCTAACAGGTAACCTGGGCTCAGCCTGTATAGGGCCTAATGGGTCAGCAGATTGACTTTAAAGAAGATACGTCACTTCACTGGCAGCCAGTGCAGATCGTAGAGCACCTGTGACATATGAAGAAACTGGGATGACCTGTCAGAAAATGGTAAGCCATGTTCTGCAGCAGCTGCAGGCATTGTAGCATACCTCCATTGACCCCAAGGTAAAGAATGTTGCAGTAGTCAAGCTTCGAAGTCACAGACATATGTAACAGTGTGGTCAGGTCACCAAGTGGGACAAGGGATTTAACAGGGCTGATATTTTGTAAATGGTAAAAGTCATTCTGGACCACTGCCAACACCTGAGCCTCCATTGTCAGCCTGTCATCCAGAATGATTCCCAGATTTTTCACCTTCGTGACAGCCAATAACCTAGAGGGGCCAGGCCATAGCACAGTGCCCCACCCAGTGGCTCCCACCCCCCAACATGGCTCAACCACTAGCACATCAGTTTTTTTTTTATTTTGTCAAGATGATAACTATTTATTTGTTCTTTTGTTCAGTTTCACACTTTATTGCATGGTAACTTATTTTTGTCAATTTATTCTTAGGCTTAATTGTCCTGTTTATTTTTTGTTGTATTTATTCTATAGCATGTTATGTATTTTATGTTCTTTATTTCTGCATATGTTATCTTTTCCTCATCTTCTCCCAGTATGCATCTGGAAAAAAGCTGTTACCAGCTCAGTATGTATGTCCTTTTAAAACGTTTGACATAAATAGATAAATCAATCAATAAATACATAAATGTATAGTTTTCTCTGAGTTCTTTTTTAATAAGCTCAATGACATCCCGTTCTGAATCTCAGACAAGCACTTATGTTGCACATCAACTGCACTAGATGTCCCAGGTGCAAAGTATAAGTAGAGCTGGGTACCATTGGCATAACCATGAAACCCAAGCCCATACTGTCTACTGTTCTCATCCAGGGGCAGCATATTGACTGCAAAAAGCATGAGTGACAGTACCAAACCCTGTGGTACTCCACAGGACAGAGCCATCGGGCATAAGGAATGCTCTCCCAACACTACCCTCTGGGTCCTGTCCTTAAGGTAGGAATCAAACCAGCCAACGACTTTGCCAGTGAGCCCTTCATACTCCCTGAGGTGGTCCAACAGAAGCCCATATTCCACAGTACCAAACACTGATGCGAGATCAAGAAGAATAAGAACTGACTATTCTCCTTGGTCTTGCTCCCAGAACAGGTCATTGTGCACTCTAACTAGTGCAGTCTCTGTGCTGTGCATTGACCTAAATCTAGACTGGAGAGGCTTATAGATGTTGAAGATGGTGAGGTGTGCCTCAAGCTGTCACACAACAACCTTCTCAATAACCTTTCCAATGAAGGGGAGGTTAGAGACAGTTTGGTAATTCATCAAGATGTCTTGGACCAATGATGGCTTTTTCAGAAGAGGTTTCACCAATGCAGTATTTAGTGACACCTGGAAAATCCCCTCCGACAAGGAGCACTGGACAATCTCAGTGAACACAAGGCCCAGACGCCTAACACAGCTCACCAGTAGCTGCATTGGGCCTGGAGCCAGGTTACAAAATGTTGGCCACAGCTCAGTGATCACCCCACAAACCACTTCCACCAACACTGGTCAGAACTTCCCCAGGACCACTGAACATGACCCTTACTCCAAGGATCCACTTTGCTGTGCTGTGATGACCAATCTGGGGTGATCCCAGCCCTAATGGAGGACACATTGTCTGAGAAGAACTAAGCAAATACTTCACATTTCGTGAATGAAAGGGTTCTCATGAACTCTAGACAGGCTGGATGTAAAAGTCTGTCCACTCTCAGAAACAGCTGAGATGGTTGGTCCCTCCCAGCAGCAATCTCCTTTTACAAAAAAGCTGCTTTCTTTTGAGTGATTGCTTTCTGATACTCATCATAGTGAGACATCAGAACCAATTTGTGCTCCTGGACCATGGACCTCCTGCAACAATGCTCCCACCTTCGCAATCTGGTTTTCATCTCCCTCAGTTCACCATCAAACCATGGCAAGCCAAGGCGAGACACCAGAGGGTGTATATGGACTGGTGCTATGACATCAAAGGCCTCCACAGTGGCCATATTATAGGCCACCACAGCTGCCTCCAACCCCCTCAGCATATGCTTTCAACACTTCTGAAGTGTTCAGCACTGCCAAAAATCCTTCTGGCCAAAGCCCTCTCAATGGGCAGAACTGGAAAACTTCCAAAGGGGATGGACTAGAAGGGGGAGCCATGAAACTGTACCTAATAGTGCAGTGATCTGACCAATTGACAGGACTGATCTCGAGATTATCATTCTAGAGTTCCAGTGAGATTACTAGGTCCAAGGCATGGCTGTGCTGATGGGTCAAAGAAGTAATCACTTGTTTGAGGCCTAGAGATTCCATACTCTGGAGGAAATCCTGACCAAATTTGCAAACTGTCATCATCAACCCAAGCATTGAAGTCTCCAAGAAAAAGCCATCTTTGTGACTCCAACACTGTGTTGGTGACAAAGGTCACAATTTCCTGCAGAAACTCCCTCTTATGCATTGGAGCTTGGTACACAAGGAGGATCCTGCAGCATGCACCTGGACCTCCAAGCACATTCATGCATTCAGATAATGAGGAATCCTCCACTGGGAGCCCCACCAGGTTCAGTTCAGATATAAAACAGATGCCCCACCCCCCATAATCCTTCCTTCAGAAGTGAACTACCGAGAATCCCACTGGGACAGATGACTCTAGTACTGGATCAGCATCGTCCCCCAGCCAAGTCTCGGTAATGCACGCCAGGTAGACCAAGGAATCATGACCTGCCATAATTGCAGACTTATTTCTCATTGACCTGGCATTGCACAACACTGCCTGAAGTGCATGAAAGGAGAAAGCTTGCCCATAAGCTACCTGCCCACTTAGTTTGGTGGGATCACTGGGTATGGGGAACTATGCACATCTGATCTCTCTCTCTTTCTCTCTCTCTCTCTCTCTCTCTCTCTCTCTCCAGTCTCCTTCTCACCCAAGGGGTCTTCTGATCCTCACAACCCTGATAGCAACCTCTCCATCAGCCCTCAACCTGTCCTGTAGTATCCTCCTTTTCTCCTTCCAATACCCATTTCCCTGTACTGCTGATACACATCACCCATCAAGGGATGTCACAGAAAGTGTGTAGACCTCTAAGTAAGGACAGGGAGCAGGTGATCTTTAGAGTCTGTAACATGCAGCACATACTAAAAGCTACTTACTCTAAAACCATTCACACCATCCCAAATCCCCCACCAATAACCTAAGCGGGGAACTACAGACCATTCAGCCTGAAATCGGTAGTGAGGAAGATTATGGAAGCACTACTGAAGGAGAGGTTGGTGGAACATCTGGTTGCCAATGAACTATAGGACCCAAGGCAGCATGATTTCACCTGGGGGAGGCTATGGCAGAACAACCTCACTGAATTTTTTGACTGGGTGACAAGGGAGGTAGATCAGAGGAGGGCAGTGGATGTGGCCTATCTGACCTGCAGCAAGGACTTTGATACTGCACCACACAGAAGGCTATTAAACAAACAGGGGAATATGGGAGTTGGCAGGACAGTAATGCAGTGGGTAGGTAATTGGCTGGGCAGGAGGACACAGAGGGTGGTTTCAAATGGCTGTCACTCCACAGAGGGAAGAGTGACCAGTGGGGTACCACAGGGATCAGTGAAGGGACCGGTCCTATTCAACATCATCATGACATTGTGCAGGACCTAGAAGGCAGAATGTCCCTGTTTGCTGATGACCGGAAGCTCTGTAACAGAGTGGACATGCCAGAGGGTGTAGACAGAATGAGTAGGGACCTGCAGAAGCTTAAAGAATGGTCAAGGGTTTGGCAGTTGAAATTAAATCCAAAGTGCAAGATAATGCATATGGGGCACAAAAACCCTGGAACAACATATCAGTTGGGGGTGAGGAAAAAGTATGCACCAAGCAGGAAAAGGACCTTGGGGTTATCATCTCTGATGACCTCAAGGTACGGAAACAGTGCAACAAAGCAGCAGGTAAAGCAAATAGGATGCTGGGATGGGTAGCATGTGAGGTTGCTGCCCGAAAGATGGTGCCATCTGAAATGGCGACATGATGTGTAACCCAAAAGGCAAGGGGCAGGGAGGGCAACGCGGATGTGGGGTTGTGAGCGACCCTAGTGACAGGATGTCACTATCAGAACACGCACAGGGGTAGAAGCGAGCACAGTGAGCATGGCCTGGGAGGGGGAGGAGGGGGATGTAGGGGGGTGGCACTGCAGTTGGCTGCCGAGCTGTGCCATGGCATCAGGGGTTATCCTCCGCTTGCGATGCTGGGGTTCCAGGTCCGGGTCTGGGTCTGGGCTCTACTGTGTTTTAGTTGCGCCCAGCCCAGAAGTTATCTTTATTTTGCTTTCTCACCCCCCAACATGCACCCCCCTGTAGTTGAAAAACCTTAATTAGGGAGGTGCGGAGGGCAAATCCCTGGCACCATTCTTCAATGAGCCAAGGATATCAGGGTGGCAAAATTGTTCTAGCCGCCCTGATGTTGTGATAATGCGAGTCACCGTTCGGTGCTCGCTACTATCACATAAAACCCTGGGATGCATAGGCAGTGGAATCACCAGCAGGAAAGGGATGTTATAATTCCACTATACAAGACACTAGTGAGGTCCCACCTGGAGTACAGTGTACAGTTCTGGAGACCTTACCTATGTAAGGACATAGACAGGATAGAGAAGGTTCAGAGGAGGGCAACAAAGATGGTATAGTGATTGCATCACAAATCCTATGAGGACAGGCTGAAGAACATGAATATGTACTCCCTGGAGTAGAAGAGGGAGACAGGTGATATGATAGAGACATGCAAGTACTTTACAGGGAGGAACAGGGTGCAGGAATACACTATTTTCCAGTGAAAAAGATGTTCCAAGATTAGAGGGCATTGAATGATGTTGAAGGGTGATTCAGAGGAATCGTGAGGAAGAATTTCTTCCTAGAAAGGGTGGTGGAAAATTGGAACACCCTGCCAGAGGAAGTAGTAGGGGCTGAAGCAATCACAGGATTTAAGAATGCATGGGATAGACAAGGGAATGCTGGAGGTCAGGGGTAAGAGGTTACAGACTTCTAGAAAAACAAAGTGAACTTATTTATTTTATTTTTTATTTATTTATGTCTAGGATTATAAATACCTTTGAGCCAAGGCTCTTTTACAAAGGTTCCACATAATTTACAGTACAATACAGAGAATAAGGAAATATAATGTTAAGAATGGAAGTAAAACAATGCTGTAGTTAAAGTACAATGCAGAAAATAAGGACATTAAATGTAAAGAATGGAAGTAAAACAATGCTGTAGTCAGAATTAGCTGTACTTGAATGAGATAGCATAGAGGAAGACCAGGGTAGAACACAGGATTGAAGAGGAGAGGGGGACTCAAGGGAAGGGGGACACAAGAGGAGGTAGGAGCAGCCAGAGGCATTGTCAACTTCACAGAGGTAGGAGCAGCCAGTGGCATAGTCAGCATAAAAGGGGGAAGTGCTAGCAGTGGGAAGGGGAGGGGGGGAGATATGGCAAGGAGGGGGGAGTGGGAGAAAAAGGGCAGAATAGGATAATAAGTGCTAGGAAGGAGGAGCATGGAGAGGCTTGGTGAATGGAAGGCAGGGCTGATTATATGTAGCAGTCACAGGAGCTAGCGGCAGTGAGATGAAGGCATAGCCTGTATTTGAACGAGCCAAGCTTGGGAGTGGAGGAGATGTCAGGGATGAGACCATTCAGCCAGCTAGGCCTCCTATGAGCAAAAGATCTTTGGCCCTGAGTGGTGAGACAGCTGGGAACCTGAAGGAGCTGAGTTTTGGATCCCCTGGTATTACTAGGATTCAGGCTTGGTCTCAGTAAGGATTGGTCTCCAGTGGGTGCGAGGCCCATCACTACTTTCTTTGCTATAGTGCAGGTTAGATACTTAATGCAGTTGGAGAGTTGAAGCCATCCAGTTTGTGCATAAAGGTCACACTTAAGCGTGAGATTGTGGGCACCACAGATGAGCCGACAGGCCATATTGAGTGATGTCGATATTCATCTGGGAACAGTAGTCGAAGCAGAGCCATAGATGTTCAGGCTGTAGTCAATGATGGAGACCACGGAGTTCTGGACAGCATCCTTCAGGGCTTCCAATGTAAGATATTGTCTGTGCCAGTAGAATCGGCCTAAAGACTTATTTGCAGCTTTGGCAATACAGTGAGTGTGGGGACCATAGGATAGATTTGGGTCCAGATATATCCCAAGGTATTTAAATAACTTCACCTGCTCGAGGTGTTTCCAAGGCTGGTTGTAATGGAGAAGGGGTGTAGTCTATACTTGTTGTGAGGGCTGTTGATGAGCATTGCCTTTTTTTATGGTTTAGGACCAGCTTATGCTTACTAAACCAGTTTTCCTCAGAGGCGAAATCTTGCTGCAGGTTGTGTTGTAGGGGTTCGGGGACCTTGTAGGAGGTGAAAATTACTGCATCATCAGCATATTGGATGAGCTGTTCAGGGATAAGATTGTGGGAGGGTGTTCAGGAAAAGGCTGAAAAGTAGAGGGCCCAGTATAGACCCTTGGGGGACTCCAGACCGGACCAGTTTAGCATCAGAGAGAACACCCGTGATTTCTACTCTTTGTGACCGATTTTCCAAGTAACTATTAAACCAAGTTGTAGTGTCAGGAGAGAGCCCAGTAGTCTGGAGCTGTTCAATTAGCAGATGGTGGTGAACAGTGTAAAACGCCTTAGTCAAATCAACAAAGACAGCCCCGGCTAGGTGACCTATATCCAAAGTGCTGTGTAGTGCTCCAGTGAATTTCAGTAAGGCATATGAAGTGCTATGGCCTTTTCTGAACCCATGTTGTTGTGTACACAATATGTTGTATTTATCCAGGTAGTCTGTAAGTTGATAGGCCACTATGTGTTCAAGGGCCATGAAGAGAAGAGGGAGTATAGAGATGGGTCTATAGTTCCCATGGATGACCTTATCCCCACTTTTGTTGACTGGGGTAACTGTAGCAGCTTCCATAGGTCAGGTAACTGGCTGAGGCTAAGGGAGAGGTTGAAAAATTTGTGTTAATAGGCCTAGAACCTCATCAAGGGTGAGAGACAGCAGTTTGAGGTCAAGCGAGTCCCCACTTCTTCTTATCTTGGAGATTGCTTTGGTGATGTATTTGCAGACTTCGTGAATCTTGACTGTTTTGAAATAGAATGACAGGTGTTTAGTAGGGGTGGGAGGGCTAAAGGGAATAGGAGAGTGAGAATCCATGAAAAAATCCAAGGGAAAAAAACTACTTAGGTCAGTGAATGCATCATTGAAGGTGTTAGCAATGGCCAGAGGATCAAGAGTGATAGACCCATCAATATTTAGCATTGTTGGGAAGGATTTGGACTGCTTCCCTGTGACTTCTTTGATGTTCTTCCAAAACTCTGTCCCATTTGCCCAGGTGTTAGAGAGAGCTTATCTGTAGTATGTGCTTTTCTTTAGTTGAATGGATTTTGTGCAGTTGTTGCAGGCATGTTTGTAATTTTCTATGTCAGATTGGGCACAAGAGGCCCTTGCCAGTGCCCAAAGGTGGTCTCTTGATGTCAACTGTGCTAGGAGCTCACCGGTAAGCCATGAGTTGCAGAGTACCTTGACTTTTTGATTTTTGAGTGGGACGCAGGAGTCAGAGGCTGCATTAAAGGAGGAGACAAAGTAGTTAAGGGCCGAGTCAACATCCGTAGCTTTGTAAATGGAAGACCAATCGTGCGGACTTGAGGCAGGATTTAAGGTGACTCAGCTGACCACGGGGGAGGACTCTGCTGGTGATGACTTTAGGCAGGGGCTTGCAAAATTTGTTTGACCATTCACAGATAACAGGGGAATGGTCACTTAGTGAGTCAGGGAGGACAGTGGTGTTGGAGATATGGGAAGGATGACTGGAAAGAACCCAGTCCAGCAGAGTACTAGTGCCTGTTTTGTAGTTTTTCCTTGTGATGGAGACAACCATTTGTGAGAGGCTTGCTGATGATATAGCATTCCTTACAAGCTCAAATGGGTAGACTGGGTGGGCCATAGGCCCTTATCTGCTGACAGTGTCAATGAATCTATGCATTCACACACACTATCAAGGAAATACCCACTAACTTAACAAATTACACACGCAAAACAATACCTAACACCCTAACACAAATAACCCTCCATACACAATCCCAAATGTATTTCCTAACAAATTAATAACTTCTATTACAAATAACCACCCCCAACCTTCCAACCCTCACATAAATAAAATAGGATTAAAATGATATATGAAACAAACAAGGTGCCAAAGTTCACTAACAATTCCAAGATGGACAGACATGAGAGGCCCAGATCTTAGGGAAGTGATATTAGAAGGCAGCTTGACCAGCAGTAGACTTCCTGGGTGGATGAGGAGGGAAGAGGAACTGGAAACAATATGATGAAGCAGGTAAGAGGAAAGAGTGGGGGAAGATAGGAGAGGAAAGGTAGGGTGGGACCCAGGCCAGAATAAGGATATGAAGGAGGCACAGTGGGATAGGCGCTTGTCATCAAAGGAGGAGGGGAAAAGACAGGAATAAAAAGAGCAGTTGTGGGTGTCATAAGCCTAACCTCAGGGGGTGTGGCATGATCTCCTGTTTGAAGAGAGGATCCCCCTTTTTACAGAACTTGTGAGCAGTTGTAGGGTTCAGGAAGAATCTCCAACCTTCATTTTCCCAGTGGTAGGGTGGAAACTGTAGTTTTGAGTTTCCTTGACTCTGCACTATGTTCAGGGTTTGAATCCCACCACTGCCACTGGCAGCCTCTTGCCTAAGTAGTTGTGTAGGATAGCCAAGCAGTCACTATCTTCGTTATGAAGGCACATGGTCATTGCAAAACCCTTCTGTTAAAACATTGGATCACACAATCAGACCCCAGGCAGAGTAGATAAGAAAATCATAAAAGTTTGCTTGAATAAAAAAAACAACGCAGTAAGTTCTACAATTTTGTAAGATCTTTAAACAGCAAACAATACCAAAAATAACACTGGATCTTTTACTGAAAACACTATATACTGGTGTTCTAACTAGACCTTATTCTGATGTTAGAGTCAAGAAAGATTAAATGTCCTTGTGGAGATGGAAGTTCACTCCTTGTAAGTGAAAGTTCATTAAGCAACAGAGTTTGTAGCACATCTGTGATCAAGTCAGTTATCCGGAGGTCCTTTTAAAAAGGCTCTTGGTGCTTTCTAGGTGAAAAGTCTTGGTTTACAAAATTCTGACTTAAAATCAGTTTTCTACAAAACACAGATACAAAAACAAAATCAAATACAAAACCAAAAAACACACACAAAACAAAAACAAAACAAAAAAAGCAAAGGATAGTCCAGGACCTATTATATACTTTCACACAAGTGTATAAAACAGCTTAAGTTCTCACTGCTCTGAGATGCCCAAGGGAAAAAAAAGTCCTTCTCAGGGTTTTAACTTTAAGCTAATGTACCTTCTCCTATGAAAACCTTCTGGAGAATGCCCTGATTTCAAGATGTGTCTACTACATAAAGTCTGGTCGTTTTCAAGCCCCGCTCATCACTTTTGTGATGTTGTTTTGGGTGCAACAGTTTACCTTTTCCTGCAGGTGTCACTGGGATTCTATGCCAGGTTCCATGTCAACCCTAGTAACATCTGGTCCATGTATTTTGCTTGACCCCTGATCCCTTGGCCATTCCATGACCTCTTGTCATTGGAAACTACATGCCCAGTTTTGTATAATAGTTTATATCTTTTTGGGTCATAAAACTGTTGGTCCTTTATCTGGAGATATACTGGACCTACCCGAGCTGTTACAGAAATTCTGGCTATTTTTGTTATACTCTTAAAAGCCTTTTAAAGAGACAGTGTATTAACTCTAAAGAACATTACAGTACATAAAATAGGAACATAAATAAAGGATATAGGCCTCTCTGGGCACAGTGGGTACAAGGAGAATAGTCAAAGGCAAAATGACAGAAGGAGTGAAAGAGGGTGTCCAGTCTGGCTAGGGTGGAATTTGGATGTTTCCATAGTCAAAGATAGAGAGGGTCATCTCAAGATGATCTCATGCTGTGCAAGAAGTGGGATACATGCTTCATTCCTGAGGAGTGTACCCAGTTTCGGATGGAGTTTAAGGTAGATGCACCAAGAAAAAAAGATGACTGTCCAGCCAGATCCCAACGTACTAAAGGAGGGGACATCCTGAATTACAGCACCATGAGGGGTATGGAAGGAGGGAAGAGGGGTAAGCCTGGTGATCCTCTGCCAGGAGCCAAAGATCATGAAGATTATTTTCTTGGAATTGAGGGGCAGTTGGTTTTTTTGGAACCAACACTGAATGTTGTCAAAGTCCTGTTGGAGCCAGGCAGTAAAGTCAGGTGTAGAGGAGCCAGAAACAAAGAACACAGTATCATCTGGGTGCATGTGAATGGACACAAAGGAACTGGCAGCAGGGAGGTAATTTAGACAAATGGAAAAAAAGAATGAGGCCAAAGAATTACCCTAGAAACAGACCTAAACAGACAGAGAGTAGGGGAGATAAAGTGTCACCAATAAAGACAGCTTTGAGAAATGCCATCATGGTAGGTGTAGAATTAACTGATTCAGGAGGCAGACAGACCCAGGTCCATTAGGTTGTCCAGGAGGAGGTGGCAGGCAACAGTATAGAAGGCTTTGGTTAGTCAAAAAGGATGGTTGAAGTGATCTGGCCCTGGTCTGTACCAGTAAGGACTGAGTATGTGAGCAGCAAGGAAAAACTTCAAAATACAATGAGCAGCTGGAGATTATAATGCTGTGTCATGGGAACAGTGCAAACAGTTCAATAAATAATTGCTGTTAAAAATTTGGAAAAATGGATGAACAGCAGCAAAAGCAAAAAAATATAAAATAATAACTATCAAACTGCAGCAAGCAGCAGCAATAAGACTAGATCAACATTAGTAAGCAGTTAATGGAACCATAACATGACCAGGCTTACCAGCTGATTATAAGGATATAGTCTGGTAGCAGCTGAAAGCATATAAGGCAGATCAAAGAGAGTGAGGCTACTACTCACATATTCTAATAGAGGAGGAAAGGGTTGCAGATTCAGTGAATCCATTGTAGACTACAATACCTGCTTACTGTATGTCATCATGCCGAAACTGCTACAAGCTTGAGCGATTTGGTGAAAGTGCTCAAAAATACTGAGGCTTAGTCCTGTCAACTGACATTTCAGCAAATCAGAAGGCAGAAATGAGGTGACTGGCAGTTCCAGCTGCTTAAGGGATGAAATGGCTCAGTCCTTGTCCCACACAGTGGGAATTCATGTCCTGGCATCCTGGGAGAGTTTAGCTGGCTCTCAATAGCCTCTTGTCACAACCTACAAATCAGAAGACTGAAAATGTGGTGACTTGCAGCTCCAGCTGGTAAAAGCATGAAACAACTGAATCTTTTTCCTGCGTGGCGGTAAATTAGATCCTAGCACCTTTTGGGAGCCTCAGCAGGGTCAGGACGTCCTGTTAGGATAGCTATTGACTGTGAATGGTTTCCAATGAGTCTCTAAAGGCAAGAAATAGTGCTCCCAAGGCTTACTCCCATCTCGTTTTTCAGTTGTTCTTGTGACTGGTCTGCTGTGTTTAAAACTTTCATAACTTTTTGTTTTAATTTTGTTTTCACTGAAACTACAAAGTTGCAATCTTTGTGTCATGATGCAATTAGCCAAATAGTTTCAGGTTTCAAATCCTTGCAATTCCTACATTTTCTATTCTGAAACAAGGCATCTTAAAATCGGTTATTGTTGCAGTTTTGTTTCCCCTCTATCTGGCAGCAATGGTTTCTTAGATCCTCACATGGAGAATGTGCCTGCCAATTATTAAGTCCTGAAGGATGCCTGAATTACTGTATAATGTAAGTGGTGGAATTCTGAGATTTAACTTTAACAAAAAAAAGAAAAAACGTAACATTAAATGCAGCAGTGCTGCTGAACCACAAGAATACCTCTTCTCAATATGCAATTCTTATATGTTAATTTTTTTTTTTCATCAGTGCCCTTGTGTTTGCAGTTTCAAGTTTTTATTAGGGAAATACATTGAGCCAAGGATCATTTGCAATGATGTCTGTACATAAAGTACACGCTGTGCATACCACTGTTCATGATAAAAAAAAGAACAATAAAGTACAAAATTATTTAAGCGGCAGAAAAAATCTTACTACACTCTAATTTACGCAACCATAGTCATATGTAAAATTGCTTCAAATAGCACTATTTAGACAGTAATAGCAATTGGCGGAACATCAGTAATATTATAGTTGGAGTTACATTATACCTTCTTTGCATCAAGCACATATTTGAGGTTGGGACATGAGCCATGCTTTTTGCTTGTGAGTTGAAAACATTTGTCCTTGAATTCTAAAAAAACTTTGGAAGGGAATTCCATGCCAGAGGCACCCCATAACTAAACATGTATCTGACCTTTGCTGTTGTCATTTGAGGGATTCCAGCTCCAAGGGCATACACTTCTCAGTGAAGTTTGCTTTTCTTTGAGTGCCGACCTTTCTGTTAAGTAATTTAGCACCTTATCCCGTAAACATTTCAGTGAGAAAATAATTTTATGGATTTTACATCTTCCAGAAAGAGTAACCCATCTTTTTGTGAAAGTACAACTACGAGTATCATAGCACTGTTAGAAACAAAACATGCCAATCTGTTAAACAATATATTCAACTTGTGCAGATTGTCCTTTGTACAGAACTCATAAGCAAGATCGGCTTAGTTAAACATTTGGAGTATTTGTGCTTGTGTTATTCGTAATCTTGCCTCAAAATTCAGGCACCCCCTATCCAGATACAAAGCTCCCAAACACATGCCTATTCTGTTTATGACATTGCAACAATCAAGTTACCTGACGTTTGGGTATCTATTTAAAATCCTAGGTATTTGTACCCTTTTACTTGCTCAGTCTGGTTTCCCTCTTTAAAATGGATGACTAATACATTTTATCTGATATTTTTTGTCACTGAGCTGTTCCCAGCAACATCACATTAGTTTTGTTTTCATTCCATTTCAAAAAAATTTAAGTGAAGAATGACTGGAAGCCATCAAAGGCTTGCTGTAGGCACATCTGTACTGCCTCCACTTAAGCATCAGAGGTGTAAACAGCCATAGCATCTGCATACAGATAATAGTGTACCTCTCTGATGCTTTCCCCTAAGCTTTTGTTATGTTTGCAGTACCCTGTATTAAATGTATTTATATTTACTGGCTGATGCCATTTATCACCCACTGGCAGTAGCTGGCAAGCTCCATTATTCACATGTGTGAATAATAAATCATGAATAATGGGGTTTGCCCAAGCACCTTGTACAAACCTCGTACCAACCTAGGACATGCCAGCTTAGCAGCTCCATGGATTCTGTCTGTCATGCACTCACCTTGCACCACACCAGCCCTCACACAGCAAACACCTTACTAGGCAAGCACCACATTAAAATGGCACAAAAGAAATTTCATTAAATATTGCAAACCTTGTGCCAAGCTACAGCATGCCTGCTGAACACCTGCGTGGCTCCCTTCCATTATGCTCTCACTTTATCAGAAACTGTCAAACCACAAAGAGCTTTCCTCTCAGGCACCAAATCAAAAGCACACAAAAACTACCATAAATAAAAACCACAAACCTTTTAGCAAGCTCAGAGACATAAGCTCAGCAGCTCCTCGGCTCCTTTCCCTCATGCTTTGACCTCACACTGCATGAAACCTCAAAAGGGCAGACATTATCTCATCAGTCAGCACCCAAATGGTAAAACCTACTTGAAAGAAATTCAAAGGCAAAAAAAATGGCAACCTCTTCCCACTTCACAATGGGCACCGAATCTGACCATCAAAAGTTCATAGAGGAGCAACAGAATAAAAACACAATGAAAAAAATGCAATTCTCAAAGAACAAGTAAATATAAAAAATAAAACATGGACAAGTCTGGAAAATTTGGATTTTATGCACCCCCTCTGTGTGTGATGCCAATACAAACCCCTTGGGCTTCTCCCTAGGGGTTTATGGGGCATCACACATCTCAGGTGTGCATAAAATCCTCATTAACCACACTTTCCTATGAATTATTCTATATGTTGTTCATTATTGAAATTACTATATATCTGTGTTCTCCCACATACAGTATATGCAAACAAGTATTTGAATTAACCGCATAACCAGATAAACTAAATAATATAAACACAGTTGTTACCTCGCAGACTCATACAAGTAGTCAGATATCCTCTTCAGCAAATTAGCCAAGTTAGTCAAGCTAGCCAGGAAGCCAGTGAGCAGACCACATGCGTTTAAAATACTGGCCAGGAAGACAAGGTAACATGAGAGGTCATCTTCACTATTCTGGAGGAGCCTATGAGGTGGTACAGTTGGTGGTCTGAGTTGTAATATGTTACTAGAAGGATGGAAGCTCAGCTGGTGCACTGCCAGGGTTGTAATATGTTTTCCATCCTACCAGCAGAAGGCTGTGGTGATACATCTGCAGCTATTGAAAACTGGTTGCTGCTCTGAAAAGGCATGTTGTTGGTCCAAAATGGCAATTGGCTGTGCCATGTTGTCCTGGGGAGGTGGATCAACAGCTAAGGAAGACTCAGCAGGAGTGTATTGAGAAGGCTAGAGTCCTGAACACTGGGAAAGAAGCACACCTCATGCACTACCTGGGTTCTGCGGTGTACACAGTCCTATCAGTAGAAAGCAAGGGGCTATATCTCTAGCCATTAGGGAGTGGATGATACACTCAGGTGGTATATTGCCTGACTGTAATTGTACTTTAAGGCACCTTTGTGATGCAGGCAGTTGACTAAGATGTGGGGAGAGGAGACTTAACACACCAGCTTTACCCAAGGGAGAATTACAGGTGGAATAGTTAGGAGGGTTGCAGGGACTATGATCTCAAGTGCTACGGATGTGGATAGATCTGAGAAAAGAAGGGAGGTTGATAGGCATAGTTATGTGAGCACCTTTACCAGTGGACACCAGCAGCAGGTTTCAGCTGTTGACTGGCCAAGTTGATGAGGATCAACAGGCAACTGAGGACTGGGGGAGGGCCAAGTACTAAAGCACCTGCCTGCAAAAGTGAAGGAAGGAAAAAGCTGTATTGAAGTAATAGTAAGGAAGTAGTCACTGAAACATCTGTAGTTAGCACAGTGGGTTTGACTGGGGGACATTGCTGGACCAGGATGGTACAGAAGCTTGGTTAAGTTAGTTTGCCTGCCTAAATCACAGGCTGAATAAGTACTACCCTGTGTCAAGCACCACTGCTGGGGGGGAGGACAAGACAGTCATCATCCATTTTAGTGCAAACAACATTGCAGCAAAAATCACAAGGGCATGAGGAGGTCATACACAGACCCAAGGATGGTCCTTCTGTGAAAGGTGTCCGTATCTTCTCTGAGATCCTTCCAATCCTAGTGTCTCGTAGGGAGCATCAGCCAATCATTAGAGTGACCCATGATTAGCTAATGATCTGGTAAAAGAGGCAGTAACTTCTTTTTCCTGGTCTGCTGAAGTGCTTTCTGTTGCAAGCCATTCCTGCATGCCAAATATGGGATTCACTTGTGCCAGGAGATAATGGGGGGAGGGAGGGCTTGCCAGATAAATGAAGATAAAAGTCTTAGGGGATTTAAAATGGAGGACTGGTAGCTGGTTCAGGGGATCATCAAAAGCAGGACACTGATGCAGAGAACACCAATGGAAGGACAGTAGATCAGGAGAAAACATGATGTTAAGAAGCACAGAGGGATAACTGTTCTCAGTGACATTCAGGACAATATGAGAAGCACACCAAGAAATATAGGCAAGCTTCATGGCTTAACACAATTAAAATGCCAGGACTTAGTGGCTCTTACTAATAGCTGGTGGTGGGGGGGATGACTGTAATACAGGCATAGAGGAATACAGACTATTCCAAATTCATAGGCTTAACATTAGTGGGGGTGGAGATGATCTCTTTATAAGTGAAGCAGTCACAATGAAGGACAATGAGAACATCCGAGGGGCAAACAGTTCAAAGGTCTGTACAGTATGTAACATTTAAGGGAAAAGGAGACAGAAGAGTCACCCAGGTGAGTGGTGCTGCAGGTGCACAAAATGTTCGGTAGATAATGATGCCAAGCTAGTTGGAAGAATTTATAGAGCAGCCAAACTGGATGCAGTGGTGATCCAAGGGAACTTCAATCTCCCAGTCATAGATTTGCAATTCAAGAAGGTTAATGGCAGGGCTGAGACAGATCTTCAGTCCTCTATCAAGGACTACTTCCTGGATAAGCATGTCCCACAGAGGTCAAGGTTTGAGGCCATTCTTGACCTCAGTCAAAGCAGTGGGTATAAGGTAATCTCCAGTGTAAAAGTCAAGGAACCAGTGGGAAGAAATGACCACAAATGGGTCACCTTCTTCCTAATTGCAGGGAAAACTAGCCATATCTCAGATAAAAGGACCAGATACTCTAGAAAGGCAGACTCTGCCATGATGAAGGATCTGGTGTCCAGGTATCTAGAGTGATTGTGTGATGCTCATTATGCAGATAACACATGGTATCCATTAAAGAAAGTGCCTGAAATAGTTGCATTCATATCATCCTGACCAGTTTGAGCTGGATTGAATGCAAATTACATCCCTGGCAGCTCTACGAGAGTCCTTCCATTCTCCCTAGTAACATACACAGAAACAGTTGTTAGCCCAAAGTCCACTCCAATTTGACGCAACGTTCACTGTTGGCTCCTACAGTATCTGATAAATAAGGCGGTAATTCTTACCTCACACTTTACACCTTGTTGAAACTGGTTCCCTCTGCAGATTGGTGCTGGCTTTGAGCAATTGGTTTCAGATGGCAACTTATTTTGACAGGTTTGACGGGACCTTGATGGAGTTGAGATGAGCTGGACGAAGGTTAGAGTGATGTTGGTGGAAATCTGTCCTGGATACTGACCACTTTAGATTGATGGAACATTACCAAGTCTATCAATCTGCAACCACCCATAAGAAGGCAGAGTTCCTGTCCAGGGAGATTGCTGCAGCTCAGCTCTTTCAAACCATGGACAGGTTGTGCAACCCAACCTGTCTGCAGGTTCGAAGTGCATTTTAGCAAGTTAAGTGTGATGAGTTTGCTTGATTCTTTGCTGATAAGGTGGCCAACATCAGGGTCAAGATATGACCTGCTCACTCTATGGGGGTTGGAGGTGGTAGGTGCTTGGTCACCTCCCCTCAGTTTTCTTGGATATATTTCTACCAGCTGGAGATTTCAGATATCATGCAGATTATCCAGAGTATGCGGCTGACATGCTGTAGTTTGGACCCTGGCCCAACATGCCTGATAATGGGGTGTGTGGATTCCATTGACCCCATCCTTGTGAAGATTGTTTGGTGCTCCTTTGAGTCAGGTGAGTACCCTAGCTCCCTGAAGGTGGTGGTGGTGATACCGCTCCTTAAGAAAGTTTCTCTGGACCCAAACTACTTTGCTAACTACAGACCTATCTCTAACTTTCCCTTCATAGGGAAGGTGATCTAGAAAGTAGTTGTACTGCAGCTGGATAAACATCTTACCATCCCTGATGTCTACAATCCTTTCCAGTCCAGTTTTCAGAAGAGGCATAGTACAGAGACTGCTCTGGTTCAGGTGCTCAATGATCTCCTGATGGCAAGAGATCAGAAGTGCCACTCCATCTTGGTGCCTCTTGATCTCTCTTCAGCTTTCATCACCGTGGACAACGGGGTGCTGCTTGAGTGCCTGAGGGTCATATGTGGCCTGGTAGATTTGGTGCTCAGAGGGTTTCAATCATTCCTTTCTGGCAGATTTCAGAGTGTGGTGTCGGGGATATTTTCCTTGGACTCATTCTCTCTGCCATGTGGGGTCCCTCAGAGCTCAGTGCTGTCCCCAATGTTGTTTGTGGTGTATATGCTGGATCTGGGAGACATTGTGAGATGGTATGGGCTGAGGTTTCACTGCTATACAGATGATACCCAGCTCTACATCCTCTGTACCTGACCAGGATAGTGTGTTCTCGGTCTTTATCAACTGCCTCACAGAAATCCAGGGCTGGATGAAATCCAGCTGGTTGAAATTGAATTCCAATAAGACTGAGGTGTTGGTGGTGGATCAAAGTCACCGGATAGAGGGGTCAGTGGCAGGTTCGCCCTCTGGGCTTTAGCACGGAGCTGTCTAGCTTCCTTCCTCTGAATGGATGTGAAAACTGGGGGTGATTCTTGATGATGGGCTGACACTGCATTTTCAGGTGTCTGCAGTAGTCAAGTCCTCATTTTATCATCTGAGGAACATCGCCTGGGTCAAGCGCCTTGTTCTGTAAGACGACCTTCCGACATTGGTCCATGCCTTTGTGACCTCGCGCCTGGACTACTGTAACTCCCTTTACCTAGGGCTTCCAGGGGATGATTCTGCTGCTTGCAGCTGGTGCAGAATGCAGTGGCATGGCTGTTAATGGGGGATCTTCATTCGAGCCACATCACTCCTGTGCTGCGTGAACTGCATTGGTTGCCTGTACGGTGGTGAATCACCTTCTCGGTGGGTCTTCTGACCTATAAGACCCTGAACAGACAGGGTCCAAGCTACCTGCAGGAGCTCCTGAATCCTTACTGTCCCAGCTGACCACTCTGCTCAGCTGATGAGGGGTTGTTAGAGATTCCCAGGGTATGGCTGAAAACCTCTGGGTCTTGTGCTTTTATGTATGTAGACCCCACCCTGTGCAATTCTCTACTTCATCAGATTTAAGAGTGCTGGACTGTGGAGAGCTTTAAGATGGCCTTAAAGACCCATCTATTCTATCTGGCTTATGGAGACCTTACATAATAACTCTGTTTTTATACTTCTTAAGTAATCTGAATTTGGTTATTTTATTATTTTACTTGTTTTAGCATATTTTACCTTGTACAGTACTTAGGTTTTGGAATTGCACTTTAGAAATAAAGTTTTATTATTATTATTATTAATTCTTGCCTATTTTGCACACACTTGAATTGATTCACCTTAACCTTCATGGGAACATGAATTTAAAAGGAATCACTTGGCCCCTTTGATTAAACTAGAATACTTTCTGTACCTAAATGAATATATTTTATCTGAGCACCCATGATCAATTTTCTCTCATAATTCCCCTTGCTTGCCTAAATTGCTTTGCTTTTTTATAAATTAGAAATCTGTGCATCCAAAAATTTCACACTACTTTTTTTTGTGCTGTAAGGTAAGTTACTTGCAATCTTCTCAATGTAGGAAATCTTCCAGTAGATGCACCAGCTAACACAATGGGTTTCCCACATCATCCTCTGGCAACAATGGTCTCATAAAAGTACAATAATACTAACAGGAAATTTCTAAACCTCTACATCATTTGAAGCCAATTATTGAAAGAAGCTAAAACACGGATTAAAACTAGTAATGTAAAATAAGTCATTTATAATAACATTCAATCAAGTTATATTTAGAACAGCAAATGTCTTTGAAAAAGATGTACTCAGAAACCATGACTAATAAATCAACTTATTCCCAAAGCTGTGTTTGGTTTGGATGGATGTATCATGCATTTTTATTATGATAAAATGCTATTATAATCATAAAGCCAAAGTAAATTGGCAGTCTGGATCTCTGGTAAATGCTGAGCTGATGGCTCCATAAACAGCCCTGTGCCTTGACAAATGATAACTAGACATCCTAACAGTTTTTTTTCTGTTTTTTAATTCAGTTAGGAATTCTAATTGACTTTCATAAATCTTTGACATCTCTTTAAGAAAGTAAATGTTACATTTCCCAATTCAGATTTACTATACTACACCTGAAGTGTTCATTTCAAACAATGTTTAGATAAGCGATCTGGCCACCATCCAAAAAATCCTGTCAGCAGATTTGTGCATCCCTCTAGTACAGAAAAGCTTAAATTTCAAATAATTTCATTCTTTATTACTAAAAGTGTTGCATTGAAAACAGGAATGTTGTCCCTTTACAGTTGATCTGCAGTGCACATGTTTTGTGGAGACATACTCAGCCATCTGCATGTGACATGACAGTTATTCTCACAGCAAAGGCTGTGAAGTTAGTTAGTTAGTTTTTGTTGACCGGGTAAGTGTTCTAGACAAATTCTGCCTATTTTCAGGCACAACCCGGTAGAGGGGGATACATATGAATGCCAACTGACCTTGAACAAGATTAAGCTGTTGGTGGTATTTTTAGTGAACGGGGAAATTTGGCCAGGACACAAGGGAAATTCCCCTACTCTTCGGAGGGGGAATCTTTGGTGGACAGACACAAGATGGCCACTACTACTCAGACTTCAGAGTGGTTGGAGGTGGCAGAGATAGGGAAGTGGGCCTCCTCCCCTGTACCAGAAGAGTCAGAGGCTTTGAGTTTGGTTACTGGTATGCAGGACGCCTCTATGCCAATGGAATTCTTTGTCTCGAATGAAGTGCTCTTGAATAAGACATCTGACATACCTGACAAGTGTTGTGCAACACTGGAATCGACTAATGCACTTATGCAGAAGGATCGCTTGCTCAATGAATTGATTGCTGAAGCTGAAAGCCGCATGCAACGTAAAGAAACACTAGTGAGGGAAATTGCTGCATTGCGTTCCGATTCTCCTAGTTTGGCCGCTCTGGCTGCCTGTACTTCCTGGTTGCGATCTAGTGACGCGGTTTTTGGGGAATCACCAGGTTTCTCTGCACCTCGGAGGCAGTCTGAATCAAGTTTTCAGCCTCCGGTTTCGAATCCAGCTTGTTTTTTTGACCCTGACTCTGTAATGGGCAATCGGACTGAGGGGGAGATGGATTCCCGGAGTAAAGTTCCTTCGGCTGCACCGCGGTCCATCAAAAGGTTAGGTATGTCTATGATAGTATTGCAGGGTGCTCTACTGAAAACTGACAAGTTGGATTCGACTGAGAGGGGAAGGGCAGATTATAAGAGAGTGGGAAATGTTTTGCAAAGCAGTGAGACATCTATCGAAAAGCCTGTCTCCCATGTGTCCCATACAAATGAATTTTTGCCATCAGCTCAGTATACTAAACCCTCTATGGCTTCCACAGATACCAGAAGTTGGTCACCTGAAAAAGCAATTGCTGCTGCAGGGTGGCTGCAAAATCCATCTGGTGACTGGGTGCCAGATCCAACTGATACCACAGTGCAGCATTATAATACACCTGCTAGTGCCTCAGAGGCTTCTTGTTCCTCACAGAGTAATACCTCAGGAACTGTATCTTCAAAACAGGCTCTCTCCACAGATTCTATTACTTCAGTTCCTATACCTGTTGCACATGTCTCCACTATGAATGTACCACCTAAAACAATGGTTTTGGATCCTGTGCAGACTGATGGGGATCCCCCCCAATTTAAACTCTCGGACCTGTTTTCTAATAAGGGTGAGCCTGCTCCTCGTAGAAATGTGGTGCGATTAATTTATAAAGGTGGATTAGAAGAACTCCCTGATAGTCTCCACATTGCAAAAGTTTTGCTAAAAGGCTCCATGAAATTTGTGTCTACAGACATTTATGCTCTGATTCATTTGGGTAACGCTAATTATGATATTAGTTTCAAATCCCCTGCAGGTCTGGAACATTTTTGGACAGTATTCCAGGTTGTCAAGAATTCTTCTCTCTCTGGATACCTTTTTTTGCAGTTCCCCTTACTAAACCATCTGTTAAGTTGGTTGCCATTTTGTTTCGTAATGAGGGGGTACATATAGAAGACATTCTTTTTTGGTTACGCAGGAGGTGTGAAGTTCTAGACAAACCAGTACCAATCCTAGACAGTGAACAAATTTGGAATGGGGGTTGGAAAGTAAGAGTTAAATTGTTTGCTTCTAATAATGGTCCACAGCATTTACCAAATAGTTTCTTTTTGGGTAGGGATAGGGGTAGCTTGTTTTATGTTGGACAGCCAAAGTCATGCTTTAAATGCGGTTCAAGAACTCATCTTAATACTGCCTGTGATACTCCTCGTTGTTCACATTGTTTCAAATTTGGACATTTAGCCGCTAAGTGTCTAAATTTATTTAAATGTAATTTATGTGAACAGACTGGCCATGGATATGCCAAATGTCCTTGGGCTTCCCATAATAGGGATGATTGTCCCTCACATGAAGATTTGATCGTGGGTGCTCAACATGCTGATTCGGTTCTGAAACAATCCCCTTCTATTGTCTCCTCACTCCCTCGGTCATCATTCCCGAGCATAGAATCTCATTCAGTTGAAGACACAGGTCTAGATGATTCTGTATCGGTGGACATGCAGGTCACCATGACCCAGTCTTCCTTGGGGGTGGTTTCCTCTGATGTTTCCTTACCCACTAAGCCTGATCTACCTTTAAATGATAAGTCGGATGATCCAGAGATGCCCCCTCCTCTGTTCCAAGTACTACCTTTTAAAAAAGTAACGCCAAAAAAAGGTCACAGATCAGGGAAGCCGGTTCCAACTCAGCAGGTACCTAAGGCCTCTACTAGTGGTATTACTTCTGAGCTATGGAAACTTGGCAACAGCTTTGCTGTTTTGGGATCGAAGGAAGATTCTGATGGTGAGGAATCAGATCGTTCTTCCAAAGCTTCAGTGGTTACTGACAATTTTTCGGAAGGTGACGAAGGTGAAATAGTACAGGTTGAAGGTCTTCCTAGACGCTCGTAGCGAAGACGAGTTTCTAAAGTTACTTGATTATATTTATTTACATGGGTAATAAATCTTGGCTTATTTTTCTCTGTCTTAACATTATAATGGCTTCTTTAACGATTACCACAATTAATGTTAATAGTATAAAAAGCCACAAAAAGATGGTTACTACTATGTCCTGTTTGCAACACTTAAGTAGTGATGTCATTTGTCTCCAGGATACGAGGTTAAAAACTATTTGTGAAGTGCAACGTGCTCGTAATCTTTGGTCTTCAGGAATGTTCTTTTGGTCAAATGGGGAAACTCCTTGTGATGGAGTTGGGGTGTTATTTACGAATTTGGCATTAAGAGTTTCTAGGATGGTGGACATTTGTCCAGGACGTGCGTTACTACTTGATATTAATTTTGAGGGTGAAAGATTTTGTTTAATTACTATATATGCTCTGCAAACCAAAGCACTTAGAGTTGCATTTCTAAATGACATTCATCCCTATTTGTATACTTCTCATTTAATTGTCTGGGCTGGTGACTTTAATTGTGTTCTTAGTGTTAATGATAGGGGTATGAAGACGTCTAAATTGTTTTGTGACTCTCAAAAGTTGGTACAAATTTTAGATACTGCTCAATTTAAGGATGCATATCGTAGCATCCATTCTGAGGGTGGTAGGAAGTTTTTTAAAAATACGTTGTCTACCAGGATAGATTTCATTTTTCTTTCTGTCCCTTTACATGTAACCCAAGTTAATTTAAGAGTTTGGGAATTTTCAGATCACAAGTCTTTAATAGTCTGCTTGTCATGGGAGGGTGCTCCTCGATGTAAAAAGAATTTGTGGAGACTGAACTCCTCCCTATTGACTGATGAATCTATTAAAATAGCTTGGAAGTCGGAATTGTATGCAAGAATGTCAGTTCTTGACTTTTATGATGATGCTTCTTGGTGGGAGGATACTAGAAGGATTGGAAAATCTTTTCCAGTCATATTCTCGATCTAATATTAATTTACAATATTTAGAGTATTTAAGTCTTAGAGCACAGTTGCAAAAATTAATTTCTTTGACAGAAACTGAAGGGTCAGATTACAGTGTTCAAATTAGTAATGTGAAAAACCGTATGTTTGAATATAGATATGACAGAGCAAAATCTTTAGACCATGAACATAGGTTTGGTTTGAAATTACACAAGGGTGCGTTGGACCCCTTTCAAGATTGTAAAGATAGGGTAGGTAAACGTGTCATTATGGAATTAACAACTGACTCAGGAGACTTAGTAAAGACTCCTTCAGCTTTACTGGAAGTCGTTGGCCGTTATTTGAGCAATTTATATCAGGCAGATGAAAATGTTCAGAGTGAGATACTGGACTTTGATGGCTTAAAAATACCTCACTTAGATGCAGTAGACAGCCAAGAGATGTTGTGTGATATTTCTGAAGCGGAAGTAAAAGATGCCATTTTTTCACTAAATGTAGATTCTACACCTGGTATGGATGGCTTTGGGGTTACATTCTATCAGTCTTTTCATGATGATTTAGTTCCGCTTTTGACTAAATTGTTTAGTAATATGTTGCCCTCGGCCCGGTTAGCCCCTTCAATGAATCAAGCTTTGGTTATATTACTTTATAAAAACGGTTTGAAAACAGATTTACGTAATTGGAGAACGTTAAGTTTATTGAATACAGATCTAAAAATCTTAAGTAAAATTTTATTGCGGAGACTAACTCTGGTAGTGGATTCCGTGATAAGTCCTTATCTAACCTGTTCAATACCAGGTAGAACCCAAAATGATAATTTATTGGTAATATGGGAACTTTTTTCAGCATCTCAGTCGGGTTGTTTAAACGGTTATCTGCTTAGTCTGGACCAAGAAAAAGCGTTTGATCGAGTTTCTCATAAATTTTTGTTTTCTGTATTGAATGCTTATGGGTTACCAAGGGGTTTTATTGAATGGATACAGTTATTATATCAATCTGCTTATCTTATTCTGAATGTTAATGGTTGGTTTGGTACTCCAGTGGCGGTACAGAGAGGGGTTAGGCAGGGCTGTCCATTGAGTCCGATATTATATGTGTTTTTTATTGATGTATTTATCCGTATGATTAGTGTTCACAATGGTCTAGCAGGTGTATGTCTAGCAGAGAATGTCTTACCTATAAAAATTCTTGCATATGCAGATGACTTAGTTGTTTGTTTATCTGAGATTACGGAAGAGCCTACAATTAGTACTGCGTTAGATTTGTTTTCCAATGCTTCGGGTTCTAAGATTAATTATGGGAAAAGTAAGGGTTTCCCTTTTGGTTCCTCTCCAATCCCTGAATCTGGCACACTTGCTGGTATACCCATTTCTAAAGATCCAATAACCATTTTGGGGATAGAATTTAGTGATGGTGACATGATGTATACAAATTGGTTCCATAAATTGAGTTTAGCTCAGTCTATGGTGGCACGATGGAAGGGTAAACAAATAGCCAAACGGAAACGTGTTTTGCTTATTAAAACATTACTATTACTGATTTTTTTGTATATTAGTTATGTGTTTCTGCCACCAATGTCTCTATTTACTTCTGTATATAGTATATTTTTTCAAGCCTTTTGGGGGAGTAGATTGAATCCCATAAAAAGGGGTTTCACGTATAGGAGTGTACGACAGGGCGGAGTTGGTATGGTCCACCCTATAGTTTTTTTTCTGAGTATTTTTCTTTCTTATAATTTCAGTCCTCTTTTACGACCTGGTATGAAGATTTGGTTTCCTTATGTTAGGTTATGGTTTTTGTTAGGTTTACCGTTATGGAAGCAAGGTAAATCATCCTATTTTAATAAGCTTCCCAGATTTCCTAAGTATGGTAAAGAGGTTTTTTGTCTATTGATGAAATGGAAACTTACAGTTTCTAATTTGGAAACATTGAATAGGAAGCAATTGTATAGTTCTATTGTTTTATTAGATTTTTCAGATACTTTACTTTTTCCTGATTGTCCTCCCCAGTCTCAAGAAAGAGTTTTAATGTTGCTCTCTCATAAATGTTTACCGGCCTTTATATGGGATAGTGTTTGGTTAAGTTCTTATGGCAGATTACCTGTTGGTAATACACATAAGCACAAACAACTTCGTGATAGATGGTGTACTCGAGAGAAATGTGTCTCTATGTTGGAGACACAGAAACATCTCTTTTTGAATTGTTCTTATATTAGACCCTTTTGGGTTTGGTTGGCAACTAAATGGAAAGAGCCTTTATTTTCTTCAATTTCTTATGAGATTCTAATGTACGGTACAAATAGGGGTGAATGGTCCAAGTATCCTACTGACACTTTATTATTAGTTTTCTTTGTTATTCGTTTTTATATTTGGCAATCTAGATGTTTTTGGTCTACTCAACAGCATATTGTTTCATTTGAAGAACTCTTTTTTAATGTAACTACTACTATGCAAACAATTCATAACTCGGATATGAAGTTATATGGTCAAGCGAAATGTTCTTCTTTATGGGTGAATTGTGATATATGATTGAGTTGGTTGTTTATTATTTGTTTTTTTCTGTTATGATGTTCTCTGCTTTATTTTTGTATTTTTTTGGTTTTTCTGTAATTGGTTTGTAGATTGTCTGGAGTCCTCTTCTCAATAAAAATTCCCCTACTCTTGCAGTAGGGGGGCCCTGACGGTGTGAGACGTGGTCATTTTGGAGTAGACCTGGAAGGTGGAAGGTCTGATGGAGAGGGCTGCGATGGCCCAGGAAATTGTTGATATGGCGTTACCACTAGAAAAGAGATCTGCTGCAGAGGCGGCTGGAATGCACCCGTAGGGTGGCCAGCATATCACCCAAGTTGGTGGTCCCTCAGTGGTAGAAACAGAGCAGCATTTAAGTTTAGAAGAAAAGCACCATTGCTTAGAGGAAGAATTGCTCTGGGTGAGCGAGCTCATCTCGATTGCAGGACAAAAGCAAGAGGAAGATAGGAAATGGAAGTGTACTGAGAATTTGCCAGGAACTACAACGCTACCAGGCCTGAGTAAAATCCATGCAGCTGCAGAGTGGCCTGGAGTACCAGTGGATGGGGACGTGGCTTCCTCTCGAAAGGACTGGGGTGATATCGTGGAAGCTGCTTGGTTGCTGGATAGGGCCCTGCAGGATGCAGGTTGGATCTCTATGTCGGATAGACATTGGAAGCACATGGATGTTGTCAGTGAGATTGAAGACAGCTCCATATCGCAGATAAGTAAAAACCCTACTGTTTCAGCATTACCAGAGTCAGGAAAGAGTGTTATAACACATGGTCTTGTGTCTGCCCCTTCCCCGCTGATCTGAAAGGCAAGTCGGGTAGAGATAGTGCTAATGCCCAAACTGATTTAGTTCAAATGCCACTTGCTGAGGCAGCTAGAAGACCAACATATGCCAGTCATTTTAGGCAACTAGTGGAACTAGCGAAAAGGTGTAATGCCATTTGGTTGCGATATGTGGGCCCTTGTGACAACCCTCCCCCCCCGATCAATTTTATGTTGGGAAAATATTATTGAAGAAAAGTATGGGGTTTTCTCCCTCAGAGCTTTATGCACTGATTCATGTCCAGGGAGAATATATCTTTGACATTAGTTTTTGTACACCTTCATTAATAGAAACCTTTTGGTGTCGCTACATAAACCTTAAGACAAACCCCCTTTTGGTCAGATTTCATTGTCCTGCCCTTAACAAAACAGCCCTTTAGAGTTATAACTATCCTTTTTAGGAATTAAGGGGTTATTATCGAGGATATTGTCCATTGGTTAGAGAAGAAATGTGAAATTCAGGGAAATCCTCTGCTTATTATGGATGCAGAGGGGTTTTGGAATGGGGGTTGGAAGTTTAGAGTTAAGCTGCATTCTACTGCTTCTGATCTCATTCATTTACTGAATTGTTTTTTCTTGGGAGGGATAAGGGGTTTCTTTTTAACCCTAGGCAGCCCAGGGTTTGTTTTAAATGTGGGTCCAAGATGCATATTAGTACCTCTTGTAATATACTTAAATGTACACACTGTGGGGAAACAGGTCACCCTAGCGCTCACTGCTTCCAACAATCTAAATGGAATATTTGTTATGAGATAGGGCATACTTTTGAAACATGCTCCATTGCTGCTAAAAACACAGAAGAAGCAGACTTTGGGGTATAGGACCATTATATCTGGCTGGCATTCAAACAGGGCCACACTCCCCTTGAGGGAGTATCTCATGTAGCCCTTTCCAAGGGACTGCAGCCAGCTAAGCAAATTCCAAGAGACAGGTTGGACCATACCCCTGACACTGTTCCTTTACCTTTAGTTCCAGTGCCTACGGATTCTGTGATGGGAGGCTCAGAAGGCACTAGCATTTTTCCCCCACAGCCCCCTGAACAGACATCCCCTGGTGAGGGTTACACTCTGGTTGTAAATTAGAAAGGGAAGCCATCAAAATGGAAATCCAAACAGAAAAATAAATCTAATATCCCTACCATGGCCCTCCTTTTGGAAGACCCAAATATATACGATAATTTGTTGGTTGAATCAACGGCTATGGAAGATAGTGCAACACTTACTGCAGCGCCCTCACAGCCTGAGCAACTAGTGCTTTTGGAAGGTCAAATGGAACCACGACCTCAAGACTGTAAAAGTGGCAGAGTGACTAGGGCTTCTAGTAGGGTGAAGTTAAGGCCGACTCATTGTGGCATATGGCTCCTTTTCACTTTCGTGTGGCATCACTGAATGCTAACAGCATCAAATCCCCTGTCAAACATCAGAACACTTTTGCACAGTTTGTACATAAGAACTTAGGCTGTTTTCTTCCAAGATGTTCAGTTGCACACCTCTGAAGAATTGACTGCAGCTACTAATGGGTGGATTTGGGGGGACAGTTTTTGGTCTCGGGGAAGGACTTATGCAGTGGGGTTGGACTTTTTTTTTCATTTCCCATATTCAGGTGATACATCACGTAGAGATTTTGGAAGGTAGAGCTCTGCTATTAGATATCAAGTGGGGTAATATGCTTTTACGATTATTAAATGTATATGCCCCTCAAAATAAATTTGATAGGGTAGCTTTGTTTAAATCCCTTTACCCATTTTTAAGCACTTCCTATCCAGTCCTTCTGGGAGGTGATTTTAATTGCTCCTTGCCTTCCCAGACTACTTCAGTATTAGGAAAGAAAATTTATTTTGATGCATCTTGTTTAGCCCAGTTGATTAATGATGTAGGTTTGGTTGATGCTTTTGCGACTTATGCTGGTGGGAACAGCAATACCTATTTTTGTGGAACTAGGGCATCCAGGATTGATTATTTTTTTCTGTCACCTGGTTTTATTGTACAGTCACAGTCATTACAAGAAGTGGCTACATCGGACCATAGTCTTCTTACGCTTGTACTGGATGATGTGCTGAGACCCAGAGAGGGCCTGGGATCTGGAAATTAAATGTCACCTTACTGGATATCCCTCTGGTGAGGGAGGGATTTCATTCTCTTTTAATTGCATGCAAATCAGTTTTTTTCTATATGATGGTATGGATAAATTGTAGGAGGACACTAAACAAGAAATACTGGTATATTTTCAGAAGATTGGTCACATTAATGGGAAACTGAGACATGATGTGCTAAGATATCTGAGGGACCGTATTAAATTCTGGACAAATCTCCAACAGCATTTGGGGACTAAGTGTTATAACATGATTAAGGGCTTAAAAACAGAACTGGATAAGTTGCAGTTGAAAGTTTTGAATGATATAGAATGGAAGCATAAGTATGGGATTTACAGGAAAAAAAGGGACACGTTACCGTTTGAATCAGTACAGCTCCTGAGAGAATACCGTAGCATGACATATTTGGACACCACAGATGGAGGGCAAGTGACATCTAATAAAAGCATTTTAAATGAAATATACACTTATGCTTCCAAATCCTTTATGAGTAAACCCCTTCCGATAGATAGAATGCGAAATTGGCTGGTTAGTAGGCAGCTGCCCCAGTTATCTCCTGAGTTGCAGGATACCCTGATAGAACCCATCTTGCAAGAGGAACTTAGGACTGTGATTTGGTCACTTAAAGCAGGGACTGCACCCAGATCTGATGGGCTCCCTCATGAAGTCTATAAAGAGATCTGGGGAGTTTTGGGAGTAGAACTAGTTGAGGTTTTGAATGATAGACTCAAGAATGAGAATCTCCCTGGAAGTATGCTACAGGGTCTTTTGTTATTAATATTTAAAAAGGGGGAAAGGGGGATTTGAAAAATTGGAGGCCATTGTCACTTCTTAACACAGACTATAAAATTTTGATTAAAGGTTTGAGTAATCATTTAAGAAGGGTTTTGTATACCATATTATATCCCTCTCAATTTAGTGGTGTCCCAAAAAGGCGGGTACAGGATGCCCTTATTCTTCTCCAGGAGATTATGCATAAGGGGGTCTCATGGCAGGTATTTGATCATCTTGTCTGCCTTGATTAAACAAAGGTTTTTGATCAGATGGAATATGCATACTTTTGGGAGATCTTGCATTGCTATGGTTTGCCTTTTAGATTCATAGACTGGTTAAAGACATGTTACAAAGGCATTTGTTTTTTACCTAGTATTAATGGTTGGATAGGATGAGAGGTCATGGTACATAGGGGCGTCAGACAGGGGTATCCATTGAGTCCCTTGTTGTACATGATGTCTTTGGACCCCTTATTGTATGCTCTGAACATGACAGAGATGGTTATGGGCCTCTCTGTTGGATGTGAGGATAAGCAGATTGTTTCTGTAGCATATGCTGATGATTTAATTCTGGTTCTAGCTGACAGTTCTTCTTCGGAAGCAGCTCGTTTAATACTGAAGGCCTTTTCTGAAATTTCTGGGTCATCCATTAATAATTAGAGGAGTGGGATCCTGTAATTAGGATATGATGCTGCTGATGTTGCCTTGATTTGGGATATACCTGTAGATTTTGGTTACAGAAAAACATTGGGTATCTACTTTGGAGGCACGGATGCTCCCAGGTAAAACTGGGATATACAGTTGATGGCAGCTCGAGATAGGGTGGTCCTTTGGAACAAAGGGCAGATGTCAAAGGCTAAGTGTATTAAATTAAAACTTTTTTATTGCCATACTTTTTGTTTTTGGCAGCTGTCCCCCCCCCCCAATCTTTGGAGGCTTTGATCTATACTGTATTTTTCCTATATTTGTGGGGGAGTAGATTGAACCCGGTAGAGAGAGGTATCACCTATCTACCAATCAGTGAAGGTGGACTGGGGATGTTGAACCCTGTAGTGTTTTTACATGTTACTTTTATTTTCTATAATTTGATACCTCTCTTGAAGGAGGAGGTCAAGGTTTGGGCCCCATGGGTGGAGGATGGTATAGGCCAGTTAATAGACAATTGGGACCCCTCTAATGTTTTACCCCGACAGACACAGATATCTCAGTTTCCAAGCCATTTCTGGGGAGTGATTGGGAAGCTGAAGGCCTGGAAAATAGTTAAAAGCTCCATCTGTTCAGTGTCTCGAAAACAGTTTTATACAGGAGTGGTAGAAACTTTTTTTATGCTGCTCCATGGTACCTGGAGTTGCCCATAGCTGACCAAAATTCAAAGATGATTTTTATGTTCGCTTGCGCGCATGTGCAAGGAACGTTTTGGGAGAGTAGCACACTTTGGAGGTGTGCCTCTCCTCTTCAATCCACTGCTCCATTGAGCAGGCGTGGTGGTCCTGCACCAATGGGTGTGGGAGCTGTGTATGACAGCGGTGATCTCTTACCGCTAAGAAAAACACCGCTGTCATACTAGCAGCAATAGAACCTCACGCCCCCAAAGCTTTGGTGCCACGCTGGAGCCCACCCAGCATGGAAAACATCCTCAGTCATCTGCTGACGGGGTTCCCAATCCCCGTTGGCTCCACCCCCAAACGCCCCCCAAAGCTTTGGTGTCATGCTGGGAGCCCACCCCAGCGTGGCAACTCCGTGTCATCTGCTGGCGGGGGTGCCCAATCCCGTTGGCTCCACATTCCCCAAACACCCCCAAAGCTTTGGTGCCATGCTGGGAGCCTACCCCAGCAAGGCAAATGTCCCGTCGTCTTCTTTTTTTTTAAACCTGAAAAGTAAAATGGTCCCACGTAGTCTCCAGCCCCTCCCACAAACGCACCACCTACGCACACCCCCACCCTACCCCCTCACCCCATACTTACCTCCGGAGCTCAAGCGACGATCATCGCTGGACGGGAATACGTCTGCACTCTTCAAAGCCGACCGCAAACTGAGGAAATGCCGGTAAGCTGTATAATGGGCTAGATAGGGGGTTTTCAACTTTATTGCATATCTCAGGCATTTTTGGGAATTTTTACACCAAATTTTCAACATGGGGTTTTTGGGACCCCTTCTCATGAATGATGTCACTGTCATGGCGTTATTCGGGCCCGAAGGGTGATTTTGCAGCCACTATGCAGTAACTGTGTGAAATCACCCTTTGGACCTGAATAATGCCATGACAGTGACATCACTCATGAGAAAGGGTCCCAAAAACCCCATGTTGAAAATTCGGTGCAAAAATTCAAAATGACTGTTTTAAGGCGCAGCGCTATGCAGTTCCTATGCAGGCTTGTAAGTTCACAAATTTTCAATATTTTCACTCCAGATTTTCAACATTGCCATTTTACCACACCTCCTCATGAGCAGTACAGCTGTCATTTTTCACATCCTGCCCAAAATATGTTTCCGCCCATGTAGCGCACAATGGCGCAGTAGGTGTGTGAAATCAATGTATGGGACACATTAAGAAAATCACCATGACATTGTTCATTAGCAGATGTCTTAAAATGGCTATGTTGAAAATTTGGTAAAAAAATTCCTAAAAATGACTGTTTTTCGAGCGTGCGTTGTGCAGTTCCTATGCACGCTCATAAGTTGGCGAATTTTCAATATTTTTACTCCAGATTTTCAACATTGCCATTTTACCACACCTCCTTATGAGCAGTACAGCTATCATTTTTTACATCCTTCCCAAAACATGTTTCCGCCCATGTAGCGCACAATGGCGCAGTAGGTGTGCGAACTCAATGTATGGGACACATTAAGAAAATCACAGTGACACTGATCATGAGCAGAGGTCTTAAAATGGCTGTGTTGAAGATTTGCTGAAACAATTCTAAAAATGACTGTTTCACAGTGCGTTGTGCAGTTCCTTGCGCTCATAAGTTGGCAATTTTCAATATTTCCTCCAGATTTTCAACATTGCCATTTTGCCACACCTCCTTATGAGCAGTACAGCTGTTGTTTTCACATCCTGCCCAAACGTGTTTCCGCCCATGTAGTGCACAATGGCACAGTCGGTGTCGAAATCAATGTATGGGACACAGTAAGAAAATCACAGTGACACTGTTCATTAGCAGAGGTTTTAAAATGGCTGTGTTGAAAATCTGGTGAAAAATTCCTAAAATGACTGTTTTATGGCGCATGCTGCACAGTTCCCACGCACGCTGTAGGTTTGCGAATTTTCAATATTTCCACTCCAGATTTTCAACATTGCCATTTTACCACACCTCCTTATGAGCAGTACAGCTGTCATTTTTCACATCCTGCCCAAAATGTGTTTCCGCCTATGTAGCGCACAATGGGGGTAACAAAAAGGTCATGCTGAAAATTTATTGTGCAAATACCAGCAATCGCACAGGGCATTAGGGTAAAGTACCATATGTACCAAACACCACTGCAAATACCTGCAAGCCAATGTTCGGCATTGACAAATGCTTGTTTTGACAAGTAAAATAATCCCTAAATATTTATGGGATTTTTTTATGACTATGCATGCACAAAAAATTGGGGGTTAGGGGTAATATCAGACATAAAGAAATGTCAGAGAGGTTTTGCCCAAGAGATGAGTCTTGTCTGGGAATAGTAGAATCTATGTCACATTTTTAATTGATTGCCCCTTTGTTGTTTCCTTTTGGTCTAGCTTTCATGTTACATGGTCACTGAACCCTTTTCAAGGGCAGTCGCCAGATATATGGACTGAGGGTGTGCTTCCTGGCTCATGGGCAATTTATGATGCAACCACAATCCATCTTCTGATGGGGTTTATTGGTTATCAGCTTTGGCAGGCTCATTGTGGTCTGACAGTTGAAAACAGAAAGTCAGATCTTATTCAGCATTAAGAAAGATGTGATAAAGTGGCAGACATTGGAAAGGGAGAGGGTGCACCCAGATTTGTATAAGCTCTGATGGAGAAAGATGACTTGGCTGGATATGGGTTGAAGCATATGTAGGCTATAATTTTTTTATATATATGTAACTTTGCTGTTGTATTTCCCTGCATGCTCTTATCAGGCGGGGACTTTCTCACCCTTTTGGTGGGTTTTCGGGGTGGGTATGTTTCTTTTCGGTTTGAAAAAAGGTCTGTATGATGTAATACTTATTTTTGTTTATAGGTGATTTTGCATTTTTGAGAAGGGGAGGGTTGTTTTAGGTTTATGATTTCTCTTGCGGAACTTTGCATCCACTTGGACTACAGACTGACGCTGTACTGGAGTACACTTATTTAAGATTTCTCATTTGATGCTTTGTACCTTATTTTTGTGGGAGTCTCATACTGTTTGATAAAGGGAAATATTTTCTTTATTTCATTGGGAGGGGGGACAGAGGTCTTCTCTACAGTGTATGAATTAATCTGAAGTTTCTGTAGTTTTTGGGTTTTTTCAAATGTTTATTTTGTTCATAAGTTGAATAAGTTTCTTTCTTTTGAAGGGGGGAGTATGAATTAATACAAGTTTGTTTTGCATTTTTCCTTTGATTTATATTTGTGATGTATGATGTTCTTTTTGAAGTACTGAATAAAAAAAAATTCCCCTACTCCTTTAGTGGGGATAGGACAGGGGTTATGTATAAATACAGATTATTTATGTTTGAAGTTCATGTATGCTGTACTACTTATGTATGTTTATGATTTCTTTCATTATGATTTTGTATGAAGTAATACAATTTTGCATATTTTTTTTTAAGTTTTGAATAACAAATTCTCCTACTCTCCTGTGGGGGACCCTTTGTCATCCTGGTCTCTGGCCAAGATGGCGGCTCCCATGGATCCTGGTGGAGGTGAGATAGTCCTTGGAGCTGAGGAGCTGGCCTCCTCCTCAGTAACTTATGTGTGTGAGGCTTCCTCCATCTCTGAGACAATAGATGTGGAAATTGCTACTGAGAAACCCTGAATTTGACCAGTCTATGCCTGAAATTGTCAGCATTATCGCTCCTACTGAGCACCGCTTGATTGCTTCTCCAGCTTGTGTGACTTCCTCTGAGACAACAGTTATTTCAGCAGACTTGCTGTTGAGAGCGGACTTCCCGGGCTGTCAACAGTTCTGATCACAGAGCGAATTTTTGCGGGCACTTCTCGCTGAAGAGCACTGCGAGCATCAAAGTCTATTCTTAAATCCAAGGACAGGAGTATTACCAATTGGAGCTATGCTGTCCCCAAAGGCTGTTAGTTTGTTTACTGTTTGCATGGTGGAGTGTGGCACTGGGTCTGCTGCAACCCCAGACCTGGTGATTGGTAAGATACTGGCCTCCTTGGACAAGGAATGTTCCCGTATGACATCCTGGGGAACGGATAATAAGACTTCAGTTTTTTCTGATGATCAGGATCTGTCTTTAAATGTGCAAAAAGGAGTGGGCTCTGGGGTAGACACTGGTTTTAGAATAGACACACCTCAGAGGCTGTCTGATCCTTTCGCTGGCAATGCACTGTTCACTACAGTTTCTTGGAGCACTGACTTATCTGGGGAAGACTGTAATTTTGATGATAACATGTTGGTTATGGGGCATACCATTGCAGAGGCCTTATAGGCTGCTGGGTGAGTTAGATTTGGCCTGAATCAGCTGTGGGTGTCCACGCAATGACCAGGACTACTCTATCTGACCCTATGGAACTTCCCTCCTCTTTAGAGCTGTCTGACTCTCCGGTTCTTTTTCCACAGCAGCAAGATTCTACGGTGGTATCTCCTCTAGACAGTGCTTCTGAAAAGCTGCATGCCCCTGAAAATCTTATTTACCTGAATCCAGTGTCTGATGTCCCTGGACCTGGCACAGACCATCCTTCCCCCCCCCACATCCTTCTACGAGTACTGCAGGGGTCAATCCTAAGTACGGTCGGAACGTGTCCCGCAGAACATATGCAGGACTGTTTCATGCTCCTCCAGAGCCTGCTAAACACCGAAATTCAGTACAGTTAAAATATAAAGGAGGCTTGGAGTTGCACCCTGATAGAGTATATGTGGACCATACACTTTTGAAGGACAGCATGGGTTTCTCTGCCCAAGACATTTATGCCCTAATTCACACCTCAGGCAATCCAAATTTTGATGTCAGTTTTAAAACTGCTGAGGGTTTGGAACTCTTCTGGGAACGTTATCAAGGTGTTAGCAGCAACCCTGAATGGAAGGTCTTTGCTGCTATTCCTTTAACTAAGCCTGCTTACAGAACAGTGACTGTGTTATTTAAAATTGAAGGAGTGGCAATATCAGATATTTTATTCTGGTTGAGGGCAAAGTGTTCTGTTTTAGGTCTCCCGGACCCTATCATTGACTCTGAGGATATATGGACTCAGGGCTGGAGGATTCGGGTCAAACTTCTGAGGCTTTATTTTTTACGCTGGACAGCCTCGATCCTGTTTCAGGTGTGGGGCTCATACTTATCTGAGTAATGCCTATGACAAAATGAAATGTTCCCTTTGTGGTGGGAACGGCCATGTGGCATTTACCTGCCAAATTCTTGTCATCTGTAATCTTTGTGAAGACACCGCTCACACTTTTAGAGACTGTCCCTGGGTTTCACATAATGTGGGAGGGGATGAATCTACAGAGAATATAGAAGTGGAACCACAGAGGCTTGCAGGAGATGATTACCCTATAGATGTATCCCACTCCCGGCTCCCCTCACCCTCTGTACATGTTACTACAGTTGAGTCTTCCCCTACAGGGCGTGTGCTCTCACTCTCCACCCCTCCACTATCCCAGTCAAACTAACATTGCAGCAGGTAGTTTCCCTAGGCGCCACAGCCCCAGAGGCTGTTACAGATCCAGTATTGCCCATTCCTCCTGAGAATACAGTCTCACCATAGCTCTGTTGAAGTACCGGGGTCTTCTAGGCAAGATCCCACTATGCCGCCTCCCAACTGCACAGATTGGGAATTTCAAACAAATAGGTGGATGACACACAGTGTGTCCCAAAAATTGGGCAAAGATACTATGGATGGGGGTGAGGTTGGTCTCCTCATGTCTAATAGATTTCTTACCCTTGCTAAAAGGAAACAGTGGGATGAGGAGGATAAAGACTCGGATTCCTCTTCACTGATTTCTTCACAGACAGAGCATGTGACTGATTCTGAATTTCCCTCTGTAGATGCCAAAGGGAGAGTAAGAAGAAGAAGAAGTCCAAAAGATTAAGCTCTAAAAATTCAAAATCTCTGGTTTCCACTATGCCAGATGTATCTAACACCTGAACATGGAGTGGTACCTTTCCTTGGGATCCTTAAACGTCAATAGCATAAAGAACCAAAAAAGAAGACTTACCACTTTCTCTATCATTTCCAGTCACCAACCTGATATTTGTTTACTTCAGGACACCCGGTTACATACCACTAGAGAGACCTATGGGGCATCAAATGACTGGTTCAGGGGTACTTCTTTTTGCTCCTTGGGGAAGGAATCATGCTCAGGAATTGGGTTTTTAATCCTGAACCCTGACCTCCATGTCTCCTGTATTATAGATTTGGTTCCTGGACTGGCGTGCATTCTTGATGCCCAGCTGGGGGCACATGAATTGCATTTTATAAATGTCTATAATTTTCAGACAAAATTCCAATGGGTTACATTACAAAAAGTTCTACCTTTTTGTATACTACAAGATCTGTTTTTTTTGGGAGGTGATTTTAATTGTATTCTATCTTTATTTGACAAAACAGGTAGAACACAAAAATTATATTCTGATTCTAATTTTTTGCGCATAATGTATACACAGGCCAAGCTTAGAGATTGTGCTGCTGTTTTTCTAGTTTACCGGAGCATACTTACTCTAAGGGGTCACTTATCAACAAGAATTGACTGCTGGTTTGCCTCTCACTGGGTCCTTGTGCAAACTTTCTCAGTTTCCCCAGCTGAGACTTCTGACCACAGATGGATTAGAGTGTTTGTTGGAACCCTGTAAATAAACCTGGCCCAAATCCAGTCTGGAGGTTGAATTAGACTCTTTTATCAAACACAGATACCTGGGCTCTCATTCATAATGAGTTGGAGTCTAGGTTTCTGTTTTTGACTTGAATGAAAATTCTCTTCTATGGTGGCAGGACTCAAAATGAGATTTAAAAATTTTATGCAGCTCATTAGTGAAACAAGCAGCTAATACTAAATATCTAACCTACCTGCAGATCAGAGATAGGCTGCAGAGGTTACTTTCTTGGGCTGTGGAGACTGGAGAAGACCTCACAGAGGACGTTATTATGATTAAAATTGATATGTGTAATTTTCAGTATGATAGAGCCCATTCTCTGTTTTTAGAGCAGAAGTTTGGCACACAAGGAAAAACACAAGGTGTCAACCCGTATGACTATTGTGCTCAAAGGGTGGAATCTAAATATATGGAAGCCTTGAGGACTGATACAGGTCAGATTGTAAATTCTGGTGCTGATATTGAGGGAGTGGTTCATCGGTTTGTGGAAACTTCCTTTTGTGACAACTCTCCTCCTACAGCTGGGATTGATTAGTTTCTTAGTACACTACAGATACATGACATTTTGGAGGCAGATAGATCTCTGCTAACCTCTCCCATTTCACAAAAAGAAATTGAAGATGTTATTAGTGGATTACCATCTGGTTCTTCTCCTGGTCTAGATGACTTACCAGGTGAATTCTATAGGAAAGCAATAGGCCTCTTGAGCCCATTTTTGGTGAAAGTTTATAATGACATTTTATCTGGTTTGTTTCCTTTTCCTATGGCTTTGGCATATAGTATTTTGATTTTTCGCTTAAAAAAGGAGACAGATTGGATCTTAGAAATTGGAAGCCTATTAGTTTGTTAAATGTTGACTGGAAAATTCAGTGTAAAATATTGTGCAAACGTCTATCCTGGGTAGCTCAGGAAGTAATTTCCCCTGGTCAGACTTGTGCTATTCCCCAATGGGGTATGGGAGATATTTTCAAGTTACTGAGGGAAGCTTTTGATGGGTCAAGTGGTTCTGGGTATTTACTCTCCCTTGATCAAGCTAAGGCTTTTGTTGAGGTTCCCCATGCCTATTTGTTTCTGGTTTTAAAGCATTTTGGTGTTCGAGCTGAGTTTATAGACTGGCTTCAAGTTATTTACAAACATGCCTCATCTCAGCCCTTGGTTAATGGCAGATGGGGAAGTCTGTTCTGATTCAGCCGGGAGTCAGGCAAGGCTGTCCTCTGAGTCCACTTTTTTATCTTTTTTCTTTGGATCCTTTATTGAGAATGTTAAACATAGTACCAGGGATTTTACCATTTTTGGGTTCAGAGGATGGTTTATTTCCAATTGAATTTACTTATGCAGATGGCACTACTATACTAGTAGCTGACCAAGTATCTGGGGAGCAGGCCATGAAGGTTGTAGACTCCTTCTCTGTTATCTCTGGTTCAAGGATTAATAAACAAAAGAGTAAGGCTGTGGGAATCCATATTTTAGGAATCGCTCCACAAGCTATAAGGGTTATGATATATCTATGTTACCGATTAAAATTTTGGGGTACTGGTTTGGGGCTCCTGACCCGACCTGTTGCAATTGGAAAATTGCCTTGGACCAAGCAGAAGAGAAAGTTGCAAGATGAAAAAAACTTTCCTATGATGAAAAAGAAAAGAGTGTTTATGTATAAAACTTTTCTTTTGCCTATATTTTTGAATGTTAGTTATTTGTATCCACTGCCTATCACATTAGAGGTAAAGATGTATGGTGTGGCTTTTCAGTTATTATGGAGGAGTCGGTTTAATCCCATAAAACAAAATTGTACCTATTGATCTGTCAGTGATCATGGTTTGAACATGGTCAGTCCTGTGATTTTTCTTTTTACTATATTTCTTTATGCAAATTTTGTTGCCATTTCCACTATTTAGTCAACTACCTTGGGTTCCCTTGTTAAAAAATGTATGCTTTTATTTTTGGCAGAAGTGGGAAACCCAGCAATAGGGCGGTATTTTGAAGCAACCCACAGGGTTTCTCTCCCTATCTATTGGAAGTTTGTAAAAAATTGAAAATTTAGCATATCTCGACCTTTGACCTTTTGCACACTAGGAAATTGGAATACCGTAAACTGTTACAGGAGATCTGTTTTGAAGAACCCTGTTTGGTTTTACCAGACACTGTAGTACTAGCTGATGTTCTTCACCAAGTGATGGAAAACAGACTCCCTCCTAAAGTATGGGATTCTGTATGGCTTAGCTGCCATTCCAGACTAAATGTCAGACGAAATTATTTTGAGAAAAGTGTTCAGGACAGATCTTGTCTGAGGAAGGGTTGTAGTTTAGAGGTGGAAACAATGTTGCATCTTTTTTTACACTGCCCATATATCACTGGTTTATGGCCTGTGTTGGCTTGTTCTTGGAATATCCCTCACTTAGGGGCTATGAATTATAATACTTTGGTGTATGGACAGTATGACAGTGTTCTTTGGAGTGGATTTCATTTAGGGAAGACTCGTGTGATTTTAGCTATTATTAAATTGGTCATTTGGCAAACTAGATGTCAATTTGTGCTGCAACAAAAACAGCTATCCTTGTTGGGCTTACAAAATAAAATAGAGCTTGAAATCACTATGTTATTTAAAAAAGAAAGACAAATCTTTTCTAGCTCTCTGATAAAGGATTGGTGGAAAGGTTGGGGTTCTCTCCCTTTTTTACAGGTTTTGACTGATCAGTAGAAACCTGCTGAGTGCTTCATAAACCATTTGAGTTTTTCATTATGTACTGGGATGGGGGTACTGTTGGGATGGCTGTTTTTGTTTCTGGATATTAAAGTATTTCTGAGTGGAGTTTTCTGTGTTTTGAATTTTGGGTTTGATTTAGGTGTTTTGGGGTTTTAGGATATTGGTAGGGAATGTGTGTTTTTATGGTTTTATGGATCTTGAATTTTTGTATTTCTTGTTTTTGTATTTTCTGATTTTCTTATTGTATTTTCCCCTGTTTTGTTTATGAAGTTTTCTCTAATAAAAAATTCCCCTACTGTTTTTGAGAAGTGCCATGGGATCTTTAGCATCCAGCTGAACTACCACCAGAACAGGCAGATGGGACCTCGGTTTAACATCTCATCCGAAAGACAGATGTAATGATAAGGCAGACACAGTAAGCCTCAACTGTGAACAAACTGTATGGGGTAAGCGTTCTACTGCCATGTAGATTTCCTATATAAAAATCAATAGAACTGCTTAAATTTACAATTTTTGGGGGAAAGGTTTTGTGTGTCTAAATTATGCTCATGCCTCCTGTGTGTGGGTTTTTCTCTGGTGACTGGAACACCTTTTAAATGTCACTGAACAGTCCTAGCATGGGGTCTGGAACATTTTACTATCCGGATAAGTAAACTGTAGTAGGTGTGGTTGATACTTTTTTTATTTATTTCAGTTTAGGATTAATAGTTTTGAGCTAATGATTCATTTACAAAGGTTCTAATTCAGACATAGTACAAAACAGATAAACCAGCAACAACAGTATATAGAAAGAAAATACACACGCATACATACAGATACATTGATGTACAAAATACATTGGCATACAAAAGATTCCTTTGGTTTCATGGTTACATAGATTACATAAAAGAAACCATTGCACTTATTTGGCTAGTTACTCATTTGTTACAATTTTTCTAGAAATTCACAGTGAGATTTCACCGTCAGTTCAACAAATAAACAAGTAGTACCAGACTGTTCTAAGGAGTAAGCTGCCCTGTGCTAAGTGCCTAGGCCAGCAGAAGGATTTCAGGATCACGTGCTTGGGTAGTGTAAGGCAGCCAGAAAGAAGGCTTTGTTCAAGATGTGTATGAGAGGCAGCCTGAGAAGGCTTTGTCATGAGGGGTAGCGGGTCAATGGTGTGAGATAGGGGATGGGAAGAATAGGGAGCGGGTGGTCGAGGGGGTTGGCGGTGAAAGGGGAGGAAGTAGCACAGGTGGGGAGTAAAATGAAATTAGGAGAGGGTGAACGGGAGGGGTATTACAGGGTGGGGAGTGGAATAAGGAGAGGGCAATAAAGGGGGAGGGATAGGACAGGGTGAGAAGGTAGCAGAGGATGGCAACAAAGGTGACCAAGAGGAAGGGGGGAGGAAAGGGAGGGGGATAAACCTACAGTAATGTTACAGTGAGAGGTTGGAAGAGACATTCAGAGACTCTCCAAGTGTTTGTATTATATGGAAAAAGTTCCTCTTGGCCAGTCAGACATGTCTATTTTTCCTTTATGATGTTATAACCCCACAAAGGAGGTACGTAATGTAACCGTATGCAAATCCTTGCAATTTGACCAGTTTAAACAAACTGCTCTTCACTTACAATGTTCAGGAACTAAAGTGTAGAATAAAAATTGCAGTAGCAATCTTGGGTCCAATTCTCAAATCTCTCAGTGCATGGCAAGGGGCTTGCATCACAAGAAATGGCTCAAAGTGTCCCTTGCACCAAAAGACGTAGCAAGAGTGATTCTCAAAGGCAGCCTGCATCTCCTGCATGCTGCCTGCACCAAATGGGGCTTGTGTCTCCTGTTCATCACAAAATAGGCTGCAGCAAGGTGCTAGGGGCTTGCAGCAGATGCAGGCTGCCAAACCTGCTCAATTGGGATTCTAAAATCTCACCCAGAGGGTGAATTTCTAAGTACAATTAGACCAGCCAGGGCTAGGGCTAATCTAAGGGTACTTAGAAATTCATCCTCTGGGTGATTTGAGCACTGTTCGGCAATATGTCATGGTCCCCTGCCCCAGCCCCGATCTCCCATTATAACATTTAATAAAATTCATAGTACTGTAGTCTAGCAGTCCCCCCCAAGCCACAATATTCTGTTATAATAGTTAATAAAATCCCTGATACTCTAGTGACCCCTCAAGCCTCGATTGCCCATTACAATATTAAAAAATCTATGGTAGTCTAGTGGCCCTCCAAGCCACAATCACCCATTATAATTATTAAAAAATCCCTTGTAGTCTAGTGCCCTCCCCCAGCCCTGATCTCCCATTATAAAACTTAAAACATCCCTAGTGGTCTACTGGACCACTCTAGCCTCAATCCTCCATCCCCTATTAAGTGAAATTTGGAAATACCTGGTGGTCTACTGGAACCCCCCCCCCCCATCCTGCAGTGCCCTACCAACCTGTTCCCCATCCTGTAACTGAGCCTGAGACTGTCATAGCCCACTGCTCATCACCATGGCCAGCCACCAACTGAGCTCTGAATGAGTGCGTACTGTATATAGTACATGCTCAGTGATTAACATCAGCTGTCACTCACTGAGCGCATACTGTATACAATATGCACTCTTTCAGAGCTCAGTCAGTGGCTGACTGTGGTGATAAGCAGTGGGCTGTACCAGTCACTGGCTAAGCTACAGGGTGGGGGAGTGTGGTGGTAGGGCACTGCAGGATGGTGGAGTCTGTCCACTAGACCATCAGATATTTCAGAATTTCACTTAACAAGGGATTGGGGCTGGGGTGGTCTACTAGACCAGCAGGGATGTTATAATTTTTATAATGTGAGATTGGAGCTTGGATGGGGCTACTAGACTACCAGGGATTTTTTAATAATAAGGATGGGTGACTGGGGCTTGGGATGGGCCACTAGACTACCAGGGATCTTTAATAATTATAATGGGTGATTGGAGCTTTGGGGAGGGCACTAGACTACCAGGAACCTTGTGGACATTGCTGCATGACCACCCACGGCTTGCAGCAATCTGTCTAGGTGTACCCTCTCTTTGGTGCATCACTACAGTCTCTGCAAGCCATGGGACTTTGCCACCTGGACCTGCCAATAGAAAATTGGGTGCAGGGTCCATGGCACCCTGGCAATCAGCTCAAGCCACCTTTGGAATGGCTTGTGTTAAGTTTTGAGAATTGGGCCCAAGATTTTGTGCTTATGCAGCATTTGATTTAATGTACATTTCTAGAGTTTATCTATTATAATAACAGCAGTATTTGTATTAGTTGGTGTTAACTCAGTAATAGCCATATTAGGGAGAACAAGACACATTTCATGTACCATGTGTATTTACAGTATGAACACCCAGATATGATTAATACCTCAATCTGCTGATCTGACATTTGTTTGTTCTCCATTCCCCAATATGCATAAAGAACCCCCTTTCCCCTCCCTGTATCCCCTGTGCCAGCCACTACTCCTTACTGGACTTGACCCCCCTTACTATCTGGGTGACTCGTCTGGCTGCAATACAGTAAGCTTCCTTTTCCCTCTTCCCTCTCATTTTTTTTGTAATCTCTGTAGGTGGCCTTCTTTTCCCTGACCACCTCCTGGACCTCCCTAGAACACCAGCATGGTTTACCTGATCTCGCACCCCTTACGCTTCACCTTTGCACAGATCCTAACTGCCTCCTGAAGTTTCCTTTTAATGACCTCCTATCTCCCTTTGACATCCATCCTAGTTGTAATCCTCTTCAAATGATCCTTAAATATCTTTTCTATTCCCCCAAAATCTGCCCCACTGAAATCCACAACTAAAGTCCTAGAACTATCCCTTCCCCCCCAGATTTATTCTAAACCAGACAGTGTCATGGTCACTCCCAGCCAGGGGATCCTCTAATGTCAGATCCCTCACCAGCTCCCCTTCCACCAGGACCACGTCTAGGACATGCTAGTCACTCGTAGGCTCCAACACATGTTGAGTGAAGAACACATCCATCCTGAAAGCCATTCAACAGTCTCTGCTCCTTGGCCACCTTAGAAGTCATGGTTTCCAAGTTTGTAGCTGGCATATTAAGGTCTCCCATGAACACCACTACCTCCGCTTTTGGTCCACACTTGGCTATAATGTTATCCAGCAGACAATCCTCCAGAACATCCTCCATACCTGGGGCCCTATATACCACTCCCAATTTTACCTTTCTTCCTACTGGGGTTCGCAAGGTGACCCATAAGGCCTCCACATTTCCCTCTGCCTCTTCTACCCTGGAAATTTCTATGCTATCTCTGAAGAACATAGCCACTGCTTCCCCACTTCCTTCCTTTCTATCCTTCCTTACCATAGTGTACCCCTTTACATTTAAGTCCCAGTCGTGGTTTGTGTTGGCCCAAGTTTCCATTACTGCCTCCACATCCACCCCTCATTTAAACATCATGGCCTGGAACTCTGACCCCTTATTTCCTAAGCTCCTGGTGTTTACTAGCACCACCCCTCATTCTTTGCCCCTGCTCCCTTTTGCCATGCCACCCCAGATTACTATATGCATCCAAACTCCTTTCACCCATACTGTATCACTCTCCCCTGATATGTTGCCCCCCCCTTGGGACTGAAGACTAGACCCCTCATCGAGAGGTAGAGCCTTCTGGTCTGCCCCTCCCTTAGTTCCCCCTCACAAGTTTTAACCCCACTTAGCTTGAATATCGCCTGCCATCCCCTGCTTAAGTACCTCCTTCCCTAACTGGCTAAGGTGAAGCCTATCCATGGCATACGATCCCTTATCTGCCCAACCCCCTGGTCCCCCAATACCTCTGACCCCCTTTCTTTACTCCACTTTCTAAGCCAGTCATTAACCTCTGCTATCTTCATTTTATTCTCCACAGAGGCCCTTGGTACTGGCAATATTTCCCTAGAAGGAAATGGAGCATCCGTTATCCCGACATACTCTGTCCAGTTCTCGGAACCTAGCTTGGATTTCCAGTACTCTATTTCCCTCTGTGTCATTTGTCCCCAGATGCATGAGGAAATCTGGTTTCCCTCCACAATCCCTAGCCAGCTCGTACACAGGAAACTTTGTCCTGTGCACCGTCAGCCCAGAAATACCCACTACCTTAATCTGACTGTGGTGTCTTATCTCCTGTCCCTCCCAGTGTATCCCCTTATCATGGAATCCCCAGTAGCAGAACCTTAATGATATACATTATACATTATATATATCAGGATATAAATATGTTACCTAAGAGATACAGAGCAGCTCACATAATGTGACATTCTCAGGGAACAATTAGACAGAGGCAAATATTGAGGGTGAGGGCTTAAGGGTACCAGGAATAGCAACTTCAGGGGTATTGTCAATTGCTGTGGAGGTGCTCTGTTCAGGAGTGGAGAAGTATCAATGACATTTGCAGTCAGTGTTGGGGGTGAGTAATTGTTTTAAAGTTTTCTTGAATGGTACTACTATACTTTGGGAATAGTTAGTAGGGATTCTGGCACCTAATTTAGCCATTTTGGTGCCCTAGTGGTAAAAGAGCATGAGGCTTGGGATGTTTTGTGAAATTAGAGAGTGAGCACATTTCTGGTAACATTCCTAGTACAGTGATGTGTTTGGAGTGGACAAAGTTTCTGTATTCCAGCCGGCATTAGACCCAAAAGTGCTTTCTTGCCAAGTAGACATGTTTGGAAGTTTATTCTGTCCTACAGCATGAGCCATTTGTTCTGTGCCTAGAAGAAGCAAGTGTGAGTTAGCCTATCTGCACCAAGAATTAATCAAAAAGCCCTATTCAGGGCTAGTTTACTCTGCTGAGGATGGTGTCAGAGGCTGCACCATATATTGTGAAGCCAACATCAGTTATGAGGAGGATCGAACTGGCCACTGCTATACATTTAGTTTCCTGAGTAAGGTTGTTCCTATGCCTGTATAATCCTCCTAGTTTTTTTATTGATTGTATTGATTAAGATGTTCACATGGGGTGCGAATGAAAGGGCATCATCCATAGTAACACCTCGATACTTAAGGGTGGTGACTTGTTCTAGAGCAGCACCATTCTCATTGAGGATTGATAGAGACTGAGCTTTTATCTTCATCTGTGGTCCAGCAAATAACATTGTTTTTGTCTTTTTATAGTTTAAAACTAGTTTATTTTGTGGAACCAGTGCTCAAGTGAGTAGAAACTACTCTTCAGGTTACTAGTGAGTGTCCTAGCTTGGGCTACTAGTGAAAACTATGGCATCATCTGTGTATAGCAGGACTTTGGAGGCATGGCATGGTTGTGGTAGGCTATTTATAAAAAGGCCAAACAACAGAGGTCCCAGTATTGATCCCTGAGGCACCCTCACGATGACATTTTTTGTGTCAGATAATACCCCATTGATTTTGACTCTCGAGTTTCTACCAGTGAGATAGCTACTAAACCAGGGTACAGTGTCATGACAGCGACCGAGTGAGAGAAGTTTCATAGTCAGGAGCAAGGCAAGGCATTTGACACAGTCCGACACAAAAGATTAATATACAGGTTAGCTAGCCTGGGAGTGGGTCCCAAGATGACAGCCTGAGTAAAAAATTGGCTGGAGAATAGGACACAGAGAGTAATAGTAAATGGAGTCCACTCTGAAGAAAGGGGGGTTACTAGTGGGGTACCGCAGGGTTCAGTATTAGATTGCTCTCTTCAATGTCTTTATAAGCTACATTGCAGAGGGACTGGAAGGAAAAGATGTCTCTTTGCAGATGACACAAGATCTGCAACAGAGTTGATGCACAAGGTGGGTTGGAAAGGATGAAAAGGGACTTGGCAAGGTTAGAGGAATGGTCAAATGTATGGCAGCTTACATTCAATGCTAAGAAGTGCAAGGTAATGCACCTGGGAAACAAAAACCCAGGGAAGAGTACACAATGGGGGGTGAGATACTAACAACAACAAAAATGGAAAGGAACCTGGGGGTAGTCATATCAGATGACCTAAAGGTGGGCAAGCAATGTGAGAGGGCAGCAAGGAGGGCTGGGGGATACTGGGATGCATAGGGAGAGGCATCACCAGTAGAAAACAGGAAGTTATTATCCCTCTGTACAGACAGCTGGTCAGACCCCATCTGGAGTACTGCGTGCAGTTCTGGAGACCCAGTCTTCACAAAGACATAGACAGGATGGAAGCTGTCCAGAAGAGGGCAACTAAAATGGTGCAGGGTCTGCACTGGAAGACATATGAAGAGAGACTTAAGGAGCTTAATATGTATAGCCTCGAGGAAAGGAGAGAGAGGGGGGACATGATAGAAACTTTCAAGTACCTCAAGGGAATCAACAAAGTCCAAGAGGGTAGCATCTTTCAAAAACAGAGGTGTGCAAGAACAAGGGGCACAATTTGAAGATGGGGGGGCGGCTCAGAGGTAATTTAAGGAAGTATTTTTTCACAGAGAGGGTTATGGATGCATGGAACGGCCTTCCGGAGGAGGTCGTGGAGTCAAAAACAGTGGTGGAATTCAAGCATGCATGGGACAGTCATAAGGCAATTCTAGGGGTTGGGGGTAGGAAGAAGTAGGCTGCTGGTTAACTAGGATCTGCAGCTTATCCAGTAGGCAGGGAAACGGGCTGACTGGGTGGGCCAAGCGGTCCTTATCTGCTGTCAAATTCTATGTTTCTATGTTTCTATAGGAGTGTGTGGTTGACCAGGTCAGAGGTATTTGTAATCCTAGACTTGATAAATAAATAAAAAAAAAATAAAAGAGTAATTTGTTAGATCAATATAGATTGATCCAACAAGGTGGCCTGTGTCAAGGGCTTCATGTAAGTAGTTGGTATATTCAATGAGTGCTGTGGTGGTGCTATGCAGTTTATTTAAACCATGCCTTTGATTTCATGGATATTGTACTTACTGAAGTATTCAATTAGCTGATCTGAAACAACTTTTTTAAGAGGTTTAGACACTGGTGAGAGGATGAGATGGGTCTAAAGTTAAAGACTATGGAATAATCACTATTATTATGGTTGGGTGCAACGAAACCTATTTTCCAGATATTTGGGAACTGAGACTATTGCAGTGAGAGATTAAAGATTTTTGTTAAGGGGATAGCAATCTCATTAGGTGATAGGGCAACCAGTTTCATGTCAAGGGTATCACTGCCTATTCTGGTTTTGCCTAGGACTCTTACATAGTGGATTGGTTACTGATGTGATCTGAAAGTAACATTTTGGGCTGCTAATGTCACATGCAGGATGCAATGTTTGGTATAGGTGCAGTATGTTGGTAGGGTTGGGATCAGAATTAGGAGGGAGAACAGCACTCAGGTGTGTGAAAGTGTTGTTAAACACATTTGCTATATCACTGGGTTCCAGGGTAATGGAACTGTTGATACGGAACATGTTAGGGGGCCTCTTGCTGTCTCTACCAAACAGTTTCTTGAGGTTGTACCAGAAAGTTTTTCCATTGTGCCAGGTGCGGGTCTGAATTTCTTTGTAGTAAGCAGACTTTAACTGTCTGATATCCCTAGTGCACTTATTACATGCTGACTTACAGCTCTGGAGATCCACAGCTGAGCCTGAGACTTTGGATCAGTGGTTATCTCTATCCCTCATCTGGTTGAAGAGTGCAGGGGTAACTCACTCGGGCATCTTTCTTCTCGGCATTCTTTTCTTGTATGGGGAAAATATGTTGCAGGTAGAATTGAAGGTAGTGATACAATTGTCTAGTGCAGAATTACTGTCTTTGGTGTGATCTAAGTAACTCCAATCCAGGTTTACTAGATGTTCTTTGAAAGCTCCTATTAGTCCTCTTTATAGGACCCTGCGGGAGACAAGTTGGGGGGTCCCTTGTGATTTCTGAGGACCAGGTGCGCAGTACTGGGGAGTGGTCACTAATGGTGTCCGGTAGCACTGTTTCCTCAGTTATCCGATCTGCGTTAGTGACTAGTATCCAGTCTATGAGCATGCTGGTTCCTGCTTTGTAATTAGTTTTGGTGGTGTCTGTCACCACTTGGGTAAGGTAAAGGCTGGTCAGCTGATCTTTAGCTGAATGGCTTGGCTTGGAAGCCCAGTTTATATTGAAGTCACCAGTATGTTGCTTCCCAGGGGGTATATAGACTTTCATTATTATTAGACTTTTGCCACCTTTCCCTAGTAGAGGAAGAGGGGGATGGGGGGACCTTTCCCTAGTAGTAAGTTTACTGCCAGATTCTCATAGTGTTCTGTGGGGGGGCTAAGGGCATCTTTTGTCCTTGTTGGTTGTTCAGTATGTACAGGAAGCACCGACTGCCTCGTCTGGATGTTCTCTCCTCCCTGTAGAGGTTGAAACCTCTCAGGGATATTGACACTTCAGTGGCTGCAACGGTGAGCCAGGTTTCGATGATTGCTATCAGATCAGGCTAGACCTGTGCTACCCAGGCTTCGAGTAGAGTGAATTTCGGTAGTAGGCAACCAATGTTTAGTGAGGCAATCTTTAGAGTGCTTGGTGTCCTCTTGCTTGGTTACCTCTTGCTGGATGATTCCCTAAGGGGGGGGATCCTGGATTGAGGTGAATGTAACCTGATGTAAGCAGCAGCATTAGTAGTAGTTTTCTGATAGCCTTTTAGTGGGAGTATGCCTTTAGAGAATTATACACATGGCAGGATGTTTTTGTTTTTTTGGCTTAGTGGGGGAGCAAGTGTGATATTTAAAGAAAAATATGCCCTTTTGAATACGGTTCTGTTGACTGGGTAAGAAGGGAGGGAAGCTGAGAGTGGAATTGTGTAGGGGTAGTTGGAATTGTACTTGTTTCTAAGGGGCACGTCTTAAGTGTGGAGTACATTGTGAGAGTATTTGTATTATATAAGGGTGTCCTTTGCTGGTCGCTGGGAAGTATTTTTAAAAGGGTAAACAACATTACTATAGTTTCGAGCATATGGGAAGACATCCTTTTAGAGCTGTCCATATTTTCACAGGGGGCTATGGAGAGGGGGATTGTGCTTGGTTATTTGTTCAATTGCAGAATAGTCCTTATGTAAAATACTTGTGTGGTGGATGGAGGTAATGTTGTGGGTTGTTGTGTTCAGACTGAATTAGTGTCCTTCAGTTAACTTGTAAACAGTCACAATTATAATGTTTTTATTAAAATAGCATACAGAAAAGTGGTATTATAGGGAAAAAAAGAAGATATTCATAATATGCTGCACTTACACTAAACTGAATCCTTCTGTCTGAGCCACAATCACATTGTACTGATGTTATTAAATTATCCTCTTAGACCAATCTAAATTAAATCAATTCAAAATGTAAAGGTTATACCCACTGAAATTTCAGACCATTTCATGCTTATTATAGTATCACAGTAGCGCCACTGTAATTAAGGTTGGGTAGGCACTTAATGTTAAGCATTATTCTTGTGCACTGTTACTTAACTCAGCTATCCTTTGACCTAGTGACATGAAAAGTGGTATGCTCAAGCTATGGGTCAGGATCTCTGACTCTTAAATATTAAATGACTTTGAATGGCTGTTTTTAAAATCCTTACTGTGTCCTGGACTGTTATATCTCTCCAGAATTCCAATATGTTCCAATTCTCTCAGCGATCTAATGGTACCAGGAAAACATGTTTTTTTAAGACTTTTGTTGATCCCTTGTACTGTAACTAGAAAATCAACTGAGGTTTGAAACCTAAACCTCTCAGGTTTATTGCTTCCTGGTTCAATGGTTTCACTGTAGGTGGTTTGAGAATAAAAATGAGTGAAATAAAAAAAAAGTATAAACAACACAATATGCATTAGATCAGCATTATATCAGCAAGCACAGGGCATGTTTTTTTATTCCTAGATTGTATTCCATTCCATCCCCAGCAGCACCCTTAAGCCAGCAACCCCCAGCTCCACCATCCACCATCTCTGGGGCTCCCCTGACATCTAACCTTTATGGATAAGTGAGTTGTAGTAGGTGGAGTGGAGCATGCAGGGTTGCCAGATTCATCCTGCCCCCTTTGGGGGGCTCCTTCACTTTTCTCCCTCTGCCATGCATGCACTAACTTGCATGCACAGTCCCCATATGCTGTATGCCTCAGTGTCTGTGTCTGGCCGTCAAACTGCATGACCGATTGCTATACTAGCCAGCCTCCACTGGGTGGCAGTAAGTAGTTGTCTGCATTGTCCCTTTTCCCTGAAGGAGGAGGAGATGAAAAAATTACTCACCTTAGTAATTATGTTTCTTCTAATGGAGTCTTGCTATATTCTGACTATTGCAGTTAGCCCCAGCACTCAAACTGCCCCAGAGAGTAGAGGGTTAATTTTCTATGCAGAACATAGAACATTGAGCTCGAGCTCAGTTCAAACCTCTGTCTGACAGCTGCACTTCAAAGCGCAGCAGATTCTTACGAGCTAATACTAACTACTATGTGGAAATTGTAAAATTTTTACTAGCCAAATGGCAACCAAATATTTTGGATCCCCAAAAGACTCAAGTCAAGAAATCAAAAATCAAAAATCAGGTAGTGAACAATTTAAGAATGTTAAATTAATAATATAAAAAAAGAAAGAAAATGAAGTACCCATTCTGGAAAGCACATGTAGAATCTAGCAATAGCTCCAACCAGCTGAAAAAAATGGATGCTGTAAACATTCAAACACCTTAAGGGCATTAACAAGGTGGAAGAGTCTAACATGCTTAAATATAAGAAAAATAGCATGACAAGAGGACACAGCATGAGACTAGAGGGAGGCCGATTAAGGGGGAATGTGAGGAAATTATTTTTCACAGAAAGGGAGGTGGATGCATGGAACGGCCTACCTCAGGAAGTGGTGGCTATGAATACAGTGCAGGGCTTCAAACTGGCATGGGATAGGCATAAGGCAGCAATACAGATGAGTATGAATAGATAGGCCACTGACAGAGCAAAGGCCGATGGCACATTTATAAGGTAGAAAAAGAAATGGGCTGACTGGATGGGCCTTGCGGTCCTTATCTGCTGTCTACTTCTATGTTTCTATGTAAATAAAATAGAATATTTATTTTATTAGTTCTATAAAAACATTTATCAAAACACACTACATTTTTTTTGAAGTTCATACACAGTATAAAAAATAGTGTGCGATGAAAAAGGCAATGCTATATAGCAGCAGAAAAACTGAATACAAATGGACTAAGCATGAAGGGACAGCAGTTCACATAGCCACAGCATAAGCCCCTAAGGGCCAAAAACCTTACGGCTCGCTACGTCTAGGCAGAGCGTCTTCAGAGGTTAAAGAGCCATATGTCTTCTCCTTATTTATAGTGTAGTCAATAAATCAATTATATTCTTAATCAATCCAACCACACACTAGTACTCGTGCTTATTTGAACTGTTAAATTAATGAATGAATTAACATACATGACATGCAATGAATAATCCAACACACCAAATACAATGTAAATAAATGTCCTAACCTAAATACCCTAAGTAAATAATCTACAATTAAACAATTCAAGAATAAAAAAGTTTGTAAATCACATAATTCTAGCTAATTGATTATAAATAAACCTTGATTTAAACAATCATTTTAATTATAACAAAACTTACGGCCTAAACTATTGCATACATTTCATAATAAAATTATCACTATTTTGAGCTGCAATACATTTATCCAATATTAGCTTTCACAGTTCAAACCTATGACAATGATCTTATATGAACAGATTTTGCACTTTAAGCGATGATAGAGTTCATACAGTGGCTCCTTTTCTTTTGGCTTTAACCATCTTTTCTTCTTTTGTCACACTTGTTTATTGTTTCTATTTTCACATCATATCAAATAGAATAGGACACTACCAAAAGAAAGAAGAAAAGCTGTAAAACATCACAACATGTGTGTAAATGAAAACCCTCAACAGTTTCCCACAAAGATTACACTTTCTTCGCAAAAGTCCTACAGCACATTTAAACATAATCATACAAATTATAATAACCATCTTGTCCAGATCTCAAAGGTTCTATATTTACTTTCTCCCCCAACTAGCAAATAATAAATGTGGATATAGAACATCTGTGAAAAGACGGGGAAGAACGAAAAATAGCCAGACAGGGAATTATGAAGGTGTATTACCAAACATTATATCCTTCAATCATGTGTAACAATGTAACTATTACTGTACTAGTTATTTCACATCATACAGTGATAAAATAAAACTTTATAATACTGACATCAATTATGTACTAGATTTAAGTTGTTCTTACTACTAAACAACACTTCAAATTCATATAGTTCTGTGTCTTAAATATCACTACGTTGCAAAAGCCTATCTATAGACAGTTTACAAGTTCAACCGAGTCATTAAATCCCTGGGGATAGCATGCCCAAGTTCCAAAAATCCATTTGGTTTCAATTCTGCATATCAATGCTTCCCAACCACCCCCGAGAATTTTTCTGTACTTTTTGGAGTCCAAAAAAAGATTTTATGTTCTTTTTTATTCTTGTACATGTTTCTCAATAGCAAATTTTATGTTGCTTTCCTTCCACACCCTAACATGTTCTCCTATGCGTGTTTTAAAATTGCAAATTGTTCTACCTATGTAAAAGGCTTTGCATTGACACAGTAAAATATAAACTACTCCTTCTGTGTTACAAGTGATGAATGCATTACAATAAATGTCATCCTTTCCTCTAGGGTGTACTATAGAACTTCCCTGTATTATGTAATCACAATATGTGCAATGTTCACATTTTTTATTCTTAATTGGAGGTATCCACTGTGTTTTAATTGTTGATGTTCTGGGGTAAATAATGCCAAAACAACTCTATCTCCAATGTTATTTGCTCTTCTAAAAATGAATGTTGGTTCCTTCTGACAGATCTGTATCAATTTCTGGTCGGTATAAAGAACAGACCAATGTTTCAATATGATTTCCCATAACTTCTGTACCCCCATCACATAAGTAGCAATGAACCTTACATTGTCAGATCCTGATTGTTTTTAGTCTTAGGTATTAATAGAGTAGATCTATCAACTTCCCTAACTGATTCTATTGCCTCGAACATAACATTCCTGGAAAAAACCCTCTGTTTAAACCTGTCAATACATTCACATTCTCTTTTCTCATGTATCTTTTTACTAGTAGTTTTGTTTAACATGAATTAACTTTCCCTTCGGGGATAGCCTTAATGACATGTTTTGGATGAACACTGGAAGCATGAAGTAAAGTATTTCGATCTGTGGCCTTAGAGAATAAATCGGACGATATATTCCCATTTTTTCTCTGTAAAGCCTAACATCCAAAAAGCTAATTTCATGTTTGCCTATTGTGAATGAGAATTTTAAAGCTGGATCACTTTTGTTAAGAAATTCCACGAATTCAACTAGTCTGCTCTCATCCCCTTTCCAAATAATAATAATATCATCAATAAAGCGCCTCCACAAACCAGCTCAAAAAGAAATGGGTTTGTGGAGGCACTCATGACTACATCTAATTCCCACTTTGACAAGAACAAATTCAAATAATATAACCCACTCTCCCCCTCTCTAAAAGGAGGGAGTACCCAAATGCACCCCTGGGTTGCAACACTGCATTTGCCAGCCCACTTCCCAAAAACAGGTTCTGAGAGGAAAGGTAAGGGATGGAGGTCAGAATACAGCAAGACTCCATTAGAAGAAACATAATTACTAAAGTAATTTTTCCTTCAAACAATGTGAAATCTTACTGTATTCTGACTATTGCAGACTACCAAGCAGTAGGGAATCGAACCTACCTTGGGAATAGGCTCTGCAGTGCTGCAGTACCACACTGAGCATCACTCCTAGCCTGGATGTCCAGGAAGTAATGCTTGGTAAATGTATTGACCGTTTTCCAGGGGCTGTTTTACATATCTCTAGCAATGGAATATCCCTCGCCACAGCCAGGGAAGCAGCTGTACCTCTAGTCGAATGAGCCATCAGGCCTGAGGGAGGTATTTTGCCAAGCTACTCACAGCAGAATTGAATGCAAGAGACAATCCACCTGGCAGTAGTTCTCTTAGTGGCAGGTTTGCTCTTACCCATTTCCCCATAAGTGAGAAACAACTGAAGGGAGTCAAACCTGTGAGCCTTAGTACGCTCAATGTAGTAACTAAGGGCTCTTAACATCCAAACTGTGTAAACTTCTTTCTCCTGAAGAAGAATGATCAGTGAAGAACATAGGGAGAGACATAGATTGGTTTAGATGAAAATCTGAAACCACTTTAGGTAAAAACCTCCTATTAGTTCTAAAGACCACCTTATCTCTATGGAATGAGAAAATCAGGCTCCACTGACAGAGCTTGCAATTCACTGATATGTCTGGCAGAGGTAATACCTACCAAGAAAACAGTTTTCCAAGTCAAGTACTTAAGCTCTGCTGAAGACAAAGGCTCAAAAGGGGGTTGCATAAGCTGAGCAATGCAAATAAAATCCCAAGCAGGGGTAGAATCCCTAAAGTGGGGATTGGTATGAAGCAATCCCTTGAAACATTTACAGAATACAGGGTGAGATGACAGTGAGGAAGGCTTTCCCTCTGACAGAAAAGAAGAAACAGCTGACAAATGTACTTTGAGAGTAGCTGGTCTGAGTCCTAGGCCATTAAGATGAACCATATAATCCAGAACCACAGACAATTCAGCAGTGTCTGGGGATATGTGCTGCTTGAAACACCAAATCTGAATCTTTTCCATTTGGAGCTGTAAGTTTTTCTGGTGGCAGGCTTTCGAGAGGCTTTGAGAATATCCAGAACCCCATGGGACAGATGCAAATCTGCATACTCTAACTCTTTGTAATTCCTGGGAAGAGACAGGGGAAGATGGACTGCTAGGGACAGCAACAGGGGGTAACAAGGCTGCCTGGCCCAGTCTGGGGCAATCAGAATCACTTTGCAAGTTTGTGACCTTACCTTGACCAGAACCTTGAACAGTAGAGGAACGAGAGGGAAGGCATATAGAAATGTCCCTTCCCAGTTCAAAATCAGAGCATCCAGAGGGACTGAGCCCAATGCTGGGGGTCTGCAACAAAATAAAGGAAGTTCGTGATTGTCTGGGGCTGCAGAGATCTATCTCTGGAGTGCACCACCTTGAAAAAATCACTTTCAACACCAGAGGATCCAGGGACCATTTGTGATGGCCCTGGGAGATCCTGCTCAATACATCTGCTAGCACATTGTCCTTCCCTGGAAGGTGGACTGCTTTCAGAGAGGTCTGCAGAGAATAAGCTAGGGACCACAATTTCATGGCTTCCGTTCACAAGGCCATGGACCAAGTGCCTCCCTGCTTGTTGATGTACCACATGGTGGTGGTGTTGTCTGTCCTGACCTGAACCACCTTGTTCTGCACTGACTGAGAGAAAGCTTGCAGGGCCAGAAAGACTGCCCTGAGTTCCAAGATATTGGTGTGAAGAAGGGATTCCTGAGGGGACCACAGTCCCTGGGCTGTGAGACCCCCCAGATGGGCTCCCCACCCCAATAGAGAAGCATCCATGGTTAGGACCACAGAGTGAGACTGAGTGACGAATGGGACTCCTCGACTGAGATTGCCCTGGTCCTTCCACCATTGGAGAGCCTAGATCAGAGTCTGGGTCACTGGAACTAGTTTGGTTAGAGAATCTTTCTTCTGAGACCAAAAGACCCTCAGGTGAAACTGAATGTCCCTCGTCTGAAATCTGGGCACTTGGACCACTGCTGTAGAAGCTGCCATGTGGCCCAGAAGTTGAAGGAAGTGTCTTGCTGGCCAAGAGACCAGAAGGTGGAATGAAGAAGCCAGCTCTACAATAGCCCTTGCCCTTTCCAGGGGAAGAAAAGCTCTTGCTTTGACTGTACCCAACTCTGCCCCTATGAAGGTGAGGAGTTATACATGCTCAAGAACTGACTTGGGAAGATTGAGAAGGAATCCTAGGGAAGTGAGCACTTGCTGAGTCATTTGAACGTGTGACTTGACTTGGTCTGGGGACTGACCCACAATGAGCCAGTCATCCAGGTATGGAAATATTGAAATATTTGTCCTGCTTAAAAATGCCACTATTACTGCTAGGCATTTTGTGAATATCCTTGGAGCTGATGTCAGGCCAAAGGGCATAGCTTTGAACTGATAATGGCCTGAAGGCAACTTGAATCGGAGGTACTTTCTGTGGGAGCACCTCATGGGAATGTGAAAGTAGGCATTTTTTTAAGTCCAGAGAGGCTAGCCAGTCCCCTGACCTTAGAGAGGGAAGGATTATTCCCAGAGTCACCATTTTGAATTTTGGTTTTAAAAGATGTTTGTTCAGGTATCTTAAGTCTAGGATGGGTCACCACTCCCCTGTCTTTTTTGGGGTAAGGAAGTACCTGGAGTACAGACCTTGGCCCCTGTACAATGTAAGAACTCTCTCTATAGCCTTTAGAGCCAGTAGAGATGAAACCTCTGCCTCTAGGGCAATGGTTTCAGAGATGCTTGCAGGGGGAAAAGATCTGGCCCTCAGCTTTGGAAATTTCTTGAAGCCGAGAACCAGTCCCTGGCTTATCACCTCCAGGACCCACTTGTCTGAGGTAACAGACATCCAGTTCTGGATGAAGTAAGCCAGCCTGCCTCCTACAGGAATGGGGGAGTCAACCCTGGCTGATACATCAGGGTGTCTAGTTGGCAGGAGCCTTAGGTTGAGGGATGGATGCAGCCCTGCTCATCCCCCTTCTGCCTCTCCCTCTGAAGAACCCCCTCTGAGGAAAGGGAGAAGAGACCTGTGCTTGGTAGAAAGGCATATGAAAAGGCCTGACCCTGCCCCTAGCCTGCTGCCTTTGAGGAGTTGCCTGCCTTTCCTTGGCCTATGCACTCCTACAGGTGGTCCTATACTCATCCATCTTTTTTATGTAATTCTCTGTCTGCTCCCCAAACAGAGAATTACTCACGACAGGGAAATCCATGGCCTTAACCTGGGTGTCCTGTGAGAGACTAGTACATCTAATAATAATAATACATTTTATTTCTAAAGCACCATTCAGATTTTCAAGGTGCTGCACAAAACACCTAATACAGATCAAACAATATAATTCAATATAAAACACAGATAAAACTACAGTATCATCAACAGCTTGAACACAGTCAATACTCTAAGAAGGCAATTTGATAAAAATTAGTTTTTAAACTCCTCTTGAATTTCTCCATGGAGGTGCACTGCCGTAACCGACAGTGTAGAGAATTCCAAAGAGTGGGAGCCAAGCCATTTTTCGAAGAGCCACAGCTATAGCCATGACTCTAGAGAACACATCATTGGAGTCCACAGCAGCATGGAACTGTACCTTAGATGCCTCAATCCCATCAGCAGCCACCCCCCTCCAGCTCCAAGGCTAGCTGGGGGGGGATGCCTGCTTAGCCAGTGCCAGTACAGTGTCCCACCTCTACTTCTGGTACCTGGCTGCATAGGCCATATAATTAAACTGCCTGAGTCCCAAGGCGGATGCCATGTTCTGTTTCTTTGCCATGGCATCCAGCTTCCTAGAATCTTTATCTGGGGGGTGTGAAGCCAAGGGTATATTAGCCTTATCACAGGCTGCAGCCTTCACAACCCCAACATGGCTGCATTGTTGATACAAGTACTCTGTACCAGAACCTGATAAGGTGTACCTTTTGTGCATCCTTCTGTAGACAGGAGGTATACAATTTGAATTTTTTTAAAATCTTTTGTGTCTGTTTCCCAAAAGACTTATGAAGGGGAATAGACAGTCTTGTGGACTCTGGGATGTCCATCATCTCCACATAATCAGGTTCCTCTTGTTCCTCTACAGCTTCTTCCACAGGGAACTGGAGGGTTTCTGCCACTTTCCTGTAAAACATGTAGTGGGAAGGGGACTCAGAAAACCTAGGAGGGGAAGCACCGGAAGGCCTGTCTGGGGAGATGTCCGGTTCAGTGGGCTCAACCAGACCTCCCACACCATCGTCATCATCATAATCTTCACCCCCCTCCAAATCTGATTCATAGAAATCTTCAGGGGCATAATCTTGAACTGGAGAAACCAACCGAACCAATCACCTGCCAGAAGGTGCCAGATCAGACGGAACTGGACAAAGTAATTCTACAATCCTTATCGCATTGACAATCTCTTCGGCAGTCGGAAAATGGGTCTCTGAAACTGAACTGGCCAATTTTTCTTTCCTTTTTCTTTTGTAGGAACCGATCCCTCAGGATTGGCTCTCCTCTTGCCCGAAGAAGTATCGCCCTGGTCAGATGGCACTCCCTCAGGTTCGGTCGGAATCAAACTGGGCTGGCCATCCAGGTCAGTGGACTTCATGGCCTCCTTATCCCTGACCCTACCTAATCTTTTTTCCAGGGTAGACTTAGGGAAATTTTTACAGAGTTGGCAGTCTGAATTGAGGTGGTCAAAACCCAGACAATAAACACAGGTGGTGTGGGGATCAGCCTTAGCAAAGACCTCCCCACACACACTGCAGTGTTGAAACCCAGTGAGCCCAGTTTTTGGGGGTTTCTCAGACATAGCCATCCTAACCACAAACGTATCCTTTTTATGGCAAACAACCAGGCAAGACACCCTTATCGGTTTCTAACCATGTCATGGGTATTGGAAAAAAACACAAGAAAATGCAGTTTTTTTAAAACCTATAAGGACCGGTAACCACACTCTAAGTTTAAAAACAAAGATAGAATATATAAATCACAAAAGGCCGGTTCAGCTGAACCAGTCGAAAAATCAATTTTTATAATTTCCACAAGTTTACTATGTCTAGTTCACTACCTAGTACTTACTGTACCACAGACAGAGATCTGAACCTAAACTTGTGAAAAATAATCAGTAAAACAGAGGACTTTAACTGACTTAAGAACCATGAGCAAAGGAGAAATCTCCGGAGTGGCCATTCAGTTGGGCGGAGAAAAGAATCTGAAAGTTGTGCTTCAAAGTACAGCAGACAGAGGTCTGAACCAAGCTCGAGCTCAACATTCTATGCTCTGCATAGAAACTTAACCATGTACTCTCTGGGGCAGTTTGAGTGCTGGGGCTAACTGCAATAGTCAGAATACAGCAAGACTTCATGTTGTTTGAAAAGTTTGTGGATGTTCAATATTCCTACCCCCAACCAGCTTCTGAGCAACCATGGTCTGTTTCTGAACTTGGGTTGCCAGGGTGATGGGAGTTATGGCTTCCAGTACCTCAGCCCTCTGCACCACTGGGTGTGCATTACAGTGCAGTTTTTGTAATTTTAATGACTTTCTGATTTGGGGATATCACATGCCATCACAAAATTATAGTCTAGAGGGATAAGCAGATTTTATGCACCACTGAAAACGGTGGTTGTGAGAAAACATCATCTCTGTCACAACTACAGTTTCAGTCTAGTGTGTGGAAACCTATTATCAGAGAATTGATTAATGCTATAAATGTTTCCAGCAGGACTACAATCCTCAGTGGCTGATACTAACATCCTCCCAACATTTGATTTCAACAGAGGGGGACCTACCATGATGTGAGTAAATAATTATGATAATAAGCAACTGGAAGTCCGTGTCCAGTTACCACTGGTGTCTGTTCCATCTCCCCATATTACATAGAAACATAGAAACATAGAAACATAGAAGTTGACGGCAGATAAGGACCGCAAGGCCCATCCAGTCTGCCCATTTCTTTTTCTACCTTATAAATGTACCATCGGCCTTTGCTCTGTCAGTGACCTATCTATTCATAGTCATTTGTATTGCTCCCTTATGCCTAATAATAAAAATGTGACCACTGAAAACAGTATAACAGGTTGCTGCCACTACCCCAACCCCAAGTCCCTGGTGACAACCAAAACAATAAAAAATATTAGCAAAGAATGCAGATACCAGAAGCCTATCACATGCACACACTGCAGCTCCTGTCCTGAACCTGAGTCTGACATTGGGATCTCACCCCAGTGTCAGAGAAATGGATAAAAATAAATAAAAAATGCAACCTCCAGAATCCAAACACTAGTGGCATTCTAATGGCCCTACAACAACCCTGATTCTTACACTGGACGCCTACACTTGTGTTAGGCAAATTAAGAAAAAAAAAAGGCAGACACTGAGATCCTATCATTGGTTGCACACTGGCGACTCCCATGACCCCCTGTCCTAAAACTGGGAGCTGGCCCCAGTGTCAATACACTATTAAATAAAACAAAATGTGGCCATTGAGAACCATCCCTGGTGGGAAGCTGATATCCCCATTTCTCCCCTTGGTGACTCTGGGATTAAATCCTGGATACCAACAAATAGCCTCCCACCAGAATTCCAGATTGGGGATAATAAACCCTTCCCTCACCTGTGCAAATGGCTGCCATCTATAACCGCAAACATTTTCTTAATGGAAGTTGACAGCAGAAGTGAGATGAAGATTTTACCAGCCATGCAATGAATATATTCTGAAATGCTCAGCAGGCTACTGTACACCTAAAGAAGAGTTCTTCAAGATCCTGAAAGCTTATGTAAAAATATTTCAGTTAGTCTAATAAAAGATATTGAGGAAAACAAATGTTTAATTAGCTGTAGAGAATATGGTTTTCCATCTGAAATTCTGTAATCTAACTTCCTCTAAATCTTTTCCTCCCTCTCTCTCTCTCTCTCTCTCTCCCCCATACCACCCCCTCATCACCACTCTTATTTCTCTTTTCACACTATCCCACTCCTAATAAAGCTTTACTGAGCCACCTATCACTTGTACTGTATAATTAACTTGCAACACAATTCCTTGACGATGTCTTTGGCTGCTATTATTGTTACCTTACTTGTCTTTTATTTTTTGTAAGTTCCATTGTAATGCTCATGTTATGTTGTGTACCTTATTGTCCTTATTGCCTTGATGTGGAACTTTTGTAAAAGAGCCCTCAGCTCAAAGGTGTCATCTGAAATTCAAATAAATAAATAAAATAAATAAACTTCCAAACTAATGGACTCTTAGTAATTGCATCTTGCAGATTGCACTGCACTCCCAGATGCACTTTAATTTTGATTTTTTTTACAGCATGTTTATATAATCACTACTAGAATGTAGCAACTGCTGAACATGCACATTTTCAATTAATTTTGACATTTTGGGTAGTTTTTTATGTTGCTTGCACGCATGTGCAAGAAACATAGTGCCATCATCGGAGATTTCGGAGGTGTGTCACCTCCTCCTCCAATTCAGTCAGTGTGTTGGCAGGCGCGGCCCCTGTAAGCCAATGCATTTTGGAGCTGTGCATGACACGCTCCAAAATGCAGTGGCATACAGTTGAAAGGGGGAGCTAGCACCGATAAGATATCGGCTGCTCACGTGCAGCTTCCCCCCTGCTGCACACACACGCAGCCGTACGCGCCCCCACACACACTGTACAGCCGACAGGGTGCCCAATTCCCGTTGGCTGAGCTGCATCCCCCCCCCAGTAGTAGGTGCCACGCTGGGAGCCCACCCCAGTGTGGCAATAAATTCCATGGCCGACGGGGGTGCCCAATCCCCCGTCAGCTGAATGCCCCCAATGTCCTTGTGCCATGCTGGGAGCCCACCCAGCATGGCAAATAATCCCACAACGTCTTTTTTTTTACCTGTAAGACAAAAATGGTCCCAGCGGTGCGTCTCGACCCTCCCACAACCCGCACCCACCCACTGTGCACCCAGCCTCCCCACACCCCCCTCACCCCATACTTACCTCCGGACTCTGGCAGACGATCTTCGGTGGACCGGGAACATGTCTGCACTCTTCAAAGCCGACCGCGAACTGAGGAAATGCCGGTAAGCTGTATATGGGCTAGCTGGGGGGTTTCAACTTTGTTGCATATCTCATGCATTGTTGGGAATTTTTGCACCAAATTTTCAACATGGGTTTTGGGACCCCTTCTCATGAATGATGTCACTGTCATGGCGTTATTCGGGCCCGAAGGGTGATTTCGCGCAGTGACTGAGCAGTGACTGTGAAATCACCCTTCAGGCCTGAATACCACCATGACAGTGACATCATTCATGAGAAGGGGTCCCAAAAACCCCATGTTGAAAATTTGGTGCCAAAATTCTAAGAAATGACTGTTTTATGAGCATGCGTTGCGCAGTTCCTATGCAGGGTCGTAAGTTCGCGAAATTTCAATATTTTCACTCCAGATTTTCAACATTGCCATTTTACCACACCTTCTTATGAGTAGTACAGCTGTCATTTTTCACATCTCACCCAAAATGTGTTTCTGCCCATGTAGCGCAGAATGGCACAGTCGGTGTGCGAAATCAATGTACGGGACAAATTAAGAAAATCAAAGTGACACTGTTCATGAGCAGAGGTCTTAAAATGGCTATGTTGAAAATTTGGTAAAAAAATTCCTAAAAATGACTGTTTTACGAGCATACGTTGCGCAGTTCCTACGCACGCTCATAAGTTTGCAAATTTTCAATATTTGCACTCCAATGACTTCCAATTACCTAAACAGCACATAGAAGCAAGCAACATTCGGCATTGACAAATGCTTGTTTAGAGATGCAGTTGTATGTCAATCCGAGATTTAATTAGAATGTGCTTGTCTAGACTTACATGGTGGTTATAGCCTCCTAAATGTGAATCAAGCAGTTCTGCTGAAACTTCCTTTATGAAAGCAGATGTTACAAGGTGTTAACCAAAGGGCATAATCAATGATATGTATTAATACCCTTCATCCATCAATATTATTTTCCTTAAAAACTGCTTTAATTGTTACTGTTAGAGGTTTTTTTTTCCTTTTTATTCATTTGCTTGATAAGAGATGAGACATGGTACTTGACAGCCATTATAGATGCGTTAAGCTGCTGCTCCAAAAATTGAATTTTAACAAATATATTTCATATCAGTGAATTATAACTATATATGGGCTATAGCATGGACTGTCTAAAATATCACATCTATTACCTGGAGGATTTGACCTCTATAACCTTATGAGTGACAAAGCCATAACAGGCAGAGATTAAATATTCCCATGGAATATATTTGCAATAATCTTTTCAAATCATCAAGCAGTTCTTTATTTTCTCTCAGACTATTTTTCCTGATTTTCTTCTCAAAATCATTTTTTTATGTGATCCCTCCTTAACTGTATCTCTGAGAAGCTAGTACTTAGTGTCATCCTCCTGTGTCCCAATTGTTGCTTTATGCCTGGACTGTACTGTAGGCCACCCTTTTGGATGGTAACCCAGAAGAAAGATGTGATATATTAATTGATGTTACTAAGAGTAAACAGCTGTCATTGAAATCATGTTTTACTGTACAATGGTGGCAAATGTGTGCATGTGCTAGTGTCCAACTATTCATAAGGGAGATGTGCAAGGAAAGATCCGTTATGGAGCCAGTGAAGCCAAAACAAGCAGACAGGAAAAAAATACACATTTTAAGAAGTAGTCTGTAGTAACTTTTTATTTTGAAATATTTTTATTTTTCACTTTGCTCATCAAAATGTCTTCTATATGATAATACTATGCTGGATGTATGGTACAGCTCTTAGCCTGGCTGCTGACATATCTATGTCTACCCCCCCACACACACACACACTACATCAGACTGTGATCTCACTGACAGTGACATCACAGCTGAATGACCAGGCAGCTACTAAGTGACTGTTCCTAAGCTGCAGTAATGTCACAGTCAGTGAGGTCACAATGCTGATTAAGTAGTGGGGGAGAAAAGAGATATGTCAGCTGCCAGGCGCAGTGCTATGTCATATACTGTATTACACCTACTAACATCAGATAACTAATCTTCTACTTAACTAAAGGGAAAATAAAATGTACTTCAGATATAAAAAGTAATGACTGATTGCTTTTAAAAACTAATTAGATTTGTGCAGTACACTAGCTCTTTAAATGGCTTTGTAGCCATCTGTGCCTTCAGGAGGCAGTCATGTACCTGGATAGGCTGCCAGCTCTCAACAAAAGGCATTGCATCTCCCAGGAGAGTACTCCAAGCCCCATGACAACAAGGCACTTTTTTGCCTAAGAGCACTGGGATATCTGTTCCAGGCTTCTGTCTCTCTGCCATAATGCCAAACATTTGGCTTGCTACATTTTCATAATTGTTGAATGTTGAACTCATACCACAAATTAAAATATAATTGTGTGTGATATCAAATTGATGAGTGCATCTGATTTCGTGCTCATTCCTGATCACTCCAGGGAGCATGTCAGGAATCCTACATCACAATATAGAAACCTAGAATTTTATGGCCGATAAAGACCACTTAGCCCACTAAATTTGCTCAACTTTACCTACCTACATTATCACCACAGACCCTACCTGAGCTATGACTCTTTCCCCACTATGATTCCCTTATACCTATCCCATGCATTCTTGAACCACGCCACTGTTTTATCTCCACCACTTCTACATGAATGCTGTTCCAGGAATCTATCACTCTTTCTGTGATGTATTTCCTCACATCTCTCCAGAATCTAACCCCCCAGCTTCATGGTATGTCCCCTGTTCTTGAGCACTTTTTTCTGAAAACTACTTCCCTCCTGTACCTTATTTATCCCCCTGTGAGGAATTAAAAGACCTCTATCATATCCCAATTCTCCGTCCTCTCTTCCAGGGTGTATATATTTGGGTCCTTCAATCTCTTCTCGTAGGGATTTTGATGCAGGTCTTGTACCATTTTAGATACCCTCCTGTGGGCCGCTTTCCACTCTATCTATATCCTTCCAGAGATGTGATCCACAGAACTGGACACCACATCTCCAGATGGACATAGACAGAGTGGAGGCAGTCCACAGGAGGATAAGAAAAATGTGCTCATGGTCCTAGCTAGGCACAGAATACAAACCTAGGCCTTCTTCACTATATGGCTCAAAAAAGATGCTTACAACTAAGTTATAGTGTATAGTTGTATTTTTTTAATTCTTTGGTAACCAGTTAAGGCCCACTAGGTACAGGTGCCTGTTTTCAGTGGTGCCCCAGGAGTTCTGGGGAGGTTAAGTGACTTGATTAGAGTCACACGGTATGCAAGTGGAGGTTGGAGGAATCAAACCCAGGTCTGCTGGATGTAACTAGCTCATTCACAGCTCATTACTCTAACCTCTAGGCTACACTGATACTGTGTATGGAAACTCATACTCTCAATGTCTTTAATGTGTATGGGCAAAATGTTGCTGTGCCTAGATTCTCCTACACAATAATTTTTTTTTCTGTTTACAGATTTCCATACACAACATTTTGAGCATTCTAAATGACCTCATGCTAACTCTTTTAGCTTGGGCTGAACAGCTTTCCAAAATAAAAACATCCTTGTGCTACCTGGCTACTACAGAGATTCTATCTCCTTTTTAGATGCTCTCAGTAACAGGCATATGGAGGGCTGCCTACCCTGCTCCTGTTCATGCCTTGCCCAACTCAACTGCTGACCCAGCCACATAAAAATAAAATAAAAAGCTTCTGTGATCACTCAGTACTAATCGCAGGAACAGTGTCAACTGGCTGCTCCTCACCACACTCCAGCTGGTATCACAAATTAATCTTGGTTTTCAAATAACCACCTCACTGCTTAGCAGCCATCTGCAGGCTAAGTCGCTAGCATTGCAACATCTTTATCTGACTTGTCCTTACCCACTCTAGCCAGTGTACCCATGGAACTATCGACACAGCCACAAATTGGCCTCAGCAAATTACCTAATCTCTCTCCTGCTCTCTCTTTCTCTCCTTCTAGACAATGTTATTACTAACTATTGGAACTCTCCTTTTAATCACATTATTATTAACTATCAGACTGAGGTGTTCATGAGCAAAAAGTCAAGTGCTGGGGAAGGGGAGGTCAATTTCTAGGTAAGCTATATACTATAGAAAAAAGCACATGTGTACTCAGTAATGCACCACCTGAGGATGGATCATTGGGGCAGGGGAATTGCCATCTGTTTTAGATCAGAGCTGAACCTGGTGGAGGAACCAGTGGGGACCACCAGCTCCTTTGAATGCATCATGGGTGAGGGTGTGGGGTGCAGGATTCTGTTTGTCTACCATCCATCAGGAGATGGGAATATTCTCCTGTGGGAAGTCGTGGACTTTATTGTCGACCCGACATTGGGATCCTCCAGATGGCTGATCCTGAGGAATTTCAATGCCTGGGTCAATGATGAACTCTCGCAGTTTGGTCAGGACTTCCTCCAGCTAATGAATTTGCTGGGCTTCACACAGGTTATTTCCTCCTCAACATATATTGGTGGTCATTCACTGGACTTTGTGTTTCTCCTGGGGATGGAGACATCTGACTTGGTGGTGGAACCAGTTGGGTGGTCTGACCATCATATCATTGGCTTCAGTTTCATGGTCCCCCCATTAGGCCCACCCCTACAGAGATGGCCCAGTACCACCCTTTCGAGAGGTGTTTTCCCAGATGGCATGATGGCGGTACTGGACCTATCAAGTTTACCCAGTGAATGCATGGGTCCTGGGGACCTGGTACTTGCCTATAACAATGTGGTGGTAGGGGCCCTGGATTCCATTGCTCCTGTTCATGTTCATCCCCTCACTCTTTGCCCAGGTCTCCCTAGTTTGATGAGACCCTGAGGGAGTTGAGGAGAGTGGGACGAAGGCTAGAGAGGTGTTGGCAGAAGTTGGGCCTGGAGTGTGACAGACTTAGTTTTTATGGACCATTATGGGGTCTAAATCTGCAATTACTTGTAAGAAGGCAGAATTCCTGTCCAGGGAAATTGCTGCTACATGGAATCGAATAGCCCAGCTCTTCCGGACTGTTGACAGATTATGCAATCCAATCTGTCTCCAGCCTGGAAGTGCTTTTTCACAAGAATGGTGAGGAGTTTGCTCAATTCTTCATGGATAAAGTTGCCACAATCAGGTCCGGGATCCACTTGACCCTCTCTAATGGGAGTTGTGGTGGTCAGCAGGAGGAGATGTCAGACAGCCAGTTTGTGTGGTGTGACTTCTGCCTGCCCACAATCAATGATATTGTGATGGTCGTCCAGTCATTGTGGCCGACCAACTGTAGTTTGGACCCGGGCCCTGCACACCTCTTAGTAGACTGTGTGGATAAAATTGGCCATGTCCTTGCTGAAATAGTCTGGATGTCTTTGGAGAGGGGAATCTTTCTGGATCCCCTGAAGGAGGCCATGGTTCGGCCCTCCTTAAAAAGCCCTCCTTGGACCCAGACTGTCTGGCTAACTACAGGCCTGTCTCTAACCTACCCTTTGTGGGTAAGGTTATTGAGAAGGTGGTTGCGTCACAGCTGGATGATCATTTGACCAGCCACAATGTCTATGATTCTCTCCAGTCTGGATTTAGGAAGAGACATAGTACTGAGACAACTCTTGTCACGGTATTAAATGACCTCCTAATTGCGAGAGATCGAAAGACCCGTTCAATCTTGGTCCTTCTAGATCTTTCTGTGGTATTTGATGCTGTAGACCATGGTGTGCTGTTGGAGCACCTGTGGTTCATCTGTGGACAGTCTGGTACAGTCCTCAGATAGTTTCAGTCATTCATCGAGGGTAGGACTCAGAGGGTGGTGTCTAAGACTTTTTCCTCTGCACCACTCTCCCTATCCTGCGGGATCCACAAGGTTTCATCCTGGCACCCATGTTGTTTGCGGTGTATATGCTGCTGTTAGGAGCGATTGTTAGGCAGTGCGGCTTGAGTTTTAACTGCTATGGAGATGATACTCAGCTGCACATGTCCTTTGTGCTTGGCAAGGATGGTGCTGTTTGTCTTTAACAACTGTCTTGCCAATATCCAGGATTGGATGAGTTGGAGCTGACTGTGGTTAAACCCAGAAAAAAAAACGAGGAGTTGGTTGTGGACCCAGTTGTTGGGAGGCAGGTTTGTTGGCTGGCTTACCTTGGGGTCTATGGCTTGGGGTGTTCAGCTAACTATTTCAGACCGGGTGCAGAACCTGGGTGCTATGTTTGATGACTGCCTGACCCTTAAATCTCAGGTGTCGGCAGTTGTCAAAACCTCTTTTTACCATCTGAGGAATATTGCCTAGGTGAAGCACCTGGTTCCTTCCGACGATCTTCCAACTTTGGTCCACTACTTCGTTACCTCCCGCCTTGACTACTGCAATGCCCTCTACCTAGGGCTACTGGGGGTTGATATCCACCATATGCAGCTAGTACAGAATGCAGAGGCCAGGCTTTTGACTGGTACCTCTAGGACCAGTCATATAATGCCTGTCCTCCACGGACTGAACTGGCTGCCAGTACAGTGGTGGATCACCCTCAGGGTCAGTTTGCTGACCTATAAGGCCCTACATGACCAGGGACCTAGTTACCTACAAGATCTCCTTTACTCCTATTGTCTTCCCTACCCTCTCTAATCCACCGACGAGGGATTGCTAGAGATTCCCAGTGTCCATTTGAAGACATCTGGGGCTAGGTCATTGTCAAATAAAACCATGTGTGCTGTGTGTTAAGCCTGACACCTGGCATCTGTTTTTCTTTTGCAAACCCAGTACTCTCAACATAAGGCATTACTGCTGGGATGCCAGGGTGCAGTGCTGAGACAAGCAATGGGGAGCAGTTGTCTCACACTTCAGAGGCTGAGAGAGACTGGAAGCAGCAGACAGAGTTTCTCAAATGGCATTTCTAGCAAATAATAGTGGTGAGTTATCCAGTGACTAACAGGGAAGGGATCACAGATCTCCAGGTAGAAGGTCAGCTAGGGGCCAGTGACCATCACATGGTATGGTTCAAGTTGGCCACTACATCTAAATCATCCTATTCCAAGGCAAAAATATGGGACTTCAGAGGCGCTGACTTTGATAAGATAGCCAGAGTTAAGCTAGTCCTGGCAAAAAGAAACACTGGTGAGAGGGTACAGGCAAAGTGGGCAAGCATTAAGAATGAAATACTTGAAGTACATCCATTTGTGTTAGACAGAAAAGGAAGTGCAAAAGAAGAAGAAAACCACTTTGGTTCTCAAATACAATAGCAGAAAAGGTCAGAGCCAAAAGGCTGACCTTCAGGAAATGTAAGGGAACACAGCAGGATGAAGATAGGGAGGCATATCAAACTGCCCTAAAGGAAGCAAGGAAGGCAGTAAGGCAGACAAAGTCCCAAACTAAGGAAACACTAGCACAAACAGTAAAAGAAGGTGGCAAGACTTTCTATAGATACATTAGTGAAAGGAGAAAGTCCAGAGGGGGTATTGCTAAGCCCAAAGGAGAAAAGGGGGCATGTGAGGAGGAGGACCCTGTAAAAGCATCTATCCTAAATAGGTACTTTTGCTCAGTATTTACTGAAGAGAAGGTAGGGCAGGGCCAACAGCTCAACACCATGGACACAGGAGGGAGGGAGATGTGCACTAGTCCCATCACAAAAGAAAGGGTCCTACAAGAGCTCGCTAAGCTCAAGGTGGGCAAGGCAATGGGACCTGATGGCATACATCCCAGGGTACTTAAGGAGCTAAGGGTGGAAATAGCAGAGCCATTAGCAGAACTGTTTAGTGAGTCTCTGAGCACAGGACAGGTCCCAGAAGACTGGAGAAGGGCTCGTGTGATCCTGCTCCAGAAGAGTGGTAGCAGGGAGGAGGCAGGGAACTACAGACCAGTCAGTCTTACCTTAGTAGTGGGCAAGATTATGGAGGCACTCCTTAAGGAAAGGATAGTGCAACATCTGGAATTCATAGGGGCACAGGATCCAAGAAAGCGTGGGTTTACAAAAGGAAGGTCCTGTCAAACTAATCTCAGATTTCTTTGACTGGGTAACCAGAGTGGTGGACCAAGGGGGAGCAGTTGATGTCACCTACCTTGACTTCAGCAAAGCTTCTGACACTGTTTCACATAGAAGATTGATAAATAAGCTGGGTAGGCTCAGCGTGGGTCAGGAGTTGGTCAACTGGGTGGCAAACTGGTTGATGGGCAGAAAACAGAGAGTGGTGGTAAATGGTATACAGCCAGAAGAGATGCAAGTCACAAGTGGGGTACCTCAGAGATCAGTCCTGAGGTCAGTCCTCTTCAATATCTTCATTAGTGACATTGCAGATGGACTAGAGGGTAAGGCTTGTCTGTTTGCAGATGATACCAAGATCTGCAACAGAGTAGATGAGCCAGATGGGGTGGGCAGAATGAGAAGAGATCTGGATAAACTAGCAAAATGGTCAGAAGAGTAGCAACTTGGATTTAATGCAAGGAAGTGCAAGATCATGCACATAGGGAAGAGAAACCCTGAAGCCACCTATGGGCTGGGAGGAGACTTGCTGGCAGTCACAAAGGAAGAAAGAGACTTGGGCATCATCATCACCGATGACCTGAAATCATCCAAGCAGACCTCTAAAGCAGTAGGTAAGGCTAGGGGGATGTTAGGGTGTATTAGTAAGGGTATCACAAGTCATAAGAGGGAGGTAATAATCCCTCTTTACAATACATTGGTTAGGCCCCATCTGGAGTACTACGTGCAGTACTGGAGGCCATACCTTCACAAGGACATTAACCAAATTGGGGAAGTCCAGAGAAGGGCAAGCAAAATGCTGCAGGGACTGCATCAGAAGACATATGAGGACAGACTAACAGAGCTCAATGTGTATACCCTAGAGCAAAGGAGGGAGAGAGGTGATATGATCGAAGCATTCAGACACCTTAAGGGTATTAACAAGACGAAAGAGTCTAACATGTTTAAATACAAGAAAAATAGCAGACAATAGGACACAGCATGAGATTAGAGGAAGGCCGATTAAGAGGGAATGTGAGGAAATTCTTTTTCACAGAAAGAGTGGTGGATGCATGGAATGGCCTACCACAGGAAGTGGTGGCTATGAATACAGTGCAGGGCTTCAAATAGGCATGGGATAGACATAAGAGAGCAATACAGATGAGTATGAATAGATAGGCTACTGACAGAGCAAAGGCCAATGGCACATTTATAAGGTAGAAAAATAAATGGGCAAAGTGGATGGGCCTTGTGGTCCTTATCTGCCATCAACCTCTATGTTTCTCTATGTTTCTATGACAGGCAACATCTGAGAGGTCCAGAAAAGGGACAGAAGTGTGGCCTTACCAAGTTGATGAAAATGACTCAACTGGTGGAGGTTCTGACAGATCTGGTGAGGTGGCTGGCTAGAAGATTGTAAGAGTCTGAGCAGGGTGCCTTGAAACTAAAATCATGTATTGGATGTTGCTGGAGGATGTTGAAAAGTGGAAGGAGAGTATCAAGAGTGCAGATGGGGATCTGTTGGATTCCAGTCCTTGTTATTGCCAGGTCAATGAGAGGTCCATGCCTGAGAAGGAAGTCGAGGTTCCTGTTCTTCCAATTTTCCCAGGGTGTTGTCTGTGCTAAAAGAATCCAGAGACTGATAAGAGACTGATGGATGACAGCTGGAGCACCACAGACTCCACTAAAGAAACAGTTCCTGGCCTATATTGTGTGCTGATGGTAAGACTGGATCCTGCACAAGAAGAAGAAAGACATGCCAGTCAGAAGGCTGAAAGAACGATAAAGTATGTAACTGAATCAGGAGTTACCTGAGAACTTATGGACTGGGGTATGCTACAGAAAAATGATAAATGTATAACTAAGCTGAGCCAGAATGAGAAATGACAGATGGCATACTTGTAAATGGTGGGGTGGTGGATGGAAGACATTCATGATACACACTAGAAAAAGGGGTGTTGTACCGAATTCATCCAAACCCCCAAACTAAGAAGCTAGATGCTCAGTTGGTGGTAGCCGAGAGGTACTGGAAACAAGTTATGGAGGCAGCCCACTCCAGTATCTGTGATAGGCACTTAGGAAGATGAGTTACACTGGTTAATTTGTTGCCCCACTTTTACTGGCCAGGGGTGAATGGACAAGTTGTAGCCTACTGTAAGGCCATCTGTTTGCCATTTGGTGTTGGTGACTGCCAAGGTGGCCCTGCAGAAAATGCTCCAGAGTGGAAAAGGTGCATGTACACTCACTAGGAGGGTGGAGGTAGCATACCCAAGGAATAAAGCCAATTGGGAAGAAAAATTGAGGTTCCTGAAAAATGAAGGGTAACCTTCCTCCTATGCCGAGTGGTGCATAAAAGTAAAAACACTTCATAACTAACTAAGGTTGAAAGGGTGAAATGAAAATGTAATGACAGTTGGTTTTCAAACTGGTATATGCTATATGGTAAAGGTCCAAATGCTGTCCTGTGGTTCAAGGATTATCATCTAGATCCCAAAGTATCAAGATAGGCCAATCAGTATCTGATGCCAAAGAAGTATCCCTGGGAGTTCCCAAATGGTTCAATTTGGGACTCCTGCTGTTCAGCTTATTTCTGAATGCTCTCCTGGAGGCCTGCATTAGTAAATTTATTTTATGCGCTGACGATCCCATCATACTTAGCAGTCATTCCCTCATCGAGTATCTACAGGCCGAGTTGCATGCTGCCTTCCAACAGTTGGAGAACTGGTTTAGCTCTCAACAGTTATTTCTTAACTACAAAAAAATGAAGACAATGCTCCTCTTGAGCTCCCAGCTTATGAAGAGGTACCCTGTCCTGACAATCACAAATAACAAATCAGGACCACTAAAACAGGTGCACTCCTTCAAGTACCTGGGCACCTTGATTGATGACACCCTCTCCTATGGTCAGCACATAGACATGGTGGTGAAGGCAATGAACACCAAACTGGGCATCCTGTTTAGGCACAGGAAAAGGCTTTCACCTAATGCCCTCTAGCTCTCCAGCTCCATTCTCTCTAGTGTAGAGTACAGGCTAGTAGTTTATGGAGTGGTACTCAAGAGGGTAGTTATAGCCCTAAACAAAGCATGCAGGTTACAAATAAATGCGGACTGCCTTACACACACTTGCACACTTTATGAGCAATCCAACCTGCTATCCCTCTGTAACACAGCCAGATACCAAACCTGCCTCCTAGGAAGGAAGGCCATGCTCGGCCAGACCCCACCTTGCATCTCTGAGTTGATAATGGTAGCCAGTTCCAAGTACAACACTAGGAGTACAGAGCTTAACCCGCTAAGTGTCCAATTTTGAAGGACTGCTCTGGGACAACGGTCTTTCTCCTACAGAGCACCGCTTTGGCCTAATGAGATCCCAGCAGCTGCACTAAACACTGTAAACCTCTGGGCCTTTAAATCTGAGCTGATGCAGTTTCTATTAAGCAGGAGCATATGTGAATGCGAGAACTTATCTGCCCTTCAAGTACACCTGCTCACTGTAGTGTGGGACATCCACATGGCCTTTAGCCTTGTTCATTCCCTCTGACTCACTGACCCTCTCTACCGGTGCTGCCCTTCCATCTCCCATCCACTTTCATTATATTACATTTACTGTTTTCACTCTCTCTTGCTCTCTCTCTACTGCGCTCTCCCTTCTCTGTCCCTCTCTCTCTCTCTCTCCCCATCTCTCTCTCTCTCCTCCCATCTCCTCTCTCTCTCTCCTCCCATCTCTCTCTCCTCCCTCATTCTCTCCTCCTCACTTCTCTCCTTCCCTCCTCATCTCTCCTCCCTCCTCCCTCCTGTCTCTCATTTCTCTCTCATTCTGTCTCCCACATTATACCTCTTTCCTCTCTCTTTACCTCTCTCTCTCTCTCTTTATCTCTTCCCCTCCATCTCCCTCCCTCTCTCTCTCTCACTTTCTTTCTTTCTTTCTTGCTCGCCCCTCTCCTCTCTCCCCCTCTCCCCCTCTCCTCTCTCTCTTCTTTCTCTTCCCCCCATCTCCTTCCTGTGCCCCCAGCTCCCATAACTGTCTCTGCCCCCTCATCCAATTCCTCCTTCCTCTGGACACTGCTTTATCCTTGGCTGAGGTATTTCTGAATCCCCATCCTCCCATGTAACAGTACATCTCCACCCCACCCCTTCTGTTGCCCACTCCTGTTACCGTCTTCTATTTAAGATCTGTCCATTCCTCTCTCTCAATGTTTTTGTCTGACAAGGCCCTCCCAGGGCTCCACTACTAGAACTCTATGCTGTAGTCTTCTCTTGTTCTTGCCTGATTTTTCTACATTTTGAACTAAATGCCATAATCTGACAAGGCACTCCCGGGGCTGCACCATATGAATTCCATGCTGTACTCCTTTAATGTTGTTGCTTGAATCTTCACAAATTTGAACTTTGGCATCCCACTGTAAGACTCGTGTTCCTGAAGAAACTACATGCTTGTCATCTTATTTACTGTAAAAAATCATGTCTGTATTGTATGTTTTGTGTTTTTGACGTGGAACTGTTGCAAAAGAGTTCTTACGCAAAGGTTGTTTCTGAATATTCAAATAAATAAGTAAATAAAATAAGAATAAAGGTCCTCCCAGAAACTGAAAAATGTTAGAAATGGGTATCCTGTGCTAAAAGAATAAGAATGATACCCAGAAATGTAGGTGCTAAGGCAGCTGGTTATCCAGGTACATTACAAAGTGATATCTCATGCTGTTATCTTGAAATGATCTTGAGACTAAGAGGAGACTCCAAGGGTACTTCATTAATTAGATAGGTAGAACTGGATTGTCTTTTGGGTCCCAGAGAGTGGGTTTCCTGTAGCCGGACCACCCCTTTATTTCTCCTCAAGTACCCATAGACATATTAGGCAGAAGGATAAAGGAGTAAATCCAGTTGTGAGAACAAAGTATGGACATGCCTCTACAAAGGTTCTGTCTTCAATGCAAAATGTGGTAAATCAGGTCATGTGACGGGTCTGATGGTTGAGATGAGTATATTGTATTATATGGAAAGGTTCCAAAGTAAAATGCATTAAGTGTTTTCTACTAATAAGGAAACCTACATAGGAATAAAGTAGATAGAAGTGGTATCAGACCCTGCATTGGGGTAAAACCACTAGTGTTTACCCTCAGGTATCTGAAATCATACAGAAGAGAAAAGATGAGATATTGCAGGTTTTAATAGTGGGTGGAACCTAAGAAAAGGGCCCATACAAGGCATCAACATATCTGGTGGTGAATACTAGGATAATTAGGCACACCAGGTAAATATTCTACTTGTTGCAGGTACTAACAGATTGTACGAAACTTGGCCCTAAGTATGTGATAAATGTTTGTTTAGAAGGTTAGAAGTTAGGAGTTGGTTTGAGAAAGGAAAATTAACACTTCCCTTATGGTTTCCCTCTTAGGAGGGTGTGTGATAGGGTCAGTAGGTGACCTCTTGCAGGTAAGCTTCAGGCATCAGATTAAAACCTGTAGGGATATGATGTCACCTAAAAGAACGTCAACCAATGCTAACATACATCATTTTACCTTTGTAATGTTCTTTTAGTCACCCCCCCCCCGAGTCATGGAGTCCACAAAATTGAACTCACAATACAATCACCCTTCTCTTCTTCTAGATAGATAGATAGATACTGTAGATAGAATGAATAATGGATGGGCAACTATTCACAACCAGTGTGTTGTGCCACCTAGGGGTTCTGATTCCCTGAGCTCTCTAGACTGAAACTCGAGAGGTCCATGGCAATCAGAACCCTGAGGTGCTACAACACACTGGTTGGGCATAGAACTGCCCATCCACTATTGTTTTAATAGTGTATGATGTCCCTAAAATAATAAAAAAAGTTTAATTTGCTTTATAAGAGAAAAATAAATTCTTGCTGCTGTGTCATAGTCTGGGATTTAAGACTGGTTGCTAGGGTTAGGGGTGCGGTTGTTAGGTGTCCCTATGTCTATAGCATGGACTGCCATTGATCAGTTGCATCTGGAAGTGATTTCCAGAAAAAAAAACATGGCAGCCTTATCTCTCACTAAGTGAAAGGACTGTGAGTGAGAGGAATACCTTTTGTTAATGTGAGTAATTTAAAATATCTAGTAGATTCTGCAGTTTTATTTTTTTGTTTTGTTTGAAACTATCTGGTTGATACTACATTTTTTTGTCATATCCTGACCTGTTGAAGTCACAGATTTGGGTGATCGTGCTGCCACTATACAAAGTGTGTTTCTTGTTGATCCTACCATCTCATGTGCTTTTAAAAATAGCTGATTGAGTGGAACCTCTAGAGGTTTTCAAAATGTTGTTGCACCACAGTAGGGTACAATCACATTCCATGACCTTTTGAATTGTTGTACACCAACAGGCCACTGATTTCCATAAACAACAAGCTCTCACCATACAAGATGGATGGATGGATGGATGGATAGGTAGACAGACAAGTAAAAATATACTTACCATTGTTATGTCTTTTCTCCACTTTCTCTTTCCCTTTTGCTTCACCAAAGGCTGGGACTGGTGGTGATTTCTTCTGTTTCTCTTTCTCCCCCCCCCCGCCCCAAACACAGGATAGCATTAGGTCAGAGCTCTCATACTCCTGTGAAGTTGTCTGGCAGAAGGGCTGCAATGGGTAGTGGCCTACTTACTGGAAGGTCAAATAGAAAATAAAAGGTGTCCCTGATAGGACTCATTTCAGAATGATACTCTAGAAAACAAAGGGTTGTTTCTTATTGTTTGTAATCCAGTCTGACTTTGTTTTAGCAGAAGTGATACTAGAAAGACAGTTCAGCTCTGCTTCTCAGAGCTTGCTATTAAATGAAATAAGGGCTTGCTGAGGGAGCTCCGAAGCTCTAAACATAGCAGCACTTTTGACATAATTATATATTTTCTCCCTGTTCAACCTTCACAACAGCTGAGTGCTGGGTGGCCAGGGGGAGAAAGTGTGCAAGGAGCCTAGCACTCCTAGCTGGCAGACAACCAGTTATGAAACAGTCTTGGGCCAGTAAGAAAATTCTGAACTCTGAGTCAAACATCCTGCCAGCCTTCACTCCAAAAAGGAGTAGTATTAAAAACACCTATTTAGGTTTTTACAAAGGAGCTTATTTAATAAAATTCAGATCACCTTCTGCTGGACTCCAAGACCTGCAGCCAGAAGGGAGTTAGTGAAACATGGAGTCATGTGCTCCACACTTTCTGGGCCAACACTGCAGTCTGAGCTCAGGAAAGCTGAAGAACTTTGTTGAATTAAAAAAGATGTAGTTCCCTCAGACTGGCAGGAAAGTGGGAACCCTAAAGTTGGAAGGGACAAGTATGTAAGGATTATCCAGCCTTAGAAGGCCTGGTGCTGCCTGTCTAAAGCTAAGGTGTCCCTTCCAATACTAGGGCATCCTGTCTTTAAACCCACTAATTGCCATACATAAAGGTAGTTGCTTATTTTTAAGACTTTTTAGCATTATACACTATGATGTCTTATCTTTTTTTTTTTTTAGGTTGGTGGGCATAGTTTACTGGCATATTTACTGGTACAGCAGCAGTACAGAGAAATAGTGGACATGAGTACAGCAGACAACAGAAAAAACTGGTTCAAGCAGTGAAGACAAAACTAATATGCTGCTGGAAATCCTCCATCTTTTTTCCTAAATAAAGGCTTAAAAACCACTACTGTGACATCTGTGTTTTCCTTCTGTTACTTCAAAAAACAGGATCAAATTGAAGCAGGCGCTGTGGCAGTTGTTACTGCGATACCCAAGTAAAGGCCTTTCTGAGCGCACTCAGCAGCAATGTTTCCAAATGTTTTTCATGAACATTCAGGTTTTTCATACATATAACGGAATATTTTTTTATTCAATAAAGATCTATGAAATAGATTACAGAAGGCCCACCGTGCCCATACATTTTTTTTCTTCTACTAGGTGGTCCGTGGGTAGACTATGTGTGTGAGTGTGTGTGTATTTTATTATATATATATTTTATAATGTTAGAGGTCAAGGGGCAAATGTCGGAGGAAGTAACATTTGTATATTCATTCTATTCTTGCATACTCTTCACATTCCCCAGGCTTTCGAGGTCAGGTAGAGGTCAAACAGGGGACAAAGGTCACACAGACCTTCTACATTTATGGCAATGAGTTTTTATTTTTGCTTTGTTTTAAATTTAAATTTGGTTCCACCCTGACGAGACTTGTCTGTGCAGGTTTTTCACACTTGTTAGTGCATTTTTCTTCATGATTGTTGCCCGTGCCAGATGACTGTTTCAAAATTGTTGTATGCACACTGATAAACAGGCAGCATTCCCCTCTGTCTCAGTCTCTCACACGCGTGCACTTTGATGGTGGTTACAGATGGCATGGCTGGATCTGTTGCCTCATCATGCTGAAGTGGAACCACTAGAGAGCAGGTTGCTGCCTGGGTTGGGCAAAGCCTGCTCCTTCAGCACAGTGTAGAAGTATGGGTGCTCCATGGCCTCTTTGGCAGTTAGCCTTTGCTGATGGTTGTAATGCAGCAGTTTGTCCAGTAAATCCAGAGATTCTGGGCTGATCTAATGATGATTCTCACTATGGATGAAGTTCTCCCAGCATTTCCGAGAATGCTGTCCGAGAATGTCATTAAATTGTGAATCCAGGTCAATATGGTACTTCTTGAGGTAACTGAAAAGCTCATCCGTGCCTAGTACCTTAGCAATACAGACCAACTGATCATAGTTGTCTTGACCGTGGAAGAAGGATTCCTATAGAATATCATACTGGCTAGCATGCAGCCCAGACTCCACATGTCCAGGCTGTAGTCGTACATCTGGTAATCTATGAGGAGTTCCAGCCCCTTGAAGTAGCAGGAAGCAAACCGTACATTGTACTCCTGAGCCGGTGATAAAATTCTGCCAAACCCCAGTCTATCAGCCGTAACTTTTTTTGTTGATGATCGATCATGATGCTGTGTGGCTTCACGTCTCTGTGCATGATGCGCATGCTGTGACAGTAATCCAGGGCCTTCAAGAGTTCATACATGTAGAACCGAATATCAAAGTCCGTCAGTATCTGGTACAGTTGCTTAAAATCTGTGTTATTGATGTACTCAAAGACAAGGGCTGGAGTTCTGGATCCCTTTGCCCCTACCACAGGAACCTTGACTGTATCCAGCAGGTTAATGACATTAGTTCCACCTAGCAGGTTTTCCCAAATCTTCACCTCCCATTTTATTTTCTTCTTTTTCACTGGCTTGAGTATTTTGATGACAACTCACTCATTGTTTGTGATGTTGATGGCCTCAAACACCTCACTGTATTTCCCATGACCAAGTTTCCTCACCAGTTGGTAATCGTCCTGATTCCCCCATTTCATGACATATGCCTTGTAGTCCCAATACTCGCAGCTCTTCAGGCTGTTCACTTCAGCATAGACCCGGGACTTGCTGCCGGCGGCCAGGCACGGCATGGTGGCCAGGGCGGCTTGGGCAGGGCCATGTGTGGGGCCAGAAGAACTGAGCCTGCACTGGTGGTGGCATGGGGCAGCAACAGGAACTGGAGGCCGTCCCCGCCATGTGCCTGCAACCGGCTACTAACTCAGGCAGGGCCCAGCACTTGAGGCACAGCCGTGCCATGAACTGCAGTGCAGGGCAGAGGAGCTGGGGCAGGCTGCGCAGGAGGAGGAGGAGCCCGAGGAGAGGAAGAGCCAGGATAGGCCCAAGTGCCTGGCTCATAGTGGCTGTGCAGCCGGCGAATCAGAAGTCACTAGTCTGAAGCCGGTCACTGGCAGCAGACAGTGAAGGAGGAGGGGGATGCTGTCCCCCGGGGACTGTGGTGAGGGCTCCTGTTGATGGGATCCTGGTGGCTGTGTCTCATGAGGAGTTCAGCAGCAGATCTTGTATATGCACAGTGGGGGAATGTGGTACTGGTACTCTGTCTGGTCCCTACTATGATGTCTTACCCAATTTCAACTTGGTTTTAAAACCACAGCTATTTTCAAATGTATGTACTAACACACATGCAGAGTTTTAATAGAACTTAGTGGGTCCTGTGTTTTCTCTCAGATAAAGAGTTATTCATTCTGCAAATTTGACCTTAATGTTTTCCTTTAAATGTGACCCTCTAGTATATTTCATGAACTCTTCTTAAAAGGGAGTTCTTTGCTTGGTGACATTTGACCTTGGAATATTTTTCTCTGATACTCACAGCCTGTGTCATCTATTTTTAGAGTTTTAGTTTTAAGTTGACTTTTAAAATGGAATTTTTTGGGCCAATGGGATCCTTTACAACCATTTTGTCTGTTTTTTTATGCATGATCTGGTCTTTAATAGGATGTATTCTTCCAAAACAACTGTCATTAGCTTCTGATGAAGGACTGTGTGTAATCCAGAAGCAAAATCACCAGTTTTCTTTTGTAACATCTATGTTGGCCCAATAAAAGGTATCAACTCGTCTTTTTTTTTGCTCTTTTGATACAAGGACCAATACGGCAACAAAAATAGTTTTCTGTGCCTTCCAAAGAAGGCAGTGTAGTATTGTGGTTTAGGGCACTGTGCTGCAAAGCTGGTGACCTGGTTTTGGACTCCACAGATTGTGGTGGGCAAATGTTGCCATTTCCACCTCAGTGGAACATTTGCTGTAACTAGGTAACTTTTGCAGAAGTTTCAAGCTTCTGCCGGCCTGGTGGTGCTGAGGGTTGAGGCGCAGGACGCTACACCTCGCTCCATGCTGGTGATCTGGGTTTGGGAATGAGTCCAGGTCATTGGGGGTCAGTAGGGGAGGACTAGGATTGAGTGTCTGATGACAGCTCTCCTAGTCCTGGGGAAAAGGGGTGGTTGCATGCCACACTCTGGGCCCAGATTTGTAGGAAACTGGCAACAGTTCTGGGAACGAAAGTTCTTTAAATTTGATGGACTGCATCTGACTAAGGAGGGAGTCAGTGCATTGGGGCAGAAGTTTGATGTCTTTGCAGAATATTTAAATTAGAAAATGGGGAGAGGGGTGCAGCATCCCATACGTCGGATGGGAAGAACACCCCTCAGCTAGTGGTCAAACAGGGATTCAGCATGTTTGCAATTCATTTGCATCACCAGGTAAGAAGAAAGGTCCATCTCCCCATATGATGCACAGGGGAAATACCAAACCTCACCCAACAACTAACACACTGAAATCTGGCCAATGGAAAATCATGTACACAAATGCTCACAGCCTGGGAAATAAGATTGCAGACCTTCAGGCAATAATGTCAGAGGCTAAACTGGACATAGTAGTAATTAGTGAGACATGGTTTACCAGTAACCACATTTGGGAGACTTCAGTACCTGGCTATGTATTGTTCAGAAGAGACCGAGGTGCAAAAAGGGGGGGGGGGTGGAGTGGCCCTGTATGTCAATGAAAATATCAAAGCTACAAAAATTCGGAATACACATAAGGAGCGAGAAGAACGGTGGGTCACCCTGGAAACAGGAAATGGGACAGCCATAAGAACCGGGGTTGTCTACAGGCCCCCAGACCAGGGGGAGGACATAGACACATTACTGTTAGAAGATATACAAAACGTGACAGCTAAAGGGGAGGTTCTGATAATGGGAGACTTCAACATGCCAGATAAAGTTTGGTCAATACCAGCAGAAACATCTGCCAGAACTAGACACATGGATTCCCTGCAGGGGGAGAGCCTCAAACAACTGGTACAACAACCCACAAGAGACAGGGCTATGCTAGATCTAGTACTGGCTAACAGGGAAGGGATCACGGATCTCCAAGTAGAAGGTCACCTGGAGGCCAGTGACCATCACATGGTATGGTTCAATTTGGCCACTACATCTAAATCATCCCATTCCAAGGCAAAAATATGGGACTTCAGAGGAGCTGACTTTGATAAGATGGCCAACAGAGTTAAGCTAGCCCTGGCAAAAAGAAACACACGTGAGGAGGTACAGGCAAAGTGGGCAAGCATTAAGGATGCAATGCTTGAAGCAACATCCCATTGTGTTAGACAGAAAAGGAAGTGCAAAAGAAGAAGGAAACCACTTTGGTTCTCAAATACAGTAGCAGAAAAGGTCAGAGCCAAAAGGCTAGCCTTCAGGAAATATAAGGGAACACAGTGGGATGAAGATAGGGAGGCATACCAAGTTGCCCTAAGGGAAGCAGGGAAGGCAGAAAGGTAGGCAACGTCCCAAACTGAGGAAACACTAGCATGAACGGTAAAAGAAGGTGACAAGACTTTCTATAGAAATGTAACCCCTTTGTTACCCGGGGTTACTAGAATCCCAGTAAGACCTAGTGGTAGGCAGGGAAGGCAGCTTGTGTAACTCCAGTTAAATGGGTTTCACACTGTCTCACTCTGTCCTCAGTCACAGCTGAGACTAGAGGGATGACATCATAATAGAATTGTTACAGCTGCATGAGCCACATTTGGAATCTTCAGCTCAGAGAGTTCTTAGAATCTTGGGAATTCAAAGTCAGTCTTCGGTTTGTCCTTAAGCAAACAAGAAGGACAACAGTAGTTGTCTGTTTACCCCCCTCCCTCTGGGGGGGGTGAGGAAAAGTTCTTTGTGGATTCCAGAGGCAATCCCCTTCTCCCACCTTGGGAAGAAAGCTGCCTGTTTTAATTTAAGTTCAGTCTGTTCATGTATAACAGCAAAAAGTTACATTTCTTCGTCTGTGGGGCACCTGCAATGAATGGTGAGTGTTGGCCCCATTGGAAGGGGCAAGCAACTTCTTTTCTTCAGTTGGATTTCAAGTATTGGGGACTGCTATTTGGGAGAACTATGTCAACTAGAACAAACAAATAGAGCAGTCATCTGTTTAAAGTGTTAATGGATTTAAAGTTCTCTGTAGAGGGGGTGCTTCAGGTCATCCACAGTCAATCTACATTTTAAAGTCTAAAGTTCTGTGTGTCCAGAGAAATGGCCGGGTATGGGCTGTGGGAGCTGGAGGTCTGAAAACCCCCCATCTTTAGTAACCAGGTCCACCTGTACAGATTTCTTCTGTGTTTTTGCTACTTGCCTCATGCGCTTGGCCAGTGATGGGGTGGGTACCCAGACGTGGTTCGCAACTTGAAAAACTCTCTAGGAGTCGCAGACTCTAAGTGGTGTGGGGAGCCACAGGATGGGAACATTACTCCTTGTTGGATGGGAGTACTCCTTGTTTGATGAGAGTTTCGATTTGGAATTACAACAACAAAATCTCTCTAGGAGTCGCAGACTTCAAGTGGTGTGGGGAGCCACAATTTGGGAGTCTCCTTGTTTGATGGGATGTCTTTCCAAGTAGAGTTTGGGTTCATTCGCCAAGTGGACCGTCAGTCGAGTGGCCGGCAGGGGAGCTGGGCCAGTCGGGCTGTGTATCCAATGCGCATGCAAAGTCCGGGCTGAGTGCCTGGTGGGTCCAAAGCCAGACAACTGTTGTATTGTGTTCATTCGCCAAATGGACCACTGAGTTTAACCTCTAATCTGCATTACAGTTACGTAGCCCTGTGGGGGATCATACAGAGCTTTGTTTATGTTCAGTGAGTTAATAAATAAAGCCCCACTGAAAAATCCCAATTCTGGTTCTGGACATTACAGCTATTGCTTCCTGTAGTTGGATTTACTTGGGTGCCCCTGTGCAGAGTAGTCAAACCTAGGTCTCTTGTGCCAGGTAACCTCATCCTTCCCCGAACCCGTAGAGACATATGTATATCCATGTTATAAAAATGGGCATATGCCTTACAGATACATTAATGAAAGGAGAAAGTCCAGAGGGGGTATTGATAAGCTCAATGGAGAAAAGGAGGCATGTGAGGAGGAGGACCCTGTAAAAGCATCTATCCTAAATAGATACTTTTGCTCAGTATTTACTGAAGAGAAGGTAGGGCAGGGCCCACAGCTCAGCACCATGGACAAAGGGGGGAAGGAGGTGAGCACTAGTCCCTTCACAAAAGAAAGGGTCCTACAAGAGCACGCTAAGCTCAGGGTGGGCAAGGCAATGGGACCCGATGGCATACATCCCAGGGTACTTAAGGAGCTAAGGGTGGAACTAGCAGAGCCATTAGCAGAACTGTTTAGTGAGTCTTTGAGCATAGAAGAGGTCCCAGAAGACTGGAGAAGGGCTCATGTGATCCCGCTCCACAAGAGTGGTAGCAGGGAGGAGGCAGGGAACTACAGACCAGTCAATCTTACTTCAATAGTGGGCAAGATTATGGAGGCACTCCTTAAGGAAAGGATAGTGCAACACCTGGAATCCATAGGGGCACAGAATCCAAGACAGCATGGGTTTACAAAAGGAAGGTCCTGTCAAACTAATCTCATAGATTTCTTTGACTGGGTAACCAGAGTGGTGGACCAAGAAGAAGCAGATGTCACCTACCTTGACTTCAGCAAAGTTTTCGACACTGTTCCATATAGAAGATTGATAAATAAGCCGGTTAGGCTCGGGGTGGGTCAGAAGTTGATCAACTGGGTGGCAAACTGGTTGACAGGCAGAAAACAGAGAGTGGTGGTAAATGGTATACAGTCATAAGAGATGCAAGTCACAAGTGAGGTTCCTCAGGGATCAGTCCTGGGGCCAGTCCTCTTCAATATCTTCATTAGTGACCTTGCAGATGGACTACATGGAAAGGCTTGTCTGTTTGCAGGTGACACCAAGATCTGCAACAGAGTAGATGATCCAGATGGGGTGGCAGAATGAGAAGAGATCTGGATAAACTAGAAAAATGGTCAGAAGTGTGGCAACTGGGATTTAATGCAAAGAAGTGAAAGATCATGCACATAGGGAAGAGAAACCCTGAAGCCACCTATAGGCTGGGAGGGGAGTTGATGGCAGTCACAAAGGAAGAAAGAGACTTGGGCATCATCATCACCGATGACCTGAAATCATCCAAGCAGACCTCTAAAGCAGTAGGTAAGGCTAGGGGGATGTTAGGGTGTATTAGTAGGGGTATCACAAGTCGTAAGAGGGAGGTAATAATCCCTCTTTACAAGACACTGGTTAGGCCCCATCTGGAGTACTGCGTGCAGTACTGGAGGCCACACCTTCACAAGGACATTAACCAAATTGAGGCAGTCCAGAGAAGGGCAACCAAAATGGTGCAGGGACTGCATCAGAAGACATATGAGGACAGATTAACGGAGCTCAATATGTATACCCTAGAGCAAAGGAGGGAGAGAGGTGATATGATCGAGACATTCAAACACCTTAAGGGCATTAACAAGGTGAAAGAGTCTAACATGTTTAAAAATAAGAAAAATAACAGGACAAGAAGACACATCATGAGATTAGAGGGAGGCCGATTAAGGTAGAATGTGAGGAAATTATTTTTTCACAGAAAGGGTGGTGGATGCATGGAATGGCCTACCTCAGGATGTGGTGGCTATGAATACAGTGCAGGGCTTCAAACAGGCATGGGATAGACATAAGGGAGCAATACAGATGAGTATGAATAGATAGGCCACTGACAGAGCAAAGGCCGATGGCACATTTATAAGGTAGAAAAAGAAATGGGCAGACTGGATGGGCCTTGTGGTCCTTATCTGCCATCAACTTCTATGTTTCTATGTCCCTGGGGACACCCGGAGATCTGACAGACACATGGGTGCTAAGTGGGGGGAAGCATGGCAGATGTCTGAACATTGTGTATGGACATCATTGCATGTCCATTCTCCCATTGGGGAAAAAGAATAGGGGAAAATGGCAGCATAGTCCGCGACAGCCCAGTGGCTGGCTTCGCAACCAACAATGCCTGATTAAGGCGTGTGCCAGTATTGGATCCTCGCGGTGTAGGGGTATGGGGGGCTCCTTTCGATGGTTGTAGCTGCATATGCCAGCTGGGCATGTCAGCTTCGAGGTCGGCGGTGGAGGAGCAGAAGAATAAAGGCAGGACTGTGGCTGCAAGGTGAGAGAAAAAAAGAGATGTAAAAAAAAAAAAATGAAGTTTCCAAGCTTCTGCCTGTGACAGATAAAAAAAATGTCCAAATGTTTTGGGTGAAATTTCACCGTGTTCCACCCAACCCGACTTGTATCACCTACCCACATGGCTAGCGGTCCCCCTCCACCTGGTTACCATCCCTGAATCATTTCAGTACCACCCCTCCCATTGCTAACAGTCTCCAACCCACCAGATCACCCACTGGTATAGTTTTAAATCCCCCTGCCATGGTTAGTGGTCCCTCCCACACCCGATTGCATTGGTCTAGTGAACCAGACTCCTTCCCCGTCTCCAATCCTAGCAGCTAATTTTTGGGGGTGTTTTTTTATGCTTTTTTAAACTTATCTGCTTGTAGTCTAGTGGCCCCCAACCACTAGCAGGTAGTATTCTCTGATACCACCTTGCTACCCCTACCACCCAGAAAAGGAGCAAGCAACCAGCATAGCCTTACTCTTTCTCCACGGCTAGCTGCCCACTGAGTTGTCAATGAACGAGAGCATGTTTGTACAAGAACGCGCTCATTTATTGATTATTCAGTGGGCACCTGTCCATGAAGGAAAGTGGAGAGCTGTGGTAGTTGCCAGCTCCTTTTCAGGATGGGGGGAGCAGGGTGGCACCAGGGAGCACTACCTGCTGCGGTGGGGGGCAGGGGCCACCAGATACACCAGCAAATAAGTTTAAAAAAAAAATAGTAATAATAAAAAAAAACTGACTGCTAGGATTGGGGACAGGGATGGAAGGAGTTTTACTAAACTATCAATTCAATTAAATATTTTATTATACATGGGAAAGGGATGGGGGATTACTACTGGACAGGAGTGATCCAGTGGTGGGAGGGACTGCTAGCCATGGCTGGGGTTCAACTTCTAAAACAATACCGGCTGGTGATCTGGTGGGGGGGACCACTAGCCACGGAGGGTACTGAAATACCATGGAGTGGGCAATCGGGTGGGGTAAAGGACTGCTAGGGATGGCTGGGGGTCAACTTCTGAAACTATACCAGCAGGTGATCCAGTGGGGGGGCCACTAGTCACAGGGGGGATTAGTGAAATATCACAGGGCAGGTGATTGGGTGGGGGGGCTTCCTACCCCCAGGGAAGTACTGAAATTATATGGGGTGGGTGATCAGGTGGAGGAAGGAATCACCAGCCACCAGGTATTTATGTTATTTATTTTTATTTATTTCAGGCAGCAGGACAGGCAGAATTTCCATGAACGTTTGGAAATAGATGTCCAAACTTTTGCAGAAGAGGAAGTCATACTTTCTATTAAAATCCTCCGACAGAAGATTTTTTCATGTACCCCTATCCACAACCCCCACTTGTATACTGTGTGATGCTGAGAACGTCACTTAAAGGGACACATTCATATACAGTGACAGACAGTTTGAAAGCCCATGAAACGTTCTTTTAATTGAGGTATTGGGCTTACCTGTAGCTGGAAGCAGTCCAGAGATATAGATGACTGAGTCTGTGCAATATAGATACTACATTACAGCCATTCTTAGAACCTTGTGATGTCAGTGACGATCAAGCAGTGCCTAACACAGACTCAGTCATCTATATCTCTGGACTGCTTCCAGCTACAGGTAAGCCCAATATCTCAATTAAAAGAACATTTAATGGGCTTTCAAACTATGTTTGCCACCCTACATGAATGTAGCCCTTTAACTTCCTTGTGCTCCCTGATCACACCAGGAAACAAGTTTCAGCTTAGTGTGCTTATCCTAGTTAAACAATCCCCCTTCCACATGGAACACCAGGTTGCTTGGCAGTGTAAAAGGCTAAAGGCTAAGCCAGACAAATGTAAATGAAAGTAAATGTTTAAGCGTCACAGTGTAAGCACAAGCACACACTACTGTAGGTAACAGAAGGAAATGGTTGTTGTAATATATCTTTAAATGTCTTTTGTGTGATTTGTTATCCTGCCCTTAGTGTCCATTGTTTTTGTATGGAATAATGAGGAAACCTTATCTTAATGGAAGCCCTGCTTCTTAGAAACCAGCAGGCCATACAATGAGGCCTTATATACCTGTGTTTTGGAAGTGAGGCAGATCATGTGACCCAGAGGAGAGGTGTATAGATGCCTTGTGAAATTGAAGCTTTTCAGTCCATCTTTAGTATGGGTAAGGGAAATAACTCACTGTTAAAGAAGAGTCTGATGCTCTAAGAACAACAGGTTTCAAGCTGAGACCTGGTTGACAGTGCCAAGGAGAGGGGTTCCTACTGACTTACCTGTTTAATCCAGTTAACTAGATCTATTCTTGCAAAGGACTGCCTCTATTGCCTGTGGACCTACAAGGTAACTCATGCTTTAGAAAAGGCTGAGTAGGTAAAAATGGAGGTGGGGTTTTAATTTAACTAAAATCTAGTATAACTGCCTCAGTATTTCCTTCGTCGGCTGATAAGATTACCTCAGCAAAATCTTTGTCTCCCTTACTCTAATGTAAAAAAAACTATTTGGTTGTATTTGTCTCCCTCCAAAAATGCTACCAATATTCTTCCTTCCCTTTTCTCAGCCTTAGCTGATCTACCCTCAAATGATATAGTGCTTTTTGGGGATTTTAATAATGACTGTCTCTTACCATACAAAAAAATAAGGCACACACAATAACCTCTGACATTAATTATACTCAGCATATAATTGAACCCACTCGGTGAAATTCCAAGACTGGTACCTCAGCACTATTGGACTGGATACTATCCAATTTTCCTCACAGGATCAGATTTGTATGTGTACTACCCGACTGTATTAGTGACCACTCTCCTATCTATTGCATGTGGTGCAACAGTTTTGACCCCCCCCCCCATTATTTTGGAATTCAGAAATATGACAAACTTTAACCTAGACGAGTTTGTGACATTAATTCATAATACAAACTGGGGTTCAATCATTGACCTTCCCACTATTGATCAGGCCCTAGACTATTTCATCATGGCCTTTACAGACATCAACAACAAACACGCACCCCTAACCAAACACAGGTCCAAAGTCATCAATATTCCCTGGCGTTCCAATGAAATTAAGTCCCTCATGAAGAGATGAGATGCTGCCTGGAAAACATTTAAATTTAGCCATCATCACTCAGACTTGTTACTATATCCACAGTTGAGAAACCACTGCAAAACAAAGCTTCAGGGAGCTAAACAAGCATACTATCACTCACTTCAAACGGAACATCTAAGTAAGCCTAAGGAATTTTGGAAACAAAGTAACTCTATAATCAAAGGTAAGTCTATACAATACCCTAGTTCCATCAGTCAGGAGCTGACCTATTACAAGACCCACCTTCAATTGCAGAGGAAATATATCAGTTTTTTACTGACCTGGACAGGTATACTTTGCATCTTCCACCTACCCCTGATTTCTCTATTCCTACACAACACCATGCTAATCTTGGGCCGCGTCCTGCCTTCCCCTTAAAAACAACCAAACATGAAATTCTTAAGTTATTATTAAAACTAAAGGCAAAGGGCTACCCTGGCCATGATACAATTGAGCCAAAGTACCTCAGATTAGGGGCACCAGCACTTGTTGCACCTATCTGTAGTCTTTTAAACAGTTAATTCCTAACAGGAACTGTGCCAAGCAAATGGAAAGTGGCTATGGTATTTTCCATCCACAATGGTGGCATACATGCCATTGAAAACTATATGTGGTAGTTATCTAAAAGTTTACTACCTCAAGGTACAGTACCTCGAAGTACCACTGAAATACCACTGAGGCAATCCGCATTGACTGTAATGTGATCTTGCCTCATTCTGCCTCAATATGCCCAGGTATACCTCAGTAATGAGAAACTTTTCTATGACTATCACTGTATCTCAATTCAATGTCCCCTGACTAAAATCCAAGACAGGATTTTGTATAGCCATCTACAGTCCTATTTAGAAACACAACATCTACTCACGGACTGCCGGCATGGCTTTAGAAAGAATCATAGTATGACTACAGCCCTGGTTAAGTTTTCTGATGGTACACTCAAGCCTTGTTACTGGTGCAGTGTTCGTTGACCTGACAAAGACTTACAACCTAATCAACCATCACCTTCTATTTGGCAGACTGCACCTACTAGGCCTCTACTCCTTAGCTAGTTGCTGATGCCAGTTGTGACTGCTTCCAATAGCCTTCCTTTTTGTGACCAGCACTTATTCTAACCTTATGCTGTCCTGACCTTATGCATAACTGTTCTCAGCATGTAAATAACTGTTCTAAGTTGCTAATCATTATCCTTTCACATTTCCTCGTGATCCTTTCCACTCTTTCCCCTCACCCCTCTATGGCTTTCCCCCATCCCCCCTCCTCCCCGGTTATATCTCCTGAGCTCCCTTGCTCACTTTAAAATGCTTTGTCCCATACCTTTACACCTCTGACGAAGCCCCTGGGCTGATGCCATCTCTTACCTTGTTGATTATTAGATATTAGGCTGAGTCTGTTCTCATTTTCCTGTAAAGGGTCTTTTTATAAGACCTCACCCCCTCTAATATGACCTTTTGAATTCCAGGTTTTAATCAAATATACACCTTGGCATACATTGTACAATGCCACATGTATTGGAACTTCTCTAGTTATATACTCTTGTAATGTTTTGTATAATTCCTTGTTTTGTTTGTTCTCCATCTCATACTTTTCCAATATGTATTGTCGTCTGATGTGGAACCTATAAAATGAACTTGTTCTCAAAGGTATTATCCAAAATTTCAATAAATAAAAAAATAAACAAAATGGCTACATAGTTATCTTATTGGCAATTTCACAAAGAGTAAAGCGGTCCAGGTCTCTGTTCTCCCTCAGGCCCATAATACCTGGTATAGCTCATGAATCAATCCTTGGTCTGTTGCTGTTTTTGCTCTTCATCAATGAGCTTCTTAAATATGGTGGTGGCATATCAATGGAACTCTATGCTGATGATGCAATCCTATTTCCTTCATCCAATGACATGGTTTGGCTTATTCAAAATCTTAATTCTGATTTCAGTACACTTGCAACATGATTCTCAGATAACCATCTAATTCTAAATATTAAAAAAAAAACAAAGCTATGTTTTTTCACAATCACTTCTCCAAATTCTCCAAATTAGCCCTTTTTCACTCTCTCAAAATCTGCTCATTGTCTGGAGATACCATAGAAGTAGTTCAAACTGGTAAGTACTTAGGGATGCACCTTGATGTATCCTTCTCTCTTGAGTCACACATGACCCTGCTAACTAAAACTATCAACCAAAAGCTAGGTCTGTTATACTGTCTCCACCTCCTCTTATCCACCCCATCCTGTCAAAAAATAATGTCCACATCCCTTTTCACCATACTTATTTATGGTGCACCACCACTGCACCCTGCTCAAACTTTATCCCTCACCCAGTTCCGTCAACTCTACTTTAGGATCAGGTGATTTGCCTTGGGGCAGATCCTAGAAAACACCATTGTGACATCTTGACTTCCCTACAATGGCCTGATTATGATGCAAGGTTACAGTACCTAACACTATGTTTTGTTTTCAAACTAATGAACATTTTTAATCCTTCTTGCCTAGGAGGAATTGTCTATCGTAAAGACATTGTCTGCCCACTTATGTCAGCATCATTACCTTTTCTTGTTACCCCTTAATCACACCATCTTGTGGGAGGTGTTTGTTTACATAATCTGCCACCACAGCCTGGAATTCTCTACTGCTTTTACTACTCTTGTGTCCTTCTCTGTCTCTCTTCAAAATTGAGCTTGCCACCTATCTACTTAAACCTCCACCCTGCATGTGTTTTCATTAACCCATGCCCTTTACTGTAGCCCATTCTGCTGAAATTATCATATCTCTTAAACTACTACATTTGAACCTCTGTAAATATGTATATCTGTAAATAATGAGCATTGTAATACTTATGTATCCCACTGTATATGACTATGTAATCCATGTATTTCTTGACACATTCTTGTAATCTCTGAATTCAATGATTTGAATTGCATTGTGATGCATTGTATTTGTCTTCTGGGTAGTCCCTGAAAAAGGGACTGCATAGTCTCAGCAGGCTTACCCCATTACCAACATTCTAATAAATAATAAATATAAAATAAATAAATAATAACAGTTGCCTTACTTTTTACTACTACTGCAGTAGAAATACTGTATATGGTAAAGTGCACTGAGCTACAAATCTGGAGACCTAAGTGTGAATCTCATCAGTCCCCACTTGCATACTGTGTGACCCTGAGCAAGTCATTTAACTTCCTTGTGCTCCTGGGTCAGAGTGGAAACAAGCTCTGGTTTAGTGTTCCTTTCCTGGTTAAACAATTTCCCCTTTCCCTTTCCTTACAGACTTGCCTTAAAAAAAATGACATGCCTGCTGGATGTTAAGCCTGACACCTGATGTCTGTTTTCCTTTTGCAAACCCACTACCCTCCCACAGAAATGATATTAATGCACTACATATGTTCAGTCAATACTGTACTTGAAGTATAACTTCTATGCCCATACCACTATTTAGAATTATGTCTATGCCCTTGAACTTTAAAAGGTTTAACTGTTGTGGAAGCTTTCTTGGAACTCATCAGTTATGGCAAATCATTAATGATCAGTACCAACAGTCACATTGATGCTTCTAAAGTGTCACTTCTATTGGGAGCTAGACTATTTACTGTATATGACACCATCACTTTGACCCCAATCTAATTTTGTTTTTGTGTTTTTGGTGATTTTTGTGTTTGAACCTGGTCTTGATTTAGGATAACATAGTTACAGAAGGGGTGAAGTCATGAATAAAATTGTTCATTGAAAATGCACAATTTAAAACAAGTGAAGATTTGTATATACTGCACAGTATCTAGAACATGATCTGTTTGTAAAAATTGCTTGTATTTAGATAGTTCATGTAATGAATGTCATGTAACTGAGAGAATACTGTTATTACTGTAGCATTCCTTTCTGATTGGATAACTAGACTTTTTTAGTAATGCTGTAAAAGCATGTTATGTTCTTTGATTCATTTTAGATAGTCATAGAAGCAAAAGCTGTTCTCTTTTTGGTCTCTTTATGTAACATAATTAAATATAAACAATGTTTAAAAAGGTTCACTTGGGTGCATTTTATTTGGAGTGAAACTGAACAAACCAAAGCAAACCAAACCAGTATATTATTATTTATAAATGCAAACAACACCAATGTAGAAAAGTAACCATTAGTCATGAAACAAGCAAAAAACAAAGTCAAGCAGTCTAATTGGTTGCCTTACATATTCACCAGTGATTAAATCTAACATGACATGCACACACCCACAAACAAGAAAAGATCCAGCTGACTCCATCAGATGAATCGTACAAAACATTCTTGCATTCAAATTTTTATATCTAAAAAGCTACCATTTTTCCTTTTGCTTTTTCACCCAGAAAGCCGAGTTTTCCACCAGTGCTGAAAACAAGTCAATCCTTTCTTGTAGCTTCTAACAGCTTCACAATCTGTCATGAGACACCTTCACACCTTTTGATATTATCTAATGATGAAACTGAAAACAAGGAGACCAGTAACACAATTTTATCTGATATGTGGCAACTTCTTGCAGTGAGTACAATCCCCCCCCCCCCTCACCCCAGTGCAGTCAGTAACTGTGTTCTTGGTGAACTTGAAAAAAAAACAGCAATGAAAAAATAAATATGTGACAAACTAAATAGTCTCTAAATGTGTTTCAGGACTGGACAAAAAAAGATGAAATAGATCTAAAAACTGTGCCTGTCAGAAAATTGAATGAAGTACCCAGAAAGTTTTACAGCACAGTGAGGCATGGCATCAACTTCCTTATGAGTTTAGTGCAAAGTAAAAATCAGCAAGTCACTCATTCAGTATCCTTAAGTTTTCCTGTGGCTCACTATCCTGACATACACATCTGCCCTGGTACTACTGCCCCAATAGTGAGCATCCTGTTGATAAAATATCCAACACATTTTGACAGGGGTAAGGTAGTGGATGTGACGGGTTGCTACCTTACCCCTGCTGGTGCACATTAAGGTACAGTTGTTTCAAGGAGTTGGCCGAGCTGTTCCAGTGGTGTACAGGGCAAAACCACTAGCAGATCATCCAGAGCACTCCCTCAGACCTTGTTTCTCTTCTGGGTCACGTCCTTTTAGGGAAGATATCCCCTGTAACACTTATTATTTTACTCCGTGGTCTGCTTCCCCTTGGAGTTGGTTATTTAGTTGTGGGGGGTGGAGGGGTGGGGAAGTGCCCCACATTTTACACTTAGATTTGTTTGTAATGCCCTAAATATTACTGTCAGGCATATGATCCATTTGGGGCTGTGAATTTCAGGCAGATTAACTCAGTATGCTGAGTGTCAACATACCGAGTTTAGGGATTACTTAGTATATCCACTCAGTCTAATGCAGTACATCAATTTTATTGCAAAAACAAAGAAATGGGTACACAAGCACTTCAGGTAAAAGAAGTGTATTTATTGACATGGCTGCACTTTAGCTAGAAACATCACTACTACAAACTTTCCAGAGGCTTCATCAGGGGGTGGTGCCAGAATGTAAGAAACATGTTTAAATAGTCAATTAATGCAAACATGTGAGACTCTGTGCTGGAATGCAATTCAAGTGCCAATATTGCAAACATGAAAAGTGCAAATGTGCAAGGATTACCAAAAATGGGTAAATGTCATAAAAAGCCAAAATATTAAAGAGTACTATTACATTGCAAACAAGCAGCTTGATGCTGTGGCAAGACATTTATGGTATAAATTAATTCACTAGGTTTTGGACCCGAACTTTGTGCTGAAATCTTTGATGGAATCCCCTGTGGAGCCAGCATCTTCTTGTGACATAAAGTATCTGTCCTTGAAGGCTCTATTCTTTGTAGCTATTAGCAAAGCCAGGTGTGTGTCTGAACTACAGACCTTGGTTAGTGAACCCCTTTTGTGGTATTTTGAAGAAAATAGCAAACTAGTCATGGTGGTGTTTTACTCTTCTGATGGCCACAGGATCTTTTTTTTTATATATAGATTTTTACCCCTCCTTCCTGTGGGGCTGGTAGGCAGCTCTGGACCTTCCCTCAAAGGGGCTCACTTTCTGGCCCTGGCATTCCCACACCATTTCTTCCCCTGGAGGTCCACAACAAGTTCTCCTGCCCTCCATGGTGAGGTAGAGGGCGAGGAGCGTTGAACCCCCCCTACTCAGAAACCAACATCTAGACTGTAGGAGGCTGCCGCCAGCCCAGCCGGGCCATTTTGGAGTATGCCACTTCCATTTTCCATTTTTCTTCCCGTCCCCTTGCCATGGTTGCTCATATGTGTGTGCAGGCACGTGCACAGAGTGATCAGCAGCACCCTCCCTATTCTAGCCACTCACCATATGCATTATTCTCAGGCCTCCATCTGCAGGAAGCCCTGCAGCGGGAGTGATTAAAACCCTCCTCCAGGAGAGGGTCTAACTATCTTCCTCCCTGTCCTGAATCCAAGTAGCCTGATTTAATTTGGTCTGATAGCCCGCTATCAAATTTTTGCTGTGTCCTCTTTGCTCTCTGCCCTAGCATGCACCTGCATTTCCTCCCTTTCCTTGATTGAGCTGTGATTCAGCCCTCTATGGCTAATCCACCCTTTCAGCACCTGTTATCTGGCTCCTTTTGTTTCCTGGCCCACTGCTGCTTAACTGTCTGCTCTTGGCTCTCACGCCATTATTTAAACTCTGCCTTTTTCTTTTCTCCCCATTGTGAGGCCCCTGATTGGGTGCTCAACCCCTCTAGCTGTGCAGCAATTATCAAGGAAGGAGCTTCCTGCCCCCACTGGATCAAGCCTTGTGACTGCGGGAGCTGGCTTTCTCTCTGACCTGTCTCCAGTCTTGCCCTGGGCACCATGGATCCAGGTACCATTGCCTGACCAGTTGCCAGATTCAAATCTTTGGTGCCTAAACAATGACTGCCTCTGATTGGTCACCCACCTGGGACTTCAGCCCTGATTGGCCATTTTTCAAACCCTTTTAATTTTGAAGCTTCTGTGGGTTATAGCTCTTTTGAGGATATTGTTTTGCCGGGCATCTTAAATTGTAACTAAATTGCTGTTGCTTACTAAAACTGTACAAAATCCTGTATGTGCTACCAAAGTTTTCCTTAAATTTGAACTACAAGCCTTCTCACCTGTAATCTCTTTCTCTGCCTGCTTTCCTATCTCTTAACCCTTAGCCACCCCTTTTTGTATTCTAACGATCTTCCTCCCTGTCCTGAATCCAAGTAGCCTGATTTAATTTTGTCTGATAGCCCCCGCTCAAATTTCTGCAGTGTGCTCTCAGCTCTCTGCTCTAGCTTGTCCCCTCATTTCCACCTCCTTTCTTTAATTGTGCTGAGATTCAGCCCGCTACAGCTAATCCTCCCTTTCATGCCTTTTGTTTGGCTCCTTTTGTTTCCTGGCCCCCTGCTGCTTAACTGTCTGCTCCTGGTTCTCACACCATTATTTAAACTCTGCCTTTTTCTTTCCTCCCCAGTGTGAGGCCCCTGATCTGGCACTCAACTCCTGTGGTGGTGTGGCATACATCAAGGAAGCCACCACTGCCCCCACCGGATCAAGCCTTGCTCCATGGGAGCTGGCTTTCTCTCCAGCCCCACCTCCAATCTTGCCCTGCCAGCTTAGTGCACCAGCTGCCCACCCACCACCCACCTGCCCACCCTGTCTGGGCATTTACTTATATAGGCTTGACAGGTCAGCTGATCTGACTAAGTTTTTTTTTTCTAAGTGTTCAGTTTCCCATTGGTAGTTTATATGCGAGAACCACTAGAGGGCTGCCACAATTTTATGCTAGTCTTGCCACACACCTCTTTTGTAGTACTTTTCTCATCTGTCCTGAAAGGATTGTGTGCTGTACTTCTAACAATTACTGCCACCAAAGCAATGGATTCACATCAAATTTTTCTTCTACTAGTACTCCTACTCACCATTCTTTGTCATTACTCATCTTGTGAAATGCTGCAACAACAACAAACCAAAGGAATAGCTCTCCACTACAACATCCGCTATGTCTATGGGTCTGTAACCAGTAACCTGTCTCTCTCCTGTAAGGACACACTGACTCCACCATGGCCTATACTATATCCAAAAGCCAATGCAGAATTCCTGCACTGCCTGCAAATGGCTTTGTCACCCTCCCTCAGAGTGCTGCATATCAAAAAAAAGAGAAACTCAATCCAATGTTACGTTTATGTAACAACTACCTTTGAATGTTTGTCACCCTCCCTTTCATGTGGAACTTTTGTAAATTAACTATTTTGTGCTCAAAGGTATTGGAATATGACAAATTAATAAAATAAAATAAAAATTAAAAAAATAAATAATTAAAAAAGAAGAGCTGCCTTATGGCTACTCAATCCAGTTCCTTCCCTCCCTCTAGCCAACCCCCGGTAACCCAGGCTCACACACAAACCAGGGTCACCAGCACAGTGCAAGGTGTGGCATCCAGTGCCTCAACCCTCAGCACCACCAGGCTGGCTTATGGCCACAAGATCTTTCAGTACTAACTGGAAGATGCCAGTGACTGTGCCTAGTCCACTTAGCTTATGTTGATTTTGAAGCATTGAGAATTTTTATGCTTGTTTTATGTTTGTTTGTTTTACAAAAAGTATGCCATTGTTGCATTTCTTGATATATTTTTATTGATTTTCTGAAAGAGAGCAAATTACTGCCATGAGCTCATCTAATTTTAAACAGGAAAGTATTTCCACCAACAGAGGCTGTGAGAGATTGAAAGCAAAGGAGATAGAGATGAGGAGAAAGATCCACTGTGACTTCTGGCAGAGCCCAACAGAGTTGATGGCATACCTGGTGTACATGGTTTCAGAAAAGGAAGAAAAAACAGGGAAAAATTAGAAGGGAGTGACTGAGAAACCTGGGAATTAGTGATCTGCTACTGTTCCTAAAGAAACTGTGAGCTTTGTCTATATCAACAGGCACTGCATGAACAGTGGAAGAGCTAGAGGGGGGGCTGGGGGGCGGTCGCCCCTCCTAGCTACCCCAGTGTATGTAGTGGCACCCTGCAACCAGCTTTATTCACTGTTTAATGCCCAATTTTGAAGTCCATGATTGACTAAATGCCCCCCCCCCCCGCCGGCTCCCAAATACTCCCAAACCTGGGTCCGCCACTGTGCATGAATAGCAGTAGCAAACTTTGTTTTTTGGAACAATTTGTTTACTGTGCTAACTATGGAAATTTGGCTGCTTTTTTTTTTAACTGAGGACTGTGCCAATTGTATCATTCTGTGTTTCTGGACTAATTTTGCAAATAGGAAGAGATCTGATTTGCATTGATTGTATGGTATTTGCATAATCATGAATGCAATTTGATTCTGGCATTCTGGAAAAATGTTTTTTGGTTGGTTAAATATAAGATGTTTTATATCTCCTTCTTTTATTTTACCAGTATTTTTAACATTTAGTACTTAAAAAAAAATAACTCAGTTAGGTTTTGTGTGCTGTTAGTCACATGATTTTATTTCAATTCTTATAGGCTGAGTTAATATGTATATATCCCACAGTTCTTTGCTGTGATTTAGCATGAAACGCTATTCTTAATGTTAAGACTCTGCAGTGAGTGATTAGAGTGGAATAGTTTCCTAGTCTTACTACTTTATATGTGTGTTGGGATAAATGACTTAAACCTATATTAGTTTTCTGCTTTACATTAATATTCATCTCAAAATCTTTGATGGTGACTACAGTGTAGCTACATTTGGAGGAGATGAATTTTCGTGTACTCCAGATCTTGTACAGTCCATCAGGACTATGTCTCAGTGAGTGCTTATGTGTAGGCATTTTTAATTAGATTACAGCAGCTGCCTCCTGCAGCTTTGCAACTTATATCTTTTTTATAGTCTATAAAATACAAGAAAGGGGGAGAAGTCTTTCATTCAGACTATTCCATATAAAGCAGCTAAGAAAACTTCTAATGCATATGTACAGGTAAAACAATTTCTCATGTAAGAAAAAGTTGCATTTGAAAAACTCACTGTTCTATTTCTATTTTTTTTTTTTGCAGCTTGTTTGAATGGAGACTTGGCACTTGGGAACGTGATACAAATTACACAGATATCATTGTGGAGAATTTGTTGGTCACAGTTAAAAAATAATTAACTCTTTATTATACTATAATTTTGTAATCTGAAAAGGAACCTGTTGTTTTAGATTCCCCTCAGTTAAAGTCTGTGGGTCTATTTAGGAGGCCGGGAGAGGCAGCCAGAAAGGTACAGGAAAGTCGCATCCAATCGGAAGGCAACCGCCAGCTGAGCCTTGCCTCTGATTGGTGTGCCTTCCCCATTAACTTTTGCTTTGCTTGCACCTCCAAAACTGGCTGAGATTTCTGCTCTTTTATAGCAAAATTCTCCAAAAAAGAGCTGTGTTTGCCTTTATTTTGTGTGAATTGTAAAAATGTTCTACTGATTACTGTTTTTTGTGACTACAGTCCTTTGGTGGGACTTGTGCTGGGATAGACGCATAGGCGCAAACCCTCCCCAGTCTTTGTTGTGCAAATCTTTTTAGCACCAGTTGCAGAATCTTTTGATTGCTGCAATCTAAGTGCTTTTTCTGACTGCTCTCCTCTGTCTCCTCCTTTCCAGCCGGCCCTGCCCTCGAGCACCCAGTGACCGTAGCGGCTCCGAGCCTCCAGCGGGCGTCGCGGCGTGGCTAAGCGAGGGAACAGGGGCTGGAAGAGACAGCAGAAAGCGTACGAAAGCCACATCCAATCAGAAGGCAACCGCCAGCTGAGCCTTGCCTCTGATTGGTGCGCCTTCCCCATTGACTTTTGCTTTGCTTGCACCTCCAAAACTGGCCGAGATTTCTGCTCTTTTATAGCAAAATTCTCCAAAAAAGAGCTGTTTTTGCCTTTATTTTGTGTGAATTGTAAAAATGTTCTACTGATTACTGTTTTTTGTGACTACAGTCCTTTGGTGGGACTTGTGCTGGGTTAGACGCATAGGCGCGAACCCCCAGTCTTTGTTGTGCAAATCTTTTTTAGCACCAGTTGCAGAATCTTTTGATTGCTGCAATCTAAGTGCTTTTTCTGACTGCCCTCTCCTCTGTCTCCTCCTTTCCAGCCGGCCCTGCCCTCGAGCACCCAGTGACCGTAGGGGCTCCGAGCCGCCAGCGGGCGGGAGGCGACCGCTAAGCCGAAAAGGGAACCAGGAGGCCGGGAGAGACAGCCAGAAAGGTACGGGAAAGCCGCAAAATTTTTGCCCACCTCCTTCCCCCCTCCTGGGTGTTTCTTTTATACACACTTTCCCGCCTAATCTCCAATCTCCGCCCATAGCTAATTCCTAGCCAATACCGAGCTCCACTCCTCACACCACCATTAGTATTTTAACCCCTAGCTACCTTCCACCATGCTGCTGCTACTCTTAATGCTGCTCTGCCCCTCACCTTCCTCATATCCTGAGAAGGAGACCGATACAGCCCATGCCCTGGTGTTCAAGTCGGCTATTCAAGCTGGCCCCCCTCTTTTATCCATAGTGGATGTCTTCCACCTCCTAAGTATACACTACCGCTTCTACACTATAATCCTTGGGTTATCCCACAAAAAGGCTCACATCCAGTTCTGTACTTCATAAGCCCCCAACTCCATTCTTGGCAGTACAGAGCCCCCCTATACCTGTCCATCAAGCTGGTATTATTTGACAATTTACCTAACCACACAGCAGGCTCAAGACCCTCTAAATACTGGACCCCAAGCAAGAAGAGAAAATCCTCTGGCTATTCCTTCCTTCTATCACTTGAAGCCCTCATTAAATTAATTTTCTTCTGCTGATCTGTGCTGGCACTGTTGAAATCAATCCTGGACCCACAGAAAGCTCTATCTCCCAACTGATTTAGCCACCATGAAAGGCCTAAGTTTTCTTCATATCAACGTCTGCAGCCTCCTAAAAAAGTTCTCATTAATACAGGCCTGGGTTGCACATACCTTACCTGACTTTCTGGTAATCTCTGAAACATGGCTCAAATCTGCAACAAATGACAGAGAAATAAATCTTCCCAACTATCAGCTCTTCAGATCTGATCGTCCATCCAGGGGCGGTGGAGTGGCCATTTATGTTAAAGCAAATATCCCTGCATCCAGCCTCAATATTACATCACATCCAAAGGAATTCGAATGTTTATCCCTCAAGATTTCTCTTTCCAATATGTCAGCTTTTCAATTGATTGGTTGCTATAGGCCCCCCTCAGCAGGCCTAAAACTCCTATCCCACCTGGACACTATAATTAAATTAGGCCCAGAAGACACAATTATTTTAGGTGACCTGAATCTAAATTGACTAGCCAATACATCCGCACCCCTAGTATCCTTTTGTGACACTCATGGTTTCACTCAATTAATTAAAGAACCAACAAGGATTAACCCAAAAAACAAAAGTAACAGCACACTTCTGGACATTATGTTGGTTAATAAGCCTCATCTGTATTCTCACGCTGGAGTGCTATTTAGTGATATAAGCGATCATTGTCCCATAGCTGGCATAAGATCATCATTCAAGCCATCCAACCCAGCAAAATTTCTCCCAAGAAGGTCTAAAAAGAACCTTAATATCACAGGATACCTCCATGATCTGTGTCACACCACACGCTGGCAAGATTTCTATCTCACAACTTCAGTAGAGATAGCTCTACAGGTCTTAAATGACATTATCACAAGTGCCCTCAACATACATGCACCCTCTCCAGTGTCAGAACCAAGCTCAAATCTTGTCGCTGGTTCTCTGCTGACCTTAAATCCACATTGCTTGCTAGAGATAAGCTCTGGAAAGGGCAAGAAAGACCAAGGACCCAAATGATTGGCTTCAATTCAGAAAAGCCAGAAACTCTCACGCCAAAAAGTGAGAACTGCCAAGGCTGCCTTCTATACAGCTGAACTGGATGCCTCCTACCATTACCCTGCCAGATTCTGGGGGACAATAAAGGGGATCTTAGGACAAGATTCTACCCCTGTCTTACCACCCAAAGTGCACCTAAATAATGTGGATATCACTGACAAGCAAGAAATCTTGAATGCCTTCAACAATCATTTCACTACAGCCGGCCTAGCATTCGACTCCTCTCCAGCAAATCTAATGTGGTCACAATTAAACTTCCAGTCTACTGAGGGACAAAAGGCTGCTTTCACATTTTCCTTCAAGCCAATATTATTAAAACAAGTAGAAGACCTACTACTCCATTTGGACACAACTAAAAGCGCAGGTGCAGACTCTCTGGACCCCTACTTTCTAAAAGTTGCACTGCACACCTTAGCAGCCCCCTAACTCACCTTTTCAATTTGTCCTAGCCACTGGATCTATTCTCTACAATATGGAAAACAGCTCAAGTGTTTCCTACTCAAGGTAGGTGATCCCATGGACCTCAATAACTATAGGTCCATATCCATCTTACCAGTATTGTCCAAAATGCTTGAAAAATTAGTGAACAGCCAATTAAGTGCCTACCTTGACACCAATAATCTCCTTAACCCAGCTCAATCTGGGTTTAGATCCATGCACAGCACCATCTCTGCCTTAGCAAAAGTTACTAATGATTGGCAAACTGAATTAGACAAAAAGAATAATATCTGTGCTGTATTTCTGGATTTAAGCAAAGCCTTTGATACTGTGGACCATGATCTACTAATCTCCTCTCTACATTCCATAGGCCTCGACTCAGTCTCTCTTCAATGGTTCAGATGTTACCTCTCCGGTAGACTACAGCATGTAAAAATGAAGGTGACCTATCTACTCAAAACCACTCCTAAGAGGTGTACCACAAGGTTCCATCTTGGGCCCTATCCTCTTTGCCATTTATATCAATAATATTGACTCCAATCTCACCAAATCTAATATTCACCTTTTGCAGATGATACTGTCCTATATGTCAGTAATCCTACACCATCAAAAGTCTGTGAACTTTTACAATCTGAGTTCTCTGCTGCAGCACAAATTACTAGAAAAGAAACTCCTACTGAATGCCAAGAAAACAAAAGCCATGTTCTTCTCCTCCAAGAGCTTCTCTTCCACTCTCTCACCAATCACCCTTCCCCAAATATCTACCATCCTTGGTGAAAGTCTGGACTATGTGGATAAATTTAAATATCTTGGGGTTTGGATTGACAATAGACTTGACTACACTAGCCACATTGAAGAACTCCTGAAGAAGCTCAGACAGAGACTTGGCCTATTTTACAGAATAAAACATTACCTAACCAGAGATTCTAAACAAAGATTAATCCTGGCATCATTCCTATCCCTCATTGATTATGCTGATTTCCTATATAGTCACTGCTCCCTTTCCCACTTAAACAAACTGGATACCATGTACCATAGAGCTCTTAGATTCATTACAGACCTTCCTTTCAGCACCCACCACTGCTCTTTCTATACTGCAGTTGGCTGGACATCCCTACATCATAGAAGAAACAAAAATGCTGCTCTATGGATCTACAAAGCTCTAACAAACAAATTACCATCCTACATTTCAGATTGTTTTACCCAGGTCATATCCAGACCATATGCCCCAGGAATAATAAACTCATCATGCTGAAGATACCTATTACCTGTACCCGGCATGGGAGGGCTGCAATCAGCTACTCTCTAGCACTTATTTGGAACTCTCTTCAAAAGATCCTGAAGTTGAATACCCTCATTCCAATAGCATCTTTCAAAAAGTTATACACTATTCTCTTTCCACAGCCATGCAACTGTTTCCACAAGGCCTAGTCCTATCACAACCACCTTTCTCCCACACCCCTTTTTTTGCACTTCTGCCCCTAATTTGTTTTGTAGCTTTCACCCACTTAACTCATACCTGACCTTATTCCCAAAATCCCATCACCCTCACTTTAATCTTTCATTACTGCCTTATTTTGTTCCTTTTTTTATTATAACCCAGTTTCTTTGACTCACTGCTTTGTATATATGTGAATATTCTTGTATCTGTTCATTTACAATGTCTTTGTTTTTTGTATTCAATCTGTATCTTGTATTTGTGTAAAAATTTGTACCTTTATATTGTTATGACCAATCAGGTCCATCTTGTAAATGAGCTATGCTCAATGATGCTCACCTGAATAAATAAAGATTTTGATTGATTGATTGATTTTGATTGATTTAAGTGCAACATCAAATGGATAAAACTGCTGAAGTACAAACACAAGGAATTAGGTTAAGGAATGATAAGTTAATTAATAAATGAGCAAAACCAAAAATTACAATAGAAAATCACAGATATACAAGAGTAAGATGAGAAACTAATGAGATTTTTAGTATGATGGAAGAACCATGGACTTCTTTCCCTAAACAGTTAATAGATTTAGAAGAAATACAAAAAAATAATTACACGATAAAAGTAATTTAAGTGTTAAGAGTCACAAACAGTTGAGGCATCTGTGTTTCTTGTTACTTTAGATAAAAAAATTGTTCTGTAAAAGAAGGAAGTGTGACTGTTCAACCCCTTGTAAATAATGAATCTAGTCCTGTTGTCAAGGGCTGAAATACAAATGTGGTGGGCAATTTAGACACTCACTATCAACAGATTAATGAAGAACACATGTCAAATAAATTAGTAAATGAATATACCAAGAATGTATTATACAAGTATACTATTCAGGCAAACATTTTGATAGGCGAATAATTAGGGGAAATTAAATCAGTGTTGGTACATAATAATAATATAATGGGGAGAATGTTAAGAGAATTGGAGGAATAAAATAAACAGCTGAAGGAAATTAGTCAGGCAGAGGATAAGAGTGTAAAGGATGAAGAGAAAAAGATGGACAAAAAATTATTTAACGGACTGCAGAAGAAGTGATGAGGAAAGCACAAGGGGAAATTTCAAATCTTTTGAAAGAGCAAGGGACATTTTAGGAGCCTAAAAATCAAAAATAGAGGAATCTTCCTGAAGTAATACCAACCATAGTTAAGAAAATGAGGTTAAAGGATAAAGGTGTTCAAACTATGAATAGTAAAATGTACCCTTTACCCTCAACTGACTTAGAGTCAGAATATTTGTTTATTAAACCAAAAAGGTACAACAAATGGTTTCAATGCAGTATGAATGATAATGAGCAAAAATTGCCTACAATTTCTTTTAAAGGCATTCCAAAAACAAACAAAAAAAATTAAATCCCACTTATTTCAAAAACTACTATATGTAATATTCTAAAGGTGCTAATGAAATCAGATATAATGTGAGAAGGATATCCTTGCCATCGTCGAAACTGGCTGACACCTAATACTCCGGATCATGCCATCTCTATACACGGCTACAAGATATTCAGGCTGGATAGGACCTCGAAAAGGGGTGGTGGGTGTGCAGTCTACATAAAGGACTAGCTCACCTGTCTCCCTGGTTCTTACCCCACCACAGAAACCTCAGTGCAACTCCTCCCTATCAAGATACTACTTGGTGCCCAAAACAAAGTCCTCACAATTGCTGCTGTCTATATCCCACCAAAAGATCCTGATTCCGCCTACAGGCTGTCCTGAGTTCGTAAGTACACAACCTTCTGACATCGAACTCCTTCTCCTTGGGGACTTTAATATAAATTGGCTTGCTCTGATGCAGGGTCAAACAAAGATGCTATCCTAGCAGCAAATTTAACACAAGTGGTAAACTCCCCTACCAGGAAAAACTACAAATCAGGGACCAGCACCCTCATTGACTGGATCCTACCAGCCACCACCGTATAACCAATGTAAGTGTTCTCCTGACTTCGCTCAGTGATCACTCTCCAATAATATGTACCTGGACAAATAAGTTTCATATGCTGCCTCCAAAAACCATCTATAGCAGAGTCCTACCTTATGGCAACCTTACTCATCTCAAGACCTGTCTTAGTCAGATAGACTGGTCCTTCATTTACAAAACTCAAGATGTTGACCTAGCCCTTGATTACTTTATTACTACTTTCAACACTGCCTGTGACACCTATGCACCAGTAAAAAAGCGCAAAATCAAAGCACTCACAAATCCCTGGCTCACGGCGAAGCTATTGGCACAACTCAAAAGTAGGGATCACCTCTGGGCCACTGCAAGAGCTACTGGTGCTCTGTCAGACATCCAAAAATATAAACAGGCTCACAACCACTGTACTAAACAGATCCGCTTGATGAAGAGCTCCTACTTCAAGAATGCCCTCTACAACTCCTAGGGTGAAGGGAAATCCTTCTGGGACAACATAAGAAATATCATGGGTCAGCAGTCCAAATCCTCTCCTACAATAATGAATGGACGGAACCACTACATTAGACCCAGAGATCATTGCAAACACCCTAAATTATACCTTCACGGACCTTAGTGGTGTCCTCTCATCTGATTTCTTCACTGATGCTGACCTCCAATTTCTACTTCTACTACTGTCTCTCCAACCAAACTACCCTTCCATTTCAAACTAGTAAAGGCACATGAAGTCTATAAATATGTAAAGAAGGCCATTTCTAATTTCCGAGCAAGCAGCGACATTATTGACCTTAAACTTCTGTCCCTTACTCTGGAGGAAGTACTGCTCCCCCTCACAAAAATTTTCAATCTCTCCTTCTGCTACAGCCAATTCCCTAGGAAATGGAAGGCTGCAGTTGTCACTCCGGTGCACAAAAGTGGTGATAAGTCACTGCCTGGTAACTATTGCCCGATATCAATACTACCACCTCTCTCTAAGGCCCTTGAACGCTTGGTGGTGGACCAACTTTCAGACTACCTGAAAAAGCACAACATCCTCTGCACTCAGCAGCATGGATTTAAGAAAGGGCACAGCACATCGACTGCCTTACTTGAATTCTCAGGAGCAATCGACAATGCCATGGACAAAGGAAACCTAACTGGAGCAGTCTACATTGACTTAACCAAGGCATTTGATACAGTACACCATGGCTTACTTATCAAACAACTACTATCCCTAGGGCTTTCGCAGTGTCCTGGTGACTGGGTAAAAAATTACCTTGCTCAGCGCTCTCAATCAGTAAAAGTAGCTGGAGTTCTCTCAGACTCAAAACTGGTTCGCTCAGGAGTTCCCCAGGGATCCATCCTGGGCCCCCTCCTTTTCAGCCTTTTCCTAAACTCCCTCTCCAAATCCTGCCCTGAACAAATAATCCTCTATGCTGATGATGCCGTGATTCTTGCCACTCATAAACATCCGAACCTCTTACGCCTCAACCTTCAGCATGCTTTTTCCAAAGTTGAGATGTGGTTCCTTGAACATAAGCTGGTTCTAAACCACAAAAAAACTAAATCCATGCTCATCTCCAACCCACAAAACAAGAAACGGCAAGTCCCATTCACCATTAATACATACCTGGGAAATAACCTTGAACAAGTGCCAATTTTCAATTATCTTGGAATCAATTTTGATCAAGGCCTAACCTTTGCAACTCACATTAATAGTACAGCAAAAACTATTAATCAGTGAATTGGGATTCTGTATCGGAACCAACAGCTCCTTACCCATTCTGCACTGAGGATTGCCATCCAATCCTCTATCATCTCAGTCATTGACTATGGCTTAGTTATATACGGATCTGCCACTACTACAGCACTTAGTCGCATTACAACATCCCTAAATAAGGCCTGTTGGCTGCTCACTGGTGCACATCGATGTACCCACACATGTGAACTCTATGCTGACTCAGGTTGGTTGCAACTCTCAAACCGGGTAAAGTACCTTACCTGCCTGATGGCAAAAAAATCCACTCTGGGCCTCACTCCACCTTGTATCCAAGACCTGTTATGTCCGAGCGCTAGCACCCATTTTACCAGAAGATCAGAACACTAGCCTCTCCAAGTCCCCCGATGCCGGATTTCTCAGGGACAAAGATCATTTGCCTATCATGCCCCCAACTAGCTAAATGCCCTCATCACTCACATTACTGCCTCCACCTCTCTAGGTATTTTCAAATCAAGGCTGTTCTCTCACCTTGCCACCTCCAGCTCCTGTGACTGCCCTGATTAAACCTCCTATTTTCTCACTACCCACCCTGTTCCGTTATTTGACAAAGACATGTTTGGGAAACCTTCTCTCCTGCTATTGTCTGCTCCCCACACCTTTCACTTACCCTCTCTGTTCTGGACTTTTTCCTATTTGTTTCTCCTAATCTGGCATGACCTCTTTCTTGTAATAATAGTAATGTTATTATTGATATCTCATGTCCTTTTGCACAAATGATCTGATATGTATTTGTATATGTTTTCTCACTCTTGACACAGCACAAATTGTTGTGTTATCTATGTAACCTTTTTTGTACTGTACCTAATTGACATGGAACCTTTGTAAAAGAGCCTTTGGCTCAAAGGTAGTAATTCCTAGAACAATAAACTAAAGATGTACTATTAGTATATAGGTATAAAGTTGAACCTTTTAAGGGATTTGTTTGCCTGGTAGTAAAACATTACAGAATTAGACATGATATTTTAGAAATAACTAGTGAAACAAAACAAAATAGAAACAGAAATGGACTGTACAATGATAAAATTTAATAGTATGAATATTCCAAACAAGTCTGAAGGTAAGAAGAGTAACATAAAAAAAGAAAAGTAGAAATGAATAATCAGCAAACAATTATAACATTTTTAAAAACACTAGTTGAAACAGTTCATGAGTTGTCTTATAATGTACAGCCAAAGAAAATGATCAGAGAAAGGTTAAAGAAAGGAGAAAACAGAATTAATAACACTAAGATATTGGAGGAAGATGTTGACTCTAATGGTGAAATTGAAATGTCTAGAGTTTTTGATAATATCAATATAACATTATATAATAGATATAAGCTTCTGGAATGTGTTAGTGTTGATCAATCTATATTATTGGATGAAAGTGAACAAGTAACATTATATGACTGAAATTTTGTAAGGGTCATCAAACCTCAAAATGAAAGCCTAGTTAGAATTTTAAACTGGAACATAACTGGTCTTAGTAGTAGGATTGATGATGGATCCTTTATTAATGTTATAGAATCATATGATATACTGTAATTTTATTTCAAGAGACTTGAATAGATAATAACATGAATTTTAATTTATAGGGCTTTCAAAAATTTGAGTTATCAGCAAAAATAATGTATAATAAATGAAGAAGTAGATGGGGTTTGATGACTTTGATAAATGCAAAACTCAAGTGGAAAGTACAAACAAATTCTGGCAGAGACACTACAGCTGCAAATGCATCAACTTGATAAGGATGTTTCCTGGGCTTAAACATAAATATGAATTGCATTTAGTAAGGCCTATGATACCACTCCACATATGACTTGTGAACAAGTTGGGCAGCCTGGGAGTGGGTAATAAGGTGGTAAACTGGGTTAGGAACTGGCTAAATAATAGAAGATGAAGAGTAATGGCAAATGATGCTCAATCTAAGGAAAGGAGTGTAAACAGCAGGGTGCCACAGTGATCAGTCCTGGGCCCAGTCCTATTTCATGTTTTCACAAATGAAATTGTGGAGGGGCTGGAGGGGAAAGTGTCCCTGTGTGTGAATGACACTAAGATCTACAACAGGGTGGACACTCTGGGAAGGGTGAAAAAAATGAAGAGAGACCTAGGAAAACTGGAGGAATGGTCTGAAGTGTTGCAGCTGAGCTTTGATGCGAAAAAGTGCAAAATCATGTAGTTGGATTGCTGGAACCCAGGGGAGGATTATGGGGGGGGACTGATGGTCACCAAACAGGAAAGGGATTTTGGGGTAATCATATTAGATGACCTAAAGGTGGCTAAACAATGTACCAAGACTGTGGGGAGAGCCAATGGGATGCTGTTGTATATAGGAGGAGGTATCACCAGCAGAAGGAAGGAGGTGGTGATGCCGCTGTGCAGATAACTGGTGAGACCTCATTTGGATTATGGTGTCCAGTTCTGGAGGCTGCATTTCCATAATGTAACTTTAAATCACAAATGGGTTAAACTGTTCTATTTTAGATTTCTATCCCTCTCCCCTTCTGCTCCCACTGGTTAGGTTTACTGAACACAACCTGGAAATATGTTAGCTAGCATGATGATTCACTTGCACAAACTGCTTCTCAGTCCACATCACTGTTTTATTTTATTTTAACTTCCTATTGAAAATAGCAGTTTGCCACAGTAATACATAAGCTAAAGTGATGTCACCTACCCAGAGTTGTAAGACATACTGTAGCTAACTTGGCTTGAGGAAGGGTGAATATGGTCAGAACCTCATAGCAATTGAGATGCATATGCAGCAAATAAGTCCAGACGCACTAATTTACCCTACAAGTGTAAAGTATCACAGACTACATAATACACAAGGCTTACAGTGATGAATCTTCATATGGTTTGGCTGGTTTGGATTCTAATGTTTATAATACAGGGATGAATAACTAGTGAAGACATTTTTTCAATAACTGCTAAATGTGGTGCAGTGGCAGATGTTTTGCAAAGGTATTACAGGAATTATGTATATGAGGTATTATTGTCCAAGAATTGGATCACATTTTCTTAGAGACAGATTACATTAAGGGTACATGACTGTCCCTTTGTGACTCCCTGCTGCTCTCTGCACTGAAATCACAGTTAGACATGCGGCTAACACAAATCTTTAAATAGTGATTCTAGAAATTTACCCGGAACCTCTACTTATTAATTTTTACAAACATATTTTGAAGGGGTGCCTGGTTATGGACTACCCCAATATTTAATTTCAGCATTTTAGTGCACACTTTGCACTTTGATTTCCTTATTCTGAATTTGTTGTAGTATGTTATCTGTATTCATATTAATTCTGTTGGCATTCCTGGTAATGTACAGGGGCAGGGGACTGAGATGTGATTGGGTTTGAATAAGGAACACAAATATTCATTACATTGCTTTGCTGTCTCCACTCGATTTCTTTACTGTTTCCCCTTAAATATTAATATATATTATATATTTGTTTAGGCTATTGATGTAACTGCACAATTGCTTGCTGTTGCTTTTGTATGCATCTGTTGCATTTAAGTTCAATTTTCCTTTTTGAAATGGTTACTTTTGCATTTATGTTTCTTTTAAAATGTTTAATATTCTGACAATATGGTTATGTCATAACTTCTGTTTTCAGATATTTAATTGCATGTTAAGCTTTTTTTTGTTGTTGCTCAGTGACTTTCTTCACATCCTCACTTAGCCTTCTTGCTTGTCATCATTTGTTGTTATATTCCTTGATCCTTTTAATGTAAACTATTGCAAATGATTATATGCTGCTCTTTATAATCTGCTAAATATCATTTACTGTTTTGTTCTTTTAAATTTTATGCCAATCTGTTTTTTTTTATTTGTTTGTTTTTTGTTCTTTTCTACAGCATCTTGGACCCTTTCCCTTCCTTTTCATCCCTTTCAACTGTTTTCTGTATTTAAGACCTATATTTTACTTGAGCTTTCATCCTTTCTCAAGTATAATGAAAATGCATTTCAATGCTGCTCACTTGCTTTATACATTTTATACCCCCCACCCCATTTTGGCTTATTTTAGACACACCTTTTCTTCTGTGTTTCTTTTTTTCTCACTTATTCTTTATGGTCCTGACTACTATAAAGATACATATTTTTGATTTAAATTGACAATAGGTTGATTCCATGGATTTTTAATATTTGAGCAGTACTTGTTTATGGCATTGTGTTACTGGTACCATAGGCTCCAGCAGGCCCTTCAAAGGCATTTCTGGGAACAGGAGACCTGGTTCACTGAACACCGCCTAATTATCAACTATAATAAAACTAAGTCCATGATTTTTGCCCACTGCCAAAGTCCTCATAGTCAGTCTGCTCTCCTTATCAAGAACGCTCTCGGTGCCCCTCTGGAACACGTTACCAACTTCAAATACCTAGGTGTCACTCTAGACACCTCCCTCTCCTACGAGAGGCATACCCAAATCCTCTCCTCCACTATCAGCACCAGAGTAGGCATCCTGTACAGGCTCAAGCACTGCTTACCCCCACAGGCTATGCAGCTCACAGTCACCTCCTCCATCCTCTCCCTTGTGGACTACGGGATTACTATATACGGCTCTGCTGAACCCACTTCACTTAACAGGATAAACATTGTCTTGAACAAAGCTGCCGCCTAGTCACAGGATGTGATAGACTAACCCACACCTGTGATCTTTATGTTATCTGGTTGGTTAAACTTCCAACATCGATTACAGTTCCACACCTGCATCCTCAAAAAGATACACCTTCACCAAGCCCCCGTCTGACTTTTCCCCTTAATCAGTTCTGCATCTCACAGGTGCAATACAAGGCCTCTGCAAGCTCTCCTTTCCTGGTACCACTATGTAGAACTTCCCTAGGGCAAAGATTCTTCTGATACCAGGCCTCTCTGGCTCAATGCATTACCACTCACTCTCACAGACCCACAGCATCTCTCTATTTAAACAGGCCTCAAAGCTCATCTCCTTGAGAGAGCCAAATGTGACTGCGCTAACACTGTCCACCCAGTTGAGCGCCCATCCCTTCCCCCTACTCTCGACTCAGGGTCCCACAAGGCCCCACGTATTTCTCCAAAATCCCCGGCCTGGTATGCCAAGATTGCTGCCTAACTGCCTCACCAGATTTTAAGTTTTGCCTGGATGGCTCCTCTGTTCAGTTACTGTAAATACTGCCTGTTTATGTATGTCCTCTACTGTATTTGTCTACTCTCCACCCTATGTAACCGACGTGGAGCCTTTGCAAAAGAGTCTGTGACTCAAAGGTCTGTAATTCCGATTGTATTCCAATAAATAAATAAAAAAAATTTAACATCTTAAAATTGATGTCAACATGAATGTATAATGCTCTTGCACCAGCTATTTACTAACATAGAAACATAGAATCTGTTGACAGAAAAAGACATCCTGGCCCACCTAGTCTGCCTTAAGGTCCCACCCTACTGTGACACCTTGGACCATAACCGATCTCCACCTTTAGCCACCCCCCATGCTCCAGCGCTGTTACCAAGGTCTCCTTATGTGTGTATCCCATGCATGTTTGAAACCTGTTACCATTTTGGTACCCATTACCTCTGCTGACAAGCTGTTCCAGGTGTCCACTGCCCTATCTGTAAAGTAGTATTTCCTCATATCCCCTCTAAGTCTTTCCCTCGTCTAGCTACATATCATGCCCCCTTGTCCTTGAACATCTCTTTCTCAGCAGAATTTAACCTTCCTGTACCTTATTGATAACTTTGAGGTACTTGAATGTTTCTGTCATGTTTTCCCTTTCCCTCCTTTCCTCTAGAGAGTACATATTTAACTCTGAGTCATTCCTCATAGGCAACAGTCCCATCATCTCTTGTCTTGAGTACAAGTTTAAAATTCCTGACTACACCCCTGCTTACATGCATGATGTATCTTACAGCTGAGGTCTTAAGAGCTGGTGCCAAGTGAATTACTCCATACAAGTAAAGGGTACAGCTTCATCCCCAAGACATGCAAACTAGACATGTCACTTTATCAATCATTTAAAACAACACAAGTTTAGTTTCACATTCTTACTATGAGAGAAGCAAGTAGGCAGGAATACTTACTGTACACATTTGTGTACAGTTTTGCTGAGTGCCTTATATGCCTTTTTGTTAACATTATCATTCTAATCTGTACCATTTAAGTTAGTGAAGGACACTGAGCAGTGTCTTTGTTTAAACTTTTATTGTTTATGGGACAGATATGTGTACCACCTATTTAGAAATTGGATGAGTCATCTGACAACAACCTGATTTGTTTGTTATAGGGCAGCATTTAGAGAGGATGTGTACATTTTTTAATGGGGGCTGCAGTTGATGAGTGCATTTTCAAAATGGAAATATCTGACTACACCCCTGCTACGAGGGAAGCAAGTAAGATCAACCAGCATGATTAGCAAACAATGAATTGACACCTCTGGAAGAGTTGGGGAGGGAATACCAGCAAAACAAGTTTCTCAGTTTGAAATGGCTGGAAATTAAGCATTGAAACTTAACACAGAAAGAAAAGGCCCATACTATATGTATTAACTTTTGTTGTGTTCTAACTTCATCTCAGTGTTTTTTTTTGTTGTTGTTGTTGTTTCAGTTCTGGATCTGAGAGGATTATATTTCAAAATTTTCCCTTGCTGTTTTATGGCCCCTGGGGGCTGCCATTCAGTGTGTGTGTGTGTGTGTGTGTGTGTGTGTAAGCATGTCACTATTTAAAATAATTTTGTCTGCACTCCTGTTGCTATCCCTTAGTCTCTTTCAGTTTTTGCACCACTACCAAGTAGCAGAAATGGAACAGCATTTTTTAATTTTTTTGAGTAGACCATGAATGAAATAATATATGCATAACTGGAATGGTTTATATTAACTAGTCTGGAAACATAATGGAGCACAACTATTTATAAAACAAATCTGAGATTGCTCCTCAACAATACTACTTTATACCCCCCCAATTGCACAACAAGGGACACACCAGTTTATCTCAGCAGCAGTTATTGCTGCCTGCAATCTGTATATAAACTGTGTCACTTTGCCTAATATTATGCTCCCCCTGTTTTGATCAACATGTTATGGGCTTTTGATTAAATTGCTTGTGTCTTGCATAGAAGACAGTGCCTGTAAACACATCTAATCATTTTGCACCTGTGGTCATCCATTGGCTAAGCAGGCTTTGTGATTGTTTGTGTTTATGTGATGTAATCCTTAGTATTTAGTTACTTTATTGATGTCTCCAATGGAGGGACTGTGCAGGGTAGTTTTTAGCAAATTTTTATCAAATTCAGAGAAATTGCAGAGGCACTAGACTTGAACTTTGGGTGGAGTTTTCCTTTAACTTCTCTCAAGCCAGAGGAAAGCCCCATAAAACACTAAGGAAGAGATTTTAACTTGCAGTACTGGGGAGGGCTCATCTTAAGCACTGAAACTTAACAAATAAAGAAAAGTCACATAAAACACTATGGAGGAGGTTTCAACTTGCAAAAAAAAAAGCAGTACTGGGGAGGGCTCAATTAACTTCTCAAGCCAGAGGAAAAATAGTGCTCTCCAGCTGCCTTACACACACAGGCAGCGTAGTAATAAGGCTTCAGTGGAGGACACTATTTTTAGCACTCTACCATGTTGTTTGGAAGGTAATTATGCAGGTAGTCCTTTTCTCAAAGCAGTACATCTGCAGGACTACCGCCCACTGCAGCCGTAAAAATGTCATAGACATGATCAGAATTCTTGGTTAGTAAGTGAACTTATGTTAGACAACAGTAATAGTATAGTTCTTATAAACACATTACACTTCATCTTTATCTATTATGCAATTTGATAAACAACTTCAAGAACTAGGTAAATTTATGGAAGAGCTTTTATTATAAGATAAGCTCATCAAAGAGACTTTCAAGAACCCACTGCCACAGGATCCCAGTGAGGGTCCACCGCGGAGGTCGAGAGGGCCAGAACAGACACCCTCTCCCTACCCCCCGAGACTTTCAAGAGCACACTGCCACTGGATCCCAATGAGGGTCCACCGTGGAGGTAGCGAGGGCCAGAGCAGACACCCTTCCCCAGCCCCTGAGACTTTCAAGAGGTACGGCAACTGGAGCACAGGCACAGCAAGTCACAGAACTGTGGTACATTAGAAACTGGTGCTTGGCACCTTTTTACCTTTAAATTTATGTCGGCCCAGCAGTGGAGATAGTCTCATTCGGTTTTCTTACAAGACCTTTTTTAAAGGAATCGATTAAGCTTTGTTTCTGACTGATCAGCCTTGCAACTAAATTAACTGTGCTTACTAGACCTTTTTAAAGGAATCCATTTAGCTTTACTTCTGACTGATTAGCCTGCAAGAGTTGATTTAGATTATATTCTGAAACTAAAGTGCATCTTACAGTGCTTAAGAAATGTAGCTTCAAATTGTGGTAACTCCTCCCCTACAACACAGTTTAAATACTTGTTACCTGCTTCTCCACAGCCCACTGCCACAGGATCCCAGCGAGGGTCCACCTCGGAGGTCGAGAGGGCCAGAACAGATGCCCTCCCCCACCCCCAAGACTTTGAAGAGGTATGGCAACTGGAGCACGGGCACAGCAAGCCACAGAACTGTGGAGCATTAAAATTTGGCGTAGGCCTGCCGACACTGCACACCGGCTCCCCACCCCACCACCACCACCACCACCCTTGGTCGACATGCCCTTATATAGGGTTGGAAAACACACGCTAAGAGCCAATAGGGATGAGAGTGATCCAGCCCATTTTACCATTAGCAGCCTATAACAACTCACCACCAGAGGCAGCATTGCAGTACTATACCAAACACTGATTCCTCCTTACTTTACTTTTAAGTACTAAACCCTTTGTTCTCTGCTCCTTCTCCCTTTCCTTCTTATGTTCTCATAATAGCTTCTCCCCTGTACCACACCATCTTACCCCTAATAACAGAGCAACAGCACTAAAATGCTTGCCTTATTCCTTGCCTCTGTTAGCCTTCTCCAGGGATTCCCCAGTCCCTCACCAGTTACCTACCCCATGACACCTCTCCGATGCAACACCGACTTCCACCCACCCTCCCTATTACTGTTACTCCCCTTAACCCCCTCCCTCACCCATGATCTACCCCATGACACCGCTGAGATGCAACACCGGCTTCCACCCACCCTGTCATGGTAACTCCACTTCACCCCCCTCCCTCTCACCGCCCACCTTTCTCCTCACAACACCTCCTCCCATGTCCCATTGCATTCCTGTCCTACCGCACCCTCATCTCCCTGGCCATCCCATGCACAGGCAGTACCCCAGCTGAAAAGCAACATGCCAACCTCAGCAAACAGAGAATACTAGCCATCCTCAGAATCTTTGCAATCCTCCTGCTTATGTCAGGCAATATTCACCCAAACCCAGGCCCCATCTCAGTCAGTCCTGATGCCCCCACTCAATGGGCTAAGTATAGCTGGCCCTGTGGCGTGGTGGGTGGGTGACAGGCTAGGGCAGCTAGGGTACTGGGTTCAGTTCTGGGCATGCGTTTGTCTCCCCCCCATCCATATCCCTACCCTACCCTCTCCTCTCCTCTCCTCTCCTCTCCTCTCCTCTCTCCTCCTCCTTGACCTCCTGTATTCTGCCCCTACCATCCCCCTCCTTTCTTCTTTTTCCTACCCACACCCTGTCTATTCCATGCAACATGTTGTCCTTGTAACCTATTATGTGAAACAAATGTATTATTTTATGTGATATCAATGTTTTGAGTTGGAACCTTTGTAAAAGAGCCCTGGGCTCAAAGGTAACTTGTAATCCTAGAATTGAAATAAATAAATAAAATAAAATAAAATAAAAAAAAAAAATATCTGCAGCTTACCCAAAAAAACTAGCACAGCTACAATGCTTGGCACAGCAACATCAACCAGATGTGCTAGCCCTCAGTGAGACCTGGCTGTCAAAGAAGGTCCCAGACTCCTCTATAGCACTCCCAGGCTTTACCATGTATAGAGCTGATAGATTTGGCAAACGGGAAGGGGGGTGTGCCTTTTATGTCCAAGACTCTCTGCTATGCCAAAGCCTACCAACTCCCTCACTGACCCACGGTGCACAGGCTCTGACACTAAAGCTTACTCCAGACCCTATCAGAGCCCCTACAACCATTACAGTGGTGTACATTCCACCATGAAACCAAACCTCAGCTTGTCAATCCCTAGCAGAATATATCTCCAGCTTCCCACCCAAAACTGAGCACATTATCATCAGGGACTTTAATGTGAATTGGTTATCTAGCTCAACTGCTGATATAAAAGACACCCTCTCAGCACTAGACCTAACCCAATTAGTTAACCAAACAGGGTTAATCCCAGAAATGATTCCAGCACACTAATTGACCTCCTTATCACCAATTGACCCAATAGAATCGCAAACCTAAAAGTACTCCATGACTCACTAAGCGATCATTTCCCAATCCTCTTCACCCGGTCGTGTCAGCAGCAACTACCCAAACCTTGTAGTTTCGTCTGGCGACATCTCATACCGGGTGGCCTCACTAAACTAAGGAGATATCTTACCCAGTGTGATTGGTCCCCCATCAGACGCACCCCTAACGTAGATGTAGCCTTTGACTACTTCACCCGCACATTCAACAATGTCTGTGATACTTTTGCCCCACTCACTAAGGTTTAGGCTAAAAAAAAAGAAACACTCCCTTGGTAACACCAGCACTGCTCCAGCAACTAAAAATCTGGGATGACTTCTGGTACAAAGCAGTTGCCTCTGGTGCACAAATGGACAGACTGGCCTATAAAATGGCTGGCAACAAGTGTACCTGGGTTATTAAAACAGCCAAATCCAGCTATTACAAGTCAACCCTGGCCTCATCCTGGGAGAATGCTAGACTATTCTGGCACAACCTAAAGGAACTGAATGGAAAGTCCAGGATGCCCCCCAACTAAATGTAAACAATTGTATTACCTCAGACCCACTCACCATCGCCAAAGGCCAAAATGCAGCTTTCTCTGATCTAAGCGCAGTTTTGCCTAACAACTTCTTTGACCCCACCCCTAAAACCCCTGAACCCAGTGATGACAACCCCCCTTTGAGTTGTTACTACGAATGAAGCAAGTTCTTACCTTAAAAAAGCCCTAGGGGGCTCAAATTATTGCAAAGACTCATTTGACCTGAAAATCCTTACTATGGTACTTGACTCGGTGCTTTCCCCCCTGACTGATCTCCTTAACCTCTCTCTATGTCTAGGGCAATTCCCAAATGACTGGAAGGTGGCCACCATCACACCTATACTAAAGAGTTGGGACCCCACATTACTTAACAACTAGAGGCCTATCTTTATACTCCCTCCCCTCTTGAAAGCTCTGGAAAAAATAGTTGACACCCAACTCACAGACTACCTAATTATGCACAATGTTCTATGTAGGGAACAACATGGTTTTAGAGCCGGACTCAGTACAACCACTGCCCTATTACAGTTCTCCAACTCACTGCACAATGCCCTAGACAAAAAGCTACTTGAAGGAGCCGTCTTCATTTACCTGTCAAAGTGTTCTACACAGTCTCCCACACCCTGCTCTTAAATACTCTTCACCACTCTGGCCTGTCCCCTGGACCCATCACCTGGTTCACTGTACCTCACAGATAGGTCCCAATGTGTGAAAATACACAGCACCCTCTCATCCATTCTACCAGTCCACTCAGGGGTACCACAAGGCTCCATCCTTGGCCCACTGCTATTCAGCATCTTCCTGAATATTCTGCCTAAATCCTGTCCATGTATCCTTCTGCTCTATGCAGATGACACGGTAATGTATGCCTCCCACTCAGATCCCACTATCCTTCAGACTTCCCTACAACTTGCCTTCAATCAAGTTGAAAACTAGTTCACTCACCACAGACTTGTGGTCAATGTAAAAAAGACTAAATCTATGATCTTTTCACACCGGCAGAACAAGGACCACAAGGCCCAGCTAACAATCCTTTCCAAAGCCCTCCTCCCACTGGAACAAGTCTACACATATAAATACCTGGACATCACCTTCGATCCTAACCTTTCATTCCACCCACATATTAGTAATCTTTCCTCTGCCATAAATATACGCACAGGACTACTGTTTTGACACAAAGCCTCCCTACCCCCAGAGGTCCTAAATATTGCAATTACCTCCTTTGTTCTCTCCCTCATAGACTTTGGGCTAACCGTCTACTCTGCCACTGATCACACAGCACTAGATGAACTACATCTAGCCATTAATAAAGCCTGTAGGCTCCTCGCTGGAGTGGATAGGCATTCCCACAGCTGCACCTTATATGACCTAAATAAAATCCTCACCCTGGACAAAAGAGTGCATTACCAAACATGTCTCCTTGCTAAGAAAATCCAGCTAGACCTCACTCCCAAGGGACTTTCAGCCTCCCTCCACGCGGCACATACCTCTACAAACACCCATGCGGCAGATAAATTAACATGAGCTGTTCCCAGGGTCTCTACCACCCTAGCATAATGGTCATTTTCCTATAGATTGCCATCCTGGTACAATGCTGTCCCCAGGCCATCACCTCTATCCCCAGGCTAGGCCCCTTTAAGACAACCCTCAGAAAACACAATCTCTGCTCACCACTGCCATTTCTCCCACTAGAAACGGCCTACGGGCAGCATGATACTGTGTTAAATATACACTTATCCCACTGCTGTTATTATGTACTAATGACAATGCTGGTAACCCAACTGCTCACTCCTCCTGCCAGCGCATATGCTATACCATTTTCTGACTAGACGGTTTGCAGAAGTTCACAAGCTCCCCACAGGACTTGTCTAGCTACCCAAATGTATAGGACTAGCAACTTTACACACCTTGCTGTGAGCCCTGTTCCTTGTCTCCAGCTTTCACTGTATTATTGTATACTGCCTACTACTTGAAACACGCTGTTAATCCTGTTGTTATCTCTTTCCCTACCCCACTGTAATTTTTTGTATAAATGTCTGCCTCCTATTATGTTGCGTACCCTGATGTGAAGCCTTTGGAAATGAATCCATGACTCAAAGATTGTATCCGATACTCTCAATAAATAATAAATAAATAATGGGTGATTGGAACGCTCACGTGGGAGTGTTAAATATTTAAAGAAAAATGATATAGCTGAATTGTATGAATGTCCCCAAAAGAAAAGCTAGGGATAAAAAGGTTAATGGTAAGGGGATAGTTTTTGATGAACCAGAATCTTGTTTATTGAATGGTAGAAGTGTTAAAGACTATTATGGTGAAATTACTATTACTAAAAATAATGGTAGCTCTATTTCTTGCTTCTGTTTATATTAGTCTCTTCCATAAAGTGGAAGTCTGTGAAATATTGCCAGAGGTGGTATCTGACCATTTTCCAATCTTGATTACTATAAATCTTGGTAATAATGTCAATTATAACCCAAATTTATAGTTGAATATCTCCACACCAATGGTCTCCAGTGTCCCAGGCAGCATGGCTTGCAAATGTACCATGTAGCGGGTACTGCCTTGGCAGTGCTCACAGACCACATCAGTAAGGCAATGGATAGTGGAATGCTTACTGGTGCTGTGTTCATGGACCTGTTGAAGGCTTTTGACTTGGTGAATCATCAGCTGCTGCGCAGGAGACTTGGGAACATTGGACTGGCAGATTCTTCCTGTGACTGGGTTGCCAGTTATTTATCAGAGTATCCACTGAGGGTGAGCTATTGGGGAGTGCTGTCAAAAGTTAAATCAATGGAACTGGGTGTTCCCCAGGGTTCTATCCAGGGGCTGCTACTCTTTTCTTTGTTTATTGACCCACTACCCACAGAACTTAATAATACCCAAATATTAATGTATGAAGGTGATATTGTGCTTTATGTTAGCCCTCCCTTCCCCCCAAGTGGACTCGATAAATTGATCACTAGGTAAAGATTTTAGTTCATGACAATTGGTTATTAAAGCATAAACTTCTTCTGAATAGTAAGAAATCTAAGTGTATGATCTTCAGTTCATAAATTTAAAATTGCTAAATGTGCACCTTTAATTATTTCTAACAATTCTATTTTATTTTTATTTATTGAAAAGTTTCACCAGAAAAAGCACACTGAGCAAATGTAATTGCTCATCTCCCAGTGCATCCTGGGGAGGTGGTACAAGAGGTGGAGCAACAAAGCAGAGCATAAACAGATCAAAGCACATGTTCGATAAGCAATACAACAATAAATAGATTGAATACAAGCCACAGTTGGATGCATCCTGAGGGAGGGTACAAGAGAAGGAACAACAAAACAGAGCATGTCAGAGCAATAAAATATGTACAATAAGCAATACAACAATAAATGGAATGAGTACAAGCCAGGTTAGACAATTAAAGTAAAATAAAATATAAGTAACAAGTGCTGTAAAAAATGAAGAGCCAGATGACTGGGAGCACAGTCATGTTAGGAGAGAAGCAGGGGTAGGCCAGTGGCACCATAGATGGACATAAACTAGAGATACTATAGACTAGAGTGTGCTGGGAGCAGGAATTATATTGGTAGAGCACAGGGAACACTGTAGCAACCCTATGTGAGCTGAAAATGAGATAACTGAGAGATAATATGTACTAGAAGCAGGAGCAGTTTTGAGAGAGGAAATTGTGGAGAGAGGAGAAGAGTGAGTGGGGGCAGGAGGAGTGTCTAATTTGAGGAGATAGTTGGATCCAGAGTTTAGGGAAATGGTAAGAAAATGCAGATTAGGCTGCTGAGGTAGAGTGGTGTGATACGATCAGGGTACAAGTGTCCTGAGATTGAGGGAATGGGTAGATGGGGTGGTAATTGAGGACATGAAATAGGAGGGGAGGAAGCCAAGCCAATATTTGGAAATTAATTTAGCACAGTGGGAGAGGCACCAGTTGTCAAGAGAGGGAAAAGATAGAGCATGATATAGGGCACAGTGGTGAGTGAGAAAAGGAGCATCCAGGGCAAAGCGACAGAAAGAGTTGAAAAGGGTGTCCACTCTGGTTAGGGAGGTCTTGGGAGTGGCACTGTAGACTGTATCGCAGAAGTCAAAAATGAGGAGAATCATTTTCTGCACAAGTTCATGCCTTCCCGGTAAAGATAGATAACTAAGGTTCCTGTACAAGGCATCTAGCTTAGGGTGCAGTTTTTTCAGGATGGCGTCCACATGAACAGAAAAGTTAAGGTTAATTCTGGGGTATTACTTACTATTACTTACTAACATACTAATTGCCAGCAGATTAGACCTTACGGTCTATCGAGTCTGCTCAAACCTCAGATCCCTAGTTGGGTACCAAGGTCCTCCCCCCCCTTGAGTTTCACAACCCCTATCATCCATACCCACCCCCCTGGGCCAGGCCATCATCTGATACATCTGCTTTCGGTGTCTGTCCCACCCTCTCTTGAAGCCCTCCACTGTGGATCTCTGAACCAGCTCACCAGGCAGCACATTCCAAGGATCCACCACCCTCTCAATAAAAAACCTCCTCCTCTTTTCCCCCCTCAACCTTCCACCTTCCAATTTCAAACCATGCCCCCTGGTGATACCTCCCTGCTTTAGTCTAATGATCCCCTCTGTGTTTACCCTATTTATTCCCTTGAGGTACTTGAAGACCTCAATCATGTCCCCCCATCTCTCCTCTACTCCAAGGAAAACAGGCAGAGCTCCTCAAGTCTGTCCTCATACATAAATTCCCCTTGTCCTCATATCATCTTATTTGCCCTCCTCTGTACCCTCTCCAGGAGCTGTATGTCCCTCTTCAAGTGTGGTCTCCAGTACTGTACACAGTACTCAAGGTGTGGTCTAACCAATCCATTGTACAGCGGCTGAATCACTTCCCTGCTCCTAGAGGTGATCCCCCTTATGATGCATCCCAACATCCTGTTTGCTTCGCTAGTCACTGTCCTGCACTTCTCAGAGTTATTCATACATGCATCCACCAGATAGCAAAATCTGTCCCCTCCACCTTACTGGACTTTTTACCATTATCCTTATGTGACACCCCTGGGGTACCTCTCCCTCCCTATTGCTCCATTTCTGCTGCTCCCCTGATCCCACTCACTAGCACTTCTATCCCCATCGTGCTTTGCTATGTAGATATCCCATCCCCTTCCCAAGTGGACGCAGAGGCGAAGTACTTGTTTAATACCTCTACCTCTACCTGGTCCCTCGCCTCTTCCACCCACCCTCCTTCTGATCTCAACCTGCCGAGATGGCCTTTCATTTTTCTCCACTCCCCAATGTACTGGAACAACCCCTTTTCCCCCTGCTCATATCCCCTGTGCCAGCCGCTGCTCTTTACTGGACTTTGCCCCCCCCGGCACCATCCGGTTGACTTTTCTAGATGCAAGATGGTACATTTCCTTTTCCCTATCCCCTCTCATTGTTTTATATTTTTTGTAGGCAGCCTTCTTTTCTCTGACCGCTACCTGAACCTCACTGTACCACCAGCATGGTTTATGGGACCTTGCTCCCTGACGCTTCACCTTAGCACGGGTCCTGACTGCCTTGTGAAGTCCCGGTTTTATGACCTCCCATCTCTTTTCCACATTTGTCATTGTTGTAATTCCCTTCAAGTGATCCTTGAGAATATTTCCCATGCCCACAAAGTCTACCCCCCTGAAGTCCACTGCCAGTGTCCTAGATCTCTCTCCCTCCCCATGCTTATTTGAAACCAGACAGTATTGTGGTCGCTCCCAGTCAGGATCCTCTACAACCAGGTCCCTTACAGATCCCCATCCACCAGAACCATGTCCAGGACATGCCCTCCCTTGTGGGCTCCATCACGCTATGTTAAGAACACATCCTGGAAGCCATCCAGCAGCCTCTGCTCCTTGGCCACCTTAGAGGACATGGTTCCCCAGTTTGTACCTGGTATATTAAGGTCCCCCATCAACACCACTCCTTCCCCTTTTGGTCCACACTGGGCAATGATGTCCAGCAAACCATCCTCCAGTACATCACCCATCCCAGGGGGCCTATATACTACACCCAGCTTGACCTTACCTCCTGCTGAGGTTCATAAGGTGACCCATAAGGCCTCCACATTTCCCTCTGCCTCTTCTACACTAGCAATTTCTATGTCATCTCTAATGAGCATAGCCACTCCACCCCCTCTGCCCTCCTTTCTATCCTTCCTAAGCATAGTGTACCCTCACTCGTTTAGGTCCCAGTCATGGTTTTTGTCGGCCCACGTTTCCGTGACCGCCACCACATCCACACCCCCCCCCCGAACAGCATGGCCTGGAACTCTACCAACTTGTTTCTCAAGCACCTGGCATTTACTAGCACCCCCGCACCCCTTATCCCTGATCCCTTGTCAACCCCACCCAGGTTCCTCATTCTTCCATCCACCTTCTGCTCCTCCTGAAACCTCCTCTCCCAGTCTGTTTCCCCCCTCCCCCCTTGGGTTTGAAGGCTACTCCCCTCATCTGGAGGAGAGGGTTTCTGGTCAGCCCCTCCCTTATCCCTCCCTCCCCACAAGTTTAAATCCCACTTTTCTTGAATGTAGTCAGCCACCCCCTGTTTAACGATTTCCTTCCCTAACAGGGCAAGATGAAGCCTGTCCTTGGCATACAGTCCCTTATTCTCCCAAACTCCTTTCCAGTTCCCTAACACCCCTGACCCATTTTCTTCACCCCACTTCCTGAGCCAGTCATTAACCTCTGTGTTCTTCATTTTTTTCTCCACTGAGGCCTTTGGTACTGGCAATACCTCTGAAAAGGAAATGTTGCATCTATTATCCTGACAGACTCTGGGAACCTTGCTTGGATTTCCAAAATGCTATTTCCCTCTAGATCGTTAGTTCCCAAATGCACCAGGAAATCCAGTTTCCCTCCACAATCCCTAACCAGTTCGTACACCATGAACTTTACTCTGTGCACCGTCAGCCCAGAGATACTCACTACCTTCACCTGGCTATGGCATCCACCCCATGTCCCTTCCAATGGATACCCCTAATCATTGAGTCTCCCAATAACAAAATCTTAACACCGCCATCATCCTTATGGTTACCTCCACTGTGCACTGTCAACCTCCCATCCCCCCCTTTATTCATGATCTCAATTCCATGGGAGTTTTCCCATCTTATTACGGACCCCCTTGTCACCCTCACCTTTCTGCCTCCCTTGCTATTTTGCCCACTTAACTCAGACCCCCCCCCGAATAGGTGTCCCCTTTAACCCTTTATTATCAGAACCATTTATCCTGGCCCTGATGGTTTTCCCTTCCCCCACACCACCATCCTCCTCCCTTGTAGTAGTACCCTTGCCTCCAGAGGCCCTCTATGGGTCCCCTTTACATAGGGCCCCATCCTGAAGGGGGGCCCCACGTCTCCTTGTCTCCCAGTTTCTCTCCAGTCGTGCTCTCCTCCCTCATGTCTGCAGTATGTTGCATCTCCCCCATCTGCTTAACAGTTACGTTTCCCCTTCTCCCTCTGGAACTATTTCTATCCTTTCCATTGCCAGTCTGTGATGCCCTTTGGGTATCAGACTAACTCCCCCTGGCCTCTGTATCAATTTCTTCTTTTCCACCAACCCCTTCCTCCCACTCTAGGTTGCTTAGTAGCTCAAATTTATTGTAACACTATGCCAACCTCCATCAAGTAACCTGAGTTTTCCCCGACTGCCCCTCTAAACTGCCCCTCTTCCTCCCCTCTTGCCCTGTTCTCCTTAGGAGCTCCCTTCCCACAGTCTGCTCTTCTAGGCTTCCCCAGAACAGCCCCTCCTGACTCTTCCCCCTCCACTCTCTTTATATTCAGAATGTTTACCCCGTAAGTTTTCCCCTTAGTGTCAACATCCCTATCTAAGTGTCCTCTGTCCCTAATATCCCCCCTCCTGCTTGGTGTAACATAATGTCCTGTAATTTCTGAGCATTGCCTCAGCCTCCCCTCAGCCCCACCCTTCTGCCACCCATATCCACATCCCTTATCCTTGGACACACCCCCAACTCCTCCAGCTTACTCCTTAACCAATATACTTCGCTCCTGATATGAGATAGCTGTCTACAGAGTGGGCAGCCTCCCTCTCTCCAGGCCTAATTGAGAATTATTGCCACCCCACAGCCTGTGCAGCCTACAACCCTTCCGAAGATGCCTGCCATAGTTGAATGTGGCCACCCTGTTTGTCCTTCTCTATTCATAATGGCACACAACCCTTTTCTCAGTCCCTTCCCCCTGGAATACCATCTCTCTATACTGACTGCAGTTGTTTACGAACCCTATTTCAACCCCACCAATAATGTTCCTAAGTCTCTCAAACACATACAGTCCAGTGTGTGTCCAGTCCTGCTAACAGTGTGTGTGTATGCAGACATCAGGTACTGTATGATGTCACAGGCCCACCAGTTTCTGTTGCTTCAAATTTCAGTAACAAACAGAAATGCACAGCTCTTCAATCCCAACCCCCAGTGGCTTTTCAGTATATAAGAAAGCCTACAAAATAGGGTGGATGAGAGGGCTCTACCACCACCAGGCAAACATCACATTAAATTTCACTCTAATTATCACTGCCAAACAAGTGTTCCCACAAGCCCCAATAGTTACCATACAATATCACAGTGCAAGTAACAGTTCTAACTCAAAGTAGTAATTTTGAACACACAAACTAATTTCAAGTACAAAACTATTCAAATATTTCAGTTAAAACAGAATAGAAACTAAACCTCTTTCCTAAACAACCTCCTACTTCTGTTCCCAGGTGAACAAGTTGATCAATTTAAATATTTAGCTTTACTGGACTGAGATTTAAACTTCTCTCTACATATAAAGTTAATTTGTTGTCAAGTAAACCAGAAAACATGTGTTTAATTTAAACTTCAAAATTGTTTGTCTCTGCCTGCTAGGACATTACTTGGTAAAAATGTGCTTTTATCAACTTTGAGCTATATTTTTTTTGTTCTCTAACATAGCAAAGGTAGAATTGTCCCTCTTAAGTACTACTTTTCATGTCATCTGTAGATTTGTTCTCAGGTTGCCATTTCTCATTCATCATTGTATTTTATATGAGCACCTTAGTTGGCTACCTCCAAAACTGAGCTGTTCATATATCTTGAATTGTTTAACCAATAATGTACTTTGACAAGGTAAATTTCCCACCTCTCTTTCTCTTACTTGAGACTAAAACTGAAGTTAGGGCTTTAAGGTCGAACTCCAGAACTCTAGTACTAAACTCATTGGGCCCTATGCACAAAGCCAGCGCACCATGCATAGGGCACAAGGGTAGGCAGCAGGGGGACATACGCACGTGCTACATGCAATGCCACATGCACAACAGGCACACAAGGTGCTGCACAAGGCATGATAATAATAATAATAAATGTATTTATATGGCACCTTTCCATTGCCAAGGCACCTAACAATGTATAAACAGATCACACAACATCAACTGACAGATCAATACAGTTAAAATCATATACCAATACAACAGTTACACACTTCAGTTAACTAAAAAAGCTTTTTGTCACAGATAGGTTTCCTCCACAGTTGTACACTCCCATAACCAATGAGTTAGAGAATTTCAAAGGGTGAGGACTGCATCAGCAAAAGTTCTAGAACTAGATGACTTCAAATTCACCCTTGGAATCTCTAACAACCCCTCCTCGGCCAAGTGGAGTGATTGACCAGGGCAGTAAGGAACCAGAAGCTCTTTCACATAGTCCAGGCGCTGTCCATGTAGGACTTTAAAAGTCAGTAAACCGACTTTAAAGGTGGTCCGCCACTGTACTGTCAGACAGTGCAGTTCACGCAGCACCAGAGTAATATGGCAGGATCGAGTAGATCCTGTCAAAAGCTGTGCTGCCACGTTCTGCACCATCTACAAGTGATGGATTTCAACCCCAGAAAGCCCTAGATGAAGGGAGTTGCAGTAATCCAAGCACGAGGACACAAAGGCGTGGAACAAGATAGAAAGGTCATCAGACGGTACCAGATGCTTAATTCTGGTGATATTCCTAAGATGGTAAAAGGAAGTTTTGATGACAGCCAACACCTGGGAATGTGGGGTCAATCCATCATCAAAAACTACCCCCAGGTTAGGCGCCCATTCAAAGGTCAGGAGTGAGATGCAGCCAAGAAAAATTCCAGAGGGCGCACCAACACCTGACCCCCCTATCTGATGACCCAGGTCCACAGCCAGTATCTCAGCCTTTTCCAAGTTCAACTTCAGCCAGCTAGAATCCATCCACTCCTGGATTTCTTTCAGACAGTTGTTAAAGTCTGAGAGAGCTCCAGCCTGGTAGGGTGCAAAAGAAAGGTGGAGCTGGGTATCATCTGCATAACAGTGAAACCTCAGCCCATACTTTCTTACAATGTCTCCGAGGGGTGGCATATACACAGCAAACAACATGGGTGACAGCAATGAACCCTGAGGCACCTCACAAGACAAAGCAGTTGGGCCTGATGAAAAAAACCCAGACAACTCTTTGTGTACTACCCATGAGGAATGATGTAAACCATCTGAGGACTGTCCCCAACATTCCACAGATATGCCTCAGGTGTCCTATCAACACCATGTGGTCCACGGTGTCAAAAGATGAAGAGAGATCCAGAAGAACCAAGATGGAGCAGTTCTTCCAATCTCTAGCCATCAGGAGATCATTGAGCACCCAAATCAGTGCTGTCTCGGTACTGTCTTTTATGAAAACTGGACTGGAGCAGTTCACAGATGTCATGGATGGTCAAATGGTCTTCCAGTTGTGCTGCCACTACTTTCTCAATCACCTTCTCTACAAAGGGAAGGTATGAGATAGATCTGTAGTTTGTGTGGTAGTCAGGGCCCAAGGTAGCTTTCTTCAGGAGTGGTGTCACCACAGCCTCTTTCAAGGAGCTAGGAAACTCTCCAGATTCCAACGAGTCCCAGACTATCCACACAAGGACCGCACCGATGCTATCAATACAACCCACAATTAGCGAAGTCAGTCCAGGGTCCAAACTACAGCACATATGGCGAACACTCTGGATAATCCTCATGACATCCATGAACTCTGGTCAACTGAAGGTACTCCAGAAAAGCTGAGGTACAGTGACCCCGTACTGAACACAAACAACCCCATAGAGTCTACTGGCTGAAGTACTGCCCTGATGTTGGCCACCTTATTTGCAAAGAATTGAGCAAGCTCATCGCACTCTAATTACAAAAAAGCTTTCCGAACATGCAGACAGGCTGGGTTGCACAGTCTGTCCACTGTTCAAAATAGCTGAGCTGGTCAATTCTGAGCAGCCGCAATAATCCCGGACAGGAATTCTGCCTTCTTACGGGTGATTGCAGATTGATAGACTAAATAATGGTCCATCAGTCTAAGGTGGTCGGCATCAAGGGCGGACTTTCGCCAGCAACGCTCCAACATTCACCTTAGTCTCTGCATCTCCCTCAAAGTCCCATCAAACCAAGGGGACCTGGGGTGAAGGGAGAGAGGGCAAACATTGACTGGAGCAATGGAATCCAGAGCTACCAAAACGGCTGAATTATAAGCTGACACGAGGGTCTCTGTGTCATTGTTTCCCAACAAGAGGGATGAGAGATCAAGTGAAACCTCAAGGCCATGGGAACTTGTGTCCCATAAAAGGCGGTACCTAACCATCTCCACAGGGGTAGGCCTATGATGGGGGTTGCTAAAACTAAACCCCATGGTTTAACGATTGGACCACCCAACTGATTACACCCCTAAGTCAGATGTTTCGATCCCTAGGAGAAAGATTAAGTCGAGAGAGTGCCCATGTTTATGAGTAGCAGTGGAAACCACCCTGTGTAAGGCCCAGAGATGTCATTAACTGGAGGAAGTGTTGAACAAATTGCGAGAGTTCGTCATTGACCAGGCGTTGAAGTTGCCCAGAACCATCAATCTGGACAACTCAAACACCATGTCGATGACAAAGTTCAACACTTCCTGAAGGAATCGCTTCTCATCACTGGGTGGATGGTAGATGAGAGTGATTCAATAGCCTACACCTGCTACTACTGTATACTCAAAAGACTCAACCTCCTCAACTAGTACCCTCGTGAGGTTCAGTTCAGTCTTGAAACAGACCACAACCCCCCACGATCCAATCTCAGGTGGTGTATCACCGAGTACCTAGCTGGAGTCATAGTCTCCAAAATGGGACCAGAATTTTCATCCAGCCAGGTCTTGGGATTGCATGCCAGGTCCACCTTTTCAATAAGATCAGCAATAATTGCAGTCTTGTTCTTAATGGACCTGGCATTGCACAACACCGCCTGAGCTGGACTAACATCCTGGGCTGCCCAGGCAATCTGCCTACCACAATCCATAGTGCCCTTGGGTATGGGTACCAGACATGGCAAACCACGCAGGCATGTGTCCCACAAGCATGCCAAATATGCGGGGGCATGACTGCATAAAAGGTGCATAGCAGAACACTGAGTACATGCATGAATGTGTGTGTGGCATGCACATGGCACACATTACGTACAGATACACGTGACACAGGGCAGCCATAAAGTAGCACACATGCCAGAAGCAGAGACACAGGGCCCCACCTGTCAGTATGGGTGTAGCACTGGCACACCAATCCACACAGTCCCAGCCTGCCCCCATGCACACAATAAACACCATGGGGGCAGGCCCAAGCCACACAGCCCTGGTATGTGATGGCCACTGACAGTTTGTGTGCAGTGTGTCCCAGCAGTTGAACTGTGCCATGGACCTGTGGCAGGGACAGTATACACAACCACCATGACAGGGACAGTGTACACAGCCACCATGACAAATGCCAGTGACCGCACAAGCCACCCCATGCCTAGGGGTCCCACCCATCCACCTGTCTGAACTGTGGGAAGTGCCTGCAATTGGACACCCCCAAATGTCCAGGAATGGCATGACCACCCCATGCCACAATGGGAACTACAGCCATGACCGTGCCACCCCCAAACCTGTGCAGGTGTACAGCCAGCTGTGCCAGCCCCCAGCCCACTATACGAGTGTCAGACAGGTCCGGACCATGCATGGCCCCCCAGTGGGCCTCCTCATGCCACAAGCTGACTGCAGCCAAACACTGGGGTGTGCCCCCTACCCCAGACCTGTGAATAGCATGCCTGACCAGCAGGCCTCCCCCTGCACGCATGCACACACACACACGCAAGTGGGATAAGTACCAGGCCGTCTAGTACTGAAATGTGTTTAATACATTAGCAATAGTAAGGTGAACAGAAACATAGGAAGGCAGAGGTTGTCCACCGAAGGCCTGCCCCCCAACCCCTGGCCACAGCCAAAACAGTGCCAAAAGCTATTACAGGAGTTCACAATTTAGAGCATATGCCCCCCCAACAACACTGTGCAGGCCACACCTATCACCACAGTCCAGGCATACCAAGAGGCAGCACCAGCAGTCGATGGCCCTGGAAATTCCACAGCCATCCCTTCGGACCCTCTTTGTATTGGTGCTTTTGCCATGGCAATGGCTCCTCATCATTACTCATCTCATCCTTGGACACCGTTAGCCACTCCTCACTCTGCAGCAGCATTCAGCACACAGGTCCCCTGTAGCGCTGTGGAGAGAAGGATATGGTGAGTCATGGGTGAAGACCTCCCCTCCACAGGAACAGCAGTCCTCTGATCCATGCAGGCATGCAACACTTACCCACAATGGGATGGTGACCCACCACAGGGACCATGGCTCAGCATCCCATGCTGGCTCCTCATAGTAGGGATGGCCATCCCTGGAGGTCCGCCAGAGGTATTTTGGCATCATGTGCTGCCAGAGGCAGCCATACAGGCCATGTGGGTGCATCACCATCATCTCGGCCCCATCTGGCTGTGGCGTACGGCAAAGTTCCAGGAATGTCAGCATGCCAGTATCATCCTCTATGGGGTAGGGAAGGAAGACACAAGATGAATGCAGTGGTCATTCAACAGGCAGACATGGTACAGGCAGTAGAACAGCCATAGTCAGCATGTCTGTGATACTCACCGGGTCGATCTGCTGTGCAGTCCACAGGGTGCCATACCCACCGCTGTCACTGAACTCCCCCTCGGTGACATGCCACAGCATTCATGGGAAGCAATCCATTCTGCACCACCTGCAAAAGCACCATACCTCCCACCCCTGGTTCACTTGTCTTAAGGCTGCAATCACTAATAGGGACAAGTACTGGGCCCAGGCCAGGCGCACTAAAAGTCTCTCAGATTGGCAAGCATTTAGAACAGCCAGAAACGCGTCTGTAAAAAGCATTCGGGCAGCAAAAGTGCACTACTATGTCTCTACCCCAGAACAGGCCAAAGGGAACCCACAAAAAATCTGGAGGACACTTAATTCCATTGAAGGACAGCCTAGTGCTCCCTCCCTTCCAGCCAAGATCCTTACCAATGACAGAACTATAGAAGGTAATTCCCAAATTCTGGAAGAACTCAACTCCCATTTTGTCACTGCTGGCTTAGCTTTTGACTCCTTGCCTTATGCAGGTCGAGGGGTTAATCAAACTAGTGCTAGCCATACTCCCCACACCTCGACCTGTTTTTTCCAGCTGTGTGCACTTAATTACAGAGACGTAGAAGACACACTACTCAATCTTGACCCTAAGAAAAGTGCGGGAGATGATGGACTTGAACTGTTTTTTTCTAAAACTAGGTTATGCCTATCTCACTGCCCCTATTCTTCACATTCTCAACCTCTCTCTCTCTACTGCCACAGTTCCTTCTTATTGGAAATCTGCCCTTATCCTTCCCTTATTCAAATCAGGAGACCCTTGTGATCTAAATAATTACAGGCCTATCTCAATTTTGCCTGTTCTCTCTAAAGTACTTGAAAAACTGATCAATAATCAATTAAAACTTCAAATTGAAACCTTCTCACTGTTAAACCCAGCACAATCTGGCTTTCGGTCTAAACACAGCACTATCATGGCTTTGGTTAAAGTCACAAATGACTGGATTTCTGCAATAGACAACAAAAATATCACTGGTGCAATCTTCTTAGACCTGAGCAAAGCATTCTATACAGTTAATCACAATTTACTAATTGACAGCCTTATAAAGCTAGGTGCCACTCCATCCACCGCTCAGTGGTTCACCAGCTATCTTTCAGGGAAGACCCAGAAAGTGAAAGCTGATGGCATATTCACGGCTCGTTGCTGATTGCCAGGGGAGTCCCTCAAGGCTCCATCCTAGGATATATCCTTTTTTCCCTGTATATCAATGATCTTGACTCTCATCGTCAATTCCAACCTTCATTTCTTTGCTGATGACACAGTACTGTACACTTCTGGCTCTACATTGTCTGAAGTTAGGAGTGTACTGCAATCTGACTTTGCTCAGCTGGAAATTAACCTCATCAATGCCAAGCTTCTTCTTAATGCCAAGAAAACTAAGACTATGATTTTCACTCATAGTAACTCTTCTCCTTCCCCCTCTGTACCACCAAAGGACTTTGTTGTTACTTCGCTAGTCGAACCCCTGGAAGTAGTCCCCAAATTCAAATATCTTGGCATTTGGCTGGATAACAAAATTTCTTTTAACGATCATCTTGAGGACCTCCCTAGAAGGTTAAAAGCCAGGTTGGTTTTCTTTCACAGAAACAAGTCTCACTTTCTGAATGAGATCAGAACCAGGCTAGTACAGGTAACATTTCTTCCTTTGCTTGATTATGGAGCCCTAATTTACAGCTTTGCTGCAACCTCAACCCTAAACAAATTGGATTTACTCTATCACCGTGCCCTGCGGTTCATCACCAACTCACCGTACCGAACCCATCACTGTGACCTTTACACAGCAGTCAGCTAGATGACACTTACCACTAGACAGCTGTTTCATGCTGGTATCTAGACCCTTAAGATACTCTTGAACAAACTACCAAGCTACCTCACATCCCTCATCAGTATCTCCCACTGTGCATATTCCCTCAGGAAATCCGACTTTATCTTCCTGGATGTGCCTAGGAATCGCACCTCTTTTGGTGAAAGTGCTATCACACATGCTCTTCCAACAATATGGAACCGGCTCCAAACCACTTAAACTTTCCAGTATGGTCTTGGTCAACTTCTTCAAAAAGTTAACAGCATCCAAACTAAAAGATATCTGTAATTGCTATTAAGCCTCCCCCTGAGCCTTTATAGCCTCAAGATCAATCACCTCAAACCAATACCTACCAGGACATGAAACCATTCGGCTAACCACCAAATTCTCACCTATTATTGCCTTTGTTATTGCTATCCTCTTCACTCTACTCTCTCTAACACTATTCCTTTACTCATCTCATATTTTCTAACCCCTCCTTCCTATTCCACTACTCCCTTCTGTTATCATTACACCCTCCTCTTACTCACCCACTCTCTCCTACAGTACATTCCCTACCTGCCCAGCTCCCTACTATCCTACACTAATAATCCCTACCTATTTGGTCACATTTCAGCATCTGGTAATATATGAACCTTACTGTGCCTCAATCTGTCAGACTGTAATTTTATAAACTGATGTATAGCAATCCTATGTGTATATATTTTTTTTAAGATGCTTTGTATATGTTGTCTTATGTTAAGCCATTTGGCTATTATTATGATCTAGGACCTCCTTGTGAATGAGCTTGCTCAACAGAGTTTTCCTGCAATAAACTTGAACTTGAACCTTGACTAGTGCACTGGATGCACACCTATATATCCCTTTCCGTGGACATAGTACAGGTGGCACATGTGCACACATCTGCTGGCTGCCGAGGCATGCCATGAGATGTGTGGTGAGCCCCACCATACACTGTGGCACTGGATCAGTGAGTCACAGTGGCCTGAAATGTCACCACATAGGCTGGCATGCATGTATGTGCATGACCCACATGTGCCTTCAGCTCCAGTGGCCAGGATAGGCAGTGTGTTGGCACAAATCAGTCACATGGTGTGCCACCATGGTGATATGACTGCACCTATGCACACAAGGACAGGACAATGCTAGGACCATGGAAATGCATCCCTGTGCACCGCGATGCCCATGGACTCATGTGTGGTGACAGTGTGACCGTGAGGTCCATGCATCGGTCCATGCTGCACGACATTGGAGGACAGACATGGAGGTCCGCAATGGACACTAGTACTGCTGGTGATGACGGCCATGTCTGCATACATGCCCATGTCCCATACACCGCTACATAGTATAACATGGCAGTGTGGCATGCATATGCATGGCATGCCTCACAGGTCTGTGAGCAGCAGCCATGTTGGCCCATGGCCATGGGGTGCACATGGTGCATGCGCTGACTGGTGGGAGGTCATTCACAGGTGCACACCAGGTGGATGTTGCACCCTACATAGGCGATGACACCATACTCGTGCACCGTACCATGTACACACCTTTGGCCATTTGACATCAGAATGCATCTGGGACTGCTGATGAACGTCTATCTGCAGCACAGATGGCATGCAAGGGTTGGGTGTCCATGGCCTTGGGAGCACATGTTGAGACCACACATGAACGGCAGTGTAGTCCATGACACCCACTGTCTAAAATGCTTCCTACTACCAAGGAACATGGTGCTGCAACTGTGTGACCTCGTACACGATGATGTAGCTCCATGGACATGCTGATCCAGGGCCATGTCCATTGAGACAAAGGTCATGTGCACCCTGTCATATTACGCCACATGTGGCAGGTGATGGTATCAGTGTCAGCCAGTCGCCTGTGTCCCATGCCCTTACACAGGTCACTGATGCACTGCTGGTGCACATGCAGGACCACATACACCACCCAATGTCTGATGCAGAGGTCCATGCCACCAAGCAGCCATTCTATGGCATGCATGGGATGCCCAAGATCCTTGGCACTGTCGATGGTACACACATCACCATCCTGACCCCATCCATGGCTGAGGAGGCTTACTACAACAGCAAGGGCTTCCACAGCATGAACTGTCAGTTGGTGTGTGATGCAGATGGACTGTTCAGACATGTGTGCCATGTTCCCAGTGTCATGCCACGATGCCTACATATTCAATGTCTCGGGTTTGGACCATTGCTATGTACAGGCCGTGTGGATGGCTGGCTCTTGGGTAGGTTTGCTGTGCCTATGTCTGGGTTTCTGTATTGGTGTGCATGTCACCCTACATTGCCATCCAGACAATTCTCTCTTCCCACAGGTGAAAGTGCAAATCCACTGCAGCCATACCTGATGACACCCACCCTGGCACCTGTGACTGTGGCTGAGGAGTCGTACAACACTGCACACCATCAGACATGGTTCATTGTGGAGCGGAGCATTGGGATGCTGAAGATGTGGTTCCACTACCATGACTACACCAGTGACCATCATGCTGGCTCCACAGTGTGCCTGCCATGTATTTGCTGCCTGTGTCATGCTACACAACATGGCCATGCACCATGGGCTGCCAATGGCTGACATTCATCCTCTGGACATGCCACAAGGCCAGCAGCATGATGACCATGTGCATGAACAGGAGACAGAGGCCAGACATGCCACACAGACAGCGGTGGTGAACGGGATCTTCCCTCAGTATTCACCATGCCATCACCACACCTTACTATGTTTGTATCATCTGCTGATGTCCTGCATGCACCACCAGTTGGCATGTGCATTGTCCTCCCTCACAGTGCTGCATCATGTCAGGCCCCATGCATCCAATGATGGCACCAACTGAGGGCGTACATCACCCCCAGTGTGGATGTGCTGTTGGGGGCATTCAGTTTTGGTGATGGCTGGCATTTGGTGATAGGGCATGCATGCCTCATTAGTAAACCCCTAAATCACGGCATGGTAGCCAGCCACACAGGGGCCCCCACCACCACTGTCGGACATGTGTGGCCCTTACAGCCACTGCGTCCTCCACATCGCATCATCCTGTGCATGTCATGTCATGTTCCACCACAGTGCCTGTGTATATGTCTGTGTGTCTGTGCATGTGTGTGTGTGTGTGTGTGTGTGTGTGATCCTGCATGTGTCCCTGCATGGCACTGCCTGTGTGCCACTACTGCTGCATGGAGATGCTGTGGTGCCCTTCCCAGCCCATGCTGGCTGCTGTACCTCATGGCCATTGTGGTACATCTGGTGCCACAGGGTCAAGCGACATCGACCATGTCTCCTAATGGCGAGTCAGTCAGAGGGCCTGTCCGCTCCTGTCCCTGTGGGATGATGCCTGCTGTGTGCCCACCAGCTCCATCACCAAGCTATCAATGGCACCCTCCAATTCTATGTCAGTGGTGCCTTTGTCCCTGGACTGACTCTCCACAGTGACTGTGCCATCACCATCAGCACTTGATGCTGACTCCATGCTGTGCCCTATGTTGTGCATGCTGTCACCCCCCCTGCACCTGGGGCTGCTGCACATTGCTGTCTGCCACAGTGTCCAGTCAGCACTGAGTTCTGGTGGAGGTCCTACCAGCGGCCAATGTGCCCTGCCCAATGATCACCTCACCACTCACTTGTTATGGCGGTGTTCCCCAGCCACTTAAGATGTCAGCCATGCATTCCAGCGCCCATGCCATATGTGCTACATCACAGCCCATGTCATGGACTGTGCCTGTCTGATCTGTGATGGCCTCAGTGTTGCAGCACTGTGCCTCAATGTGACTGAGCTCCAGCGGCTGCAGCTCCCCATACTGTGGGTCTGGTAGGTCCATGCCCTGTCATGGCCCATTGGCCTACTCAATGGGTCCTCATCCATCCTGTCATGCCAAACTTGCATGACCAGCTTCATGCCCAATGCTGGTCATGGCACACCAGTGCCATGGGCTGTCATGCTGCTATTCATTTGCAGCCACCATGTGGGCATGAGTGCCTGCCCACTGTGCCTGGCATTGCAGGGGTCCTCCGCTGCATCATCATCAGCCAGTTCTATCACAGCATCCATGTCATCACTGTCTGCACCTTGGGTGGTGTCCTCATCTGGGTCCTACAGGATGTCTGCTGCCTGTCCAGGACCTGAAGGTGTTGGGTCAGGAAAGAGTGGTTACTGCCCAGAACATTGCACCATGCCAATGTCTTGGTCATGTCACAGGGGGTACTCACCTGTGGTGCCATCCTGTGTTATCTGTCCTCATTGGGCACCTGCTGCTGTCCTGGGTGGACACCTCTGCAGTGGCCTGGAACCATGTCCACCATCTTTTGCATGCTCTGTTGATGCAGTGGGACACCATTAGCTGTTGGGTGTGCAGCCTTGGTGCTGCTGGTTATGCTGTTACTGAGCACCATACTTACTGGCCAGAGTGCCTACTCCCTCTGACTCACCGTGGATATTCAAAGTGGTGAGGGTGTCCACCACCATCCTCTCTATGGGTGTCAGCTGGGTGTCGGGCCCCGGTGATCCTCCACCTGTGCTTACCATGCCCAAGTTCCCTCCACTACCTTCCATTTCACGGTGGTGCGTAGGTCACGCCATTTATGTTTAATCGCTGGAAGGGTCCGTGAATACGGTCCTACTGTGTTTATAGCTGCCTGCACCTCTAGCCAGATCCATGCCTTCACATCCACTGGGGTGGACAGTGACAGGGCACCAAACTGCTTTTTGTGGTTGGCACTGATCTCACTAACCATTGCAGCAACCTGTGGTCCCATGAAATTCAAGGACCTGGACAGTCCTGTTCCACCATGGCTTCCAGTGGCTGCAGTTCCTGCTGCCTCATGCTGTGCACTCCACTGTCTGTGGGTGCATTGCTTTCCACTATCCTTCATGTCTTGCTCCAGTGGCCCACATTCACTTCCACATACATGTGGTGGGCAGTGCTCTTGCCCTTATATGGTGGTGTCAAGGGGTGGGGTCATGATGCTGGGGATGTCCTCTTCCTCCTAAGTTTCCTGTTTCATGCTGTTCATGGCTCTGCCCCCTGCCTCTATGCATGGCACATATTGATTTGTGCATGCCACATATTCCTCTGCCCCTCCACACCGTGAAGCTCCACAATGTGTGTATGTGTGTTTTCCACCCATTTCATGCCCATTAATGCATAGGGCCAATTGTTCCTAAACTCTATAAAAGTATGGGTTGATAAGCTTATACAGTCTGTGCAGCTAATAATTGGAATTTGTTGCCAAACTGTCTATTTGATGGATCTAACCATGTAGCCTTTAAGTTACACCTGAAGAAATACAATCTTAATCAACTGTCTTGCACCTGTTTTACATAATTGTGTACTTTGATATTATTGCATTGTTTCTGTATTAGTCTGACTGCTCTGTATTTGTATGTAACATCTTGGCTATTTGTAATAGCCCTGGGTCATGTATGAAAAAAGGCCTTTGGTGGCTCACACTTACCTGGTTAACAAAAGTTAAATAAAAATAAATAAATACATATACATAAATAAATAAATACGTATTTTGAGAAATCCTACTTATAATAACTTCCAGGAGGAGAAGGAAGCTGATAGACATATGATGATTATATCAGATAAAAAAATAAAGTGGAACCCATTATTACAGCAAAACAATGGAAAGACTGCATATATGGGTCTAAGTTTAAAGGATACATTTATATATTGTTTTCAGGTAGGTATTTTAATGCACTTTGAAAACTTGATGGCCTATTTTAAACAAGGTATAATTTATGGAATAAGAATTCAATTTGGATTCAAAGGCACCATGGTATGATAAGGAATGCCTAAAATTAAAAAAAGGTGTTGAATTTAATAGCCTGCATCTTGAGAAAAATGTTTAATGTTAATTATAGGAAGAAATTTGTTTTGCTGAGACAAGAATACAGAATACTAATTAGAAGGTAGAAGAGTGCTTATAATAGATACCTATGGGGAGAACTACAGGAAGGAATCAGAAATAAAAACAACAAAAAGTTTTGTAATCTAATTTCAAATGCACAGAAATGTAATAATATAAATATAGATGCAATTATGCCTGTTTTGAAATGGGTAAAGCATTTTTCAAAAACTATGCTCTATAGAAAAGATTCAGAATAATGTATCCTTCTCAGCTACAGCCAGTTTTATAACAACTGATACAATGTCACAGTGGGAATCTTTAACAATTAGTAATATAATGAAATGAATTAAATAAAGCTCCTGGAGCAGATGGAATTCTAGCCAAATGTTTTCAATATAATGTTGATCGGTGGGCTGAAGTATTTTATAGGTTATTTACATAAATAATTAATTCAGCTAATATTCCTAAATCTTTGCTCAATATAGAACTAGTACCAATTTATACAAAAAATGATGTAGGAAAGACAAAGTTAATTATAGGCCAATTGCCTTACAATGTACAGTATATCTGCAAAACTTTTTTTCACATCTACTATTAGATAAATTAAATATGTGGATAGATGAAGGTAAGGGTTTAAGTACTAGACAGTTTGGCTTTATGGAATGTTTCTCAACAATTGATAGTATTTTTAAAATAGACCATCTTGTAAGAAAAAAAAGATTCTGTTTTACAATGGCCCATATTTTGCATGTGTTAATATCCATGCAGCCTTTGATAATGTTTATAGAATTATTTTATGGGAAATTCTATGAAACTGGAAAACAGATGAAAAGCTATTTCTATTGATACAGAGAATTCATACAGATACATATAGAATCACAGAATCATAGAAATATGTCTGCAGAAAAGGACCCTTTAGCCCATCGAGTTCACCCCTTAGCCCCTGCTTACTTATCCCCCTAGTCCAGAGATCCCCCCTTTGCCCCTGGTCAACCCCTTGTGTCTATTCCATGCCCTCATGAATCTCTCTACCATTTTGACCCTCACCATCTCCTCCGGCAGACTGCTCCAGGGCTCCATGACCTTCTTAGTGAAGTAATGCCTCCTCACATTGCCCCTAAACCTTCCTCCTTCTAATGGTACACTATGACCCTAGCTCAAGTACCTTCTTTTCTTTTGAATTAGTTCCCCCTTACGTTACTAATCTCCTTCACATACTTAAGCATTTCTATCATGTCCCCCTCTCCCTTCTGGTCTCCAGCAGGTACAGATCCAGCTCCCTCAAACTCTCCTTGTAGGGCTTCCCATTCAACCCATGCACCATCTTGGTGGCCCTTCTCTGAACCCTATCAATCCCATCTCTGTCCTTGTTTAGGTGAAATCTCCAGAACTGGCCCCCGTACTCCAGGTGAAGCCTCACCATGGATTTGTAAAGTGGTATCAGAATCTCCTTCCTTCTGCTTGTTATTCCTCTCCCTATGCACACCAGCATTGTATTCACTTTGCCCACCATCGTGCTACGTTGAGTCTCCACTTTAAGGTTATCTGAAATTATAATCACTAGATCCCTCTCCAGCTCTGTTGCCATAATTACATCCCACCCAGTGTGTAACTCACTTGTGGGTTATTTCACCCCATGTGCATTACTGTACACTTTTTGGCACTGGATTTCAGCTGCCAGGTTTCCCACCACCCCTCCAGAAATCTTAGATCTTCCTTCATAGCCTTTACCCCCCCCATGAGGTGTCCACCCTATTGCAGATCTTTGTATCATCTTCAAATAGGCAGACCTTCCCCTGCAGCCCCTCTATTATGTCACTGATATAGATATTACACAGGATGGTCCCCAACATCGACCTCTGAGGGACCCCACTTATCACCCCTTCTTCCCAGGAATGTACCACATTTACCACCACGCTTTGGCATCTGTCCTTCAGCCACTTCTCCACCCACCTTGTTATTTTCTGTCCCACCCCCTCACTTTCTAGCTTATTTGCCAGCCTTCACTGGAGGATAGTGTCAAAGTCCTTCACAAAGTCCAGATAGACCACATCCACTGCCCCTCCCTGATCTACCACCTTTATCACCCAATCAAAAAACTCAATCAGGTTCATCTGGCATGACCTCACTTGTGTTAAGCCATGCTGGCGGATGTCCTGTAGCCCTCTTTGCACCAAGTAGCTGACCACCCTTTCTTTTTTTTAATTCAATAAGTTTTATTAAGTTTGACCATGACAATTTAAACCATTGTGTTAACATTATTCCAACATTTTCGTTAAAACTTCAAAGAAATAGTAATAAAAGAAATTGAACATTAATAAAATTTGTCCATAACATAGACATTGAAATTAAGAAGGGATAACCTAAGGATTCTCCCTCCCTTATCTCCTTCCCCCCTCCCCAGCCCTGTGGTGCAAATTGATCTACTTGTTGAACGTCTTAGGTACCAGTACCTAAAAGAGCCCTCGGCAGAGGGGCGTGTCCGGTTTGTTGAAAGGAGGGGAATAACAAGGGGGGCACTCAAAAAAAAGGAGAGCTGTTAGGTGGTAAATGTTAGATGGAGATGGAGATGGAGAGGGGCCCGCAGCTTGTCATGTTTCCTATTGCCTTCTTAATAACAAGGCATCTAACTTACCCCATTTCTTCCTGAAGGAAGATGCTCTACGAGTCACCTGTGCTATAAGGTTTTCAACACGGAGAGCAAAAGTTATCTCATGCAACCATTCCAAATAAGTTAATATGGAGCAGTCTTTCCAATGTCTAAGGACTAGTTTTTTAACTGCCATGGATATCAACGCCATATGATATCTCCTCTCCTTCGCTTTTATATCTAGGTAGTCTCCTAGAATACAGACCTTAGGTGAAAAGAGCCCAGGTAGGCCCAATAGAGGGTCTAATGAAGCTTCTATTTGGATCCAGAGAGGGAATACTGATGGACAAAACCAGAAAACATGCAATGGGGAGCTCTCCCCTTGATCACATCTAAGGCATTTTGTTGAGGTGGCCCTTTTCATTTTCGCCAGTCTGATCGGGGTATAATAAAGGTCGTTTAAAATGCAATATTGTGTAAGTCTATATCTATCTTGTGTATGATAAATATATAAGCTCTTCCAGATATTCTGCCAATCAGCCTCTTTGTCAGGATATAGATCTTTCCAGATCTTAGGACAGAGATTAGATGGGGGCCCGGGAAATTTATATAACAAACTGTATAACTCCGAGACACTGTGTGGTTTGTTGATAATCTCCGCAACTTGAGAGAAAAGTTGGGCAAGAGGGGAGCTTCTGTTATCTGCCCCAAATTTGGTATACAAAAGGTGCCGTAATTGATATACTTTAAAGGCTAGTTTGGTTGGCCACTGAAATTTATCTAGAATTCCCTTTGTATCTAGAATGCGATTAGATGAGTAGAAATCCTTTACACTACAGCCCGAAATGGATGGCAGCCATTTACCGGATATCACTGAACCACCCAAACGAAGATTAGGGTTTGAACATATAGGTTAAGAGAAATCCTCTGTCTGAGAAATCTTGAAATGCCTGTAAACCTGAAATACTACTCGTGAAGGAGATACCGAGGGTAGAGAAAGAAGTGGGACAGGAATATTTTGCCTGATCTGTAAAGAGAGCTTTGGTCAATATTATGAACCTTCATAAGGTCTAATTCCATTTGGAGCCAGACTGGTTTGTATCCTTGAGAGAGATGAGAATCAGTAACTGATAACCATTTCCCGCATTTACTGAGATGTGAAGCCCAGTAATAATATAAGAAATTAGGAAGCCGGAGCCCTCTATATTCTTTAGGTTGAGATAACTTGTTATACGATTTCCTGATAGCTTTATTGTTCCAAAGAAAGGAACTTATACCAGAGTGAATATTCTTGAAAAAGGACTGAGGGATCCATAAATCTAACATATTTAAAGGGTAAAAGATTCTGGGTAACACATTCATCTTAATCGTGTTGATCTTACCCCACAATGACAAAGGTAACTTAGACCACCTCAGAAGATCTTGTTGAATATTTCGCCATAGATCCTCTAAATTTAATTTCCTCATCAACGATGGACTAAGAGAAATGTGTATCCCCAGATATTTGATAGAATGCGTGACCCACTTCATTCCGAATTCAAGAAAATCTGCTTTATACGAAAAGCAATTGAGAGGAAAAATTTCAGTTTTAGCAATGTTAAGCCTATAATTAGAGTATAAACTAAAGGTCTCGATCTTACTTAAGGCCGCCCTCAACGACGAGACTGGATTTGACAAATGTAGGAGTAGGTTGTCTGCAAAAACTGAGATTTTAGCCACATTACTCACCACAGGGATGCCTGATATTAATGGGGACGAATTTAAGGATCTAAGGAGGGGCTCAAGCTACAGATTAAATAAAAAGGGAGATAAAGGGCATCCTTGCCTCGTACCAGAGGTGAGTGAGAAGGATCTGACATAACTCCATTACAATACAGCCTTGCTTTAGGAGAAGCATATAAAGCCTGTATCCAGGTTACAAATAGTGGGGAAAGCCCATGACTTGTAACGTGGCCATAGAAAAGACCAGTCGACTCTGTCGAACGCCTTTTCCAAGGCCAAGGGAAACTAAAATCATCGGGAGGAGGATTCTGAGCCGCATTTAGAGATATTGTAATTTACAGTGGTGATCCACGAGACCTACTTGCAACAAACCCAATCTGTTCGGACTAATTAGGTACCCATACCTGCTCAATCCTTTTAGCGAGGATTTTTGCCAGGATCTTAATATCACAATTTAATAAAGAGATAGGATGATAGCTTGATGGAAGGTGTGGAGGCTTGCCTGGTTTGAGAAGAAGGATGATAAGGGCATCTAAAAGGGTGGGATCCTGAGCACTACCAGTCAATAAGTACTGATAGAGACGGTGTAGGCCGGGTACCAAGTCCTTGGCAAATGCTTTGTAAAAGTTCGGAGAGAATCCGTCCGCCCTGGGGATTTATCAGGAGCTAATTCTTTATAGCTGTCAAGATCTCCTGAGTAGAGATGGGAGATATTAACAGCATTGCTGATCCTGGTCTAGGGATGGTAAGGAGAGTGTTGCGAGATAGTTGAGTGTTTCATCCAGTGAAAGGGAGGATTCCTTTATTATATAGCGATGTAAAATAGGTTCTAAGTACAGAGAGTATGTCTCTCGACTAGTTTGAATCACCCCATTGAGATCCTCTATTGAGTTAATCGCCCTGGAGGCTTCTAACTTCTTAATCTCAAAGCCAATAAATGACTGGCTTTTTCCCACATTCTCACGATTTTACACGGGTTCTCAAAATCGCAAATTCAGCTTTTTCCTGTAACAAAACTGAATACTGGTTCCTTAGAGATAAAAGATTTTCAAGTGTATCTGTTGTGGAGGATGCAGACAAAGATTGCTCTATCCTTCTAATCTGAGTGAGGAGGGAGTGGGTTTTCTCTTCAGTCCTCTTTTTACGTGCAGAAGCTAGGCGAATGAATTCACCCCTCAAGTAGCATTTCAATGCACACCATTCTTGATCAGTCCTAGTTATGGAACCTTGATTTTCCAGGTAAAAAAATTGTATCAACTCTGATATCCTGGTACTAATGTATTCCTCCTTCAAGAGCTGGTTATTTAGTCTCCATAGTGGATCCCTAACAATGTTAGAGTCCAATAACGTGACCATCCAAACTGGGGCATGATCTGATATCACCCTGGCATCTATGCCAGTATTGGTTAGGTTTTGGAGGAGCGAATTACTACATAAAATATAATCAAGTCTAGTCCATGTATTGTGAACTGTAGAATGAAAGGTGAATTCCCGGACAGCCAGGTTCAGTGTTCTCCACGGATCGCAGAGACCAAGTGTTTCCATAAAATCTGCGAATGCCCGTTGGGCTGCTGAGAGGGGTGTAAGGATAGGGTTAGATCTGTCCAGATCCTGCGTGGGAGGCAAATTCCAATCTCCTCCAAGTATCATTGGGAGAGAAAGGAAGCCTTGTAATACCCCCATCAGACTGGTGAGAAAGGATGGGTCTCCCCCCACCGGACCGTAAATACTCCCTAGCAAAGCCTCTGTGTGATTCAGGATACCTCTTACTAAAATATACCTGCCCATAGGGTCTGAGATGCTTGTAGTAGGTTGAAAAGTTAGTGACCCATGGATAAAGATTGCCGTACCCCCAGCCTTGGATGAGGCTCCAGATGCAAAGACCTGACCGACACCCCTCCTTCGCAAACTATCCGCCTCATGCAATAATAAATGCGTTTCTTGAACGAAGGAGACCTTCGCTTGCAAGGACTCCAGATGCTTTATTATCTGCATTTTCTTTAGAGGGCTGCGGGCCCCTCTCACATTCCATGTCACGAATTTAATGTTGTTGCTTGCCATTAAGGCTCTGTCTGTCTATTAAATATATTCTGGTACCTATTCCTATATGCACCACATTCCTCTTAAATGACCGGTAAATATCCCTCAAAAAATAAACCATCCACATTATCTTGAGTAGAAACTTGAGGAACCAAAAGACTTTGAAGCCAAACTTCCCCCCCTTACTAAACCCCACAAAAACTACAGGTCCCTCTTGTAACACATTGGTATAGCAATGCAAATCCTTATTATTTTTAACTTTAACCCCTAATAAACTATGTACATCCCAACCCACCCTCCTCCCATCAACAAAGAAGAAATAACATATATAATGTTTTGTTGTCAAATCCCCAAAGAATCCAGCCTCCATTTCCCCCATAGAGAAGATTTGTATTGCCCCGTAAGGAATTAGAAGCATGAGAAGAAGTCCATATCGCAAAGTCTTAAGGTCTGACCCAAAATGACCTATAATTAATATTAGTCGGACTCCTGTCTGTAGTGAGGTAATGGAGTTCCCTATGAGGCAGGTCAGGTGCAGTCCCCTTATCCTCCAGTACGCACGGCCAGACATGCCCGGGCCCTGTTCCAGTGTCCCGCCCCCCACCCCCCTATAAGTTGTGAGGTCTGCTCCGCTATATTAAAAAAAAAAAAAAAAGAAGGGGGGAGGGAGGGAAGGTTAAATAGGGAATAGGGGAAAGGAAGGAGAGGGAGGGGTGGATAGGGTTAAAAAATGAGGAGAGAGAAAGGAGTTCTAGAAGAGATGAAGGAATGAGGGGTAAACAAATAAAGCAGGAGAGGGATGGGTAAAAGGTGAGCGAGATGATGTTAACATCTGTTACTGTCCTGGAGTCTCTTGCTGCATCCTTCCTCCATCTTCTCCTTCGAGGGAAAACTTGATAGTCCAGTAGAGAGCTTCGATCTCCTGTACACCCCTATATCGGAAACTGAACAAAGGGCTTATAGCAGGCTAAAGTGGAACTTGCAGCCCCGGTTGATGATTCCTCTGGGGCCAAAAAAAAGGGAACACCGAGGCCTTGGTGCCACATCTTAAAGTGTCCTCCAAGAATACAGAATTGATCCTGGGGCGTCCTTTCAGAACCACCGAGATTCCCCCTTCCCACACACAGATAAGGCCATCAGCAGCCCCATGCCACCTCCAGGATACCCAACTGGCTCCCGGGAAGAGATGCACCAGAAAAGAAAAAGACCGCCACCAATTAAGAGATTGGGATGGACTGCCCAGGGCTAGGAATATTTATTGTGTAAACACTCTTTATAATTGCAGATTTACCAGACATCCTTCCTAAAAGCACTTGCAGTAAAAGGAATAATGGTTAAAAGCTGTGGTGAATCAGGGGGCTTTAAATAATGCTGGCATCAAACGTGACAGTTCTTCCTGGGCTTGGCCTACTGACTCATAGCTGTGCCACTTGCCATCTATTGATATTTGAAGCCGCCACAGGGTAGCCATCCTAAATTTAATGTTGGCAGCGATAAGCTTGGACACTATGGGTGGAAGGTAGCCTCCGCTGTCTTGTCTCAATGGAAGATCCTGTGTGATTCGGAGTTTCTTTCCTCCCAAGTGATGGCTTGCAATTTTTTACCTTAACTAAGATGTGCTGGTGCTCCAGATAGTTAAGTAACTTAATAATTATGGGCCTTGGAGGGGCTGGGGGCTCCGGTTTTGATCGCAGCGACCTGTGAGCTCTCTCAATAGTATATACTGGGTTGTGTGGGGAAGAGCCCACTACTTTGGCTAGCAGCGCCTGGATAAATGGTATACAGGAGGAACCCTCCTCTCCCTCTGGTATTCCATGTATTAAAACATTATTTCACCGTGATCAGCCTTCCAGATCCTCTGTCTTCTGTTGTAGCTTAATTATTTGTTGTTTCATTTTGGATAGTTCGGGTTCCGTTTTGTTTCTCCAGTTGTCTAGTGAAGCAGAGCGAGCCTCATTATCTGAGACTCTTTGTCTCAGGGTCGAAATCTCTCCCCGCATGATTTTGAGCTCTGTGGTGATCTCTGCTAGCACCTCTTTTAGAGGTCTCATCTCTTCTAAGAAGCGATCCTCCGATAATGGATTGGGAGGGGGAAAAAATCGAGGCCTGTGCTGCGGAGGAGGAAGGCGCTTGCTGTTTGGCCTTCTTGGCCTGCTTTTCAGGCGAGACTGGCGGGGTACGCTTCGGGAGGGCCAGTTTCATCTCCGCTTCCATTTCGGCGCTTGTTAGCGCAGATCGCTTCCGGGATTTCTCTGACTTATTCTTCACTCGCTAGGCTAACGTAAGAAAGCACTTTAGCTTCGCAGACTACACTCGTTAACAGATTAAGGATAAAATTATCGGAGGAATGGCGAGAGCACTGAATCCACCCTGTTTTCACGTCCGGCGCATCACGTGACTCCCAACCACCCTTTCTTTTAATATATCCTCCATCACCTTCCCCACCACTGAGTTGAAGTTCACCAGATGATAATTACCCACCTCCTCCCTGCTGCCACTCTTGTGAAGTGGCACCATGTCTGCCCTCTTCCAGTCTTTTGGCACCCACCCTGTATCCAGGGGACAAGTTAAACAACCTTGCTAGAGGTGCTGCCAGCTCCTACCATAGTTCTTGGAGTACCCAAGGATGCAGGGTGTCTGGACCCACTGCCTTGTCCACCCTTAACCTACGTAATTCCTCTCTTACACTGTCCTCACTGATCAGGCTAGGATCCACCCTTATGTTCTCCGTTCCCCTCTCCCTTAACACTGGTCTGCTTCCTTCCTCTTCCACCATGAAAACTGAGCAGAAGTACTTATTTAGCACCTACACCTTCTTGAAGTCCTCTTCCACTTGTAGTCCCCCATTCACACTTACTATCACCTGCCTTGCTTTCCTCTTCTCTGCTATATACTGAAAACAAGTTTTATCTCCCCTTTTGGCTTGCTTAGCAATTCTCTCCTCTGTTTCTGCTTTTGCCCTCCTAATCTTCTGCCCTGCCACCCTCAGCTTCTCCCTGTATGTCTCCCTGTCCTCTCCTCCCAGTATCCTCTGATATACACTGAACACCCTTTTTTCCCCAATTGCCCCCCTCACTTCACTGGTGAAAAAGAGCAGCCTCTTTCTGTTTCTGTTCTTCCTCACCTTCCTTATGCAGATTTCAGTGGCTTTTAGTACTCCCCCCTTAATTGAATTCCATAATTCCGCCACTTCCCCTATTCTCTTCTTCCCCTCCATTTTGTTCCTGAAGTCCAGGACCTCTGTAATGATCCTACTCACTTCGTCCCCCATCCTAACCCTGAAGTGCAATGTTTTGTTGTCACTTGCATGTAAGCTGACCCCCACTCCAACTCCTTCCACACTATCCCCATTGATGAGGACCTCACAGAGTATGCTGCTACCTCTACAGGGCTCCCTAACCAGCTGTTGCAAGAAAGCTCCCTGGAGGGACTTGAGGATCTCTCTGCTCCTGGCTGACCTAGCTGATGGCATATCCCAGTCAACATATAGGAGGTTAAGGTCACCCACCAGCAGAATCTTCCGCTTGAGTGCAATCCATTGAACCACCTGCAACAGTTACCTGTCCACTTCCTCCCCCTGCATCGGGGGTCTGTAAGTCACCCCTAGCCTTATTGATTCCCCAGTCCTTTTTTCCAGCATGACCCACAAGATTTCTGTCTCCCTTACTTCCTCCTGTCCTCCAGTTGCCTTAATGTCATTCATGATATACAATGCACCCCCTTTTCTACCAGTCCTGTCCTTCCTAAAAAGCCTGTACACTGGGATACCCTCCTCCCATGTCTGATGGTTAGACCACCAGGTCTCCAATATAGCTACATGTCCAGGCTTTCATCCACCATTCTGGACTCCAAGTTCAACATTTTGTTCCCCAAGATCCTGGTATTTGTGTAAAGACCTTTCCACCATATACCTCCTTCTTTCTGCCAACATTCCCTTTCATACCTGCTCCTTTCCCTGATCCCTTATGCAGGGGATTGCTAGCTAGTGCATTCTCTTTTCCTGTCAATCTTTCCCCCTTCCTAGCCTTGTACTCCACCGTACCAGCTTAAACCCTCTTAAGATCTATCTGTATAACTTTGTACATCCCCTTCAGCACTCTTTTTCCCCTTTCACTTAGCTGTAACCTATCCTTCCAGGATAAGGCCTTATCCTCCCATGTGTCCCCCCACTCGTCTATATAGGCACATATTCAAATATTATACAGTAGTGATGGCAAATTGACAAAACCCATTTGATCTGATAAAGGGGTAAAACAAGGATGCTTATTAGCCCCTATACTGAATATATACATATACATATATACAAATATACATATACGTACACATATACATACATACACACACACTCACACACATATATACATATACACACACATATACACATACATATATATACACATATATACACACACACACCCCAACTTGTCTATAACCTTGACAAATGACACTGATGCTCCCAATGTATATTTAAAAAAATATATAATATACATTTGTATGTGGATGATGCCGTCCTAATTTCTAAGTCTGCTAAAGGACTCCAATTTGCTTTAGACTCTGTAGTAAATACTTTAGATAAATTACAGATTAAAATAAATATTGATAAGTCAAAGGTTATCACTGTCAATAAACCTAAGAGTCTAAGATACACATGGGTGGTTAATTGAACACCACTGGAAGAGGTTGATAAGTGTAATTATTTGGGAGTATATTTAAGTGCTAGGGAAGTTTGAAAAATACAGATGAAAGAAAGCAACAAAAAGGTTAGACAAGCTGCATTAACAATAAATACATGCTCAAAGGAATTTATAAAAAATCCTCTGCAGCCATATTAAAACTGCATCAAATGAAAGTCAACTCTGCAATTTTATATTGCGCTGAAATATGTGGAAACTCAAAACTGGTTGAAGCTATGGAACCAATACAAAATCCATTTATTAGATTGATTTTAGGGTTACTGCAATTTATACCTCTGAATTTTTGAGAGTGGTATACTCTCTTTGAAAGCACTTTCTTTCCGGCTCCATGGCTCCAGGCAATGGGGGATCACCTAGCATGCTGGTGACCTGGGTTCACACCCGAACCTGGATCGTCAGGAGTAGAGGCTGGCAGGGAGGGCTCAAGAGCATACCTTAGATACTCTCCTCTGGGGGGCATGGAGGCACCATTCTTCCATAGAAATGACATTAATGTACTATATATATATATATATATATATATATATATATATATATTCAGTCAATACTGTACTTAAAAGTATAACTGCTCTGTGCATACCACTATTTAGGATGATGTCTATGCCATTAAATTTTAAAAGGTTCAACTATTGTGGAAGATTGCTAGAAACTCATCATTTATGGCAAACTGTTAATGTTCTGTACCAACAGTTAAACTTGATGCATTTAAAGTGGCACATCAACTGGGAGCGAGACTATTTATGATAATGCTCTCCCTGTGACCCCAATCTAATCAATGTTTTTTCCACCTTTTGTGATTTTTTTTTTGTGTGAGGCAGGTTTTGATTTGAGATAACATAGTTACTGAAGGTATGAAGTCATGAATCTTATGTGCACTCCAAATGTATTGAATTAATGAAATTACAAAAAGTTTTAAAAGTAAATGAGGAAAAAGGCATCCCAAAGGGGAAGGAAGTGATGCAATGGAAACTAGGAGAAGAAATCTAGAAGCCTTTCAGCAGTAGGACCATACTACCACAGTACAAACAAACACTAGCCAAAGCCAATACAGCTGCAGCGATCTTGTAGGAGCGCCACTACCACAGGGGAACAATTGCTGCTGAATGCATGTGAATACCAATGAGCGCTGCCCCAGTCACTGATACTGTCTCACTTATAGTCATGGAAACAACAACCCACTCACAGTCACAGACAAGCACCTACGTAGCCACAGACATGCAAAGGACTTTCACATCCCACTCATAGCCGTGCACCACCCCACTCACAGACACATGCATTCCTGCCCACAGCTGTTGGACACAACCATTCCATTCACAGCCACATATATGGATATCCCACTTTAAGTTGTAGCCATGTGCCATCCCACCCACAGCAGAGGACAAGCACCATACTACCACAGCTATGCACAAAATGTCCCATTGATGATGATGAACCATCCAACTCACAGCCACAGTCCAAACATGCACCTTCTTACCTACAGTCACAGACAAGCGTATATCATTCAGACATGCACCATTCCCTTCACAGCCATGGTCCAAAGAGGCAGCATTCCACCCACAGTCACTGTCTGGACATGACACATCCCTCTCACAGCCACGGTCCAGACATGCAGCATCCCAAACACAGCCATGGTCCAGACATGAAGCATCCCACTCAGCGCCATGATCTGGACACACAGCATCCCACTCAAAGCCACAGTCTAGACATGCAGCATCCCACTCAAAGCCACGATCCTGCCATGCAGTATCCCACTTCCACCCACAATCCAGACACACAGTATCCCACTCACAGCCATGGTCCAGCCAGTCTGAACATGCAGCATCCCATTCAGAGCCACCAACAGGACATGCAGCTTCCTTCCAACAGCCATGGATATGAATGTGAATCCAGTTTTAGTAATAGTATATTAACCACCCAAGTTAACTGCATAATAATCCAGGCCTAGATCAAAGCTGCCATTTCCTCATGAAGAGGTACAAGAACTTTAAACCTTGAACCTCTTCCACTGGGATCTTCCACTTTGGCTGTCAGATGATGAGACATTCCAGCCACCATTTCCATGCTACTGGAGTGCCACAACCCCACTGAAAATGCAGAGGAGGAGTTATTACAGGGCCCTCAAATGCTCTCCTCCTCCTGTAGTGTGTGTGATGAATGGCAGTTCAGCTCCAGCCTCCCTCCCCGGGCCCAGTTCTCAACTTGTGGCTCCATTCTGACCTGGTAGGGTGGTGGTGGCTCACTGGGCAGGCTTGTCCCATCTGAGTTGTTCAGCAAGGAGAGGTCATCAGCACCCTGCAATGACAGGCAGTTCCCCATAAGGACACGAGTGATGTCACCAACCTGCTGCACGGGACCAAGCAGAATGGCTGAAACACCGACACCCTGCCAGAGAGTCACTCTGATGGCTCCATGTTTACCTTGGTGTAACTGTTTACAAACCCTGATGGCAGCACCAGACAGACAGGACTCACCACAGCATGCCGGGAAATAGAGTCCCAGCAGATGCCCACCACTGCCCTCATCACACGGAATGTCCACCATTAGGAACTACGACTCCCAATGCCCCTCACGGCAACTTCAGGCTTCAACCCTGGATATTGTTTAGCAAGCAAGGACTACAACTTCCAGACACCAATCTAAAGCTGCTACTTGTAGTAGTGTATGGGGATTGCAGTATTGTTTTATTCCTTCAGGCATCACTTGGGAAAGTTTGGTGTGTCTGGCATGTTACATCTTTTCCATGGTGATTTTGTTTCTGAAGCACTTCTATTAATTTGAGCTGTATTTTTGCATGTGGCAGAGCAGTAGACAGTGGTAGAAGTGTTAAAAAAGCTCTAGCCAGAGCCAATAAAATGTGTGTCATGAGCAGTGGCATGACGGTGCAGTAGTGTGAGCGGCCATGGCAGAGTAGTACCAACCATTTTGCGGTTTTGGAAGGATAAGGCTGAGTTGGTCAGGATTCAGGGGACCTCCTTTCCCATCCAGGGACCACCAGGGCCACCACCACTGCCTCAGAGGTTGCCAAAAAAGAGGAGCGGTAGGACCACAGTGGGCTCAGGGAGGGTGAGGGTGGTGGAACAGAGGTGCATCCCTCTAGTTGTACCTTTCCACAATTCATATGCTGTTCTGGCAGAGTGTGGTTCCTCTATGAAGGCACCCACAGTGGAGACCAAGGAGGATGCTGGGAACCTCCAGAAAGGATACTCACAGGAGGGTGACCTGGGACCCCACAGGGGAAGGAAACATCTTCTGGTGGGGAACACCATTGTTAGGAGAGTAGAACTGGGGGGAGGGAGGGGAGAGGGAAGTAAGGTGCCTGCTTTGCACCATGGCTTGGAGGGACAGGGAGTGAATCCTCAGGATCGCAGGAGCAGCTGCATGGGAGAGGGAGCTGGATGTCATTGTCCACCTAGAAACAAATGACCTGGCTGGGAAAGGGATCAGGGCAGTGCAGGAGGAGTTTGTGGAGTTGGGGAAGGGCCATAGACAAGTAGCACACATGGTAAACTTCTTGGAGATGCTACCAATCTATGATATGGGTGAGGTTAGGGTGCTCCGCACCATGGGATTCAATCAGTGGTTGAAAAACTGGTGCAGAGGGGTCCTCCTGGAGGGATGCAGGTCTACACTGGTGTGATGTTCTGCATCTGTCCAGGAGGGAAACCAGGATCTTAGGTGATAGGTTTAAATGCTTAATTGGCAAGCATTTAAACTAGCCAAGGGGGGAGGCACTGAAAAAAAGAAAGAAAATCCTAGCCCCCCCAAAAAATCAGGGTAGTTAGTGAGGTGAACACCAAGATAGAGAAGTTGATAGGGAGAAGGGCAGGAGTAAAGTCAGGGGTGAATGGAGAAAAAGACAAAGGCAGTAAGGACAGGGATGGGGATAAAGGGGCAAGGCCATCAAAAAATGGAGGGTAATGACTACCAATGCCCATAGTCTAGGTAACAAGCTCTCTGAACTGATGGCCTTGATGGAAGAAAGATGCCTGGATAGCATGGCAGTCACAGAAACATTTTGCACAGAGAACCATGACTGGGATGTCAACATACCAGGGTACACAATCTACAGGAGGGACAGAAGGGTAGAAGATGAGGAGGAGTAGCTCTCTATGTAAGGGAAGAAATCAAAGCAATGCAACTAAAGGGTAAACAGAGAACAGATGAGGCACTGTGGGTCATCCTGCAGACTGGAAATGGTACCACAATCTGCACAGGGGTTGAATACAGACCCCAGTCTCAGGAGAGGGAAATGGACAAGGAACTGATAGAAGACATCCTTAGGCTGTCAGAAAAAGGGGAGATGTTGCTGATGGGGGTCCTGAATATGCCAGATGTTAACTGGAGCACCCTTGCTGCAGCCACATCCAAGAGCAAGAGCAAGAACCTTCCATCAATTTGCTTCCTACTGTTTTATAAAGAGTATAATCTCCTCCCAGATATCTGACAAATTGGTTCTACTGCTGAAACCTGTGACCTCTGCCTACCCACTGAGATCTGCTGAAAAATCCCTTCTTGTCCAACCGAGATGTAAAACCAAAATGGGGGAGAATGCTTTCTCTAGCTGGGCCCCTAAACTATGGAACTCCCTTCCACTGAATCTAAGAATCTCCACTTCTCCATGCAGCTTCAAACAGGAGCTTCATATGGCTTTTCTAAGCTCCGAACCCTGCTCCTGTTTTCTATACACCCACTCCTGTACTGGTTCCTCCTAGTTGCCTACTGGCTCCAACCTCTACTACTCTCAAACCTGCCCGGAAATCTTGCTATTTCCTCTCTTCTAGCACTTATGCACTAGTTGTATGACTTATGACTGTTAGTTATTTGCACTTATATTCCTGTTTTGTTACTACATATAGATTTCTGCAAATGTACTGTCATTGCTGAAAATTTTGTATACGTGTACTATGTCTGACTTCTACTTGTTCCCATGATGTTTTCTTGTATCTACTATTGTCTACATACCCATTGTTGTAATCTCCCAGGTCATACCTGAAAATAGGCAGCTATGCTGTCTAGTGTACCTACCTGGTTAACAAAAACTAAATAAAATAAAGAGCAGGGCCATTTTCAATGCCCTACAGGGGGCATGCCTCAGACAGCTAGTGCTGGAATCCACTCGGGAGGGAGCAATCTTAGATCTGGTACTCTAAAATGGGGATGGAGCGAGCATCTCAGATCTAGAAGTGGGTAGCCATCTGGGAACAAATGACCACCAAACGGTGTGGTTCATGACAAACTCAGCTGTAGAATCAAGCCATACAAAAGTGAAGGTACTGGACTTCAGGAGGGCTGATTTTGTCAAAATGGGAGAGTGCCTCAGAAAAGCACTAGCAAACAGGTAAGAAGGAGGGGTGGAGCAACAATAGGGAAACATCAAAACTGCCATCACAAAGGCAACAAGCCTTTGCGTGAAGCAAATAAACAAATCAAAATGAAAGAAAAAAATACTATGGTTCTCAAAAGAGGTGGCGGGGAAGGTTAGGGAGAAAAATATAGCATTCATGAAGTATAAGGAAACACAGAAGGAACAGCACAGAGAACTGTACCAGTTAAAGCAGAAGGAAGCAGTCAGAATAGCAAATGCCAAACCAAGGAAAAGATAGCCAACTCCATTAAGAAGGGGATAACAACTTTTATAGGTACATTAGGTAGCAAAGAAAGACAAAGGGAGGCATACTGAGGCTAAATAAAGGAGGAGGGTGGATGGGCAGAGAGTGACAGTGAAAAAGCAGGGATACTGAACGAATACTTCTGCTCAGTATTCACAAAGGTAGAGGAGGGGAAGATATCTAATCCAGTCAATAGAAGCACTCTGGATAAGGGGGGTCAATATCAGTCCTTTCACAGAAGAAAGGGTTCTGAAAGAATTCCTAAAACTGAAGGTGGACAAAGCAATGAGGCCCGATAGGATTCATCCCAGAATTGTAAAAGAACTAATGGGAGAATTAGTAACACCATTGACTACCCTTTTTGACAAATCATGGGAGGATGGTGTGGTGCCAGAGGACTGGAAGAGGGTAGATGTGATTCCCCTCCTCAAAAGTGGGAGCAAGACAGAAGCAGGAAACTAGAGACCTGTCAGTTTGACCTCAGTGGTAGGAAAAATGATGGAATCACTTCTGAAGGAAAGAATTGTTGAATACGTAGAGGCCATCGGGGCACAGGACCCAAGGCAGCATGGATTCACAGTGGGAAGGTCATGTCAGAAGAATCTAATCGATTTCTTTGACTGAATGACCAAGGTAGTAGACCACGGATGGGCTGTGGACATGGCCTACCTAGACTTTAGCAAGGCACTTGACACAGTCTTCCACAGAAGATTAACAAATTAGCCAGCCTGTGAGTGGTTCCCAGGGTGGTAGCCTAGGTAAAACATTGGCTGGACAACAGAACATAGAGGGTAATAGTAAATAGAGTCCACAGTGAAGAAAGGGGGTTACTAATGGGGTACCGCAGGGTTCAGTGCTGGGTCAAGTCCTTTTTAATGTCTTTATAAGTGATATTGCAGAGGGACTGGAAGGAAAAGTATGTCTCTTTGAAGACAACTCAAAGATCTGAATCTGGGTTAATACATAAGATGGGTTGGAAAGGATAATAAGGGACTTGTCAAGGTTTGAGGAATGGTCAAATGTATGGCAGCTTAGATTCAATGGAAAGAAGTGTAAAGTAATGCACCTGGGAAACAAAATCCCAGGGGAAGAGTACACAATGTGGGGTGAGACACTGACAACAACAAAAATGGAAATGGTCCTGGGGATAGTCATGTCAGGTGACCTAAAGGTGGGCAAGCAATGCGAGAAAGCAGTACAGAGGGCTGGGGGGATACTGGGATGTAGAGGGAGAGGCATCACTAGTAGAAAACAAGAAGTTGTTATCCCTCTGTACAGACAGTTGGTGAGACCCCATCTGGAGTACTTTGTGCAGTTCTGAAGACCCCATCTCCACAAAGACATAGACAGGGTGTAGGCTGTCTAGAGGACGGCAACCAAAATGGTGCAGGGTCGGCACCAGAAGAAATACAAAGAGAGACTAAAGGAGATTAATATGCATACCCTCAAGGAAAGGAGGGAGAGGGGGGACATGATTGAAACTTTCAAGTACCTCAAGGGAATCAACAAAGTCTAAGAGGGTATCATCTTTCAGAAAAAGGGATGTGCAAGAACAAGGGGGCACAATTTGAAGATGGGGTGAGGATGGCTCATAGGTAATGTGAGGAAGTATTTTTTTCACAGATAGGGTTGTGGATGCATGGAACAGCCTTTCTGAGGAAGTCATGGAGTCAAAAACAGTGGGGGAATTCAAGAATGTGTTGGGCAGACATAAGACAATTCTAGTGAGGGGTAGAAAGAAGTAGGCTGTTGATTAACTAGGATCTGCTGTGGTGCCCCGAAGGTGGTAAGAAGAATGTCAATGTGTGCAGGGTTTTCACATCAATAAAAAGAGGTAATAAAGCAACTGCATTGATGACACCAGTAACTTGCACACAAATTGACACAGGTCCAAAAATGGGTGGATGTTGGCACCAGACAAACAGAGGACAGAGTCCAGAAACAGATTCCAAATACTTCACAAGGTTTTAGTTATACCAAACCAATAGGAAACACAGTCACGGGGGAACACTTACACTTATTTTCACTCTCCTATAAGAGGAGTACTGTAAATAAATGGCTTTAACAGCTCCACTTTATGAGTGGTCTACACTCTATAATCAGCAAAACACTATATAATCCTTTCAATACTACCCTGAGGTGCACCTCTAAGTAGGGCCTATTACCTGGAGTACTCCACTTTAAGGAACTTTATAGCATAATACTGTAAAAGTCTACTTCAGTCATAAGAGGCAGTTTATGCATGGATAAGCTTTCTCTGTCGTCAGGAAGAAATTGGGTTGCAGGATAAAACACAAAAGGAACACTTGGCTGACTGGGCTAACAACTAAGGGACTGCAGAGAGGATTTTGTACAGGCCATGAGTATCTCGGCCACACTCCAACTCTCTAGAGTTGCCAGACTTGTTAAGAACAAATGCAATGATTATCTCGGCTCAGAACCCACTGTGGGCCGCCGGAGTTGAAACACACCAAACCCGGCCACAGTCCTCTTCTGGACTGCCTGGACACAAGGAAGAAGAAAGTGCTGACCAACTGGCCCAAAATCCTCTTCTGGACTTCCGGGACATGATGAAGATTCTGAAGAAAGGAAGTCTGTGAATCGGAAGCACCAACGGGGTTCTGGACACCAAGGCTGGACGAGCCGAGGACTGCGTAAAATAAGAAACAGGACAGTGATGTAATCTACTGCAACAGATTATCTGGATAGCACTTCGATACAGATGACAAAACATGAAAATGGATGGTACCTTTGTACCAGGCCAGGCCGTACTTTGGGGAAATTTTGAAGAGCAGAAAACAATAAACAGGACATTGCAAATGACTGCGGCATGGTTCCTTGAAGATCTGCTGCTGTCTGCTTCAAGGATGCACTGAAGACAACTTCTGGAGTACTTTGAAGAAGATTGATCTGGATACCAATGGTGAACAGGTTCTGGAAAGCTTTGGAAGACTGAATCAGGCACCCTGCAACTTGGAAGGCTGACAACAAAGTAATACTTTCTGGCACATTCACTGCTTGCAGCAATAGTTGTATGCAAAATAAAGTACCAGTTCTTGTTGCAGTGGTCTCTTATTCAGTCTTAATGTTCAAATCACAGTAAATATACAGGCACTTCATTATTCTGATAGAACCATAGCACTGGTGGACCTCACCAACAGGGGTCCCTCTGACAAAATTGGGTTCTTCCTTTTACTATGACTCTATATGGCTAGCTAGATTCAAACATCTGGGGTCACTAATGCTGCTGGGCCCTTATAACACCAGGGGAATCTAAATGGCTAGCAGTGGGCCTAACTTGCCCCTTAAAATGTCAGAGCACATGGCGGTGGGCCTAACTTGTCCCTTTTAAGAACTGGTGGCCTTCTCTCCCTGACAGGGCCCCTTTAAATATCTCTAGGCTGGCTTAGGCTGAACTGTCATTCTTTGCTCAGCCATGCCTCCTCTTATGAATATTTATGCCTTTTCTGAGGCTCCCCTTCTGCTGTCCCTTCCCCTGTGTGTGTTGCTATGCCCTGAATGCTTAAATTATTTAAATGAGGAGCTCCTGGCCTGCCCCTTCATGGCACTTGGACGTTTCTCTGTGCACCTGGTGCAAACTTTTAAAACACTGAAATACACTTTTACACAGTTCTAGGGTGAACAGCATGAAGGACTGTGGTGTCGTCAACTCACCACACCACTGGGATGCTCAGGATGCAAGCGGGAGGTGCGGTTGGGAGTGGGAAAGAGCTTCAGGCAATTATGGGACCACTAGGGACCTCACAGAAGGTCCCAAACATAGTGCAAATGATGCGGCAATGCTACCGCCCCTCCTGAGGGACTGAGTACTTAATTGTAAATAAAAAAAGAATAAAATGGAGCACCAAGCCCTCCTGAGACACAACGGGACATCTCTTCTCTTCACAGGCAGTTTAGGACAGCACCACAGACTGGACCAGCTTGCAGGTACATTTTTTCAGTGACTGGAGGCAGGAGGCACACAGCAAACCCCTCAGGGACAGCTTCACCCTCCTGGCAAGCCCTTCTCATCCCTCCTCGCTTTATGTGTCCTCACTCCTCCATAGACAACACGATTCTCCCTAACAGTAACTTATTTTTCAAACTGCAGCACTCTGTATTCTGGTTCTATTAATGCAGTTTGATTACCTAAGATCTATAAATTCTATAAAATGCACTTGAGAATGGGCTATCACAGTTAAATCTTGCTTAACTTCTAAGATAACTTTAATACTCTAAAGAACAAACTAAACTAATGTGACCGTGTTGGGATAACTCTTTATCATACTGTGTTGCAAGATATAAAACTAAGGACTTACCATACAAAATCTTCTAGGAGGAATTCCAAAACTGACTCTTTGAGATCTGAGACGCATATTACATAAAGGTTCAATAGATAAAGGTTCTATTCCTCTACTATTTTCAGGTATCAAACTCTCAAAATGGTCAGAGTTAGCAGTACTTAAGTAATTCCAAGGGTTAACATACAAGTCTGTTGAGGTTTCTAGTTTAGTCAAGGTAAGATTTCTTGAAGGATATTCTTGTTTCTCTATTAACTTGGAGTCAACATCAGCTGAAGGATCTGATCCTGCACGAAACATGCATGCCTTTAACAGGTTTCTGTGAACAATCTTGATGCCTTTTATGATTTCTCCTTGGATCTTATAAACTGGCAGTTCTCTACATGGTATTTCTACTATGAGATAGGGTTCAGGTTCCCATTTGGAAGCTAATTTTGTTAGTCTATGGGTTCTCTTTAGTAGTATTCTATCTCCCATCTGTAATGGACAAGCGTTGGCATTGGCGTCATATAGTATCTTTTGTTTTAATCTCACTTGAGTCATATGCTTGTCTAGAAATTGTCCTGCTTCTTGCAATCTGTCACTATGTTTGTGTACCCAATCTGTACATAGGTTAGGAGTAGAAGTGGCTTTCAAATCTATATCAAGTACTAAGTCCATAGGTAAATGACCATGACGTCCAAATAACAAACAATATGGAGGGTATCCAGTTGAACTCTGTATAGTGTTATTGTAAAGATAAGTTAATTCAGGCAAAATGCTAGGCCAATATGAGCGTTGATGCTCAGGGGATGTGCTTAGCATATTAAGTAAGATTTGATTAGCTCTTTTGCACAATCGATTGCCATGAAGATGATAGGCAGTTGTACGCATCTTTTGACTTCCATATAAACTAGAAAGTTCATGGAATACTTGCAACTCAAAGGCATTCCCTTGATCAGTTAATATTCTGGTTGGAAACCCATATGGTTGAATAAAGCACTTGATAGATGTTGCTGCAGTGTTTTTGGTGGTAAGATCAGGAACTGGTGCGGCTACAACAAACTTAGAGTAGTGGTCTATCATGGTTAAAACATAACTGATACCATTTCTGCTTGACTCAAGTTTTAAGTAATCTAATCCTACCAATTCTAAAGGAGAGTGACTGATATTTGGTTGCAGAGGAGCTTTTTGATCAGTTCTGCTGCTTCTCTTTAGATTACAGGTAGGACATTCTTCACCTCATTTCTGAATCTGAGGTTTCATTCTGGCCCAATAGAATCGCTTTCTTATATTGGCTTCCGTCTGTTTACTTCCAAAGTGTCCAGATTTGTCATAATAGGCTTCCAAAACAATTGGTGCATTCTCTTGAGGCACAATGATCTGTATGATCTCACAATTGGGTGTGAGGGTTTCTACTTTGCCTTATTAACTTGGAATCTTGTATGACCAGCCAGATTCTGTGTCACCACAAGTTTATTAATTCTGGATTTGAATTTTTCTTATGTGTAGGCCCAAGACTTTTGTTAGTGTCCAATATATTTCTGATTTGTCATAGCACAGGACTCTGGCTCTGGAGCTGGATCCATAAATTATCTTGTTCTGCTACATGCGTTGAAGGAGTAGATTCAAGTTTGGTTGCTGTGATAGGACTTACCTGACAACATGCGTGTACCATCTCTGTAGGAACTTGTAAGAATGCAGGCATTTCCACATCTTCTAAAGTTGAATCATCAGGCTCAGGTTCCATCTGTTGTGGTAATCTTGACAGCGTGTCAGCATTGGCATTGCTTCTTCCTGTGTGGTATTTTAAAGTGAACTGGAAATTGGACAAATGTGAGGCCCATCATTGTTCCAAAGCTTCCAATCTGGTGGTATTTAAATGAGCTAAGGGACTGTTGTCTGTGTATACAGTAGAATGTGTGGCAGCTAGATAATGTCAAAATGTTTCTGTAATTGCCCATACCAAAGCAAGGAATACCAATTTAATGAGCTGTAACACTCATCATTTCTTTCTGATTCTCTGAGACTGTGACTAGTGTAGGCAATGAATCTTTCTTTCCCTGACTGTTCTTGTGCTAGCACAGTACCAAGACCTAAGCTGCTGGCATCTGTATATACTTGGAAAGGTTTGGTGTAATCTGGAAAGGCCAAAATTGGAGCGTCTGTCAAGGTTTGGTGTGAACCATCGAAAACAGTTTGGTGTCTGGAAATCCAAGTGACTTGCTGAGTTTTGAATGTATGTCCTGTGGTTGACTCTCGAAGTAACTCATGTAAAGGTGTCACTAGTCGAGGAAAGTTTTGGATAAATCTTCTGTTGTATCCAGCGAATCCAAGGAATTTTATGACATCTTTAATGGTAATTGGTACAGGCCATTCTCATACAACTCATAGTTTTTATGGATCAGGTGCTACTCCATCTGCTGAGACAATATGTCCTAAGTAATTGACTTGGGGTTTCGAAAGATGGCACTTGGATGGAGATTAGGAGAGAGAGGCGAGACATGATTGAGGCATTCAAATACCTATATGTATAAACAAGATACAGGAAGGGAGCATCTTTCAAAGAAAAAAGATGTCCAAAGACTTGAGGTCACAATATGAAGTTGTGGGGGGGGGGGATCAGAGGGAACTGGAGAAAGTAATTCTTCACAGAAAAGGTGGTAGACCCTTGTAACTGCCTTCCAGTGGAAGTTGTGGGGGCTAAAATGGTTACTGGATTTAAAAAGTATAGGATAGACACATGGGCTCAAGTTGCTTAACTGGACAAGGAGAATTCTGCACTGAAACACACTGAAGTAGGAGCCGGGATCGCTTCCATGACTACGAAGAGAGAGCAGCACAATCTTGATTGAGAACTGAGGGAAGTCTACCTTAATTTTCTTCTAGGTTGGCTATGAACTGCAGGAGTGGAGAGTTCTTTTACTGCTATATCTTGAGCAGTTCTGCTGCTAAGTATAAGGTGCTGAAATATTAAATTCCTCTGTGCTAGTCTACTGGGGAAGGAAGTGAGATTACTGATTTCCTTGGGCTAGTCTGCTGGGGAAGGGGCCGCATTTACTGATGTTCATTTGTAGAGTTCATAGGGGGCTGAAATACTGTGTGTTTATTCGTTAGTTTGCTAGGTGATTTTCTAAATTGCCTTTGCTTTTTGGTGACATTTTGCATCAGACTAATTTAGTACAGTTAAGAATTCAGTATTAGCTGAGTTGCTGTTTTTTATATTTTGCTTAGTTTCAGACTTGCTGTTAATGGTGGTTGTTTGTGTATTGGGCTCAGACAGTAGGGCTAGCTGCTTCTGGTTGGTCTGCACTGATTAGTTCTATAGCACAGGGCCAGCTGGGTTATCCCACCCTGCCTCAATATCTCCCCCATCCCACCCCACCGACCCCAGCTTATGTACCTTTATAGATATTAAACTAGAAGGTGTGGCAACTTTCTGCTCAGAAACAGGGCAGGTAGAGCAACAGTAGGCTGCCAGGCTGCCCTGCATAATCTGGGTGGATATCTTGTTGGGCTTGCTATTGCATTAAAGTAAAAAAAAAATGCACGGTACATTAGGGGTTCCTGGTAAATAGTCACTGGGAAAAGGGTTATGGTACTGAGAAGAAAGGGGTTTCTGTAACAACAATCAGGGCAGACAGAAGCAGAGCAGAAAGGGATCATGTTGGGAGTGGTGCAGTGCAATAGATGTGGAGCAGCAGTCTTCAGAAGGACTTTCTGGGAACTGCAGTGCTGCCCCATCTGCAAGCACCACTCTGGGCTGAGGGTGGAGATTGGCAGCCTCCAGGCTGAGTTGGCTAGGTTTCAAAGAATCTCCTCCCCCACTCAGGGGCCACCAAATCTACACCCACTACCTCAAAGGTGGACCAGCAAAAGGAGTGGTAGGACTACAGTGGGCTCAGGGAGGGTGAGGCAGGTGGATAAAAAGCTCATCTCCCACTCGTGCAACTAAAGAACTCCTATGCAGTTTTGGAGAAGCAGGAGGATCCCGCAGTGTCACTCAAAATTGTGACCAAGGGGGATGAGCAGGTTCTCCACAACAGAGCCCAACAGATGGGTGGTAGAGGACACCAAAGTAAGAGGAAGCTTCTCCTGTGGGGGACTTCATAGACTGGGGAGTGGAATTGAGGAGAGGTATAGTGGATGAAAGGGAGGAAAAGTGTCTACCAGAAAGCACAGCTTGGAGGGATGGGGAGAGGATTCAGAGAATCGCTACAGGAATAGTGAAGAGGGGAATGATTGATGTCATTGTCAATCTGGGAATAAATTATCTGGCAATGGATGAGGCAGTTATAGAAAGGTTACAGATGGAGTTCAGGGAATAGGGGAGGGGCCTTTAAGCAGGTAGCAAGCTTCATGACCTCGGAGGTGCTATCTGTCCATGGCAAGGAGGAGACTAGAAACCTCCGCACCAGGGACTTTAACGCTTGGCTAGAGTACTGGTAGAGAGAGAATGATTCCAGCTTCATTGGGGACTGGGGACCCACTTTGAGGAATGTGGACCTGTACAATGGCAACAGCCTACATACGTACAGGGAGGGGATCGTTGTCCTCAGTGAACCATTTAAATGCTTCATTGGCAAGCATTTAAACTAGCCAGGGGAGGTGGTAGAAGGAAGCAAGTAGAATCAAACTGCCCACCCCCACAGGATAGTGCAATGAACATGAAGGACCAGAAAGTTATGATATCACCAGAGGTAACTAAACTGATAAAGGGGAGAACAGTGAAGGACAGGAGGAAGGGGGTTAAAAACAGGAAGTACAAATGGAGGAGACAAAAAGGCAAAAGGGGGAATGATAAAAGGAAAAATGGCAAAACATGGATGGCCATGTATACTAATACCCACAGCCTAGGAAATACAATCCCAGACTTGGTGTCCTTGATGACAGAGGATGACCTGGACATTGTAGTGATTACATAGATGTGGTATGCTGGAAACCATTGCTGGAATGTAGCATTACAAGGTTATATTCTGTTTAGGAGAGACAAGGAGGATAAAAAAGGAGGGGGTGGCTGTTTACATCAGGGATGGCATTAGAGTGACTGAGATACAGGGAATGCAGGGAGGGGCAGAGGTAATGTGGGTAACCCTTGAGACTGGCAATGGCACAGCTATTTGCATGGGTGTGATATACAGACCTCCTGCACAGGGGGAGGATGTGGACAGGATTCTAGTGGAATCCATCCACATGTTAGCAGCTAAAGAGGATGTGCTGCTGGCAGGTGATTTCAATCTGCCAGATGTGGATTAGAGCATCCCAGCTGCTGTCTCAACCAGGAGTAGAGACATCCTGTATACAGTGCAAGGGGCAGGCCTCAAGCTGCTAGTGCTAAAGCTCAGCCAGGAGGATGTAACTTTGGACATGGTACTCACCAACAGGGACAGAATTGTGGAAGTTGGGGTGGGCAAACTCCTGGAGTCCAGTGATTATCACAACATGTGGTTCAGTACGAGTACAGTGGCAGAGTCAAGCTGCACAAAAAGGGGGTCCTGGATTTCAGGAAGGTGGACTTTACTAAGATGGGGGATATGGCTCAAGAGTGACCTGGCAGGGAGGGACAAATGGGGAAGGGTTGAGGAGCAGTGGGTCCATGTGAAAGGAACCATAGTGGAGGTAGCAAACCTTTGCATTGGCCAAGTAAACAAGTGCAAGAGAAAGGGAAAACCATCATTGTTCTCAAAGGAAGTGGTCAAGAAGGTGAGGGCAAAATGATGGCTTCCGGGAAGCATAAGGAAACAGAAGGAGGAAGACAGAGGAGTGTACCTGGATAAACAGAGGGAGGCAGGCAAAGCAGTCAGGAGCAAAAAGGTGCAAATGGAGGAAAAGAACAGCACAGGAGGTAAGAAAGGGGACACAACTTTTAATAGGTAAATTATGTAAAAGGAGAAAAAAACGGGTGGGATTGTAAGGCTGAAAGGAGAAGAATGGGAGTGTGTGGAGTGAGACCTGGAGAAAGCATCAATATTGAACAAATATTTTTGTTCTGCATTCACAGAAGGAGAAGGTGAGGGACCACAGTTAGGCAACATGAACAGATATGGGAGGGAGGTGGACACCAGTCCATTTACAGAAGAGAGAATCCTAAAAGAACTCACAAAGCTGAAAGTGAAAAAGGCAATGGGACCAGATGGGATACATTCTAGAATATTAAGGGAACTATGGAAGGTGCTATCAACACCCCTGGCAGCCCTGTTCAATGAATAACTTAGTACAGGAGTGGTTCCAGAGGACTGGAGGAGGGCAGATGTAGTCCCTCTTCACAATAGTGGGAGTATGGAGGAGGCTGGATACTGTAGACCAGTCAGCCTCACCTCAATAGTGGGAAAAATTATGGAATCATTACTTACATTTCCACTCACACTCCCACGGAGTGCTCACCATGCTAGGAGCAGCCTACTTACACAGAGATGAGCAAGGTACTGGAAAAACAAATTCACCCCAGCTGGAGCTCACATTACTGTGTTGCCACATTGCTTTTTTTGTCAGACTAATGTAGATTGTATTTTACTCTTAGTATTACCACTCAGCCTGCTTTATTTTAGAGTGTTTCTGCTGTTGCCCAAATTACACTTAACCTTCATAGTTTCATTTTTCTGATGTTCCTTTGAGTTACTACACTATGCGGCTCCTTGTGTAACTGCATATATGTACTAATTTAGTGCTTTGTAGTTGCCTGATTTAGCTGTAATTTCTTGTGCCTTTCCTCTTGATTCAGAGTTTTTCTCTCACTCTACTGTGAAGCAGTGCATGTGCAGTTTACGCTCATATCCCCCCTGTAACCTCCCGCCTTGTCTCCTTTATCTTCCTCCTCTCCAAAGCCTCCATTAACCAATCCTCTGCTTTTCCACAGGACTCCTCCATTCCAGTTCCACTTACACTCCCCACAGAGTGTTAACCATGTAAGGAGCAGCCTGCTTACAAAGAGAGGAGCAAGGTACTGGGAAAAAAATTCTCTCCAGCTGGAGCTCACATTACTCTGTTGCCATATTGCCTTTATTGTCGACTGTCCCCCCCCCCCAGCTCGACATTTGATTTATTCATCACTGGGTTATGTGACTGATCATGTGGCATGGTGCTGGTTAGAAACTAAGTCCCCAATTTCCCACTAGCTCGTTATACTAAATCACCTCTAGGAGTTGCTTATGAGTCTACTGATGCTGCTTCTACCAATGTATGCTCTGACTCCTCCTCTTACCTCTTCCTACCTCTAGCATAGCCTCTATCCATTCTGGCTAGCCCAACTTCTTACAGTATCCCTCAACTCCCTCTTGCTGACATGCCTGGACTTGAACTTATGACCATCTGCTCCATGGGGCGAATACGTAGACCACTGTGCTACACTGGTAGTACTACTGCTAGCTCGGTTCCTGCAATCCTTATCTGGTGACACTGAATCCCTTCTCTGCCCTCTGTCATAACCCCCCCCCAAGCAGCATATAGTTAGGGACTGCCCTGCACCCTTGATCCAGATCACCAATATACTTCAGCACTCTATTGCTTCACTCTCCTCAGTGCCCTAGTAGTGCTAACTTGGCCACTCTCACCTGACAACAACTCTATGCCCACCATATGCATGTATTCTACCCTCTTAAGCTCCACAGCATCTGACACCATCATCAATTTTCCTAACTTAGCACACAAGCCAGCTAGGTTTATTTCTCAGTCTAATTATCTGTCATCCCACTAGGTATACTATCTATCCCTCCACCTCAACTGAATAGCAACCCCTGTGATCAATCCAAAAAACACCAAACATCCACCCAAAACAAAGTGTAAATTCTTAAATACTTCATGGCCAGACAACTCCTAATACTATTACTGTTACCACGTAACATTCACCCTAATCCTGGCCCCCTGCAGAAAACGTCAGCCATCAACAGTAGCCCAGGGGGTCTTAAATTTGCCTCTATTAATATTTAAAGCCTCCTGCCAAAATTAGATCAACTACAAGTCTGGGTGCTACAGCACAGGCCTGATGTTCTCTCCATAGTACAAACCTGGCTTTTCCCTACTGTTCCAGACTCAGCACTCTCGTTAAATGGGTACACAATATACAGGGCAGACAGAATTGGTAAACATGGAGGTGACTGTGCCCTTTACATCTCAGATTTGCTAAAATGCCAGGCTTTTCCCACACTGTCCCCTAGGGATGGTGATCAGTCACTAGGGGTTAAAATTACATTAGGTAATAAAGAGAAGTTGATCTACATTCTCTCAGTCTTCATTCCACCTAAGGAAAATTGCAAAGGCTTCCAAACATTCCTGGACCTCATTGCAAATCTGCCTAAAGGCTTGGAAATCATTGCTGTGGTTGATTTTAATACCAACTGGCTGTCTCCCAACTCTAACCCCTGTAAGGATACAGCTGCAGCTAGCGACCTCACTCAGCTTGTCTTCTCTCCTACTAGAATAAACTATCAGACTGACACTAGTACTCTGATCAACCTTATATTCTCTAACCACCCTGAGAGGATCACTGATTCCACAGTATTATCAGATGCCCTGAGTGATTACCCCTGAATCACTTGCCACTGGACCAAAAAGGTCCCTAAACATCCATGCTTTACTTCCTACCAGCAGATTCTTAGGAAAGGGCAACATGAACATTTCCAAGAATATCTCCGTAATTATAATTGGTCCCCAGTCTTTCACACCAATAGTGTTGATGACGCACTAAGCTTCTTTATCACTAGATTCAACTTGGCCTGCAATATATTTACCCCCCTCAGAAAGCGCAAGCTGAAAGGGCTCTCTAACCCCTGGATTACACCTTCTTTTCTGCATCTTATGGCTACTTGTGACCACCTCTGGAATGTGGCACATGCCACTGGCAAACTGAGTGACTGGCAATGTTACAGAACCACCAGAGATAACTGTACCTGGGCCATCAGGTGGGCTAAGGCCTCATACTGCCAAGGCATGCTTGCTAGCTCCTGGGATAATTGTAAAAAATTCTGGCCAATATTAAAAACATTATGGGTGAACCCAATCAATCCCCTTCCACCCTACTCAACCACAATGGGCTCACCATTCAAGACCTGAGTGAAATTTCCAACATTCTCAATACTTCATTCACTGACCAGAGTGGAGTTCTCCCCTCCAAATTATTTGATGAACCTTATGCTGCTGACAATGACCTCTACAGGACCTCCCATCCAAATGGCCCTCAATTCTATTTCAGGTCTGTCTCCCCTTCCACCGCCAGAAAACACCTTATGAAAATTATTACTAAGTCAAGGCACAGCTCTGATGCCCTTGACATCAAACTACTTTTCCTCTCAACTGATGCTGTCCTGACCCCACTCACCTGGATCCTGAATCTGTCCCTACACCTTGGTCAATTTCCATCTGTCTGGAAATCTACAATTGTGACACCAATCCACAAGAGTGGTGACAGAACAAACCACGCCAACTAATATTCCATTTCAATTTTACCTCCTGTTTCGAAAGCTCTTGAGTGCATACTTGCCGAACGGCTCACATTTCTCTCCACTCACACCATCCAATGCCCACAGCAACATGGGTTTAGGAAGGATCATAGTACTGCCACCAACTTGCTCACCTACATGGACTATATCCATGAAGCCTTCAACCGTGGTCACCTTGTAAGGTCTATCTATATAGATCTTACAAAGGCCTTTGATACGGTCATCCACTCCTTACTGTGTCTGACCATGCCCTCCTTAGGACTCTCTAATGAAGTTACCACCTAGTTCAGAAGTTATCTAGGTGGCAGAACCCAGTGTGTAAAAATCTCAGACTCACTCTCTTCTAGCTATCCTTTACTATCTGGTGTTCCACAGGGATCAATCCTGGGCCCCCTACTATTTAGCCTGTGCCTCAATACCCTCCTCCTAGCCTGCCTAGCAACCTTCTACTGTATGCAGATGATGCTGTGATTTACACTAGCAAGCCTGATCCTGCACTCCTTGCCCATGACTTGCAACATAGTTTTACCTCTATTGAAAAATGGTGAACAAAGATTAGTTATGAACTATAAAAAAACTGAATATATGATCTTTGCTGGACCACATAACAAATTTAAAACAGCCCAACTACCCATCTCCAACACTGGCTCACCACTTGAACATGTAGCCAGTTTTAAGTATCTGGGCACCACCCTGGACAGCACACTGTCCTATCAAGAACACATCTCAAACATCTCAAAAACTGCAAATATCAGGCTAGGCCTCCTTTACAGACATCACCACTGCATAACCCTAGAGGCTCTACTTCTCATTGTAACCAACTCCATACTATCATTGACTATGGCATTGTATTTCATGGAGCTGCCTCTGCATTGCACTTTCAAGGATTGGGGTCACTCTTAACAAGTCCTGCAGGTTACTTGCTGGTGCTATCTGGGACACACATACCTGTGACCTTTATGCGTAATCCAAATGGCTCAACCTCTAAAACAGAATCTCATATCACACCTGCCTTATGGCCAAAAAGATCTCCCTATGGTTAGCCCCCCCTTTCTTCAGCTTCTGAAGAGGGCCCCCACTTAGTCGCACTGCATGTGAAATGGGCCCAGTCAAGCCTTCCAAGTACCCCTGTGCTGGACTTCCCAAGGGCACAGAGATTTTAGGTACAGAGTGTCCAACTGGTTTAACAACCCCTCTGCACATGTCCAATTCAGTACCAAAATTGGTACCTTCAAGAACTGTCTTCGATAACACCTAACCTAAGCAGCTGTGATTATCACACCTAACCCTGTTTGTTTCCACAGTTTATAACTAGCCAGCCTTCTTCTGACAATGCCTCCCCAGACTGCTATTTCTGCTGAGATCTTTGAGCACATGATCATTCACAATGCTTCCATACTCTGCTCTGAGACACCACCAATTTATATCCTGTATTCAGTGATCATCTACACCCTCTCAACTTCTTCTCCTCTTCCTCTGTGTATAGCCTGGATAATGCCTATCTCATTAATTACTAGCCTTTCTACCTCTATTCTTGCTCTCCTTGCCTCCCGACCCATCCACTAACACCTGAATCTCCTCTTCAAGCACTTAATTTTTTGGTTCTTAGTTTTAGTTTGAAAATAGTTGTACAATACTTTAGTACATCATTTATCCTGCTTATTGCCTGTTTATTTGTACTCAATGTACCTGTGTCTGTTATTCCTTATCCTGTATAATGTCCATTGTTGGCATGGAGCCATTGTAAATGAGCCCCTGGCTCAAAGGTTTTTAAATCCGAGACTCCATAAAATAAAAAATAAAAAAATGAAAGGATTGTTGAACACCTTGAATCCAGCAGAGCACATGATCTGAGATGGCATGGATTCACAGTGGGAATCTAATTGATTTCTTTGACTGCATGACTAGGGAATTGAATTGGGGGAGTGGTGGACGTAGCATACCTGGATTTCAGTAAGGGCTTTGATACTCTTCCACATAGGAGACATGTGAACAAGCTGGACAGCCTTGGAGAGAGTCACAAGGTGGTAAACTGGCTTAGGAACTGGTTGAGTGATAGAAGACAGAAGATGGTGGTAGACGGAGCTCAATCTAAGGAAAGGAGGGTGACCAGCGGGGTGCGACAAGGATCAGTTCTAGGACCAGTCCTGTTTAATGTCTTCATAAGTGATCTTGCAGAAGGGCTGGAAAGGAAAGTGTGCTTCTTTGCAGATGACACTAAGATCTGCAACAGGGTGGACTCTCTGGGAGGGATGGAAAAATGAGGAGAGACTTAGAAAAACTGAAGAAATGGTCTAGAGTGGCAGCTGAGATTAAATGCGAAAAGTGCAAAATCATGCGTTTGGGGTGCAAGAAACCAGGCAAGGATTCCATGGGAGGGTACTGATGGTCACCAAATGAGATTTGGGGGTAATCATATCTGATGACCCAAAGGCAGCCTAACAATGTGCCAAGACTGTGGGAAGAGCCTATAGGATGCTGAGGTGCATAGGGAGAAGTATCAGCAACAGAAGTAAAGAGGTTGTGATGCCACTGTACAGATCATTGGTGAGGCATCATTTGGAGTACTGTGTTCAGTTCTGGAGGCCACATCTCTGTAATGACATAGACAGAGTGGAGGCAGTTCAAAGAAGGGCAACAAATATGGTGCATGGCCTGCAACAAAAGTCATATGTGGAGAGATTGGAAGAACTCAATATGTACACCCTGGAGGAAAGAAGAGACAGTGGAGATAATATAGTAACCTACACATATCTGAAGCACATAAATAGGATACCTGAGGGTAGCATTTTTCAGAAAAGGAGATATTCAGGAATGAGGGGACATGTCATAAGGTTGGAAGTGGGTAGACTAAGGGATGATGTGAGGAAGTATTTCTTCACAGAAAAGGTGATGGATGCATGGAAGAGACTCCCAGCAGAGGCAGTGGGGGAAAACACAGTGGATGACTTAGAAGATGCATGGGACAGGCATAGGGGAATCCTAGCAACAGGAATGAGAAGGTAAAGCTGACAATCAAGTAGGGTCTACACCTCTTGAAGAAGGTAGGAAAATGGGCAGACTGGATGGGACTAGCAGTCCTTATTTGCCATCAGTTTCTATGTTTCTATTTTTCTATGGATATGACAACAACTTGTAAGGAAGGAAATCCAGAGTCTGAACAGGGTCTGGACACACCATTGGTAGGGGAAAGGGGCAGGACGGCAGAGGTTGGTGACAATGTAGGGTCTGCAGTTTTATATTAGGCAGGGAAAAATGGGCAGACTGGATGGGCCAGGTGGTCCTTTTCTGCCATCTGAATCTATGTTCCCATGTTTCATTTCATTTCATTTTTTTAATTTTTAATTTTTATACTCGTAAGCCTGATGAGCATTGCTGCCCATTTTCACAAGCAACAAGTGGTAACAATGAACATAAAACAAATAATGTAGACAATTTAACATACATTAAATCCCAACAATAAATACAAATAAACAATAAAAATATGATATAAGCAGATACATTCCTGTTGGGATTGGAGGTACTTTTTATCTAGTTTTAAAAGTCCAAACTGTGTTAAAATTCAAGTATTCAGACAGGAGGTAGTTAAAGAAAAGAAGGGCTCTATATAGGAGAGACATCTGGCCAGATACATATTTTTTTAATGGGGGTTTGAATGAAAATCTGTTTTGAGTTCTAGTACCCTTAGTATAAATGTATCTTGGGAACAATAAACATACTGATGAAGGTAGAATACCAGCAACTACTTCAAATAAAAAAGATGCCCATTTTTGATGATATCCTGTTCTGGAGAGATAGACTGTTTGACTGCTTTAAGAGTAAGCAATGGTGTGTGTGAGTGGATACACTGAGTATGAATCTTAAAATAGTGGTGTTAAGTCACCTTCTGTTTAATCAAAAGTGTTGCTACTCATTGCGGAGTAAACTATCAGCCCATAGACTAAAACGTTAAACAGAAAACTATGTGTCAACAATTTTCTAGACTTTGTGGCCAGAAAAAGGCTTAACCTTAAAGAGGCAACCTAATCTTTTGTGGATTGTTTGAATAACATTTTTAACATGTAATTTAAAGAATAAGTTAGAGTCCAGTACCAATCCCAAATATTTAAAGCTATCCACCAGTTCAGTGATGTTCCCTTTTAAATTCAATATGGCTATCAAATCTTCATCAATTTTCTTTTTATTTGTGAATGACATCAATTTATTTTTTGTGGAATTATCACCATGGAGTTGCATACCAATCAATGCTAGAATGAATCAAAAATCAGCTTGGGCCTTTCTAAGAGCTTCATTTGGTATTTGGCAAGCTCAATAAATAACCGCGTCGTCAGCATACAATGTTATAGAATTTGAAATACAAGTACTAGGGACTGAATTCTTACATAAAGAAAAAAATAAGTGGCCTCAGGGTTGACTCCTGGGGCACATCACAATATATCAGCTTGGGTGCTGAAATACGATCTTCAGTACGGGTCACATAAGTCCTATTAGTGAGATAATGTGAAAACCATTTAATAACATCCTTTGAGAAATATAGATTACTGAGAATATCAGGGAGTAAACTATGCTTAACTAAATCGAAGACCTTGGTGAGGTCCACAGAAATGGCTACAGCAGAGAGCCCCTTGTCATGGGCACTCTGAATGTAGCCAGTGAACCCCACCAATGCCATCTCAGTATTAAGTCCTGCCTTGAAACCGCACTGACATTCAGTTAATAAATTGTTTTTCATAGAATCATACAATCCTGCCATCAGAAAAGGACCATTCAGCCCATCGCGTCTGCCTGAAAGAGATAGCCTGGCCCCTCCTGCCTTTTTACCTCCCTCTCCTCTGTCCTCTCTCACCTTCCCTGCCTAGTCCTATGTAGTTATCCAATGCCCTTTTGAATTTCTCCACTGTATCCACCTCCACTACCCATTCTGGCAACCTATTCCACAGCCATACAATCCTTTGTAAGGAGTAACTCTCCCTTACATCCCCCCAAAATCTCTTCCCTACAGCTTGAGAGCATGACCTCTGGTGGTTTGTTTTCACTCAGTCTGAAGATGCTGACCCCTTTAACCTTATTTATTCCCTTCATGTATTTAAAGGTTTCCAACATGTCCCTCATCTCCCTTCTCATCTCCAGTGTATACAGACCAAGCTCCTCCAACCTCTTCCCATATGGCCTCCCTTGCATCCCCTGGATCATCTTAGTCACCCTCCTCTAGACCCTCTCCAGCCTATCCTTGTCACATTGCAAATGGGGTCTCCAGAGCTGAATTCTGTACTCCAGCTGTGGTTGGACCAGTGTTTTGTATAGCGACATGATCACCTCCCTTTTCCTACTTGTGAAGCCCTTCCCAATGCACACCATCATTCTTGTTACCTTACCAGCTGCTCATTCACACTGGTTCCTAACCTTTAGGGAAGGGAAGGGAACGTTGTTTAACCAGGAACAGAACACTAAGCCGAAGCTTGTTTACAGATATGACCTGTGGGCACAAGAAAGTTAAGTGACTTGCTCAGGGTCACACAGTATGCAAGTGGGGGGTTGTGGGATTCAAACCCAGTTCTCCAGGTTTGCAGCTCAGAGCCTTAAACCACTACACTATACTGCCTCCCAGTAAAAGTAAAAGTACAGTAAAGTACTTCTTGAAGGTGTCAGCGATTCAAATTCCCGGGTCCTTTTCTTGCTCTGTGACCTACAATGTCTCCTCCTTAGGCAGTAAATAGCTCTTGGATTATTGCACCCTATGTGTATTATTTTGCACTTTTTTGCATTGAATTGCAATTGCCACTTTTCTGCCCACTCCTTCTGCCTGGCTAGATCCTGCCTTATTTTCTTCACTACACCAGGAGCATCCACCCTCTTACAGACTTTTGAGTCGTCCGCAAACAGTCAAGCCTTTCCATTTAGACCATTCGCTAAATCCCCAGTGTACGCATTGAACAATATGGGGCCCAACACTGATCCCTGGGGTACCCCGCTCATCCCCTCTAGTTCCCTGGTATGCTTCCCATTGACCACCACCACTCTCAGAGTTCTTTCTCCCAGCCAATCCTCAACCCATTTTGTAAACTTAGTTCTCACACGCAAACTGCCTAACTTGCTTACCAACCCTCTATGGGGAAAGGAGTCAAATGCCTTCAAGAAATCCAGGTAGGCAACATCCACCACGCCCCCTGATCATACACCTCCATTACACCCTCAAAAAATTCTATCAGGTTGGTCTGACAAGACCTACCACCTGTGAACCTCTAGGTGGCTTCCATCAGCTTGCCTACCACAGAGGTGAGACTGATGGGGTGGTAGGTGCCAGTGTTATCCTCCCCCCCTTGTATAGCGGTACCACCTGTGCCTTCTTCCAGTCTCCCGGGACCCTCCACATTTGAGGGATAGAATAAACAGCTTGGGCAGAGGCCCCACCAGTTCCTCCAACTCCCTGAGTACCTTTGAATGCACCTGATCCGGTCCCGTAGCCTTGTCAGTCTTCATTTTTCACAGCTCCTCCAACACCCTCTCCTCTGTGAAGGGACCTGGGTCCGCCTCCTTTCTTATGCTACCCATTCTGCCCAATACCAGCCCACTACGTTCCTTCTCGGCCTTGAATACTGATGCAAAGTATTAATTGAGTAGGTTTGCCTTTTCCTAATCCTCTTCTACTATCTTACCCCCTTCCCCTTTAAGTCTTGGAATCCCTTGCCTGCTTTTCCTCCTTTCACTCACATATCTATAGAATTTTTTGTCTCCTCTCTTCACCTCCCCAACTATTTTCTCCTTTGGGAATTCTCTTGCCTTCTAATTATCTTTTTTGCTTCCCTGAGCTTTTCCTTATATACTGCCCTTTCCTCTAATCCCTGTGACCTTTTATAGGCTTTGAATGCCTTTCTTTCTCCCTGATCACCTCCCTAACCCCCGCCGTGAACCACAGGTGTTTTCTACCCCTTTTGCATTTGCTAATTTTCCAGATGCATTGCTCCATGGCCTTCAGAATTCCTTCCTTTATTGCTCCCCCAACAGCTGCTCTACCTCCTCTAGGTGGTGAATCCCTTCAAGTTCCTTCTTTAAGATGTACTTCATCCTCCCAAAATTTGCCCTACTGAAGTTGAGCACCTTTGTGGTTGGCCTGCCTGATTCTGACCCTGCCTGGATGGAGAACCTGACCATTCAGTGGTCACTATTTCCCAAGTTTTCCCCCACCTCTACTTCCCCCACACTGTCCACATTGGTCAATACAATGTCAAGTGTTGCATCCCCACCCCCAAGTAGGTTTGATGACCAGCTGGTGTAAAAATGCATCCTGCATGGATTCTAGCAAGTCCCTCCTTTTTTCTGAGGTGGCTGATGGGACTTGCCAATCCACATCGGCAGATTCAGATCCCCAACCACTAGGATCTCCCCCTTTCTGGCCTTTTTCTGTATGTCCCTAGCCATTTCACTATCCACTTCCTCACTCTGATGTGGTGATCTGTAGACCACCCCATCTTAATTGCCCCACCCCCCTTTCTGCCCAAGGTAACCTAGAGGATCTGAGCAGAACCCTTCTCCTCTATACTCTACACTGCTATTATCCCACCCCACACAAACAGGGCTACCCCCCACTCTTTTTTTCCTGCCTACCCATCCTAAAAAGATTATACCCTTGTAACTTCACCTCCCAGCTATGGCAATCTGTCCACCATGTGTCTGTTATTGAAATCAAGTCCGCGTCATCTACTCCCACCATCGCCACTAAGTAGAAATTTTGTGAAATTGCTGCAAAATTGCCAATTTCACCACATGAAACATTTCACGAAATTGCAAAATTTTGCCTGAAATTTCACAGCTCAGTGCCCTACTGCCATTTCCCTTTAGCCTATCCCATTCCCTGTTGTCTAGTGGTCCCACTCCCCAAGCAGATCACTGGCCCAAATTCAACAATTCCTCATTCTCTTCCACTGAGATTTACATCCCTGGTGTCTAGTTGTCCCCTCCCTGACCAATCACCGGCCCAAATTGAATAATCCCCACCCCCAAGACTTGGTATAGAAATAATAAAAAAAAAACACAACTCCCTGGTGTCTAGTGGACCCATCCCAATCCACCACCCTGTTATTAGATAGTTCCCCTCCCCCCAATACCCTGAGCGGGCCACCAGCAAAGCCTCCACTTCGCCTTCATGGCTGGCGCTCAACTGAGCGCTTCAGCTGAATGTTTACGCTTTACAAGCATGTGTTCATTCACTGAAGTGCTCAGTCAGGCTGCCAGCCATGGACATAAGTGGAGGGCTGTGCCAGTGGCCCACTCGGAGTACTGCAGGGAGCATGGGGGAGGGTAACTATCTGATGACATGGTGGAGTGTCCACAAGTCACCAGTGATTTTTTATTTTTATACTGAATCTCAGTGGGAGGGCTTGGAAAATTATTCAGTTTGGACTGGTGATCAGCCAGGGGGAGCCACTAGACATCAGGGATGTGCAGCTCAGTGGGGGGGGGCAGGGAATTATTGAATTTGAGCTGGTGATCGGCCGGGGGCATGGGAGTGGGAGTGGAACCACTTTTTGCCTTACCAAGGGAATTACAGGATACTCTGTGAATTGGGTAGGAGACCCTTTCAATTTGTACATGTTTACACAGCATAATTATTCATACCTGCTTAGGAACAGGGAGCAGACATGATTCAGTAATTTATTTTTGTTTACCAGGTTACATGCACTAGACATAGAATGCCTATTTCTAGGCATGACCGGAGAGAGTACAAAAAGTATGCCAAATATGTTGCAGTGGTTTGAAGCATAAGAACAGAAAACAGCATGTGATACAAGTTAGTCAGACTAAGGCAGCAGTCCAGAAAAACTGCATGAAAATATCTATCTCTCTCTATATATCTCTACTTCTCCCTCTCCTTCCCCCTCTCCCTCCCCTCCCTCTCCCCTTTCCTCCCCTCCTCTCCCTCTCCCTCTCTCTCCCCTCCACCTCCCTCCCTCCCTCCCTCTCTTTCTCTCTCTCTCTCTCTCTCTCTCTCTATCCTCTATCTCTCTCTCTCTCTCTCTCTATCTCTATCTCTCTCTCTCTCTATCCCTCTCTCTCTCTCTCTCTCTCTCTCTTCTCTTTCTCTGTGTATATATTCTGTGCATTATAATGGACCTAGAGTCCCTTCTGAATTTAAATTACTATTTTACTGTGTTATTTCCTCAGTCCATTATTTTCTTCTATAATGAATACAGAAGGCAACTGATAGAAGGTGTATAATTAAACTTTGAAATAAAAGTAGAGGGGTTGGCACAGTGGCCAAAATATACCATCCTGATTTCTGGCACCATTTTCATATTACAGGGATCATGCTGTTGTTGGTCAGAAACAGGGATGATTTACCATGGCAAAATGTCACTCGTGAGCAATGAATTTTCCCATTTTGTGGGTGAAATCTTGCCACCTGTGATGACAGTTCACATGTCAAGTTACGCAAAATATTTCACAAAATATACACATTATACAAAATATTTCTTGGAGCATCATTTTTCAGTGTCACACAACACTACTTCTAAGTCTGTCAATTTATTCCCTAGGCTCCTGGCATTGGCTAGTATACACTTTCAACCAACTCTGCCCTTATGATCCTCTTCCCTCCTGCTGTCTCTTGATATATCCATCAGGAGAGTGTAAGCTGGCCTAGAATCTCCTCCCCCCCCCAGTGCCACACTTTCCCCTGCCTACTTTAAATTTGTGCCGCTCCTCAGTCTCTCATCAATGTACCCGTGCAGTTTTGATCTTAGTAGTCTAGCCCCTGCATCACATATGTGTAACCTGTCCCTTGAGTACAGGTGTTCATCCACCCACATATCCTCCCATTCCCCTAGACATGTGAAGCCTTCCTCCCTGCACCACTGCCAGAGGTTAAATTCCTTTACTCTGAGTTGTCTGGCCATGCTAGCACAAAGTACTGACAGGACTTCCAAGAATGCTAGGGAACCAACCATACCTCTACAACCTTCCACCAGCTCCCTGAACCTCCTTTCAATCACCTCTACCTCTTCCCCTGCTAAGTCATTCTTATCTAGATGCAGTACTAGGTGCGGCTTACCTCCCACTAAATTGATGGGGAGCAACCATTTAGCTTCCATGCCTGGGTCATAAAAAACTGACCTCCCTTAAAAAGCTACTTTCCTCCTTTGTCAATTAATCCCCTTAATGATTGAATCCCCATACCCTACAACAGCCCATGCATTTTCTGTGCTCAAGAGTGCTTTGTATACACTGTCCTGAGCCTCCATGCTCCCTCCTCCGGTGTATTTATTGATATGTTCAATAATCTGATCCAAAATTATTTTCTCAAGAATCTTAGAAATAGGTGATAGAAGGGATATGGGATGGTAGTTGGAAATGTGCTGGATTACCACTCTTGTGATTAGGTTTAATAATGGCTGGCTTCCATTGATTAGGAAATACTCCATAACAGAGGGGAAAATTAAAAATAACAGAGTGGATAAGTAATGTATTAATACTTAACTTAATAATCCGATAATCAATTCCATCACATATTAAATTGGGGCAGGGATCATGTTTGAGTATGTACTTCTTGACTACTTCAGGAGAAATCTTCCTAAAGTAAAATTTTGAGTGGGAATCAGTACCTTCTTGGGAGTGGCTATAAGCACTTGGATCTAAGTTGTGCACTCTAAAGCCATCAAGTTCCCCAAAACAGTCATTAAATAGCTCGGAGACCAAACCAGTAAAGTGATTGTTGTTTCTTTTTTTACCCCTACGCAGAAGTTTACTAAGAATCCTTCATGTTGCTTTTGGGTTACCAAATGCTTTTCTTTACTCAGATAAAAAAAAAATTGTGTCTTAGCTTTCCTAATTTCAGATTTACTTTTATTTCTCCAAGTTTTATAAATAAGAAGTGAGATGGCATCCTTTTTTACTCTGTAATGTTTCCAGCTATTGTCTTTAGTCCTCATACATTTTTAAAAGGTCTCTAGTTATCCAGTCTTATTTACTTGCTGTTATTCTCATCATTTTCAAGAGTGCAGTCCTATCAACCAGAGAAAAATAGAGAATTCTGAAATGTTTCTAACAATTGATCAAGATCAGTGATAGACTCAAGCTGAGTCCAGTTGATCCCCTCACTTGCTAATTCAATATCTGCTGAGGATAATTGCTCTAAGTTTCTAAACTCAATATATTTTGGTGGACTTCTTTGGGTTTTAACAGACCATTCACAGAATACAGGACAGTGATCACTGAATACATCTGGCAGGATCCCTATGTAAATGTTCCTATGTAACAGTGTGGAAATTAAAGGTGTAAACCCACTTGTTTCACTACACTAACACTATTTTATTACAAAAGGTAGAAAATAATTACTAACACATCAAAATACAATAAATGAAATAATCAGTTGTCTATTTATTAGATGCAAATACCTACTCTTAATATCTAATCTGATAGTACATACAAACATATGAACATTGCCAGAGCAAGAAGGCCTAGTGGTCAGTTGTGTCTGTCTAGTAACGTTGTGGAGCCCTATATACAGTAAGCAGCTACTGAAGGCTCCACCTGCCCTACCTATCCAAACTTGCCACTTTCTTGCCCTCACCCTTGTTCCTAACCTTTTCTTTCACCCAATCCCACCCTTTTTTTGAATCCATCTTCTGTCTCCCGGGAGACAACCTCTTCCTAGAGCTTGTTCCACCCTGTAACCACTCTCTCCATGAAGAACTGCCTTCTCCCTCTTGAACCTTCCCACAGCCAGCTTAAAGCAGTGTCCCCTTATGATTTTGTAACCACTAAGACTGAAGAGATTCTCCATGTTCACCTTAATGATGCTCTTCAGACACTTTAATGTTTCTGTCAAGTCCCTCTTCCCCCCTCTCATCAACTGATTACATGTTGAAGCCAATAATCAAAACTAAAATGGGAAATTGATCATTCTTTTATAGTGCTGCCTCAAATCAGAATGAGCTTCCCAGACCATTTTCTGATAATTTAAGTCAAACCTTTAAAGTCAATTTATGGAAATATTTGTTGGATCAATAATGTTGTAAGTGTGTTTGATTATGTTTGTCCTATGTTAATTGTATTAAATTATGTATAATGTCTTGACTGTATTTGTATGGTCCTGGGTCATGCATGAAAATGGGCCTTTGGCTCATTGCAATTACCTGGTAAACAAAAGCAAATAAATAAATAAATATCCTCCAGTCTCTCTTCATGCAGTATGTCTTGACACACTGATCCTGAACCATCTTTGTCATCCATCTCTGGACCACCTCTAGCAGGTTTATGCCCTTTTCAGGTATGGTTACAAGTACTGTATATTATACTCTAGGTGCAGCCTTACCAAGGATCTGCAGAGTGGTAATATGATCTCCTCCCTCCTACTCATGATTTCCTTGGCAATACAGCCCAGCATTTGGTTGACTTTGGCTGCTGCTTTATTGCAATGTGGTTAATGTTTAAAGTCAATGGTGATGGTTACACCCATGACCTTTTCTTCCTGATTTAGGTACTAGGACCCCCCCCCCCAAGGTTGTACTCAGTCCTCGGGTTCCTTCCTCCGATATGTATGACCTTGCACCTTTTTGCAGTGAACCCAATCTGCCATATTCCTGATCACTTCTCAATCCTGGCTTGATCTTCCTTAAGATTCTGTAACTCCTTTGTTGTATCTACCCTGTCACAGAGCATGATGCAATTTGCAAATAGGTATATGTTGCCCTTTTTTCCATATCCTATGTTCTTGATGATTACATTAAACAACTCCAGGCAAGCACAGAGTCCTCTGGAACCTGCTGGTGACTTTCCTTTTGTTTGAAAGCACTGCCCGCTACCACCCCCTTGGCCCTACCCTTCCACCAGTTTACCATACAGCTAGTGAGTTCCCCTCTACCCACAGATCCTCCAGCTTCCTGACCAACTTCCTTTGGTGTACCATTTCAAAGGCCTTGCTGAAGTTCAAGTAAAATATGTCAACCACTTGGCCCTTGTCTACTGTTCTTGTTAACCAATCAAAGAAACTGATAAAGTTTGCTTAGCAGGATTTTCCTGCTATGAAACCATGTTTCCTCCTTTTCTGGGGACCATTCACCTCCAGAAACCCTACCAGCCTTTCCTTAAGCACTGACTTTATTAGCTTACCCACAACTGAGATCAAGCTGATCAGTCTGTATTTACTTGGGTCATCTCTGGCCCTGTCTTGAAGAGTGGCTCCACATGCACCATCCTACAATCAAGAGGCAACTGCCCTGATTCCAGCAAACTATTAAACTATTAAAAAGAGCATGAGCAGGACATAGTTAGTGAACTCCTGTAACTTGGACAACAAATAAAAAATACCGGTACAACTATTATCATCTCAGGTATACTCCTCGGGAAAAATGTCATCCAGAAAATAACTTAACTATTCAAAGGATAAATGCTAGACTTCCATACAAATACAAACAGTTGGGAATAACATATCTGAATACATGGGAAACATTCAAGGGGAAGCCACACCTCTACTCATGAGATGTCCTACATCTAAACCAAGGTGGAAAAAATATCCTAGGGAGGCTGCTTAGGGACGTTACCTCTTGCAACAGACAACATAAGGAACATTTAAATTAAATACTAGGGTTGGATGGAGAAATAGTACAACAGGTCTTACAGTAATCCTAGCTAATGCAAGGAGTTTAACAAAAAAGAAGGATTGCTTGGAGCATCTACTATTATAAGAGGTGCTTGTATGTGACATTACAGAGATGTGGTGGAAAGATGATAATTGGGGTAAACACATCCCTGGGTATAAGGTGTATTATCACAACCTAGCACCCAAATGAGGTGGTGGGGTGGCAATATATGTATCTAATACAATTAAATCATGGGAATCCAGTACTACCTCGTCTTATGCTGAACAAGTGGAACAAGTTTGGGTGTGCATTCTACCAAGCAGTGACAAAAAGTTATAACTATGTATAGCCTACAGAGCCCAAACCCTAACAAAGGAAGACAATTATAAGTTCTTCAGTCTGTTAAAGAAAATAAATCCTGGGGTTGATACCATGATAATGGGTGATTTCAACCTTCCAGACTTCAATTGGAAGTCTGGTACATCCAAAACTACAAATGGGAACAAATGTTTGGAGCTCCTTACTATTAACAATATGCAACAGATGATTAATGACTATACAAGAAGAGGCAACACCCTTGATCTAGTATGTAAAAAATTAGGTACAGATAGTTTAACTTGCAAGACCAGGGAACCATTAGGACTCAGTGATCATTATATGGTCGAGTTTGAAGTGAAAACATCTTGGAAACCTGTAAAAGGAGTAACAAAAACAAGACGTACTAGGGCTGATTATACCAATATAAAGAGTTATTTAAATATTTATTTTTTATTTATTTATAAGTAAATATAATAGAATTTGTGATTCAAAATTGAACATTGTTACATCTGGAGGTATAGTTATAAAACAGGTTGACATTTACAAATATTTGGGAATATGGCTTGATACCCATTTAAGTTGGGATCTACATATAGATTCATTAATTGGAAGTATGAATAAAAAATTAGGAGCCGTTTATAGATTTAAAAGGTTTTTGTCTAGGGAGGTTCATCAAAAAGTGGTTGCAACTTTACTACTCCCAGCAGTTGATTATGGAGATATATTCTATGGTGGGGCCTCTGGGGTATTGTTAAACAAGGTGGATCAGCTATTTTGTAGGTTGGCTCGATTTATATTACAGGTTCCATTTAGAACATATAGGTGTCATTTATATAAAGTATTAAATTGGAATAGACTGCTTGTGAGAAGACATATACATTTATTGAATTTCATGATTAGGGTTTGGAACCATAAGGTTCCAGAATATATTGTTGAGCTGTTTAAGCTTAGGAAACCTGGAAGGGTTTTGAGGTCTACACATGGTGTCCAATTTTGTACCCTAGTTGTAATTTGAACATCAACAGATCTTCTATCCCATTTAGGGGAGTTTCCCTTTGGAATGATTCACCACAATAATTAAGATGTTTAGGGGTTAGTATTAATGTTGGTAAACTTGTCCAATGGTGTACCGATTGGACAAAGACTGCTTATATTTGTAATCAGTGTAATGTATTTCAGAATTTTGATTTAATGATATGTTATGTTTGAGTATGTTTATTTATTATTATTATGAAGTGTTTGTATGTTTATGTTTTATGTCTAATTTTATGTGAAACTCTGCACTTTATGAACCTGGAACTTCATTGAAAAGGAGATTTGCTCAATGGAATGTCTCCAGTATTCTCTGAATAAAAATGATTTACTACTACTACTACGATCTGTGGAACTGGAAAGAGGACTTTATAAATCAAAAAACTGAAAAGCAAATGGAAAAGTTGGCAGAAAAGATAACATACTGTAATGAGACATTCATACCAGTGAAAATAAAGTACAATAATAATAATAATTTTATTTATATAGCACCTCTCCATTGTCAGGTCACTGAACAGTAGAACAGATAAATCAACAATTAATAAATCAGTAAAATCCAATATTCAAAGAATAAAACCTTTAATCAGGGTAAGCTCTGTGCTAGATGTGTATTTTAAGTGCCTTCTTAAAGCCCTCCACAGTCGTGCACTCACATCTGACAGGGCAGAGAATTCCACAGGGCAGGGGCCATGTACGTAAATGCATGAGCCCCAGATGACTTAAGACTCACCCTGGGAATCTCTAGCAACCCCTTGTCAGCTGAGCAGAGAGGTTGCCTGGGGTAGTAAGGAACCAGGAGCTCTTTCTAATAGTACAGGCCCAGTCCATGTAGGGCATTGTAGGTCAGAAGTCTGACCTTGAAGGTGATCGGCCACTGAATAGGCAGCCAGTGCAGTTTGCGCAGCACTGTTGTAATGAGACTCATATGTGGAGTCCCCATCAACAACCTGGCTGCAGCATTCTGCACTAGTGGCAAGAGGTGGATATCAGCCCCCAGAAGACCTAGACAAAGGGAGTTGCAGTAGCCAAGGCATGAGGTCACAACTACATGGACCAATGTTGGAAGGTCGCCAGATGGGACAAGGTGCTTAACCCTGGCAATGTTCCTCAGATGGTAAAAAGAGGACTTGATGGCTGACAACACCTGTGAATGCAGGGTCAACCAATCATCAAGAATCACCCCTAGGTTTCACACCCATTCAGAGGTAAGGAGCTGGATGTCCCCCAGGAAAAGTCCTTAGGGTTGACCAGCCCACGTCCCTTCTATCCAGCAACCAGGATCCACCACTATCACCTCAGTCTTGCCATAATTCAACTTCAACCTTCTGGAGCTCATCCAATCCTGGATTTCAGTGAGGCAGTTGTTAAATACTGAGCACACACTATCCTGGTCAGGTGCAAAAGACAGGAAGAACTGGGTATCATCAGCATAGCAGTGAAACCTCAGCCCATACAGTACCATCCTACAATGTCTGAGGGGTAGCATATACACCGTGAACAACATGGGGAACAACGCCAAGCCCTGAGGAACCCCACATGGCAGAGAGAATGGCTCAGAAGAAAAAATCCCTGAAATCACCCTCTGAGTTCTGCCAGTGAAGTAGGACTTAAACCACTTGAGAACTGTACCAGACAGTCCACAGATGAATCTCAGGCACTCAAGAAATACCCCATTAACCATGGTGTCAAAAGCTGAAGAAAGACCTAGAAGTACCAAGATGGAGCGGCGCTTCTGATCTCTCACCATCAGGAGATCATTGAGCGCCTGAGTCAGAGTGGTTATGGTACTATGCCTCTTACAAAAACTGGACTGAAGGGGCTTGTAGATGTCATAGAAGGTCAAGTGGTTCTCCAGTTGTAGCATCACAACTTTCTCAATCACCTTCCGAACAAAGGGAAGGTTAGAGATTGGGCTGTAGTTTGCAAGGCAGCCTGGGTCCAGAGCAGCTTCCTTCTGGACAGGTGTCACCACTGCCTCCTTCAGGGAGCAAGGAAACTCACTTAACTCTAAGGAGCACCAAACTATCCTTGCAAGGACTGGGCCAACGATATCAAAACAACCCATAATCAGGAAGGTTGGGCCCGGATCCAAACTACAGCAATTTGGGCGCATACCCTAGGCAATCCACACAACATCCTTGATTTCCAACCAGTCGAAGGAACTCCAGGCAAACCAAGGAGGAGTGACCATACACCAACCACTATCAACTCCCATAGAGTGTGCTGGTTAGATCTCTGCCCTGATGCTGGTCACCTTATCTGCAAAGAACCGAGCGAGCTCCTCACACTCAACCTGTGAAAATGCTCTTCGGACCTGAAGACAGGCTGGGTTGCACAACCTGTCCATGGTTCAAAAGAGCTGAGCCTGTCAATTCTGAGCAGCAGCAATCTCCCCAGACAGGAACTCTGCCTTCTTACTGGAGATTGCTGATTGATAGACTTGATAATGATCCATCAATCTAAGGCGGTCACCCTCCATGGCAGATTTCTACCAGCAATGCTCTAATCTTCATCCTAATTGCTGCAACTCCCTCAAGATCGCATAAAACCATGGGGACAGAGAGCAGAAGGAGAGAGGATGAATACAGATGGGAGTGACAGAGTCCAGGGCCACAGTAATGGCCTTATTATAGGCCTGGACCAGGCTGTCTGGACTCCCACTTGCCTCTGGAATTCCCGATGGGTCCAGCAGTGCCATTAGGCCATTGGGATTCACATCCCACAAAGGGTGGTATCTAATCATCTCCATAGGGGCAGACCTATGTGGGGGGGCATAAAAACTGAACTGCACAGTGTGATGATCTCAACAACTGACTGGTTCCACCACCAAGTTGGAGGTTTCGATCCACAGGAGGAAGACCAAGTCAAGGGATTGACCAAACTTACAGTAGCAGCCACATACACTGCCAGCTATTTCCTGAAATTTCTGTGATATTTCCAGAAATCTCTCATGCTTTCTCCATTTCCACAGTAGGGGCAGCAGAGTGAAACTCTTTAGAAATTTTACGAAATATCTGGAAATATCTGGCAATGTCTGTGGCTACCACTGTATGGGTAACAGAGGTAACCAGCTGTGTAAAACCCAGTGATATCATCAACTGGAGGACGTTCTGTCCAAATTGTGAGAGTTCATCATTGACCCAGGCATTAAAGTTGCCCAGGATCATCAATCTGGATGACTCAATCACCAGGTTGACCATGAAGTCCACTACTTCCTGATGGAACTGCTTCTCATCCCTGGGTGGACGGTAGATGAGAGCCATCCTACAGCCTACACCTGCAACCACAGTACATTTGAATGATTTGGCCTCCTCAAGTGGCACACTTGCGAGGTCCAGTTCCCTCTTGAAACAGATGGCAACACCCCCCCACCGTGGTCCATTCTCAAATGGTGTATCACCGAGCAATCGGCCGGTACAGCAGCCTCCAATATGGGGCCAATGTTATCATCCAGCTAGGTCTTGGTGATGCTAGTCATATCAGCTGTCCCAGCAAGATCTGCAATTACTGTATTGCAGTCTTATTCTTAATTGATCTGGCATTGCATAACACCACTTGGGTCGAATGGAATTCATGGGCTGCCCTGGCTACCTGTCCATTATTAATGGAACACTTGGGTATGGAGACCAGACACTGTGAACCACATTCCAGAATCTATTTCACCCCAGGGTGTCTCCTGGTCCTCACTAGCCTGATATGAGCACCTGCTAATTCACCCTCTGTCGTTCACAACCCCTGACCCAGTCCATCCCCTATGGGCAATTCCAAAAGCTCTACAATGTTGATATACTATAGGCTATGGGGGGGGTAATAAATGGGCACAGGTCACGAAGTTCGGAGGATGATTAGCCCATGATGGGGGGGTAATCCACCAACACATCTAGAATTCCAAATCATTTCTAAGCTGACCCAGGAGCTTAAAAAACACTCAAAAGTCAAATACAAAATAAACAAAAAACAAAACAAAATACAGTACTTCAAAATCAAATTAAAACACCCTTCCACTCTCTCTCTCACAAAGTGGATAGCAACCTAAAAATAACAAAACCCACACTTTAAACAAATACCAACCCAATAAAGTCCCCAAAATACCCCACAAAATACCAAACCCCAACCCAGACAAAACTCACAAAATACTACCTAATTAAACAGCTACAACATAAAACAAAAATAGCAATAGAACATTTGCAGCAGGTCAAATAAAACTGTGTGACCACAGTTTACTTTCCAATACAATAACACTGTCCCACTATATGTAATTCTGAGTCTTTAACAGTTCAAAGGAGCATGTGCCACTCCATAAAAGTATTTGGAATGAAATGAAAAGGGAAAACTCTCACCACCCCCTTATCAAGAAACTCTGTCCTGGAAATGTTGCTCTCTCACTGCCACATTTCAACAAAGTTTAAATTGTAGGACTAAAACAAAAAGGAGGCCCTCTCACTGCCTCCTAGGTTAGTCATAGGATTTCACAACTCAGATTGTATAATTGCATAAACCAGCCTTAATTCATATTATACTTGCAGCATCCAGTGGGAGAACTCGCATCCAGTCACACTTAACCAAGCATGAACAGATCTTAACAAACCAAGCCAATTCGTCCAAGAAAATGAATCCAGGCAGAAAGTCTCAACTGGGCCAGCTCTGTCCCAACCTCAAAGTAGACCCCAGAGTCCAACAAATTCCCCCCACTTAGGCCACCAGGAGCATGCCCAACAGTCAAACAAGCCCTGGCAACCCCAGGAAACCTATGGAGATGCCCACCCTCCAGAATCCACCCCCCAGTTCCTCCAGAAAGAAATAGCTAGACCCAGGATCTACCTCAGGGCAAGCCAGTTTGGCTCATCCAGTCCACCACAACAGGCAGTACAGATCCTAATAAAGGCAGGATTCCTGTCTGGTTCAGTATCAATATCAAAAAATCAATTAGACAAAAATATAAGGCATGGAAAAACCTTAAACTTAATCCAACTGAAGCAAATTCAATGAGGTACAACTTGTTAAGCAAACAATGCAAAAAGACTATAAAAAAGTAAAAAAGGCACATGAATACAGACTTGCATCCAAAACAAAAAACAAGTAATCCCTTTATAACTATAAAAATAACACACAAAAAGGTCAGTCAGGTGTTGAGCCTGTCATGATACAGGACAATGTCATCACAGAAAGTCAAGATATAGCCTTGGAGCTAAATAAATACTTTATTTTATTTATTTAGTTTTTGTTGAATGGGTAAGAGCCCTAAACAAATTCTTGCCTATTTTCAGTCATGACCCGGGGGGAGGGGGATACATATGAATGCCAACTGACCTTGAAACAGATTAAGCTGTTGGTGGTATTTTTAGTGAATGTGGGGAAATTTGGCTAGATCACTGGGGAAATTTCTTTACTTTCCAGTTGGGGGATCCATGCTGGACTGACAAGCTAGTGTCAGTGTCACTGCAGCAGTGGGAGAGTACAGATGTGTGGGAGATTGGGGAGTGAGCCTCCTCTCCAGTCTTAATTCCACCAGAGGCAATGGATCAGGACAACACAGAGAACAGAAGCGAGGATGAGAGATGAATCTACAAGGGCAAGAAAAGTGGCAATGGGATGGACAAAGAAATATCTTCAGTGGAGACGTAGGGTAAAACACTGCAAGAAGTGAGTAAAAACATTGCTTATCTGGCAGTAATACAGAGAAACAGCTTAAAGGGAAAGCTATTGTAAAAACCAGTACCTCAAAACAAAAGTTAGAGCGAGTAAAAAATGACGAGGATGACAGGCCAGAAACCTGTCAGAAACAGCTGAACTTGGATGACGCAGCTGCATCAAAGAGCACCACACCCTTACAATCTAATAACAGCACAGCTGATGGAAAAACCCCGAAATGAAAGGCCAAGATGGGTTGGAAATGGCTAGGCCTAAGATGGGTGACAGATTTAAATAAAGAAAATAAAGAAACATGGGGGGCCTCCAGGATAAAGAGGATGAAAAGTAAGAAACAGATAGTACCTCAGAAGGAAAAACATTTATAGATTTTAAAGACTCTCCTGAGTGGGTTACAGAAGCTTTATTTAAAGCTGGATAGAAACGGAAAGAGGATGGGGCAGGATGGGACTCAAACAGGCCTGGTACATCTGGAAACACTTTGAAAAAACAAGAATCCAATAAAACAGAGTCAGCAGAAGAAGATGGACATGATATATAAACAGGAGCAAAAAAACTTTCAGAGACAGGTGACATGAAAGAAACTGAGTTTGAGGACATTGTTAATGAGAGTGATTAAACATCTATGGAGCTCAAACAAAAAATAATACAGACTGACAAAGTAGTGAGTGAAGGTGAAAATAAACAGAAAGAAAAAATGGGGGGGTGGGGGGAATACAAAAGAAAAATTATTTCCTAATGAAACTAAGCCACGGCAGGCTAAATTGAGGAATGCAATTTTGTTTAAAGTTGAGAGGACCAACAGCGGATGCTCCTGATAGGATTTTTATATAGGAAAGTGCCTACTAAAAGAAAGCATGAAACTCTGGCCTTATGAAATATATGTTCTTATTCATGTTCCAGGCAGCACAGACTATGATGTAAGCTTTAAACACCTGGGTGGACTTGACAGATTTTGGAAGCTATATCATCACCTGAAATATATAGAATTATGGAAAGATCTGATTGCAATCCCTCTAACTAAACCTGCTTTCAAAATTGCAACAGTTCTCTTTTGAAATGAAAGAGTCAATATAATAGATATCAACTTTTGGATGAAACAAAGATGTGTGAAGCATGGACCACTGGAATCAATACTGGATGATAAATGTTTATGGACAAGAGGGTGGAAATATAAAATAACTTTGAAACAGATAAAAGGAGAGTTGCAGCACCAACTGAACTGTTTCTATTTGGTTCAGAATCGAGGAATTATTTTTTTTTATGCTGGGCAGCCTCAGGCCTGCTATAAGTGTGGGGAGAGAGGTCATTTCAGCAATGCCTGTGAGAAGGTGAAATGTGGCCTATGTGGAGCACTGGGACATATTGGAACAGAATGTAAAAATAAAGTTAAATGCAGTCTGTGTGAGGAGGAAGGGCACATATTTTCGAATTGTCCATGGGTATCACATAACAGCTCATATATGGGTGAAAGGGCAGAACAGGATGTCTACTTAGCAGTAGCACAGAAAGAGAAAGAAAAACAAGACAAAGTGGTGCTAGAAGCCTTAAATGGAGGAGAAAGTAAAGCAACAAAAGAGAAGGATGGAGATGGATTGGAAAGTTCCCATAAAACAACAAAAAGCAGAAATGGAAGGAAAAGGAAGGTGGGGGGGGGATGAACAAATGGAACAAAATAAAACAGAGAAAGAACTGATGCACAATAACTTTTACTATGGTTACAAGATCTAAAAACATAAATAAAAGGACAGACAAAACAGAAAATATTGTATGAAAAAGAGGGGTGGAACTTACAAACAGATACACACCATTACAGGATAAAGAATGGACTACAATGGATAAGGAATCAGTTAAATCTAACACTGACTCCTCGCACAGGGAAGATGCAACAGATGAAGAGACAACAGACACTCAGGTGTCAAAAAAAGACAAAAGTTGAAAGATGCAGGATGAGCCTAATTTAAAAACGTAAGACTATGGAAAATTTGAAATATATAATGAATAATGTAAATAGTATAAAATACAGGAAAAAATGGATTATCTACATTTAAAGTACTGAGTGATTTGAAGAGTGATATCATTTCACAAGATACAAGATTTAATACAATAAAGGAAATACAACAAGCTGAGAATGATTGGATATGGGTTCCCTCTCTATGGTCTATTGAGAAGGAAAGATGCTGGAGGTGGGGGTGGCATTCATTTCTCAAGAGGTTAAAGTTCTAAAAATTATAGATTTCAGTCCCAGGGAGGGCCTTTATGGTGGCTTGTGTAATAAAAAGAATTACTACGCAGATAATAGTGATATATAACCCCCAGGTTAAAACAAAAAGGAACAAGGTAATGGGGATAATAGAACCCTATTCACATAATGTAAAATTAATAGTATGGGGGGATTTTAATTGTGATCTGACTAAAGCAGATTGGGGGAGTTCAACTCAGAAAATGTTTTGTGACACAAACTATCTGAAGAAAATCCTAGAAAATGCAGGAATGTAGGAGGCATATAAAGTAAACAGGAAAAAAAGGACAACATACATATTTCAAAGTATTATGTTCTGCAAGAAGAGATTTCTGGATGATTCCAAAGCAAACTGTACTTAAAGATGTCAGAAATATCCCAATAGAAACTTCTGACCATATGGTAGTAGAAATAAATATAGATTTAGGAAAAAGGATGGTATTTGGAAAGGGATACTGGAGAATGAATGTAGCTAAGTTGCAAGAGGAGAAATACTAACATACTAACATACTATTTGCCAGCAGATTAGGCCTTATGGTCTATCGAGTCTGCTCGAACCTAGATCCTTAGTTGGGTGCTGAGACCCTCCCAGCCCTTGTGCTCCAGAAACCCCTATCATCCACCCCTCCCCCCTGGGACAGGCCATCATCTGATACATCCACTTTCTGTGTCTGTCCCACCCTCTCTTGAAGCCCTCCACTGTGGATCTCTGAACCAGCTCACCAGGCAGTGCATTCCAAGGGTCCACCACCCTCTCAGTGAAAAACCTCCTCCTCTTTTCCCCCTCACCCTTCCACCTTCCAACTTCAAACCATGTCCTCTGGTGATACCTCCCTGCTTTAGTCTAAAGATCCCATCCATGTTTACCCTATTTATTCCTTTAGGTACTTGAAGACCTCAATCATGTCCCCCTGTCTCTCCTCTCCTCCAATGAAAACAGGCAGAGCTCCTCAAGTCTGTCCTCGTAAGTCAAATCCCCTAGCCCTCGTATCATCTTTGTTGCCCTCCTCTGTACCCTCTCCAGGAGCAGTATGTCCCTCTTCAAGTGTGGTCTCCAGTACTGTACACAGTACTCAAGGTGTGGTCTAACCAGTCCATTGTACAGCGGCAGAATCACTTCCTTGCTCCTAGAGGTGATCCCCCTGCGATGCATCCCAACATCCTGTTTGCCTTGCTAGCTGCTCTCCTGCACTGCTCAGAGTTATTTATACATGTATCCACCATGACCCCTAGGTCTTTTTCACCTGTTGAGGCTTCCAGCACCTCCCCTCCCAGGGTGTACCTGTGTTTAGGGTTTCCCCGACCAAGATGCAACACCTTGCACTTGGCGATATTGAAATTTAATTTCCATGTGTGAGCCCAGCTTTCCAGGGTGTCCAGGTCCCCTTGCAGGGCCAACCTCCCCTCTTCTCCCTCAACTACTGCTCCCATCTTGGAGTCATCCATGAAGAGACTCATTTCACACCCTATACCATCCCTGATGTCCGATATGTATGCATTAAACAGGATTGGACCCAGGACCGAGCCCTGTGGTACCCCACTACCAACCTCTGTAGGGTTCGAGAGCTCCCCACAGACCACTACTCTCTGAGTGCGTCCAGCTATCCAGTTTTCAATCCATCTGACCATCAAAGGGCCTACTCCTAACCCCATCAGTTTCTCCACCAGACCATTGTGGGGGACAGAGTCAAACGCCTGCTGAAGTCCAAGAATAATACATCCACAGGCTTACCCCTGTCCAGTTCTGATGTTACCCATTCATAGAACTCCACAAGGTTGGTTTGACATGATCTACCTGGCACAAACCCATGCTGCCGACTATCCAGACCTCCCACCTCCTCCAAGTAAACCCCAATCGTTCCTTTAGTATACTCTCCATTAATTTTCCCACCACCGAGGTTAAACTGATGGGTCTATAGTTTCCTGGTACTTCCTTCGACCCCCCTTTATGGATTGGTACCACATGTGCCTCTCGCCAATCCCTAGGTACCCTCCCTGTCTCAAGTGACCTGCTGAAAAGCTCCGCCAGAAGTGCAGCCAGTATCACCAATTCCCATAGTACTCTCGGATGAATGCCATTCGCCCAGGAGATTTGTCTTTCTTTGGGGCCTTGAGGGCAAACCACACCCTTTGGCGGGATGGCATCATCCATCCCTCCACCTTACTGGTCTTTTTATCCTTATCCAGATGTGACACCCTGGGGTACCTTCCTCCCTTTTGCTCCATTTCTGTTGCTCCCTGATCCCACCCCTGCCGCTTCTATCCCCTTTGTGCCTTGCTTTGTAGATATCCCATCCCCCTCCCTAGTGAACACAGAGGCAAAGTACTCGTTAAATACTTCTGCCTGGTCCCTCGCCTCTTCCACCCACCCTCCTTCTGATCTCAATCTGCTGAGATGGCCCTTAGTTTTTCTCCGCTCCCCAATGTACCGGAAGAACCCCTTTTCCCCTCCATGTATCCCCTGTGCCAGCCGTTGCTCTTTACTGGACTTTGCTCCCCTCACCATACGGATGACTTTTCTAGATGCAAGCTAGTACATTTCCTTATCCCTATCCCCTCTTGTTGTTTTATATTTTTTGTAAGCCGCCTTCTTTTCTCTGACTGCTACCTGGACCTCACTGGACCACCAGCATGGTTTATGTGACCTTGCTCCCTTACATTTCAACTTAGTGCAGATCCTGACTGCCTCATTAAGTCCCCGTTTTATGACCTCCCATCTCCTTTCCACACTTGTCGTTGAGGTAATCCCTTCAAGTGATCCTTGAGAATATTTCCCATGCCCATAAAGTCTGCCCCCTGAAGTCCACTGCCAGTGTCCTAGATCTCACCCCACTCCCCAATGCTTATTTGAAACCAGACAGTATTGTGGTCACTCCCAGTCAGGGGTCCTGTACAACCATGTCCCTTACCAGATCCCCATCTGCCAGAACCACATCCAGGACATGCCCTCCTTTGGGCTCCATCACATGCTGTGTTAAGAACACATCCTGGAAGCCATCCAGCAGTCTCTGCTCCTTGGCCACCTTAGAGGACATGGTTCCCCAGTTTGTACCTGGCATATTAAGGTCCCCATCAACACCACTCCTTCCCTTTGGACCACACTGGGCAATGATGTTGTCCAGCAAACCATCCTCTAGAACATCACTCATCCCGGGGGGCCTATATGCTACTCCCAGCTTGACCTTATCTCCTGCTGGGGATCATAAAGTGACCCATAAGGCCTCCACGTTTCCCTCTGCCTCTTCTACCATAGCAATTTCTATTTCATCTCTAATGAACATAGCCACTCCACCCCCTCTGCCCTCCTTTCTATCCTTCCTAAGCATAGTGTACCCCCGTACATTTAGGTCTCAGTCATGGTTTTTTGTTGGCCCACGTTTCCGTGACTGCCGCCACATCCACTCACCCCTCGAACAGCATGGCCTGGAACTCTGGCAACTTGTTTCCCAAGCTCCTGGCATTAACTAACACTAACCCCAACCCCTTATCCCTGATCCTCTTTGTTGAACCCAACCCAGATTCCTTATATGTAAGGCAAAAGTGAAGAAATTGTTAGAAGCCAGAATAACAGTTAAAGAAATATATGAAAACAAAGCAGAATGGTGGGAGGACACTAAAGGAGATATTAAACAATTATTGATAGATGAAGGACAAAGGACACAAGCAACAAACTATGAGAAATATTTAAGTTTAAGAGCTAAACTATATAAATTAACAAGACAGACAAAATACAAAGTAAATGAAATACAACAAATAGAAGATATTAAAGAGGAAATGAAGAAGTTCCAGTATGGTAGAATGATATCATTTATAATTGAACAAAAAAGTAGCAAGCAAGGGACACAATATAAAAAAAAAATCCTTATGATAGTAATAAAGACATAATTAAAGAAAGAGTAATGTATGAGTTAAAAGATAATAAAGGTCAATTACATTCGGATATAGGGAACATTAAATTTATACTACAGGGGTTTTTAAATCAAAAATTATCAAGAACCCATAGGTAAGGAAATGCAGAATTACTTGTCAACTGCAAATATACCAGTATTAGGGAAAGAAGAGGCAGATTCAATTAATAAAGGAATAACAAAGGAAGTAGAAAGACAAGCAATCAAGACTCTAACCTGTAATACAGCTCCTGGGATAGACAGAATACCGAACATATTTTGCAAAATTTTTGAGGAACAACTCACACCCATGTTAACACAAGTCTATAATGAAATCTTTCAAGGTGGTAAATTATCAGATAGCATGAAACAAGGAATAACTATATTTCTTTATAAAAAGGGTGAGAAAACACAGATTAAGAATTGGAGACCGATACGTTTATTAACATCGGATTACAAAATATTGGCAAAAATAAAAAAATTGTTTGAGAACCTTTTCAGATCAATTAGTGTTACAAACATAGACCTGTGCAATACCTGGGAGGAAGATACAACAGAACATAATATATATAAGAGAAATTATAAATAAAGGGCAAGAGAATGAAATAGAAGGCTATCTTTATGCCTTATACCAGGAGACAGCCTTTGATGTCATAAAGCACACATATATATGGGATACCTTAGGAGACTACAACATTCCAGGGAACCTGATTAGCTTAATCAAAGCTTTGTATGAAAGGGCCCAAATATGTCCTATGGTAAATGGGCATGTGGGAACGCATATGTTTATAAAAAAATGGTGTACAACAGGGATGTCCATTAAGCCCTTTATTATATATGTTTTATCTAGAGCCATTTTAAGTAAAATAGAAGATGACAGTGGAATTCAGAATATACTTTGGCAGGGAAAAAAGCTGGATAAAACAAGTGCCTAAGCAGATGATTGTGTTATTTTAGTGAAAGACCAGAAAGCAGGTGATAAAATGATAGAATTAGTTGAACACAATAGCCAGTACACAGGGATAAAAATAAATAAAGGAAAACGCAAGATATATCCATTAGGAAATGTTAAGGTAGAAAAATCAGGGGAATTAGAAATAGCACAAGGAAATATTAAGATTTTGGGGATTCTCTTTGGGGAACAAGAGGCCATACAGCAGAACTGGGAAGAAAAATATGATACTGCACAAAGGAAAATACATAAATGGAAGCAGTGGAATATGCTTAGGGAGAAGAGAATGTATTTATTAAAGTCATTGATTGTTCCAATTTTTCTATATTTGGCATATATATATATATATATATATATATATATATATATATATATATATATACACACACACATATACATACACATGCATACACATACATACACATACATATATACCCTGTACTACAGCACATGCAGACTAGAATATTGGGCCTCTTTTTTTCAGTTGTTATGGGGAAGTAAATTAAATCCAGTAAAGAGAGGAATCAGATATAGGGCAATAAATAATGGAGGGCTGAACATGATACAACCAATTTTTTTTTGTGTGTGTGTGGGTATATTTATCTTTACAAATAAGTACCTCTGATAAAAGGAGAAAAAAATAGTTGGATAACACTTGTTCAACAATGGAGTATACCTTTAATTAAAAATATTGGGAAAAAAGGGAATATAACAAGAATCAAAAGATGGCCCACATACATGGAAACATGTAGGAAATATACAACACAATGAGGTGTAACATTAGATTCTCTGATTAGGAAAAATAGAAAGCAAATCTATAAAGAATGTAGTGCCTATCCACAAGGGGGGATCAAGGGAGCTGGCAGGGAACTACAGGCCTGTCAGCCTGACATCAGTGGTGGGCAAGGTGATGGAGGGCATTGTCAAGGAGAGGCTAGGGGGGGCCCTGGATAAGTCAGGGTGCCTGGACGATAGACAGCATGGATTCATCCTGGGGAAATCATGTCAGACAAACCTGGTGGAGTTCTATGACTGGGTGACAAGTGCCTTGGACCTGGGTAGACCAGTGGATGTCCTCTTTCTGGACTTCAGCAAGGCATTTGACTCTGTTCCTCACGTGGGCCTGTTGGATAAACTAGGAGAAATGGGGGTGGGAAACCAGATGATCCGATGGATAGGCAATTGGCTCCAGGACCGGACCCAGAGGGTCGTAGTTGGTGGGATAATCTCTTCCCCAAGGAGGGTCATTAGTGGGGTCCCACAGGGATCAGTCCTTGGGCCCCTTCTGTTCAACGCCTACGTATCTGACATAAGGACAGGAATCAGGAGTGAGATGAGTCTCTTTGCAGATGACTCGAAACTGGGGGCAGTGGTGGATGGGGAGGAGGGGAGGGTGGCCCTGCAGGGGGACCTGGAGGCTCTGGAAAGATGGTCTAGAAAGTGGAAGCTGAGGTTTAATGCAGGGAAATGCAAGGTACTCCACCTGGGGACCAGAAACCCAGGCCAAGTGTACACCCTGGGGAAATACTACAAGTCTCAATGGCTGAGAGGGACCTGGGGGTGGTGGTGGATGTCAAGATGAACAACTCTGAGACTTGTAGGAGGGCAGCAGCCAAGGCCAACAGGATGCTGGGATGCATCGCTGGGGATCACCTCAGAAGGAGGAAGTGATACTCCTCTGTATAACTGCTTGGTGAGGCCGCACCTGGAGTACTGCGTGCAGTTTTGGAGGCCACACTTAAGCGGGACATTAACCTCCTGGAGAGGGTCAGAGGAGGCAACCAAAATGATTTGGGGCTTGGGGGACAGGACCTATGAGGAGAGGCTCGAAGAGCTAAATATGTACACTTTGGAAGAGAGAAGGGACCGGGGGGACATGATAGAGGTCTTCAGGTACATGAAGAGGGTAAATAGGGGAGGAACAGTGAGGGTGCTTCGAAGGAAGGAGGAAGGGGCCACTAGAGGGCATGGGTGGAAGCTGGAGGGGGGAAGATTCAGGGGAGAAAGGAGGAGGTGCTACTTCACTGAGAGGGTGGTAGAGCCATGGAATGCACTACCTAGGGGCTGGTGGAGGCAGAGACAGTGGAGGGGTTCAAGAGGGGGTGGGACAGGTACAGGGGAAGGGTTCAGGAAGCAAAATCCAATGCAGCAAGAATATCCGGAACTGGGAAGGGAGAAGCCAGAGAAGGCGAGGGGGACAGCAAGGTCAGCACCCAGGGTGGGGGCTGACCAAACGAGCAGACACGAAAGACCATTAGGCCTATTCTGCTGGCATTTTAGTATGTTAGTAAGAAACAAGCATTTGTCAATGCTGAATGTTTGCTTGCTGGCATTGGCAGTGGTAGTGTAGAAGTTACAGAGCTGCATAATAAGAATGGCAGTGAAGTATTGAACTGAAGCCAACCCCACCACCACCCTGGAGAGAGTGACAGGCATTAGGGTGTGCATTTGGGTCGTCAGGCATAACGGCCATGCCATTTCATCACACCCCACCCTGCAGACACTGACAAGTGTCACGGTGTTCCTTGGGGTCTTTGGTCCTTATGCACACCCCATTTCATTAGGAAATACAGTGAGATGGGTGCGATATAGGAGAATGGGGTGAACTTTGGGGCCGAAGAGTCCAAGGCATACCTCGATGCCTTTCACTGGCTGCAGGGTGTGGAATGGTATGAGCATTACAGGCAAGAATCCCAAGTCACACCCCTGATGCCTGTCATTCTCTACAGGGTTGGGCGTTATGGTTGGAAACCCTAATACCTCAGGCATTTGTTGGTATTTTCACTCCAAATTTTCAACATTTTTTTTTGTGACCCCACCTCATGAACAGGGGGAATATCAGTTTGTTAGCCGAAAGCTGCTTATGCACAGCAACTATGGCATTTAGCACCACAGGTGCAAAAACATTCTGAACAGGATGTAAAAAATGACAGCTGTACTGTTCGTGGGGAGGTGTAAAAAATGGCAATGTTGCAAATCTGCAGTAAAAATATTAAAAAAATGGTGAAGTCACGAACGTACATAGAAACTGTGCAATGCACACCCATAATATAATTAGGTTGGGAATTTTTTACAGCAGATTGTCAACTCAGGCATTTTGGTGCCTCTGATCATGAACAGTGTCACTGTGATTTTCTTTATCTGTGCCGAACAATGATTTCCCACAGCGACCACGCATCTCTGCGCTGAAAGTGTGAAAACACACTTCAGCTATGTTGTGAAAAATGACAGCTGTACTGTTCATAAGGAAGTGTGGAAAAATGCCACTGGTGAAAATTTGGACTGAAAATATTACAAAGTCATGAACATACGAGGGTGCATGGAAACTGCGCAATGCTCACTCGTAACATGGACTTTTGTCACCAAATTTTCAACATAGCCATTTTAAGACCTCTGCTCATGAACAGTGTAACTGTGATTTTCTTAATCTGTCCTAAACATTGCTTTTGCACACCAACAGCACCATTGTGAGCTACATGTGTGAAAACACATTTTGGGCGACATATGAAAAATGGCAGCTGTACTGTTCATAAGGAAGTGTAATAAAATGGCAATGTTGAAAATCTGGAGTGAAAATATTAAATTTGCAAACTTACGAGCATGCATAGGAACTGCACAACGCACGCTCGTAAAGCAGTCATTTTTAGGAATTTTTTTCACCAAATTTTCAATGTAACCATTTTAAGACCTCTGCTCATGAACAGTGTCACTGTGATTTTCTTAATGTGCCCCATACATTGATTTTGCACATCGACTGCGCCATTGTGCGCTACATAGGCAGAAACACATTTTGGGCAAGATGTGAAAAATGACAGCTGTACTGCTCATAAGGAGGTGTGGTAAATGGCAATGTTGAAAATCTGGAGTGAAAATATTGAAAATTTGCGAACTTACGAGCGTGCATATGAACTGCGCAATGCACGCTCGTAAAACAGTAATTTTTAGGAATATTTTCACCAAATTTTCAACATAGCCATTTTAAGACCTCTGCTCATGAACAGTGTCACTGTGATGTTCTTAATTTGTCCCGTACATTGATTTCACACACCGACTGCGCCATTGTGCGCTACATGGGCGGAAACACGTTTTGGGTGAGATGTGAAAAATGACAGCTGTACTACTCATAAGAAGGTAGGCTAAAATGGCAATGTTGAAAATCTGGAGTGAAAATATTAAAAATTCGTGAATGTACGAGCCTGCGTAGGAACTGCGTAACGCACACTAGTAAAACAGTCACTTTTTGGAATTTTTTCACCAAATTTTCAACTTGGGGTTTTTAGGACTCCTTCTCAAGAATGATGTCACTGTCATGGTGTTACTCAGGCCCGAAAGGTGATTTCACGCAGTGACTGCGAAATCACCCTTCGGGCCTGAATAACGCCATGACAGTGACATAATTCATGAGAAGGGGTCCCAAAAACCCTATGTAGAAAATTTGGTGCAAAAATCCCAAAAAATGCCTGAGATATGCAACAAAGTTGAAAAAAACCCTATCTAGCCCATTATACAGCTTACCGGCATTTCCTCAGTTCACGGTCGGCTTTGAAGAGTGCAGACGTGTTCCCGGTCCAGCGAAGATCATCACGCCGAGCTCTGGAGGTAAGTATGGGGTTAGGGGTGATGTGGGGAGGCAGGATGCACAGTGGGTGGAGTGCGGGTTGTGGGGGCTGGGAGAAGCGCCGTGGGACTGTTTTATTTTGCAGGTAAAAACGGCGTGGGGCGTTGCCACGCTGGGGTGGGCTCTCAGCGTGGCACAAGATAGCTGGGCAGGGCCGTGGAGCTGATGGGGATTGGGCACCCCGTCGGCCATATGATCAGTTGCCATGCTGGGCTGGGCTCCCAGCGTGGCACCCAATACTCAGGGGTGAGACAGTGGAGCCCGACGGGGATTGGGCACCCCGTTGGCTATTGTATGATTGCCATGCTGGGATCGGCATCCAGCGTGGCATGTGAAACTTTGGGGGGCGTAGCTGAAGCGACGGGGATTGGGCACCCCTGTCGGCTATATGTGCATGCGGGGGGGAAGGCAGCACGCAGTATGCGTGCGTTTCTGTGTGTGTGCGTGTGTAGGGGGAGCTGTGCATGAGCAGGCAATATCTTAGCTCTGTTCACTGAAGCGTAGCTTCCCTTGCCACTGCATTTTGGAGCTTGTCATACACAGCTCCAGCATGCATTGGCTTACAGGGGCCGCTCCTGCCAACACACTGACTGAATTGGAAGAGGGGGTGACACACCTCTGAAATCTCGGATGATGGCACTATGTTTCTTGCACATGCGTGCAAGCAAACATAATAATGGAGGGAAATTATTTTGAGGAAGCAATTTGTAAGATAGAAAAAGGTATAAAAATAAACGACATATTGGCAATAATATTAGAAAAAAGAATTCCAAAGAAAATGAGAGAGACATTTTGGATGTGTAGCCATGGTAAATTAAATGTAAGAGGGAACCATAAACACAAAAAAGTGGAAGAAAGAATATGTGGAGAATGGAATTGTGGGATGCAAGAAGAAACTATGCAACATATCTATTTTATTTGTACTTTTATTTAACCGTTTTGGGAGGATGAAATATTTAAAAAATATGACATATAAGGTGTTGGTGTATGGTCAATTATCTGAGGAATGGGGGAAAATTAATAAAAGCACAATATATGTAATATTAGTGGTTCTGAAATGGTTACTATGGCAATGTAGGTGTCAAAGATTTTTTTCAGAATAAAGAAGATTCAGTATAAGATCTATTATTTAAATTCCAGTTTGAAATAGATAAAATATATCAGGAATGTAGAATTTTTGGGGAAGAGAGAGCAAGAGAACTGTGGAAAGAAATTACTGGTATTGGATAAAAGGAAAATTCTATAGATGTATGTAAAGTGTGTAATGTAAGCTTATTGGAACTGTGTGTTTTTGGTTTGAAATAAAAAAATTCTCCTATTCTTTTCGAGAAGTGCCATGGGATCTTTAACATCCACCTGAACTACCACCAGAACAGGCAGCTGGAACCTCGGTTTAATATCTCCTCTGAAAAAAAGCACCTCAGGAGGGCAGCACCCCCCTCATGCTCCACTGCAGTGTCAGTATTGGGATATTAACCCAAGTGCCTGGTGTGGGGATAGAACTCACAGCCTTCTGATCTCCTGGCCTCAGAGGCAAGTGTGCTACCTGCTGAGCCACTGACACTGACTTTGCAAGTATTTATCAGCCCAATTTACTCAGTCCTGATATTTATGCATCAGAAACAGATGAAATAGAACCAGTTACAGAACAGCAAGTTAAAAGATTACTGCAGAATTTAAACCCTAACAAATCTCCAGGTGTGCTCCCTGCACTGTTAAAAGAACTAGCAGACTTTCTGACTGGACCACTGACAGTCATATTCAACACATCATTAAAAGAGGGGAGACTACCAGGTGGCACTGAGGGTAGAGGTGCTGGACACCACACCTCACGCTATGCTTGTGACCTGGGTTTGGGAATGGACCTGGGCCATTGGTATTTGGATGGGTGGGGGAGTATAGAACTTCCCAAAGGATGCTCTCCTCCTCCTCCTCCTCCAGGCGTGGGTTACTGGGTTGCTGTAAGCACCCGTAGCTCCTCTGCCAGTGGAAGCATGGGTGGCAGGGGCACACAGATCTCTGGAGTCAGGCATGGAAGACACTGTTAGGCATTTGACAATGGCGTGCATCAGCATGTCATTCATCTGGATGAATGTCCTCTGTGCCAGCGTCCTCAGGGGATAAGGGAGAAAAAGGAAAAAGAAATGAATACATTCCTGGCTGAACGAGCAATATGAAACCACAGGATTACTGGTAGCAGGACCTGGCGAATGGAGTAAGAGGGGGTACAAGGCCCCCTCTGAAGCCACGGAGTCAGGCAAGTATATAAAAAAAATACAATAAAAAGGAGGAGAGAGTACCAAACACATGGAAAGAACCAAACATAACTCCAATTCATAACTAGCATTTGTCAATGCCGAATGTTGTCGCACTGGCATTGGCTTTGGTAGTGCAGTGTGGAAACACATTTTTTGCAGGATGTGAAAAATGGCAGCTGTTCTGTTCATAAGGAGGTGTAAAAAAAGGCAGTGGTAAAAATGTGGCATGTATGTATTGCAAATATGCAAAGTTACAAGGGTGTGTGGGAAATGCACAACACACACTTGTAACACAGGCATTTTATGGAGTTTCGGCACCAAATTTTCAACATAGGCATTTTAGCACCTCTACTCATGTACAGTGTCACTGTCATGTCCTCAAGCTGTCTCAAAAAGTGATTTCGCACAGAGACCGCACTATTCTTCAGCGGATGTGAGAACACACATTTCGGGCAAGATATGTAAAATGACAGCTTTACTGTTCACCAAGAGGTGTGGAAAAATGCCAATGGTGAAAATCCAGAGTGAAAATATTACAAATGCACAGCATTAGGAGCGTGCGTGCAAACTGCGCAAAATACACGCGTAACACAATCATTTTATGGAATATCATCACCAAATTTTCAACATAGGCATTGTAGGACCTCTGGTCATGAACAGTGTCACTGTCATTTTTGTAATCTGGCCCAAACACTGATTTCCCACAGTGGCCGCGGTAATGAGCGCCAGAAGTACAGAAACACACTTCAGCCAGGATGTGAAAAATGACAGCTGTACTGTTCACAAGGAGGTGTAGAAAAATGGCAGTGTTGAAAATCTGGCATGAAAATATTGCAAATTCACGAAATTACGAGCTTGCATAGCAACTGCACGATGCACACTCATAAAACAGCCATTGTTGGATTTTTTCCACCAAATTTGCAACATAGGCTTTTTGAGAGCCCACTTCATGAACACTGCCACTGTCCTTGCATTAATCGGTCCCAAAAGGTGATTCCATGCAGTGACTGCAATATCACCTTTTGGGACCGATTAACATCCAAACTGTGAAAGAATTTATGAGGAGGGTTCCCCCAAAAACCCCATGTTGAAAATTTGGTGCAGAAATTCCAAAAAATGCCCAAGATATGGAGCAAAGTTGAAAAACCCTATTTATTCCATTACACAGCTTACCGGCATTTCCTCAGTTCGTGGTCGGCTTTGAAGACTGCAGACGTGTTCCCGGTCCACCGAAGATCGTCGCGCCAGACTCTGGAGGTAAGTATGGGGTAGGGGTGGTGTGGGGAGGCAGGGTGTGCAGTGGGTGGGTGAGGGTGGTGGGTAGGGAGACTATGAGGGACCGTTTTCAGTTTACAGGTACAGAGAAAAAAAAATCACAGATGGTTTTCTTTCTTACAGGTTGTTTCTTTTGTTTGGGGGGGTACAGTAGCTGATGGGGGATTGGGCACCCCCGTCAGCACAGAAGAAGGGGTGGACATCATGCCGATGGGGAGTGGACTACCCCATTAGCACAGTACAGTGGGAAGGGGGGGCAGATGCCGACGGGGATTGGGCACCCCCATTGGCAAACAACAAGTTGGGGTCACATTCTGCTGATGGGCAGTGGGCTCCCCCATCAGCACATACTTCATGGGGTGGGCAAGCCGACCAGGGGATTGGGCACCCTGAAGTTAGTGCTGTCGGTAGTGTGGCGGCCACTGTGCCGCCATGCTACTAGCTGGCGAGCACGTAGGAAAGGTCCGCTACGTGTGATGAGCTTTGCTTGGATTGCAGCAGACCTTTCCTTAGATGTGCTCAACAGCTTAGTATGCGGGGTGTGGAATCAGCATGCAGGCTGATTGGGGAATGAGGGATGCACCTACTGGTGCATGCCCTGCATTCACCCAACAGCGACCTAGCCTCCAAATCCCCACTGCCGCAAGATGTTGGCTACGCAAGCGCGCCAACACAAAAAGGGGTCAAAAGGTGACTGTAAAAGCTACAGGCTAATTAGTATCATCTCAGTTGTCAGCAAAATGTTACAGTGCATAATAAAAGAGAGGGTAAATGAACACCTAAAAAATATGACAAAAGTGGATGTCACCCAGCACAGCTTTAGAGAGGGAAGGTCATGTTTAACCAACCTACTGCATTTTTTCAACTCAGTTATTAGTGCTAAGCATGCAGGATTACCAGTAGACATTTTTTACATGGACTTTTCAGAGGCCTTTGACACCATGCCCCACAGACCCCTTATATTACAGTAATACAAGTTGAATAGCAATTTAATTAGATGGGTATCTTCTTGGATGGAGGGTAGAAGGCAAAGAGTTAGCATAGCAGATCACTTATCTTCTTGGCATGAAATAACTAGTAGAATGCCTCAGGGATCCATCCTGGGCTCAACGCTAATTAGTTTATACATTGCACCAATACAAACTACACCAAACAGTTGGTGTAATAAATTTGCCGATGATATTAAAATAGGTGCAATAGTAAACAACGAACTATCAAGTAGCTACTTCCAAAGTGAAATAGATGAGGTGGGAGCATGGGTGAGGGGAAAAAAATCACAATCTACAACTAAACCTAGAGAAATGTAAAATAATGTACATATGAAAGGGTAATAGATGTGCAAATGATACATTATATGGGGCTGACATACCTATTACAAATCAGGAATGTGATCTAGGAGTAAAAATTACAAATAATTACAAATAATCTATCCCCATTAGAACATTGCAAAAAAGCTGCAAGTGCTAGAAACAAAATATTAGGACACATTTTTAGAAATATAGAGTCAAGACAGACAGGTAATACTCCTTCTGTAAACATCACTGGTGAGGTGGCACCTGGGATATTGTATGCAGTTCTGGGCGCCATCACAAAAGAAAGATATTAGAATACTAGAAAGGTCGCAAAGAAAGACTACCAAAAGGATTAACCAGACAAACAGTATAGCACATGGTGGCAGACTGAAGGAACTAGATCTCTGCTCATTACAGTAAAGAAGAAGATTAAGCTGGGATTGATGTCTTACACACAGGGGCTGGGCTATTCAAAATGCACCAGGCAGTGGTGCAAGCCTGGGCATAGTGCAACTGGGATGCACCCGTGCCAGGGCCAGGTGATATTCAAAGGTGATGTGCCATGGCACAGCACCATTGAATATGGCAAGGTGACTGCACGTACTGTGCATGGCGCAGTGGCACTGAGCCAGCGCAAGCCATGGATAGGGAGCACAGGGATGCACCAGCACAAGTGCAGTTGTGCTAGGTGTATCACCCATAATATCCAGCAGGGGGGTATGCAAATGATGCCATACTATATGCAAGGTGCAAATGGGGCCATTTGCATGTCATTGTTGCCCTATTTGCATGCCTTGTGCAGGGCGGCCTAGCAACTTGTTCCTGGCGCCCTGCACAGCGTGACGTGTGCAGTGGGGATCCCAGGGCATCCCCTGCCCCACAGCCGTAATTGCACAACTGTAAATCAGACAAGCGCTGGTAGTCTAGTGGCCCCCCCAGTCCCCAAGTCACTGATGAATGTAATAACAGACCAACTCTGGTGGTCTAGTGGTCCCCCCATCCCAAACAAATCCCCAATATAGGTAATGATGACCATCCATGGTGGCTAGTGGGCCCCCCCACCCATTGCCAAGATTGCAGTGAGCCTCTAAAAATAAATGCCCTGGCAATCCAGTGGCACCCCCCACCCCTCACCCACACGAACCCCTTGCCCCCCCACTCCCCGTCATGACGAGGTGGCTGCAACCCGATCCGTATACCGCCCGGCCACCTGATGAATGACACGTACAATATGCGCTGTAAGCCCACTTGTCCCCAGTGTGGACCAAAGGGCTTGCAGGGCATACTGTACCAGACAGTCCCAAATATGTGAATGACTTCATCAGGGACTCAGGGATGGGGGGCCACTAGACTACCAGAGCGTGTGTGATTTACAGTTACATGATCATGGCTATGGGTGGGGGGTGCCACTAGACTACCAGGGATGTATTTCACCATCAGATACCCACAATCGGGGACTTGGGTGGAAAGGGGGTGCCACTAGGCCACCAGGGTTGTGTGGGTGTTTGGTGATGGTGTTCTGGGTGGGTGGGTGGCCACCCATGGCTGGTGGTTGCTGTGTTGTGCCATGCGATACAGCAGCCTGCCTATGGGTGGCCAGGAATTGTTCCCACTCTTCACAGGCTCAACTTTGAGCCCCCCATGCAGTGCAATGCAGGGCTGCGCCAGCATATGCAGTGCACATCCCAGGCTGAATATCGGGATGTGCCACATATGCATGGGCATGCCCCCTGCATCTGCGCTGCATACGATTACATTGTGCCTCGATGCATCGGGATTTGTGCTGTGCCAGGCAGCCTACTCAATATCCCACCAGGGTGAAATGCGAGGTTGTGCCGGTGCATTTCTGTTGCATCAGGTGAAACCCCTTTGAATATCTGGGCCAGAATGTTTAAAAATAGTGACATCTCGGAACGTGTAGGCTTATCACAAAATGATACTAGCAGAGTAAGCAGATTCCACTCAGTCGACCTTAAAGGAGAAAATTGTCAGAACAACTGTAGGTCAAACTGGTTAAACCAGAAAGTGATCAATGTATGGAACAGACTGCCGAAGGAGGTAGTACTAAGTAGGACCAAAGATACAATTAAGACCACATTAGACAATCATATGGAAAATAATAAATTCTCCTATTTGGATTAATTGGAAGAGTCACTATGGCCTAGTGGCTACAGACTTATACCTACCTATGAACCTATGAAACTATGAGATCCACTATAAAGCTTGCCAATTCCCCTACAAGCTCTTACAGCACCCTGGGATAGATACCATCCAGACACAGGGACTTATCAACCTTAAGGGCCATGAACTCCTTTTTTGTCCTGTCTCCCCACCACCTTTTTTCTTGTGGTACTGGGCTATCTTTCTGCTTTGTAAAGATAGAGAAGAAGTAAAGTATTCATTCAGTATGTCTGCGTTTTCCATACTACTTTCCATCTACCCCTCCTGTTTTAGCCTCACAATACCATCCTTCTTGTCCCTTTTTTCCCTAATGGGTTGGAAAAAGGTTTTCTCCCTTTCTTGATCCCTTCTGCTAATTTCAGTTCCTTTGTGGCATTGAAAGCTGGACTGTCTTACCTACCTCCATTTTTAAGGGCATTCCTCCCTACCCAGCTGCAATGATTATAAACTGTTCGTGAATGTTCATGAATTATTTATGAACTGTTCATGAATCCATGAATGCTCATTAAACTCTTCTGCTGAACTTTTATGGGAAAAGTCCTTCAATATTTTTAGTAATCAGAAATACCCTGCTTTTATAATGTTATTTAATTCATTGAGCGACCATGGTTAAGCCCTGTAGTCTCAGAAGATTTTTGTCCCATGCACAAACCAGAGGCAGACCTGTAAAACAGTTAGCTGGTTTATCAAGCAATTAACTTTGACAACTTAATTATTTTAACAGAGTCGATCTTGCAGTGGATGTATTTTCTTTTGATGCACTTTAGAATTAGTAACTTAACTTACACTTACCTTTTTCTGTTGTTTTTTAAAATGGAGTCATTGATCACATTTCTTTTATAAGTAGGAGGCCTGATGTAAGCAATAACCCCCGATAACCTCATGCCCTGAAGTGGGTTATTGCACTTAAAACATGGGTTATATTTAAACAAAAAAATATCCAGAAAGGTGTTTTTGTTTTATATTTAAATAGCAACAAAGGTACTGTATCCTGCCACCTTGCAAAATAGTCCCTAACAAATAATGCATACTGCATTGCTCTTATGCATACAGAAATGTCACAGATACACTATTGACATGATCTGTGACATTTCTTGTGCATAATAATGTCTACTAAATTGCCTACCACCATTACTGTACCCCCCTCCCCAACAATCTGCTACAGTACTGAAGTTCGTGGTCAAACTCCTCTATCACTCTGCCCCCTCTCTCGCTCTATCTCTCTCTCTTTCTGTCACTCCCCGATTACTGTATGGTGTCCAACCGCAACCTGCCACAGTCTGAGAAACATTTCCATGTGCAGGTACACATGTTTTAGGATAAGCACAGGTATTGACTTTCACCCTGTCACTCCTCTGTCTCTCTTTTTCTCTCTCTCTCTGTCTCTCTCTGTCTGTCTCTCTCTCTCTCTGTCTCTCTCTCTCTCTCTCTCTCTCTCTCTCTCTGTCTCTCTCTCTGTCTGTCTCTGTCTCTGTCTCTCTCTCTCTCTCTCTCTCTGTCTGTCTCTCTTTGTCTCTCTGTCTCTCTCTCTGTCTGTCTCTCTCTGTCTGTCTCTGTCTCTCTCTGTCTGTCTCTCTCTCTCTCTCTCTCTCTCTCTCTCTCTCTGTCTCTGTCTCTCTTCCCCCCCTCCACAGGCCGCCCCGGTCCTGATGTTACTGACAATGGGTCTCTCTGTCACTGTCTCTCATACACAGTCAGTGGGGGAATAGGATCTCTGTCTCTCTCCCCACAGGATGCCCCCATCACAATGCTACTCTCATCGTGTCTCTCACTGTCTCTGATGTACGGGCAGTGGGGGGACAGCCTACTGGCAACTACTTTCACTAGCTTACAAGGGCAACCGCTTGTAGGTGCAACACACTTCAACACTGTCTACATATATCTTACTTGACATTGGTCAACTTGCTGCCGGAGTGCTATTCTATGTGCCATCTCTCACTTTCCCTCACTCTGCAACCTGTTGTAGTGCTTCCTTGATTTTTCCTTGTGCATGGGGATGAAATATTATGGGACACAGCTGTGCCACTGCCACTGAAGCTACTGTTCTGCTGGGGGGCAGCCATAACAGCATAGAACTGGAGATGGTGGGAGAGGAAGGGGCATGGATGCCATGGGGAGAGAACAGAGCAGGTGGCTCGTTTTTTTCTTGACTGGAAAAATTAAAAGGCAACTGGTAACTTTAATGACTAGAGAACAAATAGCAATATTTCACTTGTATTTCAGTACTCTGTGACCGCCTAATGAATAACAGCAGCAGCATATTACAACTTAATGTACATCTCTCTCTCTGTCATTCCCGATCATATACTGGTGATTTTATATGCCTGCTAGCAGACTTTGCTTTCAGCTGCACAGAACAAGACCCGGTACCTGTTCTCCAGAGTCACTACACACAACTGTGGATTAATGCTAACTTAATCCAGAGGCATGAAGAGCCACTTCACCAGATTGCTTGTTTTCTGAAATCCATGTTATAATACTACTTATAACAGCAGAATCTCTCCCACTTTTAAAGTGCAGTGAGTTTAAATGATAAATCTTTTGGTGCTCAAATAGTTAATTGCCTTGTATAGCATACATTTTCCACTCCTTAACTGAAAAAGTTCTGATTTTGTAAGACTTCATAACTCTTACAGTGGGGAAGCAGCGTGTTCTGTTATACAGGTTAGCGATGCAAATTAATTTTTGTCTTGGCTTATCATAGTCTTTTACATGTTCAGGAACTTGATAAACTTCATGTTGGTGAACAGTTCATGAACTTTGTTCAAACGGGTAGCAAGCTCAGGACATTAAACAGCCTAGTGAGAAGGCATAATGGGCCCCTCCTCCAAGAGACCTCAGTTCTTTGTCCCATTTGGCCCCCCTCAAATTAAATTTAGACTATGTCAGTATACTCTCCTAGTTTATCCTTGAGCACCCTGGAACCACCTCTACTAGGAGAAGGGGAAATTGTTATATTCACTCTGTTTAACTCACACTCAACTGAGTTGAAGAACAGTTTGTGAAGTTTGATGGATTTTCATGAATCATTCATGAATGTTGATCAAAGTTTATGAGTTGATGAAATTCATTTTGCCTGGGTATCTTTCTCCTTGTGAGTCCTCTTGAATTTTCTGTACGTGGTCCTGTTTTCCCTGCCTACATGGATCACCTCCCTGTTAAACCAACTTGGTTATTTGGTGCTAGATGTTTTTTTTTTCATTTCACCCTGACAGACACACATTTGTGGCAGCTCCTATCCCATCTTTAATGACTGTCAACTTTTGTTCCACCTCCGTCTCCTCTCCAAAGCTAGTCAGGCCCCTTAGCAGTTGTCCCATCTTCTTGAAACCCACTTTTCTGAAGTCCAGGACCTATATCTTGGTATTAGCCTTTTCCTTCCAATGTCCACCTTGAACCAAACTGTATGACTGTTGCTCCCTCCCAGGGGATCCTCCACCTTGATGTCCTAAACATGCTACCCATTTGTCAGTACCACACCCAGGATGGCACAATCTCTTGTGGGCTCAGTGACACCCTGGATAAGAACCCACTCTAAACCACATCCAGGATCAACTGACTCCTGGTGCAAGTCATGTCTGAAATCTTCCAGCAAGCCTTGGGTAGAGTAAATTATCCCACAATCACCACCTCCTCTGTGCCTGAAGCTGGTATGCATATGGACTCTAACTTCCTGTCCCTTTCCTTTTCCAGTTAGATGATATTCACACCTCCCTCAGCATGACCCTTTCCCCTTAACAGTTTGCAGTTCTACCCACAGTATCTCTGCCTTCCCCTTCTTTGCCTCTTCCCTTGTGCTAATTATACCCTCCCTTATGTATAGCAGTACACCTGTCCCATTCTCTTTGTCTTTGTCCCTTCAATACAAGTCATATCAAGGAACAGAGAGGTCCCAGTCTTCATGGTTCAGTGTAGCCCACATTTCTGTGACTGCCACAAAATCCACCTTCCTCTCTGCCATCAGTGCCTGCAGATCATCCATGTTGTTACCAAGGCTTCTTGCTTTTTGTGGCACCACTCTCCACCATGACTCCATGACTCTTTTTCCCAGCCTGGTTTCCTTCCATCTTAACCACTGCTGACTGTCCCCCTGCCACACCTTGCTCTCCCTAATTCTTCCACAGCAAGCCATACTGCCTCCTACTATCGTGCAGCCTATCTGGTGCACATAGCATTTTGTCATTCCAGGTTTCCTCCCAGACCCCTATGGATCCAGATCCTTTCCCCCTCCATTTAGCTTCCTGTTATTTTTTTGCTCTCCATGCTTTCACCGATTCTGTTCCCAACATAACTTATTTAGCCTGGGGGTGGGGAGGCGTAAAGGACCCCTCCACTCAGAGACCTTGTGTTCTTTGTCCAATTCTGCCCCCTCTTTGATTACATTTAGACCCTGTCCATATTCTCTCATAGCTTGTCCTTGAGCACCTTGGAACCCCCTCTACTAGGAAAAGGTGAAATTGTTTTACCAGGAAAGGTACACTGAGCCAGAGTTTGTTTACAGGTGTGACCTGGGAGCACAAGGAAGTCAAGTGGCTTGCTCAGGTTCACATGGTATGTAAGTGAGAGCTGATGGGATTCAAATCCAGGTCTCCAGGTTTGCAGCTCAGTGCCCTTACCACTACCCTATACTATACTACCTCCTACTATGATGCAGCCTATCTGGTGCATATAGGGTTTTGACATTTAAGGTTCCCTACCAAGCCCCCTAGGTATCAAAATCTTTTCCCTGCACCATTTTGTCAGCCAGCTATTTAATTCTTCAGTTCTCATCTTCCTGGCTATGCTGGCACTCAGTACAGGTAGTCCTTCTGGGAAGGCTACTGATGCAGCCACTTCCCTGCAACTTCATCCCACCTCCCTAAAGCTCTCTTGTACTACCTCCGCCTCATTTCCTACTAGATCAATTGAACTTAGGTGTATTACTACAAGAGGTTTTAACTCCATCCCCTGAATAAGTTGGCCTATTTTGGGGCACAATAACACTGTCATTATTCCCAGCATAAACACCACCTTCCTGCTTCTGTGTGTTGCTCTCTTCCCATACCACCATACTCCCATCACATTTAAGTCATTCAGTATTGTGACTCTCTACCTCCATCCCCATCCCATCCCATCCCATTGCCCTCCCCCTCCGATACTACCTGGATCTTAAGTTCCCCCTTCCAGTCTGCTTCACCCTACCACTCCCCCAACTTTCCATCCTGCCATCCCCTGCCTAGCTGCATGTTCTCCCCTTTAACTTTCACAGCTGCCTCACTCACCAACCCCTCCCTAGCTACATGTTGCCCTCCTGTACTCTCTGCCAATTTTTTCACTTCCTTACACCCCTATCTAATCCTACCTCCTCTGCCACTAACCCTTTCGCCATTCTAACCTCCTTCATCTTTGAAATTACCCCTCTTCCCAACATTTGTCCATATCTTCTTCCATAATTAGTGTGACGAACAAGAACTTGTAAAAACAGTAACATTTTACTGACATTATTGTAGTATCTCATTCAGTTCCCAAAACAGTTTGTGTCATGTGCCTTCAGTACGGAAATCAAAATAACATTCCCAATCAGAAATATACCACATGTGACCTTTCATTTTCAGATGCTGTTATGTCATTCTGTAACTAATACTCTCTGCTATTACAATTCATTTCCTTTTCTCTTTAAAATTCATGCTCTTCATGTATATTTCATTTCATATGTTTCACTATGAGCCCCCTTAAAGTGGTACTGTTGCATTATTTACCAAACCACTCTGTTGCCATAGTGATTTTTGTTTAGTTTCCTTTATGGCTAAAAAAGGCTAAAAACTATTTTTAGCCACAAAAATATACGAAAGGTAGCCACCATCCTGATACAAAAATGCTTATTATAATATTATTGTAGTGCATTCTGAGCTCAATATTCAATGGTTAACAGCAACACAACCATGGTCAGTGCTGGCGCTAACTTGGGCTCCACTAGTGCTCCAGGTGGAGCCATATTCAGAGGTCCCTGGAGTGTTGCCCAAAGCCAGCAGTGCCAAGACACTAACTGAATCATTGTGCCTATGCAACTAAAAGGATATAGGTGGTACTATACTTGGTTAAAAAGACTGACAGAAGACTTTATAGCCTATTATGTCTGACTCCCCTTAGACAAGGGACTTAGTGCCCTGTTCCTGAGAATAGACACATATCAATTTTTTATTTTTAAATACAGTAATGTTATCTGAATTCATTACTTCATGTGGAAGTGCATGTGGTGTCCTTATGCATACAGATGCAGCAGTATATTCAAAGGTTTAAGGCAGTGGGCAACAGTTGCCAGAGTGATGCTGTTTACTGCTGCTGAACTCCACATCTAATCTGGGCGCTAAGCATGCCCCCTCACCCCTGAAGGCTGCAGCTGTCTGCCCATGTGTAAAGTGGTCTTCCTCAAGCCTCCTGATTGTCTCGCCATTATTGAAATAGTAATCCCTGGTGGCATAGTTGTATCCCCTTCCCCATCACCCAGCTATCATTGAAATAGTAAGTCCTAGTGATATAGTTTTCCCTGTTACCCTATATTGCCCATCAATCATAAAAATATTAATCCTTTATGATATAGTGTTCCCCCCCCATGGCCCAGCTGTCTTTTAAATAGTAATTCCTGGTGATATACTGGTCCCCCCATCCCCAGATCATTCACCAACCTCCCACCTGCCCAGCCACTACAGACTCCCATGCCAAACCCACGCACCCCAATTGCCATGGTCTTTACGGGGGCAGCTGGAATTTTTATCCTCTCACCTCTATGGCTGGCCACCATATGCAAGTCATGGGATGCAATCATTTAAGTGTTAAAGGGGTGTTTTGCCAGGGATGCAGCAGGTTGTGGGTGATGATGACAATCATAATGGAGGAGGGACCACTATACCGCCAAAGATCATCATTTCAACAGTGGCTGGGAAATCATAGGGAGTGGAACACTATATCAGTGATTATTAATTCAAGGATGGATTATGTATTCAAGGAGTGGAGGGACCACTATGTCTCCAGGGTGTATTGTTTAAAAGCAAAACTGTCTCTAAGAGGCTGCTGCACCACATGCAATTATGGTCATAATGGGCCTGCATATGTCCCCTTAGTGCCTTGAATGCCCAAAGAGCTCATTTGCATGCTCATAATGAATATGGCCCAAGTGAGACCTGACGACAACTTGTTTTGAGCAGCACTCTGTCCTGTGGGCCATATACAGTCCTGTTCCATGTCAGTGCAGCACAGATTCAACTAACATTGCACTAACATAGCCTGATATTCCATCTGATGGTGCAGCTCTGTTGGCAAGCACTAACTGTTTGAATATCATTCACAGCCAGTCATGCACAATGTAATCTGCAGTTCAAATGGTTGTGCTGGAATGGTGCCTGGCTCTGAATCTGGGGCCCTCTCCACCTTTAAAGATTTAGCCACTGTGGAAAACCAGTCAAACATTTATTTAGTCACTTAGTAAATATTTTAACATTTGGCTTTGTGACTTAAAGCTAGGGTGAACACAGCCAGTTTCTAGATTGCATAACCAACTTGATACAGGAAATATGGTTTTCTTATAAAATGGCAGGGTAAAATAGAGTAAATTGATTGGCTCTTATTTATTTATGTGTAAAATATGGTTTTCACATGGTTAAAAAAAAAGAACTGCTGGGCAGCGAAGAGTCTGGAACCAGATCAATGGACCTTTGGAACACAGGCATGTCAGTTAGCCCTCTACAGCCAGAACTGGTCTTCCACCACAAACATGGCTGCTACATTTACACTGTAAAAAATATTCAACTGTGCCCTAAAAATAAACTACCTTAAATAAAAAAATAAAACAAATTAATTAAAGGCTATTTTCCTGATTATCATAGTCTCCTTATATACATAAACAAATTAGAAACAAGAAGTATTGTTTATAGTTTTCACTACAACTGTTTCTTTGTTGACAGTGCAAAATCCCCCTTCTATCTTTACCTGCTCATAAGGGAACTCTCATCTTCTTGTCCTGACAGTGAGATAATTCAGTCTCTGGCTGTAACAAAGGCCTTTGTTATCTATATGTACAGTATGTTAGGAGAGAAACATTCTGCCAGTGGAACTGAGCAGAATTTTAAATCCATGTACTGCATGGTAAACATTCCATGACTAACATTCCATATCTTAAATGTGGAGAAAACAGAGAAAAGAAAACAGGAAGAAGAATGTACACAATAATACAATGGCATCATCAATGACAGCACTTGCAGTGGGTGGAAGGACTATTTTATCACAAATGCACACAAGTAAATCTATTGTTTCTAAATATAAACATGCTTTTCCCCAACAGTAAAAAAGTAAAAAAAAAAAAAAAAAAGAGTCAATTTTACAAGCGCAACAAGGCACTCAGGGATGTGTGTAAAATATTTTACAGCACATCCAGCGAGTGAAGTCACTTGACCTTCAGCCTCGTGCCTTACTACACCCCTGATTGTGCTGTAAAATATGTTTTACACACACCCTTTCTTGCCTTATTGCTTATTTAAAGACAGAAATAATAAACAATGCATATACAGGCAGTACTGCACAGTAAAGTTAAAACATTCTTCATAAACACTTTTGTTTATGTGCTGTACTTAAATAACAGTATACACAGTAGTTTAAGTGCGTGATTCTAGCTGTAAGTACACAATAGTGTTCTATACTCTACTAACATGTACAGTATGTTTAGTTTTAGTGAAAAAAATTGGTACTAAAGATAAGAGACTTTACTTACATGAGGTCAACTTGTTCTCTGAGTTGTTGCTTTTTACTTCCTTTCACCTACTGGTAGAACCAAAGTGCTTTGGATGATAGGGCAGTGGGAATATTAGAGAGGATAGACTGCCAGCACAACAGAAGTACAAGCATGATTCAATATGGACATGGATGATCTCTGCCGTGTGTAAGCACAAGTGTGAAGCTGCAGTCATAAGGGGATTTTTATACTGGTAATACAATCAAGAACTGCATTATGGAAATGGAGCAGTGCAGCAATGCCAGTGAGTACTGCTGCTGGGTCAGAAAGACTATTGTTATCATAAATGCCATATGATGGGGGTAGGGTTGAGGGGATGAGATGTCAGTTAACATTTTTAGTACAAGAGTAAGCAATTAGGAGCAATTGGGGTGTTACAGTACAGTGTTGCCACAGACAAACACATTGACAACACAATAAGTAGATAAGGGTGAGTTAGACAAGTTATTCATAATTGTTTTACCCAGGAAAGGCACACTAGAATCACAGAATCAGAAATCTGACAGCAGAAAAGGCCTTTTTGGCCTATCAAGTCTGCCCTCCCTTCACTCTAAGCTACTATAGCTTGTCTCCAGGTGCATCATGTGGGGTGGATTGCATGGACCTGTTCTATTGACAGTTGGCATGTTTGCTATGACACCAGAAAACTCCCCTCCTCTTCCCTCAATAAGTGCAATGGGATCTTTTACTACCACCTGGACAGTGACCAAAGATGAGCAGAAGGGACCTCAGTTAATGTCTAATTGAAGTACATCACTTCATATGTACATCACCCACCTCATACTGCACTACAGTGTCAGTTCCAGGTATTGCACCAAGTACCAGGACTGGGACTAGAACCCACAACCTTCTAATCTTCTGGCCCCAGAAACAAATGTGCTACTTACTGAGCCACTGGCATTATTCATGGTCATGACCCATACATGAGGTACAGTATATTAGTCTATAAATCTCCTAGCATCATGTGGAAAAGGGGGCTGACATATGCAGGGTTGCCTTATATGCTAGTAGCTATGATATGTCTATTGTCTGAATCATTTATAGCTTGTCAATGTTATTTCAGCTGACAAATGTGCAGTCTGTTGATTGTGTTCTATGATTCTGAGCCATCCATATGTCCAAATATTGTGTGAATATGATTACTGTATTGATCCATAATGCTAATGCATTCTTTTTTCTTTGTCAGCATTTATACCTCACATGTCTCAACTAGTGAGGAAGTCATTCTGCCACTGTACAGGTCACTGGTGAGGCCACACTTGGAGTACTGTGTACAGTTCTGGAACCCATACTTAAAGAAGGACATCAGGTTACTGGAGGGGGTACAGCAGAGGGTGACTAAAATTATCAGAGGTATGGAGGGGACGCCTTACGAGGACAGGTTGAGAGACCTCAACATGTACTCATTGGAGGAAAGAAGGGAAAGGGTTGATATAATCAAAACCTTCAAGTACATAAAGGGCATCAACAGGGTTAGTGCAGAGGGCATGTTTGGATTAAAGGGAGAAGGGATTACAAGGGAGCACAGCCTGAAGTAGGTGAGGGGTAGAGACCGGAGGGAGGCGAGGAAGCATTACTTCATGGAGATGGTGGTAAGGAGATGGAACACACTTCCTGAAGAAGAGGTATCTCTTAAAACAGTGGAGAGATTTAAAAGGGGATGAGAAAGGGTTAAGGGCAAGATACTAGTCTGTGGGATGATGCGGGGGAAGAGAGGGGGCAAGGGGTGGAGGGAGCATCAGGAGTCTAACCTCTGTGCTGCACAATCAAGCAAATGAGATAGACCATTTGGCCTGTATCTACTGGCAGTTTCATATGCTCGTATTCTTGACAGTATGACTCTAAAAGCATACTAAATTTAAAAAAAAAACCATGACATAGGAGCGGACTTTGTGTTTTCAATTGCTAATTCAAGTTCTTTGACAAATATTGCTTTTGGGACAGTAATTTCAACAATCTCAATTGGTCACCATTGTTTCAAAAGAATATACGCCCAAACATACATACATACATAACAAAGGGTCAATATTTTTAACCTTAATCATTTTTAAAGAAAAGTGTTTTTTTATTATTTATCAAGTCTAGGATTACAAAAACCTTTGAGCCTTGGCTCTTTTTCAAAGGTTCCACATCAGAGAAATACAAATTATGGGGAACATCAAGACAGACATTACAACAATGTGGACATTGCAAACAGAGTACAGATTAATACAATTCAAGGGTAACATTGTAACAAGGCAGCCAGCGGCATTTGTCAGAGAAAATAGACAACAGATAAGAAGTACTAGAGTCATAGGGAGAGGGAAAGGGGGGAGGAATGTAGGAAGGGTGGGGAGAGGGTGAAAAGTGCACCATTGGGTATACCAGGATGTGAGGGTAGAATCCAGTGAGGAGCGGAGGGGGGCCACTAGAGCAGGAAGGGAAGGGAAGTGGAGAAACAAGGTTAAGTTGGGCAGTCACAGGAGCTTTTGGTAGTGAGATAGTCCCGGAGCCTAGTTTTAAACATACCAATTGTTGGGGCAGAGGAGATGGTTGGGCTGAGGCCATTGAACCAGAGTGGCACTCGATAAGCAAAAGAGCATTGTCCCTGTGAAGTGTGACAGTGGGGGACTTTCAGTAGTTGTAGTGTGGATCTCCTAAGGCACCATTTGTTAATTTGGTGTTGTAACAGAGTTGAGACCCCAGAAGGTGCAAGGCCAAGGTAGATTTTTTTCGCCATAGAGCAGGTGAGAAACTTTATGCGGTTTGATAGTTGGAGCCAGCCGGTCTGAGTGTACAGGTCACATGTGTGGGTGAGACGGTGAGCAGCAGTGATGAGCCAACATGCCTTATTTAGGGCAGTTCAGAGGCATCTAAGGGTTGTGGTTGTGGCCGAGCCATAAATGATGAGACCATAGTCTATTACAGAGATCACAGAGCTCAGGACTGCAACCTTCAAAGCTTCTGGCGTGAGGTGTGATCTGTGTTTGTAGAGGAGACCAAGCCGTGTATTAGCAGCTCTAGCTACATTATCTACATGAAGTCCATAGGAGAGATTAGGGTCAAGCTGTATCCCCAAGTATTTGAAGGACCCCACCTGATCTAAAGTGTTCCCCTGAGTGGTGGAGATAGCCAAGTGGTGTAGTTGTGTGGGTTATGAGAGCTTCAGAAGAGCATAGATTTGGTTTTCTTGTCATTGAGGACCAGTTTATGATTAAGAAACCATGTCTCTACAGAACTGAAACCAAGTTGAAGATTGTGTTGAAGAGTTGCAGGGTCTTTGTGAGTGGAGAATACAACAGCATCATCGGCATATAGTATGATCTGCTCAGAGCAGTGGTAAGGGAGCACATTTAAGAAAAGGCTAAAAAGGAGGGGACCCAGTATGGATCCCTGTGGGGCACCCGAGCAAACAGGCAGGGTGTCAGAAAGAGCGTCCACAATTTTTACTCTCTTCGACCGGTTTTCTAAGTAGCTTTTAAACCAGAGAGAAGAGTCAGGTGATAGCCTGGCATTCAGTAGTTGGTGTATTAGTAGTCCATTGTGTACTGTATCGAAGGCCTTGGAGAGGTCGACAAAAATGGCCCCTGGGATAAGGCCGTTGTCAAGGGATTTGTGCAAAGCTCCAGTGAACTCAAGAAGGGCTGTGGTGGTGCTGTGACCTTTCCGGAAGCCATGTTGTTGTGGACAAGGTATATTGCATTTATCCAAGTGGTCGGTAAGTTGATCAGCCACGATGCAATCGAATGCCTTAGAAAGTGGGGGCAGTATGGAGATAGGGCGATAATTTGAGTGATTCGTCTTATCCCCACTTTTATGGACAGGCGTCATGGTGGCTGCTTTCCATAGGTCTGGGAATTTTCCACAGCTGAGATAGAGGTTTAGGATTTTTGTTAATGGATGAATTACCTCATCAAGGGTGAGCAACAGAAGCTTAAGGTCCAGGGTGTCGCTACTAGATCTAGATTTAGAGATAGCTGCAGTAATATAGCAGCGAGCTTCATTCAACCTTACCTCCCTGAAGTAGAAGATGGGATGGTTAGACTGAGGGGCTGAGGTATTTGGGGAGTAGGCCCTGTTTTGAAAAAGTCATGGGGTAGAACAGCACTAAGGTCTGAAAAGCTATGTTAAAGATGTTTTACATCACCTTGGGGTCGAGGGTTGAGGATCCATCAACCATTAGCATGGCCGGAGAGGTTTTTGACTGCTTCCCTGTGTCATCCTTGATATTGTCCCAGAAAGCACGACCATTTCCCCATGTATTGGTGAGAGCGTCTTTGTAATAGGTGGATTTCATTAGCCGTATGGCTTTTGTGCAGGCATTTTGTGCTTGTTTGTAATTTTGGATGTCCAGTTGTTTGCCAGTGGCCCTAGCAACTGCCCAGAGGTGATCCCTTAATTTCAGCTGTGAGAGAAGAGCTGTGGTGACCCATGGGTTAGAGAGCGATTTTGTTTTGCGCCTTTTAGCAGGGGCAAAGAGGTTGCAGGCTTTGTTGAAAATTGAGATGAAGTGATCAAGAGCCAGGTTAACATCTGTTGCTTCATAGATGGGTAGCCAGTCTTGTAGAAGCAGGTGTTGAGTTGTGGAAGTTTTCCACGAGGAAGGACTCTGCTAGCGATAATTTTGGAAGGGGGCTTAAGGAATTTGTTAGACCATGCACAAATGACTGGGGAGTGGTCACTGAGTGAGTCTGGGAGAATGGTCGTATGAGAAATCCTTGTGGGGTGAGTGGTGAGGACCCAATCCAAGAGGGTACTAGTGTCAGTCTTGTAGTTAATCCTAGTAGGGGAGTTTACCATTTGCGTGAGGTTAGCAGTTGAGATGGAGTCTTTATAGGCACTGGCACTCGATGCTAACCAGTTTATGTTGAAATCCCCTAGTAGAACAAGTTCAGATTCAGGAGGATGAGAGTTGATAAAGTTTAGGACATCGTTGAATCCATGTGTAGGATCTCTGGGCGGGATGTATACGGAGACAATAGTCAGGGCTTTATGGTTGGGACCTAGGAGGATTTTTATTGGCAGAATCTGGGCCAAGGCAGAAAGTGATGGAGTTGCTACAGGGTGCCAAGACAGGGAGTCTTTGATATAGATTGTGCAACCACCGCCTTTTTTGGATATCCGGTCCAGCCTGTGGACATTGTAGCCCTGTATTGTTACTGCTGAGTCAGGAACTTTAGGTGTCAGCCAAGTTTCCACCACTGCAAGGATGTCAGGGTTGTGCTGGCTTATGAAGGCTTGGAGTGCATCCAGCTTTGGTAGTAGGCTGCAGATATTAATGGTTGCAAGGATAAGGGCACCTGGAGTTTGTGTGTGGCCTGAGCTTCTAGGGCCAGGATTGGGATGGACGCTGCCTGAGATGAGAAGGAGGAGTAGGAGCTTTAAGGAGCAGAGTCACAGCTCTTTGAGAAATAGTTTTGATCGTTGATTCTGGGAGTAGAGGTTGCAAGGTTCCAGGCGGTATCCCATATGGACTGCAAGGTGGCACAGTGTAGAGAGGTGGCCACGCTTGTTGAGAGTAGTGGTCGGGTTAAGTAACCAGGAATATCCAAACGGTGCACCAAGCACAAGTCTCCGAGTGGAAGTGGAGAGTTCCCTTGGAGTAGCAGTGAAACCAGTGTAGAGGGTGGAGGGGTGGGGTGGGGTGGGGAAGCTAGGACCAGGGAGAGAGAACGGGGGGGCAGGGCAAGGAGGAGGAGGAAGAGAGGCGAGAGAAAGGTAGAGAGAACCCACATGGCTTATGTAGTAAATAGAGATAGAGATAGAGATAGAGATATAGCCCTCTAGTGGTTTCCTCATAATGCAAAGATAACTGCACAGAATACACTTTGTAAAGGCTTGCACTGTGGTTATCATGTGTAACCCTCCTTTATTTTTATTTTATTGAAATTTCGGATAACACCTTTGAGAATAAGCTCATTTCATAGGTTCCACATCAGACGAACAATACATATTGGGAAAGTATGAGACAGAGAACAAACAAAACAAGGAATTATACAAGGCATTACAAGAGTGTAGAAATAGAGAAGTTCCAATACATGTGGCAGTGTAAAATGTATGCCATGGTGCATATTTGATTAAAACCTGGATTTCAAAGGGTCATATTAGAGGGGGTGGAGTCTTATGAAATGACCCTTTACAGGAAAATGAAAACAGACTCAGCCTAATATCTAATAATCAATAAGGTAAGGGATGGCATCAGCCCAGGGGCCTCGTCAAAGGTGAGAAGGTATGGGACAAAGCATTTTAAAGTGAGCAAGGGAGCTCAGGAGATATAATGGGGAAGGGGGATGGGGGGAAGCCATAGAGGGGTGAAGGGAAATAGTGGACGGGATCAAGAGGAAATGTGAAGGAGAATGATTAGCAACTTAGAACAGTTATTTACATGCCGAGAAGGATTATGCATAAGGTCAGGATAGCATAAGGTTAGAATAAGTGCTGGTCACAAGAAGGAAGGTTATTGGAAGCAGTCACAATTGGCATCAGCAACTAGCTGTTGCTTAAGTTTAGCCTTGAAGGAGCCCAAGGTGGATGCTGAAGTGATGTCATGGTGCAGCGAGTTCATCTATAGTGGGGCACGGTAGGCAAAGGACCTTTGTCCCAGAGAAATGTGACAGCAGGGTATATTAAAAATCTGTCTAGTAGAGCTTCAGGTGCAATGACGGTTGATAGTGGGGATAATAAGCTTTTGCACTCCTGAGGGCATTTTGCCTAAGCTTACTTTTTTGGACAGTAAACATGTTTGGTACGAGTCTACCTCTGAACTGGAGCCAGTTAGCCTGAGTGTACATGTCTCAGGTATAGGACAGACGGGCTGAGACAGTAAGGAGCTGACATGCTTTTCTGAGTGCAACTATGATGCGATGAAGAGTTGTTTCAGTAGCTGATCCAAAGACTGGTAAGCTGTAATCAATAAGCGAGACAAGAGAGCTTTGAATGGCCAGGTTAAGAGCCTCTGGGGTCAAACTTTGCTTATGCCTATAAAGTAGCCCAATGCGGGTGTTAACAGCCTTAGCAATGTTGTCAATGTGATAAGCATAGGTCATCGTACTGTCAATAGTAATCCCCAGATATTTAAAGAGCTTAACTAGCTCCAGGGGAGAGCCCTCTTTATTGGTGATAGACAGAGGGTAAGTTCTGTGACTATTTTGGAAGCTGGAGAACAGCATAGTTTTAGTCGTGTTGTCATTCATAACTAACTTGTGCTTATGGAACCATCTTTCTATGACTACGAAATTACTCTGTATCCTAGATTCAAAAACCTTAGGGTCTGGATCACTGGTAAACAGGACTGTATCATCAGTATTTAAAAGGATGTGACCCTGACAGGAGTAAGGAAGGTTGTTGAGGAAAATGCTAAATAAAAGAGGGCCCAAGATGAACCCTTGAGAAACCCCATATAGGACAAGTCTGCTATCCGAGAGGGTGTTACCAATCTTCACCTGCTGTGCATGGTTGTGAAGGTAACTTTCAAACCAGGCTACGCTGTCATGAGCTAGGCCAATGGTGGTAAGCTGTTTGACCAGGAGGGCATGATTCACTGTGTTGAAAGCTTTGGTTAAATCAATGAAAGCATCACCTACTAGGTGTCCTTGATCTAAGGAGTGGTGAATAAAGCCTGTGAATTCCAGAAGAGCGGTAATGGTACTATGACCATTTCTGAACCTTTGTTGTTGCGAGCATTGTAGCTGATATTTTTCTAAGTATTCAACCAGTTGGTCAGCCACTATATGCTCAAGAGCTTTCAAGAGTGGGAGCAGGATAGAGATAGGCCTTTAGTTCCCAGTAATTGTGTGATCCACAGACTTATGAACTGGTGTCACAGTGGCAGATTTCCATTTCTAAGGAAATTGACAGTAACTAAGTGACACGTTAATAATGTGTGTTAGAGGTGACAGAATTTCATTCAGTGTAAGGGCTACAAACTTAAGATCCAGGGTGTCACCACTAAATCTTGATTCCCCCTAACCTTGAGTAAGTAATTCCTGGCTTCATGAGCTGAGAGGGTTTTGAAGTAGAAAAGAGGATGAGAAGAATGCCAAGTCTCTTTTCCAGAGTAGTCACTTGAGAGGGGCTGAGAGAAGTAGCCAGGTGGCAGGACCCCACTCAGGTCCATGAAGGCATTATTAAAAGTGTTAGCAATAAGTTTGGTGTCGAGTGAGGGTACACCATGAATGTTAAGCATGGTAGGGGCAGATCTGAGGTCTCTTCCAGTGACCTCTTTAAGGTTAGTCCAAAATCTTCTGCTATCACTCCAGGTATGAAAGAGCACTTCATTATAATATTGATTTTTAGCTGCACGAATAGCCCTCATGCAGTTGTTTCTAGCCGCTTTGTACCTCTGGATGTCTGCCTGGTTACACAGTCATCTAGACTTGTTCCATAGATGGTCCCTGGCATTCAGAAGTTCAAGGAGGTCCAGAGAAAACCAAGGATTACATCACCCTTTGATTTTACACTTTTTATGAGGGGCTTGCCTATCACACATAGCGTTTAACTGAAGAATGAATTGGTCAAGGGCAATGTCAATGTTGTTAATTGTGTAAACCATTGACCAGTACTGATAATGCAGGTCAGCTTTTACTGATTCAAGATGCCCAAAGAATGAGTACCCTGGTGGTAATTGTTCTAGTGGGTGGTTTAAATAATGTATTCGCCCAATGAAACAAGACTGGGGAGTGGTCACTGAAGGCATCTGGGAGTACGGTTGTGTCCAAAATATAATAAGGGTGGTTAGAGAGCATCCAGTCCAGTCAGGTACTGGTCCCAGATTTATAGTTGATTTTAGTGGGGGACTTGACTAGCTGGGTGAGGTGAACTGCTGAAACTGCATCTTTGAAAGGGCATGTGTCAGGAGAGAACCAATTGATATTGAGATCTCCTAACATGATAATTTCCGAATTAAGACTCAGAGAGCCAAAACACTCCAGGAGTGAATCAAAACAGGAGGTCATCTGTCTGGGAGGAGTATAGGTTGAAAACACAGTAAGAGTTTTATTGTATGCACCTAGAAGCACTCTTATGGCAAGGGCTTGCATATGGTCATCAGTTTTGGACAGAGTTAGGAAGAGACCTTGAAGGTTATTTCAGAGGTAGATCGCACAACCACCCCCACACTTTAAGAGATTATCCTGTCTAAAGACTGTGTAGCCTGGGATGGAAATTGAAGCATCCACTACTTCTGGAGAAAGCCATGTTTCTACAACTAAGAGGATGTCTGGGTTATGTTCTAAGATCCATGCATTCAGTCTGTCCATTTTGGGGAGGAGGCAGCATATATTAAGTGAGCCAATTTTAAGCAACCCAGTAGATAACTGTGGGTATGCCGTAAGTTGTGGAGGACCAGGGTTGGGGTGAATATTGCCAGAAAGCAGCAGCAATAGTAAGGCATGTCTACACAGATATTCCTTTAACTGCTTGTTGCTCAGTTTGTGAATCTTCCTCTGAGTTGAGTGTGCTTTACAGTTGGCTTGTAAGTTGAAGATCCCAGGGAGGAGTGCCAAGTATTGCAGCCTGCAGGCTGTCTGCTGAAATCCATTATGGTGGCAACTGTAAAAGTCAAGAAGTGCTTCACTTCCTGATTTTTATGAATTAAAGGTAGTGGAGGCAGGTCCAGCATGTTGATATTGTCAGCACCATGGCATCCATGATGTCAGTAGGTGGGAACCCCAGAGCCGCTTAGGTTGGAGTTTCCAGGGCAAAAATACACAGCTCCACCTCTCAAACTACTACCACTGCCACTAGTTGAGCTTGGTCTAATGGACACTACTGCACAGTCAGGTGCTGAGATGCCCTGGGAGAGTATTTAGCCCCATTGTTCAAAGAGATTAAGGTCACTGCATACAGTTTTGTTTACTTATTTTGCTGTTTACTTAAGTGTTTGCCCACAACAGGCTGTGTACATTTAAAGATGCTCATAGGCCCCTAGTATGCTTAAAGAGATCTAATGTTAGCAAAGTTGTGTAGGGGGGAGCATAGTGAAAATAAAAATAAAGCTAATCTCCATGGGTAAGAATGGTATTTTTATGTATTATTACATAAGATACCATTGTGCTAAGGTGGGATCAGTGTCTAGATTCATGCATTATAAGTATACAACCAAGGTGACAGGTTGTACAATGAGTGGTAAGAGCTATGGATGGTATCCTTTTACAGTACAGACAAAGGACATTGTCATTTTCTATTGTCTATCATATACTTGTTTAAAACTATCTGATTAGAATAAAGGAGAACAGGGGAAATATTTAGGGTTATTATGAGTCAAGGTGGTGCTGGGAGGTGGGTGGGGTGGATGATTGGGAAGGGAGAAAGGGAAATAAAAAGGCAAGGGTACTGGGGAATTTGAGCTTGGTTAGTTTGTACAGTAGTGCTACAGGGTGATACATGGGATTATTTTCAGTTATACAGTCTCTTTTTTTACTGAATTTTCTTGTTTTACCAACAGGCTGAACAACAACTATATTCTTTTTTCATTGTCCTTACCTACTGTTTCCAACCTGTAAATCCAAAATATTTTTTTCTTTCTTCTCTAGTTTATTCCAGTCCCCTCCTATTGATGGATTTAGCACTGTTTCTAGTCCCCAGAATTTAAGGGATGCTAAGTTATGCCTTGCTGCTGTAAAATGTTTGGCTCCTGATGAGTTTGGGTCATTGTTAGCATGCTTTGGGTTTTGATTGACTGTTTCAACATTTTGTTAATTTGTCTTTCATAGAAATGTTTGTTTAGGTTTATTTGTTCATGTATAATTCATTTCAATGTTATATATATTAATATAAATACCTTTTAATTTATATACAACAAATTACAAAATACACAGTACACCTACTGGACATAAATAGTGCAACAAATAACATCCTGATATGAGCCAATGGAAACATTACGATGCAAATTTCACTACAAATACAAAATGTTTTCTTTTCTATTTACACTATTTTTTTAGCAATAAATTGCTTTGATCAGCTGAGTACAGAGGGGATAAATCAACGATGGAGATAATGAATTCATCCAGTTGGTACCTCCTATGGGCAACAGTACTCATGATCAAAGTTGAGATCCTAGGCCATCCGCCAGACTTTAAGTGAGCTGCTCAGGCCAGCTAGAACCTACCTATATACTACAGCTGCCCAGCTGCACATTAAGACTGGATTTTACTTTAGGTGCAGGTCACAGCTCATAATACCATGCACAGCATCTGAACCACTCCCTACAGTTGTAGTTTTCCATGCAAACATAAGCCAACATACTTGTTTGTATATTATGTTCATTCTATCTGCCTGTCTGTCAGTCTGCCTGCGTACCTGTCTGTCTGTCTCTCTATCTACCCATCTGAAAAATAATAACTTCCTGTCTAGACTAATATAAGAATATAAGGGTTTTTGGCAAACAGGGGCCATTCATTGTCATATTCATATCACAATGATTTGCATACCACTTCTATTTCTATACCTTCTATTTAATATCCTGCTTAGGCACTAGTGAGATACAAATTAAGCTATTAACCCACCACTGGGGGCCCACCAATGAAGCCCAAATGAGCAGTCAAAGTACACTGTCTTGATCATCAGACTCTAACCCCAGTAAAAAGTCCCCATAACAGAAATTCCTCAGTCCTCCAGAGTTTCTTCTCCCACATCATCAGATAGAGCACCTTATGGATAATTAAACCATTGACCAATAGATATGCTACAGTCATTTTAGGTCAACGTCTACCAAGATGTTTCTATATGCCTACAGCATCTGTAATTAAATAATAAGGCAAATGTAGTGCTTCTACCTATTATTAAATTGATTTAATTTATGATATAAGTTATGGAAATTTAGAACTCTAAACTCCCTTATCACCTGCATTATGCACATTTAACCCTACATATAGATAAACTTGGATAAATATAAGTAAAATAACAACTAATTAGTGTCAATAGAGACCTCCCATATACCATATAACAGTTACATGATAAAAAGGTAACAGTAGCCCTTACCAATGTCCTTAGCATTAATTAAAAAATGATTTGCAAACATATGGTGAATATATAAAAATCTTATGTAATGACCAGGTCAGTAATGCATCCTTAAAAAAGATCTAGGCTCCTTGTGTTAAGCACAGGCAAGATATTTGAGACAACCAGTCATTTGGTTCTTGAAGCAGCAATGAATTTGGGGCAGTAATGTTTGCTTCAAGAGGTACTGTCACTCCTTAAACAGGTCATCTGAGTTATAGCAAACAGCCAGCAAATCCCCATGTATTATGCGACCAGATATACAGTATATACAGTAGCAAAGAAACAAAGTACCGCTAAGGAGAAACATGTTTCAGAATGCTCTATCCAGGTCACCAAGGCCACATACGTATGGAGATAATAGACAGAAGCAGCAAAGGTTGCTTATTTACTGGCTCCTTTCTCAGGCTTTGATGCTCTATTAAATTTCAGAACCATACTTCAGTGCCATTTTATTTTACTGAACATTTTCAAAACACCTTTCCTAACAGGGACTCCTCATCTCCTGATGTCCCAGTCTACCATTTTCTTGGGCCTCCATTGTCCTTCTTCTGTGGTTACAGTATATAGACTCACTTGTGAAAACAAAGACAATCACTCTGCTGAGCACTGTATGTTTAACTAGTTCAGTTTTAGTATATATAACACCCTAAATCCAGGCAAACAGTGGCATACTCATTAAAGAAATAAGATAGGCATGTAAGCACATACAGTATAGTGCAATTACAGTTCAATTGTTGCTAACTTCATGTACGGATCTGTGTGACATTCAGCATGAATAGGGGAGTTCCCCCAGTCATCCACCACCAGGAATCTCACAACACTTGTGACTTGTTAAAACAGAACAGCTGGTGCTACTGCTATCTTGAAAAAGGCATGACCCCGAAAAACATAAAAATGACTATTTTTAAGGCTAAGTTGGGAAAGTCACCTCAGGCTCTTGAGGTCAATTGGGGCTGAAAAATTCTGTTTCGAGCTACTATACAAAATATTGAACAGGTACTACGTCGAGTGAGTTCCAAGGCTTATAAAAGAACAATTAACAATATGGTATACTGAGAATCAGCAGAAAAACAGTTACGTAGAGCACCAGGCAATTTACTGTGGTGCTCATTTTAACCAAAAATAACAGCTGCTGTTCAATTTCACAGACGTAGTCTGCGGTGTTCATGACCACAATAGCTCCTCCCTTGTCAGCTGGATTTATAGTTATAAATTTATTTTCTGAAAGGGATTTAATGGCCAAGAACTCTGCCTGACTATAGTTTGTGAAACCTTGCACTGCTCCCATATTACGAATCTGTTTAGGGTCTAACTCACATTTTTTGATGAACATAAAAATTACAGGGTTTGTTTCAGGGTAGTATAAAGAACCAGCCTGGAAATTGCTCTGAACAACATTGGTTATCACCTCTGTACCATCTAACTCTTCATTAGCTTTCTCAGAATACTGACATTTGAGAGTTAAGTTCCTAGAAAAAATATGTAAATCAACATTAGTGTTGAAAAAATTGATTTCAGAAGTTGGATTGAATGAATGTCCTTTACTAAGTACTTTTTCTTCATCAGCATACAGTTCATAATCTGAGATGTTAATCACAAGCTTATTTTCCTTGGAAGGGAGGAGAAACTAAACTGTTCCATGTATTGATGTACTAATAGTCTATTTTTCTTTTTCTTCCATGCCAGTCCCCCCATCCTCTTTCCATTGGTAGTTGAAAATCCTGAAAATGGGTCACTCATTTATTACTTCTTGTATTTCACAAATTCTGTAACAATGGGGGGCTCTGTTGTGCATCACCCAAATCTTCCTCTACTACAGGATCTGTTTCTGATCCATCAGTGTCTAAAGGCCCAGTAGTATAATTTAATACAGCATTAGTGTCTTCTTCCTTGTTGTTCGTACCAGCTCCTATTTTCAGTATGGATTTGGGGTTTTTCTGTATTCCTTCTTTTACATGACAATCATAAACTTGATTTAATTTGTAGTCATTTTAATCCCTTGTAAACCTTTTTAGTTTATGCTTTTTCAATCGGATGTCATAACCTTTTACTTAATAAAATAAAAGTTTATTGTATTTGGCAAATACTTTAGTTGTAGTCTGTGATTTTAAATCACGTTCTGCCTTAGCTATCTCTGAAGTCAATTATTCCTGAGCTGGTTTAGATTAGTCCAAAATTTATTCTGTATTTTTCAAAGATGTCTCCTCCATGTTAAGACACCATTTAGTCATTAATGTTAAATCATCACTGCCATGCGCCGGCTTATGTAAATTCCGAAGACCTCGTAGTACTCTTTTAACAAATAAATATGCTTCTAAGGTAGTTTTATGTCAAAACATCCTCGTACCCTTTAGAACAAGTCTCTCTAAGTTCCAAAATAGTATTTTGGTCTGAACCTCCATGGCTGGTGCTGCCACTTCTGTTCCTTGTTCCAAAATGGGGTTTCCATGTCCAGTCTCGGAAAAGATTCTATCAGCAAATCCGCCAATGGGTATAAAAGCGGTGGCCTCCTCATTAACTCATTCCTGGTTCACCATTTCATTCTAAAAACCAACTGCTTGAGACAGGCTGATTTATAAAATACTCATGAATAAGTCAGGTTGCCATCCATTCATACAAATGGTGCAATGTTGCAGTTAAATGTTCAAGTATAGTTATTAAATGTAAACCAATTCAACAGTACTCAATGACTGACTTTTTACTCTTCTACTTGAAGAAACCTGTGTTCCAGTAACAGGTAACCAGCAGAAAAACAGTGAAGTGGAGCACCAGGCAATTTATTGTGGTGCTCATTTTCACCAAAAGTAATAGAAGTAGTGAGAGCACCCACAAAAATCAGAGAACACAGGACTTTGATGAAAAAAATAAGTCCTTTTATTTCAATACAAAACTGCATGTTACATGTGCATCAAGTCCCAAAAAAAAGCAGTAAAAGCTGTACCGACACTAACATTTCCCCGACCACTGTCAGGCATCATCAGAGTGAATCTAAAACATCACAACAGTGCCTCCATATAAATAGTGGCAAAATTACATGTTACTAATTAATACTAACCAATCATGAACTAAAAACAATTTAGTTTTATTATTAAAAGCAGTTTTCAATAAACAACACTAGTAACCATTAATTTGGACTTTAAATATCAGCAAGGTTTGTGTGGAACTTTAAACTGCACATTTAAATCACACTATTGTCCTTTACATGGATTGCTAGTTGCAGCACCTCATTGTATTTAATATTGTTACCTCATATTTCATTTAAATATTTCTAGCCTACGATCCATATAAAGAATCAAATAAAGCTGTGAATAGAGGAAAAAACAAGGTGCAACTACAGCAAATGTCTTGAGCTGACTCTTAGTTGTGAGGTTTGAATAAAAAACTATTTTGGGCTCCCAACCCATCTGTTTAAATCGCACTATTGCCATTTAAAACTAAAACAATTACCACGCTCCTGCATTGCTGGTTGCAACACCTTATTATATTGTATTTTGTTACCTCATATTTTGTTTAAATATTTCTGACCTACGATCCATATACAGAATCAAGTAAATCCATAACTGGAGGAACAAAGAGGGTGCAACTACAGCAAATGTCTTGAGTTAACTATTTATCATGAGGGTTAAATGGAAATCTATGTTAGGCTCCAACCCATCTGTTTAATAATGTTCAACAAAATTACCAATAAATTATTTTATTTTATTTCCCTCAAATACAAGCCCATTTTGTGAATCATAAAACCTTTGCAGTTACAATACACAAAAACAAGCTGCTATTACAGGAACTGCACTTATTGTGTTGAGGATGCAACTATGCTTTACAAAATTAATATGCAATATCCACAAAATATTTGTTGTATTTATTAACCTTTGTGCCTTAAACCAAAATAGAAAGGTCAATATCACATGTCATGTTGCACCCTCAGTCACAAAAGAACTGGACATATATGAAACATTTTCTTAAAAAACATTCTGGAATTATCGGAATTTATTTTATATGTTAGCTATTTCACCCCAACTTCATGGTACAAATTATTTCTTCCTAATTTTCTTTAAAAATTATGCTAGATCAATGGCATCATTTAAATGTCCAAGTGCTCCAGTGACTAATTCGAGTTACCAGGTGCTCTTAAACCTCTCAGCATTTACTTTTTTAAATTAAGAAATAGGTATGGTGGTATCTCAAATATTAACAGCAATAGCAACGCATTATAAAGGTTCAGTAAGTTCAGTTGCTAGCATCATAGCATTGATATCAGGGCTGAAACACAGAGTTGAGCAGCAAAGCAGCCATCTTGCTTCTCTGCCCCCCCCCTCAACTTTTCTAAATAGAAATGGTTACAAGGGCATTTCAGAACATGGACAACGTGTTCTCATGTAATTAATGGGAGACCTTATGATATAGATTTCTTGATTCATGGATGCTAAAAGCTTATTTTCCTTGAGTTATTGTTACAGTACAGGCAAAACCCACACTGGTCAATCTTAATTGTGCTAACTTGACCTTTCACCAGTGACATTATTATCCAGAATATATGCATGTTTAACATTCACTCTATGTGGTCTGTAAGGGTCAAATATTCCAGTGAGCATATGAGTATATTCTGGGTATGTCTCTGCATTTTCCATCTTTTTAGAGAGCAAGTCCTCTATTTTTTGTTGTTTCTTCTTATTTGTGGATTCTATCAAAATGTTGTCTGAGTATATTCTTTCCATAAACATTGTGCTTGTTTCACTAATTTCCTTTGGGCTGGATATTCAAACTGCACTGGGAAAGGGCGCAAGCCCAGGCACAGTGCAACTGGACTGAGCCAGGGCATGGACCAGGTGACATTCAATGGTTTTGCACCATGGCACAGCACCATTGAATATGGCACTGATGGCGCACACACTGCACATGGCGCAGTGGCACTGCACCAGCACAAGTGGCAGAATGGAGCAGGGGGATGCGCTAACGCAAGTGCAGTTGTGCTAGGCACATCAACCATGATATTCAGCACTGGGCATGCAAATGAGTCCATTATGCATGCAAGGTGCAAATGGGGCCATTTGAATGTCATTATGGCCCCATTTGCATGCAGTGCGCTGATCTCCGGAGACTTGCGCCTGGCGCCCTGCCAGGCTGCAGCTGTCGGGGACTGATGCCCCACAGTCCTATGGCAGTTCCTCCACTCCCATATGCCTGATCATGGGAAGAGGTCCTGTAATAAACCTGGTGGTCCAGTGGATACCCCCCATCAACTGATCACAGGCATATGGTACATAAAAGACCCTGGTGATCCAGTGGATACCCCCATCACCTGATCACAGGCATATATAAAAATAAACCCTGGTGGTCCAGGGCAATGCCATCAAGCACCCAATCATAGGCATAGTTTGTAACACACTCTGGTGGTCCAGTGGAAAGTCCACCATTGCCTGATCATGTCCATATGTGAAATGAACATCCCTGGTGGTCCAGTGGAATCCCCCCATCACCCAATCACAGGCAGACATAGCGACAGAAGCCCTGGTGGTCCAGTAAACCCCCTCCCACCACCCACTGAGGTCACCCTACCAGCACCCCCAAGTTAGTGGCGAGCAGCAGCACCTCTCCGCATGCCTCTCGGCCGCCCACCGAATGACAGAGTAAAGTACAGTCTGTATGCCCATTGGTCCACTGCATAGACCAATGGGCATGCAGACTCTGTAATACACAGGCACGACTATGTGAATGGTTCATTCTCATTTAGGGCTCAGTGAGACAGTATGAGTCTGCATGCCCATTGGTCCATGCGGTGGACCAATGGGCGACAGACCATACTGTATGCTGTCAGTCGGTGGGTGGCCAGAGGCAAGCAGGAGGGTGCTTCCACCGCCACTGGCTGGGGGTGCTGGGCAAGAGACCATTGGGTGGGAGGGGTCCACTGACCACCAGGGCTTCATTCACTATGTCCGCCCATGATCAGGTGATGGGAGGGATTCCATTGGACCACCAGGGATGTTCATTTCACATATGCCCATGATCGGGCAATGGAGGACCTTCCACTGGACCACCAGGGTGTGTTACAACCTATGCCAATGATTGGGCACTGGAGGGCATTCCCCTGGACCACCAGGGTTTATTTTTACATATGCCTGTGATCAGGTGATGGGGGTATCCACTGGACTACCAGGGATTTACAGGTACAGTCACCCACAATTGAGTGATGGGGTGGGGAGGCACATTGCTTCTAGTGCAGGGGACTTGGGGTCAATGTTCAGGGTGGGCGGGTGGCCACCCATGGCTGGCGGCTGCCATATTGCACCCTGCAATACGGCGGCTCACCTGTGGATGGCCTGGACTTGTTTCTGGTTTTACCAGGCACATCTTTGCAACCCCCTGAGTGGCGCAAGGCAGGTGTGTGCCAGCATATGCACCACACATCCCGGGCTGAATATTGGGATGTGCTGCATATGCATGGGCACGCCCCCCGCACTTCCGCCGCATTCATTGCTGATGTGCCCCAGTGCATTGGGATTTGCGCATTGTAACTTGCCCCTTTGAATATCACACTGGGGCACATTGGTGGGTTGTACATGGTGCATCCCTGTTGCACCATAAGCAACCCGTTTGAATGTCCAGGCCTTTATGTAGTCTGTTTCAATGCTACAGTTTTATCTCTCTGTGTCTGTCAGCATTTGAAAGTAATGGATATTGATCCTGATATTCAAAAGAAGGCATTTGTCCCACTCCCGTGCAATACATAGTGTCATGCAAAAAATGTTGCTTGGCCATCAAGGACTCATATTCACATAGGCAGCACAACCTGTCTGCCATGTGCTGACTATATAAGTATTGTGCTATGTTGGCACCATACAGAGTGCTACCACAGTCACCTACTTGCAACAAACACTGAAGAGCAAAGGTCATAGCACTTCCCAAATAAGATAACACCTTTGCTCCTGGGAACCATATTCAGTGGCCAGCATTCTAATGACAAGATATGGCATACAAGATGCCAAGGTGCCATTTGCATGCCATTGTGTTATCAGTTGCAGCTCTGTGCAATACCTTTCTGTACAAATGTATCATGGCATTGTGCAGTCTTGACCATTGCCATTGCCAGATCCCTTACAAAAAAACATATAGTCTTCTGGTCCCCCTCCCACTCAATGCCCGAGTAAACATTATAGGTCCCCTGTTACTCCAGCGGTACCTCACTCCCACCTGATCCCTAAGTAAATAAGTTAGGTTCCCTGGTACAGTAGTCTAGGGGTCTCTTCTCCCATCCTATACCTCAGTAAATAGTATCCATTCCCTGTTAGTCTAGTGGACCCCCTGCCACCCCAATACCCACAATAGCAATGATAAACTCCCACCACCCTCCCTGGTCACCCACTCAGCAACCACAACACCATCCACCTGTTGACCATCTGACTCACCTTTAAAAAGTTAATTCCTGTGAGCATCCGGTTGTAGTGGCAACGACTGGAACAAACCCTTCTCTCACCACCTCAGATGGCTGCTGTCTCAATCATAGGGAGCTAGTGCATACGTACTGTAGAAAAACCCTAACATGAGTCTGTGGAATAAAACATAACTTATTTAGGATCCCCACCCCTGTACAGCCAAATTAAATTTAGGGTCAATTGAAAAAGTGTACAAAGCAAGCAGATTACTCTTATTTTATTCAAGCTCTCACATCATGGAAAATCCAATTTTTGTTTCAATTCCTCAGAACATTTCAGGAGAGTAGAAAGGCATATTGTTTAGATTATATGAGTCATACTGGTATTGCCTATATTTATTTCACATGTGAATTGCTTAAGTGGATGATTCAATGTGTAATAAAGCCTGCTATAGGAAAAATTGACACAAAGTAATTTGCTTACTGCATTTACAACCAGCTGAGCTGTTTACTGTAGCAATCTAGGGTTTACTAAAGTGATGTTCTTGCCTTCCTAGGAAACATTATAAGCCATCACACAGCTACTCACTGTAATCAGTAAGCATATGAGTCTTCCCTAGATAAAGTAGTCATGAACTGTTCTTGAACATCCATTAATGTTTTTATAAATGTTTATGAAACTTTCAACAATTGTGTATAAATGTTCCTGAACTGTGCAAGAACAACAAGTGGGCAAACTGTGTTCATGAATGTTCTTGAAAATAATGTTTCATAAAGATCACTGAATGATCATGATGTTCCCCTTTTAAACTTTTATAGATACAGTCCATCGATGTATTTGATGTCCAGAGATACATTTCTTTTGAAAAACTGATTAATTCATTGAACAACCCTGTTTTAGCCTTATTATCAAAATATTTTTGCACTTTGCACAAACCAGAGGTGGACCTCTTCAACCCTTATCACAGAAACTAAGCAATGTACCATGGCAATTGATTTTTTAAAATAAACGCAACATTTTCAAATGAATGACATGTCTTACTCCGTATTTTAGAATTTGTAATGGACCTTCTCTTATGCATATTTGTTTTCTTGAGAGATCACATGATGCAGGGAACCTGGTAGCAGCACTGATCTGGAACTCCTGTCCTACACCTTTCACCACTGCTTATACATATATATATATATATATATATATATATATATATATATATATATATCTAGATATGGGTAATTTCTTACAATATAAGCTACAGATAAGATCTCCTGCCTTCAGCGTTCATATATTTCAGAGTTTTGCATTGCATTTGGCTCAAATCGCCACGATGGATGCTGACATGAGGCAGGCCCCGAATAAACACACACCGCCTGTTACCCCTGAAAAGACATCAAAAAAGCCACAGGCTGAAGGAATTGTGACCAGCAAACCGGGTCTCTCAGCTTGTGCTGCGATCCCCCTGCCCTTCAGAGAAACACCATCTGACATCTCAATGGAGCTAAAATCTCTCAGAAGCAATCTTACTGGCTCTATGAGGAGAGTGGGTGACACCGAAGCTCACTCAGTGTCCCTGGAAAAATGGAGAGATAAAACCAAGCCAGAAATAGTACAACTCTGCCAGCATATTCATAAGTTGCAATTAAAAACTGAAGATCTTGAGGGAAGAAGTAGAAGAAATAACATCCTGATTATTGGCCTGCCGGAGTCTGAGGAGGGTGCTAATATTATGACCTTTCTGCAGAAGTTCTTACAAAAAGTCATGGGCCCTTCCCTACTTAACTCTACCTACCGAATTGAAAGGGCTCATCGCTCTCTCAGACTGAGACCCCCACCAGGAGAAACCCAGGCCAATTATCCTAAAATTCCTGAGCTTTGTTGAGAAACAACACATCCTCTCGAAAATAAAGGAACTGCAAACAATCACATGGGAAAACTCCACACTTCGAATTACACAGGACTTGCCTTTTGAAATGTGCCAGAAGTGTTTAGTCTTCCACCCCACAGTCAGCAAATTGATCATGGCAGGCATCTCCTTCAAGATGCTGTACCCGGTGAAACTACAAGTCTCAGTAGAAGGCTCTTGGGTTTCCTACACTTCACCAGCCCAGGCATCATCGGGCCTAACCACTAGACTGCCTCACTTATTTAAAGTGGGCTGAATATCTTGCATGTTTCATTAGGCAAGCATTATTGCCTGATATTTGCTTTTCTCAATTGTTGGTCATAATGGGCTTTAAATTTTGAGTTACCTGGTGGTAGTTGTTCACTTTCTCCTATCCCCATCAAGCTAAATCTTTGGTGGTAATAGGCCAATTAGGCCTCAATGGTAATGTTTAGGTCACAACCCCTAGGCCAGAGAATCTCCATGGTCTCCCTTTAATAAGGAGTAGGAACCAACTTTCTAGGGGTGGTTTCAAGGGGTCGCATTTGTGTTAGGACTGATTTTAGTACCATCCTTATTCTTTCCCCCTCCCAGTTCCTCCATCTAGCGTTACCAATGGATCTTGGACTACAAACCTCCTGCAAGTATTTTATTTAATTTAAGAAGTACTATTTGAGTCAATATGTTTAAAGCATGGTGTTAGAAACTGGTTACTAGATTGAGGGTGGGGTGAGTCCCGACAATGGCATTAAATAAGGTCTGAAATGGGGATCATAAATTATTTCTGTACTACTACCTGGGGTTTCTTTTAAGGCCCGATCTTTACTCCAAAGTGGAATAGATACTTTCTTTATTGGGTGACCTTGGTGGACACGATTAAATCGAGGGCGATCTCATGCTGATTTACCACTGGGCTCCCTGGATCCCCACTAGCTCAAATCAAGTTAGGGGGTGTTACAATTAATTTAATTCCTGATGGAGTAAGTCCAATGTGCATTTTTGCTGGTTGCATTTTTCCACTATAACTACAATGATGATATAGCTATATGTTTTAGAGAGGAGCAGGGCAACTAATGGGAGGTGGGGGGTGAGGTGAGGAGCTCCTAGATGGTGCAGGCTCAAGGTAGAGCTGTATAACATACCAGTTCTGGGGGGAGATGGCTTTGTTTTCCTTTCTTATTTTATCTTCATTTGCACATGGTACCCACCATTTCAGCTCTCAACTTCAGAATTTGGGGTTACATTTGTGCTTACCTTTCAAATGCTCCACTATATTACAGGGAGAATTATTGCCATCTGGGTACGGCCTCAGAAAAAGTTCACTTATAGGTTAAGATTTTATTTTTTATTATGTAGGAGGTCTTGTGTAAATAGTTGCTGGGCTTTATTGAGGGGGGATGGGTAGGTCCCCATATGACTTGTTGTCATCCATATTTCTATTAGTTGCAGTAGCTACCCTTCAGTTATGTGCAATAGGAATAAGTTATGTATTAGCTACCATAATAGCCAATTCCAGGCTGCAATTTTGCTTTATTATCACAACAGTCATTGAGGGGAGGAGGGAGGGGAGGTGACGGGTGGATTGTGCCTTGTGAGGTATGATTACTTACTAAATAATAGATCCTGGTTGTTATCTGTTTCTGATGACAATGGCTAGTAACTCAATAAAAATTGTCACGTGGAATGTTAGAGGAGTTAGAGATTTATCAAAAAGATATCAAGTTTTTAAACATTGTACCCTACTCAATGCCAATATAATTTTGCTTCAAGAGACTCATCTGTTGGTTACTGAATCAACCTGGTTACATAGGCACGGGTTCTCCCAAATCTTCACAGCAGGTGATTCCTCACCAAGTCGAGGTGTGGCTATTTTAATACAAGGACATATTTCCTTTCAAGCAGAGGCGACCATTGCAAACCCGAATGGCAGGTTATTTTAGTCAAAGGGAACCTAAATAATACCACAGTGGTCTTAGGATCTATATATAGTCCTGTGGGAGGTGACACAAGATTTTTAATGGAAGTAGCTAACATAATTGCAACCTTTCTGCCTTCCCCTTGATTCTGGGGGTGCGGGGATTGGAACATACCACTAACTTAGGATCTGGATAGATCTTATCTATCATTAAAGCCTCCTTCCCCCTCCCAGAAAGCACTAACTGACCTCATAGATATGCTGGGAATTTGCAACACATGGCAAATCCTAAACCCCTCTCATCGGCTATACATATTCTACTCAAACATTCATCAATCCTGGTCTAAACTAGATTACATTCTAATTAGTCCCTCTTTCATGACGGGGCTTTGCCAAGCTGGAATAGAACCTATTGTCCTATTGGACCATTTGGTGGCATGGTTGGTACTGTCCCCTGATCCAGACATTCAAAAAGACACAGCCTAGAGGCTGAATACACAACTTTTAAAGGATAACACTACTGTCTCTCACATAAAATCACTCATCCTCTCTTTCATGGATCTTAATAAAGGTTCCATACAAAGGGAAGATTTGGTGTGGTGCACACTCAAATGTTTTCTCAGAGGTGAGTTTATTAAGATAGCTTCTATGAGGAAAAGGCTAAGAGAAGCTAGAGCACTATCTCTATTATCCCAGATTATGGTGGCAGAAAACTCGTTATCTTCTACCACTTTTCTGGCCTCCCTGGAATCTCTGCTAGCTCTATGAAATGAATATGCAGATTTGATGAGGGAAAAAGCAGAATTTGCCCTCCTAAAGACTAAATCCAAATATGTAGACCAGGGAGAGAAAGCGGGTAGACTACTAGCTTTATGACTACGCAAACTAGAGAGTTCTAGGCTAATTCCCTCCATATTGGCCCCGGACAGCTCTACCAAATCTATGCCCCGGGACATCGCCCATGTTTTTGAGACCCTTTATCATATGCTTTATGGCAAAAACTCTTCCCCATTATTGTCCCAAGCAATAGAGGCTTACCTAGATTCTCTCAAACTCCCTTATATATCTAACCACCACCAGACATTCCTAATCTCCCATATTACTCTCGCTGAAATAGTGGAGGCTATCAATTGTCTATCTTTGGATGAAGCACCAGTCCCTGATGGGTTTCCCTACAATTTCTATAAAACGTTCTCCAACTAATTAGCTCCCCTACTCCTTAACTTATACACCCACATGTTCAAGGCTGACATCCTTGATCCAACATTACTGGAAGAAACAATTATCCTCTTACTCAAACCAGATAAGTCCCATCTTGACCCAGCTAGTTATAGACCGATTTTGCTCCTTAACTGCAACATTAAAATTCTAACCAAGATTCTCTCACTCTGGATTAAAAAGCTCTGGACCCATCTATTGAGTGTCGAATAAGTTGGATTGCTGCCAGGTAGCTCCTCTGCTGACCATCTCAGAACACTCAAGCATGTCTTTTATGCTGCCCAAACCTCCCAGTCTCCTATGGCATTGATCTCCTTAGATACAAAAAAAGCTTTTGATAGGGTGGACTGGGAGTTCCTCTGGGCAACAATAAAGAAAATGGGCATCCCTCCCCTTTTCATTCAATGGATACAATTGGTTTACTCCTCACCCTTAGCCAAGATGTACTGTAATGGTGTCATCTCCTTCTGATTATCTCTATTTACTGGTACTAGACAGGGATGCCCTCTCTCACCCTTCTTTTTTAACCTTTATCTGGAACCTCTCCTCCATCACATTAAGTGGTCCCTCCAGATTAGAGGTATTCAAATACTTAACCAAACTTTAACTCTCTTGGTATATGCTGACGATATTCTTCTTCACTTAGAACAACTGGTATCCTCCCTTGAGCACTCTTTGGAGGTTATTGCCCAATATGGTCACTTTTCTAACTATAAGTTAAATCTCACCAAAATGGAGATCTTCCCTCTGAACAACTTCACTTTGAAATCTGAGTTCACACACTTTGGTATGAAATGGTCACCACAGTCAACTAAATACCTAGGTATATTCTTAACTAATGACCCCATTAAAACCAAGAAATTAAACCTTGATGATTTAGTGGTTACAGTTCAACAGGATCTCCAGAGATGGACCAATCTGCCTCTTTCTATGGGGTCAAACAAGCATTATTAAAATTAATGTTCTCCCCAACTTTTCTATCCCTTAAACTTGCTGAACCTCTGGCTCCCGTTATCCTTCTTTCAACATATACACTCTAGTATCTCAAAATTTATTTGGCTAGGCAAGCATCCCCATCGGTCTTTCCTTAAACTCAGCCTTTCTAGGGAATTAGGAGGTCTTTATCTTCCCAACTTTATTCTACACTATTGGGCTAGCCACTTATCCAGATCTGGGAGATGGTTCTCTATCAGTAGCATGGATTATACTCCCATTTGGCTTCAACTAGAAAACAACCTTTTGAGTTCATGTAGTCTGGACTCCTCTATAATCTTTTATCTGTCAGGGTCAGCACTTCCAACTCTATTACAAAACTGTGTGATTAGTACCTCCCTTAAGGTCCTCTCTCATGTTGCACTTACTTCAAGATACCCCAAAAATATGACTTTACCCAATCACTTCTCTCCAATCCCAATACAAAGATAGGTAGTTCTTGTCTCTCCTCTCATTGGCTCCCACAATTCCAAGGGGTCAGGGTGGAAGATTTTTTCTCCCAGGACCATCTTCTTTCTTCCCCTAAAATTCTCAGAAAATTTCACATCCTGAGGAATCAGATCTTCAAGATTTTTCAACTAAGACATTTACTAGGTAATTCCTTTGGTGTCATCCCCCCGAGTATCTCAAGCTAGGTCCATCTTAACTCAGCTGAAGGAATACTCATCTAAACCTCACTGTATTTCCACAATATATGCCTTCCTCCTAACTAATAACTGCCCTAGCCCCCAACCAGGATCACAAGTTTGGAACTCCCTATTGCCTGATTTAACCCCCAACTGGGCTCAAATGTGGAAGGACCTTTATATTTACCATTCTCAGGACAGACTTAGACTCACCCAATACCATATTCTAAATAATTGTATTATACTCCTGTCATATTTGCCAAATTGGGTGGACTCCCAGACTCCACTTGTACTAGGTGTGGTAAAGCAGAAGGGAATCTTGTACATTTCTTCTGATATTGTGAAAAAGTGGCCCCTGTTTGGCAAACAATTCAATCCAAACTAGACCCCCTGTTGGGTTTGGAAGATCGTTTTACTGTAGAAATATGTATATTGGGCATATATTCCAGCATTAAGGTTAAAGAACGCAAATCCCACATGACATTAATATCTATTATGGTCAAAAAGCTTGTACTTAAGCACTGGATGGATTAACTGGTTATATCCTATGTTGAATGGTTAAATGACTTATCTGTATGTTTTAGAACAGAACGCTTGATTACAAGTTCTCATAATAATTTGCCCTCCTTTGACAAAAAATGGGGCAAACTATATGTTCGCTACCTAAAGTAAGAATACGTGTAGTTAAATGTGTCTAACTCCCTATTGTGTTATTGTCATTAGTGCATTTTTGTTCTATATTTTCCCCCCTTTTTTTTTACATAGAGGCACACTCCGGGGGCGGGTGGGAGGATAATGGGGGGAGGTGAGGTGGGATCAGGAAAGGGAATGTTTGTTAGTTCTGTCTGGGTTTTCCGAATGCCATTCCTTGATCATGTGCCTTACTTTGTATTATATTCTTTTTCCTAAAAAATCAATAAAAACTTTGAATTTCAAAAAAAAAACTTGTTTTCTCTTATTCTTCAGTCATACAGAATCACTGTTTACCATCCTGTTATAAATAGAAAGGCCTAGTTGCAGTTTATACTGTGTGAGCAGAATAAGCAATTCTTTTAAAATGTGCTGAGTTTAAATGTTAATCCTTTTGGGTGCTCAAACAGTTAATTGGGCTGTGAACATATGTTTTCCAGCCCTAAACTGAAAAGTTCTGATTTTGTGATGCTTGCTAACATTTACAGTGGGAAAACTGTGTATTTTAATGTGGAAATTGATTTATGTATCAGTTCACTATGGTCCTTTAAAGGTTCAGCAACTTTTTTTCTTGGTTTTAATGAACAGGTCATAGACTTGGTTTAGCAGTTAATAAACATTGATGGATGTTCATGAACCATTCATGAATGTTTGTCAAAGTTCATGGGTTAATAATCTTAATTTCACCTGGTTCATAGTATTTTGAGAATTCCTTGTTTTTCTTTCTTTTTTGAGTAATTCCTCATGCAGTCTATACTTCTGCATTGCTTGAAGTTGCTCAAGAAGACTTTACCATCAGAACGTTACCATACACAAACCAAAAGTAAACTAGGAGTCACTTCTCTTATTTGCCTTCTACATTTTCTAATAGCCTTACTTTTAGCTGACTAAGTTGAAGCTGGCTTTGGTATGTCTTTCTACCAGGACTGGGTCCCTTAACATGATGTTTTATTCCACATTTTACATTACAGTTAGAGGCCAATCATTCCCCATCCCACAACCACACATAAATTTGTTTTAATTGTTCTTTTATAGAATGACAGGCTCTTGATGTGTGAAGTTTAGGAACTTTGCTTTGCCAATCAGTTCATGATGATCTGCAAATTCCCAAAGTTGGTTCACATTGTGAACAGGCACTACATGAAGCTAAGAGCTTTGCTAGCAAAGTTCTTACAGCCCCAACTGTAATCTTCAAGATGTAAACAATGACCCAGATATTCAGAAATGTGCCAAATGCCAGTGCAAGTCCAGTGCAGTGCAAATCCAATGTGCTATGGCACAACAGGAGCCATATTGAGAGGTTCTGCAGGCTGAACTGCACCAGCGCAACCTGGCTGAATATGGTACAGCTGTACCATGGCAAAAATAGCATTGTACCATGGCGCAATCAGAGTTGCGCCATGGTGCAGAAAGAGATGTCCCAACACAACTGTGGGACCAAAGCAGCAGAGCAACAGAGGGGGGCACGGCATAGAGAACAGACCCAGGGAGAGAGTCAGGAAAGCACAGTGACCAAAAGGGTGCACACAGACACCCAGACACCAGTTCCCAGAACACAACAGTGGCACAGATAGCAGGCAATAGGAGGTGCCAACAGACAAAAGAGGGCAACCAAAGGAGCCCCCCTGCAGTCTGCTGGCCATGACCCCCTCCCAGACCATAGCAGGCCACACCCAGGTCCATGCAACCAAGCACACACACACGTACCACAGAGGAACACAAGAATCCCATACAGTAGGCATTGAAAATGCCAGGAGGCAGGTAGTGTGGCAGACCACAAGGGACAGGCCACACAATGCCAAGCAGGGGCCTCAACACAATGTGCAGCCAGTTCCCAACCAATGACCATGGCCGTGTGCCACCACCATACACACACCTGCCACACACCCCTGACAGCTGCCCCATGGGTACTCCAAGGCACAGCCATCAACCGAGGGGAAGGACATCACCACAGTGGGACACAGCACTGCACACAGCAGTGAACCACAGAAGCACAACACCCCCCCCACTCATGTACACCACATGGACAGACACTGGGCCACTGCAGCATGGCACTTCAAGCCACCTGCAAAGCAGACACTGACACAGGGTGGTAAGTCAAAAATATATATTATTGAACACAACAAGGTACAAAAACAAGGGGCTGGGAAAGGGTAGATAAAGCGATGGAAGGGGACAGGGAACAGGGACTGTACAGTGGGAAGGGGGAATGTAGGGGGAGGTACAGCAGGGGAAACAGGGAAAGCTGGGGCCAAACTAATGGCGGCCATGTCCTGCCACCCTTAGGCATTGTCACCACCTCTGCTCTGCCAACAGCAAGTGCCTCATCTGGAACATCGCCTCCATCATTGTGGAGGCAATCAGTATAATCTGTCAGAGTAGTCGTCCATACAATGGCCACCTGGGTCCCCACCACTGGACCATTATAACAAGGGACAGGACAGGTGATCAGTGCAATGTCCCAAGGAACCATGCCCCCCCACAATGTGCAATGGGCAGTGGGAACATACACCCCTGGGATGCCCGTACCGATCTCCTGCAGGGGGATGGGCCAACACCTGGCAGCAACTCAGTGCACCACAACATTGCACAGAGGTGGTCCCTGCCACACAATGGCTACCCAGATCTGCAATGACAGACACATGGCACAGTGCACTGGCAGCACCATGGCAACAACAGTGGTAGCTGGGCACACACCCACCCCACCAACAGCTGGCACACATGTCCAATGGATGCACCACAGTAGCATGCACCATGCACAGTGCAACACACACAGCTGCCATGGCACAAGGCACAGGCATCCATGCCCATACCCACTCCCCCGCCACCCCTCATGTACAGTGTGAAGGACTGTGACAGTGCTTACCTGCCATCTGCAGCCCCACCTGTGCTGGTCCCACACAACCTTGGCCCTCTGCAGCCTCCTGTGCAGCTGCTGCCTTTGCCCGGCAATAATCCTCAGGCCCTGGGAATGGAAAGAAGACAGGTACACATCAGGACTCAACCACAACAGCCAGCCACCACCACTGTACACAGGGTGTGCCCCTGCCTGACATGTCCTGCCAGGCTGCATCGCAGTGCAAGCAGTGGCTGGCAATGCCACAACACAATGCACATGATGACAGTGTACTCCTCTGCAAGACATGCCAGGCAGCCTAGCCAACACCACAGTACAGCACCAGGGTACACATGCAACATGGGAAGACCTACCTGGCTGTGGCACAGCCCCTCATCTGACACATGCCTGCAGCCTCTGCAAGCACTCTGGTTCCACCACAGGAGGTCCCCATACAGGTGACAACATTGCTCCCCTGTCCTGGCCACCCAGGTCCTCTGCTGCAGCCTGACAGCAATCCCCTGCCAAACAGTGACCCAGGACTGCTACAGGGGGGCATGGGGCTTGACACAGGCCACCAGGTTAACTAGCTCAACCTGTGTCCAGTTTAAGGCACACTGAACTCGTTCCTGCACCATGTTCACAAGCACAAGCTCTGGGACAAAAATGGTGGCAGGAGGCACAAGTGTCCACACCATATGCCCGCCACATGATGCATGGGAGCATGCATGGTGCACACACATTGTGCAGTGCCAGAGATGCATGGAATGGGCATGGCTGCATGGCGTCCCAAGGTCAGAGGTCTGACCCAGGGGTCAGGGGTCGACTGGCATTGCGCACTTGCATGATAGGGCATGGAACCCCATGCATGGCCATACATGTACCTGGCCCATGCACAACATGTACAATGCCACTGCATCACACTGTCCATGTATGGTGCATGATTGACACCATGGTACCATGATGCTCATGTGCACTGTGGGCCTGTGCACCATGCATGCATGTGCATTGCACCATTGCAGCTCGCTCCAGTGCAATCCCATTGCACAGAATGCAGTATCGCGATATTCAGACACCACATGCAAATGAGCTCATCAGCCAATGTGTGGTGAACTGGGTGCTTTAGCATGTCATTACTGTTGCACCAAAACTCATTTGCATGCATTGCACCTGATAAGCACCACAGTACAGCACAGGCCATGGACCGGTATTGTATCCTTTCGAGGTAAGTTGTGCATGCCACTGCAGATCACTGGGAGCGGACAGCACTGCAGTGTGGGACAGACCAGGAAGATGTTGCCATTGACACACTGCGCTATCCATGTCCATAGGCAGCAACATGTTGGATCATGAGGCAGGTGAGGAGCGTGGGCCTGCACAGAAATGCAGGCCCAATTTCACAAAGGCCAAGACAGACGCCCTGTTCAATGCCTACCTGAACAGGGAGCACCTGTTGAGTGGTGCCATGGGCACCCATGCAGCCTGTGTCAGAGGCCAGCAGGGGCACCTCACCCACAATGTTGCCCATGCTGTCCAGGCTGGTGCATGGGAGGATGTGGCAGGATACATCAACCAGCATGGCAGACACCAGTGGTTGGTGCAGGAGTCCAGGAAGAAGGTGGGGACGGATGAGAGGTGCATTAAAGAGAAGGTGGCAGCCATCCTTGTGGCCCAGACTGCCACCGGAGGGGGGCTGGCAGATGCACCAATGCTAACACCACAGGAGGAGTTGGTGGCAGCCACATCACAGAGAAGGGTGTGCCTGGAGGTTGATTCCAGATAGGTGGCAGCCCATCACTGAATGGTAAGTATGTCATCCATACACAGCTAGTGGCATGGAGGGTGCATACTGAGGCATACTGGAATGCATGCAGCAAGCATGCATGTCATGTGCATGTGTGAGCACCCACATGCATGCCATGCTGCAGGACACATGCAGCAACAGTGTATGGGGGCACATGTGGGCACTGCATCACTGACACACCTTTCTGTCTCTTGCAGCACAAGCACACCTCCATGCAGATAATGGGGCACCGGCAGCGGTAGTAGCCATTGACCCTGGTACGGCCCCAGAGGACCAGCTGTCCACCTCTACTGGCATCCAGGGGTCAGATAGGCTGCAGTTCACCACCACAGTGCAGGCAGATGTCCTGGACCTGGGGTCGGATGAGGTCCTGGATGTGTTCCTGCAGGATGTCAGTCTTGGTGTCCTCTGTGCAGAGACACAGATTGAGGCAGGGTTTGACTCCGATGATGACATCACACTTATCCTGGACAGCATGGGCAACGTTTTGGGTGAGACGCCCCTGCTGGCTTCTGACATAGGCTGCATGCCCAGTGCTCTGCCAGCAGTGGAACAGCTGCCTGCCACCACTGCCGGTGCAGCAGTGTGCACTGCCCCAGCTGTGCCTTGTGGCGGTGCAGCCGCACAGGCATTGGGTGGCATACAGTGGCTGAAAGGGCAACAGCAGCAGGCTGTGGGTGCCACCAGGCAGCTGAACACAGGGTCCACTGCTGGTATGCCTACTGTGCCCAATCCCCCTGCAGACCCCACTGTAAAGTGTCCACCAGAGAGGTGGCTGTGCAGCATTGCTGGTCACCACATGAGGATTGGCATCCCACCCAGGAGTCCCAGGACACCGACCGGCTGGCTGAGCAAACCTGTCTCCTGCGGGCATCCATACAGCAACAGGTGCTGCTTGCCACTGGGGTGAATGCACTGTGTGTGGAGGTGTGCCAGTTAGCTGAGCAGCAGGAGAGGGGCACTACACAGATCCTGGTGGAGATGCAGTGCATGCAGGAGGCCATGACTGCATCCTTGGATTGCATTGCCACTGCGATCACAGATGGCTTTGCGTTGGAGGCTGCCAAAAGGGGTGGCCATGCACAGGTGACCCCCCACCACAGTGAAGTGTCCACCCCATGATCCCGGTGTTGGGTGACCCCATCACAGTTAATGCCAGGCTGTGATGTGAGCATACCAGGCATGCCTGTGGCAGGCCTGTTTGGGCACCTGCACACACCTGCATTGACATGGTAATGGTCCCATGGTTCCACCCCTGAGGGGCTGTTGCAAATCCCCCCATAGCTTATACACAACCTGTGGCTGTGGATCAGCCCCAAAATGGCTGCCCCCATGACCGTGGTGGACATGGTTCCATGCAGCATTCCTGATGTGTAAGCCACCCTGACCACTGTCTGCCACTGTTGCCCTGTGCACACATGGATAATGTGTCTGTGCCTTCCACTGGTGTCACACCTGTGTGTCATGCTGCACACTGCCTGCATGCGTGTTTGCCCAGCCGCTGGACCAAGTGGCGTGGGCATGATGAGGGCAGGCTAGCACCAGCTGTGCCTGTGAACCGGTGTGATGCATCTGATCCATGCCACATACCAATGCCTGAGTGTGTGGGTGCATGTGGGTGTGTGTGTGTGTGTGTGTGTGTGTGTGTGTGTGTGTGTGTTGCTATGTGTGGTTGTGTACCACCGCATCCCCTACCCCTGCATCATGCCTCTGTATGTGTGTGTCCATTGCCATGCACACCCCTACATGTGCGCTGTGCCTGTTTGTGTGGCCCATGCATGTGTATCGCACCACCTACCTGTGTGCACCATAGTGATCCTGTGCAATGGTGTCCCAGTTGCATAGTGCCTGCTGTAGCAGCCAGGATCCCCTCCACCCAGGGGTGGCTGTCCACCACCCTCTGGTCCATTGCCTCAGTTGTCCCCACTACTGTCACCCTCATCAGACTCGACAGCTATTCCACAGTCAATGGCCATGTTGTGCAGTATGCAGCAGGCCAGGAATAGGCCACAGGCTTTCGAGGGGCTGTATTGTACGGCACCACCTGACCTGTCTAGGCAATGGAAACTTGCTTTCACCATGACAAAGACACACTCGATGATGTTGTGCATGCTAGCATGTGCCTCGTTGTAGCGTTCCTCTGCTGGGGATGACAGGCGCTGGTAGGGGGTGAGCAGCTAGGGCCTCTGTTGATACGCGCTGTCTCCTGTGTGTATAATGACATGGTTAGCCCTCTACTGTTCTATGCTGCACTCCTTGCCTGCCCCATCACCCACTCCAACATGCACACTCTGCCCTCCCCCATCCCAAGGTCTGCTCTGCCCATTGCCCCCTTGCCCGTGCCATGCTCACTCACTAGGTGGCCCATGTGGATGTCCCCACATTCAAACCTGTGGCACAGTGCAGAGCTGTGCCAGATGAACACATCATGTGCACTCCTGGGGTGTGTAGTACAGACATTGGTGATGCACCCCGTGGCATCGCACACCACCTGGTAGTTTATGCTGGAGCTCCCCTTCTGGTTAATGTATGTCACACCCTCAGTGCCAGGTGGCATGCGGATGGCCATGTGGGAGCAGTCAATGGCCCCAACCATGTCAGGCATACGTGCAACCCTGCGGAAGTTCTGCATGGTTGCTGTATGCTCCACCTGTGTGCTGGGGAAATGGATCTGTTCCAAAGCACATGGCAGCAGAGTGTTGAGGAACTGTGTGAGAAGGTGGGATGTGGCTGACTGGGTTATGCCTGTGGTGTCCCCTTTTAGTCTATGGAAGTGCCCATGGTGAGCAGGCACATAACGGTTGTTATCTTCATCTCCACTGACATGGTGTGGCTCTGTCTGGTGGGAGCCTGCATCTCCTCACTGCACAGCTCACAGAGCTGCCTGAGAATGGACCTGTTCAGGTAGTACCTGCCCACAATCTCCGTGACGCTGTAATTCTCAAAGGTGGTGCTGGCACAGTACCACCTGTGTTGGGCATACCGCCGACAGGCCCTTCCTCGGCCACATCACTGTTTCTCCTGCTCCCTCTCACCTCTCTGTACTGCCTCCATCATAAAGAGCACACTGTCCATGGCCCTTGCTGTCCAATGTCCTCCTAGGTAGTTGGCTGCTGAAGACTGTGTGCATCCTTGGTGCACTGCCTGTCAGTATGTGTCTGTCTGTCTCTCTCTCTCTCTCTCTCTCTCTCTCTCTCTCTGCCCCCTCTCCCTCTCCAATGCCACCTCTTTCCCTCTCCCTCTGTGTCTGCCTTGGTCTGTCTCTCTCTGTCTGTCTGTTTGTCTCTCTCTCCCACTCCCTCTCACTTTCACCCTTGGTGCAAGTGCTGTCTGTGTGTTTTTGCCCTATATTTATAGGAACAAGTCTGCTCGGAGCAACTTCGATTTACTCCACACTTGTGCCATGGATTCACGGTTGAATATGCCACTGTGCTAGATATTCATGGGCATGCCCCCTGCTCTTGCACATGCATACATTATATTTGCGCATTGGCACAATGGATTTTGCACTGCGCACTGGCTCCCTCTGAATATGGCTTCTTGGCACAAGTTCACATTAGCACCATGCGCAACTGCTCTGAATATCCGGGCCAATGTGTTATGTGTCTGCAGAGACTGTGGGTCACATAGTACTGGAAAAAGATTTAGTCTATATGAAGGCTGTGTTCAGCACAACCATAGGTAGAGAGAGAGAGAGAGAGAGAAGAACAAGAGTCAAGTCTGTCCATGAGTTTTTTTTTTAGTCACTTAGATAAATACCTCTAATGTGGATATTTGCATGAAAGTAATCATAGAAGATCTGTGCACTGAACATCTGAGGCATCACAAACACCCCACCTCATAGATGATGTAAGCTGTGGCAAACAGCAGCTTGTACCAGTCCCCGATGCACCAGGGACCCTGCACCTTATTCACTTTCAGGAGGGGTCCCAATGCCAAACTCTCACAGTTTGCAGCAAATGCTGCCATGTTTCAAAGTCAAGACACACAGGAGAGGTTTGCTGCAAATGGTGGGGTGGATGGGCGGCATCAGCACCAAAGTGTAACATAAAAGTAAACCAGCTAAAAGTAGATGGTGTTCTGCTCCTGAAACTGTACCAGCAATCCTGACAATATGAAGACCATTGATAGACTTCATCCTCAGTAAAAATGTAAAAGTGGTGAAATGTGTAAACTGAAAAGGTCCTTTTCACACTAACAGCATGGAAACTACTGCGTACAGCTTGGTACCATGGGGGAGACGCTACGGGCACATACCTGCCATGGCAGGATACCTCTGGCTACTCTGTTACTTTCCAGGTCCTGCATGGAGAAAGGATGCAGTGGATGACAGCATAGGGTGTGGTGCATGACCCACTAGACCAGCTCCAGGCCAGCCTAATTATAACAGATTGTGCATACTGTGGGGGGGGGGTCCTGAATCCTGATTATGGGGATGCTGCAGTGCCACCCAAGTACATGCCCCCCTTCTGCCATGGCACACCGGTGCTTCCATCACAAGGACAGCATAAGCCTGGCTGTGCAGGCAGTCCCCCCACTGGTGCAGGATGGGTTGCAGAATCAGGAATTATGCAAGATATGGCACTGTGAGGCTCTTGCACCATATGTCTTTGACACAAGCACCTTGCATCATTCCCAATGTTTTGTGAATGGGGTCCCTGGGGTGTTGTTTTTTTTGTGTGTTTCATATTATTTATTTTAAAAAATACATTGGTGTTTATGTTATTTTTCTGTCAGGCTAGCATTGATGATTTCAGTGGGGGGAGGTGCTAGTAAGTATGACTGCACTTCCATTGCAGAAGTCTATCTGTTTTGTCCAATCTGTTTTATTAGTTTTCACTGCAGGGATTTATAAATGTGACAGGTATAACTCTAACCCCCCCCCCCACTGCAGTGTGGGACATTAGGAAGCCCACAATAATTCTTTCTTTCATCTGTAAAGCAGAAAAATGTCCCCAGATGTCTAATTTTTTGTTTAACCTGAAAAAAGAAAACAGTCCCTTGTTTTCCCTGCTGTCCTCCTCCCCTATCACAACCCTCCCACTGAGCACACAGCACCTCACCTGCCCCCGCCCTATACTTACCAGTGGAGGTCATCTGCTGTCATCTTCTGTGGACTGGGACAGGAGTGCTGTCTTTCGTGAAGTGAATATTTCAGGCTAAAAAAAGTGATGTGTGAAAAAATACTTATAGCTTATTTTTGTACATAACGGTACTGCATTTTCAAAAATTAAATTTGCACTTCTAATCAAGAATCATTGACACTTTTCATTAGTAAAAATAAAAACACTGTGTTAGGTATTGTGTTAGGAAGAGGTCCTGTATGGTACAGAGGACTGGGCATATGACTGCAGGCCCAAGGGTCCCGGATTCAAAACTAGCCTCTCCATCTTTTTTTTTCCACCTACAATGAAGGGAGTGGCTCCAAACTCAGGACCCCTGGGCTTGCAGTCGTGTGCCCTGTCCTCCACACCATAGGACAGATACAAAGGGCAGGTGTTTTTTGCTTTACTTATGAAGTCTGTCAATAATGTGCATGGCTTGATTGCAAGTGGATGATTTGTGCAAAAATGTGGTATTTGTGAAAATAGGCATAGCTTATTATCACACATAACACATTTTTGAACATAAACTATACACTTGCAGTGAAGCATGCAAATCATTGACAGCAATTTTGTTGTCTATTTCCCTGGTGTCTAGCCCCCCCCCACCCCCGCGTATACCCTTCAACCCTTTGTCCCCAAATGTGGAACATTGTATCTCAGAATGTGGAACAAATTGGTAAAATGTGGAACGCTCAATCAAAATTCTAAGTAAGAAGCCCAGAACACAGTAAAAGTGTATGTCCCTATGTTCATAAAAATTGCTGTTAACCAAAAACACATTTTCTCCCCATTTACTATGGTTCTTTGCTTCGCAATATTAACACTGAATGTGGAACAAATCCTTTGAATATGGAACAGGAGAATCCTGTGAAGCAGAATGAGGAACTGCTCCTCCCAATGTGGGACAGTCGAAAGGCATGCTTTGTGTTCCCGGGATCACCATGTGGCCTGCTGACATCAAGGGGCCAAATCCCCATGCTGGTACCTGAAACACACCCCTTTGAAGTAGTGTGTGACATTGGGGAGCCAACTTTCAGTGTCCTGAAAACTTTGTTTAGTCTATACCTGAAACAATTGTTTATTCTGTACCTGAAAAGAAGAAAACCATCCCAGACATCTTTGTTTTTGTTTTACCTGAAAAAAAGAAAATGCTCCCTTGTCATCCCCACCATCCCCTTCCCCCATTCCCACCCTCCAACTGAGCACCCACCACCCCACACCCTCTCCTTTACCCTATACTGGTGCAGGGTCATGATGCTATAGCCAAAATTGCACAGCACAACAATGCCTGCACACAAACCATTGTGCAGCAAAACAAGGTTGGGAAAAAACAACACCCATACATGGAACAGCTCACATGGCACAGGAAAACACAGCATCTTTTGTTTTTGCAGTGGGCTCTGCCCCCACCTCACACCCTGGATGCTGGGTGCTTAGCTACCCACACCCACCGGACTTAATATATCTAACTCAGAGATGGTGTGGACTTTAAGAATGGGGTGGAAATCTGGAGGGGGAAAATTTTGCTTAAAAAAAATCTGCAGCAGTAGTAGACCAGCTGGGAACTGAACCGCATGACACCAGGTGCAGATGCCTTACCCACTCCACCACAGGAGTGGATCATCCAGGCACCACATTGGTAGCCTCCTTGATGCTTCTCCAGATCATCTTACACTAACAGATATAGCAGTTCTTACCATACACTGAGCTACCCCTGTTGCTGTAGAAACCTTTGCGCTATAAGCAGCCGGTCATTCATTCACTATTTAGGCAGAACTATATTCACCCAGTACCCCCTATACTTACTTCAGGAGGTTGCCCGCTGTCATCTTCTGTGGACTGGGACATGTCTGCACTCTTCAAACCCAAACCTCAAACTGAGGAATCAAGATAAGTGCCCTATAACGTATTTCATTGTTGTTTTGAACCTATGTTCCTAACATTGCTATTTTTAGGTATTTCTTCCACCAAATTTTCAACTTGGGCTTTTTTGGACCCCGTCTCATGAACACTGGCACTGTCATTTCGTTAATCAGGCTCAGAAGGTGATTTTTCAGTCACTGTGTGAAATCACCTTTCAGGACTGATTAATGAAATGACAGTGCCAGTGTTCATGAGGTAGGGTCCCAAAAAGCCCATGTTGTAAATATGATGAACAAAATCCTAAAAATGGCCCAGTAATGCATGTTCATTTAAATGTTTCTATGCAGGCACATAACTTTGGTAATTCTTAATATTTTGACTCCAAATTTTCAACATAGCAATTTTTCTCACACCACCTCATGAACAGTACAGCTGTCATTTTTCACATCCTACCCATAATGTGTTTTCGGACTTGTAGTACAGAGTGATATTTTGGCACAGATTAACAATTTTCAGCTATGAGGTTTATAATGTGTGGCTATAAGAAGACTATGTTGAAAGTTCTGTGTCAAAATATGAAAAAATGCCAAAATTATGCCCACTGGTTCCAGTTTCACTACTCTAGCTCATAACTTTTTAGCCCAGATTTTCAGCATATCCTTTTTATTAACCCACCTTATGTGTGTCACAGCTGTGATTTTTTGAAACCAGCCCAAAATGTGTTTTTACACCTCTGGTGTGGAATGATGTTGCAGATGAGCACAATTACATTTTGGTGCATATTCAAAATTTTTCTGTACCGAGGTACTTGAGGTGGGGTAATAAGATGGCTATGCTGACAATTTGGTCGCTGTTGTCCTATAAATGGAAGCACAGAGCCTGGAGGGCACCGAGCTCCCTCATCTACATATGTATATGTATCTATAGAGGGATTGAGGCCCTCTACTCCCACAGACAAATAAGAATATGATTATGCTATCTGCAAAAAAAAAGGAAATTCATTGCAAAAAACTGCATTAATGCATTAGTTAAGGTTGTTAGTACAGTGACAAAAGTAGGGAAATATGGTGTTAGGGTTTCCAACCCTAACACCCTATCTCCACCCTGCAGACACTGACAGGCATTGGGGGTGTGCCTTGGGGTCATCAGCCTTAATGCTCACCCCATTTTCCTATACAGTACCCATTTTAGCTTATTTACTTATGGAATGTGGTGAGCATTAGGGTTGACCCAAGACACACCGTTGATGCCTGTCGGTGTCTGCAGCATGGCAGGGATGGGGCATTAGGGTTGGAAACCCTACACTATATTTCCCAACTTTTGTCACATTACTAACAATCCTAACTATATATAAAAAAGATAACTTTTTTCATTATTTGAAAATGGAGATTTTATCATACCATTTTGAACAGTTGCAAGTCAATACTTTTAGGTATAAAAACAGTTGTTTGCCTTAGTATGTGGTTCTAAGATCAGTTTCTAAATGTTAATGTTTAAATAAAGTTTATTTTTAACATTTTTTCACCATTACAAAAATGAAACTGTATTACAAACTGGATAAGTTCTTACTAACATTTGAAGTGTTTTGCCTGACTGAACTAGGTATGGGAATATGTCTAGTGTTATCTTTGTGGTTTAAGATTAGATTTTTTATGAAGTTGTACTCATGTTAAGCATGGAACATTTAAAAATTGAAAGAACTTTTAACTGAAAAAATGTAGTATATACTACAGCACTTTGAACTAACAAAACAAAAGTCAAGCATTTGTAATGCTATGCAGAAAAACTAGTAAATCTGTCTGCTAAGTTTATTTGAGGAACAATTTACACTTATCCTTGTTTTATTGGTGTTAGTAAAAGAAGTGGTTATAAGCAAAGTAAAGCAAAGCAAACTTTATTTGTTTAAAGCACCTTTCTATAAACCAAGGCATTTGTACAATTAATATAACATAAACAGCACATACCACAATATAACAATATAATAATGTGACATGTAAAACTAATAAAATTCACATGACCTTTAAATAAAACTAATTAAGCATCAGGATAGGCCAAACCAAAAAGATATGTCTTTAACTCTGTTTTAAAACTTTGAACAGCCAGGCACTCTCATATCCGATGAGGCAGTGAGTTCCACAGGGTTGGTGCTGCAAATACAAAGGGTCAAGCACTGGATATCTTCAGGCAGACCATGGGAACCTTTAGCATTCCCTTGTTGGTGGATTGGAGAGGGTGGAGGGGACAGTAAGGGTGCAGGAGCTCTTGCAGGTAGTGGGGTCCCTGATCATGTAGGGCTTTAAAGGTCAGTAATGCTACCTTAAAGCTGATCTGCCATTGGACATGCAGTCAGTGCAGTCTGTGGAGCACAGATGTAATGTAATCAGCCCTCAAGGTGCCAGAAAACGGCCTGGCTGTCACATTCTGCTCTAGCTGCAAGTGGCAGATCTCAACTCCAGGTAGCCCTTGGTATAGGGCATTGCAGTAATCAAGATGAGTAGTCACAAAAGCATGGACCAAGGTTGGAAGATCATCTAGCAGAACCAAGTATTTGAACCTGGTGATGTTCCTCAGATGGAAGAAAGAGGATTTGACAACTGCAGACACCTGAGATCTAAGGGTCAAGCCATTATGAACTACTACACCAAGGTTGCGTGCCTGGCTTGAGGTGATCAGTGGGACACCTCTGAGCCACAATCCGGAGGCTTGCCCAGATGACACATAAATTATGCAAATGAAGCAGCACTTCATCTCCATTCAAGTATCACATGGACAGGGCATGTTGTTTGTATAACTCTGCAATATAAAAGAAATAAAGTATATGGTTTCCCCTTATCGTGTATAAAAAAAAAACAGTGGCTACTCAAAACTTGTTCATGTTCTAAAAGCTGTTGTGCACATTCAAAAAATTGTTGCACATGTTCTAAAGGTTATTCTGCATGTTTCATAATAAATATTAATTAATCCCTGTGCTACTGGCCACCTGACTGGACAAAATCATCCTGGTCACAAAAAAATTATCTTAACAAACATGCAGGCACTGCATACCGAGTGGTTCGCAAAGATGATTTGGACATGGACTGCCGTAGTTGGCTCCATGTTTCCAAACCACAGAAACTTGACAGATTTCTTTTCTTTTTTTTTTTTGTAAACAGCTTTTGGTTTGGGAAAAGTGTCTGGCATAGCAGTTGCCTGGTAGAATAGTGGGCATTGTAAGTGGCATATAGTGTAAATGAATATAATAAATGTCCTTTTCAGTTTCTACCTAACCAGAGATGGCAGCATTTCCATCATTGTTTTTGGATAAATGGGAAGCATACAGTATCTCTCTCTCTCTCTCTCTCTCTCTCTCTCTCTCTCCAATCATAAGTCTGTCTGTGCTTGAAAAAAAAGTACTTTTCCACCTTGGTCAGCAACCTTGATGTGCCATGAGGAGGATTTTTTATTAACTAATAAGGCCGCTAACATTTGGGAGGAATTTTGGGGACAGACAAGCAGCATGCTGTTTCTCTCTACTTGCCCTGTCTCTGTTTGTCTGTCTGTCTTGTATCAGTACTCCACAATGAAAAACAAATAACATTTCCATAAATTGGTAGACAGCACATTCTGGCACTGCAATTGGGATAAGGTAACACACATTATTATATTCACAGCCTACAACTGCAACCCCAAATCATAAATGAGCACACCATTATGCAATAAAACATTGTCAACCTCCTCAAAATGATTTACTATGTAACTGGACATTTTCCAAAACCAAAGCAATTCTTATGTAAAACGAAAATGTGGTAACCTAGACAATATTGAAGAGGCTGGGTTTTGAATATTATAAGTGTCACAAGAAGATATGCATTTTTACTTTTGTTATGAGGCATATTTTATGTATTTTGTAAATAAATTATGAATTGATCTTGGAACAATTTAAATCATCATCATCCAGATATGAGCCTGATTTATTCTGCATGTGTACTGGAAACTGTGAATTGAAAGGGGAAGGGGGTTGCTGCCACTGCATAAAATTATGTAAGTGAGCTCAGAGCTGGCTTTTTTCTTAAACCATATAGTATAACAAATAAAGTATGGGTGCCCATACTTTACTCCTTATATTAATAATGGTTAACATTAAGTATTGATCTTCACTGCACTGTTGATTTGATACATCAAATCAGTTATTTTTCAGTACACATACATAATTTTTCTTAACAAATGCTTTCATTCAGGTGAAATTTGTGTAGAAAGTATCCTTTAAGGAACATGTTAGCTGTTGTCATCAAAGTAGATGGTGTAAATATTGTAGAATTGAAAAGTAGCACACTCATTATGTTGCTTGCACGCATGTGCAAGAAACATAATGCCATCATCGGAGATTTCGGAGGTGTGTCACCTCCTCCTCCAGGTCACTCAGTGATCTGGCAGGTGTGGCCCCTGTAAGCCAACGCATTTTGGAGCTGTCTATGACATGCTCCAAAATGCAGTGGCATACAGTTGAAAGGGGGAGCTACGCTTGAGTGAGCAACGATAAGAGGCTGCTCACGTGCAGCTCCCCCCCACCCGCAGGTGTGCGCGCCCCCGCACGCACTGTGTAGCCGACGGGGTGCCCAATCCCCATCGGCTGAGCTGCGTCGTCTCTCCCCCTCCAGTAGTTGGTGCCACGCTGGGAGCCCACCTCATTGTGGCAATCAGTCCTTTTGCCGACGGGGGTGCCCAATCCCCCGTCGGCTGAACGGCCCCCCCAACATCCTTGTGCCACGCTGGGAGCCCACCCCAGTGTGGGCAAACGGTCCCACAAAGTCTTTTTTGTTTTGTACCTGTAAGACAAACGGTCTCTATGGTGCTGCCTCCTGACCCCCCTCCCACAACCCGCACTCCACCCACTGGCACCCAGCTTCCCACACCCCTCACCCCATACTTACCTCCGACTCGGGCGCCACGTATCTTCGTGGACCAGGAACATGTCTGCACTCTTCAAAGCCAACCGCGAACTGAGGAAATGCCGGTAAACTGTATAATGGCCTAGATGGGGGGGGGGTTCAACTTTATTGCATATCTCAGGCATTTTGGGGAATTTTTGCACCAATTTTTCAACATGAGGTTTTTGGGACCCCTTCTCATGAATGGTGTCCTGTCATGGCGCTATTCAGGCCCAAAAGGTGATTTCGTGCAGTGATGTGAAATCACCCTTCGGGCCTGAATACCACCATGACAGTGACATCATTCATGAGAAGGGGTCCCAAAACCCCCATGTTGAAAATTTGCTGCCAAAATTCCAAAAAATGACTGTTTTACAAGCATGCGTTGCGCAGTTCCTACGCAGGCTCGTAAGTTAGCTAAATTTCAATATTTTCACTCCAGATTTTCAACATTGCCATTTTACCACACTTTCTTATGAGCAGTACAGCTGTCATTTTCACATCTCACCCAAAATGTGTTTCCGCCCATGGCGCAGAATGGCGCAGTCGGTTATCTTGAAATCAATGTACGGGACAAATTAAGAAAATCACAGTGACACTGTTCATGAGCAGAGGTCTTGAAATGGCTATGTTGAAAATTTGGTGAAAAATTCCTAAAAATGACTGTTTTTGGAGCGTGTGCTGTGCAGTTCCTACGCACGCTCATAGGTTTGCGAATTTTCAATATTTCCACTCCAGATTTTCAACATTGCCATTTTTCCACACCTTCTTATGAGTAGTACAGCTGTCATTTTTCACATCTCACCCAAAACGTGTTTCCGCCCATGTAGCGCACAATGGCGCAGTCGTTATGTGAACTCAGTGTATGGGACACATTAAGAAAATCACAGTGTCACTGTTCATCAGCAGAGATCTTAAAATGGCAATGTTGAAAGTTTGGTGAAAGAATTCCTAAAAAATGACTGTTTTACGAGTGTGCATTGCACAGTTCCCATGCACGCTCGTAGGTTTGCGAATTTTCAAAATTTCCACTCCAGATTTTCAACATTGCCATTTTACCACACCTCCTTATGAGCAGTACAGCTGTCATTTTTCACATCCTGCCCAAAACGTGTATCCGCCCATGTAGCGCACAATGGCGCAGTCGGTGTGCAACCTCAATGTATGGGACACATTAACAAAATCACAGTGACACTGTTTATGAGCAGATGTCTTAAAATGGCTATGTTGAAAATTTTGTGAAAAAAATCCTAAAAATGACTGTTTTACTGACTTCCAAATACCTAAACAGCACATAGAAGCAAGCAACATTCGACATTGACAAATGCTTGTTTAATTTAGCGGTCCAAGGCTATGCAGCTTATTAGCTGCAGTTAAAGTTCACTGTCCTGTACTTCTGTACAATGAGTCTGACATAGATAACTAACTTTAGTTGTTCAATTAATTTAGCTGATCTCTTTCTACTGTGAACATAAAAATATGTTTTATACAGTGAAATATATCAATTCTACAGTATATTAAACATGTTAAAATCAATTAGCATTATATATTGGTGGTCCTAAGTTTATGCTGCTATATTTGGTTGCATGGTCTCTCACTGAGTGCAGCTGATTTTTCTGGATCCTAATTGACTAAGCAGGGGGTTAGCAAGATGGCTGCACACTGAGCAGCTGCTTGCAGAAGCTTAGTTTGAGCCTAGCATTTTCCTCCCTATACCTTAAATTTAAGAAATTACAGGAGATTACAGGACAGTAGTTTTTTAACTGTCTCTGGACCTGTTCCCTCACTTGGAGTTTTTAACTTTTTATAATTAGGTAAGGCATTAGGTTTAAGAATTTTAGAGTGAGTTAGGGATTTTATAGTGAGTGAAAGTGAGGAGTTAGTTGTTTTATTTTTTGAGTTACGTGGAGTGCTTCTGTACCACTGTTTCCTGTGTTCCCACATTGAGAGAGATGCTATCAGTTGCCTGGACTTCTATTTGGTGTTGAGACAGATGCCAGCTGCTGCCCGAATTTCAGTCTACTGTGTGTGAGAAATGCTGTTTGCTACCCAAATCTCTATCAAGTACAGAAGTCAATAAGAGGTTTGTTCATGTCTCTTCCAGATTTGTGGCCTGTGGCCTTGCTTTCAGGTTCACAACTATCATGGGACATCATCACAGTGCTCTGAATAGGTCGGGACCTTCAACTTCTTCACCCGACACACCAAGTCTGCAGGGTGTGCACGTGGCTGTTTTCTTGAAGTACCTTGCTGTGCGGGACAGTACGGGAACTGGATTCTGGCCTGTGAGGAGGCTTCTTGCTGGTGGCCCAGTGATCGTACTTCAAACCTGCGAGGACTGTTGGGGTGGAGGTTTGGTCAGCTGTGACAGAGGCACCCCCTTTCCACCTTCAAATCCGGTGAGTTATTGCAATTGATTTTTGGGCTGCTCTCTCTCTCATCTTGGAGAACTTGTTGTTCCATATTTTTAGCCAGTGACTGATCTGGGCAGAGTGAGACACTCCTCACATCTAGTGAAGGTTTTTTTCTCTAACTGACTATCTTTGCTGATGAACACCTTTTGACATTGTCACCTTTTACCATTGTTTGGAATATGAAGCTTATCTCTCCCTGCCTCTGGCTGTTGTGACTGGTGAGAGAGGACACTACCGACTGGTAGGTTCTGGGACTTCATTACTTCCCAGAAATTGGTTGACTAAAATCATATACTTTCTGTGATGAATTTTGGACTTTGTTTTAGGCAATATTGACATTTGAAGCACTCCTATCTATCTCCTGTAGTTAAGATTTCTTTAAGTTTTCATTTTGAGTGGGTGGGGGTTTTGGGTGCATGTGTGAAATTGTATTTATTGGAGGGGGTGGTGTTTGTTTTTGTTTAGTTTGAATGGTAATGACTAATGTGTATGTATGGGTTTAAAATTGTTTAATTTGAGTGTGTGGGGGTGTGAGTGGAGTGTGCTTCAGTGTTTGTAACATCTAGTGTATCCAAATTGATGGTTATTTAAATGGATTTCATTGGTCAGATCAGATTGTCTTGGTGGAGATGTGTTGGAGCTGTGGTCCAGTGAGAATTACTTATGCTGCCTCACTGCTTCATGACCTCTACCCCTTTATGAACCTCCCAGTCTCTGCTACCACAGCTAGACAGTGCAGAGAGGTCAGGATTACTAGGAGGCAGTTGGTTCAGTGGCAGCAGAGGGCAGCTGAAGAGGGAGTGTTGAGTGGCATTGAGGTTGTCCAGTACAGGATACACCCTGAGTTAAAGTGGAGCCTTAGGAGAGGCCAGGCATGTTTGGTCTCCATACCCAGGGTTCCCACTGCATCAGGTGGGCAGGTAGCTAGAGGACCGACTGCTTCCTCTAATTTTCTTAGGGCAGTGCTATGCAATGCCAGGTCACTTAGGAACAAGACCGCTATTTTGGTGGACTTGAGATTTCCTCTGTCGACCTGGCTTGCAATATGGAGACCTGGCTGGGTGATGATGCTGGCCTTGTTCTAGAGATGGCCATCCCCGATGGGTATTCCATAGTGCACTGCCCAAGGAAGGATCACAGGGGTGGAGGAGAGGCCATCATATTTAGAGCCAGCCTGGGTCTCACAGTGCACCCAGTTGGTAGCACCCTTGTTTTAGTGTATCATCATATGTAGGGGTTCTGGGCAGATTTCTGGATTCTTCTCATTTACTGCCCTCCTGGATCAGGGAAGAATTCCTGCAGGAGGTGGTGGACATCATCATCGACCAGATGTTGGAGTTCCCCAGGTGTCTAATCATGGGGGACTTCAATGCGTGGATCAACGACGAAACCTCACATTTCGGTTATGACTTCCTCCAGTTGATGTTTTCACTGTGCCAGACACAAGTTGTTGCTTCTGCCACCCATCAGCATGGCCACAAACTCAATCTGGTGCTTCAGCTGGGCTTTGGGATTGATAACCTCAATACTGATCAGGTCTCTTGGTCTGATCACTGCACTGTGGGGTTCATGCTTGGGGCCCACCCTGAAAGTCCCTCCCCTGTGGATATGGTCAGCTACTGCCCATTAAGGGATTTGCACCCAGTGGAACTATTGACACTGGCAGACCTATCTAGAGTTGTGGCAGCATGTGCAATTGGTACTAGTGAGGTGGTGGCCACCTATAACAGGCTGGTTTCTGAAGCTCTCAATGTCATCGCTCTAGTCTGAATACAACCCATATCTTCTCACTTGAGATCCCCTTGGTTTGATGGGGATCTCAAGGCTATGAAGATCAAGGGTCGGAAGTTGGAGCATTGCTGGTGGAAGACCCAGCTAGAGGCCTACAGGCTGGACCTGCATGCCCACTATGGTGAGTATCGGGGGAAATCTCCCATAAGAAGGCTGAATTCCTGTCCAGGGAGATTGAAGCATGGAAAAACAGACTTTCTCAGCTTTTTCAGACTGTGGACAGGCTTCTCCATCTTGCCTGTGTACAGCTGAGGAAGATTTTTTCATCCTCCTTGTGTGAAGAGTTTGCTCTGTTTTTCTCTTATAGATTGTTGACTATCTGGTCGGGGGTTCCATCAGGGAGACAACAGCCTCACAGTGGTGGGGCCTGGAGGGTCAGAAGCACTTCATCTGTCTGGGAAGAGTTTAGGCAAGTGGTGGTGTTTGGGGTGACTAAGGTGATCTTATAGCTGAAGCACACTTATTGTGAACTGGACCTGACCCCGACTCATTTCTTAATGTGATGTGCTGAGGCCATTGGCCCGGTGTTCATCAGGATTGCCAGGTGCTCGATGGTGGAGGGGGTGTTCCTAGTGGATTTGAAAGAAGTGTTGGTGAGACCCCTCCTTAAGAACTCTTCCCTTGACCCAACCATCCTGGTGAATTACTGTCTGATCTCCAATCTGCCTTTTTTGAGCAAGGTTGCTGAGAACATAGTGGCCTGAGAGCTCGAGGATTGCCTGGTGTCCTTGGACATCTATGAGCAATTTCAGTTGGGCTTTCAAGCCAGACACAGCACAGAAACGGTACTAGTTAGAGTGCATAATGATCTGCTCAGGGCTAGAGATAGAGGAGACAGGTCAGTTCTTGTGCTCCTCTGTGTCTTCTCAGCATTTGATACTGTAGACCATGTTGTGCTTCTTGATCAGCTCAGTGAGTTTTGTGAACTCGCCGGTACTGTCATCAGGTGGTTTGAGTCCTATCTCTCAGATAGGGTGCAGCGGGTAGTGATGGGGAATTTCTCCTCTTCCCCAATGCCTCTTTCTCGTGGAGTACCACAGGGTTCAGTCTTGTCTCTAATGTTGTTCACAGTATACATGCTGCCTCTGAGTGTGATCATTTGACAATACAGTGTGAAGTTTCATTGCTATGTAGATGATACCAGCTATGTTTGTCTTTTGCACCCAGAACATCCGGAGCTGTCGATGTGCTTAACAACTGTCTGGCTAAAATCAGTGACTGGATGGAGTCCAGCTGGCTGAGACTTAACCCAGATAAGACAGAGGTATTGGTGATCAAACCTGGTCATGGGCATGATGGATTACCACCAGGGGCTAACACAGGCTTGGTCCTGGGGTCTGCTCCATTGGTGGCTTCCCCGTGGGTGCAAAATCGAGGCATTATCCTGGGCAGCAGACTGACCTTTGAAGATCAGGTGTTGTCTGTTGTTAAAAGAGGTTTTTACCACTTGAAGAACATTGCCAGGATTAAGTCCCTCATTCCACATGCTAGTCTGCCAACACCGGTGCATGCCTTTGTCACCTGCAGACTCAACCACTGCAACTCTCTGTTCTTCAGGGTCATGGGAGGGAGCCTCCACAGACTGCAGCTAGTGCAGAATGTGGTGGCACAGTTGCTGATGGGCCTTTTTGAGGTCCAGTCATGTAACCCCGGTCCTCCATGCCCTGCACTGTCTGCCGGTCAAGTGGAGGGTCCTTTTCAAGGTGGGCTTGCTTACCTATAAGGTTCTATATGGACTGGGTCCTGGATACCTATCAGAGCTCTTGACACCAGTGGCCCTATGCTCATGCTCACCATTCCTCATCAAGGAGCCTCCTGGACATTCCCAGGGTTCAGCTCCGGACTTCAGGTGACCCTGCATTTAGTGTCATGGAGCCGACCCTGTGGAACTTGCTTCCAACTGCAGTCCAGGAGGCTCCTTCGATTGAGGTGTTCAAGCTGAGGCTGAAAGCTCACCTCTTCCACTAGGCCTTTGAAACTGAATGATTTGTGTTCTGACCATTAATTTATTTTCCCCAGTAACCTGAAGCACACCATTTTAGGGTTATGTTAATCCTAATGAATTGTATTGTATAATTCTTATTGTATTTTAATATCTTTCTTTCTTTTACTGTGTTTTTGTATGTGTTAGGTGCCCTGAGCCTCAGAGAATGGGCACCATACAAATTAAATTGATTTACCTTGCCTTGATGTCGACCCCCTGCATTGTTGTTTTTTATAAATTCAAAGACCATACTTAATCCTGAAGAAGCAATGGGTTAGTATTGAGAAACATTGACACAAAAGCACTTCTAGTTTATGGCATTCTTATGGCAATATAACATGAATAAAAAAAAGTTAAAATTCATGATTTGGTAAGTGCATCCTTTTGTCCAGATGGATATAGTGACACTACTATACCCACTTGGCAAGAACATTGCAGGCAAATTAAAACTTCACAAAATCTCAAGTTAATAATTAATAACCCTTTAAAGAGACAGCATGGTTTCTTTAATTTTTCAGTTTGCTTGTACTTTAGTTTTTCCCCTATCTGGCCTTACATAGATCAGCAGGAAAAAAACAAACTACATGCAAATGGCAATTAACTAAGTGATAACATTTATTGAGCTGGAGTACACAAAGCAATAACCAGCTTCTATAGATGATTAAATGTTGAGGTGAAGCTGAGGCATTTAATCACCACAGAAGCTGGTTATTGTGAGCATACTCCAATTCATTGAATGTTATTATTATTATGAGTTGGAGTGAGAGAGTTTGATTAAACTTGAGTGGCAGCAGTCAGTTCCTAAAGAATGAAAGCAATCCACTTCTTCTCCCCACAATAACCATCAGCACCTCCCCAGACACTCAAGTACAAGGTGGCAGAAAAACTTAGCACCTCAGGTTCTGTCCTTCACCTTCATGCTTGTCTGGATTCCTGTCATTTTTGCAGGCACCATTTCTGACAGAGATACAGACAGGGTTGCATGTGGGGGCTGATGCTGCCCAGTAAAGGTTTATTAGAAAGTCTGCCATCTTCCTGCAGACACTGCTGCAGGCACAGAACTAGGAAGATAATTTCATCCTCACTTGGATTCCTGAACATGGCTAGAAAAAAAAGAATGTCTTAAAGTAGAAGCATGCAGGTGCATAGGAGGATGGTATGCGAGCAGTGCAGGGTCAGATGTGATGGTTTGTTTAGAATTCATTTGGGAATATAAAAAAAAGAATATTGAAGAAAGATAAATTTGTAGAGAGAGAATGTAAATGATATGAACTGATATGAACTGAAGGGTGCTAATAACTGCTAACAGTTTTGTTCGGAAGCTGCTGAGGTGGACGGCTGTTCTGATGCCATTTGTTTTTTTTTCATCTTGTGATGCTTGAGGTTAGAATAAACAACTGTGGGCATGGTTTCTGTGTCATTAAATGACTGTGAGTGGTGTTTTTGTGAATAAATGACTCTCAAGGTATTTCTTTTGAAGTTTGTACTGCTATAACTGACAGTGGTTCTGTGTTCTGATTGGCTGATAGAGGATACCTCTCGTATAATCATTAATACATGTTGGCTCATCATCATCACTGCTATCAAAGTAAATTTGTAGAACACTAGTGTGACCTGCAAAGAATCCTACAAATCTTATTCTAACTTTTACAAATGTTAGATGTTCAACATTTCAAGGTAACAAATAGCTATACATCAGAAGTAACAGTACCAGTTGTATTGAAGAGTTTCTCAGAGAAGACAATGGTTGAAGAGCAATTTAAGAATAAAATGGCAATTTTGCTCAATGCTGGCAACATTTTTCTCTTTGAAAATATTTCAAAGGTTTATCCAACATGCTGAGTTTCCTAGGGTCTTTTAGATAGCTGACAACTATAGTTGTAGCAGTATGACCTTGAATAGCACATAAAGAACTAGTACATTTATCAGTATCATGTTGCCCTGATCAAAGGTCACCATCTTCATCTTTTTCATTTGTTGTTTCCCCAGCTGCCAGTGAACTTTGCGAGTGTGCATTCATATCAGGATAAAAAATAGTATCCAAGATCTTGTCATATTATTCTTTTGTTTATGTAATTACTTTTCTCACAATGTACTACTTACTGAAACCATTGTAATTTGTTATTCTTGTGACTTGACGTGGAACCTCTTAAAAGAGACCTTGGCTCAAAGGTCTTTCTGATTTGTTAAATAAATAAATACAATTATTTCAAGCACTACTTTTTCAGTGAGTAGGTCTTCAAATATTCTGATGTCTGTGATGACAGAGAGGATTGTGGATGCCAGGCTAGCCTTACATCAGTGGTTTAACATCATGGCCAGAGTATGCTATTCTGATTCTAACATCATTGATATTCTGGAGTCCACTTACAGGGAAATAGTAAACTTTTCAACAAGCAAAACAGCAGCACTTCCTCAAGAAATGTTGACTTCTGTATTACTAGTTTGTTTTTAAGAAGCAATATCAGGGAGATTACTGGACTCAGACTGGCATTGTCTACACTTATTTTCTGACTGGTTTCCTCAGGCATCTGAAGAACTTCATACAACTGTGCCATCAGGGTCCGCTGTCTTGAACTGGGTGACACATCCTCTTTCCCTTCTGAGTGATCAAAAATGTACTGATGCACTACTTTACACAGCTTGAAAAAAGCTACCTTACCATGTAAAAGATAAAATTCCACCTAGTGACCACCTCCTGGTTTAGCTGATGTTGTGGAAGGTAATTAGCCTCTTGCATATGCCACAATATTTGGCATGCATAGTGGCAGCTACTTTCTTCAGTATGGACAGCAATGTATAAATGTACTTAGTTTCATTTACTGTTTTGTTGAACTATAATACCACTCCACTACACATTTTTTTCTTGTTTACTATGCCATTTTACCATGTCAGATATTTCTTTGCTAATATGACCTTGCTAGTTGAGAACTCAGTTAATATAATCTGTCTGTACCAGTGGGGTTTTGATTTTTAGCCTGTTATTGACTGTGGCAGGCCCAATAGAATGTGATTTTGAATTCAAATCCCCATAGCCAGTAATCTTATGGTAGCAGAGTATGACAGCTTGTGTTTCTAAGTGTATTTGGAATTGGTGTAGAGTGGCAGTTTCCATCAGTTTCCTATATTGCAGAGGTCCTTATTTTTTACTGGTATTATAGTTCAATTTTCAGGGGGTTGTGTAATAGTTTATACTTTATTTTACTTTTATTTCTGGGATTGAAGCAATTCTTACCTATTTGGCTGTGGCAAGGCCGAGATGGTGGAGCTGTAATTCATTTCTTGCATACCTGGTGCATGTTGCATCTGTTGTCTGTAGAGGTGATTATTTTGTGACCTGATATTAGTAGTATGTGGAGGGTGGGAGACTCCACTTGTCTACTTAACATCAACCAAGGTCTATTTAACAGTTGAGAATTTTTGTTTTGGGTTTCCTTATTTTGCTATTTTTTATTTCCTTAAGCACACAAAAGAAACATTGTGTTAAGATTAATGGCATTTCAGAGGTGTGCCACTGCTAAGCCCATTGCAGCTTGAGCTGCAATGGATTGGGCAATGCAGACCAATGGCCATGCAAGTCAATTATGGTGCTGGTCACTGTCTGATGGGCTGAAGCTTCACGTAGTTGAAAGTATTGAAGCGCTCCAATGAGAGAACACTTCAGTTCTTTCATTTGAATAAGCCAGCTGGCAATCAACTCAGCGGCCTCACAATGATGTGCACACTGCCACAGTTTCCTCAGTCATTTAGCTATTTCGAATTGATCTCCACCCTCCCTAAGAGTACTGGCTGCTCAGCTTTACAGATTCAGTATCACTTTCACTGAACATAGCTGATGGGCTGAACTCATATGTAACCAGTCCTTCTTCTCTGCCATGAACAATATTGACAGACACGTGGAACCAGCACCACCCTCCCAGATTCAGTGAGCAGCACCATAGGAATTCTCCAATTCATTTTGTTTATTTTATTCCTTGGTAATCAGGTAATGCCCACTAGGCAAAGATTCCTGTTTTCAGGGGTGACCCGGGAGCACTGGGGAAGTTAAGTGACTTGTTCAGAGTCACATAGCATGCAGGTGAGGACTGTGGGAGTAAAACCCAGGACCGCTTGCTGGATGTACCAGGCTCATTCACAGCTCATTACTCTAACCTCATGGCTATACTGCCAGCCCAAACTTGACTTGCTCAGAGTCACACAGAATGCAAATTGAGGTTGTAGGCATCAAACCTAGGTCTGCTGGATGTACTGAGCTCATTCACAGTTTGTTGCTCTAACCTCTATGTTATATTGCCATTCTATGAGCAGCAATGACTGGTTCAGCCCACATACAGTATAACCAATGCCTGCCTTACTTGTATGTCACTGACACACTTAGTCCTCTTCTAACCAGTTCTGACCTTACTTACATTATTTCCACTAATACCATGCAAAGTCAGTCTCTACCTTCACTGCATATTAGTTTCATCCCACATCACGGTAGTCCCATCCTCCCTGAACATCTCTCCCTCAGTAACACAGAAGCACCAACAGAAAAGCAGGCAATCCCAAGCATTGTTTTTTGGACTCAGCATCTGTGCAAATCAAAAACCCCACTCTCCCATATTATCACTGTTGGACTCACTCATCTTGATATTTAACCAGGCATTTCTCAATCATGCATATACATTTATTTAATAATTATTAGAGAATCGGTCTGTGATGCCCACCATTGGAACCACTTCTCTTTACCCCCTCCTTTCCAGATCACCCACCGCTGCTCGCCTTATGTAGGTGGAAGCAATGGGGTGCCTACCCAGGTACCACCAAACACAAGCCTGGCACTGGGGTGCCCAATCCCAGTGTCAGAGTATCCCTGAAATAAACAAAACTATCCCTAAATGTTTTGTTTTTTTAAACCTGTAAAACAGAAAATGGTCCCTTGCCGATCTGTCCACCCCACCCCTACCTCCCACTCAGCACCCACCAGCCCACACACCCCACACACCATCACTCACTTGAGCATGTCCCAGGGCAAAGATCCATTCTACAATTGAAGACACATCTTGCTGCTGGCACCAGCGACTGCAATATGAGAAACTAAGGTAAATGCTGTTCCATATTTTTCAATGGAGCTTGAACTTTGATGCATAACTTTGTCATTTTTCAATTGAACTAGTCTGCTGCTTCTAGCTGCATCCTGCTGAGATTGTGTGGAGGCTTGGGCTAACATGTGGGGCAGTGTGATTGCATCTATGGGACAAGCACAGGACTGCTGGATTAAACAACTAACTCTCCCATCCTCCCTACAACATCTACACTTGCTGAACTGTGTGTTTCCAGGACTGTCTGCATTCTTTGTCCCTGTCTGGATTGTGTAGTGAGTCAGCTGTGATCTGGGAGTTTGGCAGCTGTAACTAGGAGGACAGAACTGTTCCTGTCATTTGGAGCTGTTAGCAGAAGATGTATTTTTCAAATGAACTAGTCTCCTGCTTCTAGCTGTGCCCTGCTGAGATTGTGTGGAGGCCTGGGCTAACCTGTGGGGCAGTGCAATTGCATCTATGGGACATGTGCAGGACAACTGGATTAAATAAATAACTCTCCCACTCTCCCTACAACATCTACACTTGCTGGACTGTGTATTTCTGGGACTGTCTGCATTCTTTGTCCCTGGATGGATTGTGTAGTGAGTCATCTGGGAATTTGGCAGCAGTAACTGTGAGAAGAGAGCTGTTCCTGTCATTAGGAGCCAGTGACAGAAGGTGTATTGTTCATATGAACTAGCTTGTTGCTTCTGTCTTCATCCTGCTGAGATCATGTGGGGGCCTTGGCTAACCTGTAAGGCAGCTCAATCACATCTGTGGAACAAGTACAGGACTGCAAAATTTCCCATGCACCCTCCCAACACCACCTCCTTTATTAAATGATCTGCATGGAGCTCCACCTATAGGGAAGCTACCTGGTGGAAGAAGGAGATGGGGTTGGTATTAGTTTGCACTAATATATATATATATATGTACAGTTATTTATTGTATCAATGCATGATTGTATACTGTAGCTAATAGTTATTCCTAAATTATCTTCATATAGCTTAAGGTGTAGTTTTTATGCTGGGCTAAACAAGGCAGACTTTGGTAGGGGAAATGCTTAGTATCTAATGGTAGTTACCACAGGGGATATAACTGGATACCACATCAGTCTCCCAAGTTAGTTTAGTTTAGTTTGTTTTTGTTGACTGGGTAAGCGCACTAGACAAATCCTGCCTATTTTCAGGCACGACCCGGGGGAGGGGGATACAGATGAATGCCAACTGACCTTGAACCAGATTAAGCTGTTGGTGGTATATTTTTAGTGAATGAGGGAAATTTGGCCAGGACACTCTTTTCAGTAAGTGCCATGGGATCTTTAACATCCACTTGAACTACCACCAGTCCAGGCAGATGGGACCTCGGTTTAACGTCTCATCTGAAAGATGGCACCTCAGAAGTGCAGCACCCCTCTCATGTTGCACTACAGTGTCAGTAATGGGATATTAACCCAAGTTCCAGATGTGGAACTGAACCCACAACCCTCTGATCGCCCAGCCTCAGAGGCAAGTGTGCTACCTACTGAGCCACTGACACTGACATATAGCAGACAAGTAGCAGGTTCATGAGGAGGATTGATCACACTCTGTACATCATGGTCAAAAGGGTCATGCAAGGGGGATTGGAGGGAGATGCAGATACTTGGAAGTGTTATGGGTTGTGGGGAGTTAGGCAGCAGGACAGGAGCTGGAGTTATGAGAGGAAGGGATGGGGTTGGGGGCTGGTGCAGGGCAGCTGGTGGAAGAAGGACAAGGGGGACAGAATATTGAACTGCAATAACTGTTCAGTGGCAGTCTAGATGGGCATATTGTGGAGACTATGGGAATGTCTCATTTGTCACAGATTGGGAGGCCTGGAGGCAGAGGTCTGGAGGTTGGAGGGAGAGTTGAGGAGGATAAGGGATGGGAGGGGTAATTGTGTGGCCGGATGGGCACCCCATAGGATGCACATAGGGACAGTGACAGTGGTATGTATGGAGATGACAGTGTCCCCGAACAGCAGTAAAGGGCTGTATCAGGATGGCATCAGAGGTGATGACTGTGGGGGGGGCATGCTTGAGTAGCAGGTTTGAAGCACCAGCATCAGTAGGCAGAGTTGGTGGTGAGGTTCACCATGATGAGGCAGGTGGGTATGAGAGTTGGGGGTATGCAGGAGTCTATAGTTCAGATGGGGAAGGGTGCAAAATGTTGGGAGGGAAAAGTATAAAAGGTAGGGGTAGGAGTGGGGGAATGGGGGATAGGGCAAGGGCAAGGGCACCAGAGAGGGAATACTGCTTGGGGGGATGGCATGGTATAAAATGAGAAACGGGTTGTCATAGGGGTGGGTGGGTTACAAAGGGAGAGATGATAAGGATATCAGAAAGGAGGGATATGTAGGGGGGACAAACCAGGGGTCAGGTCCAAGGAGTTGAAGCCCATGGGGGAATGAGGTTAGTAGGATGGAACAGTCATCTGGGGGTGACAGTGGAGGGCATTGTAGTGTTAGGGGACTCTATCTTAAAGGGAATCAGATGGGGATCAAAGGCTGAGTGACACAGTCATATATGGGTGGAATTTATACCAGGCTTGACAGAGGGAAAGGAAGAACAGGCTCGATCTAAGTATGTTGGGAGGGGAAGACAGAAACAGCACATGGTGGTGCACATAGGTACTAATGACCTAGAAGGATGCACTGTGGAACTGGAAAGGAAGAGATCTGAGGAACTGGGGAGGATATGTAAGGAGATAGGGAGCTCAGTGGCCTTCTCAGAAGTGCTGCTGATTCCTAGGGTGAGCAGAGCAAGGAAGGACAGAATAGCGGAGTTCAATTCCTGGTTGGGTGAGTGGTGTTATTCTCATTGGTATGGGCTGGTGGGTGATTGGAGGAGTCCATGGAATAACAATGAACTGTATGCAAAGGATAGGCTACACTTAAGTTGGGAGGGGCAGGAAATTTTGAAGTGCAAGCTGGAGGAATACTTAACATCAAGGTTTTTTTAAACTAAATGGGGGGAGGCAAGTGTGCACCTAGTTTGCAGGTTTGCGAGGTAGGGGAGCCATTTGAGCTGACCCCCCACAACAACAGTGTTTGCTTCTGGGGTGGGATGCAGGGGAGGGGTCAGATTAAGGGGATGATGGGCAGAATAAAGAATGGTACTGGGTGGAGGGTGTTCTCCCTGAATGCAAGCAGCCTGCATAACAAGATGACTGAGCTCCAGGTTGTCTTAGCTGAAGGGATGGTGGCCATTGCAGCCATAACAGAAACCTGGGTCTTCCAACATCATGACTGGGATCTGGTGATCCCAGAGTACAGAATTTATAGGGAGGATAGAGGGGTAGGGAGAGGGGGATGGGTTGCAGTTTATGTAAGGGGTGGGATTAGATGCACTAGGGACAAGGGGAAGGAATGGAGAACAGAGGTGCTGTAATGACAAAACTAATTTGATTAAAATATTGTATTATCATTTTATTAATACTCTTATTAATTATTAATAGTAATATCATGTGTTTTATAAGGGTCTGGATATAAGGGAGGCATACCAAAAATTAATAATAATAACTTCTAGTTAAAATTAGTGCCTACATGAAAAACATTGCTTCAGAGTTAAAGAAAAAAAATGCTTCTGCAATTCAAAGTTCCAAGTATCATTGGGCTGAGAAAAGGGAAGACTGCTGGTATTCCATATATGGAACATCCCATATATGGAATAAGTTTCAAACTGAGAAACATTTTTTTACTAAGGAAGCTTGACATAATATATGGATGTGTTTTTCTGTGCTACCCATCTCCTGGTATGCACAGACATCTAATACAGGTTGTAATACAATAGACTCTTAAAATTAAAACTTTTATTAATAGACAATACATAGAAACTCCTATACATTTCAGAATCACACAGGTTATTGAAAATGCATGAAACTTCACAGGGATTAAGTGTCAGTCATGCAAGAACTTTGTAATCCTTGCTATTTACAAAACTCTGTAGCCCCAAAACTGTTTAAAATAAATGGATAAGTTTGGTGTCTAAAGTAAGTTGACCTTACAACCTCTCTAATCATGTGCATCTTGATTGTTTACCTAACAGCAATGCATAGTCACTCCTGTTGTAAGCATTCTTAATGAACTTCAAGCTACATAGGGTCAGGCACCAGTAGACACAAAGAAAACACTTTTAGGAAGAAGTTTTTTTTTTTTTCATGTTATAGACTTTGGGGGAAATGACAGATAAGCAATACATATATCCTTTTGAACAGAAAAAAATGTACTTCTGAAATTTGTAAATACTTTTTAGATATCTATAAAATAGAAAGTTTTATTTGGTTTTTATAAATTACATATTTTATATTAGTATTAATACCATCATTGTTGGTCTTAAATGAATCGTCTCTTTTAGCTGCATCTGAAAAATATAGGTTTTATGTTTGCAACAAGGTGCACATAGATGCAAGAAAGGAAAATTGTTTTAAATCAGAAATTTTTTTTTTAGATGAGGACATGTTGAGGAAAAAATGGTTTAGGAGGGGTTAACAGTCATACCCTCAAAGTACACACAGACCAATCATAATGTGATGATGATGTCACCCAGCAAGAGGGACATAAATGGGGTGCTGGCAAAGCCAGCCCAGAACTTCTTGGTCCTTCGGCTGCCCTGATAATTTTGGGTGATTTTAAGACTTTTACTATGCCAAAAGCCTGAAGCCATGCCTGTTTAGAACCAGCATTTGGGATGAGCCATTCCATCTACCAGGGGTTGTTAGGTGCAAGCTTAAAAGGCTGCACAATGTTGCAACAAAGACAGCTGCTAAAACTGTAGAGGAAGGACTCTCTTCCAAATATTGGATGAAGCAAGGCCTATGTTTTACATACTGAGAATTTGGACTAAAGTAATGTTTTGAAATTTCGGTTAAATCCTGAACAAGAGACTGACTTTGGAGTTTACCAGCCAGAAAGCCTGCAGTGCTATTAAATAGCAGTGAGTTCAGAGTTGCAGGTTCAAGAGCAGAAATGAACTGAAACAGAAAAGTGACACAGAGTCCAATTACCAAAACAACATTGCTGTCCACAGGGAAATATCTTCCTACAAACTGCTGTGCTGCTGAACTACTAAAATCTTGCCATCTGATTTTTCCTGCCAATTCCTGATAAGTGACTTTTGATGATTTGTGATGTTAAGCAAAAAGTATCCAGCCTGCAATGCTTCATTGATGTCAGAAGATTCTACAGTTCCAGATTCAAGCAGGAAAATACAGGAGACTACAGCAAACAAAGTCACTGAAGGACTTTCATCATCCAAAATCAGAAGTTCTCACCAAGATTTTGAAAGTTAAAAAGTAGAAGACCACACACACAGATACCTAGAAATTTAAGTATTCCTTTAAGTATTCAAATTTTAGTACTTTTATTTGGCTATTTGGGGTGGTAACATAGTGCATTTTTAGCTACAACACCTTGGGTATATAGTTAAACTAGAATTTAGACATAAAGAAGTACCTTCTTGCATACTATAAAGTCTAAAACAATTATTATACAAAGCTATAATCTGAGACACTAGTGTAATGAGTTGCAAGTTCTCATGGTATAAAGGTCACGATACTGAAAAAGATGCTGAAAGAATAGTACAGACATTGTTATTTATTATGCTGAATATTGCTGACTCATTTGCATTGTTTATTTGCTGAAATTTATTTTGTTTGTTTTATTTGATTTTTTGAAACCTTTGTTGTTTATGTTTACAGTATTTTTACATTACTTTTATTATGTTTACAAGGTATATTTATGCTAATTAGGAATATTTAGAAAGTGTATGTATGTATGTGGATAAATTATATATATATATATATATATATATATATATATATATATATATATATATATATATTATAATTCTAAGTGTGGCAAAAGTGTTTTCATCATCATTTTGGAATCTGGAGAATGGGGATAATATCATAGGTGAATTTTATGATTATTTTTGAAACAATTTTTGGGTAAGGCCAAAGGCGAATCCAACTGTATTATTGTAAAAAGTGATATTATAGCCTCTGTTACAACATCTTTGGGGTTCACTTGTGAGATGATTGTTAGTGAATAACAGTCCACACTAAGAGTGCATGGGAAACATATATTATTACTGTTATTGTTTGCAAGTTACTGCATAGCATAAGTAATATTTTTCTGTTCTTGTTTCTCAAGGATTTAAAGATAGAATTACCCATAAACAGTGAGAAATGACAGAAATAAGTAATTGGCAGTAAAGCTGCAAGGAATAGGACTTTGAAGTATTACAAGGAAAATACGTGGGTCGTTGTTTCAAAATTGCTTTATATAAGCATTGTAATAACAATTGTTATTTAAAGGTATTATTGTTAAATTAGTGATTATTTTTACAAAACCATGTCAGTGTGAGGTCTATGTGCAAAAGTTATAAAATCTGAGGCAGTGATACATTCTCCAGTATTTTCTCAGCCTTCAATTATGAGTAAGGAGGAAAGAATAAAGGATCTTGAAAGAATTAATGAAAATATTTAGAGCTAATTGACCGCTAAATCATGAACAAACATGTTTAACAAGTGATGTAAAACAGTTAAGGGAACAACTGCAAGAAAAATTACAGGAATGTAGTAAATTCACAGGCCAAGTTGAGTTATTACAAAAACAGTTAGATGAAAGTACAGTGAAAATATCTGACAATGGCTATGTCTTGGTCAACCTAAGCACTGAAATTTCAGTGCTAACAAATTCTGCTGAACAGCAGAATGGGTGGTGTGCACCTTTGAAAAGGGAAAAAACAGAATTAGCATATGCTAATGAGCAAGTTACCAAGGAGCTAACTAAAATGACCCAAATGTATAATTACATAAGGGAGCAATATGAAAGTGAAAAGAAACAATAAGCAGACAGGGAACGGCACTTTTTAGACAAAAGGAAGGAGGAAACCTCCGAACAAAGAGGCTTAATTGAGTCCAACCCAAGCTACCAGTCTCAAGGTTATGGACTAGAGGAGAATATCATTGAGATATATAATCCTTTTTGGAATCCTCCCCACCCGAAACCTACAGACATAGTTTTCTTCTAGCCATGTTCCCTTCTTCAATTTGGTGCCAAAGTGCAATTTGAATTACAGAAAGTGGTAATAGAAGAAAGAGGAACAATGCATGTAAAGAAAAAAAAATCATCCCACTAAATGGACTGATGAGTATTGCAAGTAAACCGGATATCTTGGTAGAAAAATGTAAATCAAAAGATGTACCAAATAAGCCAGAAGATAAGCAACTAAAGGAGTATTGCACCCTTTTGGAAAAGGAGTATATAAAGTTAGGTGGAAACTGGGAAGGCATGAAAGCCAAAAGTAAAAATTACGTAGGACTAAAAGCATCTGAGGAATTAGGCCCAGATGACACCACCCCAGAAAACGAATATTCCTGTTCAGAAGAGGAATCACATGACAAGTGTAAAAAGAAACATAAAACTAAACAGAGAAGTTCTGATAATGAAGATGAGTCATCTGATGGGTCCAGAAGAAATAAAAAGAGGTCTGAAAAGGAACAGGGGTATTTAAAAATCAAAAAGTGTTATACAAGCTTTGAAATTGGCAGGTGAAAGATATAATTCTAAATATGCAAAAGGAGGCACTGAGCAACACATTTGAAAATTGAAAGGGTGTTTTGAGTTTTTGTCCATAACTGATGAGGGTGAACAGAGTTTTGTGAACAAATGGTGTGTCAATGACCCTCGAGCTGAGTGGTCATAATGTCTAGGGCAAGTAGGAATAAACCTGGCAAGCTGTATAAATTCTTAAACAAAGAGTTTGGTAAATATCACATCAAGGGGGCAGCCAGTCAAGCTGCCTACCAAATGTGGTGTAGGGTTGATCAAAGTCCTAGGGAATATTACTGTAGGCTGAAAGATGTGTACTTTGGAGCAGAAGATCACTCAGACAGTGATTTAGATGACTTCCGAGATGCATATTATCAATGTTTACCCCCCTTCTATCAGGACACAATTGGCACTCGAGCTTAACAGGAGATCCAGGGATATTCACTGGATTGCCAGACAGGCAGAACACATCTGAGACTCTGGAAGAGGTGATGACTCTCCTCCACAGAAAAAAGGGGGGCCCCACTCCAAAGATCCAAGTGTCTGTGGTAACTACCTCGGATACTTTGGCTATGGAAGGGGGTGAGCTATCTACTCCCAAAAACAGGAGGCAAAGGAAGAGAAAAGGTAACAACACTCAACCAGGAAAAGCTGTGGAGCAACCCAAGGCTGTACCTGACCCCGCAGTACTAACCCAACCTACCAACCCAGCCTAAGCTTCACCTGTGGTGGTTCCACCACCAGGCCCTGAGTCACAGTTCTATGAATGCCATCAGCAATTCCCACATCCTCAGCCATAACAAAACCAAGGACCCTCCTATGGAGGTTATGATCCTGGTAGAGGGTGCAGCCAAGGGTATTGGAGATGATACTACAGAGGATACAACAATGACTATAGAGGTGGTAGAGGTGCCTATAGGGGGCATCAAAACTATAACAAGGAGCAAGATGGTTACAGGTTCAAAGACAGACCTTGACCTGGTCCCCTAGTCATGGAGGAAATACAGGGAATGAAGGATCAGATGGGAAACATAAAAATGCTTCTCCAACATTTGGTCCCACCTCCTCCTCTGTCTTCTGGTTTTCCTGCACCCATGCAGAACTCACCTGCAGTCCCCAGTACCAGTGGAACCAGTAATAATGGCAACTGACTAGTGTCTTCTGCCCTTCCTAATGCTGCCCAGGTCAATGAAATTGCAATTTCTGATGATGGTAATAAAACTGCTATGAAATTGGAAAATGAGAGTGTTAATGCAGAACCTGACCTTACTCTGGAGGTATCCTGAGTTACTGCTGCAGGCAGTGTAGAGTGCCACACTGAACCTGCCATAGTGCCAGAAGTTTAGAAAAACAAATTCTTCCTGGGCAACTTAAAGGAGTAGTCCATCCAGAATTTGCAAAGACATATGTTGTGCAGAGTGTTTTGATTTGTATGTAAAGTCCTAGTGTGTCCATCCCTCTGCCAGCTATTAGGAATTTTTCCTAAATTAGCCTCCTAGCCTTATGGTAGTTTAACAACCCCTGGGGATCTTCATGTCGAATAGTTTTCTTACATTTCTTGCTCCTACCATGCATTCTGCCTTATGTGACAGTGATCTAGCCAAGCCCATAGATTTAGCATATGCACTGCTTTAAAATCAGTTCACAACAGCTGAGCTGTGTAACTGTTTTTATCTAGTGAGCACAAATGGCTACTGTTACAGTTTAGCAGATACCTGAGAGCTAGCTGAGTGGGGTTACTGTAAGAAAACAGATACTAAATAGTTCTAATTCACTACTTCTGTTTTCTACATGTGTCAGGTCTAGCTAGCAGAAGTAAATGATTTCATTTTAAAATTTAATTTCATCAAACTACATGCAACAATAAAAAGCATGTAAATTGCCCCAGATCATCAATGCTATAAATATTAAAGACTATAGCTGTTTTCTTGCAGAAAACCCAATGAGTTAGCTGTCAGGTATTTGCTAAACTGTAAATGTAGGTAGGAACATTCTATTAGGTAAAACTGGCAGTTAGTGCAGGTGTTGCTCTGTGACATGATTTTCAATTTTTTTTTATAAATGTGAAGTATCTTTTTAATAAAGTATAAAAATATGTATGCACAAGTTATTTAATTAGTTTGGCAAATATTGTTTTATTATTTGAAAAAGTGTGATACACTAAATGTGTAGTACAGTGAACCATTGTAAAATGTAATCAAATGTGTAGCTGAAATAGTCACTCATCCTATTACTTTCATGCCATACCACACACAGGAGTGAAACTGACTTCAAAGTATTTTGCAGTTTCTAAGCTGCAGATTCATACCATATACTTCATATATTTGTTTAGTAAAAATGTATGAAATAGGCTGGCCCTGTGACACTGAGGGTTGAGGTGCTGGGTGCCACATATTGCGCTGTACAGGTGACCCAGATTCGGGAATGAACCCAGGATGTCAAGGGCCAGGGGGACTGGATTGAGCTGTCATCAAACAGCTCTCTTCTCGCCATTCAGATGAAGAGTTTCTCACTGCCCTTTCAAACTGCAGCTTTCTCTTTCTCTCAGTAGAACTGCGATACCAGACTTCTGGAACCTTTGAGCACAACTTCCCACTGACAAAGTGTAGACTCTCACTGCCCATTCACATATTTGTAGTTCTCTTCCAGCTAAAATTACAAAACTGGATTCCTTAATCCAAACTCCTCCACAAATGGAGGAAGGCAAACACAAGCCCCCTGGGGCAGGCAGCTGGCAACCCACAGACAGGCCCTTTCCCCAGCTTTGCTGCCCCATTTTCTGTATAACAGCTGGAGACCCTGCTCACTCTGGATGGGGCTCCCACTTAACTGAAACTAGAACTCACAGACCTTGGGCTTTTGGGAGCTCTTTGATAGCTCCCAATTTGCTGAAATCACTGTCCCATCCAAAAATGAATATGTATGGATCTATTCGACACCTGATTGGTTGTGTGAAAGAGTATCAAGTAGTTCCCTAGCTTTTTCCCCCATAAGTCCTCTGAAATGTCCCATAGTCCTTGGCAGCAGTCCTGGACTTCTGATTGGCTGACACTGGCAACAAAACTTGCAAACATGGCTGTTGAATAACAATTTCCATTTCAGTCCACTAATGCTACCTCTTTCATGTCCTGGTGCAGCCAGCAGAAACACTTTTGTTTTCATTTGCCCCTAAAGTCTGTTAGCAGTCCCTGTGCTCTTCAAAGCAACTGCACAATTTAACATTTTTATTCAGCCCTTTTTCCTCTTGCTGCTGCCATTTTAGCCTGTCAACAGGCAGCACATACATGATCCCACTGCATTTCATACACTGTCCCCCCTTCCATGTCCTGCTGCTGCCAATATAAAACTTTTTATTCCTTTATTGCCCCTCAGACATATAGCTGCTTTAGTGCCCTATTAAAGAGCAGCTGGCACCTTCAGGAGAACTGTAACAAAACATAATATTTAGACACAGTTTGGCTTGAATTCCACAGTAGTTTTGTATTCCTCCTCCCCAATATTTATTACTGATATGATTTGCATGAAAACAGGATGCTTGCTCCTGAAAAGTTTATCTATACTTATTACTTTTCCCTACTTCATCATAATACACTGCTTGTGAGATCACAGTTACTCCAATGGCAACAGAGTGTGATGTCATAACAGAGGATTATAGCTTGAGGTAGGGAGTAATCTATAGAGGCAGATGAACTCTGAGGTGTTAGGATCATGTATTCATACAAATTTCCTCAGTAAGAAATAATGTTGAAGAGAAATCTATAGAATATATATGGAATACAAGCTGAATTGTATCTAGATATTATGGTTTTCAAAGTTTTCTTTGAGGTGTCAGTAGCACTTTAAACATTAGCAGGGTTTAAAATTTTAATTTGTCCCTTTCCGTGTCACTAGTGCCAGGAGTACCTACACCATCCCAGTATTCAGCTGGGTCCTAGCGGACCATGATCCCAGCACCATAGTGTGCAATGCCAGGGAGTTGTGTTTTTCTCACTTCTTTCTCCCACATGTGTAAGCTATGTCATAGTCTCTAAGTGCCTCAGAGGGCACCAGCCTGAAGTACCAAGGTCCAGGTGAGAAGCCATGTAGAGCTACAACTGCTGCCTAGCACCCAACAGCACCCTTACCCTACCACTGCTGTCCGCTATCCAGTGCAATACCAAGCCCTCCTATGGAGAGGAGAGCTGTCAAATAACAACTCAATCCAGCTCCTCCCTCACCCCCTTGTTGACCCCCAACATTCTGGGCTCATTCCTGAATCTGGGTGGTGGTACAGCATGAGGTCTGGTGTCCAGCACCTCAACCCTCAGTGCCACTAGGCCAGCCTGTTTCATACATTTTTACTGAACAAATATATGAAGTGTTTGGTGTGAATCTGCAGCCCTAGAAACTGCAAAATACTTTGAAGCCAATTTCTCTCCTGTGTGTGCTATGGCACGAAAGCAACAGAATGCCAAATTGACAGTGACTATTTCTGCTACACACTTGATTCCATTTCATGATAGTTCACTGCACTACAAGCTTAGTTTATTGCACTTTTTCAAATGACAAAGCAACACTTGTTTTGTATTTTATTCACTAATCTAATTAAATAACTCACAATACATACTTTAATACTTTGTTAGAAAAATGAAAATCATGTCACAGAGCAAAATCAGCACTAACTGCCAGTTCTGCCTAATAGAATGCTAGTACCTACATTTACAGTTTAGCAAATACTTGAAATCTAACTGAGTGGGTTTTCTGTAAGAAAACATCTAGATTCTTTACGATTTACAGCATTGATGATCTGGGCAATTTCTGTGCTTTAATAGTTGTGTATAGTTTGATGACATTAGAAGTTTTACACTCCTGCTAGCTAGACCTGACACACATAGAAAACAAAAATAGTGAATTAGAGCTATTAAGTAGTGTTTTCCTACAGAAACTCCACTCAGCTAGCTCTCAGATATCTGCTAAACTATAACAGTAGCCATTTTTTCTCACTGGATAAGAACAATTACACAGCTCAGCTGTTGTGAACTGATTTTAAAGCAGTGCATATGTTAAATCTATGGGCTTGGCTACATCACTATCATATGAGACAGAATGCATTGTAGGAGCAAGAAAGGAAATTAAACTATTTGAGATGGAGATCCCCAGGGGTTGTAATACTACCATAAAGCTAGCAGGCTAATTTGGGAAAAATGCCAAATAGCAGACAGAGGGATGCACATACTAGGACTTTACATACAAATCAAACCACTCTGCATAACATATGTATTTGCAAATTCTGGGTGAACTACTCCTTTAATCCCTAAGGGGGGGGGGTGGTGCAGACAGGTTTTACTTTGACATAAACATTGAAAACAGCCTAAGCCATGAAGCTTTAATTGACTCTGGAGTAAAAGTTACTTTGATGTCCAGAAGATTTTATGACAAACTGGTTGTTGCGGTAGGTAACTCTAAGAGGTTGAAAACCCTCTCTGATGGCTTACAAGTAGTAGGTTATGGGTGGAGGGGGGAACTCAGCAGACCCTAGGTAAAGTGTGGCTGAAATTGAGGTTTGTCAAGATGGAAGTCAACCACCCGGTGTATATCACTGATAGAACTGGGGATGATTTCTTGTTTAGAAATGACCTACTAAAAAGATTTCGGCCTGCCATTGACTATTTCCATGGAATTCGGTGGGCAAAGATAAACAGGCCCATTCCATTTGGGAAGAGTCTTAAGTTTTCTAAACAATCAGAATCATGTTATCTTGAGAGAAATGATGCAACGATTAAATTAAATTTTGTACATTCTGATGTATCTGACGTACTAGGTGATCCTGAAAATTTGGCTTCATGGGGAAGTACAGCTCATGTGATTTGTCTGTCAAAGCATGATGTGGTAAAGTCTAAGACTAATGCAAGAGGCCTCACTTTCTTCACCAAGGAAGTGGACCTTGCTATATCAGATGCACACCCTGCAATTGACACAGAGACATTAGATTCTGAGTATCCAACACTCTCTGGAGATGGTGGAAAAGAAACACTGCCACTAAGTTACGGGTCATTATTCTGCAATATAAGGTCAGAGGAAGGCAGGTTAAAGATGCCTATCAAAGTAGAGAATTTCCAGACAGTAAATTATGTGTTATGATTAGGTTATGAGCACTGTTTAATTAGTGAACTGTTTTACAAGATGTTAAAGAGGTGGAAGCCTAGTTTAACATGTGTAAAGAAACAAGAGTGTTTGGAAAATGTCCCATACCAGACCACTAGTGTGAGGAGCATAGGTATCTGTGCTTTGAACCTCCCAATAGGACAAAAGGAAATACAATACCCTGTAAAGGTAGTACAAGGCCTAAAATCTCCCTTGCACCTTGGGCTAGACATCCTTATAAGATTGGGTGCATATGCTGACCTAGCCAATGATGTTCTTTGGTCACAAATATGGGTGGAACATTATCCAATAAAAGTGAAACCACAGGCCTTGAGGTCGGGACAAACTATTCCTCAAGTGTGCCAGGTGGTAAATGAGTTCACTACAAGAATTCCAAGTAATGTCAAGGATTTCTCTCTTAGGGTTAATGTAAAGAAAAGCCAAGAAATACCTGACAAGACTGCACTCTTTGTGCCTGACAACAACTTAGTGAAATGGGTTTAAAATTCACTCCATACCTTGCTTGGACATGAGCAGCAGAGTACTGCATCTCTTAGTACATAACCAATGGTAGAGCCTATCACTAGAGGAGCTAACTGTGAGTTAGGGGTAGCAATAGGAGAATCCTGTTATGATTTGGAGTTAGTTGTTCCAGTTATTGGGGAGTTACCAGAAGACATTGTTCAGGATGAAACAGATAAAGAAATCAGGTCTATAGCAAATTGTTTAATTGCTTTACAAAAGATTGGTCCAGCAGATAAGGAAAAAATAAAGGCATGTAAAGTTGAAAATTATTATCTTGTACTGCCAAATATGGTCAATGAAACAGAACAATTTAAAGAGGTACATGTGATAGATGCTGAAAATGTTTTTGTGAAAATAGAAGATGAGGTAGAAATAGATAAAAATGTACCTTTCCCTGAATTTAAAGAACAAGTTGAGCAAGCTATACAAAATTATAACTGTGAAACAGAAGTAGAAAAAGAAAAGGTTCGTGAAATGTTCCTACAGTTTAAGGACATGTTTGCAAAAGATGCTCATGATTGTGGGGTAACTGACCTCCATATTACCAGGGTACCTACCGACCCCAGTAAAGGTCCAGTTTATGTACGCCAGTACAGCATACCACTAGCATTTTATGAGCATATACAAGAGATACTGGATACCTTAATGGAGTGAAGGATAATAAGACAGGTGAACTCTACCTAAAATTCCCCCATTTGGCCTGTATTAAAACCTATGGGGAAATGGAGGCTCACTATTTTTATTTTATTTATAGCCTAGAGGTTAGAGGAATGAGGTGTGAATGAGCTTGGTACATCCAGTAGACCAGACCTGAGTTTGATTCTTACAACCTCCACTTGCATACTGTGTGACTCTAAGCAAGTCACTTAACCACCCAGTGCTCCCAGGTCACCACGAAAATAGGCCTAGTGGGCCTTACCTGGTTACCAAAGACTGAAATGAATCAATATAAATTGGCTTTTACCTTTGGAAGGAGACAGCACACATGAATAGGTGTCCTTTTAGGTACATAAATTCACCAGTAGGTTTCAATATATTTCTGCACAAGGCCATGCCTGATGTTGAAAGCAGAGGAAATCTGGTTTACATGGATGATGTAGTAATCAAAAGCAACACTTTTGAGGAACACCTAGCTGAAGTAACCAATGTGTTAAACCATCTAAAAGCCGCTGATGCCAAGTTGTCCTTACCAAAGGGGCAATGGTTCAGACATAAGGTAAACTATCTCGGGCATGAAGTTGGTCCTGATGGGCTACGCCCTCAGCATGCCAAAGTTGAGGCAGTCCAGAAAACTGGTCCACCCAAAACTTTGAAAGAGTTACACAGTAGCCTAGGGATCTGTTACCACTCAAGACAGTTTATGCAGGACTATGTGGAAATTGCCTATCCCCTCACCAGGCTGCTGAAAAAGTCAGAACCCTGGGTGTGGAGGGAGGAGCAAGAGAAAGCCATGCAAGCTTTAAAAGATAGTCTGAGTCAAGCACCATGTCTTGCTTTCCCACAAATGGATAAGGATTTTTATCTAGAGGTGGGACATACAGGTAGCAGCATCAGTGCAGTGCTGTATCAGAAACATGATTCAGATATATATGTTATTGCTTATGTGAGTAAAACCTTGAGTGACATTGAGAAAATGTTTTCAGATTGAGAAAATGCATTGTTTTCCATCATATGGGCAGTTAAACTGTCAAAACTTACATTTGTGGTAAGAAAGTCATTATAGAGACTGGTCACCAACCCCTTACTCTTCTGGGGAGCCAGAAACATAAGGATGGTAGTGTGTCTAGGAGCAGAATTGTGGCCTGGACCTTAGCACTTCAGGGCCTACTCCTACAGGTTAGGTATGTGAAGAACAAGAGGAACATAGTAGCTTAAGGGTTAGCAGACCTGGAGATGCATAATTGTACTGTAGATGAGCCTCTGGTACAAGACCCTGATCTAGCTTCTGAGTTGGATATGGTTTACCAACATAAGAGGCACCACCACCATGATGAGAATGTGTGTGAAAATTTGCCTAGAGCCTATGCTGATGGTTGTTCATTCCAGCAAGGTGAAGACTTATGTTTTGGTTTAAGAGTGTTATGGCAGGATAATGTACCATGTACTCCTATCAAATACAAGCTCAGTCTTAAGTCTAACCATATACAGAATTGTCAGCCACCTATATAGCGGTACAGACTTCAGTACAACATAATTTACAAGATATTATAATTTGTACTGACTCTGATTATGTTAGGCAGGACTTCCTCACACATTTATCAGGGTGGAAGGTGAATGGTATGAGCAATTCAAGAGGCAGTAAGATGATGCATGCAGACCTTATCCTAGCCATAGATCAGTTGGTTCAGGAATATAACCTGGTTGTTTATTGGAAAAAGGTAAAAGGGCACTCACAAATTCAGGGACCAGACAAAACAGGAAATGATTTAGCAGATGCTCTGGCTAGGGAGGGTGCTTTAACTGAAGAATGGATCTTTGTACCTCCTGTCCAAGCTAATGTGGATGTGGTTACCCACAGACAAAAGCAACAGGAACAGGAAAATAAGGTTTTACACTTGTATAGTAAAAAAAACCTGACTTTGATTTAGTGACAATGCAACAAGAGGATGAAGTGGTATGAAAATGTTATCATTTCATCAAGGATCCCACTGAAAACATGATTTCTGACAGTGACCTACTGAATAGCCTTGATCTGAGAGCCATGTATAACCAGAAGGATAAATTCCAATTAAGGAATGATCTCCTGGTAAGAGATGGCAAAAACCCACACGCAGTCCAATGGGTGGTTCCTTTAGGCCACAGGGGAATTTTGTTGTGACATGCTCATGATGAACAATTGGGAGCACATGGGGGGATAGGAGAACTTATGAAACCTTAAAAGAGATAGCCTACTGGCCCTACATGTACAGTGATGTTGCAGGGTATGTACAAGGGTGAATAACCTGTTGTAAATTCCAACCAGCTACTCCCAGACATAGAACACAACTACAGTCAAAAGGCATTGCTATGCCTTGGTCAGACATACAGATTGACTGGATTGGTCCTGTTACCAGATCTTCAAGGGGTAACCAGTACCTTTTGACAGTTACTTGTCTGTTCATGAAATGGGTTGAGTGTATACCTGCTCCAAATAACGTTCCAAAACCACTGCTTTCTTATTAATAAACCATGTGTTTAGTCGATGGGGATTACCATTAAGAGTAGAATCTGATAGAGATCTTCATTTCATAGGAGAGGTAATAGAGACTGTGTGGTAAATTCAAAGAGTACAGAGGAAACTACACGAGTCTCACCATCCACAATCATCTGGATAGGTGGGACGCACTAATCAAACAATTGTGTATATACTGAAGAAATATATCAGTTCTTCAGGAAAAGATTGGGATGTGAAGTTACCACTAGTATAAATGGCCATACGGGCTACTCCTAATAAGTCTACAGGTGTTTCTCCTTTTGAAATGATGACAGGATGACAGATGGTGTTGCCTCTACATCTCCTGTATACCATAGGAAATGTAAACTCAGCAAGTGCCACTACAACATGTGAATATGTAACTCATTTAAAACAGCATTTGCGGACTGGCCTCTAGAGGCACTAAACAGGATGACAGCTTAGATCACAGCTCTACAACCCAGAGGGATATATCCATTATAATCCTTTCTTTTCTGACCAAGTCCTACCTCTTCAAACTGCAGAAGTTACGGGAGTACTGTACAAGGAATCTGAAAATCGCTTTATTATTGCAGAAAGCTTTAATTTTAGTGGAGAAAAATCTCTTCCAGTGGAGTGGCCTATCTTAAAGGGCAGGCCTACAGCATGGCTGAACTGCACGTATCACAATCCTGAGAACAGCCCTCAGTGGAAACGATGTTTGGCCAACTCATGTCACAGATGTCACAGGTCACCTTGGTGACAAACCGCAATACCCAGGTAGTCCAAAACCTGGAGGCTAGGATGCTACATACTGAACAGAGGGTCTCTGTGATGGAGAGTCAGATACAAGAACTGTTGGCAACACTAAGTGAGCAACAGCACACTATGCAAATGATGCACAGCAAGATAGATGACCTTGAAAACCGAGGTTAGCACAATAACCTTAGATTCTTGGGATTCCCTGAGTTCATGGAGGGGAAACACACTGAAGGGTTTCTTCAATTAGCAATATCAGAAATGTTGCAGCCAGATCCATCTAGACCCTTTCAGGTGGAACTCACACACTGCACTCTGGCCCCCATGCCCAAGGCCCAGGACAGGCCACAGCCTAGTATCGCTAGATTTATAGATTACAGAGAAAAAGAGAAGGTCCTGGCCTGAGTCTGGGAAAAGCAGCAGGTAATGTGGAGATCAAACAAAATCTTTATTTTTCAGGACTCTTTTAAAGAGCTGTCTGATAGACACAGAGCCTACACTGAGGAAAGGCACACAATGCACAAACTTGGGCTGCTATTCTCCTAGCGATACCCGGCCATAATGTGGGTAGTCCACAATGGAGTTCCATTTTTTTTTTACTCTCCTGACTCCCTCACAGAATTTCTACACCGCAACTGGCTGACGGAATCCAAAGTAAATACCCCGAAGCCCCCACCAGTAAATGTTAGTGCAGAAGGGCTAGACTGTCACTCTCCTCCTCAGGTTAATTTGTCCAGGGTCTGGCAGGATATTAGGGACCAGGCTTGAGAGTTCCCCCCGAGGGCGAATCGAAAGAGGCACTCTTCTAAAAAGCATGGATGCAGAGAACACCCCTTGGAGTGAGAGCAGGCAGACATATCGGGAGCCATACACATGGACACAACAAATCCTGACTCCCTACAGGGTTTCCACACCACCAACATGTATGAATCCCTGTGGCCTAGATCTCCAGATCCATGGCAAGACACCATCAACGCTCCCATGTTTGGCAGGCCTTCTCCTCCATTGAAATCAAATAACTGGACCCTTTCAACTTCCCCTCACCAGTCACAGGATGGAGCCATGACTAATGGAGCACAGCACCCACCAAAGGTCTCCAGGGAGGCCTCTCCCATTGTCAGTGATCTAGCCTCCTTAGTGGACCGACCGGACCAGATTCAAACTCCCAGACCAAAGAATGGCGAGACCACTGCAGCGTGGTCAGATAAGTAGTGCTTTTGTTTAATTCTTGGTTCTTTTGCTAAACCTTGGGGAAAACTAGGTCCAGGGTAAGGCAGGGGTAACTTTCTTAGCGACTGCGGAGAGAGACTCCAGCTGCTGTCCCTTTGCCATATCGACATCACTCGAGTTTGGTGACTGCCGGGATTCCCCCACCCCAGGCCTGACCCTCGATCTGTGCTGCTACCTTTACGCTGAAATGCTCCTTTACCATACTGAAAGGATCCACAGGGGCTGACAAACATGTTCTAACTAGCAAGGACTAGTAGGAAGTCCTCATTTAACTTGATGGCACAGAGGAGTATCAATCACCTCCACAAGCTCTGGTGGATATTCTGAAGGGCTGAGTCTGTCTCACTGGTGGGGAGGGGTGAAGGAGGAGAGCATCCTGGTGTAGGGTTATCTCAGACATACTGTTCCAATTGGTGTTATTGTTCAGTCTGTTGGGTATTAAAGTGTAGGCCTAATAAGGTCACTATTGGCCTGCTGTTTCTTTTTACATGGAAGGCTCAGGCCCCTCCAGGGTGGGCAGCTGGATTCCCACCCCCTTTTTTTTGCTCTGGGGCTGATCGAGCCATGCCCTGTATTCCTGAATCAGGGCCAAAGTACACAATCCCTGATGCACAGGGCCCCCCACAGAGGGACCAGATCACATATCTTCCTCGGGTTAGTGGACTAATCCCCCCCCACTTACTCTTTTCATAATAGCCCCCTGTAATGAGAGCATTGCTGGTTCCCCTCAGAGGCCATTTCACGCCCAGTTATACTAGAGGAGGCTGCCACCTCGACCCCTCTCCCCCGTCCTTCCACTCCATCATCAGCGATGCATAGCCCTACCATTAGTACCCCAATACTCATGCAAAATGACTGCAGCAGTGTCAACACCCCTCTGTGGCTACAAGGAGCTCACCAGATTAATATTGGGATCATGTTGATGACGGTACCCTGTTGAGGAGTCTTCCTCCCCCAAACACACCCTAACACACACGGGGGTTCAACACTGCAGGATAGCACCCTAGAAAAAGAGGTCAGCCTACAGCAGGACTCTGTGGTCCATGGGAAGCCTCTATTTCCCCAATACGCATGGAAGGTTGTGCACCCTATATATAGTTGGTTTGTATATATATATATATATATATATATATATATATATATTATTGTTTGTTTTCAATGCAAGAGACACACACAGGGTTACTGCTAGATGTTAGATTGAGGTCAGTTGTTACTGTCAGGGAATACCTGGCTTATTCACTTTCTCCATACCTGGCACTGAATTACAGGGACTTGCCTCTCCTGGGTGCTCCCAGCCTGCTGGTTTGCAGATACATTTCCTGGAAAGATATTTGCTCCTTCTCACCAATAGGTGAGATAACATGTTTGACATTGAACGTCAGGGGGCTTAATACCCCCAACAAAAGGAAACAGGTTTTTCAGCACCTTAAAAGGCTGGGAGTGAAGGTCACATTGCTACAGGAGACCAAACTCACAGGAGGGGACCATGATCGACTAAAACAGGATTGGGTGGGTCAAGTCATACATGCCTCAGCCCCTTCTACAAAGAGAGGGGTAGCTATACTGCTTCACAAGCAGCTTCATTGGACACTGGTGCATAAGGTGAGTGACCCTGGGAGCAGATGGGTGGCGGTACTCATGGACACAGGAGAGGGGCCTTTACTCCTGGGTAACCTGTATGCCCTGAATGAAGACTCGCCCTCCTTCTTCCATGAGCTGGCATAAGCTCTGGGCTCCTTGGCCCACGGTGATACCCCTATAATATATGGGGGGATTTTAATCTCACACTGGACCTGCTACTTGATAGATCCCCCTCTAACACAGAGTCCCAATCCAGGGCGTCACTGGCGTTGAGCCAGCTACAACAAGATATGGGCCTTAAAGATATCTGCAGGGTATTTCACCCCTCCCAATGAGACTACACCTTCCATTCCCCAGTGCACAGTTCCCTTAGTTGGATAGATCTCTGGCTCACCTCTCCAGCAGTCACCAGGAACACCATTGACACCTTTATTCACCCATTGGTCATCTCGGACCATGCCCTTGTGCATCTCTCCTTCACATGGGGCCCCCTCTCCCTACCTCTTCATCCTGGAGGCTGGATCAATTGCTGCTTCATGATCCAGACTTTCTTCCCTGGCTTCAAAGGGAAGCCTCTGAATTTATTTGGAATAACCGCATAGCAGATACTTCAGCAAGCAATATCAAGGAAGCATTTAAAGTTACCCAGAGGGGTGCGATAATGGGATTTGCAAACAGGCATCTCAAGAGGAGGGAATAGCACCTTAAGGGGCTTGAAAAACAGCTCCAAGAAGCGGAAGCTACCTTTAAGGTCCTCCGCATCCCTTCCCTCAGGTCAAAGGCAGGACACCGAGTGGCATCCCTGAAGATGCAAGTGAACGAACCTTTATCTAGAAAAGGAGATATTTCTATTATTAGACTAAAGCACAAATATTGGGAAGGGGGAGAAGAGGGGGGGTAAGATCCTTGCCTTCCACCTCAAAAGGCAGCAAGCCAAAAGTCACATCACTGGCTTAGTGGATGCAGGGTGTAAGACCCACACCTCCACAGAAGGAATCAATAGCATAATGATGGACTTCTATTCCATGCTATATAAATCATCCAGAGCACCTGTCCCCAAGGGTGTCCTCCCATTTCTAGAATCTTTACACCTTCCTAAAATCTCGGAGGATCAGGCCTTGGCCTTAGATGCCCTGATCTCACCTCAGGAGGTGGCAGAGACTATTTTATCTCTTAAAAGGGGAAAGGCTCCTGGAGGGGATGGGTTCCCCATCAAAATATGGCAACTTCTGCAGGCCACAATCTCCTTGATACTACAACAAGTGTTCACTGAAGCGCTTCAAGATGGTGCCCTCTTCCCTCCCTCAGGGAGGCGACCATCACTATCTTGCCTAAAAAGGGTTAAGACCCTCTAAAAGCATCCAGCTACCAGTTCATATCCCTTTTGAATGTGGACAGTAGGGTGCTAACCAAATTGTTAGCTAACAGACTAAACCCACTGTTCCCCAGTTTGATCCACCTATCCAATGTAGGCTTTGTTAAGGGACAATTTAGTGTGGACCATATTAGATTGCTCGTAAACTTGATCCATAAGGCTAAAATATTGCCATCCCCTTCTGCAGCAATAGCAATAGATTTTGAAAAGGTCTTTGACTCCCTGGAGTGGGACTATGTCCAACAAGTGCTCGGCACCATGGGGTTGAGGGCAGGCTTCTGGGCCTGGATAGGGGCCATATAGTCATCTCCCACAGCTAGGGTCCTCACCAACTTGATGCTGTCTCCCCCCTTTATACTGGGTAGGAGCACATGTCAGGGATGCCATCTCTCTCCTCTACTCTTTGTCCTGGCAGTGGAACCCCTGGCTGTGGCTAATAGATAGACTCCATTAATCTCTGGGATACTAGTGGGAGAAAGGGAATACCTTACTCTTATGTATGCCAATGGCCTGTTGCTTTCTATTGCAGATATTGCCATCTCCTTCCCTCTGTTATTGAGCACCCTGTCAGAATTTAATATATTCTCAGGGCTCAAGATTAATCAGTGCAAGACTGAGTTCATCCCTTTGAACTCTAATTGTACCTCCCACATGGTTACCCAGTATGGTCTCCATTGGACTCCAGAAGGACTCACGTACTTGGGCACCATTATCACTCCAAATTTGCATAAACTCTGGGAAATGAATATGAAGCCACTTTTGGCATCCATTCGTACTGAGCTGGCTAGATGGAAGCCTCTCTGACTCACGCTTGTAGGTAAAATTTATGCAGTTAAAACGGTCCCAGCACCTAAAATGATGTACCTCCTCTTTCACATTCCCTTGGAAATCCCTCAATACTGGTTTACTAAGCTGGACTCCCTGCTGGGTTCCTTCATATGGGAGAGCAAGAAGCCTAGGTACAGCAGAAATAAGGGGAGAGTGCATTGGACAGATGGAGGCTGGGGCCTTCCATGGTTTGAGGGGTATAAATGGGCTTTTCAGATGGCTCAGATGCTAAAATGGTTCACATCCCCGAGCAAAACTCCCCTCAGTGGCTAGGTATGGAGAGATAGGTCTGTTAGAGGGCACATTTATCTCTGTTGTTGTTTAATTGCCCCCCCAAGGGCATTCACTCTCACCCTATGATAGGCCCCTCTCTGGAGTACTGGGTCAAGGTGCAGAAGAAGTTGGGTACCCTGCCTTCTCCCCCAAGACTCACTCCACTATGGGGCAATAGTGAGATCACAATCAATAAGCAATCAATTTCTTCACCCTCGTGGGAACTAGGTGGGCTCTCAAAGCTCCAGGATAGTTATATCTCTGGCACAGATACCCTCAATTCATTTGAAGGGCTGAGGAGAACATATGGAATCCTATCCAGAGATTTCTAGCACTTCCTGTAAATTGTAAGTAGTGCAATCTCTGAATACACTTGCAAGCAACACCACAGGCAGCAAGTCTCTCAGGCAGAATCTTGGCTGGCCCTTGAAAGAGGCCAGGCTGGCACATTGACGCAGTGGTTGGATTTCCACTTGCGACACCAGTGACCTGGGTTTAGGAGTGAGCTCGTGTCGCTGGAGGGCCAGCCAGGGGGAGGCAGCTTGAGCATCCCACGACTGCTCGCTGTCTTCAGGGAGGGATGGGGCTATGACCCAGTGTTGAAGTGATGACTGGTGGAGATCAGGGTTAGAACAACACTTCAGGGTAATTGTGGGTGGCATGTGACAGATGTCGGCTCTTGTCTTGATGTCCGGACATCACACACTTAAGAAGCTAGGAAAATCACTTGCTGGCCACTGGATGATGGCTTTCTGTTCCCTGAGTGCCTCCAGTGCCTTTCCGGGGTCTCCTGTTCTTCAGCAGCATCCCTGGGCCCTAGGAGTATGTACTGGGGTCATGCCTCTCCCCCCGGTGCCTTCCCTCGAGGAGGAGGGGGACCCTCCCGGTGAAGTGATGCACCAGAATATCCCGGGGGTTGGCTGCAATATGAGGATCAGAGGAGGCCTGGGTAAGGACAGTAGGGGCTGGGGGTGAACTTGGTAGGGCCCGAAGGACTGGTGGACCAGCAAGCACGAGGCAGAAAGATAGATTACACAAAAAAAAGAGAAAGAGGCCAGTCTAGCTGAATATACACTGCCCTTAGGGACACCATTCCATCCCAAGCAGAGGAGTCTAAACATAATTGGGAGAAGGCACTGCAGGCCCACACCACAGATCCGGACTGAAAGACATGTCTCAGGCTTGCACATGGGGCATACCCTGATACTAGAAGCCAGTTAATACAGAATAAGATTCTGCATTCATGGTATAGGACCCCTGTGGTACTTGCCAAGGCTAAACTGGTCCAACCTGACCTCTGCTGGAGATGTCAGGAGCTCCCTGTCGACCTAATCCATATATTATGGCACTGTAGGAGGATTCAGCCCTTATGGCAGGCAGCTGGTGAGATGGGGTCCAGTATTCTTCAGAAACCAATTCCTATGTCCCAGCGGCTGCTGATACTAAGAATCCAGTCCTCAGACCTCCACTTAAGCCTCTCAGAGATAAAATTGCTCCTGACCCTAAGCATGCAGGTAAAATGACTCCTCTTGTGGAAATGGCGGACACAGGTAATCCCATCAGTGGAGGAGGTACTTAGCTCCTTGGTTCAGGTGGCCAACCGGTCCAGAATGTCACACACTGTAGCTGATATCCTCCCTAAATATATCAACATGTGGAAACCCTTTATAATGTACTTGAAACCTAGGGAGGGAATCAGCTGAAAAGCTCCTCTTCACTTTCGTAAACCCTCCTCTCATATTTGAGTCTGGATCTGGGGTGGAAGAGACACTTTTTGTAGTTTTGGGGCCCCCTGTGCCAATAGCAGCTTGGAATATTATGAGTAATTACTAGTTGATTCACTGACAATCTCTAGATAGGTTTGCTTTGTGTGTGTTCTCTTGTATTTTGAAGTTCCTGACTGGAGGGAAGCATCCCTGGACCATCTTAGAACTCTACGGTTGTGCGAGCAATACAGGTATCATCGAGAATAGTCCAGGTAATCCAATTTATATGGTATTTACAGGACATGAGCACCAGCGGATATTACTTCCATAGATTACTTCCTGGCTGGACAGGTGTTGTTCATCCATCCAGGGAATAATACAGTTCTTTTGTTGTCCGCTTGTTTAGGCTCTGCTCCTCAAGTTATTGTAAGTCTGTCCCTCTAACTGTATTCATACAGACGTATGTAACAGGTCTGTAATATTATTGTTATGTATCCAACAGCTTTATTCCATGTAATGCTTGTTAAAGTCAAATCAATAAAAAACGTATTAACCGTAAAATAAAAATAAAACAGCATTTTCGAGAAACTTTTGCATTTGCTCAAAATAACTTAGAGAAAAGTGTTGAGGCTTCTAAGTCATATTATGACAGGAAAACTAATCCAAAAGAGTATCAAACTGGTGATAAAGTGTTTTACTTTAACTACAGTAGGGATAAAGTCAAGGTCAAAAAGTTTCTTCCAAGTTGGCAAGGACCATTTGTGATCACTGACAAAATTTCACCTATAGCATACCAAATTGAACTAAAGCAGAAAAACACTGGAGAGGCAGTACCTACTGTAAATGGGTTCATATTAATCAGTTGAGGCAATATCGTGAATGCAACAAAACATTGGAAAATACTCTAAATGAATCTATGAGTGGTAATTAGGAATTAGAGTCTAGTTAAAATGTTAATTGTAATATTGATCTTGAAAACTGATGAACAAAGAAAATGTATTTGTAAAATGTTCAAAACAATGTAAAAGATTGTTACATTATTTAAAAACTGTACATAGCTGTAACCATGTTTAATCAGGTTTGTTCATGTAGTACTGTACATATTTCTATGCCAAAAAAGTACATCTTCAATAATGTCATCTAGTGATGTCACATCTATGATGTCATATGTGATGATGTCATTCGCTGATGATGTAATACGTTACCACATGATGATGCAACTTTGTGTTTTATGTTTCATTTTCCCTGCAAAGCTTAAACTATATATCCATATATAGTAGGATTATAGATTTGAATTACAAAATGCATTTTTTGGGGTGCATTTTTAATTCTAAAGGGGGAATGAAGGGACAAAACTAATTTGATTAAAATATTTTATTATAATTTTATCACATTCTTATTAAGTATTAACAGTTATATCATGTGTTTTATAAGGGCCTAAATATAAGGGAGGCATACAAAAAAAAATATTAATAATAACTTCAGGTTGAAATTAGTGCCTACATGAAAACATGAACAATCAGAGTTAAAGAAACAAAATATACTTCTGCAATTTAAAGTTCCAAGTATCTTTTGACTGAGAAAAGGGAACACTGCAGGTATTCCATATATGGAACATCCCATATACGGAATAAGTTTCAGACTGAGAAAAAAAAGATGTTACTAGGGAAGCTTGACATAATATATGGATGTGTTTTTCTATGCTACCCATCTCCTGGCAAGCATCAACATCTAGCACAGGTTGTAATACAATAGGCTCTTGCAATTGAAACTTTTATTTATAGAAAATACTTAAAAACTCCAACACATTTCAGAATCACACAGGTTATTGAAAATGAATGAAACTTCACAGGGATTAAGTGTCAGTCCTGCAAGAACTTTGTAATCCTTGCTATTTACAAAACTCTGTAGCCCCAAAATTGTTTAAAATAAATGGACAAGTTTGATGTCTAAAGTAAGATGACCTTACAACCTTTCTAATGATGTGAGTCTTGACTGTTTATCTAACATCAACACCTAGTCGCTTCTTTTGTAAGCATTCTTAATGAACTCAAAGCAGCATGGGGGTCATGCACCAGTAGACACAGACAAAAAAAAAAACACTTATAGAAAGAAGTTTTTTTTTTTCATGGTATAGACTTTGGGAAAATGACAGATAAGCAATACATATATCCTTCTGAACAGGAAAAAAATGTACTTCTGAAATCTGTAAATACTTTTTAGATATCTATAAAATAAGAAGTCGTATAAGGTTTTTATAAATAACAGATTTTATATTAGAATTAACACCATCATGTTTGGTCTTAAATAAATCCTCTCTTTTAGCTGCATCTGAAAATAAAGGTGTTATGTTTGTAACAAGGTGCACATAGATGCAAGAAAGGGAAATTGTGCTATATCAAAAATTGTTTTTTTAAGATGAGAGCATATTGAGGAAAAATGGTTTAGGAGGAGTTAACAGTCACACCTTCATAGTGCACTCAGACCAATTGTAATTTGATGATGATGTCACCCAGCAAGAGGGACATAATTGGGGTGCTGGCAAAGCCAGCCCGAAACTGCTTGGTCCTTCAATGGGTGAGAACCTGTGTTGACTGCCCTGACAATTTTGGGTGATTTGGGGACTTTTACTATGCCAAAAACCTGAAGCCATGCCTGCTTGGAACCAGCATTTGGGTTAAGCCATTGCATCTACCAGGGGGGCATTAGATACAAGATTAAAAGTCTGCACACTGTTGCAACAAAGCCAGCTGTTAATACTGCACAGGAAGGACTTTCTTCCCAATATTGTATGAAGCAAGGCCTATTTTTACATACTGAGAATCTGAACTAAAGTAATGTTTTGGAATTTCTCCTAAAAGCCTGAACAAGAGCCTGACTTTGGAGTTTACCAGCCAGCAAGTATGCAGTGCTGTTAAATAGCAGTGAGTCCAGAGTTGCAAGTTCAAGAGCAGAAATTAACTGAAACAGAAAAGAGTCACAGAGTCCAGCTACCAAAACAACATTGCTGTCCACAAGGAAATATCTTCCTACAAACTGTTGTGCTACTGAAGTGCTAAAATCTTGCCATCTGATTTTTCCTGCCAAATCCTGATAAGTGACTTTTAATGATTCATTATGTCAAGCAAGAAGGATCCAGCCTGCATTGCTTCATAGATGTCAGAAGATTCTACAGTTCCAGGTTCAAGGGGGAAAGACAGAAGACTACAGCCAAACCAAGCCACTGAAGGACTTTTGTCATCCAAAATCAAAAAGCCTCACCAAAATTTTGAAAGTTAAAAAGTAGAAGAAGATCACGCCTACAGATAACTAAAAATTTACATATTCCTTTAATTATTCCAATTTTAGCACTTTTATTTGGCTATATGGGGTGGTAACATAGTGCATTTTTAGTTACAACACCTTGGGTATATAGTTAAGGTAGAATTTAGACATAAAGAAGCACCTTCTTGCATACTATAAAGTTTAAAACAGTTATTATACAAATATGTAATCTGAGACACTAGCATAATGAGTTGCAAGTTCTCATAGTAAAAAGGTCATGATATTGATAAGGATGCTGAAAGAATAGTACAGACAATATCATTTATTATACTGAATATTGCTGATTCATTTGTAATTTTTATTTGCTGAAATTTGTTTTGTTTTATTTGATTCACTTGATTTTCTGAAACCTTTGTTTATGTTTACAGTATTTTTACATTACGTTTATTATGTTTACAAGGTATATTTATGCTAAATAGGAATATTTAGAATTTGTACATGTGTGAATAAAAGATACATATTTCTTATAATTCTAAGTTTGGCAAAAGTGTTTTCATCATCATTTTTGAATCTGGAGAACGGGGGTAATATCACATACAAATGTTATAATTATTTTTGGTAATTTGTGAAATAATTTTTGGGTAAGGCCTTAGGTGAATCCAAGTGCATCATTGTAAAAAGTGATATTGCCTTTGTTCCGACAGTGCTATGGATGCAGTTCCTGGACTCCAGAGGTAGAAAACTGAGGTTGGGGTGGTGTATAGACCACCAGCTCAGTCCGAGGAGTTGGATAGGGAGTTGGTGGAACAGATTTGGTGGGTATGTAAAAAGGGAGCTGTGGTGATAATTGGGGACTTCAGTCTGCCTGCGATGGATTGAAATACCCCAGCCACCTCTAATGCCAGGGGGAAGATAATGCTAGATGCATTTCAGTGTAGTCTTTTGGCGTGACTGGTTAGAGTGCCAACAAGGTTGGATAATACACTCAACCTTGTTTTTATCAAATGGAGATACAGTGAGGGAATGTAAAATGGAGGATCCACTAGCTGGGAGTGATCACCATTCAGTGTGGTTCATGCTCAGCTGGAAGAGGGAGTTTGTAGGATCAATGACAAGATTGGTGGACTTCAGATGGGTAGACTTTGAAAAGATGAGGGAAATACTGATGGGGTGCCTAGAGGGGATAGGATTGGGGATTGATGCACAACAGAAGTGGGATATTATAAAACTTGGGCTAAAGGTAACTATGAAGGCTTGCACCAGGACTTGAAGTAGTAGAGCTAAGAAACCATGTTGGCTGAACAGGAAAGTCTTGGAAAGGGTGACGGTAAAGAAAGCAGCATTTTGGAAATTCAAGAGGACCAATGGTGGGGAGGACAGGGATGAATATGCGAGAAAGACCAAGGAGGTAACCAAGCTGGTAAGAGAGACCAAGGCCTTCAGAGAATTAAGGTTGGCTCAGGGCATCAAGCGAGGGGAAAGGAATTTGTTCATGTATGTGAGAGAAAAAGTGCTGCAGTGACAAAATAGTATGTATCAGGAGGGGTGGGGGATGTGTAGAAAAGGGTGTGGAACAGGCAGAAGCATTGAATAAATACTTCTATTCTGTTTTCACTCAGGAGGAGGGTGTTTCATTACCTCCATGGACCAGGAGGGTGGGAAGGGGAGGAATGGGGTGATGGATGGGGAGATCATGGAGAGCAAGGTACTAGACAATCTGAAGATGCTTAAGGTGGACAAGGCACCAGGTCCTGATGGCATTCATCCTAAGGTGTTTAAGGGGATGGTGGAGTTGTTTGCCAGACCACTGCCAGACCTGTTTAATACCTCCCTGGATACAGGGTGTGCATCACAGGACTGGAGAATGGCTCATGTTGTGCATAGCCACAAAAGTGGACCTAGGGATGTGCCAGGAAACTACAGACCTGTTAGTCTTACCTCCATAGTGGGTAAACTTATGGAAATGATCCTGAAGGAGAGACTGGTCACATTTGCCAAGGTAAATGGTCTCCAGGATGGGCAGCAGCATGGGTTCACCTCAGGGAGATCTTTTCAGACCAACTTAATAGAGTACTGTGATTGGGTAACCAGAGAACTTAATGTGAGCCATGCAGTAGATGTCCTATATTTGGACTTGTGCAAGGCCTTTAATTCAATGCCTCATAGGTGGCTGGGGGGGTGAGACTGAGATCTGTGGGGGTGGAGGTAAAGATGACTTACTGGATCAAGAACTGGTTCAAGGGGAGGCAGCAGTTTATTATGGTGGAGGGGGGACTCTCAACCCCTAGGCCTGTGACAAGTGGGGCACCTCAGGGCTCAGTGCTCGGTGCAGTACTGTTTGGACCATTCATATCAGATATCTCACATGGAGTTAGGAGCAGGATCAGTCTGTTCGCAGATGATACCAAGATGGGAGTGGTATTGGATGACGTAGATGAGTGGACAGAGCTACAGGGGGACTTATCCAAACTGGATGAGTGATCAGCGAAATGGCAACTGGGCTTTAATGTGAAGAAGTGTAAAGTTATGCACTTCGGGGTGAGGAACCCAAGGAGCAAATAACAGTTGGATGGGGTGAGATTGGGGGTCACTGAGGAAGAGAAGGACCTGGGCGTGATGATAACTGAGATCATGAACAACTCTGCCTAGTGCAGAAAGACAGCAGCCAAGGCTAACAAGATGCTGGGGTGTATTGCAAGGGAAATGTCATCCAGACAAAAGGATGCGATTCTGCCCCTCTACAGATCCTTGGTTAGGCTGCATTTAGAGTACTGTGTGCAGTGCTGGTGACCATATCCGAAGAAGACTATCAGGCTGCTAGAGGGGGTGCAGTGTAGGATGACAAAAATGATAAAGGGGATGGAGGGCAAACCCTATGAGGACAGACTAAAGCATCTGAGTTTGTACACCCTGGAGGAGAGGAGAGATTGGGGGGGTATGATTGAAATGTTCAAATATATGAAGCGGTTCAACTGAACTGGTACAGATGGGTTATTTAGGCTGAGGAAAGGGAGGGATACCACAGGACATGGGCTAAGATTGCAGGGCAGTAGATTTAGGAGACAGATGAGGAGGCATTATTTTACGGAAAGGGTGGTGCTGAAATGGAATACCCTGGTATGGTATCATGTAGGACAGTAGGTACTTTCAAAAGGGCAATGGACAGGGTATGGGGGGTATCTGAGTAAGTAGTAATGAGAAATTGACAGAAGTGGGGGGGTGCGGCAGTTGCGACCTAGTGGCACTAGCTGCATATTCGAGCAAACTTGATAGACCACAAGGCCTGTTTCTGCTGGCAGATATGTATGTATGCATGTATTTTTGCAAATTTTAGCCCCAATTTTTCAACATGACCTTTTTGAGACCCCACCTCATGACCAATGGTGGTGAAAGTATGCAAATCAGACCCAAAAGGTGATTTCATGGTCATATTGCAAAATCACCTTTCAGGTGAGATATGAAAATTTTGTTCATGAAGTGGGGGTCAAAAGAAGGCTATGTTGAAAATGTGGGATCAAAATATGTAAAAAGTGCAAGATTATGCACATCCTGTATGCTGAAAGTTTTCTACGCTTGCTCATAACTTTGGTAATTTGTAATATTTTGACTCCAAATTTTCAACATAGCCATTTTTTCACCCAACCCCATGAACATGATAGTTGTCATTTTCAAATCCTGGACAAAATGTGTTTTTGCACCAGCGTCATGGAGTGACTTTTCAATTGCACAGAATGACATTTTATGAGGGATTTGAACATTTTCACCTACCACATTCATGAGGTTGGGTAATAAGAAGGCTATGCTGAAAATTGTGTGTGCAAATATGGTAAAATGCCTAAGTTATCACTGAACATTACAGTATTTCAATGTTCACTCATAACTTTGCTACTTTTCAATATTTTGACTCCCAACTTTCAACATAGCCATTTTTCCACACCACCTTATAAATCTGAAACATCATTTTTAAGTTTCCTTGCACATGTGCAAGAAACATCTTGTTTGGGTTAATGGCATTTCAGAGGTATACACTGCTGAGCCCATTGCAGGTTGAGCTGCAGTGGACTTGGCAGTGTGAATCAATGACCATGCAAGTTGATTATGATGCTGGTCACAGTCTGATGGATGGAAACTTTATGTAGTTGAAAGCACTGAAGCTCTCCAATGACACAACACAGCAATCATTTAATTTGCATAAGCTAGCTGGCAATCAGCCGAGCAGATTTTTGATGATGAGAACACTATCACAGCTTCCTAAATGATTTAGCTCTTCCAATTGTTCTCCACCCTCTCTGAGAGTACTGGATACTCAGCTCTACAGAACCACTATCCCCTTTCACTGAATATAGCTGCTGGTTTGAACTCACATATAACGAATCCTCCTTCACTTTCATGAACATTACTGACAGAAACATATAACCAGCACCACCACCCCACATTCTGTATCCAGCACCATAGGAATCCTTCGATTCTATGAGCAGCACAGACAGATGCAGCCACGTATAACCAGTCCCTGCATTCCATGTCCATCACTGACACACTTAGCCCTCTTATAACCAGTCTCACCTTCCCTTACATCATTGACACAAATGCCATACAAAGTCAGTTTTCACCTACACTGTGCATCAGACTCACCCCACATCACAGTAATCTCACACTCCCTGAACATCGCTCCCTCAGTCATTCAGCAGAAACATAGAATTTTATAATAGATAAGGACTACTTGGCTCACCTAGTCTGCTAATTTCCCTACCTAATAGATAAGCTGCAGATCCTAGTTAACCAACAGCCTACTTCCTCCTACCACCCACTAGAATTGCCTTATGTCTGTCCCATGCATTCTTGAATTCTCCCATTGTTGTTGACTCCACAACCTTCTCAGGAAGACTATTCCATTCATCCACAGCCCTCTTCATGAAAAAATACTTCCTCACATTACCTCTGAGCCGTCCCTCCCTCTGTCTTCAAATTGAGCCCCCTTGTTCTTGCATATCTCTTTTTCTGAAAGATCCTACCCATTTGGACTTTGTTGATTCCCTTGAGGTACTTAAAAGTTTCTATCATGTTCCCCCCCCCTCCTTTCCTCAAGGGTATACATATTGAGCTCCTTTAGTCTCTCTTCACATCGCTTCTGGTGCAGACCCTGCACCATTTTATTTGCCCTCCTCTGGACAGCCTCTATCCTGTCCATGTCTTTGTAGAGATGGGGTCTCCAGAACTGCATGCAGTACTACAGAAGGGGTCTCACCAACTGTACAGGTGGATGACAACTTCCTGTTTTCTACCGCTGATGCCTCTCCCTTTGCATTCCAGTATCCCCCAAGCCCTCTTTATTGCCTTCTCACACTGCTTGCCCACCTTTAGGTCATCTGATATGACTACCCCAGGTCCCTTTCCATTTTTGTTGTTGCTAGTATCTCACCCCCCATTGTGTACTCTTCCCCTGGGTTTTTGTTTCCCAGGTGCATTACTTTGCACTTCTTTGCATTGAATCTAAGCTGCCACACATTTGACCATTCCTCCAACCTTGCCAAGTCCATTCTCATCCGTTCTACCCCACCCTGTGTATCAACCCTGTTGCAGATCTTTGTGTCGCCTGCAAAGAGACATACTTTTCCTTCCAGTCCTTCCGCAATGTCACTTATAAAGACATTAAAGAGTATTGGTCCCAGTACTGAACCCTGTGGTACCCTGCTAGTAACCCCCCTTTCTTCAGAGTGGACTCTGTTTACTATAACCCTCTGTGTCCTGTTGTCCAGCAAATTTTTTACACAGACTACCACTGTGAAACCCACCCCAAGGCTGGCTAACTTGTTTATTAATCTTTTGTGTGGGACTGTGTCAAATATCTTGCTAAAGTCTATGTAGGTCATGTCCACAGACCCCCCCCATCGGTCTACTACTTTGGTCACCCAGTCAAAGAAATCTATTAGATTCATCTGACACAAACGTCCCCCTTTGAATCCATGCTGCTTTGGGGCCTGTGCCCCACTGGTCTCTAGGTACTCAACAATCCTTTCCTTCAGAAGTGATTCCATCAATTTACCTACCACTGAGGTCAAACTAACAGGTCTGTAGTGTCCTGCCTCTGCCATGCTCCCACATTTGTGAAGTGGAATCACATCTGACCTCCTGCAGTCCTCAGGCACCACCCTATTCTCCCATGATCTGTTAAAGAGGGTAGTCAGTGGTGTCACTAGTTCTCCCCTTAGTTCTTTTAGAATTCTGGGGTGAATCCCATCAGGCCCCACTGCTTTGTCCACCTTCAGTTTTAAGAGTTCTTTCAGAACCTTTTCTTCTGTGAATGGACTGGTATCAACCCCCCCCCCATCCAGAGTGTTTCTATTGTTTGTTTTAGGTACCTCCCTCCTCTTCTTTTGTGAATACTGATCAGAAGTATTCATTCAGTATCCCTGCTTTTTCACTGTCACCCTCTGATCACATTCTCTCCCCTTTATTAAGCCTCAGTATCCCTCCCTTGGTCTTTCTTCACTCCCTAATGTACCTATGAAAGGTTTTATAACAGAGTTGGCTATCTTTTCCTCAGTTTTGGGCCTTTGCATTTCTGACTGCCTTCACTGCCTCCTTCTGCTTTAACTGATATAGTTCTTTGTCCTGCTCCTTCTGTTTTTCCTCATATTTCCTGAATGCTATCCTTTTCTCCTTAACCTTCCCTGCCACCTCTTTTGAGAACCATATTGGCTTTTTTCTTCATTTTGTTTTGTTGACTTGCTTTACACAAAGGCTTGTTGCCTCTCTGATGGCAGTTTAGATTTTTCCCAATTGTTCTTCCACCCCTCTTTCTTGCCAGTTTGCTAGTGCTTTGCTGAGGTACTCTCCCATTTAGCCAAAATCAGCCCTCCTAGAGTCCAACACCCTTGCTTTTGAATTGCTTGACTCTTCAGCTGTGTTTATAGTGAACCACATTATTTGGTGGTCACTTGTTCCCAGATGACTCCCCACTTCTAAATCTGAGATCCTCTCTCTATCCCCATTTGAGAGTACCAGGTCTAACATTGCTCCCTCCTGAGTGGCTTCCAGCACAAGCTGTCTGAGCATGCTCCCTGTAGGACATAGAGAATTACCCTGCTCTTGGCTGTATCTGCAGTAAAGGTGCTCCAGTTAACATCTGGCATATTCAGGTCCCCCATCAACAATATCACTCCTTTTTCAGCCATTCTAATGATTTCTTCTCTTATTTCCTTGTCTATTGCCTCCCCCTCAGATGGGGGTCTGTAAACAACCCCTGTGCGGATTGTGGTGCCATTTCCTGGCTCCAGGGTCACCCACATTGCCTCCTTTTCTCCCGGTTTACCCTTTAATTCTGTTTCTTTGATTTCTTATGTTATGTAGAGAGCTACTCCTCCTCCTCTTTTACCCTCCCTGTCCCGCCTGCAGATTGTGTACCCTGGTATGCTGACATCCCAGTCATGGTTCTCTAGGTACCATGTTTCTGTGATTGCCACAATATCCAGGTGTCCCTCTTTCATCAAGGCCTCTAGTTCAGGGAGTTTGTTACACAGACTAAGGGCATTAGTACTCATCACCTTCCATTTTTGATGGCCTTACTCCTTTTAGGCCCATCCCCATCCTTACTGCCTTGGCCTTTTTCTGGATTTACCTGTGTGCTGCACTATCTCAACTTCTCTACCTTTGTGTCTTCTTCATTAACTACCCTGTTTCGTGGGGGAGGCTGGGATTTCCCTGTTTCTCTTCAGCTCCTCCCCCCTTGGATAGTTTAAATGCTTGCACATGAAGCATTTAAACCAGTCAAATAGGATACTGGTTCCCCTGCTGGACAGCTGCAGACCATCATGCCAGTATAGGCTTGCATCCCACCAGGTGGACCCCCAGTCCCTAATGAAATCAAATCCCTGAGTTCTACACCAGTTTTTCAACCAGTTATTGAATCATGTGGTGTGGAGTACCCTAGCCTCACCCATGCCATAGACAGGCAGCACATCCAAGAAAGTTACCATGCTTGCTTCTTATCTAAGGCCACTCCCCAACTCCATAAACTCCTGCTGCACTGCTTGGATCCCATTCCCAGCCAGGTCATTTGTCCCTAGGTGGACAATGACATCCAGTTCCTTCCCCCATGCAGCTGCTCCAGCAATCCTGAGAATGCACTTCCTGTCCCTCCTAGCCATGGTTCTAGGCAGGCACTTTACCTCCCACTCCCCTCCCTCACCCAGTTCTGCTCTCCTAATGACTGCATCCTCCACCAGGAGTTGTTTCCTTCCCCTGTGGAGTTCTGTGCCACCCTCCTGTGGGTCTTCTTTGTGGAGGTTCCCAGCATCCTCCTTGGTCTCTACTGTGGGTGCCTCCATAGAGGAACCACGCTCTACCAGAATGGCAAATGAATTGTGGAGAGGCACAACTGAAGAGATGCGCCTCTGTTCCACCACCCTTCACCCTCAATGAGCCCACCATGGTCCAACCACTCCTATTTCTTGGCAACCTCTGCGGCAATGGTGGTGGCCTGGTAGGTCCATGGCTGGGGGATGAGGTTTTCTGAATCCTCACCAGGTCATCATGGAGACGGGCAACCTCCTCCCTCAGACTGGAGAGGTGCCTGCAAATAGGGCAGCAAAGCAATCTCCAGAATGTCTCCTGGTAGACTGCTGCTCCACAGCCAGTGCATTGCACCACTCCCCACATGTCTGTCTCCCTTACTGTTTAAGATTTTTTGTTTGTTTGTTTTTAGTGTATATGAGTGTGTTTACCCCCTATTTAGTGTACTGTGCTATTAAGGATATGAACAGGTGTATGTCCTTTGCATTTTTATGGAAGTGATGTCAGAACCCCTGATATAAAGGAAATGATGGGCTTGAAGTGGATGGGGTGAGGGGCAGAGTTGGTGGGACTAAGCCCATTCCCTCCAGAAACAATCAACTACAACTCTGACCCACCACCACTGTGATTGCCTCCTTTCCTTTCAGACTCCTATTTCACAGAGCTTAAGCATCAGGTCTAGTCAGAAATGACTGCAAATATTCTCCCAGCTAGATTTCCTCCCTAGCAAATAAGCTACACTAAGTAAAGTCAACCCCAATTATAGAGAACCGAAACACTGACTTCTTACTTACACAGGCCTCAAAACTAAGAATTCAATTCAAAGTACTCTATTAAATCAACTCCTTGCTTTAAGGAAGCTGGTGGCTGCTCTCTGTCTCAGCTACAACAGACAGGGTCTCAAAACAACTCCTGTTTTTAATCCACAGTTCCTCAGGCCCCCTTCAGCTCCTGCACTTATCAGACACCTATTTCACAGAGTTTAAGTAACAGGTCTAGTCACAAATGACTGCAAATATTATCCCAGCTAGAGTTCCTCCCTAACAAATAAGTTTAACTAAGCAAAGTCAACCCCAAAAACAGAGAACCAAAACACTGACTTCTACTCACTTACATAGGCCTCAAAATTAAGAATTTAATTCAGTGTACTCTATTAAATCACCTCTTTGCTTTAAGGAAACTGGTGGCTGCTCTGTGTCTCAGGTTCAGCAGACAGAGTCCACAAACAACTCCTGTTTTGAATTCACAGTTCCTCAGGCCCCCCTTCAGCTCCTCCCCTTATCAGACACCTATTTCACAGAGGTTAAGTAACAGGTCTAGTCATAAATGACTGCAGATTTTCTCCCAGCTAGATTTCCTCCCTGGTAAATAAGTTACACTAAGTAAAGTCAACCCCAAAAACAGAGAACCAAAACATTGACTTCTGCTTACTTACACAGGCCTCAAAATTAAGAATTCAATTCAGTGTACTCTGTTGAATCACCTACTTGCTATAAGGAAGCTGGTGGCTGCTCTCTGTCTCAGCTACAGCAGACAGAGTCCACAAACAACTTCTGTTTTGAATGGACCCAAAGAAAACAATGCAATCCTGAGCATTGTTTGTTGGACTCAGCCTTCTTACTAATCGAGCCCCCTCGCTCTCCCAAATCATCGCTGTCAGAATTCTTCAGTCTAACATATAACTAGGCAGTCCTCAGTCATTGTTGATGAACTCTTTCAGACCTACAAAGAAATAACCAGGCATTCCCCATCCCCGATCATGGCTGCTGGTCTCACTAAGCTCCATATATAACCAGTCAATTCCTGATAATAGCTATGGACTCATTAAGGCTTAGAGTCATCAATCAATGCTGTCAGCAACTCAGACATCCTACACAGAGCTTGCCCACCCCCAAGAACTGCCTGTTTTACTCAGACCCATACATAACCAGGCACTTACTGCTCTCCTTAGTAATTTGAACTGCCACCTCAAAGACAGCTTTGCATCAATTATATCTTTGTGCTGTCTGCACAAAATGTTCAGGCAACACCGCCAGTTCAGAGTCATTTTTAAGACTGCAAACTTCTACAAATTTTATTTTCCATTCACTATCATGCAATATTACAGATGTGTGCTTCACACTGTGATGTTCACTACATTCTGTATGTGGATAGCACCTTTCAATCATCCTAAATGTTACCCAACTGTACTGTTCACTTCATAATAGTAAGTAAATTCTGACTTTTACAATTTTGCCACTCTTTCTCTCCCTTTACTTCAATTAACACAATACACGCCTGACACATGCACCATGCAAGGAAACATTTGGCAGTAACAAGTGCTTGTTTTTATATTTGAAAATGATGTGGGTGTAGCAGTGTGAAACCCTCCTATTGTATTTTTGATTAATGAAAATAGAGAATGAGTTCCCAAGGGGCTACAAAAAAGCCTTACAGCCACAATAAGGCTGCTTTAAGGTACCAAATAAAATGAAAGTCAGTGTCAGTGGCTCAGCAGGTAGCACACTTGCATCTGAGGTTGGGAAATCAGTAGGCTGTGGGTTCTATACCCACACCAGGCACTTGGGTTAATATCCCAGTACTGATACTGTAGTGCAGCATGAAGTGGGTGTTGCACTCCTGAGGTGCCATCTTTCAGATGAGATGTTAAACTGAGGTCCCATCTACCTGTTCTGGTGGTAGTTCAGGTAGATGTAAAGATCCCATGGCCCTTCTTGAAAAGAGCAGGGGAATTTCCCTGGTGCAGTGGCCAAATTTCCTCCATTCATGAAAAATACCGCCAACAGCTTAATCTGGTTCAAGGTCAGTTGGCATTCATCTGTATGCCCCTCCCCCAGGTCGTGCCTGAAAATAGGCAGGATTTGTCTAGGGCACTTACCCGGTCAACAAATCTAAATAAATAAATAAATAAAGCCAGCTGAGACCTGAAACATTCAGTGCAGGAATGGTCTTACAGCATGTCAAATTAATGTTTCTTTACTATCCTTTTGGCTGCAGCCTTTCTTCTATGCTAATATTCTATCTTGTCTTTGCTGGACTTATCACCCAGCACTGAACCTTTAATACTCTTTCTAATTCATCTCTTTCTGACCTCACACACACACACACACACACACACACACAGTTGGCATTAAGTATACATGTGCTGTCCTAGCACAGTTAGGGTGAAATAAATGTTGTGTACTTTGGTGCTGTACTCCCTGTTAAAAGTTTCCATTTGCAAAATACTGTATGTACTGTAGGAAGAAAGTATATAGAATGAATCATTGTTTTGGTCCTATAAAATATAAAACAAAATACTGAAGAACTACTATAAACCACCTTTAGTTTTATATGGAAGGTAATGAAGGCATCAGAAATCCCACAGTACTTATTGTTTGATGAAATATACCAAACACATGTTTTACAAACTGCTACAAACAATGCATTAGCAATGCCTTTTGTTTTATATTGCTGGTCTTCTCTGAATTTTCCTGATACTAGATGAAGTGTTTCTTTAATCCAAAACTGCACACATTGCTATAAGTTGAGGAAAACTTACCTGTTTGGGGAATGCCTGACTCCATGTGCTTTTAGTTTGCAGGTGTCCATTTTGTGGATTACTGTGGGCTCAGGCTGGCTGAAATCTGTGGGCTTTATAGAGCTCTAGCATGAGCCTGGGAACAAGACAGGTGGGACTTCCTGCCTGGAAGTTCCCTTCTTTAGTTTCTTATTGCTTTATTTTCTGATTGTTTTAAAGCTGATATGTGTTAAAATGCTTTTTTTTTCACGTTTTGCTTACTTTTCTGTATGAAAAGCCAGATTTAAAATTGTTGCAAACATTTAACTAAAATTTAAGCTGTGACTGACAGGTAACATGATCTCCAGCCCTATATAAGGAGATGACTGAGCATAATGTGGCAGATGAGATGAGACCTGAGCTGTGGATGGAGTAGTCCTCTGTAGGAGTGCAAACTGACTGATGCAGGAGGGGGGGGGGGGGGAGTAGTAGGTGCTGGAAGCAGTCTCAGAAAGATGGACCAGTGGTGGTGCTAACCAAGGCTGAAATGTTTTGGATCAGAGCAGAGTTGAGCAGCTGGAGGGGTAATTGTTCTACCTAAAGTATGGGCTGCAGAACTGCAGGTGCAGGTAGGACCATCCTCAGGTAATGTTTTTTCCCCTGTGTGCCTACTGGCTGAGTGGGAAGTGACAGCAATTTAAGCCAAGTTTTTTACAGTAGCTCAGGATCATGTTGACTAGTCAACCAGTATGAAGTAACACAGAAGTTATAGACTTGCAGTGTTTGAACTGTTTACTTTATTGTGAAGTGTGATGAAGTCCTTCTGTAATGAAGTGCACTGCCCTATGTGACCTTTTGAAAGAATTTGTTTCACCTTCTGTGTTTTCATCCAACCTGCTCTCCCACAGTGGGTGAGATTTTTAAAGTGAATTAGGTTTTGTATGGAGGTACTTGATTATGTAATGGGGAAGGTAGAAAATGTTAACGTGTAAGAAATATTGGGTCATGTGCAATTCAGTCAGTATCTCTGCATAATTAATTTTGTTTTTTACAAAGTTTATTGGTATAGTGATATGGTCTTAAATGTACAGTAGCAGCAAAACTCAGGGTCATCTATTTTCTGCAATGTCTCTGACATCTAAAATCCCTGCCTACCTGCAATACCACAGTAGGCCACTAGGGAGAATCTCTTAAGAAATACCTCAACATATCTGGAAATATCTGACTTTGTCTTTTGCCATAACTGTAGTATGGAAGGGATGCACTGAATAGAGTCTGAGAGGGTGTGGTACATTCAGTGAAATCTGGCGGTGTTCTGGATGGTGACTGGATTCAACTGAGCAGAGCTAGCACAAGAAGGAAGCAAATGTTCATGCTGCTCTTGATGTTTGGCAATGTTCAGATGAATTCAGGGCCCATACCAGTCAATGGTGTTGGGACATCAGTGAACAGGGCAAGGGAAAAAATCAGAATTATGCATATCACTGTTCAAAGTTTAGTGTTTACAGTTTGGGTTCAACTAAATAATTCTTTACATTGTGACTGTCTCTGAAACCTTGCTTTCCGATAGACACTCAGATAATGATATCACGTTGCAGAATTATAATTTATTTAGAAATGACAGGTTAGGGGGAAAAGGGAGTGGAGTTTTAAAGTATGTTAATACAAAACTTGCTTCTGTTCTTCATGATTATAATTACATAGATGTCCGGTCAATGATGTTGGGACATTAGTGAACAGGGTTAAGGAAAAGATCAGAATTACGCATATCACTGTTCAAAGTTTAGTGTCATAATTTGATGAGTTTACAGTTTGGGTTCAACTAAATAATTCTTATATTGTGACTGTCTCTGAATCCTTCCTTTCCAATAGACACTCAGATAATGATATCATGTTGCAAAATTATAATTTATTTAGAAAGGACAGGTTAAGGGAAAAGGGGGGGTGGAGTTTTAATATATGTTAATGCAAAACTTACAGCTATTCTTCATGATTATAATTACATAGAAGTAAATTGTGATTTTTGTTTTACCTGTTAAAGTGTTGCTGGGTGGGGACAAGCAGATATATGTAGGAACTTTTTATTTCCCTCCTGGATTTTTGGATTATGGGATGTCCTTGCTATCTGGTTATAGGGGATCAAAAATTAAAACTAAAGAAATTATGTTTTTAGGAGATGTTAACATTAATTGAATTGATATAATAACTTTCAATTTAAAACTGAATTGAAGGAATGGGATTGAGCAAGTTATTAATGAGACAACACGTACAACCTGCAGGAATGGGGACCATACTGGCAGAACTGTATCATCCAGACCAGACAGGATAGTTGATTCGTCTCCACTAGCTGATGCCTTGAGTGTTATAAGTCCTATACTTTGTACTAGATCATCTTGTAAGCCACATGTACCACCAATTTGTATTCATTACCAGAGTTTCTGATATCTTAGTCTTCCTTAGTTTACAAATAAAATGTATTTATTTATTTAATTGTCTTGACCAGGTAGGCCCACTGAGACTAGAAGTCCCTTTTTCAGGGACAACCTGGGTGAGGGAGAGATACAGATGGTAACCAACTGAAATTGAACCAGATTAAGCTGTTTGCAGTATGTTTAGTGAATGGGGGAAATTTGGCCAGGACACCGGGGATATTCCCCTACTGTCAGTGGGTGGCTGCTGCCCTGGTTTCCAGGTTGGCATTCAGTCCCAGGATAGAGGAGCAGGAGGATGTGCTGATGGCTGTGGTCCCGTCCCTGACCTTGGCTCATGATTCAGAAAGGGATGAAGAAATGGTGTTTTTTGTAGAAAGTGAGGCTGGGAATGCCTCAATAGTGGGAGCAACCTCTGAAACAGGACAACGAGTTTATGGATGCAGATGATGTGCTCCAGAGTGAGGCAAAGGATGACTGGGTTAATTCTGGTGGTGCTGCTACAGACTTCAATCCTCTGGAGACAAGTGAGATGCAACAGGGTTCTCAGGAGCTAGATGCAGCAGCCACTAAGGAGATGCAGCAGAGTGGTATCTTCAAAGAACAGTTTAGCTGCACAGCTGGATTCGGGCATGGTCAACAGGAAGGACTAACAGCAACACAAACAACAGGAACAGCTTCCAAAAGGGACATTTGGATTAACAACATGGCACAAAATGAGGAGGTAACGCCTAGAGAAAACATTAAAAAAACCTTTGCTATAAATAATGAAAATGAACCTTTTTCCAATGAAAATTGGTCGGCTGAAGACTCTATAAAATACAGCTGGGTGCAAATGAAATGGGACAATGGGTTCAAGACCCAAATTGGGACATTTTTTCACATACTCAGGGGGCCCCCTCTACCATTAAGCAGCAGGTTAATCAAGATGCTAACATAATAAGGGAAATTAACAATTGTGGAACACAGCAAGAAACAATACCTGATCAGATTCCACAAATGGAGGAGGATGGTACTACAACAGCAGGCCCAAACAACAGAGAATAATGACAGGGACCAGGAATTGGAGGGCCCTTCTTCATCAGCCCCCTTTTCCATTCAACAAAATAGAAAGAGAACTGCATCTATGTTTTCAGAACTTTTTAGGACTCATAGGCTTGAAAATGTTCTCAGGCAAAGTGCAGTTCACCTAAGGTATGGAGGGGGTACAAGAACATCCTGATAAGGTGTATGTAGCAAAAAAATTATTAAAGGAAACAATGGCCTTTTCTGCATCTGATATGAATGCTTTGATTAATGTTAGAGGGGAAGATACTTTTGGCATTAGTTTTAAATCATTTTCTCACCTAGAGAAATTCTGGAAAAAATATGAAGGTCTTAAATCCACTCCTTTATGGTCACCATTTTGGGCTAGTTCCCTAACAAAACCCCTGTTCAAAACCATCACAATAATGTTCTGGAATGAAGGGGTGAGTGTGAGGGACATACAATTATGGCTGGAGAAAAAGTGTTTAGTTTTAGGCCCTCCAGAGCCAATAATAGATACTGAAGGCATTTGGACAGGAAGCTGGAGATTCAAAGTAAAATTGAACATGATGGGGAATGAGGTACTGCATGTACCAAACAGTTTATTTCTGGGAAAGGAGAGAGGTCTGTGCTTTTACCCAGGGCAACCAAAAGCCTGCTACAAATGTGATCACACACACCTCAGTGGCACCTGCAACAGATTAAGGTGTGCTTTATATTGGGAAGTTGACCATGTAAGTGTTGTATACCAAAACATTTTTAAGTGTAATTTATGTGATAAACAAGGACATTCACACCATCAATGCCCATGGGCAGGCCACAACAGACAAGGGGGGGGCGCTGCACAGGAGCACATTATCAACAAAGCTCAAGAAAGGTGTAGGCCACAAAATCAGGAAACTCCAGGCAGGGAACATCACTTTCCTTGAGGCCCCACAACAGAACTCTGAACAGGATACAGCACAAGCAGAGGAAAGAGCCCCCGGGCTGCTACTACTGATCCCTCCATTTTTAACCCCACTGAACCTATACCCCCTATACAGGAAAAAGCAGAACCTCCAGGGGAAAACCAAGATCTTGATCAGAACCCTGTGTCCCCTCCTAGAGAATTTCAGAGACCAGGTACTAGGCACTTTACAAGGTGAGATAGTAAGCAAAAAATCCCCCCTCATTTCAGCTCAGAATGCCTTCCAAGTCCAGCAAGAAGAAGAAGAATAAGAAGAAGAAGAAGAAGAAGAGGGGGAGAAAGATCAGGAGTCTGATGCTTCCTCAAGGTCTGAAGTAATTTCAGAAGGAGAGGTAGAAGATTTACCTATAAGTGGCACTTTAGAAACAAAGAAGAAGAAAGGGAGAAAAAGAAAATTAATGGGAAAAATAAATTTCTTACATGGCATCCTTGCACTTAACATCCGTAAATGTCTGCAGCATGAAAAAATTTCAAAAATAGGAGAGTAGTGTTGTCATACTTTCATCACCTTGCTGGGCACATTATATATTTACAAGAAACTAGATTTAGTTCCCTGACCAATGTGTCACAGGCAAAAAAGGGTTGTGTGTGGGGACCATCTTTCTGATCCTTTGTGCAGGATGCCACAGATGGACTAGGAATTTTGTTTAAAAATATGCAAGTTAATGTAGAAAGAATAGTAGACACTGAGCCAGGGAGGGGTCTCCTGCTGGATTGTTTGTACAAAGGTTTTTCTATGCGGTTAATAAACACGTATGCCCAACGAAGCAAGACAGCAAAAATAGAGTTTTTTTAATAAGACCATATTTACATACAGCTAAGCATATGGTTTGGGGGGGGGCATGGACTACAGTTTAGATGTGAAAGTAAAATACAATGTGCAAAAAATATCTATTGTGATTTTCATGCTCTCAGTAATATCATCAATACAGCAGGTCTTAGAAATGCTTATAGATTATTTCATAAAGATTTAGGAGCCACACACAGAAGAAACACAAAAGCAATAAGAATTGATTTCATGTTTATTTCCAAGTTCTTACTACCTTATAACTTTATTACTTCCATCTGTGAGTTCTCAGACCATTCACTATTAAAGTGTATTATTAGCCTGAAAAACATACCCCCAAAATTTCCCTCCTTAAATAAACGTTGGAAATTGAATGCATTTTTGTTAGAATCAGATGAAATCAAGCAAGGCCTCATAGGGGTTCTACAGGCTAGATGATCAGTTTTTTGCATGTATGATGATTGGTGGATGTGGTGGGCAGACACCAAAGAAGATATCAAACATTTTCTTATAAAACATGGAAAAGAGAAAATTAATATAGAATATTTAAAAATATTTAGAATATAGATATCAATTTTACAGACTCATGTCTCTTTCAAACTGTGCAGATACACATATTAAGGAACACATAGACATTATTAAAGCTAAAATGTTTCAATAGCAGTATGATAGGGCGGAAACCCTAAATTAGAAAATGAAATTCAATGCAGATACTCAACCATATGTAGATCCTTTTATTGCATGTAAGCTAAAGATAGACCATAAATTAATGGATGGACTACATAATAAAGATGGCGATTTAGTGACTTCAGATGTATGAATGTTAGATGCGGTAGAAAAACATCTTACTGAACAATTTGGCAAGTGTTGTTGTCCAACAAAATCATGGGATGAGGTAATAGACTTTCCAGTTCCTTCTCCTTCAGCAGAATATTTTTGAAATATGGCAGTACCTATTTCTTTAGAAGAAGTTAGAGAGGCAATCACAGGATTAAAAAGCAGGATGTCACCAGGAAAGGATGGCTTAACAAATGAGTTTTATAAATCATTTCTTACATAAGTGAGCGAGATCTTGGTTAATCTTTCTAAAGAAATTATCATAGGTAACTCTACTTGCAATGGTGTTGCAGAAGCCATAGCTATATTTTTATATAAAAAAGGTAATATAGGGTATCTAAACAATTGGAGGATAATCAGTCTGTTGAACACAGATTATTAGATATTATCTTCAATATTCTGCAGTATACTCCAAAAAGCAGCCAGGAATCTTATGCAACCAGTGCAGACATGCTCCATACCAAACCTGAATATTAAACAAAACCTTTTATTACTTCGGGATGCATGTGAATATAGCAGGCAAAGGAAACTAAATGGTATAATAATAGCACAAGACCAGGCAAAAGCATTTGATAAACTTTTGCATGATTTTGTATTCCAGATATTAGAAAAGTATGGGTTACTGGACAATTTTATCAGAGGAGTACAAATCTTATATAATGATGGTCAGATAACACCAGCAGTTAATGGCATGTTATGTACCTCAGTTTGTTTAAAAAGAGGTGTCAGGCATGAGTGTCCCATCAGTCCATTATTGTACACATTTACTTTGGAACCAGTTATTGGGAATATATTGGGGGAACAGAATATTAAGCCTAACACCTCCCACAGACCTAATACCTCAAAAAATTGCTGCATGTGCAGATGATGTATGTCTACTGATACAAAATGCTGAGTCAGGGATAAGGGCTCTACATTTGTTTGAGAAATACTCCACCATTTCAGGGGCAGAAATAAATTATCATAAAAGTGCAGGCATACTATTGTGGAATATGAGTACTACCCTATGACATTAAGATCTCAGATATTCCAATAAAGATTTTAGGGCTTTAATTTGGTTCTGGGAACCTATCACAATTAAACTGGGAAGGAAAAATAGAGATACAAGAAAAAAAGTACATCTCTGGAAATCCTAGGCTTTCTCAAAAAAGAAAATAATTGAAATAATATTGTTTGTGTTACCCATTTTTTTATATGTGAGTCACATCTTTCCTCCCCCTTACATTTAGAAACCAAAATATCCAGCTGCTTTTTTCAAATGGTATGAAGGAGTGGTCTGAACCCAGTAAAAAGGGATTTTATGTATTTGCCCATCAAAAAAGGTGGCTTAGGAATGATGAATCCTATGGTGTTTTACGACACTTTTTTCATTCAATCATCCTTTCAGGTGGAAAGAAGGGAGTTTCCACATCCCTGGGAGAAATGGACACTGGGCTTATTCAGGCCATTAATGGAGAAATGGGTTCAGGAACCCATAAAAATCATACCAGGCCATAATATACCCAAGTTTGCCACCCCTCTGTAAAAAAAAAATGAGAATATGGAAATTAGAGAAACAGACTATATTGAGGTTACATAGAAAGCAATTATATGATGAAATCCTATATAACAATGCAGCCAGACAATTAGATTTCCCTAGGAGTTCCCCAACTAAAATGTACCTTACCCTAAAATTGCTCATGGACAAAAGAATACCTGAAAAAATATGGGACATTGTACGGCTTAGTTATCATGGGAAACTAGAGGTCAAAGGGAATCTAAAACACAAACCTTAGGATGAAAGACAGTGCATTAGGCAAGAGTGTAATGGTGTGGAAGAAAACCGAGGAACACTTTTTCATAACTTGTGCCTTTGCAGTTCAGTTTTGGGCATTTTTGTCCACATTACAGAAAGTAAAAATTCATAATTTTCAAACTTTAGATAGATGGAAATGCTTAAATTTATGGAAGCATGTCTCCTGGATAGCTTGGTTTGTTTTCTAGGTGTTTGTAAATAATGATGAAAAATACAGGGAGAGACAGAATAAAATGTACATTTTTATACAGTTCATTAAGGAAATATGAATTCTCTATGGGATAACAGATGAGGTGACAATGTAAATAAGTTTGTGCTTGTAAGATCTGTATTGATTTAATTTATGATGTTTTGTTTTCCTAATAAAAAATGCCCCTGCTCTGTCAGTAGAGGGAACCTGTGTCAGCCTCTCCCAAGATGGCCGACATCCAGGAGGGTGAGAGTGGAGATGCTAGCATTGCTGGAGAGATGAACACCTCTGGAGTTGATTTACTGCAAGTTTCTGCTCATGATGTGGATGCTTTATCAAGGGGGAAGGATAAGACTATGGATCCAGTTACTACAGGTACAGTACAAAGCCTATGGAAATAGATATTTTAGCCTCAGACATTTCAAATCATACTATGAATCTTCAAATTCCTGGCTGCTTTAGAGGGAACTGTGTCTAGTGCATCATGCTCAATGTCCCAAGAAGATTTGTTAAGACAAGATATGAAAATGCATAAATCTTTCATGATTAAAAGTTTGTAAAGAGAAGCTGAGATTTCTGAAAATGTGCTTCCTCTCCTTCCCCCAAGAGAAGACTCCTTTTCTGTCACCTCGACAATGGCAACATAATCTTTTGCATCCTTCCCAACATCTCAGCCTTCCACGTTTGGACTTGCTAATATTTAGCTCTAATATTTAGCTTTAGTCAATGGTATAACTGAGGAAGGGCTGTTTGTCTGAACAAGTTGGTTCAGAAGCAACTTGGAGTCTGGAGGTGGCATTAGGAGCATCAGGTTGGGAATGCACAGATGGGGCTAGCTGGACTTTTCCTGGCCTGATTTGGGCAGTGAGCATTATTTGGGATGTGAATACGTAACTGCTAAATATCAACACAGATAATAACAAGCATTTGTCAATGCCAAGTGTTGCTTGCTGTCATTAGCAGTGGAAGTGCAGGAGTTAGACAGATGCAGTATAGAAATTGCAGTGAAGTATTGAATTGATGCCAACTCCACCCCCACCTGCAGAGATGGACAGACATTGGGGTGTGCCTTTGGGTTGTCGCCCATAACAGTCACAACATTTCATCGCACCCTACCCTGCAGACACTTAGAAGTGTCGAGGTGTGCTTTCGAGTGTTCTGACTTTACACTCACCTCATTCCATAAGGAAATACGGTGAAATGGGTGCAGTACAGGAGAATGGGGTGAACTCTGGGTCCAAAGGGTCCAAGGCAAACCTCAATGCTTGCCACTGTCTGCAGAGTGGGGGTAGAATGGCATGAGTATTACTGTGGATAATCCCAAATCACACCCCTGATGCCTGTTGGTCCCTGCAGGTTAGGGCATTATCATTGAAAACCCTAATACCCTGGAAATTTCTTGCCATGTTTACTCCAAGTTTGTAACATGGGCTTTTTGTGATCCCACTGCATGAACAGTGACACTATCAGTTTGTTAGCGGAAATGTGATTTTGCACAGCAACTGCACCACTTGGCACCACAGGTGCAAAAACCCATTTCGAAACGATGTGAAAAATTACACCTGTACTGTTCATGAAAAGGTGTAAAAAATAGCAATGTAGAAAATCTAGACTGAAAATATTAAGTCACAAGTGTGCGTAGACTGCACAACTCACACCCGTAATGTAATTAGTTTGATATTTTACAGCAGATTTTCAACACAGGCATTTTGGGAACTCCACTCATGAACACTGTCACTGTGATTTTCTTAATCTGTCCTGAACACTGATTCCCCAATGTGACCACGCTATTCTGTGCCAGAAGTGTGAAACACATTTTGGTCAGGGTGTGAAAAATGACAGCTGTACTGTTTATAAGGAGGTGTTGAAAAATGCCAATGTTGAAAATCTGGACTGAAAATATTACGAATTTGTGAACTTTCAAAGGTGCGTGGAAATTGCACAATGCACACTCGTAACAGTCATTTTATGGATGTTTGTTACCAAATTTTCAACATAGCCAGTGTAAAACCTCTGCTCATGAAGAGTGTCACTGTGATTTTCTTAATCTGTCTTGAACATTGATTTTGCACACCGACCACGCCACCGTGCTCTAAGTGTGAGAAAACATATTTCGGGCAAGATGTGAACAATGACAGCTGTACTGTTCATAAGGAGGTGTGGTAAAATGGCAATGTTGAAAATCTGGAGTGAAAATTTTGAAAAAACTCTTGAAGTTATGAGCATGCATAGGAACTGTGCAACTCACGTTCATAAAACAGACATTTTGGGGAATTGTTTCACCAAATTTTCAACATAGGGTTTTTGGGGGCCTACCTCATGAACAGTGTCACTGTAATTTTCTTACTCTGTCCTGAACATTGATTTTGCACACCGACCGTGCCATTGTGCACTACATGTGCAAAAACACATTTCAGGTGATGTGAAAAATGACAGCTGTACTGTTCATAAGAAGGTGTGGTAAAATGGCAACATTGAAAATCTGGAGTGAAAATATTAAAAATGCTCAAAGTTACGAGCATGCGTAGGGACTGTGCAACACACACTCATAAAACAGTAATTTTTGGGAATTTCTTCACCAAATTTTCAACCTAGGGTTTTTGGGGGCCTACCTCATGAACTGTGACACTGTCATTTCATGAATCGGTCCCAAAAGGTGGTTCCACGCAGTGACTGTGAAATCACCTTTCGGGACCAAATAACAAAATGAAAGTGACCGAGTTCATGAGGTGGGTTTCAAAGAACCCCATAGTGAAAATGTGGTGAAACAATTCCCAAAAATGGCTGAGATGTGCACCAAAGTTGAAAAAAAAACCATTTATGCCATTATACAGCTTACCGGCATTGCTTCAGTTTGGCCTTGAAGAATGCAGACGTGTTCCCAGTCCACTGAAGGTTGTCACACTGGGCTCCAGAGGTAAGTGTGGGGTGAGGTGGGGGTGTGGGGAGGTGGGGTATGCAGAGGGTGGGTGAGGGTTGGAGGAGGGGGCAATAGAATCAATGAGGGACCATTTTTCTTCTAGTTTTTTTTCCCCACAGATGATGGGAGACTTTTGCCATGCTGGGGTAGGCTCCCAGCATGGTACTAGGTAGTTTGTTTGGAGCTGCAGTGGAGCTGATGGGGATAGGGCACCCCAATTGGCTAAAGAGACCTTTGCCATGCTGGGTTGGGCTCCCAGCATGGCAGATGGAAGTTTGTTTGGGGGGCAGTAGAGCCAATGGGGGATTGGGAACCCCCATCAGCCATACATTGTGCTGGGAGGAAAACACGTGAACTGAGGGGTGATTGGGCACCTCCCCTCAGTAAACAACAAATGGTGGGAGATACATTATGCCAATGGGGATTGGGCTACCCCGTCTGCAAATACAAACATGGAAACATAGACTTTGATGGCAGATAAGGACCACTTGGCCCACCCAGTCTGCCCATTTCCCTACCTATTGGATAAGCTGCAGATTCTAGTTAACTGGGGAGGGGGTTATGCTGACAGGGGGATTGGGCACCCCGTCGGCTTTTTTTTTTATTTAAATGTTTCTCCAGGAAGGAACAATGAACTGTGTGCTGCAGCTTTCTGTCAGCTTCCTGGGGACTGTGAGAGGCTGATGGAGAAGCCGTTACTATAGGAACATCAATCAGCTGTTTTGGAAGCTTGTAATGCACCAAAACAGCTGATTGCATGGTAACATGGCCTGAATTTCCTGATGCATTTAGGCATTCTCCCTAACTGCTGAAAGAAATGTGTTTCTTGCACATGCATGCAAGCACAACAAAAATGAGGTACCTCCACTGAATAAATCTGACACAGACACTGTTTAGCAACATTGCAATTCTTCTTTGGATTCTTCATCAGCTGGCCAGGTTGCTAGAGATACAGGGGAACACACGGGTGATCTCCCCACAGACAGCAGACACAGGATTCTTCTCTCACTCAGCCCCACACCACAGACTCTAACCAGGACCCAGTGAACTTAGATGGTAAAAAAAATATTACCTAATAGAGCTTTTCAAATGTCTGATCTATTTAAACAAAAGGGGTACCCTGCTCAGCATAGGAATGCTGTATGTTTGAAATGTAATGAGGACCTGAACTCAGCACCAGACAGGAAAACTATTTTGCACAGTATGCTTAAAGATTCAATAGGTATACGGGATCAGGAATTGCTTGCCTTTATTCATGTTCGGGGGGAGGCAATTTACGATATCAGTTTTAAAAATGTGAGCACTTTAGAGAAATCTTGGCAAAAATACCCCTTTGTCAACGATACTCTCCTATGGTCATCCTTTTTCCCAATACCACTGACAAAGCCAATAATCAAAACTTTAACCTTTCTTTTTAGAAATGAGGGAATGAGCATTGCAGGGAATGAGCATTGCTGATGTGCAGTATTGGCTTAAGCAGTGCTGTGATATCCTTGACTGTCCAAATCCAATTTTGGATGATGACCTGATGTGGACGGAAGGTTGGAGGATTAAGGTCCAACTCAAACAAACAGATACTGGCATTAAGCACTTTCCAGTCAATTTTCATATTGGCAGAGATAGAGGGCTATGTTTTTACCCTGGTCAGTCAAAAACCTGCCATAAATGCAGTGCCAGAACACATTAAAGTTAAGTGTGTGCACAGCCAAGGTGCAATCTCTGTCTAGAATATGGCCATGTCAGTTTAGGTCATCCAAACCCTATTAGATGTAACCTCTGTGATGAGTCGGGCCATTCCTATAAACAATGCCCTTGGGCTCGTCATAACAGAATGGACCATGTTCCACAAGGTCAGGAACAAATTATCACTGACTCCCAAACTTGTATATTGCAAGCTAAAGCTCCCCCAAAGAGACTGTTAATTCAGTGCAAAATGTTCAGCCCACCACTGTTATTTCAGAGGTTCCTAGTTCTGGTCACACATCAGACCAAGTTCTGCCTATGGGTTCTATAGGCTTCCCAGTACAGGGTCAGACCCCTCACAGAGCCTATTGTAGGTGGTCAAGTAATGCCTCCCCCCACACCTAAGCAGCCTGCCACTGATCTTGAAAAATCTTCTAGGAAAGGAAGGGGGGAAGAGGAAAGCTGATGCTACACCACTGAGGCAGCATGTGGTTACCCGAAATAGATACCAGATCTTAGCAAAAAGGCTGCAGTGGGGAGACACTGAGGAAGAAGGGGATGAGTCAGACTTCTCTTCTATAGCCTCCTTAAGGATGGAACTTTCATCTGACTCACACCCAGATACCTCTGTGAAAAGAGGACAGAAAAAGACTACAAAAGCCTCTGAGGCAGTTACTTAAAAAAAAGTAATTTTAAATGCAGGGTGGTCAAATCTTTCCTTCCTGTCATTTTAAATGTTTGTAGTATTAAGTCTTACAAAAATAAATTGACCACTTCATAATTTCTAAAAGACTTGCCTAATAAAATCATTTTTATTCAGGATACACAACTAAAAACTGTCCATGAGGTAAATCAAGCTAAACGTTCTTGGTCAATAGGGCCTTCTTTTTGGTCCCAAGATGATGAATTATGCGATGGTGTTGGGATTTTATTTCGAGGTTTCCAGTTTTCAAGTAGAAACTGGTTGAAATAGCCCCTGGCCAGGCTCTTATGCTAGATATTACATATAAAAATCTCCATTATCATTTAATAAATATATATGCACTTCAGATTATTGTTTTAAGGAAATAACTTTTTAAATCTATCCAACCCTTTCTTCATACTAGAAAGCATATTATTTTTGGTGGAGATTTTATGTTAGGTTAATGCCAGAAGACAGAGGTGGGAATACTAAGAAAGATTTCAGTGATGTTAATTGCCTTAATACCATCCTGAAAACAGCAGGCTTACAAGATGGATACATGTCTATAAATACTGTGAAACCTAAAACCTACACAAGAGGTACTATGGCTACCAGAACCGATTATATTTTTCTTTCACAGCATTTATTGGTTTTAACAACAAGTATTATTTCCTGTGAAACTTTGGATCATTTAGCCATTTAGTTCTCATGTTGCATAAATTCAGACTCTAGTTCTTCTAAAGTTAAATTCTGATGGAAACTGAATAACTACCTTCTGGAAGATCATGATATCTTGTATAATTGTGAGGACTCCATTAAGGCAAGAATTTCTATCATGGACACTTACGACAACTTGGTTGATGGGTGGCTTAGTTCAAAAAAAGCCTTCAAAATTTTTTTCTCAAACAGGCTCATTGCAAGTCAGTAGAATCTTATTTTAAATACATAAAACTAAGGGATAGATTAACTAAATTAATCTCTCAGGCCTACAAACAAAAAAATTGATTTAAAACAAGACATTGCTCACATTAAATCTGAAATAGTAGAGTACCAATACAGGCAGGCAGAATTGTTCAAGATAGCAGCACAGTACGGTACTCAAGGGAAATAAATAACAGTTTTTGATATTTTTAAAAGCTGTAAGGAGAGAGTTGCTACCTCTAATATAGAAGCTGTAAAGAATATTGTAATCTCACAGAAATCAAGAAATCCTAAGGAATTGCAAGATTTTGTGCAGCAATACCTTCAATCCATATTTGCTACACCTTCTACTGCTGTATGGGATGATAATGTTGTTCAAACCTTAGACATCCCTACACTGCCTAGGAATGAACACTGCCTAGGGAGAAAAAAAGAAAACTGATCCAACCTATTACAAGTGAAGAAGTGCAACAGTCATTCTCCCTAACTGCTGAAAGCAATGTGTTTCTTGCACATGCATGCAAGCAACACAAAAATGAAGTACATCCACTGAGTAACTGTGATACAGACACTGTTTAGCAACATGACAATTCTATGGATTCTTCATCAGCTGGCCAGGTTGCTATAGATATGGTGGAATACATGGGTGATTGCCCCATGGACAGCAGACCTGGGATTCTTCTCTCTCTCTCTCTCTCTCTCTCTCTCTCTCTCTCTCTCTCTCTCTCTCTCTCCAGCCCCACAACACACACTCTAACCAGGACCCAGTGAACTTAGATGGTAAAAACATATTACCTAATAAAGCTTTTCAAATGTCTGATTTATTTAAACAAAAGGAGGACCCTGCTCAGCATGGGAATGCTGTATGTTTTAAATTTAATGAGGACCTGAACTCAGCACCAGACAGGAAAACTATTTGCATAGTATGCTTAAAGATTCAATAGTTATATGGGATCAGGAATTGTTTGCCTTTATTCATGTTTGGGTGATTTACGATATAAGTTTTAAAAATGTGAGCACTTTAGAGAAATCTTGGCAAAAATACCTCTTTGCCAAGGACACTCTCCTTTGGTCACCCTTTTTCCCAATACCACTGACAAAGCCAACAATAAAGACTTTAACCTTTCTTTTTAGAAATGAGGGAGTGAGCATTGCTGATGTGCAGTATTGGCTTAAGCAGTGCTGTGATATCCTTGACCACCCAGATCCAATTTTGGATGATGACTTGGTGTGGACAGGAGGGTGAAGGATTAAGGTCCAACTCAAACAAACAGATACTGGCATTCAGCACTTACCAGTCAGTTTTCATATTGGCAGAGATAGAGGGCTATGTTTTTACACTGGTCAGTCAAAAATCTGCCATAAATGCGGTGCCAGAACACATTAAAGTTAAGTGTGTGCACAGCCAAGGTGCAATCTCTGTCTAGAATATGGCCACGTCAGTTTAGGTTGTCCAAACCCTCTTAGATGTAACCTCTGTGATGAGTCGGGACATTCCTATCAACAATGCCCTTCGGCTAGTCATAACAGAATTGACCACGCTTCACAAGGTCAGGAACAAATTATCACTGACTCCCAAACTTGTATCTTGTAAGCTAGATCCTCCCCCCTGGAGAAACTGTTGATTCATTGCAAAATGTTCAGCCCCCCACACTGTTATTTCAGAGGTTTCTAGTCCTGGTCACCCATCAGATGAAGTTCTGCCTATGGGTTCTATGGGCTCCCCAGTATAGGGTCAGATCCTTCACAGAGCCTGTTGTAGATGATCAAGTAATGCCTCCCCCACACCTAAGCAGCCTGCCTTTGATCTTGAAAAATCTTCTAGGAAAGGAAGGGGGGAGAAGAAAGCTGATGCTACACCCCCAAGGCAGCATGTGGTTACCCGAAATAGATACCAGATCTTAGCAAAAAGGCTGCAGTGGGGAGATACTGAGGAGGAAGGGGATGAGTCAGACTCCTCTTCTATAGCCTCCTCAAGAATGGAACTTTCATCTGACTCACACCCAGATACCTCTGTGAAAAGAGGACAGAAAACAACCACAAAAAAGCCTCTGAGGCAGTTACTTAAAAAGTGTTTTTAAATGCAGGGTGGTCAAATCTTTCCTCTCACTTTAAATGTTTGCATTATCAAGTCTTACAACAATAAATTGACCACTTTGTAATTTCTAAAAGACTTGCTTAGTAACATCATTTTTATTCAGGATAAACAGCTAAAAACTGTCCATGAGGTAAATCAAGCTAAGCATTCTTGGTCAATAGGGTCATCTTTTTGGACCCAAGATGATGAACTATGTGATGGTGTTGGGATTGTATTTCAAGATTTCCAATTTTGATGTAGAATCTGGTTGAAATAGCCCCTGGCCAGGCTCTTATGCTAGATATTACATATACAAATTCCCATTATCATTTAATAAATATATATGCACCTCAGAGTATTGCTTTAAGGAAATAACTTTTTAAATCTATTCAACCCTTTCTTCATACTAGAAAGCATATTATTTTTGGTGGAGATTTTATGTTAGGTTAATGCCAGAAGACAGAGGTGGGAATACTAAGAAAGATTTCAGTGATGTTAATTGCCTTAATACCATCCTGAAAACAGACAGCTTACAAGATGGATACATGCCTATAAATACTGTGAAACCTAAAATCTACACAAGATGTACTATGGCTACCAGAACCAATTATATTTTTCTTTCACAGCATTTATTGGTTTTAAAAACAAGTATTATTTCCTGTGAAACTTTGGATCATTTAGCCATTTAGTTCTCATGTTGCATAAATTCAGACTCTAGTTCTCCTAAAGTTAAATTCTGATGGAAACTGAATAACTCCCTTTTGGAAGATCCTGATATCTTGTTTAATTGTGAGGAAGCCATTAAGGCAAGAATTTCTATCATGGACACTTACGACAACATGGTTGATGGGTGGCTTAATTCAAAAAAAGCCTTCAAAACTTTTTTTTTCTCAAACAGGCTCAGTGCAAGTCAATAGAATCTTATTTTAAATACATAAAACTAAGGTATAGATTAACAAAATTAATCTCCCAGGCCTACAAATAAAAAATGTATTTAAAACAAGACATTGCTCACATTAAATCTGAAATGGTAGAGTACCAATACAGGCAAGCAGAATCTCTCAAGACAGAAGCACAGTATTGTACTCAAAGGAGAAAAAAAAAACAGTTTTTGATATTTTTAAAAGCTGTAAGGAGAGAGTTGATACTTCTAATATAGAAGATGTAAAGCATATTATAATCTCACAGAAATCAAAAAATCCAAATGAATTGCAAGATTTTGTGCAGCAATACCTTCAATCCATATTTGCTACACCTTCTACTGCTGTATATGATGATCATTTTTTTTTCAAACTTTAGACATCCCTACACTGCCTAGGAATGAACACTTCTTAGGGAGAAAACAAAACTGATCCAACCTATTAGAAGTGAAGAAGTGCAACAGGCATTAAAAAAAGTATATAAAAATGCATCCATAGGCCATGACAGTTTAACAGTTGAATTTTATTCAGAATTTCAGAAATTTATTTATACCTATTTGTGTAGAAGTGTTTAATGATATACAGCCTTCCAGGAATATACACACTTCCTTTACTAAAGCCATTATAATAGTTTATTCAAAAAAAGGTGATAGATCAGATTTGAGAAACTGGAGGCATATCAGTTTACTCATGGCTGATTATAAATTATTAACTATAATATTGTTACATAGACTATCATCCATTGCACATCTCTTAATTTCATAATTTGTTCTGCTCAATCATGTGCTGTTCCAAATAGATTAATGTTTTATAATCTGATGCTGCTAAGAGATATTTAATCCAATACAGAAAATGTTGGAATTCCAGCTTTCCTTCTTTCACTTGATCAAGAGAAGGCATTTGTTTGGGTAGATCATAATTTCCTATTTAAAATCCTACAAAAATATGATATTCCTCTGTTATTTGTATATTGGATTCAGATTTTAAATGAAAATGCATGGATACAGCCCTATATTAATGGAGTACCAGATCTTTGTTTCAGAGGGAGGATAGGGATTTGCAGGGCTGTCTGTTAAGCCCCTTCGTATACTCTCTGTTTTACAGATTGATCCCTTTTTGAGAAAATTTTTAAGTCACCCTATTATTCCTTGGTTAACCCTGCACCAAGCAACAGGTACCTTTAGTTAGCGCTGATGCGGATGACCTATGTATTTATACTACGATAGAAGCAAAATCAGTAGCTATAGTTGCCACTATTACTGATTACGAAAAAATCTCAGGGGCTAAATTGAATTATGAGAAAAGCATTGGGACACCTTTATTTCCTAGTGGACAAGCTTGTTCCTTATCTCATTTGACTAATATTACCATATCCTCTGCTCCAATAAAGATTCTGGATCTTCAATTTGGTAACCCAGACAACATTTCTTTAAACTGGGATACATCAGCTGGGAAAGCTTCAGGGATAATACAATCCCAGAAAGTAAGCACTATTGCTGAGAGAAAGAGAGTTGTTCTGCTTGAAATGTTAAGTCTTCCTTTATATTTACATGTTGCACATATTTTCCCTCTCCCTTTGAATTTGGAAGCTAAAATCTATAATTTGTTTTTCAGGTTTCTGGGCTTTCGATTGAACCCTATAAAAAAACTACACACTTATCATGATTTTAGTCTTTGTGGGGTTAGGATGATAAATCCATTTTTTTTATACTTGATTTATTTACTGGAATATATATACTATGTTAAAAGGGATATTTCCTCATTGGTTTATGTACCTTAAGATTTCCATTTGAAAATTAATTTAAACTTGGATGAAAGCACTTTTTTTTTTTCCAAAAAATGTTCGGCATTATAAAATTCCACCATTCCTAGTTCTGACCTTTTGCAAAATAAGACAATGGTCTTTGACTTCAAATAATATTTGTTCCAAACATAGGAAACAAATATATGCAGAAATTATTGCCACTCAGTTTTATGAACTCAGAAATACACCTACATTTCAAGAGGTATCTTCTGATACCATTTTGCTGCAATTAAAGGATAAAATAATCCCTATCAAGTGTTGGGATGTTACATGGCTTTCATGCTATGGGAGGTTAGATGTAAGATACAAATATAAACATAAATCACTGGATGAAAGAATGTGCTCTCTGCCCTCTTGCCCATGTACTCTTGAAACAATGGAACATTTTTTCATTCAGTACACCTTTTCCCAAGAATTTTGGGTATCTTTTCAGAGTGCATGGGGTGAAAAGAGAATTCCTGATATTTCTTATGAAATGTTGATTTATGGCTCCTTTCTACCTAAATGCTGGGATATCTTACGTGGACGGTTCTCCTCCATGGGTTCTTGTAGAATCCTGACATTGGGGACTTTTGTTGCTGTCCTTCTGGAATAGGGCACAACTGCTGCCGTAAACCCCCTAGCACCATGTCGCAGGGGGTTTAGGGTGTAACTGCAGGTGTAACTACACTTTGGTGCAAGTGGCCTGCGGCATGTCACAGGCCACTTTGTAGAATACCGCATGTCGGAACTGCTGGCATAACTTACTTCTTGCGCCATTCTTTTTGGCTCAAGTGCAGTTACACCAGGTGTAACTATTCTAGAATCAGGCCCATAGTCTTTATTGTTAATTTTTTTCTCTTCTTTTATATCCTCTGATAGCTTAATGTTCTTTTATTATATATCACTTCTTTATCTTTTTGGAAATTTGTGATGTAACATGATACTATTTGTATGCACTATATTTTTCCTTGATAAAAATTCCCCTACACGCTGGTAGGGGGCATTGTGTCTGGTGTTGCATGGCCAGTCAAGGGAATTTACCAACCCACATGGATGTTGGGGAGAATGGGAAGCAGGTCTCCTCCCTGGTCTCGACACTTCTAGAGACCCAAATGGAGTTCAGAAATGAGGAGAACTTCATTTTAGCCCAGAAGAATTTTCACACCCAAATGGGTACTCACCACCCAGAGAGATGAAGACAATGGAAAGCACTGTGGAGTTTGGATGGGCAGCTAGGAACCTCACAATGCAGGAGCTACAGATCGCTATTCTGGAGGAAGAGAATCACTTCACTTTCAGGAGGAATCAATTGCAGCAGGAGCTACTTCAGAGGGGAAAGGAAAACCAAGCAGACAGCATCCATCTTGAAACAGAGTCTGATGGAGTTGGAATAGATGGCACGGAGATCCAAGAGAACAAGAGGGAATGAGATGGTAGTTTCGGCTGGAGTGCAAGTAGAGAAGAGCTCAACTACCCATGGTACTGGTGTGTGTGCAGTGTCTAGTGACATTGTTTTTTTCAAAATATGGTGAAAATGGGAATGGAAGTAATGAGGAGACTGTTGTGGAAAGTCAACATTTAAGAGGGGGGTTCTGAAAACGGAGCACAAATTTCTGCAGCAGATACACAGGCCAGTACTGTGGGGCCTATTTTACATTTACATTTAAATTACATTTACGATTGGGGTCTTCAATGGGAGTCCAGGGAAATGAACACTTACAAAGAGCACTGTGGCAAAAAATAGTAAAAAGGGGACAAGCACACAAAAAGAGACAATGTTAGCAGTTGAAGTTGGTGATAAAGCTCAAAAAATGGGTCCGACTGAAGGACTCAAAACAGAAACATCTGCATGGGTGGAAATTGCTCTAAAGAAAGCAGGATGGAAAAGAACATTAGACAGCTCTGACTGGTATGGAACTCTTCCAGGCATCTCAGGTGTGGGGGCTGGTAGACCCTTGGCTGAACAGGAAAACACTGAAGAAAACTTTCCTTCCAATGCAGAAAGTGCCTCTCAGATTTCTGCTGGTCAACATACACTTCCCAGTGATTTTGATATGCAGCAAGATCCTGCTATTGCCCAAAAGGACATGCTGACAGATCTCAAGCATTTGAAGGGGGAAGGGGTGCTGATCAAAGCATTGACCTCCCAATATGCAGTAATGACACTCAGATAACTGTTGTAGATGATGTGGTTGAGGCACTAGCTATTGTTTCCCCAAACAGCAGACAGCAACAACAGAATGCTGCTCCTGCAGCTCCTCTGGCTAATAATGTTTGGAGCACTAATGTAAGAAAAAGGCTTTTCCCTGAAATATATTGGTGCCGGAACCTGCTACACGGTGGAATGATGTACATCTTAACTACAGATGGGGGACATCTGACATTCCCAACAGGCTTTTTGTAGGCAGAACCTTGCTGAAAGACAACATGAAGTATTATGCCTACCAGATATACTATATGCTTTAATACACATGCCTGGTGACACTTTGTATGATGTAAGCTTTAAGCATCCAGCTGGGCTGGAAAGATTTTGGAAACAATATCAGCTTTTGAAAAATACTCCCTTGTGGTAGCCTTTTGTGGCTATACCCCTGACTAGACCTTCCTTTAAGTGCATTACTGTTCTTTTCTGTGATGATGGGGTGAATGCGGCAAATATCTCCCATTAGCTCAAACAATGGTGTAATGTTAATGGTTTCACTGAGCCCATCCTTGTAATTTGGGGATGTTCTGCTTTTTAGTGATTTGAGTCTGGCGTGATCCTGGGAGCAGTTCTGGGTCTCTTGCACTGGTAAAACTCACCACTCAGCAAACAGGACGCAAGTGGAGCAGTGCTCAGAGATGTATGCTGAAACAGGTGTGTCTGCACATGTCAGGCATGTCCGGCAAGGCAGGAGGCCGTGAAATTATCTCACCAGTAGGAATCCATAAGTTAGGACAAGCATACACTATAGTAAAACAACAGAGTCTATTACTCCCACAAAAAGATGGCAAACAAGGTGATTACCCTGGACAGGGAAAAAGGATACCAATGTGGCAGCTGTTACATGTATACCATACACAAAAACAAAATACCATGTGAAAAATATACATGTGCTAAGTGCATCAATAATAGGGAATTAAAAGGGCAACTTTTAGTATTTAATAAATGGCTTGAGGCACAGGAAAAATCTCAGGGAGAGTTAGCAACCAAACTAAAGGCATACCCAACAGTAACAAAAACAAACCAGACAAATATAGTAACTGAGGCAGGAAATAAAAGAAAAAGCCACACCAGATCTAAATGATGCAGATAATGAATGGTATGAGGTATTGTACAGTCCATTAAAAGGAAAAAAAGAATGGAAAATAGTTTTATTTCCCAGACACATATATAGGGCAATCCAACAAGCATTTGTCAATGGAGATTGTTGTCTCACTGGCATTGGCATTGGTAGTGCTGGAGTTAGAGATGTATAATAGGAATGGCAGTGGAGTATTGAAGTGATGCCAACCCCACACCCACCCAGTAGAGACCGACAGGCGTTGGGGTGTGCCTTTGGGTTGCCAGCTATAACGCTCATGCCATTGTACCTCACCCTACCCTGTAGACACTGATAAGTGTTGTGGTGTGCTTTGTGGTCTTTGGGCATTATACTTATCAAATTCCATAAGGAAATATGCTGAGGTGGGTGCAGTAGAGGAGAATGGGGTGAACTGTGTGGCCGAACAGTGCAAGCCACACCACGATGCCTGTCACTGGCTGCAGAGTGGGGGTGGGGTTGGAATGGCATGAGCATTACAGCCAATGATCCTATGTCACACCCTTGATGCCTGTCAGTCTCTACATGGTTGGGTGCTACAGTTGGGAACCCTAACACCATAGGTGCGTGTTGGTATTTTCACTCCAAATTTCCAACTTGGGCTTTTTGTGAGAACACCTCATGAAAAGCGGCACAATCAGTTTGTTAGCTGAAAGGTGATTTTGCACAGCAGCTATGCCATTTGGTGACACAGGGATGAAAACACAATTTGGACAGGATGTGGAAAATGAGAACTGTATTGTTCATGAGGAGGAGTACAAAAATGGAAATGTTGAAAATCTGGAGTGAAAATATGAAAAATCGGTGAAGTCATGAGCATGCATAGAAACTGCGCAACACATGTCCGTAACCCAATTATTTTGGGGAGTTTGTTAGGCACATTTTTAACATAGGCATTTTGGGACCTCCCCTCATGAACAGTGGCACTGTGATTTTGTTAATCTTTCCCAAAAGTTAATTTCTCACAGCGGCTATGCCATTGTGCGCCACAGGTGCGGAAACACATTTTGGGCAGGATGTTAAAAATTACAGTTGTACTGTTCATAAGAAGGTGTGAAAAAATGCCAGTGTTTAAAATCTGGCATGGAAATATTGCAAATTTGTGAAGTTACAAGGGTGTGTGAAAACTGCGCAATGCACGCTTGTAACACATTCATTTTATGGACTTTCAGCACCAAATTTTCAACATAGGCATTTTTGGACCTCTGCTCATGAACAGTATCACAGTCATTTTCTCAAACTGTCCTGAAAATTGATTTCGCACAGTGACCGTGCTGTTCTGCACCAGACATGCGAAAACACGTTTCTGTCAGGATATGTAAAATGACAGCTGTACTGTTCATCAGGAGGTGTGGAAAAATGCCAATTATGAAAATCTGGGGTGAAAATACTACAAATGCATGAAGTTACGAGCGTGCTTGGAAACAGTGCAATGCATGCTCGTAAAACAGCCATTTTTGGGTTTTTTTTCCACCAAATTTGCAACATAGACTTTTTGAGAGCCCCCTTCATGAAAGTGGTACTGTCATTTTGTTACTCGGTCCCGAAAGGTGATTCCATGCAGTTACCACAAAATCACCTTTTAGGATGGAATAACACCATGACAGTGACTGATTTCATGAGAAGGGATCCCAATAACCCCATGTTGAAAATTTCATGCAAAAATTCCAAAAAATGCCAGAGATATGCACCAAAGTTGACAAAACCCTATTTATGCCATTATACAGCTTACCAGCATTTCTCCAGTTTGCAGTCAGCTTTGAAGAGTGCAGATGTGTTCCCAGTCCACCGAAGATCATCGCGCCAGACTCAGGAGGTAAGTATGAGGTGGGTGTGTGTGTGGGGAGGTAGGGTGTGCAGAGGGTGGGCACGTCTTGTGGGAGGGGGGCAGTGAGATGGCGAGGGACTGTTTCCTTTTTTTACAGGCAAAAAAAAAACATTGATAGACTGTTTTTATATTTAAGGGGATTCAGCACACTGGGGTGGGCTTCCAGCATGCCACCTAAGTGTTTTTTTTTGGGGGGATGCTTTAGCCGACAGGGGATTGGGCTCCCCTGATGGGGGATTGGGCACCCCCATCAGCACACAAGGAAAGGGGGACAAGAGCCGAGGGGGATTAGGCACCCCCCTCGACATAAAACAAATGGGGGGGATTGCTTTATGCTGATGGAGAGTGGGCTCCCCTATTAGCACATACATTGGAGGCAGGGCATGCTGACAGGGGGATTGAGCACCCCCAAAGTCTGCATTATGGTTGGCAGTGTGCAGCCATGTTTTATTCTTCTGTCTCAGCAGGGTAAGCATGTTGGCATGTCCGCTGCTTGTGACAAGCTTTGCATGCATTGCAGTGGACCTTTTCTTAGATGTGCTTGCCTGCATGGTGTGGCACCGGCATGCAGGCTGCTTGAGGAATGAGGGACGCACCTACTGATGTGTGCCCTGTATTTGCCCAACAGTGACCACGCCTCCAAATGTGCTACTACCCCAATATGTTGGCTGTGTATGCACGAGCTAACATAAGAATCAGGGAGACCATGCATCCCAAACTATGATACCTAGGAAAAAGGGATTCTTCCACTTGGAGATTCCATCTACCAGTAAGAAAAGTATAATCTCATATAACTGATATGCCCCACTAATGAACAGCAACATGGAAATAATTGTAGACATAGAAAAGAGGGGTGCTATGAAAAGTCAAGATTAGATATCAGTAAGAGAATCCCCTGGACAGCTGATGGTAGTGGGGGATTCCACTGTGAAATATACAGACAGTCATATCTGCAAATATGACAAAAAAACATAATGATCGGAAGCTACTCAGGGGCTGGAGCAAGTGACATAACCAAAATGTCAGATAAAATCTTCCAGGGTGCAGGAGAGAAACCACTTATAATCATGCATGTGGAGGTAAATGATATTGGAAAAAAAAGTAAAAGGGAGGTTATAGGTGATTTCATTAAGCTGACTGAGAAACTGGAGGAAAAGGTTGTGAGATTATGTTTCTGAGGTACTTACTGTACCAAGACCAAGCCAAAAAAAGCAACATGACATACGCCGCTTCAATCAATGGTTAAGAAATTGGGCCAAAGAAAGAAATATAAAATTTATCAGACATTGGGACCTTTTCTGGAACAAACCTGACATGTACTGAAGAGATGGCTTACATCTGAGCCAGAAAGGGAGTAGAACACAGGGGCAAAGCTTAGCAAGAGCAGCAACAGCTAGTTTAAACTGACTGACTTGGGGCCGATGGACAACAGACTGCCAATAACATATGAGAGGCAGGCAGTAGGAATGAATTAAAAGGCGGCCACTTTTATGTCACTAAATGCAAGAAGCCTAAATGGAGAGAAGTTAGCAGAACTGACAGCCATAGTCAACAACAATAATATGGATTTTATATGTATTACAGAAACATGGTGGGATAAAGATAGTATTTGAAATCAGGAGATACAGGGATACAAGCTCTTTAATAAACCAAGATGAGGCCACAGAGGTGGAGGAGTAGCCATATATGGTAAAGACAGCTCTGAATGCAAGGTTGTGGAAATAAATAACACAGATGAGGTAGCGGTAGAAGCGATTTGGTTAAATATGACTGGCCTGCCAGGGAAGAACTCCTTAGGAACCTTCTACAGACCTTCAAACAGCACTACAGATCATATAGTGGAATCATAACTAATTCTGATTGATTTGCGAAGAATCTATTTATACAGGTAGTCAGATGGTTTACCTTCCTTGCCACCTGTTTACACTGCTTACTATTTTTAATGTCACTGGATATTATTACTCCTAAGTCCACTTTCCTTAAATTTTCATTATGACTCATATCATTTTGCTTAAGGTTGTTTCTCCCTCAGTGCATAACCACACATTTTTCAATGCTGAATCTCATGTCATTTTTGTCTGCTTATTTGACTATATGCCCAAGGTCACTAATCATGTTCCTACATCCCTCTTTAGTACTAACCTTACCGCCTAATTTAAGGTCATCTGTGAATTTAGTATTTTCTCCTTGAATTTGTAAGTCATAAATAAAAAGGTTAAATAGTAGTGGTTCAAGGACCAATCCTTGGGGGACTCCACTGGGCACATCCCCATCTGGAGAGAAAAAGCCATTTGCTCCTACTGATTGTATTCTGTCTTCCAGCCATGCTGATAGCCAATTTGTCAAATAACGGGGCTTAAATCAAACTTGGATAAGTTCTTAAATGAGAGTAACCTACATAGGTACAGCCACTGAGAAGTGGGGATAGCAATACTGGGCAATAGATGTCTTCTGCTATCCTACAACCATAGAAACATAGACTTTGATGGCAGATAAGAACCACTTGGCCCACCTAGTCTGCCCATTTCCCTACCTACAGGATAAGCTGCAGATCCTATTTAACCAACAGCCTATTTCTTCCTACCCCCCACAAAAATTGCCTTATGTCTGTCCCATACATTCTTGAATTCTCCCACAGTTTTAGACCCCACAACCTGCTCAGGAAGGCTGTTCCACGCGTTCACCACCCTCTCTGTGAAAAAATACTTCCTCACATTGCCCCTGAGCTGTCCTCCCTCTATCTTCAGATTGTGTCCCCTTGTTCTCCTTAGTGAAAATAGAGTAGAAGTACTCATTTAGGATTTCCACTTGCTCCTCCTCCTTTTTCAGCCAATCCCCTCCACGCTTTATTCTCACAGTATGTTCCTTGCACTTTCTCTTTTCCCTGACATACTTAAAAAAGCCCTTTTCTTCTCCTTTTATGCCCTGTGTGGAACTTAGTTGCCTGGAAGCCTTAGCTTTTTTCACCCTCCTGGCAACCTCCCTTGACCAACTCCCAAAAGCCTCCTTATTCTCTGCCTTCCCTGTTCTCCTGTACTTCTGGTATGCAGCCGTCTTTGCTTTCACCCCTTGCAGCACTTCCTTGTTCAGCCAGCATGGTTTCTTGCCTCTGCTCTTCTTACTCCTGACCTGGTGCAGGCTACTGTGGCCTCTGTTAGCCCACTCTTTAGGACTCCCCACTTTTTTTCTGCATCCATCCCCAGCATTATATGCTGGAGTCTTCATTGCAGTATTGCTCCCATCCCCCCAAAGTCCACTCTTATAAAGTCCACCACCTTAATGCCCGTGCCTCCTGTCTCCCTGCCCAGCATGACAACAAGCCACACTGTTTGGTGGTCACTACCTGCTAGTGGATCCTCCACCCTTACCTCCCTCAACATATCCCCATTTGCCAGTACTAGGTCTGGAGTGCTACCAAGCCTTGTAGGCTCACTTACCAATTGTGTGAGAAGGCCGTCCTGGAATGCATCAAGGAACACCTGCTCCCTGGTACTGCCAGTGATGGGGTGCTCCAGTCAACCCATGGTAGGTTAAAATCCCCCACCATCACCACACTCCCCCTTCTACACACCCTCCTTATCTGCTCTGCCAACTCCCATCCAGTTCCCCTGATTGGGCTGGTGGTCTATACACCACTCCCAGCCTCAGCTTTCTGCCCTTGGAGTGCAGGAGCTACACCCAAAGAGGCTCTGTCTCTCCTCTTCTCCCCATCCCTTATGCATTTAATCCTTTCCCTCACATCCAAACCCCCAGTCTCTCCTATATATCCTGTATTCCGGGATTGCCAAGCCCCAGTCATGGTACTCTATGGCCCAAGTTTTGTTCCCCAGGCTTCTTGCATTGACAGAGACCATCTTCCACCCGTACCCCTCCTCCTCACTCTTCTCCCCTTCCTTGGCCAGTGTCCCTCCTCCTGGTAGTCTGCACCCTTTCTCCTCCTTATTCTTACTGGGTGGTGGTGCCTTCTGTATTACACTCAGACCACTCTGCCCACCCACTCCCAGGGTTACTATGCCTCCACCTTTACCTATATCTAGGGGGGGGTGAGCTCATTAGGCTCTCCTGTCCAGACCTTTCTACTAACCGCAGTCTTTTGGCCACCCCCTTCACTAGTTTAAATCCACCTTAGTAGAGATATACCCCTCTAATCCTGCCTTTAATACGCGCCTCCCCTTCCTGCTCAAGTGTACCCTGTCCCCCGCGTACAAGTCACTATTTCCCCAGACCCTACCCCAGTTAGTCACTAACCCATAATTTTTGGTGCGGCACCAATCCCTCTGCCCCTTGATGAACTCCTCAATCCTGCCCTTCCTCCCCATGCTTGCACATGGTACGGGGAGTAACTCTGAGAATGCCACTGACTCCCCCACCCCCTCACACTGCTTGCCCAACTACTCAAACCTCCCCATCATCACTTCCACAGTCTCCCCCGCCAAGTCATTTGTACCTGCATGCAACAGTAAATGAGGTTTCTTCCTCCCCCACTGCACACTTGAGCAGTGCCTGCCCTGCTCTTCCTGCAGTCAACCTGGGGATAGCTTCCTCCCAAATATGGCTGTGCTTTCCCCCTTCCACCCCATCTCACCCCTTTCAGTATACAATCCCCTAGGATGAGTACCCCCCTGTCCCTTAGCCCCTTTTCCTTCAATGTCCCTTCCACCACCCCAGTATTCAATCTTCCCTGGCCCTTACCCCCACCAGCTGCACCCTCTGTGACTTCTGTATCTGTACCCCCTACTTCCACCTCACCCCTTTTCTCTGCCTTATTCCACCCATCCCACTTGAACCCCTTCCCAGCCTGACTACTTCCTACTGGGCTTCCCATGTCAATGTCCCCTCCTCCCCTGCTGATTTCTAAACCCTCTCCTATCCCCGCTGTTGTTGATTTAGAGCCCTTATTCTCTTCAACCCCGTTAGTGATGCCCCTCCCATCCTTCCCCCTTTCTGTAGCCTTCTCTCCTCCAGTCACCACCCCCTCCTTCCGTACTATCCCACCTTCTACCCTTTCGTCCTCGTTATCTCTTCCCCTAGCTGTTGCCATCCTTCTCATGCCTGCTTGTCCTCTCCCTTCAGTATGTTCCTGCTCCACCTCTCTCTCCCATAGCAGAGGCTTAAATCTATTCATAGTCGATACCCTCCTACATCTCTTCCCCCTATTGGTTCCCCCCTCCATCTTGTTCCCCTCTGTGCCACCTCTGGTCCCACCCCTGGTCCCTCTCTACCCACAGCTTTCTGCTCTGTCCACTGGTACTCCTCGTGGTCTCTTCCTCCCCAAACAGGAGGCCGCCCTTCTACCCTTTTGTCCTCGCTATCTCTTCCTCGAGCTGTTGCCATCCCTCCCATGCCCCGCTTGTCCTCCCCCCTTCAGTATGTTCCTGTTCCCCTTCTCTCTCCCATAGCAAAGGCTCGAATCTATTCCTGGTAGATACCCCTCCTACATCTCTTCCCCTAGCAGTTCCTCCCTCCTACTTGTTCCCCTCCGTGCCACCCCTGGTCCCATCCCTGCTCCCTCCCTACCCACAGCCATCTGCTCTCTCCCCTGGTACTCATCGTGGTCTCTTCCTCCCCCAACAGAAGGCCTCCCCTTCGCTTTGGGCACCCCCTCTCTTGTCCTCTCTTTTCTGCTAGTGCCTCTGATACTGGGGTCATTTCCAGTCCCTAGTTGATCTTCCTCCATCCCCCCTTGCCTTCCCCTACCCTCCCAACCAGAAAACCTACCATTCTCATCTGCCTTGGACTTAGACTCCTACCTAACCTCCACAGTTCCTTCCTCAAACTAGCCAGTCATCTACAGACCATACACCTCCCCAATCCTTCAAGCCAGTCCAGGATCATGGCGGAGCCACACCCTGTACACCCCACCACCTTTCCAAAGATGCCTGCCCTATTGACATGTGGCACTTGCCCCATTTTGTCCCCCATCTTATGTTATGGGCTCTTACTCCCAAGTTCTGTACCCTACAACAACTGTTAGGCCCCTATTTGCTCAAATTCTTCCCCCCCCCCATGCTAGTCCCCCTACTGGCCCTTGCTGACTGGGGTAATTCAGTCTCTAATCTCATCCGTTAGATACTGTATTACTTTAACAATCCTAAAGCCTCCTTGTCCGTTTTTCACCCCTCAGCTACCATACTTTTTGTTCTCAGCTCTCATATAGTTTCACTTAGCCCAGTTAGAAATCCTATTGCACTCCAAGTATTACTCAGCTCAGTTAGAGAAATAAACAGAACAAATAAATCTGTATTATTACAGCACTCCTCAAAGTATCCAATCATTGCTTTGTCTCCACCCCAGAGACCCTGCTGTAATATAGGACCACAGAGGACCCTGGCTGGGAGGGTGGGCAACTCTAAAGTCCCGGCAGAGCTCAACTGAGCTCACTCACTCCCCCCTGTCTCTCACTCCCTCATTCTGTTTCTCCCGGTGCTGCAGGCTGACCTTTTATACTGGGCTCCTGCCTGTATTGGCACATTTTTCTGCCCACAAAGAAATCCTCAGCAGTCCCTACAGAGCTCCGCTGAGCTCGCTCACTCCTCCTCCTCTCTCACTCCCTCATTCCATTTCTCCTGGCATTGCAGGCTGCCCTTTTGTACTGGGCTTCTGCCTGCATTAGTTCTTTTTTCTACCCACAAAGAAATCTGCAGCATTGAGCTCGCTCACTCCTCCTCCCTCATTTGCTCGTTCTGTTTCTCCCGGTGCTGCAGGCTGCCCTTTTGTACCGGAGTCCTGCCTGTGTTGGTGCCTTTTTCTGCCCACAAAGAAATCTGCAGCAGTCCTGGCAGAGTTCCATTGAGCTCACTCACTCTCCCTCTCTCACTAGCTCATTCTGTTTCTCCCAGTGCTGCAGGCTGCCCTTTTGTACTGGACCTCTGCTTGCATTGGTGGGCACCTTTTTCTGCCCACAAAGAAATCTACAGCAGTCCCGACAGAGCTCAGTTGAGCCTGCTCACTACCCCTCTCTGACTTGTTTGATCTTAATCTGTCCCAAACACTGATTTCCCACAGTGACTGCAACTATTCTGTGCCAGAAGTGCAAAAACACATTTTGGCCAGGATATGAAAATGACAACTGTACTGTTCATAAGAGGTGTAAAATGCCAGCGTTGAAAATCTGGCATGAAAATATTACAAATTCAATGGGTTACAAGGGTGCGTGGAAACAGCGTAATGCACGCTTTATAACAAAGTCATTTTATGGACTTTTGTCACCAAATTTTCAACACAGGCATTTTAGGACCTTTGCTCAAGAACAGTGTCACTGTCATTTTCTTAATCTGTTCCGAACACTGATTTCCCACAGTGACCGTGCTATTCTGCGCCGGAAGTGTGAAAACACATTTTGGCCATGATGTGTAAAATGATAGCTGTACTGTTCATAAGGAGGTGTTAAAAAACACCAGTGTTGAAAATCTGGCATGAAAATATTACAAATATGCAAAATTACAAGGGTGTGTAGAAACTGGTCAATGCACACTTGTAACACAGTCATTTTATGGACTTTCGTCACCAAATTTTTAACAATGGCATTTTAGGACCTCTGCTCATGAAGAGTGTCACTGTCATTTTCTCAATCTATCTCAAAAACTGATTTCCCACAGTGACCGTGATATTGTGCGCCAGAAGTGCCAAAACACATTTTGGCCACAATGTGTAAAATGACAGCTGTACTTTTCATAAGGAGGCGTGGAAAAATGTCAATCTTGAAAATCTGGACTGAAAATATTACAAATTCACAAATTACGAGCGTGCGTGGAAACTGTGCAACACACACTTGTAAAACAGTCATTTTTGGGATTTTTTCTCCAAATTTTCAACATACACCTTTTGAGAGCCCACCTTATGAACAGTGGCACTGTCATTTCATTAATCAGTCTCAAAAGGTGATTCCACACAGTGACTGAGAAATCCCCTTTCAGGACCGAATAATACCATGACAGTGACTGAATTCATAAGGAGGGGTCCCAATAACCCTGTGTTGAAAAAGTTATGCCAAAATTCCCAAAAATGCCCGAGATATGCATCAAAATTGAAAGAAACCCTATTTATGTCATTATACAGCTTACCAGCATTCTTTGGTTCGCGGTCAGCTTTGAAGAGTGCAGATGTGTTCCCAGTCCACCGAAGATCATCGTGCTAGGCTCCGGAGGTAAGTATGGGGTGAGGGGAAGCAGGGTGTGCAGAGGGTTGGTGTGGGTTGGGGAAGGGGCCAGCGGACTCTATGAGGGACCATTTTCTGTTTTACAGGTAAAAGGAAAAAAAAAACATTGTGGGATGGGTTTATTTTGTCAGGTACTTTTGGCACACTGGGGTGGGCTCCCAGCATGCCACCTGAATATTTTTTTGGGGGAGCTGTAGCCAGTGGGGGATTGGGCACCCCTGTCAGCACATACCAAATAGGTGGGGGAGCCGTGCGGGATTGGGCACCCCCCCCTGCACATAACAAATTTTTTGGGCGGAACATTATGCCAAAGGGGAGTGGGATCCCCTGTTGGCAAATTTACTGGGAAAGGTGGGGACTGAAGCTGATGGAGATTGGGACCCTGTTGGCAAAGAAAGACTGTGGGGGGCTCATGATGCCGAGGAGGATTGGGCACCCTCGGCATACAACAAATGGGGAGGGGGGTCATAGTATGCCGACAGAGAGTGGGATCCTCCATTGGCAAACGAACTAGCGGGGGCACCACGACAAGGTACCGTCCCTCAGTGATGGGTTGCTCCCTTATTGCAGCGGAATGTATGATGCTGCATTGACGAGGCGGACCCTGATTGCAGCAGCAAAAACCTTTCAACTTGGTGGCACTTTTGCAGAACCAGTGTGTCATCAAGACACTGGGCCTGCATTGGTTCACCAGTGCTAAGCCCCCAAATGCAGTGCCCTGTTGGCTGCCAGAGTGCCGCATCTCCACAACCCACTTCTCTCCTAAGCTGCCGCATAATGTTTCTTGCACATGCATGCAAGCAAACATAAAAAGGCATCCTCTTCCATTTGGAGATTTTTCACCTTTACCCGAAGAACAGTATTAGAGCAGCATGCTGTTTATGTAAGGCCTCTTTCAGCATAGGAAAACAGGCAAGCAACCTTCCCACATCAACCTTATTAAGACACTTACAGTGAATACTTCCACTTCAGTGCGCTACAAATAAGTCACAAAGTGACATGGCAGAGGATGCTGCACAGGTTAACACTGGTACTTGTTGGCAGATTTTGTGACATGTAGGTGGAAACACAACACAGAACCAAAGATGTCACAGATAATAAGCAATTTATTATCAGATAGCAAAACTACAGACAGGTGTCACCTGTTGGGAGCAGTGAAACTCACCAGTATCATGCTACCACTCTCCAACAGTTGTACTCAGCTAACAGAACTTCCTCATCATATTTAAACCCTTAGACAAACAAGTGTTTATCATTAGACAATGCTTATGCCAGCAAAATAAGATGAATGCATGATATACCGAAACCTCATAGGTAGGTGACAGTCCAGTATTTCCCTTACACACATTTTTCAGGTGGGTCCACTGACCAGAGTACATCTAGCTCAAACTACAATAAAGCAATTAGCTTGTCCTCTAATAACCTCATCTTAAAGAAGTCATAAACTGGTAGTAAAAGAAGAAATTCTACCATGACAAGAAGGTTATAGTAGTTCACTGTAAGCACAGAAAACAAGCATTTGTCAATGCCGAATGGTGATTGCGTTGGTCTGTTGAGCTCGCTCAGTGGCCCTCTGTCACTGGTTCAGTCTGTTTGTCCCAGTGCTGCAGGCTGCTCTTTTGTACTGGGCTGCTGCCTGCATTGGCAACTTGTTCTGCTGAGGAAGAAATCTGCAACTGTCCCGACAGAGCTCCATTGAAGTGGGTCACCCCCCCCCACTCGCTCATTCTGTTTCTCCTGGCGCTGCAGGCAGCCCTTTTGTTCTGGGCTTCTGCCTGTGTTGGTGGCTTTTTCTACCCACAAAGAAATCCACAGCTGTCCCAACGGAGTTCCGTTGAGGTCGCTGACTCCACTTTTCTCACTCATTCATTCTGTTCTGCTGGCGCTTCAGGCTGCCCTTTCCTACTGGGCTCCTGCCTGCATTGCTGCCTTCTTATGCCCTCAAAGAAATTTGCAGCAGTTACAATACAGCTCTGCTGAGCTCACTCACTCGCTCACTCTGGTTTTCCTGCCACTGCAGGCTGCCCTTTTGTACCTGGCCCCTGCATGCATTGCTGCCTTTTTCTGCCCACAAACAAATCTGCAGCAGTCCCAACAGAGCCCAGTTGAGCTTATTAACTCCCCCTCCCTCACTCACTCATTCTGTGTCTCCTGGTGCTGTAGACTGCCCTTTTGTACTGGGCTCCTGCCTGCATTGGTGGCTTTTTCTGGCCAGAAAGAAATCTGAAGCAGTCCCAAAACAGCTCCACTGAGCTCGCTCACTCCCTCTCTGTCACTCTTGCATTCCATTTCTGCCGGCGCTGCAAGCTGGCCTTTTGTGCTGGGCTCCTACCTACGTTGCCGCATTTTCTGCCCACAAAGAAATCTGCAGCAGTCACACTAGAGCTCCGTTGAGATTGCTCACTACCGCTCTGTCACTCACTTGTTCTGTTTCTCTTGGTGCCTCAGACTGCGCTTTTGTATGGGGCTCCTGGCTGCGTTGACACCTTTAACTGTCCACAAAGAAATCCGCAGAGTCCCAACAGAGCTCCGTTGAGGTTGCTCAGTCTTCCTCTCTCATCGCTCATTCTGTTTGTCCTGGCGCTTCAAGCTGCCCTTTTGTACGGGGCTCCTGCCTGCACTGGCACCTTTGTCTGCCCACAAAGAAATCTCAGCAGTCCTGATAGAGCTCAGTTCAGCTCACTAAGTCCTTTTGTCTCACTCGCTCATACTGTTTCTCCCACCACTGCAAGGCTGGCCTTTTGTACTGGGCCCCTGCCTATATTGACGTCTTTTTCTGCTCACAAAGAAATCCGCAGCAGTCCTGACAACGTTTCGGTGAGTTCTCTCACTCCCCCTCCCTCATTCGCTGTCTTGTTCTGTTTCTCCCAGTGCTGCAGGCTGCACTTTTGTACTGGGCTCTTGTGTTGGGGCCTTTGTCTGAACACAAACAAATGTGCAGCAGTCCCGACAGAGCTCAGTTGAGCTCGGTCACTCCCCCCCCTCTCACTCGGTCGATCTTAATCTGTCCCAAACACTGATTTCCCAGAGTGATAGTGCTATTGTCTGGCAGGAGTGCAAAACATATTTTGGCCAGGATGTGAAAAATGACAGCTGCAGTGTTCATATGGAGTGGTGAAAAAATGCCACTGTTGAAAATGTGGCGTGACAGTATTACAAATTTGTGAAGTTACAAGGGTGCGTGGAAACAGTTCAATGCACGCTTGTAACACAGTCATGTTATGGAGTTTCGTCACCAAATTTTCAACATAGGGATTTTAGGACCTCTGCTCAGATTTTCTTAATCTGTCCCGAACACTGATTTCCCACAGTGACCACATTATTCTGCGTGGGAACTGTGAAAACACATTTCGGTCAGGATATGAAAAATGACAGCTGTACTGCTTATAAGGAGGTGTGAAAAAATGGCACTGTTGAAAATCTGGTGTGACAATATTACAAATCTGCGAAGTTACAAGGATGCGTGGAAAGTGTGCAACGCACACTTGTAACACAGTCAATTGATGGGCTATCATCACCAACTTTTCAACATAGGCATTTTAGGACCTCTACTCATGAACAGTATCATTGTCATTTTCTTAATCTGTCCCAAGCAGTGATTTCCCACAGTGACTGCTCTATTCTGCGCTGGAAGTGCGAAAACACATTTTGGCCAGGATGGGAAAAATGACAGCTATACTGTTCACAAGCAGGTCTGGGAAAATGGCAATGTTGAAAATCTGGAGTGAAAATATTATAAATTCGCGGAGTTATGAGCATGCGTGCCAACTGAGCAATGCATGCTTGTAGCACAGTCATTTTTATAGAGTATCATTACCAAATTTTCAACACAGGCATTTTAGGACCTCTACTCATGAACAGTGTCACTGTCATTTTCTTAATCTGTCCTGAACACTGATTTCCCACAGTGAACGCGCTATTCTGCGCCGGAAGTGCAAAAACACATTTAGGCCAGGATGTGAACAATGACAGCTGTACTGCTCACAAGGAGGTGAGACTAAATGTCAGTGTTGAAAATCTGGCATGAAAATATTGTAAATTCACGAAGTTACGAACGTACGTAGCAACAGCGCAATGGCCAGAAATAGCCATTTTTTGATTTTTTCCCACCAAATTTGCAACATAGGCTTTTTGAGAGCCCGCCTCATGAACACTGGCACTGCCATTTCGTTAATCAGCCCCAAAGGGTGATTCCGCACAGTGACCGTGAAACCACCTTTAGGGGTCGATTAACACCATGACAGTTCAAGAATTCATGAGGAGGGGTCCCAAAAACCCCATGTTGAAAATTTGGCGAAAAAAATCCCAAAACTGCCTGAGATATGCACTAAAGTTGAAAAAACCCTATTTATTACATTATACAGCTTACCAGCATTTCCTCAGTTCACGGTCAGCTTTGAAGAGTGCAGACGTGTTCCTGCTCCACGAAGATCGCGCGCTGAGATCCGGAGGGGTATGGGATGAGGGGTGGGGAGGCAGGGTGCACAGTGGGTGGGTGCGGGTTGTGGGTGGGAGGCAGGGCGGCGCCGAGGACAGTTTCTTTTCAGGTAAAAAAAGCGACAGACATCGTGGGACCATTTTTCTCTTCACAGGGGCATCGCAGAGGCTTTCATTGGGGACAGCAGTAGCTGACGGGGATTGAGCACCCCTGTTGGCAGGAACAAAATGGGGGGAGTCATTATGCAGATGGGGATTAGGGCACCCAGTCAGCAGGAACAAAACGAAATTCAGTATGCCGACGGGGATTGGGCACCCTGTCGGCAGGAACAAAATGGGGGAATCATTATGCCAACGGGATTGGGCACCCGTCGGCAGGAACAAAAATGGGGTGCATTATGCCGACGGAATTGGGCACCCTGTCAGCAGGAACAAAACTGGGGTTAGAATGCCGACGGGAGTAGGCCTCGCCGGCAACAACAGAAACGCGAGGGCACCACACAGCCGACTGATTAGGGCCCCCGCCGCAAGTAAACACTGTGGGAAAGAGTATTGTTTGTGAACATGGCTGCAAACCACCACCATGATCACAAAAATATCAGGGTTTACATCCGCCTGCAATGACGGGTCGCCTCATTGCAGCGGATGGCTGATGCTGTACGACGAGGCAGCCCCTGATTGCAGTGGCTACTTTTTTAGAAGGTTGTGGCACGCTGGCTGAACTAATGTCAGCAGCAGCGTGCCATGGCATTGGGGGATGAGGGACAAGCCTTTGCAGGCTGTGGGGGCTTTGGGCACAACAGTGCCATGCCTTCACAACCTGCTTGTGGAGAAAGGATTTAACATGTTTTTATGCATGCACGCAATCAACATAAAAAAACCTGTGTGTATACAAGCTCTTTTAGCTTATGCTTTGCGATGCTAAGATAATTATCCCATATGCGGCTGAAAGGTGGTCTACATAATCCTTCCCCCCCCCATTGCTTGTGAGGCAGGCAACACCACAAAATTCTAGGATAGTAACTTTGTTTGTTCTGCAGCATATAGGAAATATGATTGCTTGTGACGGCTTCTAAGGGTGGATCAAAAACAGCATATGGTACATATAAGAATAAAAATAGGAACAGCTTGTAAAATAATAAAACCTTTAAAAGTCACTTCTAAACAAGTATTAGAAAAAACTAACTGTACATCACCATCATGAAGCAAATCATCCAGATCAGTTTCAGCCTTATCCATGCAATTGCTAATTTGAATGAGGTGAGTATTTGTGTGGTCCATGAGACTTGAGGTTCAATGTCAGAGGATCAATATGTACATTAAAAACAGGTATATACTTAAGCAATAATGCACAACAGGGTGTGTGTTCTGCTGGGATAATGTCACGCCTCGGGTGGTAGAAGCACGAGGCCACAGGCTGAGTGCATTCAATACCCGATGCGTAACATTATCCCAGCACAACACACACCCTGGAGTGCATTATTGCTATTATGCAATGGCTAACCTACAATAAAATACAAAAAAAAAAGATTAAAATATGTTTAAAAGTATTTTTAAGTCATTTCTTTACTGAGTAGGTATACGTGGAAGAGAAATAGTCCTGCTGACTGTATTGTTTTCCTTTTTTTCCATAGTGAGCTTCTTGTATGTTTACCACCCCACCCCAACACTCACACACACACAGAAATGTTTCATGCTGCACAAGTTTAATTGAGTTGGTTCTGGTACCCAGTAAAGATGTTTGATTTTGAATGATGAGAATGCTGCTCCTGCTACCTCCCCCCACTAGCTATTTTAGATTGTTTGGGTTTTTTATGAGGGGTGATGACTCTGCTTCAAGTTCTTCAGGTATAGATCAGATAAATGTGTTTGTTCCTTAAGACAATAGGAACGGGAGAAAGAAAGTGCTTTCAAATTGGGGACAAGAGCATGATCCGAGTGGTGAGGAGCAAGCGCTTGCTAGGTAAAGTGAAGCCCTTCAGGTGCTCACTTGCTCCTCCATTTTCTGTTATGTTGAATTGAGGAATATTTCAGGTTCAACATTGTGGTTATCCTGGCAACATTGTTCTCTGTTTTTGCCACAAAAAAAGAAAATGGGATACAAAAACATTGTGTGGTAATAGGGCGGTCCACGATATGCTTTGGAAGAGGCGCACTCCTTGCGTTGGGGTGGGTAGGGAGGGACAGCTGTGGAGTGGGAATTGTTGTGAAGCTGATCATAAAGATGGCTTTCACTCAGCTTGTTTTTTTTTTAAGTGAAGAAACAAAACACTGGGGGAATATGTTAGGGTACTGGGTTACAATGCTGTGCATTGCAAATGCTACTTTTGTGGGGAGTGTTGAAGGGTGACAGGGACGGCTGTGGACTTACTTATTTTTACATCTTATGATGTCACAAGTGTGCTGGGACTTGATCCATGATGTTGTGCTGGGATAACATCATGGGTCCAGTCCCAGACGGACAAATCAGAGTCGAGGAAATTTTCTTGCCATTGTTTGATATTCTATAGCATCCTGATAGTCGGGGTCACTCTGAATAACTAACTCATTATGGGTGGGCACAGGCATAATCACATTCTGGCAAATTATAGTGCGCTCATGGGATGTGAAACAAAAATTTGGGGTGGGGACATCACAGGAAAGGGAACCATTGGAGTAGGTCTTATAATTTGTGGCCACACAATACTGGCCATCCATATTGTAAGTTACTTTCACTTTAGGAATGCACCATTTTGAGAGCTTAACAGGGCAAAAGACAGTAGTGTTTATTTGGATCTGGCTGGATGGCTCAGTGTGTTTGCTCGGCTTCACCTGTGCGGCATATCTCTCTATGATATAGCCGCACAGGGGAGCAGTGACATCAAACACGTCATATCTACACATGTATCTATATCATTTTATGGAGCAGCAGGCCACATGTGAGGCTATTCACATCTGCATGGTGGGGTGGAATACTAAGAGCGGTGGCAAGTCTAGTTGTTCCTCATAGATAGCTCTCTCTAGTGACCTGACAGAAGGAACTGTGGCTAGTTTGTCAAAGACTGAGGTGCCAGCGTCAAACACTGTCAAAGACACAGTGAAAGAGATGTACATAGTGTTTTTCACAGAACAAGAGCCCTTCAAGTAGCACCATCCTCTGTTGGGATGTGGTGTTATATACCCCAAGTTTTAGATGGTAATGAAGAGGATGCCCTTGCAGTCCTGCAGACAATCCCAGTTTACTGCCTTAGGCCAAGGGACACACTGAGGACAGTGCCACTGAGACAGCTGTTTGTCTTTGATACATTCTGGGATACACCAAGCTACCATGTCCCTAAACAAGTCTGGGATTGTGGTCAACACATAGCCACCATAGTTAGCAGAAATGATCTCTCTGCCTATGGAGTGCTGTTTAGCTTCATTACTGTTAATGGCAGTCATTTCATTGATCTTTGCCTGAGCCTCATTAAACAACCTGACAATGTTGTATGTATTGTAGACTGTGAGCCACTCTGCCATGGACAAGCCATCAATACCATGGAGTGTGGGCTTAAGCATTTTCTGGGCTTCTTGGTTCTCAAAGTACCTAATGTGTCATCTTAAGGCTTCTATTTCTGCCCTGTTCCAAACTGACATCCCTGACCCAAATAAACATGATATAGACCCGGCAATATCTTCCAGGCCTTGCAGGTGTCTAGAACACAATATGCCATGCTGTGGGGAAGTTTCTTGCCTGACTACAGGTTCTTGAGCTCATGCCTGTAAGCTGCTGCAACATCTATTAGCTTAGAAGCAAGAAACAAGAAAATATTTGTATTAATGCAGTGTCCAAACTCTGCCATGTTCCAATGAGAGATATTCAAAACAACAGGTATATGCATAAACTGAACATTATCTATCAGAGTACCCGGGATATATGTAGCAGCGAGGCCACTGAGGGGACCCAGTTCCACCTCAGGGCATTGTAAAGGTGTTGAAGAAGTTTCAGTCTCAATCTCCAGGGTGGATTCAGAAATGGTTGTTTTGCCCACAGTGGGTGAAGGAGTTGTAACTGCAGTCATGCTTAATTCCATACAGCCCATATATGTTATTACTTGGGTTTGTCCCGGAGGTATTATCAGGAGAGATATGTGCCAGATCCCTTGGTCCTGTCGCCGAACGTCCTTCAGTGAGAAGGCCCATTTTCATATCTAGTCACTCAGTCCTTATGGTTTACTTATAGTTTCTGGAAGCTGACTATCCTGACAAGCAGTACCCTAGTGAGCTTTGCCTGATTGATGGGATAACTCAGCACTACCACATCCAATGATATTGCTCCTGATGGGGTAAGGTAGCGGATGTGATGGAATGCTACCATACCTAGTCTGATGCACAGGAAAGGATGGCTGGACAGGGTTGCTGGCTGAGCTGCCCCAGTGGTGTGGAGGGGAATACCACTGGTAGGTTGGCTAGCATGCTGTGCGTGACCTGGGTTCTGGTCCGGCTCACATCATTTTACACACTGCACACACCCCTTCCCGTAACAAGTTAACATTTTACTCCAGGGTCCACTCACCCTCAGAGTTGGATATTTTAGTTACGGGGGGTGAGGGGGTGGAGCCCCCACATGGGGGTGTGGGGGGGGGTGAAGCCCCCCATATTTTACATTTTATTTGCACAAAATACCTGAAATTTATATGCCGGGCATAGGAGTCATTTGGAACTGTGCATTTCAGGCAATATTACTCGGCATGCTGAGCATCGGCATCCAGAGTTCAGGGATATCATTGTACATCCATCCTTAAGTCCTTGAGAAAGGTCTGGCCATCCATTTTGCCAGGCATTGTGACTGATAACACTGGGCCCCTTCCAGGTCATGCTGTTACTGATTGGGGTGCCTTTAACAACCAGAACGATAAGGAGATCAGTACTACCCTTCATAGTATATGCCAGCATTATCATCCAGGTCTTCACTTCCTGTCCATTCACCACTCATTCGATCAGGCATAAGGCAATAACAACAACTGTCAGAATTCTGAAATGGCTAAACACACATAGATAAAGATATCACCCCCCAACTCAGTTAGGTGGCTCAAATGAGGCCTTTGAATAACCTGAATTGGTTGACATGAAACCACTTGTCCAGTGGTTTCTTATGGTCTGACAGATGTACCTGGTACACAGATGGGCTGAGATTGTCCATGATTTTTAATGGGCCTAACCATTGATTCGATAGGCAAGCTCAGGGGCAGAGTACTGTGAACACCATGACTCAATCTCCAAACTGCCAGTCTGCTTCCTTGACATTCTTGTAAAAAGTATATGTTTGATTTCTCCTGGGACCTTTTCAGGTTGCTCACTACAAAGCGATACACCTAGATGAGGATTTCCACAACTGCTTGATGTAAACATTCACTGACACACAACCAATAGTAGGGATATTAAGAGCATGCTACAGGTGCTCAGGCAGCTGCATCTGTCGGCCTGTCATCACCTTGAAAAGGGTGAGCTGAGAAGATGCTGCAGGAGTACCCCTGATTGCCATTGTGAGAATGGGCAGCGATGCATTTCAGTTCTCGACATTCATGTTCACAACTCAGATTTAGATAGCATAAATTTAATCTGCCTGTTAGACTTCTCCTCCTGATCTGATCTGTTTGTGGATGGTATGCAGTGTGAAATTTCTGCTTTACCCCTAGCATCTCAAGACTTTCCTGCATAACCTGGCCTGTAAAATGTTACCTTCAGTCTGAGTCTACGGTGAGAGGTAGGTCCCATCTTGTGAATACGTGTTCCACTAAGATTTCTGCAGTGGCCTTAGCTGTATCATTCTTACAGGGGAATACTTCTACCCATCTTAAAAACAGGTCTGTGATAACCAGGGCATACTTGTTGTTTCTATTGGTGGTTGGTAGGGATCCTATGAAATCTATTTGAATGGCATTCCAAGGTCCTGGTTGTCTCTGTGGAAGCAGTTTAGAATTTTTCTTGTTGGGAATTGAGTTATTCTTAGCACACATTGCAGTTGTTTACATAGTGTAGGATGTCATCCACATGCCCAAGCCACCATCCCACAGTTTTTAGTCTTTTCAGGGTTTTATCTAGTCCTTGGTACCTCCTCTTTGGAGTGTCATGTACCTAGTACTTGAGCTCTGACCTGAGTTCCTTGGGCATCACCCATAGTAGTGTTTCCCCATTATCAAATAAGACTAGCTTCTGATCAGGGGACAAGGTCGAGTGCTTGGTGAAGAGCTTAAGAGGATTTTCTTGGACATCTGAGTGCTCTCCACAAGATATTGGTGTGCTTCCTTGAAGTGTAGGCCTTATATTTGGACAGCTGGCAGATCCATGGGGTCCATGGCCTTACGCTGCTGTGTGGCCACTGGATATGAGTCTAAGGTTGGAATGATTAATAGCTGTCTCCCTTGTGCCCCCCTTTTCTCCATGTTATCTGCCCTGGTATTGTATTAATGGCAAGAGACTTACTTTCCATGCACCTTTACCTTATGGACAAACAGTTCAGTGGGGATTTCCTCCATCAGGGTGTTAATATATCAAAACAAATCCCTGTTCCTGATTGGGGTGCCACCATAGGCCTTCCAGAATGGTAAAAACTCTGAGATGGAGTTGCAGACCAGTGAAGAGTCTGAAAAGATGACTGTAGCATCCCCTTCTGCCTTGATGATCTCTAGTGCATGTGCTACTACTGCTAGCTCTGCATATTGGACAGATCGAGTGTTGCACTGTTTGGCAATCTCCTTTGGTTCTCCCTCCCCCTCCTGGAGCACTAGAAGTCAAAATCCCACCACCTGCTGGCCATCCCAGTAAAAACTGGAGCCGTTGGTAAAGATGTGATGGAAGTAAGGATCCTCCAACACAGCTTCAGTGGTTGGGTGAAATGGGCTAGCCTACTGGAGATGTGGGTGTTCCAGGCCACACTCATGTGTTTCTCCCTCATACAGGAGTCCATGAGCCAAGATGGATGGCATCCATCTGGGCTGCACCTTGATGCCCTGATCCTTCAAGAGGAGAGACCAGTGGGTCAGCCATGCATTGGACATGTTCCCATCCTCACATCATCTGATATGAAAACATTTGTTTGTGTATGATTAGTGTGCAACATTATGGGATGGAGTCCCACAATATACAGGTACATAAAATGTTTCACTGCCCAAGGTGGCTAGCAGGTGTCTTTCACAAAGTGAATACTTCTGCTCCACTTGGCTCAGCACTAGAAAAGCATAGGTAATGGGTCTGAGATGCCTGTGGACCATTTGTGCTTAGGACAGTGGACATGGCAGTATCTGAGGTAGCAATTTCCAGATGAAAGAGGAAGTTCATATTAGGATTAACTAAGGCTGTGGCATCTGTTAGGGCCTGCTTCAGTGCAGTTATTGCTGCAGTGTGTTATGGACTCCATTTCCATGACACATTTTTCACAAATGTGCATACTGTGGTGCCACTTTCTGAGCAAAATCTGGGCTAAATTTCCAGGAGTAGTTAACTGTTCCCAAAAATACTCTCAGTGTCTGAACACTGGTTGGGAGCAGTTGATTTAGAAATGCCTTTACCTTTTCTGTTGTGGGGGTTCTTCCCTCTACAGTGACTTGCAGTCCTAGGAATGACACCTCATTTCAGCAGATATGTGCATTGGCTGGGTTACACTTAAGCCTTTGTTTCTCTAAGAGACTCAGAAGTTCTCCCAAGAGCTGTAAATGCCATTCCTTCTCTGGGATGGCCAGGAGCAAATCATCAACATACTGCAGTAAACGATCCGAGGCTGAAAAATCCCTGAGGGCACTTTTCATGTGGACGTGAAAGATAAATAGTGAATTGTGGAAATTTTGTGGAAGACACGTCCACGTGCACTGCTGGCCTTCGGTTGTGAAGACAGACTTGTACTGGCACTCAGGGGACAATGGTAGTGACCAAAGTCCATTCAAGATGTCCAGAGTTGTAAACCATTTATGTGCTTGTTTAAGGAGCTTCAAAACATCCAATGCAGAAGCCATGTTTTTTACATAACTGGGTGTTGCCTTGTTCAGTCACCAATAGTCAATGGTCAGTCTCCATGTGCCATTGGGTTTCATGACTGGCCATACTGGAGAGTTGTTTGGTAGATTGATGGGCAGGATCACCCCCTGCTGCATGAGTGACTTGATTGTGTCCTTCAGGAAGGGGACAGTTTCTGAAAGGAAAGGATATTGCTTCTTCTGGGGTGGATCATTCCCAGTTACATGTATGACTGTGACCATACATCCTCAGTCATGTTTCTGTTTAGCTTACACTCCCTGGTGCTGCTCCAGAACCAGTCTCGGTTGTTCAAATAGGGGGTGCTGGTGCATCATAGTGATGATGTCATACTCTACATTATTGGAATTAAAGGGACACCCATTTTGTTATGTTGGCTTGTGCTTGCGTGCCAGCCAACATATTGCAATAGTAGCATATTTGGAGGTGTGGTCACTGTGGCGAATGCAGGGCATACGTCAGTAGGTGTGTCCCTCATTCCCCAATAAGGCAGCATGCAGGCACCACACCATCAACACCTAATGTGGCGAGCACATCTAATAAAAGGTCCGCAGCAATGAGAGCCAAGTTTGTCATGCAGCGACACCACCAGATGTGCCTTTCCTGGTGAAGCATTCTAATAAACTTGGCGGCAGTGACTGCTGCCGCCTGCCTCAATGCCGACTTCAGGGGTGCCCAATCCCCCTGTTGGCATGCCCTGACCCAGTTCAAGTGGCAATGGGGGAGCCCACTCTCCATTGGCATAATGCCCCCCCATTCGTTGTGTTGAGGGGGTGCTCAATCCCCCTCGGCTCTAGCCCCCCTTTGGTATGTGCTGACGGGGGTACCCTATGCCCTGTCAGCTTGCTTCCCCAAACAAACAGATGGCACGCAGGTGCGTTTGTAAAAAAAAAAAAGTCCCGCAATGTTTGTTTTTTTTAACCTGTAAAAGAAGAAAATGGTCCCGCATGGTCTGTCCTGCTGTCTCCCCCAACCTACGTCCACCCTCTGTGCACCCTGCCTCTCCACACCCCCCTCACCCCATACTTGCCTCCGGAGTCCGGTGCGATGATCTTTGGTGGACCGGGAACATGTCTGCACTCTTCAAAGCCGACCGCAAACTGAAGAGTGCTGGTAAGCTGTATAATGGCATAAATAGGTTTTTTTTTTTCAACTTTGGTACATATCTCGGGCATTTTTGGGAATTTTGGCACCAAATTTTCACCACGGGGTTATTGGGACTCCTACTCATTAATTCAGTCACTGTGATGGTGTTATTCGGTCCCAAAAGGTGATTTTGTGGTCACTGCACAGAATCACCTTTCGGGACTGATTAATGAAATAACAGTGCCACTGTTCATGAGGTGGGCTCTCAAAAGGCCTATGTTGCAAATTTGGTAAAAAAATAAAAAACAAATGACTGTTTCATGAGTGTGCACAGTTTCCATGCACGCTCGTAACTTCGTGAATCTGCAATATTTTCAATCCAGATTTTCAACATTGGCATTTTTCCACACCTCCTTATGAACAGTACAGCTGTCATTTTGCATATCCTAGCCAAAATGTGTTTTCGCATTTTCAGTACAGTATAGTGCAGTCGCTGTGCGAAATCAGTTTTTGGGACAGTTTGAGAAAATGACAGTGACACTGTTCATAAACTGAGGTCCTAAAATGTGTATGTTGAAAATTTGGTGATGAAGGTCCATAAAATGACTATGTTACAAGCATGCGATGCGCAGTTTCCACGCACCCTTGCAACTTCACAAGTTTGCAATATTTTCATACCAGATTTTCAACACTGGCATTTTTTCACACCTTCTTATGAACAGTACAGCTGTCATTTTTCACATCCTGTCTAAAATGTGTTTTCACACCTGTGGCAAAGAATGACATGGTCACTGTAGGAAATCAACTTTTGGGACAGATTAACAAAATCACAGTGCTACTGTTCATGGGGGGGGGGTCCCAAAATGCCTATGCTGAAAATGTGTCTCTTCTGGGTGGAGGTGAGTTTGGCATCAGTTCAATACTTCACTGACATTCCCATTATGCTTCTCTAACTCCTGTACTACCAATGCCAATGCCAGCGAGACAACATTCGGCATTGACAAATGCTTGTTTAATATAGTCATTTGTTACACAGGACTATTGCATTTTCCACTTAAAGTAATGCTGTGCTGTTATTTTCATGAAATGAAGCTTGGTTGTCTTTTAAATTGTAAAAAAAAAAATGTAGCCGTCCTTGTCAGTGTTACCACACTAGGATGTTTTATGTTTACATTCAGCCATGCTGCTGATGTTCACCGAGGCTCATTCCCAAAATGTGCTAAATTTTGTTTGAGCAACTGCCATGGGCAACTGCTCTGGTGCGATGCTGTACAGTCACCTTTGCTGGTGTAAACTGAGGTGACTTGACCTTACTCAGTTCGCATTACTGTTAGTGAGCAGTTATGGCAGTACAGCGTACTATTTCAAATCAGTGTTACAAACTGAATATTTTAAAAAAACAACTGTAGTCTCAGTTATGAACTCATACAGAGTGCCACTTCTCGTAAGAAGCAGCTATCTGCTGCATACCATCTCCGTATTAAATCCACAATCCATGTCAAATAATTGGATATAGTCAAAATGACTTCTGTACTGTAGATAACTTTTGTAACGGACTGAAAAGCAGATTATGACAGAACAGAATATATAGAAATCATATTGACTAGATCCAATTGCTTGATACAAATTGTGAATTTAATATGGGGAGATATTACACAGATAGCTGCTTCTTATGAGAAGCGGTACTCTGTATGAGTCCATATCTGAGACTACAGTTGTTGTTTTTTAACACATTTGCAGTTTGTAGCACAGATTTGCAATATTATACTGTATTACCGTAACTGTTCATTAACAGTAATGTGAAATGTAATGTCAAGTCACCTTAGATTATTCCTGCAGGGTTAATTATACAGCATCATGCCATAGCACTTTCCCGTGGCAATTGCTGAAAGAAGAATGAGCACGTTTTGGGGACGAGGTTCAGTGAGCATCAGCAGCTCGGCTGAACGTAAACATAAAACATCAAAGTGTGGTAACACTCGGATGAACGGCTATGTTTTTTTACATTTTAAAAGACAACCAAGCTTCATTTTGAGAAAAAAGAAGCACAGCATTACTTCAAGAGGCAAACACAATAGCCCTGTGTGAAAAATGACTTACAAAAAAAAAAGGAAAACTGGGTTGACATTGTCCCCTTAATGGCTGCTACTACATGAGACTCTGAGATTAACAACACTGCATTTATGCCCGTGACTTGCAGAAGCAGGCAGCTGGCAAAATCTACCATGCACCCATTACAGGAAAGAGAGTTCACTCCCAGGATACTGTGGTGTTAGGGCAGCACTATAAGGTCAAAGCAGTGCTTCGCTTCCAGGGTACTGATGACCACTGCTATGAGTCTAGACCGGAACATCTGTACGATGTTGCCCGCAAAGTCTGGATGATAGACAGTCTTCCTGAAGACAGTGGAGAATTTTGGGGGTCAGTGTCATGTAAAACTGATATGGCTATGCCTGTATCAATCAGCAAGTCAAGCTGGTGGCCTCCAACCAGTGCTATGGCACATGGGCAGCCAGAGTCATTGAGCATCAAGGAGGCAACTATGAAGGTGGGAGCCTTGGACAGTCAGTCCAAAGGTCGGTTATGTTGTACCTCTGCCTCTTTGAGCTCTCTCTCTTGAGCTCATGGTACATTTTGGCCAGGTCTATTACTTTCCTCATTCCAGGACACCTTGACCATGGTCTCTTCAATGGTGGTAACCTTCACCACTCTCTTTTCTGTTCTTAACTCCTTGACCTATCTCAGGAGTCTATGGTAAGAGGGTTCAGTGCATTCCTTCTTACCTTTCCCATTCTGGCACCCCCCATCTCTTCTTCCTTTCCATAGGGAGATATATGACTGGTTATATAGCAGGGCTCCCTTTGAATTCCTCTGTACCTTGCATTGATTAGGTAGGAATTTTCCTTTGTGCAAGGCAGCCACCTTGGATTTGGATGCCAACACCTGGTCCTTGCAGTGGACTTGGTACACTCCCTCAATCTGCTGCATAATTTAATCTACAGAGTCAGCTGTTGGGACAATATAGTCCTCCACTTTATCATGTATTGTGGGAAAAGATTCCATAGCAGGAGATATTTAAACTCTACTGAATCCATATTGGGACTCTCACCTGCCAGGTTCTTGCCAATTCTGTTGGCTGTCCTCAATCAGTTTCTGTACTGAGTCAGGGGTACCCTGATTTGCTGCTGTACCTGGGCAACTAGCATTGCCCCAGCCACGTTGGGGATGTGAGCCCCCAAGAGTAAGACTAACACCTCATCAAAGGAAGGATTAGATTCATTACAAATCCTTTCCAGGATGGATGCCCGCAAGATGGGTTCTACAGTTTGTTTGAGGACTCAGACCTGATTGGTGGGTGACAGACTTAGCAGTTATCAGTGTTGCTGCACTATATCCAGATGACAAGGTAATTATAGGTAAAAGCCATGCAGTCAGTTTTATCTGTGATGTCCTGAATGACTGGGGTGGACTGCAATGCAGTCTGGCCTGTATCCTGACCATGACCAGAAGAAAACGGTAGGATTGCCAGCTTGACAGCTGCTTCTGCCACAGCAGTGGCCACATCCTTAAACAAAGCCTGTCTCTCCACCTCCTGTTTCATGGCCACCTTTACTGCATATCTTAAAACCTCTGCTTGAGTCTCAGGGATTTTGGGTCTTGTAATGGCATTTCTTATCATGTCTTTGACCTGGTCTTGGTCATTCTTTGACAACATCACAAGTAGTGGCAGATCTCATTGGGATCTGCTGATATCCCCGGGGTGAGCCATTGTCCTCGCTGTCCTCCTCCAAGAGCAGCAAGTATGATGGCAGGGCAGACAGTGTCACTCTAATATGTCCCTTCAGAGCCATCACTTGCTTTCCCAACATATCTATTTGCCTTCTACATTCTGCATATTCAACATCTGTACCAACCCTTTTTTTCACTACATGATCCTGCAAAACATTTTACGGGGTGGCCACTTTACATTTGTGCTTTGCCTCTGTTCCTAACACTTCCTTACAGTCACGCAATTCTTCTTCTTGTAACTCTTCTCTTATTTTTTTGGTTTTTTACATTATAAAAAATACTGATTGGGCAAAACCTTGTGCAACCAGCCTGTGCTGCCACCTCAAGGTTCAATTCCCTAATGACCTCTCGAGCTTCGCTCTGAAGGTCAGTTGGAATCTGAACCTCTTGTTGGCAGCACAGGCTGGTTGTGCATGGTTTCCGAACCAGTATTCTCCATTTGTTCCTCAGTCTTTCTTGCTAATCATTTTCTATCTGTAGCTTGTAATTTCTTATTTTCTTTATGTAGTTGAGTTTAAATGAAATATTTTGTCAGTCACGTTCTATATTGTTTTAATTATTTAGTTCTTAAAATGTTCTTCCAGTTTGTTATTCTAACTTGTTAATTACTGCTGTTGTGTATGTTGTCTTAATCCCCGTCATGTTAAAAAAAATAAGAAAAACATATTTTTGGTGGCATTATTTGCTGCTATTAGCTCAGTATACTTCTTTGTTTTATTTCTTAATTTTCAGATCACACTGCTAATCCCTCAGAGGAAGTGCGGTTTGATGCTGATACCTAGTTGTACTGCAGGTTTTTCCTTAAGGTTTCTTCACCACGGTATTAAAAAAATATATATAGGCCGAGATATTCAAAGGGGTTGTGCCTGGCTCAACTGAATTGCACCAGCACAACCCCAGAAATGTGTACCGGGGCAATATCCGAAAGTGGAAATTGTGCAGCATAATTTCTGATGCACCGGCATGCAAAGATAATGTATGAAGCACATCTCCAGGGGGTGTGCCCATGCATATGTGGCACATCCTGATATTCAGCCCGGAATGTGCGGTGCATCTACTGGCACAACCCAGAGATGTGCTGCATACCTGGGCTCAAAATTGAGCCCATAAAAAATGGCTCAAGTGCTAACCACCCACAGGTGGGCAGCTGTAGTGCAGTGCGCAACACAGCTGCCATCGGCCATGGGTGGCAACCTCCCCAACACTGTGCACAAGAACACACAATAGTCCCTGATAGTCTAGTGGTACCCTCCTCCCTGCCAGTAGCCCCAATTGTCTGTAAAGTTAATAAAACTGTTCCCTGGTGGTCCAGTTGTTCCCCCTCCCCTCCTGTACCTTTGATCAACATGATAATATTAAACATAATTTCCCTGGTGGTTCAGTGGTTCAGTGGTTCACCGTTCCCCATAAAAATCCCTGATCACTGTTGTAAAGTGACAAGTACCCTCCCTGGTAGTCCAGTGGTGCCCCCAACCACACGGGACTCCCCAGCCACTAACTCGGTCATGTTGGGGCAGCATACTCCACCTGCCTACCACCATGACTGCCCACTGAATGACAGCTTAGAGCAGTTGCTGCAAGCTCATTGGTCCACACTGTGGAACAATGGGCTTGCAGTGCATGTGTAATAATTACAACTCTGTGAATGAATGACTTCATTCACAAAGTTGTGTATTATTACAGTGTGCACTGCAGCCCATTGGTCCACTGTGTGACCAATTTGCTTGCAGAAAATACTCTAAGCACTTATTCAGTGGGCAGCCATGGTGGCATGCAGGCAGGTATGTGCCTGCTGATGACTGAAGGGGGGAAGTTGGGTGGGCTGGGGGTCCTGTGTGGTGAGGGGGTGGGGGTACTACTGGACTACCAGGGTGGGTACTTGTCACTTACAAATCTGGCAATCAGGATTTGGGAGGGGAGGGTGGAAACACTGGATGACCAGAGAACAATTTTATTAACTTTACAGGTGATCAAGGCTACTGGCAGGATGGGGGTACCACTAGACTACCAAGGATTTGACATATATATATATATATATATATATATATATATATATATATATATATATATATATTTTGCATGGTGTGGGTCAGGATGGGGAGGGGGAACCACTGAACCACCAGGGAACTTAAATGATATTATATCCTGGCTCTTGGGGTTATGGGTTTGGGAGAGGGTACTACTGTGGTTCCTGGTACAGGGACCACATTCTGTGCAGGGCACCTTGTGCATTTCGCTGGCTGGTCCTGCACAACACATGCAAATAGGGCCATAATGACATGGAAATTGCCCCATTTGCACCATGCTTGCATAATGGCTCCATTTGCATATCCAGGTCTGAATATCTGGATATTGTGCACTGTGCAGCTACAGTTGCAGTGGAGCATTTCCATTCCTGGTATTCAGACCTGTCTGGGGGATGTGCGGGTGCACTGTATTTGCACAGCATGCATTATTCGATATATTCAGAAGAGATGCACCATGGCACATCTCTTTTGAATATATCACTGAGTTGCTCCAGAGCAACTCAGTTACACTACGCCACTACTTGTGGCATTGCCAGGCTCATTTATGAATATCAGGCCCATAATAAAATGACTGGGAAGAAATGCTCTACTAAACAAAGATGAGCTGCAGAGGTGGCAAAGAAATGCAGAAGTTCTGTGCAGCAAAAGGGTGCTGCAGGTAAAAAATACATCCAGCATTTTCTATGGGCTCTGTGACCAGTAATAGCAGTAAAGGAGTGTTGGTAGCAGGGGTGATGGGGATGCAGCAACAAGAGGTAGCAATATCTCTGGCTCAGGCACAGTGGTTGAGGAGGAGGTTGTTGGTCTCACTGTGACTCCTGTTGGTGGTGGTGGCACTGAGCCTAATCGTGATAATAGTTTCCCATTCTCAAATGAAAGTGTGGAGCTTGAGCACAAGTTAGAGCATGAGAAGGGAGAATTAGCTGTTGTGCAGTCAAAAATGACTAAATGGAAAAATGTGTCAGTCTCCAGATGATAAGAAGGAGAGAAAGAGAGCCTGAAGAAAGTAATGATGATGTGGACAGACCTCAGGAGAGGAGTAGGATATCAGTGGCTGTTGGGATAATGAATTGGATCACCAATGGGACCTGGAAAAATAAAATAGGAAGTGTGGCATTGCAGGAGATGTGGGTGTTTGCCAACTACTACCTGATGCAACTACCAAAGTCCTTCCCCAGAACCATATCAGTTGTTCCTCTTACCCATGAGCCCATTACATGTTAGTCATCCTGTGTCAAAATTCATAAAGCATTCCAAAAAAAAACATTAATTTCCACACCTTTGATCTATGCCACTCTATTGATCATATACTGTAAAAGCAAGGGGTACCAAATCCCTAGTTTGGGATTTTTATATACTGGACCCAGCTAATGAAAACATTGCCCTTTGTCAGCTGTGCAAGTGTGAGTTATTATGGGAAAAAAAGGGCCATCACCTAGGCCCTAGTGGACAACACATACACCTAAAGTCCAGGTACCTGCTGGACTTAACAACAGAAGGAAGCCAGCGCAAAGGTTCCTATCCCTTTTTCATCATCATTTGCTAAGGCATCAAGAAGTGGCAGAAAACTAATCCAGGTAGAGACAGTATTGATGAAAGGGACTACAGTAGAGATGAAGGGTGATTTAGGGTGTTTTCTGTTGGAGTCATCATGGTGGTATGGTTGGTAGGGCAGTATTTGATTCCTGGAGCTTCACAGGTGGTGCTCAAAATGAACGCAGTGATGTAGGGTGTTTTCTGCAGTGGCATTATTGTGGTTTGGTGCCTCTGTGTGGTACTATGAACCCACTGTTACTGCTATTGCTATGACCTCTACTATGCAGTACCAGTGGGTTCATAGTACCACTACCCCACCAACCATACCACCATGACGACTCCAACTGTTTGGTAGCCCATCACGAAGAAAGGCCCGGCTTATGCTTCAGATCATGTTTGAGGATCAGTCCAAATACCCAGCCATTCATGCTGTTGCATGGGAATTGAATACAGCAACAGCTGAAATGCTGGCAGTTGCTCCGTTTCAATTCTCTTTAGTGGATAACTTGGGATTTAGAAGGTTGATGACCCATATCTGTTCCAAATGGTAAATTCCTTCATGAATATATTTCTCCAGATGTGCCTTTTCTGAACTGTATGGGACGGTGCCACACACAGTAATCCATGCTCTGCTGGATTCAGCATCACCATTCATGCACATGCATCTCAGTATGGATATGTAGACCAGTGGCCAAACAGTTGTAACTCATATTTGTGCATTTTAACACACTAGACATTGGTGCCAGGAGTAGTACTGTACAAGTAGTTATTTTCACTCAATGTACATTTAGCACAAACACAAATGCAACCACAATTGTGTAAATTTATTTTAGTGCTAAGTCACAATCACTACATTCACTATAATGGTAAGAAATGATGAAAGTGCTACTTAGTGCAAATTTATTTTCACTCAAATTGATGCTTCAGTGAAAATAGAGAAAATTATTTGACAGTGAAAATTTCAAGTTTTACAGTATTTGACTCTGACTGGGGGGACAACATTTTACTATGTCCAATTCTGGTGGTAACAACACACTGGCTATTCACTAGCATGCCACATTGGTATTATAGAGTGTAAGTGGATCAAATAAGGGTCAGGAAGTGCTAGAATTGTTTCTGACTGAGATCAATGAGTGGCTGCACCACCGTTCACTGAAGGTGGGTTTTGGTGTGAGTAATAATGGCTCAATTGTAGTGAAATATATCAGTGATGGGTGTTTCTCAAGGTGCCAAGCCTAGCACACTGTCTTAATCTGGTAGTGCAGGACTTTCCACAATATTCTGGTATCAAGTGTGCAGAAAAGTCTAGAATTGTTTCTCTAAGTGTTAGATCTCTGGATTTATCACAACTGTTCCTAAATTGCCTTGTATCATTGAAATGTCCTGTATCCAACTGGGTTCTATGTAACTTATTCTGGGTGGCCCTGAAAAAGGGACCATTTGGGCCCAGTGGGCCTACCCAGTTATCAAAATGAAATAAATAAATAATAATGTGGTCCATTGCATCTGTGCCAACTTTGCCCATTCTGGAATGACCCATGACCAGCTCAGGCACCTGCTGACACAGAAAAAACTGCCTAAGCACTGTATAAAGTTGGATGTTTTCACCATATTGAACTCACCACTGTACACGATCATGAAATTGTACGAGCAGTATAAAGCCATCAATGAGTGTCTGCTGTTACATGCAAGCTGTAACAATGCCAGAGTATCCATATCTCTGACAGAAGACCAGTTGCAAATAACAGATTATCTTATCATGATTCTCAGGCTATTTGAACATGCAACACAGGCAGTGAGTAGGGACACTGCTTGTATCAATAAGTCCATCCCACCTTTACATGTGCTGAGTCAGAAGCAGCAGAATGTACAGCAGGTGCTGGAAGCAGATATGATTCAAAAAAGTTGTTGCTTTACGGAACGTGTTCTCCATGTCCTGGGCTGCAATACCCATATTTCTGGAAATCTGCAGTGCAGATTTTGGGATTGCCACCATACTGGACCCATATTATAAAAGTGGCCTGAAGGTGGCCATGATCAGGTAAAAAAATGTGGCTGATCTTTTAATAAGATTGGTACATGTGGCACAGATGCTAAAGTTGCAGTTCTCTAAAGCACAACATGAAGCCCAACAGAGACTGTTTGTTGTTACCACCTTGCACGGTAAATTGACTGAGAAAACATACAAAGTGAATGCCAAAAACACAGCAAATTCACTTTGGGGTGTTTTGTACCAGGTTTTGAAAATGAGGAGAAAAAGGAGGAAGAGGTTGATGAGGTAGCAGGACTGCGGGCAATACAAAGCATGGTGGATGCATATTTGATGGACACTAGGCACCTTACCATCATGGAAGAGCCCTTGCTATACTAAAGTAGTAAGATCGTCGACTGGTCAGTCTTGACCTACATAGCAATCAAATATCTGAGCTGTCTACCCTTGAGTGCTATCGTGGAGCAGATATTTAGTTTAGCAGGGAACATTGTGCAAGACAGGCATACCAATCTATCCCCTAGAAATGCTGGCTTGCCAACATTTATTAAAATGAATGTAGGGCACATTCGACACAACACAATCAAGTTGGTGCTCATTCCACATGAAGATGGTGGTGGTGAAGATAAATCTGAATAGCAAGAGGTCATCAACATTGTTGGATTGCCTTCTACGGAGGTAAGTGATGCAAGGATGGATAAAGAATTCCCATGTTGGGACAACTCCAGTCTGGAAGACTATGCAGACTGCATCTTTGACTAGGATGAAGAATAAAAAGCAATGCATTCTGTCCATCCTTTCCTCCTGACCAGTTTACTCCTTTTCTTAATGATTCACATTTTTTCAGTGTACACTTCCCCAACTTATGCTGCCATCATCTTCAGCAGATCGTGCATATGGTCAAAATGGCAGCCTCATGTTCAGAGATCCACCTTTTCCAGCTTCTCCACCACTGCGGGTGGTCTTATTGATATCAACTTGTACTCTGTATCTAGTAGAAATACCAGTCATCAACCTTAGGATGTTGCCTTGTTCTCCAGTCTCATCTGGCTGAAAAATACTTCAATCGAGAGAAACAGGAGCAGAAAACACTTAAAGAGTGGCATATGAAGAAAAATTCAGGAATACAGAAAAATAAATAAATACTTACCTTCCAAGGCTGAAACACTGCTCAATGTTATTCATCCAGTATTGGTTATATAACTGTTCTTCTAATAGCTTAGCATATCATTTTATTAACCATATCCATGCCAGATCTATGCAGTGACAAGATTTCATCACCTTAGGGATAAATACATGAAAAGAGAGAAACAAGAAAAAAAGATGGTTAGAAAGATGCTCTTTCCAATAGCCCACAGCCAAAAAGAAATGATGAATTACTTACCTTTACTATTAGGTCATACAGTGATACTCAAAGTTCATCATCCTGACCTGGGCCCCAAACTGGCCTTATCAATTCATGAAAAAAATTCCAGGCATGAGAATTTATTAAAATGAGAATTTCTAGTCACTAAAATGCATCACAACAGGTGCTGTGGTGGTAGGCTCACACTAGCACAGCAGCAACAGCAGCAGCATATGGGAGCTCATCTCATTTCATTTTCTCACGTGAAAAATCTCCAGATATGAGAGTTAATTCGACTGAGAAAAAGTGCATCACAATAGGTGCTGAGGTGGGAGACTCACATAGCACAACAGTATGTAGCAACCTATCATATTTATCCTGGTAGTTAAAAAACACTCCTCAAGTACAGAATGTCTATGTATTGGGGCCTATGTACGAATGGGTAGGACATACCCGCCGGTGACACATACCCCATCTGCGTAGCTCCACACTCCGCGGACAGGTGCTGCGCACATGATGGTATTCACCAACGGCCACCACTTGTCCATGGCTATGCCCCCTCCCCGGTGCACAGATCTGCTTAGGGTGGCCGGGGCGGAAGTAGCAGACGCAGTCTAGGTCCCACTGTGGATCTTTAAAGCAGTGAGGCAAGGGTCTGGGTGCATGAATAGCCACATGCACACCTGGATCCGCACAGCCAGGCACCATCACCCACTGCATCCCCTGGCAGAGCCCATGGTGCCAGCCCTCACTCCCATGAATAACCCCACCCAGTCCAATATGCCTGCCCCCCCCCTCACGCAGCACAGCCCCTGTAGGGGGGTGTGGGAATAGACAACACCAACAAAGCGTTAAAGTGTAAAACACACAAATCTCTTACGTGAATTTTGTTTTTCTTCTTGTTTTGTTTTTTTCAAAAACTATTCTTAACTCAGAATAAAAAGTAACAAATAAAATAAAATAATGAAAATAAGAAATTCCACCTCAACTGAGCTCCAGCACTGTTCTCCCCTAACAGTGCTGCCACAGAGTTGAAATAACATTTACCAAAAAACTTCCACAATCTTCTGTGCTGTTCTCTGCTGTACTTACTATTGGTACAGCTCCCCAAGCTCTACTGGCCATCTGACTTGAGGAGGGGGTTTATATAGTAAAACCTTCTGACATGAATGATTAGGTCAGCTGGCCCACCCCTATTTCTAATACACATGAATTTTGTACTAGTACAAACCTTTGGGTGGGGGGGGCAGACTGACCACAAACATTTATTTATATATATATATATATCCATTTTAGATATAGTCCCATGTTAATATCATTTCATAGTGGACTAAAACCTTCATATTCAACTGAATAATGCTTAAGGGCCACTTAAGGAGTTAAGCCCTCCTTCATTCTGGTGTCAAAGCCTACTCAGGTACTATAAATAAGGCTTAGTTTGGGCCCGCTGGCTCTAAAGATCTTACCTAATTATAATGGGAGCCGCTAGGAACAGGTAAGAGTCTGGGGTTTCCTTTCCTCAACAATATTATTAGTCACTTTTCCTAGTTGGAACATTAATATAGCATATATAAAACAAGTGATTTATGCCTATTCTAGTTCGTTATGGCATAGCAATTGTATATACTGAAAAATAATGAAATTCTTTAAAACACAATTTCCTTAATTTCTTTTCTTAAGTGCAAGGAATAACTTTCTTTCTTTATGTATTAAAGGGACACTGTCAACCCCCTTAAGCATCAAAGTGTCCCTAGTTTAAAAAACACATTTTATGATAGGTCACATTCCACAGAGACTGTTAATGCAGCTGGTACTATTCAGATCCATTTTTTTCTTTTAAAAAGTGAAAAAATTGCCCATGATACTGGTGTTACCCCACCAAAACATGTTTGTTTACATCTCTTGACCAGCTCCCACTGCATCTTTCCTGGACTCAAGAATATGCCCAACAAAATATAGCCCCTCAGCATGCAATAGGAGTAGAGAAGACTCTTCTATCATGAGTGGCTCCACATTTGAGGGTGTTTCTAATGTTCAGGAAGTGTGCACTAAGAATAGTTCACAGATTTAAAGCAAAACAAAGCTGGGTATAGCTATACATATCCATGCATTTCAGTTCTAATAAGCAAGGAGACAGATAAAACAACCAGCAACATCAATGAATTTAAGAGAAAGTAAGCAATCATAAAATGTGGGTTTTTACCTAAAAATAATATGATTCCAAAAAGGTTGATAGTGTCCCTTTAAAGCACTTTACCAGAAAATCATAGCCCTCTAAATAATTTAAAACAGTACACTGCTTGTTATTCCTCGTCGGCTAAAATTGTCAGCCGACGGGTTACATTTAATTCGGGCCTTACTTTCACTTATGGGGCTTTCCTTAGCCCTTCCTTCTTTAATTTGGCCCTCATTTCCTTGAATTAATAGCCAGGGGCCCTTTTGAGCAGTTTGATACCCTGCTGAATGTACAGCGCTGCTCAAGGAGCTGAAGTGCATTGAGGATCAGCTGTTTGGAGACCCTAGTGTAACAGAGCCTTGTTACCTTGCTCTGAGACTCCAGTCTGTATTTTCTAACCCTTCAGGAGCAGTCCTGCTCCGTTTTATTATTTTCTGTATGCACCCAAGTGGGTGCTCTTGTGCATTTGTCTGTCCTCCTCCTCCCTAGCTATGGCAATCATGCCACCGGAGGGATAGAGCCGCCCAACAAAACGCTTTTACTTTCAACTGCAACAAGCGTTAAAAAACAACCCTTTTTTCTAGTGGCAATTTGGACAAGAAAAATAAAGGCTGCTAACACATGTACTGTTGTTGGGGAGCCATCCTTGCCATCTACAGGTTTCAGAAGCACAACCAAAGGTACAGTTACCTTTATTTTCTTTCTTATGGGAGTATAAAGGGATATAATAAAATTGCAGGCGTCCCTGCATATCAGTTTTAATTCCCTGTTTATTGCCCACAGGGAAATATGGTCTCTAAGGATATGTGTTTTCTAGGCAATACCCCTGCCCTATGTCTAGCCCTCATAACTCTATAGAGCAGACCTCAGGTACTTTGTACACAGCCACCTCTTTAAAGCATAGGTGGGTGAAATCAAGCTTTCCTGCCCACTAACCTAGGGCTTTCTAGCAGGAGGCATCTCATAGACTCTACCAATTACATCCCGAAGGATGGAAGACAGAAATAAAGTGGGGTAGAATAGTAAAAAGATACCTTGATGGGGAGGCCACCTCCTCTGAGTAAAAAGGTGAACTAGGTAAAGAGAGACCTACAGAAAAGATGCTACTGCAGTAGGCTTTAAGAAAGGGGGTTTAGAGAAGATATAATGTCCTGGGGTACAGGTCAACATTCTCGGGGGGGGACAAACTGTCACAGCCCTATTCCTATGATGGACCCCCCCGTCACTTGCCCCTGCCCTGTTTACTCTGCTGCATTAACCCCCTGCCACCATGGCACCACCCATGCCACCACCCGTTCCATCACAGCATTGCCACTGTGAGGGACAGCCAGCAGCTCAGCCCACAACACACCTCCTCTACCACTGGCCATCTCATGCGGTGGTGCCAGAGGACAGGTGCAGGGATGGGAGGTGTTGTTAGTGCTGTGAGGGGGGCACTGAACAGCCATGAATGCCCAGAGGGGCTGGGATCGGGGGTTGGGGTGGCAGGGCAGGCTGGTGGTGTTGTACAAGGTGAGGTGGGCGTCTTCAATCCCAGGGCTAGTGCCCCTATGTGTGTGCGGGGGGGGCAGGGTCAGCTATCAGGGAGACAGGGTAGAGCTGTGTGCTAGGGTGGGTGGCACCATGCAGCCAGCAGGGATGGGAGTAAGGGTCCAATTGGTGGGGACAGTGGCTATCTGCCTGGACTATGCAGCAATCTGTATGCATTGGTGCGAATACCGGAGTTAAGGCAGGGTCCCCCTTACCCCGTAACCTGCACCCTCCTCCACACCCTTGAGGGCAGCACTATGGGCCTTAGTGAATGGCATATAGTTCTGGCATACCCCCTCCCACCCCCGATGCGTTGCAGTCCATGCCGCTGAGGGATTTGGTGCATTGAGGCTGCGCATCCCGCATGGGGGGGGTGCAATGGGTGCAGAGTGGCTATGTGCCATGGATCCACAGTGTGTAGGCACTCCACTCATTTATGCATAGGTGCCAACATGCTTAATGGCTGGCAAAGTTAGAGAAATTCACTCCTTAGAGAAAATCGCAAATTTAATCCACAACGTGAATTTCTACTTTACATCAGAGAAGAACTTCATGAATGGTGGTAAAAGACAACTTCACCTGCGAATTATGACTCCAAGATGAAGTTTGCAAGGATCCATGTGATAGGAGGTCACATGGTGCTGCAATGAGCTGTATTGCCATGGAAAGGCTGAACTGAGTGCAGTGTGTAAATTAACTGTGCTCTAAAATCTTTGTAATGCATAAAAAACACACAGTTTTTCCCCCAAATCATTTAAGTGTCTACTGTGCCTTGTGCCTCTAGCTCATCAATTATTTTTAGATCTTTTGGTTATTTAGTTAAAGTTTTACTTTCGTTTTTTTGTATTCTGTGTAGAGAGGCAGTGTTGTTTGTGTGTGTCTGTCTGTCAGGGGAGAGGGGCTTAGCTGCAGCAACTTCCAGCAAAAAAAAGGACAGGCTAACATAGGCAGTGTTTTCTATCTTAGCAGCATGGCATTCTAATTACCTGATTTTTTGCATCTTGTATGTTTCACCTAGTACATTAAATCCCTCCCTGAGTCCCTGTTGTGTACTGTTTTTGTAAAAGAACCCCCAAACAAGAATACAAAAATATATATTTCTGTTGTTGTTTAGTGTCTGTGTACCTCAGTAAGTCTTGTAAAGTGTTGTGTAATCTTGTGTGTGTGTCCCCCTAGTCCCTTAAATCCTTGTAGTGTATTGTTTTTATAAAAAAAAAAAGACAAAAAACAAGAAAAATGAAATTGTGGTGTTGATGCAGTTTACTGTCTGTGTACATCAATAAAGACTTTTAAGTGTTGTGTTCCAAAAAGTGCACATAAAAAATGCCCATAAAGAGACACTCTAATGAAGAAGTTTCTGGCAGTGGCACTGCTGCCAGGAATAGCTTAGTTTCTGTGGTCCCAAGGGTACCATAACTACTTGTGATGTCACAGGTTCATCAGGGGCTGCTACTGCTAATAGTTCTAGTAGACAAGGGGTAGTTGCTGCCAGTGCAAAATCTGTGGCATCAATGCTGGTGGGTGCCGATGTTGGCAGTGGAGGAAAGGACAACAGGAGCAGGCCAAGAACCCCAAAAATATCTTCTTCTAGGAATGTGGTTGAGGATGAGGACTCAGAGGTGGTTGATGTTCCCAAAACTGTTATGGAAGAGCTGAGCATGACTCATAGTGTGATGGGGCAGATCCGAGTGTTTCTTCATACAGGGCCAGGGAATTAGACACTGCTGAGAAGGATATAAAGTGTGGCGAAAGCGATGATGAGGAGGAGGACATATCTCAGGAGAAGGTTAGCATCCTAGGAGAGGATGGAGATGATGAGCTGGACCCTCTTTGAGAACCAGAAAAAAAGAAAAGTAAGGGACAGGGAATCACTAAATACCACCCCCCCCCCCCACCAAGTTCTCCAGCTGTTGGTTCTGTTGAGGCAAGAATAATAACAGAGAATGAGTCAGTGGTTGTAGCAGTACAGAAATCATGCCCCAAAATACACATTTCTAGCCCTCTAATGTCCCACTACCTGATTCACCACCACCACCATGTGAAAACAAGGACCAGAAAATCCCTACTTTAGGATTTTTACATTCTGGAGCTGACAGATGAAACAGTGGCTATCTGCCAGCTATGGCAACCACGTGAGGTGTGGGAAAAAGGGCAGCCACCTCCACACTGGTGGGCAACACACACACCTCTGTCTCTGCAAGTGTTCTGGCTGCATAGTGGCTGGCAAGTGTCCCCCGCAGCATTTCTCATCGCTGATGTTATTATGAAGACAGCAGGACCGGGACATGTATGTGAGAGTTGTGAGCAATCTCCTTTCTCTGTTTCTGTCTCTCTCTGGGATTTGTACCCTCTGGAGACTAGGAGGGAGGGGGGTACATGATTGAGATCTTTAAGTGTCTGAAGGGAATAAATAAAGTAGAGGGTAACAGCTTGTTCAAACTGAAGAAGGGAGTGAACACGAGGGGACATAGCCTCAAACTGGAAGGTGGGCAATACAGAGGTAATGTCAGGAGGCAGTTTTTCATGGAGAGGGTGGTGGAGGCCTGGAACAAGCTGCTGGAGGAGGTAGTGGCAGCTGAAATGGTGGAGGGGTTCAAGAGGGCTTGGGATAGATTTAAGGGGTCTGGAAAAGAGGGTGGAAGCATAACAGAAAGGGGGATGTAGGGTATTGGGCAGACTAGATGGGCAGTGGTGTCTTTTTCTGCCATCACATTTCTGTGTATCTGTGTACCTCAATTCCAGGTGCCTGTTACGCTGGACTGAGCACAAAAGGGGAAACTTGTGAAGGGGGGGCCTTCTTCCTCATAGATCTCATTGAGCAAGGCATCCCAAAGTTACATATATACAGACAGGACAAGATTCAGAAGTGACTGTAGAGGACTACTGCAAACATGAGGAGGAAGGCTTGGTGGGATTTGATAGTAGTGAGCAGAGCAGCAGTGGTGGTTTAGGTATTAGCAGCCAAAGCCAGTGAAGCGCATCAACCCCAGTCCCTAAAACATCCAAAATCATATAATTCATTCATCATCTGTGACCCTCTCAACTCCAGACCTACCCCATCCATGCTGCCAGTGCACAGAGCCCAGTTCTTTGATGTCTCCAGCAGAAAACCCAGAAAGATGCAGCTTACCCTGAAAAGTATGTTTGAGCATCACACCAATCATACTGTTGCATTGAACTTAATGCAGTAACTGCAGAAATGCAGGCAATTGATCTATTGCCTTTCTCTTTTGTGGAGAATGTAGGGTTCCTCAGGTTGATGCCATGTGCCTGTCAAAAATGGAAAATTCTGTCACGCAAGTATTTCTCAACCTCACCCATTCTGGAAGTGTATAGAACTGTGGTGAGCACTGTAGGACATGCACTGCAGCATTCAGCACCACTATACATACACCTTAGTATGGATATGCTGACCAGTGTCCAAACAGCTGGTAGCTTGAATCCAAGTATAACAGCCCATTGAGCACAGGTGTCCGCGGTAGTATTTGATGCTGGGATGAGAAAAAAACTGTATTAAGCCCAAATGTGCTGAAAGCAACATTCCAAGTATTCCACAGCATGCCACACTGGCAATGAGTGTAAAAAGGTCACAGATGGGTCAAAAGATGTTAGAAATGCTACTGATCGAAACTGAAGAGTGGCTACTCACAATGGAAGCAAGTTTTATAGTAAGCAATAATGGGTATTATGTGATGAAATGTATCAGCAATGGCGGGTTTCTTAGGGTTCCCTGCATGGCACACTGTTTTAATCTTATAGTGCAGGAGTTTCTGGCATATCTTGATAACAAGTCAATGTTGACTGTTGCCTGCCCCATCTGTGCCCACTTGCTCAGTCTGGCAATAACTGTGACCATCTTAGGCAGCTGCAGATCCAGAACAAGCTGTCTCGGCACTGTCTCAAGCTGGAAGAATGGAACTCAACACTGTACAGGATTGAGTATTTGTACAAGGATTACAAAACCATCTCAGAATACCTACTGCTGCACACAATCTATGACAGTTCTGTAACATCAATGTGGGTCACAACTGTGTATTGGTGACTCGTGGATGACCTGATCATGATTCTGAGACCATTTGAGCATGCCCCACAGGCAGCTGGTGGGGACACTGCCTCCCACAGTCAGGCCATTCCACTGCTAAGGGTGCTGAGGAAGACGTTGGTAAATGTACAGCAGCTGCTAGAAGCAGGTAAAGATACTGTAGGGCTAAATGTGCATTAATGGAACACATGATTCAAATATTAAACTGCAGTAGCCATATTTCAAGCATCCTGTACTCTCTCGATTTTGAAATTACCACCATTCAGGATCCACAATATGAAGGGGGCCTGTCATCCATACGTGAAGGTGGGTGTGATCAGGTACAAAATCTGACTAATCAGCTCATAAGACTGGTTCATGGGGCACTGACATCATAGACACAGTTCTGCAAGCCACAACATGACAGTTATGACAAACAGGGTGTTGCTACCAGCTCAGTTAAGTGGTCTGTAACAACAGGGGTGTTCACAGGAAGACAAATGACCATAAATCCACTTTGGGATGCTTTGTCACAATTAGAAATTGCAGACATGAAGGAAAAGGAGGAGCAGGCTGATGAGTCTGCATGATTGCTTGCAGCACAGCGGATGCATAGCTGGCAGACACCAGGCACCTCAACATATTGGAAAAGCATCTAATGTACTGGTAGCAAGGTGACTGAGTGGTCAGCATTGATCTTCATAGCAGTGAAATATGTGAGCTTTCCACCCTCAAGTGAAAGTATGGAGAGGGTATTCAGTTCATCAGGGACCATTGTGTAGGACAGGCAGACAAATCTATCACTGAGTAATGTTTGCATGCTGACATTTATTAAAATGAATGAAGAGCACATTCCACCTAGAACAGCTACAACTGTCTTTGTACCACAGGGTGGTGGTGGTGATGAAGATGAAGCAGAACAGAATGGTGGTAGCAGCAAACTACATTCCAGTGAGGCAGATGAGGCAGTTATAGAGAAAGAATTCCTAAGGGGGGACGACTCCAGTTTGGAAGAATGTGAGGGATACTTTCTTGATGATGATGGCAGCAGTGCATAAAGGAACAAAACATTTTAGATCCCTTCTTTGCTCCTTATAAGTTTAATCCTTTCCTTGCATTTTTTCCCATTGACATTTTCCCAGAGTTGTGGTGCACATCTATAAATTCATATAAATCCATTTGATTAACACTGTGATCACTACATGGCCTCACGTATGTAATGTGTAACCCACAGATGCAGTATAACATTCTTGATGACTGCCTCACCCATTCAACATATCACACATCTTGCTAGCCAGCACCCAAGCTATCCCACCAGCAATTCCACCAGTCAGCATGTGAGCCATCCCACCAGACAGGCCGCCATCAGTTGGCAAGCTGAAACCAGACTTCAGGCCAAACCTACACCAACACAGTAAGACCATAATGGCAGCAAGACCAGAAGAAAAGCAAAGGTCAAGATTGTATGCTGTAATTTTAAGTTACTTTCATTGTTCTTCACAGACCAGTACTACTGATTCTTGCAGCTGGTGCTAGTGATCATTGCACCAGAAGAGGAGTCGCCTCCACCTTGCTTCCAACACATTTAAAGCAGCAGTATTTTTTAGTTGGCAAAACATGCCATCATATACGTTTTTGTCAAAAATGTTTTTCTGACATCCTAAAGGTTCATCACAATTCTCATTTTTTAGTTCATTCTGATGTTGTCCAAAGAGCTTTTACACTAAATTTTGCAATTAATGACTCACATCATTAAAGATGGCCACAATTCATAGTTTTTACTAATCTGTTGTATTGAGGATATTACATATATTAAGATGGTGTTAACACATGTTTCTGATCGCAAACAACATTGCACTGTGCCAACAGTGAATTTTGTCATGGCGGACTTTGCACCAGAGTGGGAACTTTTAAAAACTTAAAAATCCTGTATCTTGGCTAAGGAATGAAATAAAAAAATTGCTACCTCAATATTTTTGTCTAAGAAACACTATTGCTTAAGAAAACCATATGGCCACTAATAACTAATGCTGATGTAAAGGGGAACTGTCAGCATTCTCCAATTAACAACAGGAGACATACTGTTCCCGATTTTCTAAAATACACTACAGTAGCTGTAATTGTTTTACATATCTGAGATGGCTGACCCTGTGACGCTCTGCGCACCATTATTATACCACAGTCTCCTGTGCCCAGCCCTCTGATAATACAACTAACAGGCTAAACCGTGGGGGACTCCTATGTGACAGTACAGTTGCGGAAAAATATTAACAGATAAGAAGCGCATGTTTATGCTTCTAAGGCTGGTATTGATCAACTGAAGAAAGTGCTTTCCTCAGTTGATTGGTACCAGCCTTAGAAGTGTAAAAATGCAGTTCTTATCTGTTAGAAGTTTACAGCAACTATACTGTCACATAGGAGTCCCTCACAGCTTAACCCATCAGTTGTGTCATTAGAGGGTTTGCTGCTGGGAACTCTTGCAAAATAAAGACAGATGGAGGGTCACAGGATCAACCAGATACACTTATGATTTTAGTAGTTGTAGGTATTTAAAACAATGACACCTAATGTGTTTTAGATTATCAGACCTGTAAGTCCTGTGTTTTTAACGGGGGAATGCTGACTGTTCCCCTTTAAATCTGTTTTCCTTTTCCTTTTGTCTCCCTCTCACTTTACACAGCACACCAGATGCCACATAGTAAAGACATGTTTTCTTGCAACACAACTTGCTTCAGTACTGTTGTGCAAGTCCCAGCTCTATGACCTGTGGCCCTTCACCACCCTCCTGGTATCTAGCACTACAACTTGTCATTTCTGGGCGGTCGGGATTGGGAGTAGATGCTTGGGCAGGAGCTAGTGGGGCACCCTGTGCATGGTCAAGTGGAGCAGAATAGAGATGGTTGGGTGTAGAAGGCTCCCTGGGATTTGACGGGGCTTGGAGAGATGCCAGACATGTTTAGTTCCCATCCCCAGGGTTCCCCTGAGACCAAGTGGGCAGACAGCTAAAAGGGCTGCACTGTCCACCAGTCCCCTGAAGGTGGTGCTGTGCAATGCCAGGTCAATCAATAATAAGACTGCAATTATTGCGGATCTGATTTTTTGGTCAGCCTGGCTTGTATAACGGAGACCTACTTGGGGGATGATGCTGTCCCAGTGTTAGAGGCCACTGTCCCCCCAGGAACTCTATTGTGCACTGCCCCAGAGTGGAATGCAGGGGCGGAAGAGTGGCTATCTGTTTTAGAGCTGAGCTAGGCTTCATGGTGCACCGAGTGAGAACACCGGGTTCTTTTGAATGTGTGGCCATCCATGGGGGTCCAGGCACAGGTTGCAGGATTCTCCTGATTTACCATCCTGGGGTGGCAGGAGAGTTCCTGCAGGAAGTAGGTGATTTTGTCATTGGTGAAACATTGGAGTACCCCAGGTGTTTGGTCCTGGTGGACTTCAATGTTTGGGCTGACGACAAGTCATCTAGGTTGGGTTATCACTTCCTCCAGATAATGACATCTCTGGGCCTGTCACAAGTAGTTACTACCACGACCCACCAGAGTGGCCACATGCTAGACCTGGTCTTCTCACTGGGGCTTGAGATTGACAATATCAGGACTGATCGGGTCATTTGGTCTGATCACCGCATGGTGGAGTTCTTGCTCAGGGCCACCCCCAAGATCCCTCACCCTGCAGAGATGGTAAGCTACTGCCCTTTAAGGGGTTTGATCCCAGAGGGTTTTTTAGCGGAAGTAGACCCATCTAATGTGGACAGTGCATGCAGGGCAGGTGTGGGTAAAGCAGTTGCCACCTATAATAGGTTGATGACTGAGGCACTTGATTCCCTTGCGTCGGTCCACGTATGACCCAGATCGTCTCACTTGAGGTCCCCATGGTTTGATGGGGAGCTCAAGGCATTGAAGATCAAAGGTCGGAGATTGGAGCACTGCTGGTGGAGGACCATGTTGGAGGTGGCCAAACTGGCCCTGAGTACACACTATAGTCTGTACCGGGGGCAATCAACAGTAAGAAGGCAGTGTTCCTGTCCAGGGAGATTGCTGCCAGGAGAAACTGACCAGCTATGTTTTTTTCAGACTGTGGACAGGCTTTTACATCCAGCCTGTCTACAGCCAAAAAAAGCAGCTTCTGAGGCCTTCTACAATGAGTTTGCTCAGTTCTTCTCAGGCAGGGTGTCTGCCATCAGGCAAGGTATTCTGCCAGTGAGCCATGTTATGGCCGACAGTGGTCACCTGGATTGTTGATGAGGCACTCCGCTTGGTTGGAGGGAGTTTAAACCAGTGGAGGTGGTTGATGTCATTGAGGTGAATTCAAAACTAAAGCACACATATTGTGAGCTGGACCCAGTGCCGACTTGTTTCTTAATGGGATGTGTTGACACTGTTGGCCCAGTGTTCACCTTGATTGTCCAGTGCTCCTTGTCAGAAGGGGCCTTCCCAGAAGCCTTGAAGGAGGTGCTCGTGAGACCCCTTCTGAAGAAGCCATTACTGGACCCTGACATCAAGAGGAATTATCGACTGGTCTCCAACCTGCCGTTTTTGGGAAAGTTTACAGAGAAGATTGTTGCACAACAGCTGGGAGAACACCTTGTGGCATTTGATATCTATGAGCCACTCCAGTAGGGTTTTCATGCAGGACATTCTACAGAAACTGCATTAGTTTGTGTGCATAATGATCTCCTCAGGTTGAGGGATTGAGGAGAGGAGACAGTTCTCATTCTCCTCGATCTCTCCTCAGCTTTTGACACGGTGGACCATCGTGTGTTACTTGACCCCTGAGGAACTTTTGTGGACTCACCAGCACTGTCATCAGCTGGTTTGAGTCATTTTTGATACACAGAAGGCAAAGGGTGATGATGGGAAATTTCTTCTCTTCCGCTAGCCTTCTGTCTTGTGGGGTACCTCAAGGTTTGGTCTTGACATCGATGTTATTTGCCATGTATATGCTACCCCTGGGTGAGATCATTAGGAAGTACAGCTTGGGGTTTCATTGTGACGCTGATGATATTCAGCTGTACTTATCCTTTGCCCTTCGGACATCCAATGCGGTGGAAGCATTAAACAACTGTCTGGCCATGATCAGTGACTGGATGGCCTCTAGCTGGTTGTGACTGAACCCCAATAAGATGGAGGTACTGGTGGTGGAGTCAAACAGGAGGCATGATAGGATGGCCTCTGGTGCAGATACTGGACTAGTTCTTGGATCTGTCCCATTGATGGCCTCCTCTAGGGTACACAATCTTGGCATGGTTCTGGACAGTGGTCTGACAATGGAACAACAAGTGTCATCTGTTGTCAAGGTTGTTTTTTCCATCTGAGAAACATTGCCAGGATTAAACACCTGATTCTGCCCCTGGACCACCCCACCTTAGTGCATGCTTTTGTAACATCTAGGCTTGACTACTGTAATGCACGCTACCTCAGGGTCTCTGGAGGCACCCTCCGTCGACTACAGCTGGTGTAGAACGCAGCTGCCAGGCTGTTGACTGGACAGTCTAAATACTGTCACGTCACCCTGGTGCTGCGCAAACTGCATTAGCTGCTGGTTCAGTGGAGGGTGCTCTTCAAGGTGGGCTTGCTCACCTTTAAGGCCCTACATGGACTGGGACCTTGCTACCTGGTGGACCTTCCAATACCCGCTGCCTTGGTCCTCTCCCTTTGATCCTCCTCGAGAGGCCTCCTGGCGATTCCCAGGACAAAGTTGAAAACTGCCGGTGATAGAGCTTTTAGTATCACTGGCCCCATCCTGTGGAATTCACTTCCGCCATTGGTGAGGGAGGCCCCTTCTGTGGAGGCATTCAAAGTCTGCCTTAAGTATCATTTGTTCAGCCAGCATTCTCAGATACTGGATGAGAACACAGACTAGCAGCCCTTTTAAAGTAAATAGGATTGTTATTTATATGCAGAATACCACCTATTTTGATGGGTAATTATTTATTATACCGTGAGATGATATTTTTTAAATTTTTTATATGTTTGCACGGCGCCCAGAGCCTCTGGAATTGGGTGCCAGAAAAAAAAAATGTGCCCTGCCTTGCCTAAACAGTATGACCATAGCTTTTTCATGGTAAGTATTTTTTTTCTGTTCTTAGTTTTTAATCTTATATTTTTTCTTTCACAAGTAAACAATGACACTGAGGCCAGGCCAAGTCAGGTTACACAATGTCTCTTTCTTTCTTCACTGGTGACAGTTTCTCTTCCAAGAAGCAAGATGTTTCATCCTCTGCCTCTTCTGTGTGTCTGGGGAACCTTCTTTCATTATCAAGGCCAGGCTATCACCTATCTGATGGTAAGTATATTTTTATAAAGTTATTTTCTGTCTCAATTTTTTTATTACATTTTTCCTTTTATTGGTGTAATTTCTGCATCCCAGCATGGAGCATACTACAGTGTCTAAACAATTTGTATTTTGTCTTCAGCTCAGATCTGACAGAGGTATATGCTAGGTTGCCAGCAAGATGAATACCAACTCCTTCTACAGCAAGCAATCCATTGCCATCTGTTAAATTCCACCAGCTCATGTTGATGTGCTCAGCCTTGCAAAGTAATGCTGATCAGAGTTTGTTGTCCTCCAGCACTGTACGTGGTGTACAGTTAACATGTCTTCTGCTGTGCATCATCATGCAAGGGTCCTCCAACTTACTCTGTTGCGTCAATGTGCAATTTGCAATTGTCATGCATATGTGAAATACTTGAAATGTGAGGAAACAGGAGAAAACAACAGTTATCGTGATTCCTGACCTACAGGTAAGGTCCTATGAGTTTAGAAAAAAAAAAAATTAAAGACAACTACTTACCCTCCCATGCTGTGCAAGAGTTCAAAATTAAATAACCATGAGCAACAATCATGCAGTAGCAGCACTGACTCACCATGCAAAATACCTGCAAAAAGAGACTCAGTAAAAAAAGATGTTTAGAAATTCAATAGTTTCAAATACCCTCTCACATTCACAGAACTACAAAAATAAATGACCTTTGCTTTTATGTCACTACAGCCACATCAGCTATCAGCACTGCTGCAGCAACATCAGCAAATTATGAAGGCTTTGTAGGAGCAATCCTAATTTCTGCAAATCAGGAGAATTTTGCAAGAAAGAAAAAGTTTGGTTTCTCCAGCACCTTTTTTATGTGCATGTCCTCGACAGCAGCATCAAAAGCAACTCATTTAGGTTTTGTAGGAGCACCTTTCATTTATGGGCAAAAGGAGAATTTTCAAAGACAAGACAGAAAAAGTTTAGTTTCTCTGGCACTTTTGTGATGTGTATGTTCTTGACAGTTGTTGACAGTCACACATTACGCTAGCAGCAGCAGCACCTAGTAGCAGCAAAGCATTTAGGACTTCCAGTTACACAGTATGAAGTAATGTGTGACAGCATGATGTAGCAGCCTGCTCAATTTTTTACCAGACTCGAGAACAATTCAGGGAGAAGAAAATGTATGTAAACTGTTAATATGGCACACTTCACAGTGACTGAATAGAATGACAACAGTGTTGGGGCACTGTATAAACACACAGCATAGTGCCTCATAGTGGTACATGTAGCAGAGTGTGACATATTTATTCTGGTCATCGAGAAAATTAAGAAAAAAATAAAGAAAAAGAGACCAGTAGATACAGAGGTGAAGGTTAGACAAGATGTATAGGCAGGAAATTAGCAAATATGTAACATACAGATAGAAGAAAAGGTTTTTTTCCCTGACAGGGTGTCCTCAATCCGGTTGGGGATTCCAACGGTGAGACAACTTTTGTCTCACAGTGATCGGCCCATAAGAAGCAGAGACATTCCGTCAGTCTGGGATGAGTTTAAACTGGTGGAGGTGGCCGAGGTCATTGAGGTGATCTCGAAGCTAAAGCACACTTATTGTGATCTGGACCTGGCCCGACTCATTTCTTGATAAGATGTGTCAGGACTGGCCAGCCCCCGTTGGCGCAGCAGTGGGATTTCCGCTTGCGACGCCGGTGACCCGGGTTCAGGAATGGACCCGGATCATCGGAGGGCTGGCCAGGGGGAGAAGGATGGAGTGTCCAATGGACGGCTCTCCTTCTCTGGGGGGAGGGTGTGGGCAACAATTGGAGCACTGAGGACTCCTGGCGGAGGCTGGGAGATCTCGAGCTGCCAACGTTCAGCATGGGGGGCAGGAGGGGCAGATGCTGGCATCATTGCACGTCCCCACCTCCTCTGGGGAGAAAACAGGAAAATGGAAGGTGGGCAGGACCACCGAAGAATGAAGCCCTCCCCGGAGGACCTCACTTCACCGCTGCCGCTGTAGTGACCCTGACTAGTTACAGTTCCGGGGCCACGAAGGTGGCCACAGCCCCGCCCTCCGGGGGTAAGCCGGGGGTGAACGAGGGTCCTCGGCAGCTATGGGCAGCGGTGGAGGTCTCCGGGGACCATGACTAGGGCAGAAATAGTCGGTGGCCCAGCCAAGATAAAAGGAGAATTAAAAAAAAAAAAAAAGATGTGTCAGGACCATAGGCCCAGAGTTCGCTGGGATTGTCCAGTGTTTGATGTTGAAGGGAATCTTTCCAGATGCCTTGAAAGAGGCTCTGGTGAGACCCCTCCTGAAAGAGCCATCTCTCAACCCAGATGTCCTGGCAAATTACCATCTAATCTCCAACCTGTCATTTCTTGGCCAAGATTGTTGAGAAATTAGTGGCACAACAGCTCAAAGAACACCTTGTGTCCTTTGACATCTATGAGCCATTCCATTCTGGTTTCAGTGCTAGGCATTGCATAGAAACGGCATTAGTCAGGGTGCATAATGACCTCCTCAGGGCTAGAGATAGAGGAGACTGGTCAATTGTTGTTCTCCTTGATCTCTCATCAGCTTTTTTTACTGTGGATCACATCATGCTTCTTGATAATCTACGAGATTATTGTGGACTCGCTGGTACTGTCATCATCTGGTTTGAGTCCTATCTCTCTTGCAGGGAGCAGCAGGTGGTGATGGTGCATTTCTCCTCCTCCTCCCTGAGGCCCCTGTCATGTGGAGTACCTCGGGGTTCAATCTTGTCACCGATGTTATTTGCAGTATACATGCTGCCCTTGGGGGAGCTCATTAAATAATGCAGTTTGGGATTTCATTACTATGTAGATGATACCCAGCTGTATTTGTCTTTTGTCCCAGTAACACACAATGCCATGGAAATTTTAAACAACTGCCTGGCCAAGATCAGTGACTGGAAGTCCTCCGGCTGGCTGCAACTGAACCCGGACAAGATGGAGGTACTGGTGATTGAGCTGGGTCGCAGGCTTGATGGCAGTGCTTCTGGAGTGGGTAAAGGATTGTTTCTGAGATCCACACCATTGATGGCCTCCCCTAGGGTGTGGGATCTTAGCATTGTTCTGGACAGCAGATTGACATTTGAAGCTCAGGTGTCATCTGTGGTCAAAAGTGTTTTTTACCACTTGAGAAACATCACCAGGATTAAGCTCCTAGTTATGCCCAAAGACCTGCCATCATTGGTACAAGACTTTGTGACATTGAGGCTGGATTACTGCAATGCTCTATACTTCAGGGTCACTGAAGGGACCCTCCACTGACTGCAGCTGGTGCAGAATGCAGCGACTAGGTTGCTAACGGGCCTGGCAAGACCCAGTCATGTGACCGCGGCCCAATGGCCTCTGCACTGGCTGTCTGTCAGGTCGAGGATCCTCTTCAAGATGGGCTTGCTCACCTACAAGGTCCTGTATGGGCTGGTCAATGGTTATGTGGCTGATCTCCTAACACCCACCTCCTCAGTCTGTTCCCTCTGCTCCTTGACTCAGAGCCTCCTTGATGTCCCCAGGGTCAGGCTAAAAACATCTGGTAACTGTGCCTTTCATGTTACCAAGCCAACGATGTGGAACACTTTGCCAACTGCTATCAGGGAGGCCCCAACATTCATGCTGTTTAAAAAGGGGCTAAAGGCCCATCTTTTCTTTTTGACCTTCCCTGACAAAGGTGACTGTCCTATATTAATTTTAAGAAGTTGTTTAATCATGCTGAGATTTATTTATGTATTTATTGTTTTAAATCTTTTATTGTGTGTTGTGTTTGTATTGACCCTACCTTTTAATGTAAGGCACCCAGAGTTTCAGGGATTGGGTGCCAGATAAATAAAAATTTGCCTTGTCTTGCATTGCCTTTTTTTGGTGTTTTTAAACATTTTAATTTTGTTTTGTTCTTTTTTTTTGTATTTTTCTTTTTATTCGTGGGGAACAAAGGTTATGATATGCAGGAACAGGAATAAGAAGGAATACATTAATAAAAAAACACTGATCACACAGCCCCACCACTACCAACCATACACCAATGCAGAGCTCCTTCAGGACTGCCAGCAACTTCTCCTGATTCTAATTACTTTTATGTCCTGCTGCACCTCAGTAAGCTGGCAGCGGAGATCCCCTAGTGCCTCTCTCACTGAGACCAGCTCAGCTGGTGTTGTTACTGATGATGGTGATGTGGGTGCTGCTGCTTCTACAGGAGGAGTAGCTGGAACTTCAGGTGGTGCAGCTTGTTCTTCTGCCATCCTTACTGTGGCACAAGAAGTTACACACTGCTGTACAACATAGCCACAATCCAACATGGATGTGCCATCATCCTCACCCCCACTTGCTGCATCACAAAGCTGGGCCTCCCACTTGGCCCAGTGGTACAGGCTTAAGTGGCTACTCTGTTCCCCAGACCCCACATGGCTCTCCTTCTTCCCCCTGTCGATCCGCTTCCCACACACATTGCAAGTGATCACACTGTGATCACTTGGGTCACTGGTGAAAAATGTCCACAGAGGGATGTCTTTGGACCTGGCCAACAGCACTGGGGGGTGCTGATGATGGACCTGCCTCCTCTGCAGTGGGAGAGATGGTACCAACAGTTCTGCAACCATAGGGGGGGCTCATGCTGCTGATCTTCCTTCTGATGCTCCAGGACTGGAATCGCTGCTGTTTTGGTGGGGCTGGTATGACTCATATGAATGGATTGGGGGGCCCTTGACGAAAAACTGCAACTGATGGAGTCAGATGGCCCCAGATCTGCAGTGGGTATTGACACTCTGATGGCCAGGTCCACAGACTCTACAGTGTGTATGCACTATTTTAAATTCAAATTGGAGCACTGAAATAACAAAACAAAAAAAAGAGAGAGAGAGGCAGAAAGACAGGAAAAAAGAGCCCAAACTATTCAAAATAATAGTTAAGTGTTTAAGCAATGTGCACAGCAGTTGAATAAATAGAAAAATATTAGAAATGACCTGCTTAAAGTCAAATTACAATTCAAACTGTGTTGATTTGTTTGTCTCTCCACAATAGCTGCAGCTCACACTCTGTCTCACCACAACTAAGAAACTGAAACCAACTCACACACTTCCTGCCCTGGAAATGTACCAGGTGATAAGCAGAACCTCTCCCATGTTGAGGGGAGGAGCCAGCTGGTATTGGGTAGATCTCCTCATCCTCATTGTGCTAAGGTGGCACAACCATGTGGGGGTGACAGGCACAGGTGTTGCAAGTACAAGAGGTACAGAAGCAAGATCACTGGGTGGTGATACTGCATGCTGCTGCTGGTGCAGTGCTCTAGGGGGTGGGTGTGAACTTCTTCTGGTGGTTCTGGTGCCAAAGCTGTCCTCTTCAGACTCCTGGGACAGTGTGTCTGATCCATGGACTGCATCTTCATCTCCTCGCTGTGATTGCTTCCACTCCCAGTCCTCCGAGTCTCTTCCTCATTGGTCCCACTCATTTTAATTAGAAAAACTAAGAGATAGTAAATAAAGCAGAGTAAAAGTAAGAAAAATAGAACAAATAAAAGTGGGGGATATAAAAAATACTATACCTAACAAACAACTAAATAAATCATCACAAACTGCTAAAATAACAAACAAATAAAAAGGCTGTAAAATGTGTTTTTGTATGAGTTTAGAAGGCACGAAAGGTATCAGATTTGACCTGTCCTACTAAGTCAGTCAGACTAAAAGATAAAACTGAGGATCAGTCTGTACACAGAGCAGCAGCATGACTTGCAGGAGCTATTTCCATGTGACCTACAGGCACTTGTTCACCAGAAGCCTCAATTTCAGCAAACGTCACCCAAATATGCCTTAAAGGTGAAGTTGCAGACAAAGTTGCCAGGATAAGTTACTAAAGGTGAATTTACTAGTAAGTTGCACACAGATTTAGTTCAGTTGCCATATTGGTCCCTGTAAGGAGAGATCCAGGAGCAAATGGTTTAATACCTTTTATTGGACAAACATAAGATGTTACAAAAATAATAAAGTGCCTAAGCTTTCGGATCAACTAAATCCTCCCTCGGAAGCTTAATTGCAAATTGTGTAAATTGCAAAAAATCTTGAATTGATCTATGAAAGTGAAATTTGTGACTTTGCTGGAACTGTTCTGTTAGGACTACAGAACCTTACACAAATGAAACAAGCATTTGTCTATGCTGAATATTGGCTTGCTGGCATTGACATTGGTAGTGCAGGAGTTAGGGAAATGCATAATAGGAATGGCAGTGAAGTATTGCACTGAGGCCAACCCCACCCCCGCCCTGCAGAGACTGACAGGCATTGGGGGTGTGCCTTTGGGTCGTCAGCCATAACGCTCATGCCATTTCACCTCACCCTACCCTGCAAACATTGACAGGTGTAGCAGTGTGCCTTGGGGTCTTTGGGCCTTATACTCACCCCATTCCAAAAGGAAATACACTAAGATGGGTGAGATATAGGAGAATGGGGTAAATGTTGAGGCCGAAGGCCCCAAGGCACACCTCAATGCCTGTCACTGGCTACAGGGTGGGAGTGGAATGGCATGAGCATAATTGCTATCGATCCCAAGTCACACCCCTGACGCCTGTCAGTCTCTACAGAGTAGGGTGTTATGGCTGGAAACCCTAACGCCCCAGCGATTTGTTGTTTTTTTTGCTCAAAATTTTCAAAATAGGCTTTTTGTGACCCCACCTCATGAACAGAGGTACTATCATTTCATTACTCAATCCTGAGGGGGTGGGAAAAAATGGAAATGTTGAAAATCTGGTGTTAAAATATGAAAAACTGGCCAAGGTACGATTGTGCATAGAAAATGCACAACACACGCCTGTAAAGCAACCATTTTTTGGAATGTTTTCACCAAATTTTCAACATAGGCATTTTTGAACCTCTCCTCATGAACAGAGGCATGGGATTTTTGTTACTCTGTTGAAAGTTGATTTTTCACAGAGACCATGCCATTCTGCACCACAGGTATGAAAACACGTTTTGGGAAGGAAGTGAAAAATGTCAGCTATACTGTTCATAAGGAGGTGTGAAAAAATGACAATGTTGAAAATCTGGAGAGAAAATATTAACAATTGGCAAAGTGACGAGTGTGCGTAGAAACTGTACAATGCACGCTCTTAACACAGTCATTTTTTTTAAAGTTTTTCACCAAATTTACAACATTGGCTTTTTGGGACCTACCTTCATGAACAGTGGTATTGTCATTTTGTAACTCAGTCCCAAAAGTTGATTCCACACAGCAACCATGAAATTGCCTTTCAGGACTGAGAAACTAAATGACAGTGACATGTTCATGAAGTGGGGTCCCAAGAACCCCATGTTGAAAACTGGGGGGCAAAATTCCAAAAAAATGGCTGAGATTTCAATCTAAGTTAAAACCCTCTATTGTCTCCCATTATAAAGCTTATTGTCATTTCTTTAGTTTGCAATTCGGCTTTGAAGAGTGCAGGCGTGTCCCAGTTCACAGAAGATCATGGCTCCTGACCTCCGGAGGGTAAGTATGGGTGGGGGTGTGTGGGGAGATGGGTGTGAAGAGGGAGGGTGGGGATGGTGGAGGGGAACGAGGGAGACAAAGGTGGACCGTTTTCTTGTTTGCAGGGAAAAAAATGACTGCAAGAGAAGGTGTTCTTCATTTACAGGTTACACACACACACAAAAAAAATAGGCACACTGGGGTGGGCTCCCAGTTTGCCACAATACTGGGGGGGGGATGCTGACATGGGGATTGGAACCCCGATATTGGCAAGGCATATAGATGGGTTGGAGGGGCAGGCATCCCTGTGTCGGAAAGGGGAAACTGTTTAACCTGGAAAGAGACAGTAAGAGGAGGGATTCTGACATGGTGATTGGGCACCCTGATATTGGCTTTTTTGGAGTGTGTGGTGAGTGGTAGGAGCCACCATGTTACGGTGTGCCACATAGTTGTGGGGGCATGCTGACACGGGGGCTTGACACCCCGATATCAGCTTTCTGGTAATTGTGTGGCATAATGCAGGAGCCACCATATTTACTGAAATGTTTCACCAGGAAAGGCATGTAATGGAGGCGTGTCATCTGCCGCTGCAATGACGAGCCTGTCTCTGATTGCAGCGGCAGATTCATTTGAACTCTTTGGCTGTCTCTGAAATTGCTGTCATCGGCAGCATGCTCACTGATTAGTGGCTGAAGGACACGCCCATTAAAGCATCCCCTGCATTGGCCAACACTGACACACATCTGAAATGTGCTACCATCACGAGATGTTGCTTGCACATGTGCGCAACCCAACATAAAAAATAAAGACATGGATAAAGGGAGGGTAGGGAGGAATATGGGAGGGAAAAAATAACTGAGGAATTAGTGCATATTTACAAAATCTTAGAAGTATAAAAAGCAGGCGATTATCTCCATCGGTGGTATGACTCACTATAGTTCCACAGGTAATGGTTATACATCCAGCACAATATAGATTAACATAAAAAATGCATCCCTGTAAAGGACCTTGGGTTTAAAATGCCTTTGCAATCCTCAATTAAAATGAAAGCCTTATGTATTGCAAACTGTATTTCAGTGACTCTAAGTAAACATATTGGCCCAGATATTCAAAGGGGTTGCGCCTGGTGCAACTGAGTTCTACCATCGCAAACCCAGATATGCGCCCTGGTGCAATATTTGAAAAAGGGACATGCATAGCCCAAGTCCTGATGTGCCAGGGCACAAAGATAATGTATGTGGCACATCTCCAGGGGGTGTGCCCATGCATATGCAGCACATCCCAATATTCAGCCTGGGATGTGCAGTGCATATGCTGGCACAACCCTGGGATGCACCGCATTTCTCTGGGCAAAGCTGAGCCAAAAAAAATAGGCTCAAATGGCGGCCACCCACAGGTGAGCTACTGTACTGCAACATGCAACACAGCAGCCACCAGCTGTGGGTGGCCACCTGCCCCCTCCAGCTCACCATGCAAAAGCACCCATGTTGTCCCTGGTGGTCCAGTGGTCCCCTGTCCCTCCCCGTAGCCCCAATCACCATGCAATACCTGTAGAATTAATCCTGGTAGTCTAGTGGAATCCCCCATCCCTCCTGTAGCTGTGATCGCAGGTATAATACTCCCCACAGCATTCCCTAGAAATCTAGTGGCACCCCCTTCCTCCCCATAGCCTGATCACCATAAAACAATCTGTGACATATTCCCTGGTGATCCAGTGGCACCCCCACCTGCCCACCCACATAGGACCCCCTGCCACCCAACTCCCCCCATCATTGGTGGGCAGCAGCAATCCCACCCATTATATTTACGGGTTGCCTGCCAAATGACAACGCAGTATCAGCTGTAAGCCCATTGGTTTACACTGTGGACCAATGAGCTTGTAGGGCATATTGTACTAGATGGTCACAAATATGTGACTGAAGTCAATCATTCACATATCTGTGACTGTCTAGTACAGTATACCCTGCAAGCTCATTGGTTCACAGTGTGGACCAATGGGCTTACAGCTGATACTGTAAGCAGTCATATGGCAGGCAGCCGCGGAGGTATGTGGGTGGGTTGCAGCTGCCCATTGATGACAGGGGGAGCTGGGTGGGCAGGGGGTCCTGTATGGGCGGGCAGTTGGGAGGTGCCACTGGATCACCAGGGAATATGTCACAGGGTGTTATAATGACGATTGGGCTATGTGGAGGATTGGGTGCCACTAGACTACCAGGATTATTTATACAGTTATTTCACAGTGATTGGGGCTATGGGCAAGGTGGGGGGACCACTAGACTATCATGGCATAGTCCACATGATTGATATAATGATCGGGCTACTGAGAAGGGGTGCCACTGGATCTCCTGGGGGGGTACCACATGTTGTGCAGGGTGCCAGGTGCATTTTGCCAGCCTGCCCTGCTCAACACATGAAAATGGGGCCATAATGACATGCAAATGGACCCATTTTCACCTTGCATACATTATGGCGCCATTTACATACTGCCAGCTGAATATCGGGAATCTGCACAGACCATAACTCTGTTGCACTGGTGCAGTTCCCATTCCTGATATTCAGCCCTGTCTGGGGGGATGTGCCAGTGCATCGCAGTTGCACTGTGCACATTACCTGATATATTCAGAGGAGATACACCATTGCTCATCTCCTTTGAATATATCCCTGGATTTCACTGGCACAACACAGTTGCACTGCACCAACACATGCACCATTGCTGGGCTCAATTCTGAATATTGGGGCCACTGTGTACAAAATCCTTGGCCAGCAGTAGCAGCACAGACCAATTTAATTATGGAATTCAGTGTATGTATAGAAAGAATATTAGCTATGCAACTGTGTGGTATGGAATTTATTTGCACACCCAGGGTATGTGATGACCCATAAACCTCAAGAGTGAAGCTCAAGAGGTTTATGAGGTCATAACACACTAAGGGTGTGTAAACAAATTTCATAACAACATGGTTTCAAAGCAATTATTTTTAATAATTTCTGGTGCAAGGAGTTTTTTTTTTTACCTTCAACACTTGAGTAAGTTAGTGGAGCACTGCTGCCACACACACACACACACACACACACACACACACACACACACTGCCTGTCTCTACCTCTCCAGTGCAGGCATTCATTTTTTTCTCTGCTTTTTATTTTTTTAATTACACTGTGAACCACAAAAAGTAAAGTTACTTATTCAGCCACAGTCCATTCATGATGCAGCCATTGTGTCCTGAAGAGCCAAAGCCCCATTCAAAGGGTACACATGGCAGGATCAATCAGATATTTTTTTAACATCATAAAGGCAGGATTAACCAGATAAAGATTGAAATATATCAAAAAGGTGCATTTGTTATGTCAATGAGAAGCAAAAGATCACACCAGGTGCCAGTGTTGGGTAAGTTATTTTTCCTTTTACTTCCTATTTCTTTTAGAAACTTGATCCACGAAGCTCTGTGCAGTCACTAGCAAGGATGGAGAGGTACTAGAAAAAGTAATACACCTGACGGTTACAGTTACTTATTTCTTTTTATACAAAAACAATACAAAAATAATAGAAAACTATAACATGACATTTATTTGAAAGTAATAGGCTAGTGACTAGTTACTTTCAAATAAATGTAATCAGTTACAGTTACGTATTACTTTTGTATAATAAGATATTAGTAACTGTAACTGTAAGGTGTATTATTTTTTCAGTACTTCTCCATCCTTGATAGTGACTGCACAGAGCTTTCTGGAACAAGTATCCAAAAGTAATAAAAAGTAATAGAAAAAGTAACTTACCAACACTGCCGGGTGCTAGGTAATGCAGCAACAGATCCGCCATGTTGGTTGAGATGTTCAGCCCACCCACACACAGACTAAGATCCAATGAGGTGGTGCACTAGAATTGATTGACAAAAAATGCCATAATAACCAGTTCTACTGGTTATTATGGTGTTTGAAACACAGATCAAGCCTGTGAATTTAAGGGGTCACCAGTAATTATACTACTATATCTGAAAGACACTTTTCACATTTCAGAACCCTACATTGGTAATTCAGCAAAAAATGGCATTAATGTTAGCTTAGGCACAATCTGTTAAAAGTTTCAGGACTAAGGTACTCAGATCCAAGTGGATAAAACAATGTTCACTTAATTTATAATAGTATATGGTGGGCTTATGTATGGAAATCAGTGGCTTTCAAAAACTTGTTATGGGACAGTTCAAAGGTCACAGAAATTTGTTGTAATATCGTTCTAATGACACAATGATACTGGCACAACTTGCCCTCCTTGACCTGCCAGCTGATTGGAGGAAACAGTGCTCTGCACAGAAAATTCAAGGAAACATGGTGGCACCACTTACTGAGCAGTTCACTGAGATGGTTTAGACACAGACTGCCATAGTTGGCTCTGTGTTTCCAAACTGTACTAATCTGTCAGGTATTTTTCTTTTGTTAAATAACTGCCACCAAGAATTTTTGAAGGGCCGGGAGTGGAGCGGGACCATATCAAGCAACTTCTCAGCCAACTGAGCTGCTGGGAGTAAGCGAGACCATGAAGACAAGGTATGAAACCTTGTGAAATAAAACCTTTTCAATCTTGGAGAATCATATGCTATATAAAACAGTGTATATATGATCATACACAACAAGGCCTTGTTGCCATCTCAATAATGTGATGCCATCATAGTAAGTAAGTAAGTAAGTAAGTAAAAATTTATTTTTAAGCGCTTTTCAATATCAAAGCGCTGTACAGATGGAGCAATTAAAATACATACAAAATACATACAAATAACACAAAAGCAACATTAACATCATAATTACAATAAAATACAATAAATCACTCCCCATATGCCATTTGAAATAAATAAGTTTTTAGTTCTGACTTAAAGCTCTCAACGGTCAGGCAGCTTCATATCTGATGAGGCAGAGAATTCCACAGGGTAGGGGCAGCATAAGAAAATGCCAGTGCTCCCGATGTTTTTAAACGAACCCTGGGAACCTCTAGCAATCCCTCGCCGGCGGAGCGGAGTGAGCGAGAGGGACAGTAGGGAACAAGCAGATCTTGAAGATACCGCTGTCCCTGTTCATGTAGGGCTTTATAGGTCAGTAACCCAACCTTAAAGGTGATCCACCACTGAACCGGCAGCCAGTGCAGCTCGCACAGCAGAGGCGTAATGTGATTCCTCATAGATGTCCCAGTCAAAAGCCTGGCTGCTGCGTTCTGCACTAGCTGCAAGCGGTGGATATCAACCCCCGGCAGCCCTAGGTACAGGGCATTGCAGTAATCAAGGCGAGAAGCAACAAAGGCATGGACCAATGTCGGAAGGTCGGCCGGAGGAACAAGGTGTTTCACCCGAGCAATATTCCTCAGATGGTAAAAGGAAGATTTGACAGCAGAAGACACCTGAAATTTCAGGGTCAGACTGTTGTCAATAATAACGCCCAGGTTACGCACCCGGTCTGAGGTCGAGAGCTGGGCACCATCGATCCATACCCCCGAAGGGAGACCAGCCCTACAACCCGCCTCAAGGCGACCTGGGTCCACCACCAACACCTCAGTCTTATCCGGGTTTAACCTTAGCCAGCTGGCACTCATCCAATCATTGATCTCGGATAGACAGTTGTTAAGTATAGAGACTGCATCTTCTTGTCTGGGACTAAAGGACAAATATAGCTGGGTATCATCTGCATAGCAGTGAAAACCCGAGCCATATTGCCTAATAATGTCTCCCAATGGCAGCATATAGACAGCGAACAACATGAGTGCCAAAATGGAACCTTGCGGAACCCCACAAGGCAAAGAGACAGCGTCAGAGGAGTAAATTCCAGTGATAACCCTCTGTCTCCGCCCTGTGAGAAAAGATTGAAACCATTGCAGAACCGTACCAGACATTCCACAATAAAACCGCAGGCGTTCTAAAAGCACACCATGGTCCACAGTGTCAAATGCTGCAGAGAGATCAAGAAGGACTATAACAGTATGAGCCTTTCGATCTCTCGCTATCAGGAGATCATTTAGAACCCGGACAAGAGCAGTCTCAGTACTATGTCTTTTCCTAAATCCCTATTGAAGAGTATCATAGACATTATGATTTGTAAGATGGTCATCCAGTTGCAGTGCAACCACCTTTTCAATAACCTTGCCCAAAAAGGGCAGGTTAGAGACAGGTCTGTAGTTAGCTGGACAGTCCGGATTCAATGAAGGTTTTTTTAGGAGTGGTCGAACGACCGCCTCCTTTAAGGGTTCAGGAAAGATCCCCTGCTCCAAAGATTTCCAGACAATTTCAGCAATGGTAGGACAGATAATATCTACGCAACCCAATAATAGAGGCGTAGGGCCCAGATCCAAACTACAACTGGTTGGACGTACAGTCTGGACAATCCTCATAATGTCCATGAATTCCGGCCTACCAAAGTCAGACCAGGTGACACAGGTGTTTGTTTCCCCTCGCCGATCACTGCAAACCCATGAAGAGTGAGCTTGGCTGATATCCGACCTAATGCTGGCAATCTTATCAGCGAAAAATCGAGCAAGCTCATCACACTTTATTTGGAAAAATCTCTTCCAGACTGTAGACAGAGTGGATTGCACAATCTGTCAACAGTCCGAAAGAGTTGAGCAGGTCGGTTTCGCGCAGCAGCAATCTCCCTGGACAGGAATTCTGCCTTCTTACAGGATATTGCCGATTGATAGATAACATAATGATCCATCAATCTAAGTTTGTCAGCATCCAGGCAAGATTTCCGCCATGCCCTCTCTAGTCTTCGCCCCACTCTCCTCAGCTCCTTCAAAGACTCATCAAACCAAGGAGTCTTTGGGCGCTGAGTGAGTGGGCGAATGCAAACAGGAGCAATTTGGTCCAGGGCCCTGCTCACTGCCTTGTTATAGGCAATAACCAGGTCCCCTGGACCCATGCTCTCATCCAAAACACCCGATAGGTCCAGTACTGCCAGTAGGCCCTCAAGGTTTACTCCCCTTAAAGGGCGATACTGGACCATCTCCTTAGGGGCAGACCTATTAGGGGGTGCCCCAAAACTGAATCTTATGGTGTGATGGTCTGTCCACACATTTGGTTCCACCTCCAAATGTGAAACATCCAAATCCAGTAGGAACACCAGATCCAAAGAGTGTCCACCTATATGGGTAGCAGAGGTAACTACCTGTGACAGGCCCAACATAGACATAAGTTGGAGGAAATTCTTTCCAAAGTGCGAGAGTTCATAGTCGACCCAGGCATTGAAGTCACCCAGTATTAACCATCTAGGTGACTCCAATGCCATGTCAATGATGAAGTCCGCGAACTCCTTCAGGAATTCACCACCATCACCGGGTGGACGGTAGATGAGGAGAATCCTGAGCTCTATACCTGCTGCCAGGATACACTCAAAGGATCTGGTGTTACCCACTGGCACCTCCACAAGACTCAGATCTGATCTAAAAAAAATGGCCACTCCCCCGCCCCTACGATCCAATCTCGGATGGTGCAATTACCGAGAACCCAGCTGGAGCAGCAGAGTCTAAAATAGGACCTGCATTCTCATCCAGCCAGGTCTTGTAATACATGCCAGGTCAGATGTTGCAACAAGATCTGCAATAATAGCAGTCTTGTTCCTAATAGACCTGGCATTACCTCTTACCTTGAGGTTGGATGGGTTTTCAGAGAGGATCGCAGTACCTGCCCACAATCTGTGGAGCCCTTGGGTATGGGAATCAGGCAAGGAGGACCCCTCTCCTGAACCCATTTCGCCCCAGGGCATCTCCTTGACCCAACTATCCCTATCTGCCCACCCCTCTCCACTCTCCCACTCTGTCTAGCCCATCCATCCCCTAAATGCCTTCTCACTATCCCTGCTTTACGACAGTTGTTAAAAACATCATCAGATAACCGAGGACAGTGAAAGGGACGGAGGTCCCGGAGCAGAGTGGGAGAATAGCGCCTGACCGTCTTAAGCCCCATCAAACACATCATTGATGGCAAATATCAATAACTCTCAACTAAACAACCTTTCTTAATTAACAAATAATATTATCAACCAAAGAAAACCTAGAAAAATAAAAAGAATCATGTAATCAAACCAAAACCCATACAAAAACCACATAAAAATAAATAAATAAAATAAAATAATAAACAAAACAAAACAAAATAAAACAAAACAAAACAAATAAGATAAAAACTCTCACTACCCCAACACAAAATTCCCCCCCTTCAGCTCTCTCACAGCAAAGGTAAGGGAAAAACAATCTTAGCACTCTCACTGCAAGAAAAAATGAAAATCACATACAAACAAATAAAACAGACAGCATGAATCTGAAGCTGTCGCACAATTAAAACCCAGCTAAAAGTCCTTAAACTTAATAAAATTAATCATAAGCCCCACATAACAAAAGTTCATAACGTCTCGGAGTCAGTACACTTTCTTCATATTCCTGGCATTCAGCCACCTGGAAGGAAGTACTCTTCACCCAGTGAACCGCAGAAGGGCGCTGATATGCAGACTGTCCCCCCTACATGGGATGCCAGACACAGCCCGGCCTCTGCCAGGTTATTCCAGCATCACCCGGAGGCCCCGAGAACACCAACCCACCAGCAGGTACTCCCAGCCCTCCCAGGTACAGACACCAGCACCCCGCCCCCACCTCCGGGACAGTTAGGCTAATTTCTCAGGTCTTTCTTCCTCTTTCTTCCTTCCCAACACAATTTCACAGCCAAAATCCCCAGCCAGGAATTCGGCATAGAGAACACTTGAGCTTCACTCTCAAGGTCTGTTTGATGTCATCACATACCCTCGATGGAAATACAGCCTTGTTGTGTATGGTCACCCATGCACTAATCTATATCTGGTATATTTAACCTGAAATTTGTTGCACAGCTGGTATGAGTGGTAGTAAACCAGTGTGTAAATGTTGTATTTTATGTATGTATGTATGTATGTATGTATTTAAAAGTTTCACCAAGAAATACATACTGAGCTTATAACAGCTCATTTCTAGATGTGTCATGGGGGAGAAGGGTGAAGCAGATAGCTAAAGAAACAAAAAGGAAAGAAAAAACCACTATGGTTCTCAAAAGAAGTGGCGGGGAAAGTAAGGGAGAAAAAGACAGCATTCAGGAAGTATAATGAAACACAGAAGGAGCAGGACAGAGAACTGTATCAGTTAAAGCAGAAGAAAACATGGAAGGCAGTCAGAATAGCAAAGGCCCACACTGAGGAAAAGATATCCAGCTCGGTTAAGAAGGGGGATAAAACCTTTTATAGGTACATTAGTGATCAAAGAAAGACTAAGGCAGGGATACTGAGGCTGAATAAAGAGGAAGGTGGTTGGGCAGAGAGTTACAGTGAAAAAGCAGGGATACTGAACAAATACTTCTGCTCAGTATTCACAATGGAAAAGCAGGGGGAGATACCTACTCCAGTCAATAGAAGCACTCTGGATAAGAGGCTTGATATTAGTCCTTTCACAGAAGAAAGGGTTCTGAAAGAACTCTCAAAACTGAAGGTGGATAAAGCAATGGGGCCTGATGGGCTTCACCCAAAAATTCTAAAAGAACTAGGGGAAGAACTAATAACACCACTGACTACCCTTTTTAACAAATCATGGGAGGATGGTGTGGTACCTGAGGACTGGAGGAGGGCAGATGTGATTCCCCTTCACAAAAGTGAAAGCAAGACAAAGACAGGAAACTACAGATCTGTCAGTTTGACCTCAGTGGTAGGGAAAATTATGGAATCACTTCTGAAGGAAAGAATTGTTGATTACCTAGAGGACAATGCGGCACAGGACCCAAGGCAGCATGGATTCACAGCAGGAAGGTCATGTCAGACAAATCTAATTGATTTCTTTGACTGGGTGACCAAAGTAGTAGACCGTGGAGGGGCTATGGACATTGCCTACCTAGACTTTAGCAAGGCATTTGACACAGTCCCACGCAAAAGCTTAATAAACAAATCAGCCAGCCTGGGAGTGGGTCCCAGGGTGGTAGCCTTGATAAAACAGTGGCTGGACAACAGGACACAGTGGGTAATAGTAAATGAGTCCACTGTGAAGATGGTGGGTTACTAGTGGGGTACCACAGGGTTCAATACTGGGGCAGGTCCTTTTTAATGTGTTTATAAGTGACATTGCAGAGGGACTGGAAGGGAAAGTATGTCTGTTTGCAGATGACACAAAGATCTGCAACAGGGCTGATTTGCAAGGTGGGGTGGAAAGGTTGAAAAGGGACTTGGTAAGGTTGGAGGAATGGTCAAATGTATGGCAGCTTAGAGTCAATGCAAAGAAGTGCAAAGTAATGCAACTGGGAAACAAAACCCAGGGGAAAAGTACACAATGGGGGAGTGAGATACTGACGACAAGAAAAATGGAAAGGGACCTGGCGGTAGTCCTATCAGATGACCTAAAGGTGGGCCAGCAATGTGAGAAGGCAGTAAGGAGGGCTGGGGGGGGATACTGGGATGCATAGGGAGATGCATCACCAGTAGAAAACAGGAAGTTGTTGGACCTCTGTACAGACCACATCTGGAGTACTGTGTACAGTTCTGGAGACCCATCTCCTCAAAGACATAGACAGGATGGAGGCAGTCCAGAGGAGGGCAACCAAAATGGTGCAGGGTCTGCACCAGAAGACATATGAAGAAAGACTAAAGGATCTTAAGATGTATAGCCTCGAGGAAAGGAGGGAGAGAGAGAGAGAGGGGAGATGATAGAAACTTTCAAATACCTCAGGGGAATCAGGAAAGTCCAAGAGGGTAGTATCTTTCATAAAAAGAGATGTGCAAGAACAAGGGGGCATACTTTGAAGATAGAAGGGGGACGGCTCAGAGGTAATGTGAGGAAGTATTTCTTCACAGAGAGGATTGTAGATGCAAGGAATGGCCTTCCTGAGGAGGGTGTAGAGTCAAAAACAGTGGGGGAATTCAAGAATGCATGGGACAGACATAAGGCAATTATAGTGGGGGGAAGGAGGAAGTAGGCTGGTGGTTAACTAGGATCTGCAGCTTATCAGTTAGGTAGGGAAATGGGCAAACTAGGTGGGCCAAGTGGTCCTTATCCGCAATCAAATTCTATCTTTCTATGTTTTAAGAATATAATGACTAAATATACAAAACATCAAATACAATGATATAGAAATTCAAGCAGAATCATAAATGTTAGAGGCAATTTAGTAATGAATGCAATTCGAAAATATAACAATCACCTATATGTAAAGAAAGGAAAATGTACTGAAACAGCATGAATAGGGCAAAACCAGAGAAGGGAAGTTTGACTACCAGTAAGTAATGAAGGAGTAAAAGAGGAAAGGGTCATAGACAGTTGCAGGAGGTATAGCAAAAGACAGAAAGAAGAGACTTTAGGGAGGAAGGAGAAGAGGCAGAATGAATAGAAAGGGGAAGAGAGGACCAAAACTTAGGAAAGCGATAACAAAAAGTAGATTGACCAACAGTAGATTTTCTAGAAGGAAGAGAGAGAGAGAATGGGAAGTAGTGTTGTGGGGATGATATGAGGAAGAAGGAGAAGGGGTAGGTGGGATATAAAATAAGAGGGAAGGGTGCTGAACCACAATTTTGATAGAAAAGCAACATAATGGGAAAAGCACCTAGCGTCAAGACAAGGGAGAGAAAAGGCTGAACAAAGAGAGCAATGGTGAATATGAGGTGAACAATCTACAGTAAAATGACAGAAAGAATGAAAAAGGGGGTCAGTCTAGCAAGGGAGGATTTAGGTGCACTGCTATAGATTAAGTCACCATAGTCAAAGTTTGGAAGGATCATTCTTAATACAATTTATTGGTGGACAGGGAATGGAATACTCAAACTTACTTCAAGAGGGCTCTTGCAGTAGGTACTAACCATTAGACATATGCTGCCAGGCACTAGGACCACACAGAAAACATTAGCTAGCAGTGTCTGGCGTGGGACCGCCCACCCAATGTCATGTGACTGCCATCAGCATGACACTATGTAGTGAGCGGTCCCTACGCCCACCCTCCAGTTCTTTCCCACCATCAACCTTGCAGAGAATGTTGCTTCTGTCGACCGCCATTTTGGATGAGTATTTCTACTCATTTATTTCATTGTTTCTTAGAGTGTTAGTTTATGTGCCTCATATATGCTGTCTCTGATGCCTTTCCATTCACATAAAAACAAGTGCGAATCCTGTGGATCCCAGCTCCCTCACAAAGACAGCTATTACCTCTGCCTCTTCTGCCTGGACCAGACCATAAGACTGAAGACTGTGAAGCCTGCCAGAGCTTCAACAAGGCCACACATAAATGCCATTAACAGGCCCTGGAAGCCCATATTCTGAAGCAGAAAATGGTCTCAATGGAGAAGAAGCTGCAGAAACTCAGGAGCTCATCCTCTTCACCGTAATGCCATCAAGAGAAGAAGAAGGGTGAAGAGAGACATTGGGATGGGGCTCAGTCTGCTTCCCTCCCATGGGTCCCTCCTGGAACCTTGGACACAGAGGGACCTCACCCCAGGGGAGTGCCCCTCTGGCCTAGACTGCCTCTTATGCCATGGAGCAGCCATTGGTACCTCCACTGGAGTCAGTTTCAGTTCTGATTGGAGTCTCCAGGAAATTGGAGGCACCTGCTACCCTTGGACCCTTCAAAACCATAGGGTCTACAATAAGTGGCAAGGTCGGTAAATTGATCATCAGCCCCCCTGATAACCGAATGGCCATGGCTAATAAGTTGCACATCAGACCTTCTGGTGTATGCCCAGCCCCGAATCCTCTAGCAGGCTCCAACAGCAAGCCTAACATTGAGAATCCAGACCAGCTGCCACCTGTGCTGCAGCCTTCCCCAGAGGGTTCTCCCCCTTGGGATTCTCCCCCTCCACCTCTTGAGGTGGTCCCTCTGGCTTCCCCTGAGCACTGGGATCTGGAGGGAGGTGAGTGACCTCCATACAGCACTGTCCCGCTGCTGACACCAGATCACCCTACACATGACCTGCCTTTGGGCCCCGTCGCCTACTCTTAACATCCGACAGGGTCCTTTGGGTCCCTCTGGGCCACCGTTGGACCTGCCACCAGCTGGTCTGATGCCTGACCTCCCTTTAGGTCCTCCTGATATGCCATCGGGCCCACCTTCAGATCCACAGGCCCCGCCGTTGGTCCCTCAGCAAGGTCTACTAGCCCATCCATCAGGGCCTCTGCTTGGCCCCTCTTGTTCTCCAACATGCTACCCAATACACAGCTACCCAGCACCACACTACCCTTAAGGGAATCCATTACCAGAATTCCAAGCTCCAAGTTACCCGATACCCAGGTACCTGATGCCAGGTTTTCCTCACTATCATTCAAAGGGCTATCTCTTGTCAGGATACCCAACACCTCAGTACCCTGTGCCAGGTTATCCAACATCTGGATATGGCCAAGTTTTTCATCAACCTCCACTGCCTCCATCTCTAACTCCCCAGCCTCATGTGGACTTGCAGGTAATGCTACTCTCTTGGTGGGAAGATGCCCCAAGTCCCAGTTCACCTCCAAACTGGAAAAACATCAGCTTGTGGTCAGTCCCATGTTGGTCACCACAGAACCAATGCACAGATCCTTACTATTGATGGACTCTCAACCATCGAAGTCAGGTAGATCTCTGGATGCTCTACCTCAATCAGAGCAACCCAGGGACCTCTCAAGGCCCATGGACATACCACTCCCTAGACTCAGAACACCCGACAAAAGCCTGACATCAGAATCTGACTCTGACTCATCTCATTTGGGATCGGATTATGACTCCCTATCCTGGATGAGCTGAAACTGAAGGATTCTCCCAAGTCTCCTCACGAGGATCCTTCACTTATGGAACTCCTCAGGAAGATTGAGGTGGCTTATGATTGGAGAACAGATGAGCAAGATCCTCACTGCCAGAGGCTTTCGGAGCACCTGGGACTATCAAACTTATTCCTCCGTTAATAGGCCCTCACAAAGATTTGGCCACCACAATATGGAAGCAGCCTGCCTCTGTGGCTCTGGTAGCCAGAAAGGCTGGCAGGCTGTGCCAGACACCGGAAAGTAAGAATTATCTTAGCACACATCCTAAGGCAGTTTCTGTAGTCATCAGCGCTGCCCATGACCATTCTGCTAAACTGAAACACCTCAGCACATCACCTCCTGACAAGGAGTCAAAGATGTTAGATCAATTTGGGAGGACATTTTTATTCCTCCTCTACTTTAGCCATTAGAACACTTAACTATGTTGCTCATATGGTGGTCTACCAGAAATCCATTCTGGGACAGCTAGAGTCCAAACTACAAAAACTACCTGACTCTGAGCTTAAGGAAGACATGGCCACTATGGTCAGATCGGCTAGATCTGCCAGCTGTCACACTCTAATTGCTATCTATGATGTGGTAGATGCCTATGCAAGTGGTACAGTGACTGCCATGAGCTTACAAAGGTACTCATAGCTAAGGATCTCTGGCCTGGCACCAGAGGTCTAATCAACTATTCAGGATGCCCCCTTCATGGGTCCTGTCCTGTTTGGTGGAGATGTCAAGGACATCATTACTGACCAACAAGACAAAGATAAAGTGTTACACTCTGTCTAATTCATGTACAACCCCTGTCACAAGCCTAAGCAGCCATTTCATTGGCAGCAACAGTGACAACAAAAACAACAGCAGTCCCAACACCTGAACAAACGTTGGGCACCATCGGCAGGTATGGCTCCCCCAGTTAAGCCTCACAGAGCCTCGGGAGCAGTGCCCACCATCCTCCCTTCTGGCTCCTGACTTGCATTGGTCCCTCCTGCCCCCAAAAGAAAATCAGGAAGAACTGGCAGGTTTGCAAACCATCTACTAGGTTGGGAGGCAATCACAGCAGACCCATGGGTACTTCATTCTTAGCCCAAGTGCACACAATCGAGTTTTTAGAGACACCTCCAGAAAATTCTCCAGATCACTCTAATTATCCTCTGGGACACATCCACTTGGTCAGAGAGGAAATTGAGTCTCTGCTGCAAAAGGCAGCCATAGAACATGTCCCTCAGAATCAGATGGGCAGGGTATACTATTCCCGCTTCTTCCTAGTGCCCAAATAAACAGGTGATCTCAGACCAATCTTGGAACTCAGCAATCTGAACCTCTTTGTAGAGTACAGGAGGTTCCACATGCTAACCATCCCTGGTCTCCTTCCCTTGCTACATCAGAGACACTGGTTCTGTGCTCTGGATATGCAGGATGCATACCTGCATATTCGCATTTTTCCATCCCACCGCCACTTCCTCAGATTTTATTTTCAGGGAGAACATTTTCAGTACAAAGCTCTCCCTTTTGGCCTTTCTTCAGCACCCAGGGTTTTCATGAAGTGCCTAGAGGTGGTAGCTGCTTCATTACACAGGCAGGGCATCCATGTGTCCCTTTACCTTGATGACTGAATCATTTCAGTGCCATCAAGGGACATCCATGTCCACTACCCTGGACCTTTTCCAGCAGGTGGGCATTACAGTCAATCTTCTGAAATCCCACCTTATCCTATCACAATGCCTGCAATTCATTGGGGCAGTGTTGGATACAGTCCAAGGGAGAGCCTTTCTCCCGCCAGACATAGCAGAGACTCTACAAAGACAAGCACACCTTGTAGCTTCTCAGATAGGGACTACTGCAAAGTAGGTCCTACACCTGCTAGGTCTTATGGCAGCAGCCATCCTGACTGTACATCTGTCCAGATTCCATATGAGGGTTATGCAATGGACTCTCTCAGAGAACAGTGGAATCAGAGATCAGACGACCTGGATCACATGATTCTAGTCTCCAATAGAGATGTGGCAAAGTTTTACTCCACAGTGAAGTAAGGGCAAAGTTGCCCACTCCACGTCGTTACATGCTACACAATGTCCCAATAGAAATGCTCTATTTTGCCTCATAATGACTTCACCTCATAATGACTTCACATTCACTTTGCTTTGTTTTCTGTTAAATGTAAAGTGAGTAATAACTGAAACAACCAACAGGTCACATGTGTTACAGTCTGTCATGGGTTGAAGTTGGGGCAATACTCATGCCTTCAGCAACTTCACTATTACCACCAGCGGGGACAACAGCATCTCCAACCATCATTGAAGCAACTGATTGCGCTGCAAAAAACAACTGGAGAAATCCCTTTACTGGCTTCAACTATGCACATATGCTGTGTACTACCATGCCCACAGCCACTCTTGCCAGTGGCAGTACTGCCATGGCCAGAAACATCTGTGTATGCATGTCTCTTTGTAGGCATTTTTTTGGTATTACACAGAAAATTCACAACAAATTTAGATTTGTGAACTTTGGGGTGGATGGGAAGCCAAAAAACAACAACTGTGGCTTACAGATGCAGATTGGGCCCTTAACAGATGCAAACACATAGACAGATGGAGACTGTGCACTCAAGAGATGCAGCCACACAGGCAAAACAACACTGCATTAACCAGTGGTCACTCAAATCCCAAACTGGAAAAATATTACCTTTTGTGGGTTGGGGGAGCTGCAGTACCAGTCTGCTACCTAGACAGAATGAAGCAGTAAAAAATATCACAGACAGATAACAGATTCAGAGTGCTGCAATTACTGTGTGGCACAATAAGATGTGTCTGACTTGATGGCGTGCATCACACACACACTCACACACTACAGGTAATGAGCAGGAAATGTAACAGTTCAGTACACTATATAACCAAATCTTTTAAACCAAATGAAAATAAGCACTGCACCACAACAAACAGAAAAAAATTATCAAAAATTACTTAAAGTATTACTGTGTGTACATAAACACACAAATACTAACACACACTACTACCCAACAGTTAGAAAGACTTCCTTTCTCTCTGTGAATCCCCCACCATCACAGATACACCCTTCCCTCGAAGCACACTTCAATGGTGTCTGTTAGTATGCAGATTGAATGTTCAAATTAACATTCAAAATGCACAGAAAATACAATCAACACTCAATGATATAAGCATAGGAGGGTTTCCTACAATCTATGTAGTTAATTTTGACCAAAAGAATTCATCAAAAGTGATTTTGATGTTTGCTTGTATGCATGTGCAAGAAACATAGTGTGACGATCCAAAATGCAGTGCCGTACAGTTGAAAGGCAGAGCGCCGCTTGAGTGAGCAGTTCTCCCTCCCACACACACACCACTTTTGCAAGCATGCACATGTCGTGTTCATGCGCTCCTACCTCCCCACGCACACGCTGTATAGCTGACGGGTGCCCAATCCCCATCAGCCTCTACTGTCCCACCCCGCAGTCTGTAGTGGCCGACGGGTGTGCCCAATCCCCATCGGCTCTACTGTCCCCCCATCGGGTGCCACGCTGGGAGCCCACCCCAGAATGGCAACAGGTCCTATGGCTGACAGGGGTGCCCAATCCACCATCAGCTCCACTGCCCCCCCAACAGCCTTACAGCTGCCATGCTGGGAGCCCACCCCAGTGTGGCAAATGTCCCGCATAGTCCAAACAAAAAAAAAAACCTGAAAGAAAAACCTTCCCTCGCTGCTGTCTTCACCCCCTTCCACCTGCGCCACCCACTGTGCACCCTGCCTCCCACACCCCCACCTCACCCCATACTTACCTCCGGAGCTCGGCACTGCGATCTTCGGTGGACCAGGAACACGTCTGCACTCTTCAAAGTCGACCGCGAACTGAGGAAATGCCGGTAAGCTGTATAATGTAATGAATTGGGTTTTTTCAACTTTGCTGCATATCTCAGGCATTTTTTGGAATTTTGGCACCAAATTTTCAACATGGAGTTTCTGGGACCCCTCCTCATGAGTTCTGTCACTGTCATGGTGTTAATCGGGCCGGAAGGGTGTTTTCATGGTCACTATGCGAAATCACCTTTCAGGACCAATTAACAAAATGACAGTGCCAGTGTTCATAAGGTGGACTCTCAAAAAGCCTATGTTGAAAATATGGTGAAAAAATGGCTCTATAACGACATTTTTATTTAGCGTAATATGTTCCTACGCATACTGTAGAGGTTCATGAATTTTCATTATTTTCTTACCTGGATTTTCAACATTGCCATTTGACCACACTTTCTTATGAATAGTACAGCTGTCATTTTTCACATCTCACCCAAAATGTGTTTCTGTGCATGTAGCGCACAACGGCGCAGTCGGTGTGTGAAATCAATGTTCAGGACACATTAAGAAAATCACAGTGACACTGTTTATGAGCAGAGGTGTTACAATGGCTATGTTAAAAATTTGGTGAAAAAATTCCTCAAAATGACTGTTTTATGAGCGTTTGTTGCGCTGATCCTACGCACATTCATAAGTTCGCAAATTTTCAATATTTTCATTCCAGATTTTCAACATTGCCATTTTACCACACCTCCTTATGAGCAGTACAGCTGTCATTTTTCACATCTCGCCCAAAACATGTTTCCGCCCATGTAGTGCACAATGGCGCAGTCGGTGTGCGAAATCAATGTATGGGACACATTAAGAAAATACAGTGACATTGTTCATGAGCAGAAGTCCTAAAATGGCTATTTTGAAAATTTGGTGGAAAAATTCCTAAAAATGACTGTGTTACGAGTGAGTATTGTGCAGTTTCCACACACCCTCGTAAGTTCATGAATTTGTAATATTTTCAGTCCAGATTTTCACCAGTGGCATTTTTCCACACTTCCTTATGAACAGTACAGCTGTCATTTTTCACAACATGGCCGAAATGTGTTTTCATACTTTCAGCACAGAAATGCATGGTCGCTGTGGGAAATCATTGTTCGGGACAGATAAAGAAAATCACAGTGACACTGTTCATGACCGGAGGTCCCAAAATGACTGTGTTGACAATCTGCGTTAAACAATTCCCAAAGTAATTACATTACGGGTTCACGTTGCACAGTTTCTATGCACGCTTGTGACTTCACCAGTTTTTTTATATTTTCACTGCAGATTTTCGACATTGCCATTTTTTTACCTCCCCATGGACAGTACAGCTGTCATTTTTCACATCCTGTTCAGAATGTGTTTTCGCACCTGTGGTGACAAATGCCGTAGTCGATGTGCAAAAGCAGTTTTTTGCTAACAAACTGATATTGCCACTGTTCATGAGGTGGGGGTCAAAAAAATCCATGTTGAAATTTGGAGGGAAAATACCAATGAATGCCTGAAGTGTTAGGATTTCCGACCAGAACACCCCATCCTGTAGAGAATGACAGGCATCAGGGCTGTGACTTGGGATTGTCACCTTTAATGCTCATACCATTCCACCCCCACCCACACCCTGCAGCCACTGAGAGGCATCGAGGTGTGCCTTGGACTCTTCGGCCCCAAAGTTCACCCCATTCTCCTATACCGCACCCATCTCACAATATTTCCTGATGGAATGGGGTGTGCATAAGGGCCAAAGACCCCAAGGCACACTGTGACACTTGTCGGTGTCTGCACGGTAGGGTGTGGTGAAATGGCGTGGTCGTTATGCCTGATGACCCAAAGGCACACCCCAATGCCTCTCACTATCTTCAGGGTGGTGATGGGGTTGGCTTCAGTTCAATACTTCACTGCCATTCCTATTATGCAGCTCTGTAACTCCTACACTACCAATGCCAATGCCAGCAAGCAAACATTTGGCATTGACAAATGCTTGTTTAAAGCTTTTTTGATGGTTTGACTCTCAGAGCTCTGAAAGCAAACTGTCTCCAGCTTTCTGCTACACACACTATGCAAAACTGAGGCTGTGCAAGACAATTTAGAGCCCATGTGATGTGCCATTCAATGAATCACTGCAAAATGTGCCTCAAAGAGCAATAAAAAGGCAAAATAAAGTGAAGTCCATTCAAATCAATGGCACTTTGCATTGAAATTAAGGGGCAGGCAGTAAAACAAGGTAAAGTAATACAAAATCCATTGCAGTCAATGCACTTTGTGTTAAAATTAGAAGGTGGAGTAATACGCTTCACATTGCAGAGCACTACACGAATTCAATGTTAATACATGAGATGCTCTGCGTAGTGAAGTTTGGGAACTTAGCCCACCTCTAGCCTCCAACCCGATCGCTTGAGACCTACTGTGGTGGCAGAACATGTACAGCTTCCACAGATGTTTTCCTTTCCAACCTTCTCTTCCCACCTAGACTCTAATGATGGATGCTTTGGGACTAGACTGGGGAGCCCATTTGGGAGTTCACAAGACTCAAGGAACCTGGTTGCAAAGAAACTTCCATTCCATATCAACGTGCTGGAGATGAGAGCAGCACTGTATGCCCTTCAGGCTTTCCAGCATCTTATCAAACTGGAAGCACTCCTGGTCCAGTCAGGCAACATGTGTGTCATCTGGTATCTGAACAAGCACAGGGCACTCCCTCGTATCCCCTATGTCATGAAATGATGCATGTATGGTCCTAGACAGTTCAGCACAGCCTTCACCTCATGGCAGTGCATGTCCCCGGCATTCAGAATGTCCTAGTGGACAACCTCATCTGCACTTAGGCCACAGCCTATGAGTGGGAACTAAGACAGTCAGTAGAAGATTAAATATTCTCTCATTGAGGTTGACCAGCTCTAGAACTGTTTGCATCCCCATTTAATGCAAAACTATCCATTTTTTGCTCACTTGATCCAGGGCGTGGTGTTTTCTGGTGAAACGCGCTGTCTGTATGCTGGACTGGGAGGTTCTTGCATGTTTTTAATCCCTTTCCATTCCTACTGTGCATACTACTGAAGCTACAGGCAGAGGGAGCACACATGATCCTGATCACTCCCTACTGGTCTTGTCAAATTGGTTCTCTCTGCTTCAGCAACTGATGGTAGAACCCCTGGTTCCCCTGCCCATCTGCCAAGATCTTCTGAATCAGGAACAGGGCACCCTGGTCCATCCAGGCCTCCAGTTCCTTCACCTGCATGCGTGACACCTACTGACAGCTGCTGCTCGCTTTGGAGTGTCCTCAAGAGTGGATCAAGTACTAGTGGAGGCCAGAAAGTCATCCACTAGATCTATTTATGCTATGAAATTAAAGAGATTTTCCATCTGGGCCATGTCTAAGGATTGGGACCCCTTCTCATGCCCCATTCCATATGTCCTAGAGTATCTACTGCACCTCTCTGAACTCGGGCTTAGTTACTCGACTCTGAATGTCCACTTGTCTGTCATTTCTGCCTACCACATCCTATTGGATGGCAAAACCTTGGCTCAGTTGGAGGTATCCAAAACATTCCTAAAAGGGATCCTTCATCTAAAACTGCCAGTCAGAAACCCTGCTCCTCCTTGGAACCTGAACTTCATACTTGAAAAACTCACTCTGTCTCCCTTTGAACCAACTGTGAGCTGTGATATGTGCTATATTTCGTGGAAAATGCTCTTTTTAGTTGTCATTACTTCTGCTCAAAGGATTTCTGAGCCCCAGGCCCTGATGTTTAAGGAGCCTTATCTGATTTTTCAGACTGGGTGGCTCTGTGTACAAATCCTAAGTTCTTACCTAAGGTGCTTTTTGAGTTCATCTTAAATCAGACCATTCACTTGCCAATGTACTAGCAAGAGCATTCAAATCGGGGGAAGCAATTCTACATACGCTTGATGTACACAGAATTATATGTTTCTACACTAACAGGACAAAGTCAGTCCACAAAATTGATCAGTTATTTGTTTCCTTTGCACCCAAAAAAGGCGGTACTGCTGTCTCTAAACAGTGTTTGTCTGAATGGTTGGCAAACTGCCTTCTTTTTTGCTATCAGAAGTATATCAAATCACTTTCGGGGAAGTCAAAGGGCATTCAGCCAGAGGCATGGCTGCATCTACTGATTGCTTCAGGAATGTCTCTGTCACTGATAACTGTGCAGCAGCCACTTGGAGTTTTGTCCATACTTTCACTAAAAATTACAGTCTGGACATTGTTTCTAGATGCAGAATGGGCTTTGGCCTAGCCATACTTCAGGGGCTACTATCCTAGACCCCTACCTACTGCAGACCTTTCCTGCCTCTCATGTTTTAGACTTTTCTGAATTTGACTGCTTGGGATTCAGTCCTAATGGTTAATACCAACTGCAAGAGCCCTCTCGAAGTATAGTACAGTTACTAAAGAACTTACCGTAACAGTAGAGCTTTGAGAGTGGCTCTTACAGTAGGTACTGCTTTCCCTCCCTCCTTACCCCTGTGTTTCTTCTGCTACTTCTCCTTACATAGCTTCTGTATAGTTCCAGGCACCCAATCCCCTCCTGTCTCATCTTTCTAGGTCTCCAGCAGAAGAAATGGAGGGTGGGCATGGGGACTGCTCACTATATTGTGTCAAGCTGACATCAGTCACATGATGTTGGGTGTTCAGTCCCCCACCAGATACTGCTAGCTAACTTTTTCCATGTGGTTCTAGTGCCTGGTGACTTATTCCTAATGGTTAATACTCACTGCAAGAGCCTCTCTCAAAGATCTACTGTAGCAGTAAGTATTTACTTACAGTAACTGTGCTTTTTTATTCCTGTACAAAGCACCTAGCTTAGGGTGAAGTTTAGAAACATAGAAACTTCGAAAGGTGATGGCAGAAAGAGACCGATGGTCCATCTAGTCTGCCTGTTAGTTTGCAGGAACCCCTGTCGGGCCCTATATGCTATCACATGGAATTCATAGCTCAGATGAGACCTCCCCCTGGCCTTATCTTGCAGTGAATTACATCAATATGCACTGAGAAATCAAGATGCCAGTAAAGGCAGATGCCAAAGACCTTGAAGGAAGAAGCATCTTCAATCCTCCTCCTACTATCAAGGATATTAAAAATTGAGAGAGAAGATAGACTGGCTAACCTCTGGTGAGTGCCAAAAGTCATTGAAACTGCTTTTTTATCATTAGGGACAACTGTTTACACTTGAACAAACGCTGAATGTTGTCAAAGTCCAACTGTAGCCAGGAGGGAAGGTCACTCGGAGAGGAGCCAGACAGTAAAAAGAACTTTGGTGTCAGCATACATATGAATGGATGCAGAAGAACAGACAGAGGGTAGGTCATTAAGGAACAGGAACCAAGGACAGACCCTTGAGGGACACCTCAGCTAATAGGAAGTGAAAATGAAATGGATTTTCCTATCCGGACAGCTTGAGACCTGCCTACAATGTAAGATCTAAACCAACGTACTGAAGAATCAGAGAGGCCAGCAACTGTAAGTTGGTCCAGAAGGAGGGGATGTGCCACAGTGTCAAAGATTTCAGCAAGATCAACAAAAATGGCAGAATTAATCAGACCTTGACCCATACCTGTAAGTATGGAGGCGGTGAGCCAAAGGAGGGATGTGGAAGTGGAGTGGGATTTGCTAAATCCAGACTGGAAGGGAGTAAAAAAGGAGCAATTGTCAAGAAAGGAAGTGTGCTGAGATAAAAAAAAAAAATGTGTTCCTGTAATGTAGCCAAAGTAGGAAGGAGAGATACTGGACGTAAGTTACCTGGAGAAGTGGGATCAAAACCTTTATGACAGGTATGATAATAGCCTGTTTCCAAACTTCAGGGACAGTAGCAGAAGAGGAGGGATTCATAATTAATGTAGTGGGAAGAGCAATGGCAGGTGCCAAGAGAAGGAGAAATTTAGGGTCAAGTTCATCAGGACTACCTCCCTTCAATGGATTAAGGACAAGTACAGCCTTTAGGGAAATAGAGAGTAAAAGGAGAGAAAGAAAATGAAAGAAGGCAGAGAGAGGGAAGGAAGGGAGTGGTGGAGGAAAGAATAAGAGAAAGGGCACAGGTAGTGAGGTAGGAGTTAAAAGACTTAGTGACAGCAGAAGGATCAAAGATAAGGGAGTCACTGACCTTAAGAGTGGGAGGGGAGACCGGGTCTGACAGGAGAAAAGGGAATGGATAACCTTTCAAAACTTAGAGTGGTTATTGATGTTGTTTTGGAGCATGGAACCAAAGTACTGAGACTTAATGTGTCTGACAGCTTTGGTACGGGCATTTTGAAGGCATCTATAGTTGATTAAGGAAGATTAAGAGCCAGTAACTTTAGAAGTATGCCAGGCAAAGTCTAAGGAGCAGAGACAAATAAGTACCTCAGCCGATATCCAGGGAAGATGTAAACCCCAAACTCTGTTTTTCCTCAGAGGTGCATGACTATTTCATACAGCCAAGAATTTAAAATGAAAGTAATATAGGGCTGAATTTATATTACAGGCTGCAGAGGTGCAGGACTAATCAATTGACCAAAGATCAGCTATGAGAGAGGCCAAGTCCAGAGACTTAAAAGTTCTGAGAAATATGAATTTTGGGGGGGCTTTAGGGCAATGCAGCTTGCACACACAGTAAATCCACTCCCTGGCTGCCCAGTTTGTTTTAGGGTCTCCTTTGTGGAACGGAGCTGAAGGCCTTACTGAAGTTAAGAAAATGGGTTAGGAAATTCCAGGTCTGTGATTGGCTGATACCCCTGGCAAGGTGGGCATCTATCAGAAAACAGAGACCAGGAAAAATCAAGTCCCACTGCCAACTGCCCCATCACCACTGATATCCCTGTGCCACGTTCCATTTCAAACAAACTAGCCACCATTTTTTTTCTCCACTTAGCAAGAGACCTGAGGCCCCATCACCCTTCTTAGTGAAGTGGCAACCCCACCAACTTAACATTTTGTAGTTTTCTCTTTCTCCCCTACACACTGAAGAGTTTCTTTTAATTCCCAATTTTCAAACACTTACAATAAATCAAGTCCAACCCCTGTCTCGCCGCCTGCTTTCCCCACTGACAGATGCTGGCAGCAGGTCTCTATCTGTGGAGACCAGTGTAACAAAGTACTGCTAGTCTCCTGAATAAGTGACTGCTAGCATTTCACAGAAAGGTCCCACCTTTTTTAAGCTCTCAAAACTGGAGTCCTGGATGAACTGAGCCATCTCCATTAGCAGGTACAGTAGGCAATTGCCAGATGAACGAAAACTGGAGAGGGAGGAAGAGAGGGAGAGATGAGGGAGTAACATTATTTGCCCTCGCAGATTTCATTCAGAGACAAAGAAAACGAGGAGTAAACAGCTCGACTGCAAACTGACAGCAGCAACAGAGAGAGTGTTGCTCCAGTAGCACAACTGTGTCTGAAAACAGCAGTACTTTCGTTTTCTGTACCACAGATGAATGTCCATATGTGGTATGAAAAACAAAGTACTGCTCCTCTCACACAGTAGCAGTCACGGAGCTAGCGCGTGCTTTCTCTCTCACTCTCTCAATGGAGTTTGGGATTTTACTATCAAGCAAATGGCTCTACAAAGCAAGAGACACCTACCTGATGTTCATTATTATCTGGTGTGCAAATTAAATTTTAAAAAAGTAAATACACACTATCTCACTTCCATTGCTCTACCTAGTTTTATTGCTGTCTGCGGAGACACTGGGATAGTGGAGCATTCTGTTGTCGGGGCCAGGTTCAGATGTGCCAGCATTGTAAAACAGGGAAAAAATGCACAGCTTGACTACTGGAAATCTAAAATAAACGTGAAAAAAAAACTTAGTCAGTAAAACAGGGGTGGGGGTAGGGTGAGGGTAACCATGAGCATGACAACAAGATGAGACTCCAGTAGGGCAATCAAAAGCTCCTAACTTTTAAAAAAAGGCATTCTAATTGAAGTGGATGGACTTTTTTATCACAAAATAGATGAAACATTTAAGAGTTTTAACATATAAACATGAAAATTATTTTTTTAAGCGCATATAATACAGTTTACCCATTTTCTAAGCACAATAATACCCTCCAGGGTGGGTGGTATTGGGCTATACCGGACCTTCCAGGGGCTATAAGGCCCTCCACCTGTGGCGTCAGGCCTCATTACATCCCTGGGTAGTCCAGTGTTGGGTATTATTTCTTACTTAGGTAGGCCATATCCACCGCTCCCCCCTTGATCTAATTCTTTGGTCACCCATGCAAAGAAATCTATCAGATTTGTTTGACTTGATGTTCCCCCAGTGAATCCACACTGCCTTGGTTACTGCAATCTGCTGGATTCAAGATATTCCACAATTCTTTCCTTTAGCAGTGATTCCATTAATTTCTCAACCACTGAGGTCAGGCTGACTGGCCTGCAGTTGTCAGCTTTCTCTCTGCTCCCACTTTTGTGAAGAGGGACTACATCTGCCCTCCTCCAGTCCTCCAAAACTACTCCTATCTCCAGCAAGTGGTGGAACAGGGCTGACAGTGGTTCTTCCACCACCTCTTTAATCTCCTTTAATATCCTTAGATGTATCCCATCTGTCCTCATTGCCTTGTCCACTTTCAGTTTTGCGAGGTCCTTCAGGACTCTCTCCTTCATAAATTGATTGGTGTCCGCCCCCCTTCCATTTGTACTCCTGTCTCTTTGCTGCGGTCCCTCACCTTCCCCTTCTTCTGTGAGTACTGAACAAAAATATTTGTTCAGGATTTCTGCTTTTCCCGGTTCCCCTCCAAACATTTCCCTCCTTCCCTTCTTAGACTTAACAACCCTACCCATGGTCTTTCTCCTTTCACTAATGTACCTGAAAATGTCCCATCCCCTTTCTTTACTGCCTGGGTTATTTTTTCCTCAATTTGTGCCTTTTCACTGCTGACTGGTTTCCCTGCCTCCCTCTACGCTTTTTCAGATACACTTCTCTGTCCTCCTCTCTCTGTGTTTCCTTGTACCTCAATAATGCTAACCTTTTTGCCCTTACTTCCCAGCCACCTCTTTTGAGAACCATAGCGGTCTCATTTCCCTCTTGCTTTTGTTTACTTGCCTAAGGCAAAGGTTTGTTGGGGGGGGGGAGTGAGGATGTGAGCACTACCTCCTGGGGCTGGTGGTCCACTAGACCACCAGGGAAGGGAAAAATGGTGTATGCTGTCATTCATGGGTGGCATCAGGGATCAAGGCATGGGGGACACTAGACCACCAAGGATTGGGGAATATATTAATTAATACAACACCAGTGGCATCAGGGTTCAGAGAAAGGGAGCGCTAGACCACTAAGGACTGGGGAATATATTAAGTAATAAAACACCAATGGCATTGGGGATCAGATCAGGGGGGTGCTAGACTACCAAGGACTAGGGAAACATTTAATTAATAAAACACAGGCGGCATTGGGGATCAATTTGAGGGGATGCTAAACTGCCAGGATGGGATTATTTATGCATTATGACTACTGGCTACATCAGGTCTGGGGAGGGGGACTACAGCACATTGCTGCAATGTGTTCAACTCACCCAGAAGGTGCATTTCTAAGTACCCTTAAACCAGCCCTGGCTAGTACTTAGAAATTCACCTTCTGGGTGAGTTTTGAGAATACCATTTGGGGTGCTGTAGCAGCCTTTGTCTGCCGCAAGCCCATAGCACTTTGCCGCAGCCTGATTTGTGGCACACAGGTGGTGCAAGCCCCATTTGGTGCAAGCAGCCTGTGGTTGATGCAGACTGCCTTTGTGAATCACTCCTAGGGCATCGTTTGGTGTAAGAGGCACTTTGCGCAATCATTGGGATGCAATCCCCTTGCACCCCCTCAGGAATTTGGAGAATTGGGCCCAGTGAGTTTCAAATATTTGTAGACATTAGAACAGTTTTTAGAAAGCTCAGTTTAAAAAAGTGATGATCAAAAAAATAAACAATGGGGTACTTAATGAATATTACCCTACCAAGGGCAAACTGAAATGACATCCCATCTACAGTGATACCTATCAGTACCAACACATCAGAAACATTTGAAAATGCAGGACTCCAGAAAACTCAAACTTACAAATGTTAAGTATTGTAAATGTGAATATAGAAGCTATGCAAGAACACAGTGCTAACACTCAAGAATAAGTGCAGAATCAAGATACAGAAGTAGTCACTGACCCCCCTACCCCAAATGCAACATAGGCCATTAACAATAGGACAACAACATTTAAGCCAGTATCCACTCTCCATCTACCAGTATATGGATTCCCAGCCCCTCCAAACCTATTAGATGCTGTGATTAACAAAATGACAAAACTAATTAAATCTGAATGGTTGAGATGACAGCATTTGACATTACAAGAAAACTGCCATCAATTTTGTTCAACTTCAGAGGAACAACAAATTCAGTCTCGAGTCTACAGCAACTATACACTCTAAGTTACTTTCCTGGACCTCTTACCCACTGCAGATGAGTGCATAAAAATATATTCTAAACCTATAGCAAACCAGCAACATGCAATACATTGTGATAGGCACAACATGCACACCCTGTACACACCATAAGAGTGGTTCCATCTGAACAGTTTGTCCAAATTCACCACAGTTGTTCAGATCTGACACATTTGACCATCAAGCAGAATAACTTATTAAGAAAGTCATGGTGAGGGGATACCCCAGTGATCTGTTAGAGGAGGCAAACATCTTCCTCATACAACCACTGTGCAAACAACAGAGAGTTTTCAGTGTAATTGCCTTTGTCAACAAGTATAATTGTTTGGTGCAACATCTATCCAATGAAGTGCACACATTTTGGGGTGTTCTCAAAGGCACTCCAGAACTTTTCTCAGCTGTGGGGAAGAAGCCCAGGGTTACTTATCGAGCTGGCAGTATAGCCTAGATGTTAGAGTAATGAGCTGTGAATGAGCTTGATATATCCAGCAGATCTGGGTTTGATTCTCACAAACCTCCACTTGCATACTGTGTGACTCTGAGTAAGTCATTTAACCACCTCAGTGCTCCTGGGTCGCCCCTGAAAACAGGCATTGGGCCTAGTGGGCCTTACCCAGTTACCAAAGACTAACATAACATTTGGGACTTGGTCACACATTCACCATACACTAGCCCACCAATCTAGTTCCATCTAAATTGGCCACCCCCTCTGCTGGTGGGCAAATAGTTTTATGGCAGATGCAACACATGCCATTATTGCATCACTGGACAGAGATATACACACCCTTTTAAATACACATAAATTTCAGATCAAGGAGTTTATAAACTGCTCAACTAGCTGAATTATATATAATATTCAATGTTTATGTACTATTATCTATTTAGGTCAGACTAGACCAGTTAAAAAGTTGACAGAAGACCATATATGCTCTATCATAGATGAGGAACCCAATACCCCAATAGGTATTCACTTTGCCACATGCCACAACAAGAGCACCAATGCATTTCAATACATGGGTTTGAGCGCATATAAAGTCACCCAAGAGGGAGTGACAGAGTCAAGTCCCTACAACAAAAGGAATCCAAATGGATTTACACCCTGAGAGCCATAGCACCACATGGCCTGAATGACAGCATTGCCATTGTGCCATTTATAGAAAAAATTGATAGTTATATGTTGGTTGTTACATGAGTTTATTTTTTTTTTATTTTTGAACCAATGAGTTCTTCATAACACAAAGTTAGGCTCTAAGAAGAAGAAGAAGAAGAATCAGCATTTATATAGCACTTTTCATACACAGTGTATCCCAAAGTGCTTTACAAGCAATGCTAGACTGGTAGTGAAGAGACTGAATGTGTAGTGGTGGCCACATTGCACATCAACATCCACACACATCCTGGACAATTGCATGAACCAGTTTATAGGAAGAGCAATGTTGGCCAGGACACCAGGAATATCCCCTACTCTTTGTGAAGACTGCACTGGGTTCTTTAACTTCCACCTGGACATCCACCAGGACAGCACTGGGATGGGTAGAAGGGACTTCATTTGAATGTCTTTATAAGTGACATTGGAGAGCACCTAGAAGGAAAAATATGTCTCTTTGCAGATGACACAAAGATCTACAACAGGGTTGATACACAAGGTGGGGTGGAAAGGATGAAAAGGGACTTGGCAATGTTGGAGGAATGGTCAAATGTATGGCAGCTCAGATTTAATGCAAGCAAGTGCAAGGTAATGCACCTGGGAAACAAAGCCCCAGGAGAAGAGTACACAGTGGGGGGTGAGATACTAACAACAAAAAGAAATCGAAAGGGACCTGGGAGTAATTGTATCAGATGACCTAAAGGTGGGCAAGCAATGTGAGAAGGCAGTAAGGAAGGTTAAGGGGGATACTGGGATGCATAGGGACTGGGAGAGGCATCAACAGTAGACAACAGGAAGTTGCTATCCTTCTGTACAAGTAGTTAGTGAGACCCCATCTGGAGCACTGCATGCAGTTCTGGAGACCTCATCTCTGCAAAGACATATACAGAGTGGAGGCTGTTCAGAGGAGGGCAACCAAAATTGTGCAGTGTATACACTAGAAGACATATGAAGAGAGACTAAAGCAGCTTAATATGTATACCCTCAAGCAAAGGGGGGGGGCATGATAGAAACTTTCAAGTACCTCAAGGGAATTAACAAAGTCCAAGAGGGTAGCATCTTTCAGAAAAGAGATGTGCAAGAACAAGGGGGCACAATTTGAAGATAGAGGGGGGATGGCTCAGAGGTAATGTCAGAAAGTATTTTTTCACAGAAAGGGTTATGGATGCATGGAATAGCCTTCCTGAGGAGCTTATGGAGTCAAGAACAGTGGGAGAGATATATTTTTTTATTTTGTGATTCGGAAAAGACCTTTGAGCGCAGGGTCTTTTACAAAGGTTCCAAGTCATAGATTGCAAAACAAAGTACACTAGGAGAAAGAAAATGTACATTACAATGAATGATACAGCTTAGATTTAGAACTTACAGAATAACCCAAAACATAGGTACAAGTTACACTAACAAGAAAAACACTTTTTTTTTGGGGGGGGGAGCAGCCACAAGGTGCCTTGTCAGTAGTTCAGAAGGATGGGGATAGCTGACATAAAGCAATTCTAGTCGGGTTAGGAGTATGTAAGCTGCTGGTTAACTAGGATCTGCAGCTTATCCATCAGGTAGGGAAAGGGGCAGACTAAGTGGGCCAAGCGGTCCTTATCTGCCATCAAATTCTATGTTTCTATGTTTCTAATATCTCATCTGAAGGACGGCACATCCCAGCAGTACAGCACCCCCCAAATACAGCACTTGGATGCCAACATTTTGAGTGCAAGTCTAATCCAGTGTGGGACAAGAACCCATGACGTTCTGGTCCAGAAGTGGATATCAACTGAGCCACGCTAACACCTAGTACTTGTTATTGTTTTCAAGATACCCAACATTATTTCTGGAGCTAATGTTATTCAACTAAATCTTTTGTTTTCTCTGGCTAATGTTATTCCATTTTTTCTTATTATTAATATACATTATTATTTTTGATCATTTAGACCTTCTTCAAGGACTAGAATATCTTGATGTTTTTTTCAGGGATTAGAATTTCTTGATGTCTTATAAGCATGTTACAAATTTCCCAGTAACAGGTTTTTTTCCTCCCACCAGTCCTATCGCCCTGTAATTTGTGCAGTGCCTGTCGTATACATGACAGTCCTTATATGTAACTCCCTACAGCCACTGTGTTTTCTTCAATGGCTCCATACAAACAAGCAGCTCAGACAAAATGTGTCTAGTTTTAATCGGGGAATTTTTGAGAAATATGTGGTAACTCGACTTGCCAAAAACATTTCTTCATTACCATTTTATTAATGTTATTTCACGATTGGGGTCCAATACACACTTGTTTTTTTATTACCTTTGTTTGTATATTATGATTGTAATATGGTGTTTTGTTGATGACAAATACTGGTCACTTGTTTTCAAAGATTTTGGTATGTAGACCTCAAAAAGGAAACAGGGTGCCTGGTTACCACACTCCCTGAGGAAGGATCACGTGTCGACCCAAAGTGCTAGGTTTTCATGACAAGCTTTTTCTGAAGTTGAATAAAACCAAGAGTTCATTGTATATGATATCCTGGTCTTAATTACTGAACAGTTTGCTGTGCAGTCTTCTGTGCTTTCTAAAGTCAAAATGTAAGCATTCCTTGTATTTATGTGTTTTGTTTATTTCAAATGCCTTACCAGGAAGAGCATACTGAGCTGGTAACAATTCATTTCCAGATGCATCCTAGAGGGAGACATGAAATGGCACAACTGATTGGATATAGAAATATACAAAAATGTTCTCTTGCAGTTACAATTGTGCTGCCAATGTGTGCATGATGGTATTCCACTACATATTCTGCATTGAAATATATTGAATAGCTAATTGCAATATAATTACTGGTCAGCAATTTTCTCTATGGGCTGAACCAGTTGGTATTTGCCGTAATAACTGGTTGGTTATTACGACATTCACGCGCCCAGTCACTCAGTCGTCGACGCTCACTCATTGGATTATATTCGGTGTCGGGGTGGGCTGAACTCTCTTACAAACATGGCAGCTCTGTCTCTCGCATCCCGTGGAGCCGCCAAAACAAGGCGCGTCCATTCTTTTTTTTAATTTGTTTCCTGTATCTGGTTGATCCAGCCTTTTCCCCCAGCAAAATATCTGGTTGATCCTGCCATCTGTCCGCTTCGGGACAAAATGAATAGAGCTACAAAGGATCGTGCCAGGGAAGCGTGGTACACACGATCACATCAGAGACGAGCTGTAAGGTAAAAACAAAATGGAAACAAAAAAGAAAAAGAACTGTGTTAAGGAAAGGAGGTAGAGGGCAGAAGACAGATGAAGTCAGAGATTGTGTGTGTCTGTGTTTGTGAGAGAGTGTGTGTGTGTGTGTGTGTGTGAACACTGAACTCAAGCAGGAGAAAAATTGCTGACCTTTTATTATAAAAAATAAATGATGGTGAAGTGTGTCATATTCGAATTTAATGCTCACCCTAGGTGTGGGATGCTTTGATTAACCCCTCGGGCTTCACCCTCAGAGTTTATGTAGCATCCCATACCTTGGGTGAGCATTAAATTCTCATAACACACACTTCCCCATCCTTTATTCTCTATATTCTACATTTTTTAATGACTTGCTGAAATTAAATTTTGTGATTTAATATGAAAAAGTCATACAAATTAATCTCAGACAGAATAAATGGATATGACCTGAGGACTTTTGCTAGATGTCAAAATAAACTAGTGATATGGATTGGTAACATTCAGTCAGCAGTGGTACATTAAACATCTTGAAAAGATGAGGACTACTGAATTCAGAAAGATGAAAGGTTTGAATGAAGACTTTCAAGAGCCACAATGTCACTAGAAAGGCTCAAGCAGAGTCTGGTTATTACCCATTATAGAAATAGTAAATGGGATTTTTAATAGAAGACAACCACCACTGAAACAAAACTGATGGGGCAAGAAGCAACACAGAGTCCGACTAGAGGTCATACAAGACTTTTTGCAAGGACAAATGTCTTTAATGTAGATATTTGAGACACAGAAAAAATGATGTATCTATTTTTATATCTTTGGCCAACAAGCTGCCTAGCAGGCTACCCTTTTGCAACCATATAAAAAAGGCTAAGAAGTGAATATTACACAATTTGAAAAAGTCAAATGCATTTCAATTTCCATGCAATAATAGAAGATGGAGAATGTCAGTGGAGTTGCTTACTATGATTGTATATTTCTTATAATAGATACCCAAGTTTCATTGGGAATTGTCTTCAATTCTCATTGTTTATAAACTATAAACCTTTTCAACAAAAGACCTGGCTTTGCCATTAACTTCAAACATCAAAGATCTTCAACAAAAAAGCAAGAGTTTGCAGCTAGGAATATCTGCTGAACTCACAAAATGTCTTTTCCCCAAGCAATGAGTCATTCCTGAATCACAGAGCAGTTTAAGCTGGCAGAAAACAGTAGAAGTCAGCAGAAATGAATAGAAATGTAGCATTTTGGGAATTTGAAAAATGCTGCATACTCACAATTATTGGAATGGCTGCCTGGAGGATGATTTAATTAGGCTACAATTTATGTGCCAAGAAATGATTTTATAATTACAGTACCTGCAAAAATGTAGGCCTTATGAATCCAATGAAGGTTTATGTAGTCACAGTAATTACCCATGCTGTGTCACTAATAACGGATTTTGAATATGAAATACACTGCATGAATATGCTTTCATATTCATACCAGTCTTTAAATGATTCATTTTATATGAAAACATCTACAGGAGGCCTTGTAACCACAAAGTGCACAACAATTTATATAAATATCTCAAATACCTTACTTACCAGTGACATACAGTACATCACATGATGAGACTTCAAACTGAATTTCTTCCATAATTACACCCTGTAAAAAGCTACATATTACTCTGCCTACAAAAAGGTTTATAGATTAAATTTATTCCAGAAAATGTAAAAGTCAAGTGATTTTGATCAGCAGAATTGTATAAACAAGAATGTATTCATATATTTCATGTTTTCTTAAATCAAAGCCTCATATTGTTAATAATAGTGTACCAAAAAGAAATTTAAGTTTAGGTTTTACACAGTATCCATTTAAAGAAGAAATGCTGTGTCTGAAATCATAACTATTTAAAGCTTGTAAAAATCCCCTGCAAGTCACTGCAAACAGTTTGACAAAAACTACAAATCATTGCAAGCTGATCAATGAAGAGCTGTGTTACGGTATGCCCAAGCTGATAGTACTGAATGGTGATGCACTGCACTGCTATGTGGAAGACACGTGTTTGTCCCTCAAACCTGACTCCCCTACCCTGGGCTGGTGGGGTCTGGAGTGCAATGTGTAGACATCATGTCTTAACTTTGGGGGGAGGGTGGGGGAAAAGGAGTGCCATTCTCTCAGAGTGACAACTGCAGGTAAGAAGAGGGGGATGGCCTTGAAGCTGTGGAAGACCATGCAGCACTGGCCTTCCCTTCCTACAGGGTAGTGCTGCACATGCTCATCGATTTACAGCCAGGGAGGCAGGAAGGTGAAAAATGGGGAAAAAATGCAGGAAGACAGAAAAATACACTTGTCAACGTGTCCCACTTGATGCTGCCAAACATCCTGGCAGCTCTTCACTGACTTCAGACTCTAGATATTCCTCAGTTGCTGGCAGTGCATGGGTCAGAAGCTGGGGCCTACCATGGGGACAAGACACGGTGCAACTAGAGGCTCTTGTAGATCTGGCAAAATAATTCATTTGGGACAAATAAGTATTTGGAGGGAACAGCTGGGAAGACCTGGATCCATATTTCTAAGGTACGTGTTGTGTTTATGTAATTGCCTACAATAACTGCAAAGAAAGAATACATTTTAAAAGTCACACTACAATGAAAAAAATATTAACAATGATGATTAATTAATTATATGCAGTAAAGGGAAAGTTTCTTATTGTCTTTTGTAATGGCAGGAAACATGGCCCCCCCTCCCACCGACAGATATAATAGTCATATTTAGAGGGAGGAAGTGACCTTATGAGTAAAAGGCTCCATTATTTTTGATTGGAGTATGGGAAACAAAACTACTCTGGATTTACACTTTCATTCCTTGGAGCACCTTGATCAGCTACAACTCTGTTTCCTACATAAGTATTTTTGACTTCTACTAATAAAATGTTCATGAAATTAACTGATTCTTAGTTATGCTCATATAATTGAACTATTTCCGTGCAACTTCAAGATAGACAACACCACAGAGCTGTGGTCACGCATACAGCATCCATCTTTTCAAATCATTGTCTGTCCCAGTTGAGTTTGGAATGGAATAGTTAGAATTAAGAATAAAGATTCTCAACAAATCTGAAGCTACAGTACATCATATTCTTTCTCATTTGTTTAATCCAGACATGGAAGTATAAGATATTGATAATGAAGTGGTAGCCTGCCCAATATTGGACAATATTCTGCCTAGTAGGCCTTTTCATTTTAAGTGCGATTTTAGTGCACTTGTGTCCATGGTTTAACACTGCTTTCAGGATGAATCTCATTGCCTCTTGCTGCTGTACTATGCAGAACAGGCCTTATCAGTCCAGAAATATCACATGTGAAATTGACAGAAAATTGAGACATAAATGTGGTATCAGTTCAGAAGTTTTATAAAGCCCCACCACCTCCCGGACCAAAATGTGCACTTGTGTCCACAATTCAACATTACTTTCAGGACGAATCTCATTGCCTCTTACTGCTGTGCTGGGTTTATGTGATAATGGCGAAAGCCTAAAGACGACTGGCATTATTTCGAAGTCAGAGTGCCAAAAATCAATTTCAGCACTCTGACTCCCCAGCGCACAGCACAAGGGAGCCGGGACTTACATTTCAAATTTCAATGTGGGGGATGCACCACCGCACCCCAACTTAGGATTCTCAGCTCTGGGGGTGAATGTCAGGGGATGCAATTCTGGGCAAAGGAAAAGTCAGGCCAGGCGCAACAAAACGCACCCATGCCCAGACCCGAACCCAGCATCACACATGCCCTAGCCCTGAACCCACCCACCCCACCATGGGAGTGGCTCGACACCTCACTGCAGTGCCACCCCTCACAATCCCTCCCTCCCATCCCACCCCAAGTGCAGCATGCTGGCTCCCCAATCAGCCTATACATGTAGCGACATCCTGTCGCTATAGTCTCACCCCCCCCAATCTGGGTACCCTCCTTCCCTCCTCGCCAAGAGTAAAAGTGCCATAATTGAGTCGCCATTTTGGTAGGTGCCCAATCACGGTCACTAAACTCACAGTATACCACTGTGCTATGCAGAACAGGCCTTATAAGTTCAGAAATATCACGTGTGAAATTTTACAGAAAATGAAAACATAAATGTGGTCTCAGTCCAAATGTTTTATAGAGCCCCACCACCACCTGGACAAAAATGTGCACTTGTGTCCATGTTTCAGGATGAATTTCATTGCCTCTTGCTGCTGTGCTGTGCCTTATAAGTCCATATAAGTCTTATAAGTGCCTTATAAGTCCATAAGTATCACATGTGAAATTTGACAGAAAATTGAGACATAAATGTGGTTTCAGTCCAGAAGTTTTATAGAGCCCCACCACCACCTGGGCCAAAATGTGCACTGGTGTCCACAGTTTAACACTGCTTTCAGGATAAATCTCATTACCTCTTACTGTTATGCTGTGCAGAACACACCTTATAAGTCAAGAAAAAACATATGACAAAATTGTGAGAGAAGGGAGACACAATTATTGTGGCAATTATGAAATAGGCAACAGTGGCAAGTGGGGGAAGGGGGTCCACCGTGAGAAAATTAATTCCTCCTGCAAAATGCTTTTCATGAAGCAATTTGCAACAGGCCAGAAAATGCATTCACAACCACATTACAAAACTGTGAGAAAAGGGAGAAACAATTATTGTGGCAATTAGGATATAGCCAAAATGCAAAAAGTGGGGGGCCACGTTGAGAAAATGAATTCCTCCTGCAAAATGCTGTTTCTAGTTGCACTTGTTGTCTCCTGCTGCTGGTTTCACAATTGACTGAGACATGCAGAATTTTCATTTGCCAATGCTGTCCTGTTTGGTTGTGGTGATGCTGTGGTCGTAACTTGTATGGTGGGAAGGGATTACAAGAATGATATTTTGGGGTGCTGTAGCTTGCTGTCTGCTGCACTGACTAGCTGCCAACTTGCTGCGAGAAGTACTGTTTTGTCTGGTGTTGATGTATCATCATCACAGTCATACTGCTGCTGTTGCTGCACATGTAAGTATTTGTATCTTGTTTTCTGTGTAAGAGAAGGGTAGGGGTGGGTTAGTATTGTGGCCTTTTGAGGTATAATACGTTTGTACTGCTTTTCAGTTATTTTCCAGTTGGGTGAGGATTATGTCATAATGATGCCAAGCCAAACAAGCTTCATCAGGCTGGGATTCAGATGTTGGAAAGCACCACATTTCCCAACTCTGAAGGTAAGCATTTAATTTTCCATTGCTGGGGTTACTACAATCAAGATGTCTTAGTCTGACAGTAATTGTGTTCTGTTTGCTTTTGTCAACATTCAGGAACTTTCTGGTGCATGTGTTACCTCCCGATCCTGCTGCTGTTGATCGAGACATAGGTGCTTCATTTGGTGGTAGAATGGTTCCAGTTTCACAGCGAGTCCCTGAGGTCAGTATTTCTTCATTTTTAATGTGTGTGGGAGGGGGGGTACTTGTAACAATCTTTGTAATTTGTTCTTTTTTTCTTATTTCCAGGTACGTAGTACTTTTAGGGGAATGAGGATGCCTGCTGCTGATTTTCATGTGCCCAGTATGTTCCTTTTGGGGGCAATTTCCTCAGTTTACATTCACTGGGTACGGTAAGTACAGTATATATACATTTTTTTCTTCTTGTAATTTGTTTGCTAACACCAGGTATGCAGATGGACGAGTATTTGTCATGTTTCCTGTCATTGTTCCTGTTTAGGTCATTTTCCTCTGGTGAGTTTTCATCCCATGTCTGTGCAATGACTGCATCCAGGCACTGCAGGAGCTGTTGTGTGGAAGACAGAGCAGGTTGCTTGAACCACAATTTGGACCTCTGGTTTCATTAATGATTGAACAATACATCCAGGGAGGATGTACTGTACATATGGAACTGGTTGGCAGAGATGGTGTTTAGTAATTATAGGTGGAGGGGTCCAGTGTCTATTGACATCTGAGGTAGCAGAGCTGGAGTAATTAGGAATATTTAAAAGCCAAACTGCAGGCAGCAGACTCCTCCCCCTGTAGAGTACATCACTGTTTCTGTACAAGTACTAAGACAGTACTTAATGTAATTACCCTTTTTGGGAAAATATGAATGTTTTTAAGCCTTTTTTAATGATTATTTTGTAATTAATGACTCATCACCATTTTGCAAAATCTCTTCAACTGGTGTTACCTGTTGAATGAATGTGCTACATTCATACTATAGTTGTACTAGGAGGGTTCTTCAACATGTCGCTGATAGTAAGCGGCACAAAATATTTTGTTTTTGCATGGTGTGCATGGGTGTGGCAGGTGTCAGGGCCGGGTGTGGTATGTGCCAGCATGAGCACTTTTAAAGACTTCAAGAAAACATATCTCGCTTCAGGATTGGGTTAATATAAATTAAAACTAAAATGTTTATCTTGATATTTTAGGCAGAGAAATCTTATTACTATAATAATGCAAAATGTTTATGGTTATGGTATCTTTGCTGCTTTCACATACAGTGGGGACTAAACAATGGTTTAGGGCAATGGTAATCAAATTAAACTGATTAACAGCAGGTAACACAACCATCACAAATCCAATGAGAAATGTATAACAATAACTTATAAAACTATACTAAGTTGAAAGGGGTTGGGGGGGTTCGTACTAACTTCAGCCTCGTTTCACTTCTGCTGCCACATCATCCAGGAAGCAGCCCTTATAGTCTTGCAGGCTGGAGTTGTCACTAGGTGGAAATTCTCTCAGCATTGCTGCTTCATCAACTTCACTGCTGGCGGAAGCCATAGCAGAGCTGACATCTTCATTGTTATCATCATCATTGAGACACAGTTCATGTGGCAACACCATTGACATCACTGTGTTATGTGGAATGTGCCCCTCGTTTATTTTGATGAATGTTAGTATGGACACATGCTTGAATGACAAATTGGTCCTCTAGTCAGTCACAGTGGCCCCAGCCAAAATAAACAGTCATTCTGCACTGACACTGGATGGTGAGCAGCTCAAGTATTAACAACAACTAATGTTAGTGCTGGCCAATCAGTCACTTTGCTGCTCCATTACTGCAATGGTTCATCAGTAATGTTAAGGTGCTATGTGTACCCCATGTATGCCTCCACCATTCATTCTGCTGCCCTGAGTCTGGCTGCCTCAACAGGCTCCTCCTCCTTTTCTTCCATATCTTCCACTCCCACCTGATGTAGAACATTCCAAATGGGAGTACTTGCCATTTTTTGCTGTAACTTGCCCATTTTGTCAGATTGGGTTGCCTGTGAGCTGCTGGTGGTGGTAGCAACACCCATTCTCTGTGCAGTTTTCGTCTTATGTGCCTTATTCATCTGTGCACTAGATACCCATCTACTGAGGTTTTTGGTCAACTTTTACAGTCGCTGATGACCTCCTTCAACTATAGCTGGCAGGCCATGTTTGTAGCATGGATCAATCATGGTACCAATTGCAAATTCATCTGAATGTAGAATGCCAGAAATATGGATATTGCTTTCCAGCACATGGAGCATGAGATCCATTAGATCACAACTACTATGATCCCCACTTGCCTCCATCTGGTGTCGGACAGTAATCAGTGTCTACTTCAGCACACGATTAAGGGGTATTGATTGACTTATAAAGGCAGTGTCCCCACTCACTGCCTGTGTTGCATGCTCGAATGGACAGAGAATGCATATTAGCCCATCCATTTGTCACCACTGCTCTGTTGTTAGAGCAATGGACACTACAGCACTGTCCTGCATGGTGAGCACCAGCAGGTATTCTGAAACTGCCTTATACTGTCCATAAAGCTGGTCAGTCATGTACAGTGTGGAGTTCTACCTGGTCACAACATTAAGCTTCATACCATGCTGAGGCAGAAGGTTATTGTGATGTAGCTCATGTAGATGGTCATGGGCCTTTGCAGAATGGGTGAAGTGGGTTTACCGTCATAATGACACCTAAACAGCAATGACCATTACAGCGACAGAAATTAGCAGGTCACTGTAAAGGTCCCTGCTGTACAATGGCACTGCATCTCCCGGTGTTTCACTCCCTCTCTGAAACAACTCTGACTCGGAGTTGGTTATCTTAATAGTGGGGTATTTGGGGGCAGAAACACCAAGACCAGGGGTTGGGGGGGCACAGCCCCGGAAAAAAACACATTGTAATACTGACAGCACAATGCAGACAGTCAGCTTTTCGTCTGTCGATGTGATGGATGTCGGTGACTTTGTTGTTGCTGCGGCATGGTAGAACCAGCAAAGTGCACACAGATGCAATGGGCAACACTCACAGTTTCCTTAATGTCTGCATGGTTTAGAAACTGCTGCACAATGAGACTAAGGCAGTGTGCCAGGCAGGGCACCCTGAAAAAAACACCATAGCTAATTCACTTCACAACATTGGAGCCATTAACATGTGCAATAAATCCTGCTGTGAGTGTGTGTGTAGCCACTCATCAATCTCATCCAGCAGAACATTAAGCATTTTCTCACCCATGTGAGAACTGATAACACTTCACATACTCAGGGTTGCATGCTGCCAAATTCCAGTGGTGTTGCTATCACTACAATTTTGCTTCAGGCAGGTTTTGCCAGGCCCAGAATCAACTACCACCACAGGTACTTATGCCCAGTGTGCCATTATGCATAGATACAAGCTTGTCACTGTTTGTCTACTGGTCCACAGATCCATGCTAAGATGAATATATTCATTTGCAGAATGCTTCACTGCATGTCTTATGGAATCAGCAACTCTACTGTACAGCTGTGGCATGGCACACTTAGAGAAATAGGTTTCCAATGGAACCTGCCATTTGGGAGAGGCATGTGCTATCAACCTGTGGAATCCAGCATTCTCCACGAACAAGAATGGCAACAGATTGATGGTCAGCATTTCAGTGGTAGCACTATTTAACTTGCTTGGAGAAGTATGATGGGGGGTACTTTGAGTGCAGCTCAAGGATGGTCTACAGTGTGGTCTGCATCTTTGGTGCTGTTCAACCAGAAGGCAGTACTTGTGGCACCAATGTTGTTCTTGTAGGGGTAACAGTTGACTCTTGAGGATGTGCAGACCATATAAAGCTAAGTTATTTTGGTTGATTTTGGGTGTGGTGTTGTACTTTTCTGATTCAAGGGAGTGGTGCCTCCACTGCTATGCCCACTACTCAAAAGAGCAAAGGATTGCAGTAACCTGTGAAGTGGACGCATGAGGAAGGGTGCCGTCCATTATGGTGACACCATCCTTGTGCAATCCACTCACGGTGACCGACAGGTAGGACGACTGGATGAGGGGGTGGGCAAACTAGGTGACAGGATGTCGCTATATGTACGCACAAGTGGGGGGAGCGAGCATAGTGAGAATGAGCTGGGAGGGGTTGGAGAGGCTGTAGGGGGTGGTGCTGCAGTCATTGGTTGAGCTGTGGTGTGGCGTCGGGGATTGGGCAATGGCTGGGGTGGCTGAGGTACTGGGTTCGGGTCCAGGCCCTGGTGTGATTTTTATTGCGCCCAGCCCGAACCTTTTTATTTTTACTAATTTCACCCCTGGGACACTCCCTGAAGTTGAGAATCCTTATGTGAGGGGGTGCAGGGGCGAAGCCCATGAAGGGTGTGGCCCCCACAGAAAGTAGTAAAAATATGTCCTGGCACCATTGTGCTGGTGTGCCAGGGTTGTCAGAGTGCCGAAAATGTGTTCAACACTCTGACTGAGCAATAACAGTGATTGCCTTTAGGCATTCACCATTATCACATAGACCCAAGGATTGCTCATCTTCCTCCTCCTCCACCAACCCACTCTGTCCTCCATCTTCCTGCTGTATTGCACTGCTCTCAGTTACATTTAACTTGCTGAGGGAGATCCCACCAACAGCTCTGGAGTTCATCTAGTGTTGCTGCCAGCCCAGCAGGGGCTTGTTTTTCAAGTGGGTGTTTTGGTCATGGGTGCCTATGTGGCTTCCCTTTTTTCCCTGACTAACACATGCTTGACACAGTTGATATATTGCTGTAGTCTCATCAGCTGGATCAGGCACGTTAAAGTCCCAAACTAGGAACTTTTGACCTCTGGATGTAACATGGTGCTAGGACTTGCAGATCTGAGAAACAGGCACTGAAGTTTGTGGTTTTTGAACTGCTTCCATCACTTACATTAGACTACTTTTGGGAGGGGGGGTGACTTGACTGCTTGGAGGCTTGCTGATAGGCTTGCTGAGAGCCTGACCCACAGGGTGTGCTTGTAAATGATCTACATCACCCTTGACCTTTTTAACCTCTGGTTCCCATGAGTGATCATCCCACACGTCATCACCATCAACACTGATGATGTCCTTGTCCTACTGCTCCTCCTCCTCCCTACTACTGTCTTCTTACACGGCAACATTTTCTTTCTCTACAACCATCTTCTCAGGGGGCTAACTATCCATATCTCCAGGATTATCAGACTCTGGCTGAACACTGTCAACACCACCAGCTCCAGCAAGAGCAGAGACAGTCACACTGACAGACTTATCACCCTCTTCCTGGACCACTGTTCCTGTACTGGTGCCAGTGTCTCCATTCTTCTCACTGTCATCCCCCACCAGCATGTATGCAACAGTTCTGGCCATTCAAAACTGAAATACACTTATGCCAGTACTTCGAACAACTCCTTTGCTGTTATCTGCCACACCACCAGACCCCACAGTAGACACTGATGCAGACATACGTGTGCACTGGGAAAGTGGGACTGAAATTGTACTCTCCTTAGCAGACTTCTTTACTGCCTCGTCCCCCTTGGCACATTTCCCTGTACTGGGCTATTTCTTAGCAGGCATTTTTATATGCTTGTTCAAAGTTTGCCTTTCTCTGCATTTATATGAGGAAATTACGTATTACTAAGTTACTGTGACTAACACCTCACACCTGCAGTACTGGCTTCTGAATCCAAACAGGTAGCAGCACTCTGTGCAACTAATACCATATACAATAGCCTATTCTAGTAAAAAAAAAAAGTTACCTTTTTTCTATCTCAAACTGGAATTTAGTCACATGGGGAAAAAGAGCACAGGTAACCTACTTTAAATAAAACAACAGACAACACCTCCCCCAACACAGATCGGCAGTGTCTCTGAAAAAATAGTGAAGTAGTTCTTAACACAGTAACAGTTTCTTGGGTGGAGAATGGGATGTTTATTGAACAACTGTATATTAACTTGGTAGGTATGGGTAAAGTTAAGCTAAACTGAACTAAAAAACAACAGCACAGAACACGTCACAAAATGGGATACAGATCAGCTCTGTCTGGACAACTGAAGAACTGCAATGTGTTAGTACTTACTACTACAATCTGTTGTTATATAAGGGGGCAGAGGCAACAATACAAAATTATCAAACAAAGATGCCTACAATAATCTAGACAGGCCTAACAATCTCTTGACAACTATTATATTAATATGTATTTTTTGTTTATATTGCATGCGTCAGGTAGTAAGCAATGCTTTAACAATGCAAGGGTAAGCAAATTAAACTGAAACAGGAACAATGCAATGCAGAGGCAAGCTCCAACTAGCAATTCACCAAAGCAGTGAAACTGTATATGGGCAAGTGGTCAACTAAAATTACTTCCCAATAGGAAACATATATAACTGTTGCTTTTCACAGAAAAAAAAATGAATAAACAAGTAAGGTAACACAGCAGGGGAAAGAAGTTTTAAGTGGCACAAGTTAACAATAAACAAAACTGACCATAAACCCCCCAAAAATAAGAGATCAGCATTTTGTGTTCAAAACTTTAAAATTTACAAATAAAAGTAGAAGACTGGTATAACGCAGGTAACAGGAGCAGGAACTATCAGAAGGAGTAACTTTTCAGAAAATGTGAAAACAATACTTGTCAAGATGTAAGAAAATAATACTAATAAGCAGCACAACAACAAAAATGCAAAGGCTTAAATGAAATGACAGTAAATCACTCACAATTTGTGATAAATCTCTTTGTAAAAAGGTTAGAAACTAGCCTGTACTGCTTTTACACACCTACCCTCCCCAACTCAACTCCTTCACAGACAAACAAAACTCAAAACTAATTAAACAATCTATTACGCAAAGATCCACAAATTAGAAAATGTTCCAAAGCAGCACTAGGAACAAACTGTATATTTGGGAGCAATTAGTTCTCAAAAAGAAGTTTTAAAGAGGTTTTAAAAGGGTTTGTTGGCTCTGACGCAACACACTAGACTGCTCTCCAACTCAACAAACAATAGACTGAACTAGAAGCAGCATGCATGTGAGATTTGACCTGTTTACCCACGATGCATTGCACATTTCACCTTTGGAGCATAATTTCATCAGTGAAATCTAAAGTAAAGCTGGCAAAATTTTTACCACAAAGCAAAATTTAAACATGAATTGGTGAAGTTGCTCTCTCACACTGTATTCAACGAAATTTCACAATTACGAGAATTCAGAATCCAAGGCAAAATCAAATTTCAGCTGGGTAAAAATTTCACTGAATTAAGAAATTATGTGAAGAATTTCATGGAGCGAAATTTTCACATTTCACAGAGCACTATGAGTAAAGTGAAGCAGTATAGTGCACTAGTTTAAGGCTCTGAGCTGCAAACCTGGAGACCTGGGTTTGAATCCCACAGACCCCACTTGCATACTGAGTGACCTTGAGCAAGTCACTTAAGTTTCCTTGTGCTCCCAGGTTGCACCTGTAAACAAGCTTTCAGCTTGGTGTGTCTCTCTCCTGGTAAAAAAACAAAGATATAAAATAAAAGTAACATAGCAATTTAAAGTCAGAAAAGAATGTAGGTCCTTCATGTCCACCACTGCTTCATATGCAAGGATGAAAAAATTTATGCTATTTTTTATTTAGTTTTTGTTTACCGGGTAGGTACGCTAGCCAAACAGGTGACTATTTTCAGGCACGACCCGGGAGGTACAGTAACAATACAGAGTTCATTTACATAATTCAGGGAAGCAGTAACAATACAGAGAACAGTTTTCAGTAAAGGCAATAAAGGAGTACAGCTTCAGAGACAATCAACAGGTCAAGAGAAAACAGCAGATTTACAGTGTACAGGTAGCATTTAGTGAGCAGGTAAAGGTATACAGGGAGATCAAAGGACAGGTGGGTCAGGGAGGAGAGAATGGGGAGGAACTGGGTGAGCAGGTAAAAGGGGGATGCGGAAAGGCAACCTTGCGGCTAAGTGGCTAAGGTGGCAGCAGGGATGAAGGAGGTAGGACAGGGGGTCTGGGTGTGGGGGCGGTGAATGGATGGTGGCGGTACATGGTCAAGGTGGGGGAAAGTAGGTCCATGAGCTGGAGGCAGGGGAGACACCACCTGCAGTGGGGCTATAGAGGGATAAAGGCAGCGAAAACAGGGCAGGAAAGGACATGATAGGCATCAGTGGCCAGAGGAGGAGTGAAGCGGGGAAAATTTGGATGGGGTAGGGGGCTTACGGTACACGTCTGGGTGAGGGGGATATGGTGGCATAAGCGGTAGAAGGCTACGGGAAGAGACCGAGTCCATGGAACCGTGCGGCGGCTAGAGAGAGAGATGCAGGGGAGGGGATTGGAGATGAAGACAGCCATGGGGCGGCTTTAACGGCAGAACCACTCAAGAGGAGCCTGGATTCATGGAACCGAAGTTGGCAGGGGAGAGTTAGGATGGCAGGATTTGGGGTGAGGTACAGTGGGGGAGCGGCATCAGCGGCTGGAAGGTCCGGCAAGTCCAGGGTTGTGGTACTGTTCCTGGGCAGAAGTCGGTGCTCAGTTAGGCGGGGCTGCGGAGGTTAAGAGCAACGGGTTCTAACGGGGTGAAGTGAAAGTCAGTGTTAGGGGATATGGCGGAATGGCGGCAGGGGCTGAGGGATGAGACCGTGTCCATGGAAACCGTACGCAGGCTGGACAGATCGATGAGTGTGAGAATATGGGTGTGAAAGTGGTGGGTGAGCGGTTTTAGCGGCAGGAGCCTACTAGAGGAGTCCAGGATCATGGAGACGTAGGCCGGCGGGGGAGGCTAAAGATAGCGGGGGTTCGGGGTAAGGTAGGGCGGGTGACCGGTTTCAGCGGCTGATGGTGCGACAATGTCCAGGGATGTGGAACTGTATCTGGGCAGGGGAAATGGTGTTCAGGTGGGGTGGGGGGGCTGTGGAGGTCCAGGGGCAATAGGAGTAGAGGAACGGATCCGTTGGGGGGCGCTTAGGCATTGGCTGTGCCAGTACCTGGTACCCCTAGATCATCAGTACAAACATTCCAGTAAGCAGCAGTAACACGTAGAGCAGTGCAGACAGCAATAACAGGTTAACAATGCAGTAGTCAAGGTGCAGTAACTACAACAAAATTACACACTCTAGACAAGTGCAAGTAGAGAGAAGCACTGAAATGGGGCCTTTGGGGGCGCTTAGGCATTGCTACGCCAGTACCTGGTACCCATAGATCGTCCAGGACAAAACATTTCAGTGAGCAGCAGTAACAGGTACAATAGTGCAAACAGCAATAACAGGTAAACAATGCAGTAGTCAAGGTGCAGTAACTACAACAAAATTACATACTACTTTAGACAAGTGCAAGTAGGCTTCGAGGTTGGAGTTTTGAACTCGAAATGAAGTGCATATGGGCAGAGACACGTATCACAGTGTTAATGTTGTAAGTAAAATAGGGTAAGGAGTAGGAAGGAGGGAGTGGTGGGGCAAGAGAGAGAGGTTGGCAGGACAAGCTCAGGTAGGGTCATAACAGACACACTGGTCCATGGAAAGCAGGTGTTCATGTAGCTTGCACTTAAAGAGATCATGGGAAGATGTCAGTCTAAGGTCAAGTGACAGGAGGTTCCCCAATTGAGGGGCTGTGTACCCAAATGCTCCAGAGCCTTTGGAGGTGTGGCAGCGGGGGATTTTTAGTAGGGATTTGTCTGAGGATCTCAGCTCACGTGGAGGGAGGGCTGGCTGAAGCAGTTCAGTTAGGAATGCTGGTCTGTTGAGTCTAATTATGGAGTCACAAAGGCAGCCCAGGTAGTATAGTCTGGTGGCAGAGAGGGAGAGCCAGCCGAGGTCTTTATACAGTTGGCAGTGATGTTTAAGTCTGGGGGCTTTTGAGGCATACCTGCATATATTGTTGAAAGTGACATCCCATTTTTGTAGTGTGGATTTATGCACCATGGGTAGGATGGGAGCACAATAGGTCAGAGCGGGTAGGAGGAGACCCCTGGTGATGGCTAGTTTGGCTGCAGGTGTGAGCATGTAGCTGGATCTGTAGGCAGCACCCAGTTTGCAGTTCACAGATTTACATGTTTCTTGGATGTGCAGGTTTAGGTCCAGAGATTGGTGTAGCAGGATGCCCAGATAACGGAAGGAGGAAACCACCTCAAGGGGGGTACAATCCAGGTAATGGACTTTTAAAGGAGAGTGGCAGGACCTTATCTTGTGGGCAGTGCCCAGAAGCATCAGTTTGGTTTTGCTGGAGTTCAGTATAAGGCGGTGGGTGTTTAGCCAGAGTTGGACAGCGTGGAAAGCAGATGTCAGTGCCACGTTAAGTTGGTCTACATTATTAGAGCTAGCATAGATAACCAGGTCATCTGCATAGAGTAGAGAGTGTCACAGGATGCAATGCTGTATGGCAGGTTATTTATGAATAATGAAAATAGGAGGGGACCCAGTATTGATCCTTGTGGCACTCCAATGTTGATGGTAGTACAGTCGGAGATTGATGAGTTAAGTTTGACTGCTTGGGTCCTGTTGGTTAAGTAACTCCTGAACCAGCTTATGACAGGGGGTGAAAAGCCAAATTTATGATGGGTGGATAGGAGTAGGGTGGTCCATGAGGTCGAAAAGCTCAGTGAGGTCGATATAAAGATAGCACCAGTAAGCTGACTTTTGTCCATGCTTGTGAGAGTATCAGTGGTGAATTTGGCTAGCGCTGTTGTGGTGCTGTGGTTTTTCTGGAAACCATGTTGTGCTGCACATAGCAGATTTGATGTTTCAAGGAAATCAATGGTCTGAGTGGCTACTAGTTTTTCAAGTATTTTGCTGAGGACTGACAGAATAGCTATGGGTCTGTAGTTTGAGATCTCACTTTTGTTGCCCTTTTTGAAGATGGGGGTGATTCTTGCAGATTTCCAGATATCAGGGAAGGTACTGTTGGAGAGGGAGAGGGTGAATACCTTGGCCAGAGGATAGGAGATGAGATGGGCGGCCGGCTTTAGTAGGCAAGGTTCCAGTGAGTCGGACCCGGGGCTGGTGGTGTCCGATATTGAGTTTAACAGTTTGAAGACTTGCGATGCAGACACAGCTTTGAAATAGAAGGGCTTGTAAATATCCAGCACATGTTTCTAGAGAGATGTATCTGCTGGTGCACCAGTTGATGAGGGCTGGGAAACCACAGTTGGAGGCTGAAGTGTGGAAGTATACTGGGACAGATCAGAGAACATCTTATTAAAAGCATTTGCAATGGTAAGGGAGTCATTACAGTGGACACCATCTAGAATAATTTCCGAGGGGGTTATGGATTGAGGTGTACCCAGAAAGGTTTTTATGTGGCCCCAGAACTTGTGTGGATCTCTGGCTGAGCTGGCAAGTAGGTTCTGGCAGTATTTGCTTTTAGCTAGCCTTATTTGCTTTTTGCAAGAGTTTCTATGCTGCTTATAGATGGTGTGATCCCTAGGTTGGCCAGTGCTTTTATACTTCCTCCACAGTTTGTCCCTGGTTCTGAGTTGGCTGAGTAGGTCTTTGTGGAGCCACCTCATCTGTTGTCCCCTGATCCTTCTTTGTACTTTCGGGACATGTTTAGTCTGTGCTTCTGTGAACTTGGTGAGGAACACATTAAGGGCATCCTCAACTTTTGTAGATTGGTAGATATCCGTCCAGTCAATGCAGGATATGTCCAGGAGAAAGGCACTTAGATCCAGGTGTGCGAAGTTGGTGAAAGTGACCAGGCGGGACTGGGGGGATGGAGAGGGACTCATGTGCCAGTGACAGATAGTGGGTGAGTGGTCAGTTATAGCATCAGCCAGGGTGCATGCCTTAGTAATGCGGTCAGGTCTGTTTGTGAGGATCCAGTCAATAAGCGTGCCTGATTGGGAGTTTATCATCCTGGTATTTTCAGTGATGAGCTGGTGGAGGTGGAAACCTTGGATTAGGGCTGCAAGGTAGCTGTAGGCAGGGCCCAGCCAGTTTAGGTTGACATCACCCAGGAAGATGGCTTCGTTCGAGTTTATGGTTTGTGAGGTTAGCTGGAGCAGTTTGTGGAGGCCATCCACCCTCCAGTGGGTGGATTATAGAGACAGATAATGTGCAGGTTTTTGCACCTAGGGACAGGATAGCATGTAATGATTCTAGATCCATTGAGGGTTATGGACAGGAACAGGCTTAATGGTGAGGTGGTTTTATGTATATGGAAACACCCACACCCTTTCGAGCCTGGCCTGTCCTGTCATGAGATAGAGTATCCGGGTAGGTGGCATTGGGCAACCTGTATGCTAGAGTTTAGCCATGTTTCCGTGAGCCAAAGGATGTCAGGTCCAGCTACTTTTGGTGCACGCCTCAAGCTCGGCCATATGGCTCAGAAGACTTCTAATGTTCATGTCATGAACAGTAAACCTTTTTAGGTTTGCCAGGAGTTACTATTAAGGGGGCCAGGATTCGGTTCCACGTCACCCACCAGTAGTAGGTGAAGGAGGCTAGGAATTTAGCTGCAGCTTACATATAGATTCGATGAATGACCGTTTCTTTCTTGTTTGATGGTAGGTTGTGAGGAGAATCGTGCACCCATTCTTTAGAAAGAGGTAGTGTAGAGGGGTTTGGCATATTGTTTGGTAAGGAGTAGGTTGAGAGAGAGAAATCACAGAGTGAGGGGTGTTGTGGTGTATGACCAGAGGTAGAGACAGCGAGGAGTAGTTTAGGCAAACCAGGAGGAGAAGGCAAATAATGGGGTTAGTGCTTGTAGTTTACCACACGGTGGTGGCGTGCACTCACATGGGAGAGACATGTTAAGCGCATTTTTGTTTATATTTTTTGGGTTAGGAAACAAAGAGTAGCAGGCAGAGCAGGAAAAAAGGAGTTAGTTTAGAGGGTGAAGCAAGGATTCAGTGAAGTGGAGGAGAATGAGAAGGTGGAGAGGTGGAGAATCGGGTTCGAAGGTGGAAAAGCATTGAAAAGCAGGGGGCTGCTCTCAAGAGGGCTGTTGGCAAGGTCTTTCAGTCAGAGTATGATTAACACCACCAGTGGTTATAGGTATAAAGCCAATGGAAAAGTGGACACTTAGTCATCGACCACCAAAGCCTATAAAGCTAAAGAGTAATCAGGATGGGTGAGGTGGGGGCGGGTGGGAGCTGGCGCAAAGTGCCAGGCGGGACCAGTATCCACAGAGGAGCTGTAACACAAGCTAAAATGGCTCACCTCAGGTGGGAGAGTGGCTTGCTCACAGCCCCCAAGCACGTTTAGGCAGTCCAGTAGCAAAGTGAAAACAGCCGCTTTCGGTGAACGGTGGGTCCAGCTAGTGCCACCAGCCCTTACTGAAAAGAGCCAATGGGAGAAAGTGTTTTAAAACGTACCTTACGGCTTTTGCGCCTTTAGCAGTATGGGGTGCCAGTGAGCGGCCGGGCTCCTGGTTCCCTTCCCGGGCAAGTGTGCAGCGGGTGGCCCCTGTCCACAGGAACTCCTGGAGGAGCGCAGCTGCCTGCCCACCTACAAGAGCTCCATCCTGGAGCGGGGACCAACGCTGTGCAGAGAAGATGTAATTAAAGTACCTCTGAAAGCAGCACCCTTGTGAGGGGGGGTTAGCCCATCAACATACTGCACGCATCGACTGCCTCATCCACCCACCCTGGGTCATCACTACCTATATAGGCACTGTCTTGTGACATCACTTCCCCTCTATTGTTTAACTGAGTCCCCACTTTTCCATTTGCAGGGTATACCTGCTAGCCACTACAGGGACCCTCTGACTTTTCTCCCTGACTCAGCACCTGAACTTCCTCCTCCTTCCTGGAACCCCTCTACCTACTTACACTTCTTCTCTCCCCTACTCTCATCTCTGCCTCTACCACACCACACCCAGCCTCCTAGCTAGCCCTATATACTGACCCCCTACCCTCCCACTGGACCCCATCTAGCCCACCTTTAACCCCAGTGACCAATAGGAGTTGCTGTTTCCACCCTGTTTTTAGCCTGAACCCAGCCTGCTCTGAGCCCCCTAGAACCTGGATCCTCACTGTCACCCAAGTCCTAACTCAATCTGCCCTACCAGGGTCTTGAACCTTGTACCCTGTCCACCAGAGTCCATGACACTACCACTACTCCAAAGTGGTATATACGATTTCTCAATGGCAACCAAGATACTTGAACCTTCTCTGCCCTGCCACTGCCTAGGCATTATGTTTGTGCACCTCCTCCTCCTCCTCCCCCTCATTTACATGCTAGTACCCACATCCCATCAGCCAGACATCTCCCCTGGCCCACTTGTACCAACACCCATAACTCTCCCTGACCTAGTCCAACTCTACCCTACACTGACCATATACCCTGGCCCACGACACCCACCCCTGGATGCCCGCCCACAGCTTACCCTGGCTCCCCATGGTTGCTACTCATCCTCGCCCTCCCGACCCCTCAAACACTGCCCATTCCTTGTTCCCCTAAGGCCTCCTCCCCGTCCCAGTGTACCGCCCGGAAGCTTACATACTACCACCCGATGGTCAGAACCTTGGTCTTCCTACTACTCCTGTTGGGTAATATACACCCAAACCCAGGTCCTGCACCCTCCAGCTCACCAGTTGGGTCCCCTGGTCTCCGCATAGTCTCCATGAATATATGTAGCCTACTGAAAAAATGTGATGCCCTCCAGTGTTGGGCCATGCTGCATCAACCAGACATTATTGCCTTGGTGGAAACCTGGCTGTCCAAAGCCTCCCCTGACTCCTTAGTGTCCCTCCCAGGCTATACCCTATACCAGGAGGACCAAGCAGGCAAACAAGGGGGTGGCTGCGCAATTTATACCAGGGACAGAATCATCGGACAAGTGCTCCCTGCCCCTGCTCTTGTAAATGGGACCCAGGCCCTTACCCTCAAACTTGCTCCTGATCCCTCCAGGGGCCCTCTCTATCTCACCACTGCCTACATGCCCCCAAAGAACCCAAACCCGGCACTAATATCTTTAACAGAATATTTTGACACCCTCCACCACAAGGTGGAACAAATCCTAGTGGGGGACATAAACGTGAACTGGCTCAGCACCTCCTCCTCCACTACCCAAGATTCTTTTGCTGCCTAGACATGACACAACTCATCTCCCAGCCCACCAGAGTAAACCCAAAGAGAGGTACCAGTACCCTACTGAACGTAATAATCACCAACCACCCTCAAAAAATCCATAACATCCAGGTCCTCCCAGACTCACTAAGTGACCACTCCCCTATCCTCTTCCTTTGGGCAGCCTCCACTCCCAAACCCACAGCCATGACTACACTCTGCAGGCACCTCCAACCTGGTGGGCTGAAAAAATTCAAAAAATTTCTCGCCCAGACTAACTGGTCCCCAATTCATCATGCACCCGACTTACACACTGCCCTCACCTTTTTTCTCCCAAACCTTTAACAAGGCCTGTGACCTCTTTGCATCCCTCATAAGAATTCGATCCAAGAAACATAAGGCACCCTGGGTTACCCCTGCCCTACTACAAATGCTCAGAAATAGGGATAACCTCTGGCACCTTGCCACTGAAACAGGCCAGATGGCTGATAGACAGGCCTACAATGCTGCACGGAACAGGTGCACTTGGGCCATCCGTAAAGCCAAGGTCAACCATTACCAGGCCACCCTCACCTCCTCCTGGGGGTGTGCCCAGACATTCTGGGGCAATGTTAAACAACTAAATGGGAAATCATGCTCCCCCATCCCAACTCACTATGGATGGCTCCACCTCCACCGACCCTGCCTGCATAACAAACTAACTTAACACCTCCTTTACTGACCTTACTTCTGTCCTCCCCAGTAATTACTTTGACCCCCACCCTACCTCCCCCTGTCCTCCAATGCCCCAGCTTCCACCTACATAGGGTATCTTCCCAGGAAGCCAGACCTCTCCTAACTAAAACATTAAAAAGCAATACTCCCTGCAACGACTCCTTGGACCCTTGTATTCTCCGGCTGGTGCTGGATGAAGTCCTTGCCCCACTCATCAGCCTACTCAACTGATCCCTCTGCCTGGGGCAATTCCCCACTGCATGGAAAATGGCCATAGTCACACCCATTCATAAAGGGAGCAATAGGTCTTCCACCAGGAATTACCAACCAATCTCCATTCTCCTCCCTCTCTCCAAAGCCCTGGAGAAAGTGGTGGCCATTCAAATCACAGAATATCTGTCCAAGCATAATATCTTATGCACAGAACAGTACGGCTTCCATGCTGTTCACAGTACCGGCACTGCACTAGTTGAGTTCTCCAACTTCCTACACTCCTCCCTGGATGCTAGCTCCCTAGCTGGTGCAGTGTTTGTTGACCTCTCAAAGACTTTCGACACTGTCTCCCACCCTCTTCTGCTGGATGCACTGTGCCACACTTGTTTCTCTGCTGGCCCTCTTGTTTGATGCACAAGCTATCTATCTGCTCGTTCCCAATGTGTAAAAATCAGTGGGACACTCTCCAAAACTCATCCTGTCCACTCAGGGGTACCCCAGGGCTCCATCCTGGGCCCCCTACTCTTTTCAATCTAAATACCCTGCCCAGTGCTTGCTCCAGCAAAATTCTCTTGTATGCAGATGATGCTGTTATTTTTGCCACCAACTGCAATCCCACTTCCCTCCAGGACACCCTACAGCAATCATACAATGATGCCGAAGCCTGATTTAAAGAGCACAGACTCTTCATTAACCTCAAAAAAACCAAAACAATGGTTTTTGCACACCCACAAAACAAAGCCCGCAACTTCCCACTCCATATCCTCCTCAGTATCAAACAACCACTTGAGCAAGTCTGCTCATACAAATACCTTGGGGTATCCTTCAACTCAGCCCTCACCTACCACGCCCACATTGATGCCCTTGCATCCGCCACCAACACAAGGCTTGGCATCCTCTACCACTATAAAAACTGCCTCCCTTCTGCTGCTCTCTGACTTGCAGTTACATCCTCAGTACTGTCGCTAGTTGACTATGGCCTGCCAGTCTATGGTACTGCTGACACTACCGCCCTCAACAAAATTAGGCTCACCTTAAATAAGGCCTGCAGACTGATTACTGGTGCCCCCAGGCTCACACACACTTGTCAACTATATGATGAGGCAAAACTGCTTAACCTAGATGAACGGCTACGTTATCAAACCTGCCTCATCACAAAAAAACCTCTACTCGGGCTATCCCCTCCCAGAGTGACAGCTTTCATCCGCCACTCCCAACCCACTATTGCAACCCGAACCTCTGAAAAGACCACACTACTGGTTCCCAGATCCAGGACCACCCATGGTCAGAGGTTCTTCTGCAATAGAGCCCCATCCTGGTTTAACTCCCCTCCTGCTCCCATCTCCAATGCCCCCACAATCTCCAACTTCAAAACCACCCTCCAGAGCCAACTGCTTAAGACTCGCAGCTGCTCCTGTCTCTAACATGGCCTTGATCTCTACGCACTTGACAATGCCCACTGGGCAGCACTCCACCTCACCCCTCACCCCCAATTTCTCCCACCGTTAATGCCAGCATGTGCTCAGCTGTAGCAATGTAATTGTATCCAAATTGCATCAATGTAATTGCAACTAAAATTGTATAAATGTATGAAACCACTCTGTATCTCTAAGGATGTGACTTTTATGCTGTAACCTAAATCTTATGCTGTATGCTAAATTTGTTCTGTCTGTCCTCTATGTGATGAGGTACCTTTGGAAATGAGCCTCTGGCTCAAAGGCTGTAAACTGATGTACAAATAAATAAATAAATAATTTATATTGATTCCTTACCCATATACAAACTTAAAAGTGCTCACAAGGTCTGGTAGTGCAGGGAGAACAAACTCTGAAGCAGCGAAGTTTTACTCCCTAAGCAAAGTAAATGCAAAGTTGACTACTTCGCATCTGTTTGGGGCTATGCAGCCTCCATTGAAAAGCACTTCTTTAGCCTTAAATTGCATCTCGTTACCGACTTTGCGTTCACTTCATCTTATTTTTCAGAAAAGCGAAGTGTGTGAGAATTGAAACAGCTACAGATCACATGACTCAAAATCTGCAAGTAACATGTTGCAGGCAGGAAGTTAATCGGGCAAGACAGTGAGCTAGTTTCACTTTCCCCTTGCCAAGTGCTGGAGAAAGAGCTACCTATATCTGTGTGTGTGTGTGTGTGAGAGAGAGAGAGAGAGAGAGAGATTTAGATTGTTGTTCAGTTTGCTTATTTTTTGCAGTTTAGTGTCATATTTCTGGTTTTGAGTTGTGCCCCTTTTGACTTTCTTTTGTTTTAATTTTTTTGTTAATAGTTGTTCTTAATAGTTTAATTCATTTCTTTGTTTTGTAAAATGGAGAGAAGAGGTTTCGTTTCAGGGGCACGTAGAGATTGTCATGTTGGGCCAAGGATGTGCGGTGGCACCATATGCATCAACCACGGGAATCTGTTCCCTGTAAGTGCTCCCTTCCCTGGAAGTGGAGATAGTGGTGCCATAATGCAAGCACCCCCGCCAGTGGCACCTAACACTGCCCTCCCCCCACTGGCCATGGCCATGGCAGTTCTTCTTCAGCAGCAGCAGCAGCAGCAGGAAGAGTTACAGCAGCCGCTGCAGCAGCAAGAAGAACAGCAGCAGGTTGTTCCCCCCAAGAGGCCAGCAGCCTGTAACACCTGGGCCCCCCCCCACCACCTGTGCCCGGTCCACCATGCAGCTCTGTAGTTTGGCATTTTTTTTCCATCACTGCTTGGTGACCTCAGTGTTGTGAAATGTAACATCTGTGGTGTGCTGGTGCAGTGTGGGCCCAGGAGTAGTCATCTTGGGACAGGTGGCCAGTGTACTCACCTTGTAAACCACCACTGTGCAGAGTGGAAGGCCAAAGCAGCAGAAGTGCAACAGGTGGCAGCATGGCCTCCACCTGCGTGGAGTGAGAAACTGAGAAGGGTGCAGGACCAAGTGGCTGCTCCCACACCTGAAAGGGAGTGCAAACCCCTTAAGTCCTACTGCACAGGCAGATCTTGGGCTGCTGTGGAGTGAGACTGACCACCTTGGTAATATGGTAGAGAATATGGAACAGCAGATGAAGAGAACTGAGAGTAATCAGCTGCAGATAATGGTAATGCTACAACTGCTGCTGAGTCATCACAACCTGGATCTGTAGTCTTTTTGATTTGGGTACAACTTTCATTGTGTGTTCTGTCTTTCTTCTTACTAACCTTCTTTCCCCCCAAAAATTGTAAAAACACACCCCAGAAAATGATAAAAGAAAAGAACATAAAAATGCTGTCCTTACCTTTCTTCTTTTCCTACCTAATAAACTTTTTACATACAATAAAAGTATTTTTTTAGCAGTAATGTTTTCTACCTGTCACACAGCCCCCTGCAAATGTATATGATAGCTGACTTGCTCTAGTGTTGAGGGGTATTAATAATACCATGCAATTCCATCTAGTAAAGTAGGAGCAGTCAGTATGGCTCTCAGTCACTATCCACAGCTTAATAATCCACAGAGATTACAGTAGGTTAAATTCCCCCAAAGTTTATTTTACCAACATAGATACAGGTGTCCCTCCCCAGTCCCCACATAGTAAGTCGAATGATATTGTGCGGTACCTGCGCTTTGTCTATACTGAGTTGGTAATTGGCATTACACCATATTTAAGAAGTTTTATTAAAGAGACAGTGGTAAAAAGCATAGATATAACATGCAAAAAGTTTGTGCAAACATGATCTGTGTTTTAGACACCTTTTACTAAATCTTACTTTAAATTCCATCACATGTCACACAGTTTATAGACCTGTCTTTGTAGGTACAACACATACACATAGATCAATTACTATTATTTAATAGCGTACCCCTTTATTATCTTTATTTGTTATTATTCATTGCACAACATTTTTGCACTTTGTATCTGTGCTTTTTACCACTGCCACTTTAATTAAACTTCTTAAATGCAGTATAATGCCAATTACCACCTCAGCCTTGACAAAGTGAGGGTACCGTGCAATATCATTCGACTTACTATGTGGGGACTGAGGAGGGGCACCTGTATCTGTATGTTGGTAAAATAATCTTCGGTGAATTTATCCTACTGCAATGTCTGTGGATCATTGAGCTGTGGACAATGACTGACAGCAGTACTGACTGGTCTTCCTCTTCTAGAAAAAAAAGGTATAGCACCCAGAATGTGTACCCACAGAAAAAAAGAGGCATTTCCTGAACCTGCAGACACGCCCCCACACAGACACCCCATGTTAATTTTGTGACATTAGAAAATGAATGCTGAGTGCGTACTCCATTGACCTGTATGGGCACAATCTTTCTTTAGCTGTTACTACTATTTATAGCTGCAATTTAGAACAAGCATTTGCCAATGCCAAATGTTGTTTTGCTGGCATTGGCATTGGTAGTGCAGATGTTAGAGAGATGAATAATAGGAATGGCAGTGAAGTATAGAACTGACATCAACCCCACCCCACCTTGCAGACAGTGACAGGCATTGGGGTGTGCCTTTGGGTGATTGGCCATAACGCTCATGCTATTTCACCTAACCCTACCCTGCAGACTCTGACAAGTGTCACGTTGTGCTTTGGGGTCATCGGGCCTTACGCACACCCCATTCCATAAGGAAGTATGTTGAGATGGGTGCAGCACAGGAGAATGGGGTGAACATTGGGGATGAAGAGTCCAAAGCACACCTGGATGGCTGTCAGTGGCTGCATGGTGGTAGTGGGGTTGTAATGACATGAGCATTACAACCAACAATCCAAAGGCACACCCTGATGCCTATTAGTCTGTACAGGGTGGGAAGTTATGGTTAAAAACCCTAACACCCTGGGCGTTTATTGGTATTTGCACTCCAAATTTTCAACATGGCCTTTTTGTGACCCCATCTCATGAAAGCATGTGGGACCTCTGCTCATGAACAGTGTTGCTGTGATTTTGTTAGTGTGTCCCGAATGTTGATTTCCCACAGTGACCGCACCATTCTGCACCACATAAAAATGTCAGCTGCACCATTCATAAGGAGCTGTGAAAATATGGCAATGTTGAACATCTGGAGTGAAAATATAAAAAATTCTCGAACTTACGACTGTACGTGAATACTGCACAACAAACGCTTGTAACATAGACATTTTCAAGATTTTTTTCACCAACATAGGCATTTTGAGACCTCTGCTTATGAACAATGTTACTATGATTTTTTTACTCTGTCCATAACATTGTTTTCCTACAACTGTGTCACTGTGCACCGGATGTACTAAAACACATTTTGGACAGGATGTGGAAAATGACAGCTGTACTGTTCATAAGGAGGTGTGGAAAAATGGCAATGTTGAAAATCTGGAGTAAAAATATTAAACATTTTTGAAGTTACAAGCATGAGTGGAAACTGTGCAACGCATGCTGTAACAGTCATTTTTTGTAATTTTTTCACCAAATTTGCAACATAGGCTTTTTGGGAGCCCGCCTCATGAACAGTCACACTGTCATTTTGTTAACTGGTCCTGAAAGGTGATTTTGTGCAGTGACCACAAAATCACCTTTTTCGAGTGAATCACAAGATGACAGTGACTGAATTCATGAGGTGGTGTCCCAAGAACCCCATGTTGAAAATTTGATGCCAAAATTTGCAAAAATGGCCGAGATATGCACTAAAGTTAAAAAAAAAAAAAACATTCATGCCATTATACAGCATACTGGCATTTCTTCAGTTCGTGGTCAGTTTTAAAGAGTGCAGACATATTCCTGGTCCACTGAAGATCATCGTGCCAGGCTCCCAAGGTAAGTATGGGGTGAAGAGGGGTGTAGGGAAGTGGGGTGCACTGATGGTGGCTGCAGGCTGGGGGAGGGGACAGAATGGTGAGGGACCGTTTCCTTTGTTTCTGGTAACAAAGATAAAAAATTCACAGCGGACCGTTTTCCTTTTTTTTTTACAGGTTTGGCCACACTGGGGTGGGCTCCCAGTGTGGCACATTTCTTTGGGTGGGGCATGTTAGCCACACTGGAGTGGGATCCCAGTGTGGTACACAATCAGAGTGGGACAGCAGCAGAAAAATGGGGAGGAGGGGTCAACATGCCGACAGGGAGATTGGGCACCCCCATCGGCAAGCATATCTGTGTTCAGAGGCATGATGCTAAGGGAGATTGGGCACCCCCTCGGCAGACTACATCAGTAAAGGGGTCATATATGCTTACAGGGGGATTGGGTACCTCCTCATGTTGGCTTCCTAGGGACTGTGAGTGGTGGGCAGTGAGCCACCATCTGCCATGTTTATTGAAATGTTACACCACGCAAGACACGCCCTTCAATAAGGGGTAATTTCTTCATTGCAGCGACTAAAATATTTCAAGTTGGTGGCACATTTTGCAACTGCTGTCATAGACAGTGTGCAATCTAATTAGTGCCATGGTGCCCAGTCCTAAAAAGCAGTGGTGTCACTGGCCACAACATGACTGCACCTCCAAAACCTGCTCTTCCACTTCAAGCAACCCCAATATGTTGTCTGTGCTGCATGCACAAGACAACATAAAAATGAAAGTGACTGCTGTAGTAAGAGTGGCTGTTACTCCACTCAAGGGTCACGTTGATTTCTGTAAATTGCAACAGTAAGTAGTATGAAAAGCTGTAGAAAAATCGTACCCATACATGTCAATGGAGCACACACTGTGATGTTAATTTAATGATGTCACAAAAGGTTGCTGGGGGTGTGTCACCCAGTTTAGGACACTGCAGTGTTTTTTTGTGGGTGCACAGTCCTGGTGCCATTACTTTTTTACTGGACCAGACCGCATGGTATTATTATTAATACCCTTCAACACTGGAGCATGTTAGCTATCATATATGTTTAAGGGGTGCTGGCTGGGTAACCATCTGACAATGCGCACCAGCTCTTTAACAATTTTCATAGGTTTCATACTTGTATCGGAGCAATTTATTAGATCAAAGATCCATATACTCGCCACAAGGTTAGTCATACCCAAATATTTTATTGCTGATCAAATGCTTATCAAGCTTAACCTTAAATTAATTTATTGTTTTACTGGCCACAATTTCAATAGGGAGCTTATTCCAAATTTTAGTAACCCTTACTGTCAACCAGTACTTTCTCCTAACTGTACTAAACCTCTCCCTAATTATTTGTAGTGGATGTGCTCTTGTGTTAGATACCTGCTCCCTCAAAACCAGGTTTAACTGCACTCACAGTACTGCATCATTTAAAGCCCTATAAATGAAACACATATCTCCATGCAGTCTTCTAAATTCAAAGGAGTATAAACCCAGGTTCTGAAGCCGTTGTTCATAGTCCAGGCCCTGGACATCGTTTATCATATGAGTAACCCTCTTTTGTACTCTCTCCAGAGATTTAATGTCTCCCTTTCCCCCAGGCGCCCAGAACTGAGCACACTACTCCACATGTGGTCACACCAGTGATGTGTACCAAGGGAGCAGTAGCTTTTTGTTCCTGCTTTAAATATGTTTATGGATACAGTATTGGATGCTGCTAGCTTTTTTGATAAGCTGGTTGTAATGAGGCCTAAAACTGAGATCATTGCTAATTTTAATACCCAGGTCACTTTCTTCTTTTACTACCTTAAGTAGTGTATTCCCCAAACTGTGTTGATAATTATTATTTTTTCCCATATGCATCACTGTGCATTTATTGGAATTAAATAGTGATCCATGGTCCAATTTTGACCTATACAGTTTTATTCTATTTTCAATTGTCCCTTATTTACTGACTTATATGTATGATACCATTCCTTCCACAATTAATGTTCTTCTACATTATAAAAAGGTCATTTATGAAAGTTCAAATTTGATGACTTGCCATTTGGCAAGAAGTATCATCTGGTCATTCATTAATAAATAAAAAGGTTTTTATGTTTTGCTTTTTACAGTTAGCTAGCCCATTTTATAAGTGCGATAACCCACTCTAGCCTATGGGTGTATCAGGGCATTAATGCACTTCCCAGCTGGTGTAAGTCACTCTGGCAAGCCTCCGTGCCTCACATCACCCCCAGGACATGCATTAATGCCCTGACACACCCATGCTCTGTCATGGGTTGTTTGTAGCATGCTTACTCCTTTTTTCAGATGTGAAATAACAGCAGTGCTCCTTTTAATCTTGTTCTGAACCATTGTTTTAAAAAGTATACCCAGCTGTTTTTGAACACCTACTGCTCCGTAATGTAATGGCGGTGTACCATGTCCTGCTGGATTGCATAGTACTTTGAGTCACAACAGAAATTATTTGAAATTAGAGATGTACAAAAACAGGTGTGAATACTGATGAAAACCTGCCTCAAGCAAGATTAAAAGTAGCGCTGTGTTTATCATGTCGTATGTGAAAAAACATAGTCCAGCAGTCGTAACTTGTGAAAATAAGGGTATCAGATAGACAAGTCAGTAGATAACTACTACCAATTGAAAATTGTATAGAAAAGTACAGGTAAAAATTGTCAATAGATTATTGCACTGTTGCAGTAGTTGTCATGCAATATAAGTTTTTGGGTACTGTTGACTGTGTTCAGTTTTCTTAGCAAACCCACAACAACCACAATAAAAATACTCTACTATCACCCAACACAATTACTGTACAACTCCCCCTGAAAAAAAATTACTATGATATGTGAATGTAGCATGCTTATACTGCTATCTTTCTACATCATTCAGCATGCAGTATTAGTGTCACGACTTCAGATGAAGAATAATCACATGAGAAAATGTTCTGGAAAGTCACAATTATTTTAGGACACACTAATTAAAGTATGTACCAGCAGCCACAACTCTGGATAAGTGTGCCCACTAAAAGGGCTGCTGTGAAAATGTCATGTAAAGGCCCGACTTCAGATGAAGATTAATCACATGAGAAAATGTTCTGAAAAGTCACAATTATTTCAGGAGGCACTGATTAAGGCATGCACCAAAAGCCACAACTGTTGGCCTTCTGTTTTCTGCTGCTGCTGTTGTCCTTCTTTTTTCTGCTACTGCTGAATACTGACTGAGCTGATGCACAGTGTGCTGCCAAATGATGATAGTCACAGATGACCATGGGGTGAACCATAATTTGATGTCCTGGAGGACCATTAATCTGCTGCGCTGACTGAAACATGCTGCCCTATGTGTGTGCATTAATACCACCATTGGTAAGTTACTGTACTTGTTATGCTCAGGTTTTTTCAGAGACCCAGACACTTACTTTCTATATATGTAATCATTTCTTTTTTTTTCTCTCATAGGTCATAGAGTCCTACTTTGGTTGCACACATTTCGGCTTGCTGATGATGGACTTTGACTGTACGAAAACTGTCAAGCCATGATAGGTAAGTATTTCTTTTTTTGGGGGGGGGCGGCATCATTTGAAAACAAATTTTAATGTTTTTGTATTCTTCACAGGTTTTCTCTGTATCCTCCAGAGTCTCACTAGTTGCATGTCTTCTTATTTGAATAAAGCACCGATGGCAGCACACAGCACCTAAATGTTACCTCCAATGACAAAGAAGAAATTATTCAGATTTCATTGCACTACCACATTCTGTTCCAAGTGTGGCTGTTCCTGTCTGTTATATCCATCTTAAAATGCCAGGCTATTGGTAAGCCAGTCCAAGGCCAACTAACACATTTAGTGCATGTGACATGCACTGGCACACTGTCTTAAGTTACATTACATGACGTGTATTCATGACCAGGATAAAATGTTGTAGAACCGTGGTGTGCTGAAGTACACCAGTGACAGATGTGCATGAAAAATATATTATCTGGCCTGTATGTCACCTCCATGTCTTGCTTTACACCAGCTTGAAAAAATTAAAGACTAAAAAGAACAGACAAAACAAGATTGATACTTACCTGAAAATAATATCCTTTAGGAGGTTATAGTACTACAGTCGTCATGTGCTGTTACACTGTTTGTAACTGGAACCTGTTAAAACAAAATGAAAATCAGTTGCCAGTATTTGGTGACAAAGGCATCTATAAAAAGGTTAAGGAAGCATTTACACCACAGATCAAGGAAAACCATAGTATGAGAGATTAGTACATACTCACTGTAAAATACTGATAATAAGAAGCATGGTGGCTGTGGCTGGCTCCGGGTTCCTACATTGGGCATGGGCACAGGTACACATTCTCCATCTCTCACTCTCATGAAGATGGGTGGCTGTGGCTGGATGCTGGTTCCTACATTGGGCATGTGCACAGGTACACATTGTCTGTCTCTCACTCTCATGAAGACAGGTGACTGTGGCTGGCTGTGAGTTCATACATTGGGCATGGGCACAGGTACCCATTCTCTGTCTCTCTCTCTGAGGAAGATGAGTGGCTGGATATGGTGTGTTATAGTCTTTCAGTGTCAGGAGGAGGATATCTGTCATTTGATCATCTGGATTTAAGTGACCATAACAAGTTGACATTTGGGTTTACTAGGCTGACCATGTTTGCTAATGACAGCACACATTCTATTAAGTGTACTCACAAACTCTACAAAGAGGAAGGTAAAATAGAATGATGGATCATGATTTGTACATATCTGTCATATGGAATGAGAGTCCAGGACACTGTTTTTCTTTTATGAAAGACAAAAAATGTTGCCATTACAGAATGTGACAGCCTTTAAACCCATTATGCACTACCACCAACATCCTCCTCATCCTGATCAAACAGGAAGCTGCCCTCGCAGTTGTCAGGGTCGGAGTTGTGCCCACTAGGGAATTCTTTTTCCGTGACCGAATCATCAACCTCAATGGTACACCGTTTGATGCAGCCACCAAGATTTTCTACTTTGCAAACATCATCTGCATAACCATCATCATGACGGGGTACAAACACAGATGTGGTTGTTCAACTTGGTATGTGACCTTCATTCATTTTTCTGTTGCTTGCATGCATGTGCAAGAAACACATTGTGGCAGTCAGCAGTTAGGAAGGGTGCAACAATGCGTCAAGAAATTTGGCCACGCCACCATGCAATCAGCTGCTTTGGTGCATTACAAGCTACCAAAACAGCTGATTGCCTGGTGTCCTCATGGAGACAGCTTCTCCTTTGGCCTCTCACAGTCCCTAGGAAGCCAACGGGAAGCCACCGCCTGCCGTTCAGTGTGTCTTTCTGGTGAAACATTTCAATAAATAAAAATTAAAAAAGGTGACGGGGTGCCCAATCCCAATGTTGGTATGACCCCCTTCCCAGTTCATTTGCTGATGGGGTAGCCCAATCCCTGTCAGCATAATGAACCCCCCCATGACTCATGCATCCTCCCCAGTACACTGTATGGCCGACAGGGGTGCCCAATCCCCCACTGGCTCCACTGCTCCCCCAAACAAACTTCCATCTGCAATGCGGGGAGCCCACCCCAGCATGGAAAAAGTCTCCTTGCCCAACGGGGGTGTCCAATCCCCCATTGGCACCACTACCCCCCCAAATAAACTGCCTGATTCCATGCTGGGAGCCTACCACAGCATGCCAAAAGTTCCCCGTCATCTTTAAAAAAAAACCCTAGAAGGAAAAAAAAGTCCCTCTTTGATTCTCTTGCCCCTTCCCCAACCCGAGCTCACCTTCTGCATACCCCACCTCTCCACACCCCCACCTCACCCCATACTTACCTCTGGAGCCCAGCGCGATGATCTTCGGTGGACCGGGAAAACGTCTGTACTTTTCAAAGCTGATCGTGAACTGAAGAAATGCTAGTAAGCTGTATAATGGCATAAATAGGGGTTTTTCAACTTTGGTGCATATCTCGGCCATTTTGGGGAATGTTTTCACCAAATTTTCAACATAGGCTTCTTGGGACCCCCACCTCATGAACACAGTCACTGACAGTTTGTTATTCGGTCCGGAAAGGTGATTTCACGGTTACTGCGCGGAACCACCTTTCGGGATCAAGTAACAAAATGACAGTGTCACAGCTCATGAGGTAGGGCCCCAAATTCCCTATGTTGAAAATTTGTTGAATAAATTCCCAAAAATGACTGTTTTACGAGCGTGCATTGCGCATTTCCTATGCACGCTCATAACTTCGAGCATTTTTAATATTTTCACTCCAGCTTTTCAGCATTGCCATTTTACCACACCTCCTTATGAACAGTACAACTGTCATTTTTCACTTCTCATCCGAATTGTGTTTTCGCATATGTAGCGCACAGTGGTGTGGTCTTTGTGCGAAATCAATGTTTGGAACAGATTAAGAAAATCGCAGTGACACTGTTGATGAGCAGAGGTCTTAAACTGGCTATGTTGAAAATCTGGTGACAAAAGCCCATAAAATGACTGTACTACAAGCGTGAATTTGCCTTTGCAAAAAAGTCTATGACTCAAAGGATTGTAATTCTGATTACTTTCAATAAATAAATAAATAAATATTCACACAGCCTCGTAAATTCACGAATTAGAAATCTTTTCAGTCCAGATTTTCAACATTGGGATTTTTCCACACCTCCATATGAACAATAGAGCTGTCATTTTTCACACCCTGGCCGAAATGTGTTTTTGCACTTCCGGTGCGGAATAGGACGGTCACTGTGGGAAATCAGTGTTCGGGATAGATTAAGAAAATCACAGTGACACTGTTCATGAGCAGAGGTCCCAAAATGCCTATGTTGAAAATCTGCTGTAAAAAAGTCCCCAAACTAATTACATTACAGGTGTGCGTTGTGCAGTTTCTACACACACTCATGACTTCACCAGCTTTTTTTATATTTTCATGCCAGATTTTCAACATTGCAATTTTGTACACCTCCTCATGAATAGTACAGCTGTCATTTTTCACATTCTGTTTGTAATGTGTTTTTGCACCTGTGGCACCAAATGGCACAGTTGCTGTGCAAAATCACTTTTCGGCTAACAAACTGATAGTGTCACTGTTCATGCGGTGGGATCACAAAATGCCCATGTTGTAAACTTGGAGTAAAAATACCAAGAAACACCCATGGTGTTAGGGTTTTGCGACCATAACACCCTACCACGTAGGACAGGCATCAGGGGTGTGACTTGGGATTGGCGACAGTAATGCTCATGCCATTCCACCCCCCACCCTGCAGCCAGTGACAGGCATTGAGGTGTGCCTTGGAGTCTTTGGACCCACAGTTCACACCATTCTCCTATACTGCACCCATTTCAACATGTTTCCTTATGGAATGAGGTGAGTGTAAAGCCCGAACACTTCAAAGCACACCTCAACACATGTCAGTGTCTGCAGGGTAGGGTGAGATGAAATGACATGACCGTTATGGGTGACAACCCAAAGGCACACCCCAATGCCTGTCCATCTCTGCAGGGTAGGGGTGGAGTTGGTGTCAGTTCAATACTTCACTGCCGTTCCTATACTGCATCTGTCTAACTCCTGCACTTCCACTGCTAATGACAGCAAGCAACACTTGGCATTGACAAATGGTTGTTATTAATGTCAGCATGCTGACATTTGTAGGTGATAGGTTAGTATGACAGTCATGAACTATTGCCCCCGCAGAACTAAATACCATCTCCACACTTACACTGGAGGGTGGGAAGGTCAGGTACTTCCGTGCTACTGAAGTCAGCTCTGGCCAGTCATTCACCTTGCCACTCCAGTATGTCAGAGGATCATCAAGTACTGACAGATGCTTGTTTTCTGCCAAATATGCATCAGTCATGCTCTGTGCTGCACGCAGTCCTGATGAGTCATTCACCTGTTCACATGATTCATTGAGGTCAGATTCCTACTTGAGACAAGGCACCCCAAAGTGGGTTAATGGCAACCTGGTTTGCTGACACCCCCCCCCCCCATCCCTGCAGCCATCTTACTGGATGTGCTTATTCCACAGTGATCTTCAGCCTTGTTATTCTGCAGTTTGCAGAACTTTGCACATGACTTATGTGCCCTGTGAACCAGTCGGACCAGCTGTCCAGTCAGCTTTTGAACCTGATCAGGCCCTCCCTCCAGTAAGAATGCAATGCCACGTTTGTATCGTGGGTCCAGCACTGTTGCTTTTTTCAAATTCTGCACTTTGCTGAATAGTGGTGATGTGCCAATTGTGGTCAAATATTGTAAGCATGTGTTTCAGTAATGCACTGCTTGACCTGTCTCCGGACTATCAAGGCTAGGCTGCAGATTCAACAAAGTCTGCTTCAGCACCCACAGCAGTGGAATGGCTTGACTAATGGAATCAGTGTCACCACTCACTACCACTGTGGCATGTTCAAACAGCCTCAAAACTGATATCACTGAGTCTATAACGTGCCACTGTTCATTTGTCAGAGACATTGAGACCCCTGAGCTGTCACGGCTAGTGTGCATTACTAGGTATTCAGAGATGGCTTTGTACTGTTCATACAACTGCTCAGCTATGTAAAGCATAGAGTTCCAACTCATGACAACTTCAAGCTTGAGGAGGTGCTGAGGGAGGCTGTTTTGAATCTGCAGCTGCCTAAGTTGGTCACTCTCCTTTCCAGAGCATGCAAAGTGTGCACAGATGCAGTGTGCAACTGTCAGCATTTACTTTACGTCATGGTGCTGCAGAAACTCTTGTACCACAAGATTTAAACAGTGGCCATGCAGGCAAACCTCACAAAGCCACCATTGCTGATACATTTTATGATGTTTGATCCATCCTCACTAGCTATAAAGCCAGCATTTAGGGACAGGTGTTCAGCCACTCAGTTTCTGTCAGTAGCAAGTCTAGAAGATTTTCATCTGTGTGGGACCCTGCTACACTGAGCATTGCATGCTTCACATGGTGTCTAATTCTCTGAAGGTTGCTTCCATGACAGTTTGACTTATTACACTGATTTCCAATCCCGCCAGCACAGACAACCCCGGTATCTGAGCTCATTGTGCAGTAATATACAGATAGGAATTACCTGCCGTTTTGCCACTTGTCCACATATCCATACTTAAGTGATTGTATGGTGATGAGGAATGTTGAATGGCATTTCTTACAGACTCTGTCACAGTCCAATATATCTCTGGGACAGCATGGGTGGAAAAGTAGGGCCTGGACAGGACTTTCCATTTGGGACAGGTGCGTGCGACAAAAATGCTGGAATCCAGAATTCTCCATAAAGGAGAAAGGCAAAAGGTCAACTGCCAGCATTTCCACTACTGCAGCATTCAGTTCACATGACACCACATAATTTGGTGGGTATTTCATGTTCCGGGCAAAAAGACTTGGCAACGTTGGTCGCATTGTTACCCGTTTTGCATGTAGTGTGCCAAATGGCACTGCTCTGTAAACTGCCATGGGGGGGTGCTTTTACTGTATGATAAGGGGCAAACTGGTGGCAAGTCAACAAGTTATGTTATTTTCCCCTTTTTATGTTTGCTTGCACTCATGTGCAGGAAACATAGTGCCACCTTATGAGTTTTCATAGGTGTGGCACCCCTGCTTCCAGTGCCTACAGCGTATTTGCAGGCACGGCCGCACTGCACCAATGAATGACCCAGCTGTCTATGACAGCAGTTTAGATTGCAGTGGCATACAGTTGAAAGCAAATGACCTCTACGATCAGCGGTGGTGACTTGTAGTCAATTTGCATGCTGCCCTGCCATCAGCAGTATGCAAATTGCCTCCACGTCAACACCGCTGATTGTAGCAGTGGTTGTATGCACACGGCCCCCCTTTGTTGTGTGCCGAGGGTGTGCCCAATCCCCTTTGGCTCATTCACACTCCCCTCCAGCACACTGTGTGTCCAAAGTGGGTGCCCAACCCCCATCAGATCTAGTGCTCCTCCCCCCAAAAAACAAACTTCTGGCTGCCACACTGAGAGACCACCGTAGAGTGGCAGAAGTCCAATGTACTCATGAGACCCCCCACACTGTCTGGCCAACGGGAGTACCCAATCCACTGCCCCCCAAAACTTCCAGGTGCCACACTGAGAGCCCACCCCAGCTTGGCAAATGTCCCTCATAATCCATGTAAAAAAAAAAACTGTAACAAAAGAAAATGGTCCCTCATTGACTTTCTTGCCCCCTCCCACAACCTGTGCACACCCTCTGTGTACGCCACCTCCTCACACCCCCTCACTCCGTACTTACCTCTGAATCCCAGCACGACGATCTTCGGTGGACTGGGAACATGTCTGCGCTCTTCAAAGCCAACCACGAACTGAAGAAATTCTTGTAAGCTCTATAATGGCATAAATAGGTGTTTTTCAACTTTAGTGCGTATCTCGGTCATTTTCTCGAAATTTTGCACCAAATTTTTAACATGGGGTTCTTGGGACCTCATCTCATGAGTTCAGTGACCGTCATTTGTTTTTTTAGTCCCGAAAGGTGATGTTATGGTCACTGTGCGGAATAAGCTTTTGGGACAGATTAACAAAATGACAGTGTCACTGTTCATGAGGTGGGCTCTCAAAAAGCTTATGTTGCAAATTTGGTGAAAAAATTCCACACAATGACAGTGTTACAAGTGTGAGTTGTGCAGTTTCCACGAACACTTGCAAAGTTGAGAATTTGTAATATTTTCACTCCAGATTTTCAAAATTGGAATTTTTTGACACCTCCTTATGAACACTACTGCTTTTTTCACATCCTGGCAGAAATGTATTTTCGCATTTCCAGCACAGAATAGCGCAGTCACTGTGGGAAATCAGTGTTCAGGACAGAGTAAGAAAATCAGTGACACTGTTCATGAGCAGAGGTCCTAAAATGCCTATGTTGAAAATTTGGTCACAGAAGTCCATAAAATGACTGTGTTATGAGTGTGCATTGTGCAGTTTCTATGCACCCTCGTAACTTCACAAATTTGTAATATTTTCACTCTAGATTTTCAACATTGACATTTTCCCACACATTGTTATGAACAGTACAGCTGTCATTTTTCACATCCTGGCCAAAATGTGTTTTCGCACTTCCAGCACAGAATACCGCAGGCGCTGTGGGAAATCAGTGTTTGGGACAGATTAAGAAAATCACAGTAACACTGAGCATGTGGAGGTCCCAAAATGCCTGTACTGAAAATCTGGTAAAAACAAAATCCCACAAATAATTTCATTATGGGTGTGCACTGCGTAGTTTCTATGCACGCTCATGACTTCACCAGTTTTTTTATATTTTTGCTCCAGATTTTCAACATTACAATTTTTTACTTCTCCTCATGAATAGTACAGCTGTCATTTTTCACATCATGTTGGAAATGTGTTTCCACACCTGTGGCATTCATGGTGCAGTCACTGTGCAAAATCGGATAACAAACTGATAGTGTCACTGTTCACGTGGTGGGGTCACAAAAAGCCCATGTTGAAAACTTAGGGTAAAAATACCAATACATGCCCATAGCCTTAGGGTTCCTGACCATAACACTCTATCCTGTAGGGTCGGACAGGCATCCACCATACCCTTTAGGGACTGACAGGCATTGGGGTGTACCTTGGGACTGTCGAAAGTAATGCTCATGCCATTCCACCCCACCCCCACCCCCCTGCAGCCAGTGACAGGCATCGAGGTGCACCTTGGACTCTTTGGCCCCAGAGTTCACATTCTCCTATACTGCACCCATTTCAGCATATTTCCTTATGGAATGAGGTAAGTGTAAAGCCCAAACTCCCCAAGGCACACCTCAACACTTGTCAGTGTCTGCAGGGTAGGGTAGGGTGAGGTGGAATGTCACTGAAGCCTTGGGGGAGGTGGCACCCATGGAAGCTCAGGCTGTCTTATGTGAGACAATCATATACTATATTTTTATATTACAATATCATACAATACTCTGTGTGTTGAGCCCTGCTTCACACTACTGGAAGCAGGAAGAGAGCTGGTGGTTCGAGAATAGTAATTCCGAACTACTACCAGCTACATTTGGTATTTTTATGTACTTAAAATGGTCTACTTTTGTTTTTTGAGCCATGAATGAGTGGCTCTTGCACTTCTGGCTAAATAACATCACTTTGGGGGCTTTTGTGTTGCGAGGGACCCCGCGGCCCCTGCGATCACTTCCAGGTCGTTTGATTATACATAAACTTGTCCCTGCAGCGAGCGAGTTCTTGTATGTACTCTGATGTAACATTATAAACCTGATTGTGTGGAAACAATAGTATACTGATACTTTTATTAGCTATATATACCTTTTATATTGTCTCTGTGTATTGAGCCCTGCTTCACACCTACCGGAAGCAGGAAGAGAGCTGGTGGTTCGGGAATAGTAATTCTGAACTACTACCAGCTACATTTGGTATTTTTATGTACTTAAAATGGTCTACTTTTGTTTTTTGAGCCACAAATGAGTGGCTCTTGCACTTCTGGCTAAATAACATCACTTTGGGGGCTTTTGTGTTGCGAGGGACCCTGCAACCCCTGCGATCACTACTGGGTCATTATATCATACATAAACTCGTCCTGCAGCGAGCAGGGTGTGAGCACGTGCAGGCCCTGGTGGCAAAGTGCGCAGAGACACACGCAGAGACATGCACGTTTGCGCATGTCTGCCGTGTCCGCCATGACTGCAGGGATTAAGGCCTTCATATAGTAAGTAATCGGTTGTTTGATGTGCATGTGAGCGATCTATAGCCTGGTTACTGAAGTTTAGTGATAACATGGAGGTTCCAAATAATCATTGTTTGTCATGTTCAATGTATGCTGTTGGTCCCCAGATTACTAACTACGTATGTAACAAATGTTTAATGATTGAAACTCTCCATGAAGAAATAATCTGTTTATTGGCCTCTACAACTGTTAGTCCTGATATTGAAGCATTGGAGGACTATATTGACTCCATGCTTGGTCAGTCTTTGTCATCAAGTCCCCCTTTGTCTGATGAGATAACACCCTCTGTTATGTGTAACAACTTTATTACCTCTCTTACACCTGCTGTAACTTTAGAGGACTCTGATAATTGGGCGGTGGTACCTAAGGGCAAATCAAAATGTGGGGGGGGGGCAAATTGGTTATAATGTTCCATCCCTACCCTTATTCAATAAATTCGATGATCTTAAATGTGACACTACTGTCTCAACCCATGATGGTTCTTTAAATGTCCCCCATAGTGAACCTTTAGATTTTAGTCCATCCTGTAAAAGGGTAGAAAGCAATACTGTAACTCTCTCACCTAAACAAAATAAATTTCAATCAAGAGATCAAAATCACGAATCTGTTAACTTGTTACCTACTTCTAGCAATATGGATCTCCACTCATCACCCAAACAAATCTTTGTTATTGGTGATTCGATTATTAAACATCTGGATCACCCTATATGTAACGTGGACAAATTTAACCGTACCTGCTCTAGTTTGAGAGGTGCTCGTGTATCAGATATCACTTCTACAGTGAAAAATATACTAAAGGGGGCTGGTCAAAACCAATTGTTTATAATACATGCAGGTACTAATGATGTAAATAGAGGTAGCCTGGATGAGCTTAAACAGGACATTATAGCACTCAATAATGTATTAGCTGAAAAAAATAGTCTTGTATGTTTTTCAGAAATTCTTCCTGTACCCAGAGCTTCTGATGTTATCACAACTAAGATTAAGGCCTTTAATGATTGGCTGAGACATTGGTGTCTTCAGCAGGACATTTTTTGCCTTGCTCATTGGGAAACTTTCTACCTAAAAGACTCGCTGTTCTGCTGGGATGGACTCCACCTCAGTCGTAGTGGTAGTTGTCTCTTAGGTAAAAGCATTACAACAGCCATCAATAAACTTTTAAACTAAAAACTGGGGGTGAGAACAGAGAAAAAAGATCCTGTTCTCTAAAGAGACCTATTACTGATTCTACTGAGTGTGAGGTACTTAGTCTAAATGCTAGATCCTTAAACCAGGTTAAGATGTCTGAACTGGAGGCTATGTGCCGTTTGAATAAATACAGACTTATTTCTATTACTGAAACTTGGTGGGATCCCAATACTACTTGGATCCAGCATATTCCTGGGTATAAACTATATCGCAAGGATCATCAAGGCCAGTTGGGGGGCGGGGTCTGTCTCTATGTTAGGGATGCTATAGTCTCATTCCAACTCCCCATTACCAGTAATATTGAAACTATCTGGGTAAATATCCAGTTTAAGGGGTACCCACAACTGCTGGTAGGGACATGCTATAGGCCCCCATCATCCAACATAGAATATTCTATATGCCTTCACAAGGAGATCTTAGATATGGCTTCTAAAGGAAATATCCTTATACTGGGTGACTTTAATATGCCTACTATAAATTGGAAGTCCTTAACTGGTAGTGTGCAGGCCGAGAAAGACCTAATAGCACTCATAGTTGATATGGGACTTGAACAAATTATTACAGAACCTACGCGAGGAGTTAATATTTTGGACTTAGTCATTACTAATATAGGGAGTCTAATATCCAAGGTTTTAGTCGGTGCCCCATTAGGATCAAGTGATCATTATTCAATTTCTTTTTCTCTGTTATTCTGTCAATATATCTCTAACTTTACAGAATTCAAGAATTATAATATTGCTAACTTTAACGCTATTAACGATCAAATAAATTCAATTAACTGGGATGCAACACTATCTACTCTCTGCCTGGAAGAATCCTGGGATCATTTTAAATCTTCCATTTATTATTTAGAAGATTTACATGTTCCTACTGCAAAAAAGTATAATAAAAAGGGGAAAATACCCTTGTGGTTTAATAAAACTATCAAAGTCTTAATTAAGGATAAGCAGAGGCTTTTTTCACGTGTAAAGAACAGCGAGGGAGACACCAAAGAATTATTATTCTTTCAATATAGGAAAACTTTAAAATCATTAAAGCAAGCTATTTTACAATCTAAAAAGAAACTTGAGTTTCATTTGGCCCATACTAAAGACAGCTATAAATCATTATTTTCCTAACTCAACAACAAAAAAATGAATAATAGTTATGTGGGGCTCTTATGCGTAAATAACACAATTATATCTATGGATAGAGACATAACTGACACATTTAACAAGCAATTCTGTTCCATTTTTACTAAGAAAGAAGTTCCTAAATTCTTTAGGCAATTAAATAATGTTACTCCCTCTTATACTAGTACTGAAGACGATACACTAAAAGCAATTTTGTCCCTAAAACCTAATTCTAGTCCAGGACCAGATAACATCAATCCCAGATTCTTAATTGAGACAGCTGCTGCGATTACTAAACCCCTTTCAATTATTTTTAACAAATCTTTATGTGAAGGAGTCATCCCTCAGGATTGGACAATGGCTACAGTAATCCCAATCTTTAAGAAGGGCAACCATTCCAAGCCAGAAAATTATCGACCTATAAGTCTAACATCTGTTATAAGTAAGATCATGGAGAAAGTTATTAAGAAATTGTTAGATTATGAATCTACCCTGGGTAATATAACTGATATTACACAATATGGCTTTAGACAGGGATATTCTTGTACAACTAATTTGGTCTCTTTTTATAATCATGTCAGTATGGGTTTGGACAGTGGTATTCCTATGGATGTAATACTTGTCGACTACAGTAGAGCATTTGATAAAGTTCCTCATGATATCCTGCTTGACAAAATGGAAAAAATTGTTTTTTCTCACTATATAGTCAAATGGGTGTCAGGTTGCTTGAATAAAAGACAACAGCAAGTTAGAATAAACGACACGCTTTCTCAGGCATTGAGCATGACCAGTGGGGTCCCTCAGGGATCTCTGCTGGGACCAACCCTATTTAACATCTTTATTAGTGACCTGCAGGTTGGCCCTGACAATGTTCTCTTGAAATTTGCTGACGACACCAAGCTGGGTGGCTCTGTTCTTACATTATTAAATAGAGAATCTATGAGAAATAATTTAAAATCTATTGAAGAATGGGCAGTTTTAAATAAGATGACACTCAATTTGGATAAATGCCATGTTGTACATTTTGGTAAGAACAACCCCAAGCAGACTTATTTATTAAATAATGTCCCCCTTCACGTGTCACTGTTAGAGCGAGATCTTGGGGTAATTATTAATAATAAACTATCTTCCAATGATCATTGTACGATGATAGCTAGGAAAGCTAACACTTTGCTCACTCGGATTCAACGTTTGTTTGTATCAAGGTCCCAAGAATGTGTTATTCCCTTGTACAGAGCTTTTGTTATGCCCCATTTAGACTACTGATCTCCCTGCTGGAACCCTTACTTAAAGCAGGATATTGACAGAGTTGAGAGGGTGCAGAAGAGAGCTACAAAAATGGTCCCATATCTATCTAAATTGGACTATAGGGGAAGATAAAGGTTACCGGGTTACTCACTCTATACAAGGCATACTAGAGGAGATCTTCTCCTCCGATATAAAATTCAGAATTCCCAGGAGTTAATGCATTACTGTGGCTTACATTTTTCTACTAGTTGGACCTCTCCTCGGTACTATAATAAACAAATAATTGTTTCAAAAACTAAAACAACAAAAAGGTTAAACTACTTTACTGTAAGAACTCCTAGAATGTGAAATCTTCTTCCTCAACATTTAGTAGATAGTCGTTCTAATATACTTTTCAAGAAAGGGTTGGATTGTTGGCTAGAGTGTAATAACCTCAAGGTATAATTATCCCACCATGGTGGTGGGGGACAATCTCAATGGGCAGTAGCCTCCTTTTGTCCCTTGAAACCAAGTAAACCAAGTAAATACTCATAACCAGCTGGCCAAGTATCACACTTCTTGCCACCTAGACTGAATCTGGGGGCTCTATTCACTGCATGGGATGAGCTCCACAATTCAGTTCACACCTCATATGGACACAATAAGCCATCTGTGTTCTGATTGGTTGCTCCAGCCATATGTAAGATCGTCATGTCATACCCTTGCAAAGCAAGACTCCATCTTAATAGTCTACCATTAGTTTTTCCCATTTGTGTCGGCTAAACCAGGGGGTTGTGGTCAGTTTGTACATCAAAATGCTGCCCATATAAGTATGGCTCTAACTTCTTTAGGGCCTACGCTATGGCAAGACACTCTTTTTCCACAGTAGAGTATGCCTGCTCCCTGGGAAGTAATGTTTTGCTCAGGTACACTAGAGGGTGATCTTTCTGTTGGTTGGATGTCTGACTCAGTACTGTCCCAATACCCATGTCTGAGGCATCAGTCTGGACTATAAAGGGTCTTCTAAACTCTGGACTTGTCAGTACAGGAGCACTGCACAGTGCCTCCTTCAGTCTGGCAAAGGCTTTTTCACAGGCTGGTTACCAGGTAATTTTCGTAGATATCTTTTTCTTTACCAGGTCAGATTGGGGAGCAGCCAGGGCACTGTAAATGTGTACAAATTTTCTATAGTACCCTGCTGTCCCTAGAAAACTCCTGACCTGCTTCTGCGTCTCTGATCTGGGCCATGCCTTGATCACCTCTATTTTTACTTGGTTAGGACGGAGCTGTCCCCGGCCTACAACATGCAGGAGGTGTGCTACTTCAGCCATGGCCACTTGGCATTTCTCAGCTTTGACAGTGAGCCCGGCCCTGTGTATCCTGCCCAGCACTTCCCTAAAGTGGGAGAGGTGTTCCTCCCACGTGGCACTAAAGATGGCAATGTCATCCAGGTACACCACGGCATACTCCTCTGCACCATTTAACACCTGGTTTACCATCTTTAGAAAGTGGCCGGGGCATTCTTCATTCCAAAAGGCATTAATTTTAATTCAAATAAGCCTATCGGAGTGATGAAGGCTGACCTCTCCCTAGCTCTGTCAGTTAACTCTACCTGCCAGTACCCCTTTGTCAGGTCAATAGTCGTATGGTAGGTCACCCCTCCCAACTTGTCCAGGAGTTCATTCATCCGGGGCATTGGGTGGGCATCTGATTTCGTGACTGCATTCAGTCCATGATAGTCCACACAGAAATTAGTAGAGCCATCTGGCTTGGGCACAAGGACTACGGGTGAAGCCCAAGGGCTGTGGGATTTCTGGATTACTCTTAAATCCAGCATTTCCTCCACCTCCCTCCTAATGTCCTTTTGAACTGTCTCTGACACCTGATATGCTGTCTGCCATATAGGCATCTGTATCCCTGTCCGTACGTCATGCATCGCAAAGAGGGTTAGTCCTGGCCTGGTGCTAAACAGTGGGGCAAAGTCTGCTAAAACCTCCCTTACTTCCTGGATCTGCTCTGGGGCCAGCTGGGGTGACAATTTAACTGCCTCCACAGAGGACTCCCATTTGCTTTCTTCCAGCAAGTCCAGAAGGGGGTCTCCTTCATTCGTCCCCTCCCTGGACTACACACTACAAGCACCATGTCAGCCCAATTAACATATGGCTTCATCATGTTGACATGGTACATCCTTTTAGTATGTCTTCTGTTGGGTAACTCTGTGGTATAGTTCATGTCATTTACCTTTCTAACTACTTTGTATGTTCCTTCCCACTCAGCCTGCAGCTTGTCTTTCTGGACCGGAAAAAGGACCATGACTTCCTGACCCACCGTGTACGAGTGATCTCTAGCTCTGCAGTCATACCACACTTTTTGTTTCTGTTGGGCAGCTGCCAGGTTGCTATGGGCTGTCTCCATAAGCTCCTTCAGCCTTTCCCTAAACCTATGGACATAATCCACAATGGGAGTTCCCAGGGTGGTGTGCTTGCCTTCCCAGCCCTCCTGGATCAAGTCTAGGGGCCCATGTACCCGGCTTCCATATAAGAGCTCAAAGGGGGGAAAACCCTGTTGACTCTTGGGGCAACTCCCTGTATGCAAACAACTGGTAGGTAAGGTATTTCTCCCGTGCTGTTCATAAAACGCTTGGAGCATTGACTTCAGGGTACCAATAAATCTTTCCTCAAGCCCATTGACTTGTGGGTGATAAGGTGTTGTGTGTCTCTGCACCACTCCACACTTCTCCCACAAACATTTCATCAGGTACGACATGAAGGAACCCCCTTAATCGGTGATAACCTCCTGTGGAAACCCAACATGGGAGAAAATCGCAAGTAAGGCATCTGCCACTTTGTCTGTCCTCAGTGAGGATAGGGTGACTGCATCTGGATACCGGGTGGCATAATCCACCACAGTCAGGATGAACCTCTTCCCAGAGGAGCTGGGGGTATTTAAAGGTCCCACAATATCCATTCCCACCCTCTGGAATGGCTCCTCCACTATGGGCAATGGAATTATGGTGGCTTGGGTTTTCTTACCCGCCTCCCCTATTTCTTGATACCAGTGACAAGACCTGTAATACTCCTTCACCTGCAGGGTGAAGTTGGGCCAATAGAAATCCTGGGTCAACCGCTGTGTAGTGCATACAATTCCCAGATGACCAGACAAGGGAATATTTTGTGCAATCTTGAGCAACTGCTCACGGTACCCCATGGGGAATGACAAGCTGCCTACCTATCACCCCTCCCTCTGTCTTAGCATCCTGAGTATACATCAGTCCATTTTCCCAATAAACTTTACATTTTCCATCACCTCCCTGTGCTTTGTCAGAATGTGCCTAAGCTCTCAGCTTCTCTAGACTAGAGTCACTTTTTTGAGCAGCTGCAAACTGCTTACACATTCCCAAGGCATGGGACAAGTCCCCGTCAGTATCTAAACTAGGGTCACTAGCACTAGCATCAGGGCACTCAGGATCACTGTCATCCCTAACCCTCTGACAATGGCTCACCCCTCCTTCTTCAAAGTAACCATCTGTAGCTGTTTGGTTAACTGCTACTGGGGAAATTTCTACCCCTTTTCGTTAGTCTCCATATCAGGAGACACAGGCTGGGGAACCAGCCTCCCAGTGGTTTCCACAATGGCTTCTATGGGGTCCAGGGAACTACAATTTTCCCTTGCTGCTTGGCTATGGGTAACTGCACACACCATCCCCTGTTTGAGATTGTTGCCCAGGGTGATGTCAACTGCTAAAGTTTTGGCTACAGCCACCTGTTGCACAGTTCCCTATTTCACCCCAGTCTAGGAGAACACTAGTGAGTGGCAATGTTCTCTACTCACCTGTGAACCCTTGTACAGTTACAAATTTATTGGATATAAACTGACCAGGCTCTACCAGATCCCCTTTTACCAGCATCAGGGATGCCCCTGTGTCTCTTAACCCTTGTGTCTGTACACCGTTCACTGTGACTGGGTGCATGTGTTTAGTCATGTTCACAGGCATGCTTCCAGGGACACACAAACAACCCACTTCTTTCCTAGCCCCATTTTGCATATTGCTTATCCTTTTGGGGCACTGTCTGGTAATATGCCCAGTTTCTTTACAAACCCAACATTCGTTTCTATTCTCAGAAAAATCTTTTCTTTGAAACCTGGGGATAACTGGTTTTGGTGGAGGCAGTGAGGGTTTTAGCTGCCCTGAAGGTGAGCTTTTCCCTTTCTGCACTTCCACGCCCACCCTATTCTTTCTTAGAGCATGTCAGCTCTTGGCATAGCGGTCCAAGAGCTCAGCAGCACCTTGAACTGTTTTGGGAAATTGGTTCTCCAGCCAGGTTTTCAGCTCTGCTGGCCAAGCCCAAAACAATGCTCTAACAATAGAGCATTTTCAATTTTATTTACAGAGTTTGCTTCAATTCCTTCCCACCAACATTTTAAAAACTGATATTGTTTCATGGCTAGTGTTCGTGTCAGGGCTTCCCATGAGCTTACAGAATTTAGCTCTGTATGCTTCTGCAGTTAAATCAAACTTTTCTAAAAGTGCAGGTTTAAGTTTGCTATAATCATCACTGTCCTCATTGTCCATTTGACCTAATGCATTCCAAGCTTTCTCGGTAGGTAGTGGGGATAGCTGGAAGCTCCAGGATCCTCTAGGAATCTTTGCCTGAATACAAACATTTTCAAAGGAATTTAAAAAGGCATCCATATCCTTCCCCTCTTTAAATTCAGCTATCAATTTGAAATTTAACTTGTAACCCAGTCCTGTAGTTCCAGCTAAACCCAAGCCACTTACCTGCTCTGGTGCTGGCGGTTGGAGTCGTAGCTTCTCCAGTTCATGTCACCTCTAGCGCTCACTCTCTTCACAGTCTGCCTCACGCTGTTCATGTTCAGCTTCTCACTGTTCTCGCTCCCTCTTCTCCTATGCAGCTCATTTCTCTCGCTCCACTCTTTGCCGTTCTTTCTCAGCATCTCTCTGGATCCCCAGCTCCATTCTGCACAACTCAATCTGTGGCCTGATTGCTTCTAGCTCCAGAATGCTGTTGACCTTCCCCTGCTGCTGTGGCCCTTGGCTTGCACTGGCCCTGCTGTCCTCATCACTGGATCTGGACACTGCACAGGCCACTGGCCCCTCCATGCACAAGATTTGGTCCTTTACAGTCCTGGACTGTGACTTGACACTCTGGGCATCAGCGGGTATCAGAGCATCCACAAGGTTCTGCTTGGTGGCTCTCCCCTTGTGCAGAACTCCTCTCTCCTTATTTATTTATTTATTTATTTAGTTAAACATCAGTTTAGAAACCTTTGAGCCAGATGCTCATTTACAAAGGTACCTCATCACAAAGAGGACATCAGAACAGTAGTACAAGGGACACAGTACTTACAAACAAAAAAGTTACAGTTCAATTACAATTTTGTTACAATAGATTACAATCTCCAAGGAAGCAAAAGATAACAAAAGGTGCAAAACTTATGGTCGGGGAGAGCTGGTGGGAGTAGAAGGGAGGGAGATAGGGGAGGAGGAATTAGTAGGGAAAGGAAGGGGAGCCGCTCAGTGAGCATTGTCAGAGTATATATATATATATTTTTTACACTAGGCTAGCGGCAGTTGCATTTGCGAGAGCTAAGCAGGGAGTTTCTGAGCCTGGGCTTAAAGCAAGCTAAGGTTAGTGAGTTTGAGACACTGGCAGGGAGGGAGTTATACCAGTGGGGCACACGGTAGGGGAATGCCCTCTGACCTTGAGAGGTCCTGGCTCTCGGAATAACTAGGGTAGCTCTTGACGAGCTGCGCGTGATCAGTGTCAGTGCAGTATGGCGAATGGGTTGGATAGACCTATGGGGATAGGCCACACAGGGCTTAAGGTGAGCTGGCATGTCTGATACATGAGTCGCTCTTCCAGGTTGAGTAGGGTAGCCAGGGTGTACAGCTCACATGTGTGAGTGAGTCTGGGAGCACCAGTGATAAGTCTGAGGCCTTATTAACTGTGAAGGCGAACCTTGTTGAGAGCAGTCTGATCTGCTGAGCCATAGACCGGAGGCCATAGTCAATGAGAGACATGACAGAGGAGGTGACAGTCAGGCAGGGCATCAGGAGGGAGGCATTTCTTGTGCGGTAAGAATGCCCTAGCCGTGAGTTGGCGACAAATTTAGGGGCAGATATATGTCCATGGAATGAAAGTGCAGGGTCAAAGGTTATACCACGATATTTATAGGACTGCACCTGGTCAATGGCGAGATTGGTGTGGAATGGACAGCTAAGAAACTTGCTGTACTTATTTTGGGGGTGGAAGAAGAGCATCGTTTTTTTTTTCTTAAGGTTGATAACAAGTCGGTGCTCAGTGAACCAGGTAGCTGCAGATTCAAAGACTAGTTGGAGGAGTTCTGTAGCAGCGTGGGGTCATTGTGGGGAGAGCAACGAACAGCATCATCAGCATAGAAGCATCTTACCCATACAACTGCTGGGTAGGGAGTTAAGAAAGAGTGAGATAGTAGGGGTCCAAGAATTGAGCCCTACGGCACCCCAAGCGAATGGGGCATGTTTTCAGAGAGAGTACCGTAGACTTTCACACATTGGGGCAGGGCGGAGAGATAGCTGGTGCACCAGGAAACAGGTCCTGAGGCAAAGCCTATTAGGTCGAGGGTGGAGAGCAAAGAGGATGCGAAATGGTATCGAATGCTTTAGACAGGTCAATGAATATAGCACCAGCCAGGGCACCAGAGTCCAAGGAGGCATGGAGGAAGTTGGAAAATTCTAGGAGTGCTGTATTGGTACTATGACCTGCTCTGAACCCGTGTTGTTCAGGGCAGAGAACATTGTACTTACAGAGGTAGTCAGAGACTTGGGATGCCACAATTTTCTCTAATGCCTTAGAGAGGGGGGAGAGGATTGAGATGGGTTGGTAGTTACCTGGAAGAGTCCTGTCACCATCTTTATGGACAGGGGTAACTGTGGCAATCTTCCAGGCAGAGGGGAATTGTCTGAGACAGAGTGATTTGTTGAAAATGCATGTAATAGGTGAGAGGACCTGATCCAGGACCTGACGTAAAAGGCAGGGATCAAGTGAGTCATTACCGATGGTGTTACCTTTTAGGGCTTTTAGCAAGTAAGGCCTAGCTTCTTGCATGGTGACACGATGCAGGTGGGAAGAGGGGCGGGCAATGGGTGGTGGTACAGATGGAGGAGGTGGACTGAAAAAGTTACCAGGAAGTACTGAGCTAAGGTCGGTAAAGGAGTTATTGAGGTGGGTGGCAATGAGGGCAGGGTCAGAGGAGACGGTACCATTGATGTTGAGAAGAGAAGGAGAGTTGTCCTTGCACAACTGCTTCAGGTAGTCTGCAGTGTGCTCAATGTAGTTGGAAGCCATCTTCTTCCCTAACTACAGCTACTCTAACTTGCACTTTGAAAGAAAAATAAAACAGGTAGGAACTTTGACTGTAAGCCAAATGACATCATTCTGTTTCTTTTTTTTTAAATCACTGCCTTATTTTGCAAGTGAGCTGTACAGTATTAAGCTGACATACTGAACAGTAAAAGCTTGTGTTACCAATTCTTTTGCACCATCGACAACCATAATCTGTCACAAATGCACTCTGCAGGACAGGCCCTCTGCTCCCACAATGCCAACTTCAGAGTGCAATAGTGTGAACAGGTAACAGACAGGGTAACCCTCCTGCCTGCTTTTGGGTCAGAATCACTTTTAGTCTGAAATTCTGGGGGGATTCAAACTGTAAACATTATGCTAGTGTACTCAGATGTACAGGCTTAGATAATATTCTCTTCAGGGGATGCAATATATCTTTCACCAAAGGGCACCTAACCAGGTATCCAAAATGAACCCTTAAAACTCTGTAAGAGACCTTAGGTATATTCTTACCTTTTACCAAGCTTAATAACACCATCAAGCCCTTGAACAGTTGTCAGACTTAAAAATACAGGCACTCCACATGCAAAAAATGGTGGAGGAGACCCAGGCAGAATCTTAAAGAATATGTTTACTAAAAATGGATAAAAATATAAAAAAACTTAACACAGAACAATATATCAAAGAGCACACAATCATGTAAAAGAACAAAGGGAAATTACAAAGCAAAACTCCTACCACAATACAGTTAGATTTTTTCTATCTAAGGTATTACCCCTGGAAGTGTGTTTTAAAGTTAGATCAGAGTGCTGTGTCTCTCTAGAGTCCCAAGAGGATATGACCACATTTCAGAAACAAGTATCAGTTTAAACTCTATATCACCACACCCCTTCTGTGAGTCATCTATCTCCTTTTAGAATATACAATTACAAAAAAATGATTTTCTATCAGGAGGTATTTTAAATAAGGTGCCATCAGAAGAAAAAAAAGACATTTCCTATATATAACTCCTTACTTACACATGTTCCATTTGAAATTAGCAATCCCACACTGGCACCAATGTGTTAAAAAAAAACAGGAATCAGCCTAATGATGTCATGTTTCTGAAGTCATAAAGTCACATTTGGTTTGCACTTCAAAAAGCCTAGGCATGTCAAAAAAAGGTAATAAAATGCCTTTCTGAAGGAAGTCAGTTTATTAAATTGTTCTGGTCAGTTTACATATCCCGTAGCTTCACTGAAACCTTGGAGGGGGAGCACTGATGGAAGCACATGCTGTCTTATGTGAGACAATCGCATACTATATTTTTATATTACACATATTATACATAATCATAACCAGATGGCCAAGCATCACAATGACTAGCTAAACACTTAAGCAGACTTGATAGACCATTATGGCCTGTATCTGCTGACAATTTCATATGTGTCTATGCACATACTGCTCCCTTCTCTGTGCGGCAGCTCCTTTGATGTCCTTGACAGCTGAATCTGATGGCTGCCAAGGGGCTCCTTTGAAGTAGCCATGCTTTTTGTGTGTTCAGCTGAATCTGCTTTAATTTCTGACAAAATGGCTATATTGCATTGTTCAGTATTTGGGCAGCTGGCAGGCTTGAAATAATTATTCCCCTCTCTCTTTATAATCAGGCTTCCTCCTCAGCAACCAGATAAAACAAAATTTATTTCTTTCATCTACTGTCAGCTCCAGCCATTTTTCTTCAAACTGTCTCTATCTTGAACAGAATTATTCACAATGTCACAGCACTGTGTTGACATGGCCTTTTCTAAAGCCAGATGCATTTTTAATACCCCTTCATCCTCCTGCACAGCATAAACCTCTGGAGCAAAGGTAATGAGGTAATGAGGAAGGGGGTCTGCTCCCCCAATACCTGCACCATCCATACCTGTATCCTCCATAGCGACCACCTTGGCTAACAGCCAGATGGCCAGAAGTTCCACTACAGGAGAGTAGGGGAGTTTCCCCATGTCCTTGCTAACATTCCCCTTCCCATAAAACCAGTTTGTGTAATTGTCCAAGTTTATGTGTGGGTACTAATGTACAAAACTGGCTGCCACAACACATTTACAGTCACTTCACTAATAGTCTTGCATTGCTTGTGAAGTGCTTTTGGATAATTATGTATAACATTTGCTATATAAATGCTAATTCTTCTTCTCCATCTTCCTCTTCTTCTTCATCAGTGTCTTTACTTATTTGATATATGTAGCACTGCTCTTGCACTTACACTTATATGGTCACTGACACCTGATAAAGAGCATTGGGCATCTGACAGCAATATGAAAACAGCAATTATGAAAAAAAATATATGTGAAATAGTTGAAACTATGTTTTGCCCACCCTCAGTGCATTGTGGTTTATGAAGGTATAAGACACCTTTTGCATGTACTGTATAACTAAAATTCGCTATGCACTGCTCCCCAAATATTTTTCTGTTATAACCAATTCTTACTGGTAGCACCATATGGCATTGGAACTATCAATTGCTAGCACAATCCAAAATGGCTGTACAAGATAGAATGAGTTAAGCAACCCAGTTATATCCTCTTCATCTGGTTCCTTTTCAGGGAGAAAATATTAAGCTGCCATATTCTCTATCCATTCTCTATGAATTCAATGCCTCAGTCATAAACATCTCCCTTCTCTGAACCTTAAACAATTTCACAACGTCCTTCTTGTAATACAGTGAGTACACGTGGGGAAGTACTCTAAGCAATATCTTAGCAGGGCAAGTACCTTATCCAGTGACATTATGATGTCAGTTGATTTGTTTTAAATTCCATACTTGATCATAAATTCAGATACAAATATCAATTACATTGATAGCACCCACCAAATATAAATGGAATCCATGGTTTCATATCCTTATTTCAAACCATTTATTTAAAAAGCAGTATAAAGTATACAGAAAAAGAATTAAAGTTTTGCAAGGACAGCACCCTGATTCATCAGAGTTAATTTCCTTTCTCAAACAATACCCTTTTTTATACAGACTTCAATACATACAATTAAAAAAAATGTTTCATGTGTATTTAAATGTATCATGATTACTTGGCTAATGAGCCAGGATTTAACTTCAGTCACAGAATGGTGTAACCCAAATTAACCATTGTTTTACAGCTGTATTGGTATATTCATATCAATCATAAAGACAAACTATTAAATCATCAGAATACATGACATGTCTTTTACTTTACACATTTAAATCACAAAAAATATTTATTTTATTATTACGCAGTCAATAAATAAAGCTGTACACATAAAGTTATTTAAACTGGCTATCAGCATGACCCACTAATTTCCAATGAGAATTTGCACATACTTTTATTTTATTTCCAGTGCCAAGCATAAATTTGTCATTGGATTCAATTATGTAGTTAGTGCTGAACCACATGAACAATCACAATCCATGCTTCTAGATACATAGTAGCCCTTAAAAACACACACACCATATTAATTACATATATAAGTATTTTCTTTTATTACAATACCATATATAAATATGCCCATTTTGGGAACTCCATTTTTTATATATAAAGCAGTACATATCTATAAATTACTTAAAAATGCCGAGAGGTCTATATTTTCATTAAGTTCCTCATCACTTCTAGCTGCCAAAAAATATATCCAGAAGCTCTCACATTGTCCCACTTTTTTCTCAACATTTCCACCACAAGGTCTAACAGCCACTTTCTCAATGCCCAAAAAGCTGACTTCATGTATCCCCTCCTTATGATTCAATATGTGCTTAACAATCGCATATGTAATATGTGAATGGGAGCTTGTACATGCTCTCCCATTTTTACCCTGATTTGCCATATAGTCCTGCCCACATAGAAATGCCCACAACTACAATAGAGAATATAAATAATCCCCACACTATTGCAGGTAATGAAACCATAAATTTATATTTCTTTTCCCATTGCAGGGTTAATAAATTTCCCACCGTTTCACATATTTGCAAAAGGAGTATTTCCCACATCTGATGCATCCTTTTGGGGGGTAACCAACTGGACTGTGCATTTACTTTAGCCTGCAGCATATTCGGTGCAACCCATTCCTTAATAGTTTTTGCTCCCTTGAACACTATTTTATGTTCATGATCTGTAATATTTTTCAGTTTAGGCTCTAATTTCAGAAAATCCCAGTTCCTACAAATAATATTACTCACGTGAACTGATCTAGTAGAAAAAGTAATTACAAATGGACAAAACACCTCCTCACTTTTTTTTTTACTACAGGAGTTAAAGTATCCATTCTATCTATTTCCTGTGCATCCTGAATGGCCTTAGCAATCACTTAATTGCTATATCCCTGTTGCATAAATCTTTGAACCTGTTGACCACATTTTTCAACATATTTATTTACTTCAGTACAGCTACGCTTTGTTTTAATAAGCTGCTCTTTAGGAATGTTATGCCATATATCTGCTGGATGACATCTATTACAAAGTAGTAAACTATTCTGATCTATGTCCTTCAGATATAATGTGGTACATACTTCATTTTTATTGTTCTTATAATGCAACAAGTCCAAAAATGTAATCTGAAGGTGATTTATATTATATTTGAATTTCAAATTAATGTTGGTATCCTCCAACTGGGAAACAAAATGCATAAATGATCCTGGGTCGCTTTCCAAATAATCAATATATCATCCAAATAATGTTTCCAAAGGTCCAAATATTGAGAAAAAGGGTTATCATTAGGACTATAAAGAGTCTGTTCCCACCATGTTACATATAAACTTGCACAGCTTGGTGCTACTGTTGCCCCTAAGCAATTCCCCTAATTTGCCTACAATATACACCCTGATACAGAAACATATTCTTTGTCAGTATCAAATTTGCAAGCTGCAACAGGTAATGTGTAGGTACATCACAGGAACTAGCTGATATTGAGCAAAAGTTAAATAAGAGAGCACAATAGTTGAATTGGAAATATTTAATAAGAAATTATTGGATTAAAAAACTAAATATGATTTACTTTTACAAAAAGCAGAAAAGAAAAAAAATTGAGTGGTGAAAATGACTATAGATTAAATCAAGTATATGATTGGGCTGATGTGAAAAATGATATTGCTCTTAAATCTATTTTTTTTTTAATTCAGAAAGCTTTATTTATTTTTAATACCTTAATACACAGAAGTAAAATAAAATAAAAAGATAAAAGTAATAACATAGTATACATAATATGTACACTTGTCCTAGTCACAGTATCTTGGGTCAAACATCTCTACATAGGCATATCATAACACCACAAGCATGTGTTCTAATAGTTGGATATGAACTTAACATAAGAATATACTGCAATCTTACTAAGGTGTCATGTTTAACCTTTAGTAAACAAGAAGTAGTAAAATCGAGAAGAAGAAAAAAAAAACCCAATCACCAACCCTTCCCCCCCACTCCCTTCAACCACCCTCCCCTCTCTCTTCCTCATAAAAATCCCTAAACATCCTATCCCCGTCATTTTCTCCTCTCTCCATCAGAAATAACATCAGGTACAAAACTTTTCCTCTACTATGATTAGGGGTGTCTTTTCTCCAAGTTAGAGCATGCTGCAAGGGAAAGGTCAGTGACCATCAGGTTGTCTACTTTCAGGGTTCCATGCAGCTAGTAGTGCATCCAGGGCACCCCATTTATCAAGATAATTTTGCAACCGGTTGTTCATACTTGCAATATGCTTTTCCAGCTGTAGGGCAAGTAGCATTTCTCTATGCCATTCTAGTGTTGTAGGCAGGGTATCCAGGGTCCAGTGCCTCATAAGTACAAGTTTGGCCACTGCGGAAATAAAGGCCATATAATATTTCTTTTGTTTCAAACTTGTTTTTTGGAAAATAATTGAGTAAACAAGTTCCCAGGGAGAACAATGAGTTTAAAGCTAGCATAGGGTTTAAAGAGTTTTGTATAGCTCTCCAAAATACTTGAACTTTGGGACATGCCCATAACATGTGGTAGAGGTCCCCATTCCAACTGAGACATCGGGGACAACAGGGAGGTGGTATCTTGCCAATTTTGTGAAGCTTTTGGGGGGTGTAATATAGGTCATTCATCACATTAAATTATATAAGCCACAGACAGTCTTGCTTAATAAACCTATATAGGTTATTCCAGTTTTGTTGTCAGAAGTCAGGTGCGGGTGAAAGAGAAAGGGTCCTAGCCCAATACTGGCTTGTACCTGATGGTTGTCGTGTATCGAGGGACTGCAGTTTTTTTATATACTGTGGATATTGAGTGTGGATGGGTAGCGATACTTAATAAGGAGGATAAGGCAGTCCCAGGGGGCTCGAGGGGTCGACCTGTATTCATGAAAGAAGAGATTGCGTGCATAACTTGCCAATATTTAAAGTGGTGACCACTTAGTTCAGGGAGGTTCTGCAGGAATTGAGTATATGAAAGCATATTACCATTAACCATGATATCCTTAAGCCTAATATCCTTTAGTGAGGGGCAGAAATTTATTGGGATAGGTTTATGCTGGATCTTAAAATGAGGGTTATTTAGGAGTGGTTGTTCTCCATCCACATGCCAGTTTATTTTCAGGTGGATCTGTAGTTGCCTCAGAGCCCTCAGTGACCACCCTATTGGGGATTTCTTGAGGTTTTTGGGAATATTTTTCAAGGATGAATATAGTAATGATAGTAATGAACACGAAGTGGGAGATACAAGGGTCTTTTCAATGTTTAGCCATGCTGGAGTATAAGACCCTGGGTCTCCCTCATGTGGAAAGAAAACATCCAGGATGCCAATTTTGTAATATGGACTGCTCCATAATAATTAAAAAATGATGGTAGGGAAAGCCCTCCTTGAATCTTTGATGCTGTCAACTTGTGGTATGCCCGTCTCACTATTTTACCTTTCCAAATAAGTTTATTAATTGCATTCCTTAATTTTGTGAACCATGCTTTAGGGAGATAAGGGGCTAACATATTGAGAGGGTAGGGAATTCTAGGGAGAATATTCATTTTGATGATGTTGATCCTTCCCCATAATGAGATCTGCAAGGCATTCCACTTTTCCATGTCCGCTTTGATTACTTTTATTAGCTTGGTAAGGTTTTCTTTAAGAATGATAGAATATGATTCAAAAATTTTAATACCCAGGTAGGTTATACTTTTGCTTTCCCATTGCAATCCGTACTGTTCTATGTCACTTTTAAGTAGTTTTTGGTTTAAGGGGAAAACAGTAGATTTAGTCAAGTTAAGCTTGTAGTAGGAGATCCTAGAAAAGGATTCAATTTCTTGCAGGAGGATAGGAACACTTACACTTGGGTTCATTATATGTATTAAGAGATCATCTGCATAGGCAGACAAGAGATGCTGTCTGCTTCCTACAAGAATGCCTTGCAAACCCTGGGTTATAAGTAGCTTATGAATGAAAGTATCTAAATAAAAATTAAAAAGGAGCGGGGAAAGGGGGCATCCTTGCCTAGTGCCCGACTCAAAGGGAATGGTTCTGAAAGGTGACCATTGCACCAGATCCGGGCTGTAGGGGATGAGTATAGCAATCTGACCCAACTAATAAATGTTTGTGGGATACCATACCAGGAAAGTGCAGTGAACAAAAAGTGCCAGGAGACCCGGTCAAAAGCCTTTTCTGCATCCAAGGCTATCAGGGTCATGGGTATAGCTGACTCACTAGCTAGGAGGATAAGATGCAGTAATCAACGCATATGATCGCTTGAGGATCTTCCTGGCATAAAACCAACTTGTTCATTACTAATTAATGTGTCCATTAAGGGTCCCAAACGATTGGCTAGTATTTTTGATAGTATTTTAACATCGGTATTAAGGAGTGAAATAGGGCGATAGTTTTCCACATAATGTGGGTCTCGACCTGGCTTAGGGATAATAGTAATCAGGGCTTCAAGATATGTGTGCTCCGAGAAACCTAATTTGTACCATGAATTAAAAACTCTGGTTAATAGGGGGGCAAGTTCTGCATTGTATAGTTTATACAAATTGGTTGGGAGGCCATCCGGTCCATGTGACTTATCTATTGTAAGCTGCTTAATTGCTAGGACTACCTCCCATTCCATAATGGGGGAACTTAAAGATGATTGTTTATCCTCGGGTAGTACTGGGAGTGTTAACTGGTCAAAGTATGCTTGTAATGTTCATTTGGGATATCTTCATTTCTACAATGGTATAGATCTTTATAATATTTTGCAAAACTGGACACAATCTCTCTCGGGTCTATTACAAGAGGGACCTTTTTACCTGAGTATAGCCCAGGTACAAAATGAGTTGACTCCACTTGTTTAATTCGGTATGCTAGTAATTTGCCAGCATGTTCTCCCGATTCTAGGTATTTCATTTGGACACGTTTTAAGGATAGCTCCGCTTTTTGGTACACCAAATCCGAAAATTGGGCATGTAGGATATGGAGCTTGGTCCATTCAGATTCTGAGGAATGCTTATTAATATTTGATTCTAACATTTTTATTTCTTGAAGTAGGGACTCAGTCTGCATATTATGTTTTTTCTTTTTAACTGATGCTAAGCGTATGCATTCCCCATGTAAGGCACACTTCAGGGCTGACCAAACTATGTCAATTTTGGAGACAGTTCCTAAATTATTGTCCAAGAAAGAACTAATAAAATTTTTAAAATGGGTCTGCATATAGGGGGTCTGAAGTAACTGCGTGTTCATTCTCCATATGAAGTCTCTTTTGATCTCAGGCCCTAATACACAAACTAATGAGACTGGAGAATGGTCTGACACTACTCGCGGGTGGATTAAGGCTTCCATAATTCCGGGCATAATGTGAGAACTGGCTAAGATGTAGTCTATACATGAGCAAGTGTGATGGGGATGAGAAAAAAAGGTGTACTGTTGTTCAGTGGGGTTCAATATCCTCCAAATGTCCAGGATGCCCAGTCCATTCATTAAGTCTTGTAAGGCTCTCTGGGACAGAGATAGACCGGCTTTCCTAGGGTCTGATCTATCTAATGGTAGTCGGGGCATGATATTCCAGTCTTCTCCCAGAACTATAGTTCTAGAGGTAGTAGTGGACACGATTCTCATTAGTTTGGTGAAAAAAGTCAGAGAGTCCCCGTTTGGTCCATAAATAGACCCAATCATTATTTGATGCGTACCCAAGATACCATGTAGTATTATATATCGCCCTTGGCTATCCCATACCTCATTTTCTAGTCTGAAAGGAACATTTTTATGGAAGAGAATAGTGACACCACCTCTACTTGTGGAGGTACCTGCCCCATAGGACTGCCCTATCCATCCCTTACACCATAATGAGGTGTCTTCCTGCTTAAGATGTGTTTCTTGTAGGCAGATGATATCTGCTCTAAGGGATCAGAGGTACCTTAATATTATTTGCTGTTTGGTTCTATCCCTGGCACCTTTTATATTCCAACTGAGGATTGTATAAGGACCTGCCATTATTTGATATTACTATTAGGCTGCCGAATACACTGGGGCATATCAAAGCTCTGATGAGAGTGCCTAATGTTTTTGTCAGTGGTTAGTAGAAATAGGTAGAGAGGATAGAGCCTATCCAAATGTTTTCCCACCCCCTCACCCACACAATCCCACAAAAGCCCTGAAACTACCCCCAGTTCCAATGAACAGACTGCTATCAGTTATGTCAGGTGATGTAAACCATCAAACAAGCCTAGAAGCCATTACCTCCCCCATAAGCCCCTTCCCCAACTCGCCAAATTTATCAGGCAATTTTGATTGCAGTAAAACCTTTGGGTGATTGTTCATAAAAGTAGCAAACGAAGTCTGCAGGTTCATTTGAAAGTAAGCTAGGTCAAAAAAAAGTAAACGCCATCAGATTTGCCAGGTAACCATAATACTTAGTTACGTAAATGCAAGTAATAAAAGAATAACATAGTAAATAAGATATTAGTGGATTCCAAACTAAGTCCCATTGTGACCATTGTGTCTTTTACATTATTTAAGCTGAGTTTCAAACATTTAACTCATGTGAACTTAATTATATAGACAGGTTCTTGAATCATGGATCATGGCATTCCTGTCATGACGAGTGGACTTTGAGTACTATAATATAGAGCTCCCATGTCACAGGAATAGTATTATGCTCTTGTTTGGTCTCATATCAGGGTCAGGGATCACACACTGCCTCTGATTTAGTGGGTGGGTCCTCAATAATCACAATTTAATATTCACTATACATAAGGTTGATTATAACATCATTATGCCAAGGAGCTTATTTGGAAAAAACTCTTTATTATTAAATAGTAAACGCGATGCATCACTGAGTTGAATAAGACATCCAAGGGCATGTTGCCATCTGGAATTGCTGTTCAAATTAAGTTCCCGAGATAAAGAAAAAGATCCACTTTTGGGTGAGAACCAGGTTTCCAGAAGTTGTCCATTTATATAATAGATGTGATTCTAGCAGCATTGGCACAAAAAAGCTGCCGCCACGGGTAGTATCAGACTTCTTTTAACATTAAATGAATGAGGGTTAGGTTGCTAGAAGTTGTCCATTTATACAGAAAGCTGTGGTTTCAGTAGCATTGGCACAGAAAAGCTGCCGCTAATCACAATTTAATATTCACTATTCATAAGGTTGATTATAACATCATTATGCCAAGGAGATTATTTGGAAAAACTCTTTATTATTAAACAGTAAACGGGATCCATCACTGAGTTAAATAAAATATCCAAGGGCACGTTGCTATCTGGAATTGCTGTTCAGGTTAAGTTCCCAAGATAAAAAAAAAATCCACTTTTTGAATGAAAGCCAGGTTTCCAGAAGTTGTCCATTTATATAAGAAGACGTGGCTCTAGTAGCATTGGCACAAAAAAGCTGCCACTACAGATAAAGTCAAACTTCTTTTAACATTAAATGAATGAAAGTTAGGTTGCTAGAAGTTGTCCATTTATACAGAAAGCTGTGGTTTCAGTAGCATTGGCATAAAAAAGCTGCCGCTACAAGTAGAATTAAATGCAGTGTAAAAGCTCTATTTGACACCACTTCATTTGAATAAATCTGGGAGCGCTGTTTTCAATTCATTCCTTGCTTGCTCCTGGGATTCAAAAGTTTGCCATTGATCACCGAGCTTTACCTGTAGCATCGCCGGGTACTTAACTCGGAAGGGTTTACCCACAGCTATAAGCTTTGTTACGAGTTGGTGCAGTTCTTGCCTTTTAATACAGACCGAATGTGGCAAATCTTGGGTCACCCTGACTTTTTTCCCTTCCCAAAGGACTTCCCGTAGTGCTTTTACTTTTGCAACTATGTGTTGTTTATCTTGAAAGTTAAGCAATTTAAAAATAATAGGCCTGGGTGCCGAGCCAGGGGGTGGAGGTGGTCGAACTGCCCTATGCACTCTCTCTACAACATAGGTCGGGCCATTAGGAGAGGGCCCTGCCATTTTCTCACAAAACTTCTGGACAAAAAGAATGGGATTTAAACATTCCTCCTTTTCTGGTATGCCTATTATTAGTAGGTTGTTCCTATGACTCCTCTCCTCTAGATCTGTTAATTTATCTTCCAGTTTTTTGATTCTTCAATTAGTGAGGGTGTGATCAATAGCAACCTTATCAAGTTTTTTCTCTGTTGAAGCAAGGCGAGCTTCCGAGTCTGCCATCGGAGTATTTAAAGAGTCGGTAGCTGTTTTAATTTGGTGGAGTTCTTCTATTATGCTGTCTATCGACTCCTGCATAGGCTTCATGATTTCCAAGAATCTGTCTTCTGTTAGTGGTGATGAATTCGCAGACGTTTTCAGCATTTGAGATTTAGGCCACTTCGGGGCCTTGTCTTTCTCAGGGGATGGCGGCGGTGAATGTCACAGTGGCGCTTTTCACATGAAAACTTCCATATTTAGCCCTTTCTACTGTTTTATGGAGTCTCACTGCAGTAACTTGACTTAAGTCTTCTGTATTAAGTTCTAAAGAGATGTCTATTTAGTAGGTTTTAGCGAGCGAGGTACAGAGCTGACGGAGGTTGCTTCTGCTCTCCTAGGCTGCCATCAAGTGACCCTTAAATCTATTTTAAAACAGACTTCAACATCATCTTTTATAACAACATGGATGGAAGATGGAACAGTGTTGGATTATATAACAGGACTTTCGGATAGTGACTCAGATGTTTTTTTAGAAGAGGAACATGTGAAGCAGGAAATATCGATACGCAGAAGTCTCAGGAAAACCAGATTTCAGGATTTGCACCATCAACAGGACTTGCAGCAATACAGAGGTGCAAGAGGATGAGGAGGCGTGGGCTGGCATGGAAGAAACAGAAGGTGAAGTTACAGATACAAAATGTATGTAAAACACCAGCCATGGAAGCACAGAACATACTCCCCATTATTAATATTTCAAAATCTGAATGAACAGAATCAGAAAAATCTGTTCTAAGTAAGGGATTATCCTTTGTACCATCTGTTGATATTAATTTTGTTCAGATTGTTGTAGATACTCATAAATTTGCTAGGAATTTAACATTTAAAACTTTGTACAATGATGATTTGATAGTGGCACAACAGGATATAAATAATAAGGAAACCTTTAAAGTAAGATCTACTTATTGTCCTGTGCATAATTCTACAGATGATAAATGGTTCTCCCTTTTTTCCATAGGGAAACCATGGTGTAATTTGCCATTATAAAGTAGTGTTTATAACGGCAAACATGCGCACGATTTCCCTTGACCTGCGCATGCTCAGGCAGCAGCGCGACCAGTCAAGAGCACTCACTGCTTCAGTGTTGCCCAAAACAGAACCGCCACAAGAACTCGGCGGTAAGTCCTTTTCTTTTTGTTTTTCCCCCCATATACACTGGAAACACACAAAGGCCTGCAGAAAGGTAAAAAAAAACACTTTTTAAAAGATGAAAATCTTGGCACCAGACTGAAAGGAAACTGACTATAGGATACACTGGGAGTTGTATATTTTATGTAATTGCTGAGGCGAAAAAAGGAAACCCAGCAATTATATAAAATAAAAAATGGGTTGGGGTGTCAAACTCGATTTTACACACACACACTCATTGTGGGATGCTTTTCACAAACCCCTCAGGCTTCACCCTCGGGGTTTATGTAGCATCCCACAACTCTGGTGTGTGTAAAATCTCGTTACACACCCTGACCCACAGTTTATTCTATATTTAATATGTTTGTAAAAAAGTGTGAAATGGATTTAGAGAATTTAAGAAATACAAAACATCTGTTCCTTTAAACTGCATGATGCAAGAAAGGTTAGCACTGGAGGGCCTTAGGGAAAATATTGACATTGTAATTAGATCAGCAGATAAAGGGGGAGGTGGTGGTTGTTATGAATCATGACTATTATGAACAGGGGATATATCGACAGTTGGGGGATACTACCTATTATGAGAAACTTCCCAGTAATCAAGTGAGTACATTTAAAAAGGAGGTGGATTCAGTTTTGAGTTATGGGTTTGTTAAGGGCTATTTAATGGAGAAAATGTTCAAAGCTCTAACAGTTGCACATCCAGTTGTTCCTATAATGTATATCTTGCCAAAAATACATAAAAATAAAGAATGTCCACCTGGGCACCCAATTATATTGGGTAATGGATGGCTTACTGTGCCTGTTTCTATATTGTTGGATTTTTTTTTACAGCTCTTTGTAATTGAGGTTAAATCATATCTAAGGGATTTGATGCAGGGTATTAATTTGGTTGAGAACTTGGACATGCAGTCCGAATGTTTTTTTGCCACTTTAGACATTGATTCATTATACACTGTGATTCCACATGAGGACAGATTGCAAGCTTTAAAAAAATGTTTGGATCAAAGGGATGAAGAACAACAGGTGAATGTACCTACACATTACCTGTTGTAGCATGCAAATTTGATACTGATAAAGAATATGTTTTTGTATCAGGGTATATATTATAGGTACATTAGGGGAACTGCTATGGAGGCAACAGTAGCACCAAGCTATGCGAGTTTATATGCAGCATGGTGGGAACAGACTCTTTATAGTCCTAATGATAACCCTTTTTCTCAATATTTGGATGTTTGGAAATGTTATTTGGACAATATATTGATTATTTAGAAAGGGACCCAGGATCAATTTATGCATTTTATTTCCTGGTTGGAGGATACCAACATTAATTTGAAATTCAAGCATAATATAAATCACCTTCAGATTACATTTTTGAACTTGTTGATTTATATGAACAATACAAATGGAGTATGTACCACATTATATCAGAAGGACATAGATCAAAATAGTTTATTACTTTATAATAGATGTCATCCAGCACATATAAAGCGGAACATTCCTAAATGGCAGCTTATTAGAACAAAGCTTAGCTGTACTGAAGTAAATGAATATGTTGAAAAATGTGCTCAACAGCTTCAAATATTTATGCAATGGGGATATAGCAATCAAGTGATTGCTAAGGCCATTCAGGCTATACAGGAAATAGATAGAATGGATACTTTAACTCCTGTAGTAAAAAAAAAAGTGAGGAGGTGTTTTATCCATTTGTAACTACTTTTTCTACTAGATCAATTTATGTGAGTAATATTATTCATAAGAACTGGGATTTGCTGAAATTAGAGCCTAAACTGAAAAAATATTACAGATCAGGAACCTAAAGTAGTGTTTAAGAGAGCAAAACTATTAGGGAATGGGTTGCACTGAGCATGCTGCAGGCTCAAGTAAATGCACGATCCAGTCGGTTACCCCCCCCAAAGGATGCTTCAGATGTAGGAAATGCTCCTTTTGTAAATATGTGAAGCAGAGTGGGAAATTTATTAACCCTGCAACGGGAAAAAAAATAGAACTGTGTTGTTTCATTACCTGCAATAGTGTGGGGATTATTTATATTCTCTATTATAGTTGTGGGCATTTCTATGTGGGCAGGACTATACGGCAATTCAGAGTACAAATGTGAGAGCATGTATGAGCTATCTCCCATTCAAATATTACATATGCAATTGTTAAGTACATATTGACTCATAAGGAGGGGATATATGAAGTCAGCTTTATGGGCATTGAAAAAGTGTCTGTTAGCCCTCGTGGTGGAGACTCTGAGAAAAAAGTGGGACAACATGAGAGCTTCTGGATATATTTTTTGGCAGCTAGAAGTGATGAAGAACTTAATGAAAATATAGACCTCTCAGCATTTTTAAGCAAATTATAGATATGTATTGCTTTATATATAAAAAAATGGAGTTCCTGAAATGGGCATATTTATATATGGTATTGTAATAAAAGAAAATGCTTATATATTATAAGTAATTATTATAGCGTGTGGTTTTAAGGGCTGTCATGTATCTAGAAGCATGGATTGTGATTGTTCATGTGGTTCAGCTCTAACTACATAATTGAATCCAATGACAAATTTATGCTTGGCACTGGAAATAAAATAAAAGTACACGCAAATTCTTTTTGGAAGTTAGTGGGTCATGTTGATAGCCAGTTTAAATACCTTTATGTGTACAGCTTTATTTATTGACTGTGTGATAATAAAATAAATATTTTTTGTGATTTAAATGTGCAAAGTAAAAGACATTTCATGTATTCTGAAGATTTCATATTTTGTCTTTATGGTTGACATGAATATACAAATAGAGCTATAAAACAATGGTTAATTTGGGTTTCACCATTCTGTGATTGAAGTTAAATCCTGGCTCATTAGCCATGTAATTATGATAGATTTAAATACATCCAAACACATTTTTTAATTGTATGTATTGAAGTCTGTATAAAAAGGGTGTTGCTTGAGAAAGGAAATTAACTCTGATGAAGCAGGGCACTGTCCTTGTGAAACGTTAGTTCTTTTTCTGTATGCTTTGTACTGCTTTTTTAAAATAAATGGTTTGAAATAAGTATATGAAACCGTGAATTCCGTTTGTTTTTGGTGGGTGCTATCAATGTAATTGATTTTTGTCTTGAGTTTTATTAGCACCACCAATTTATCCTGGTGCTCATTTTTTCAGTTTTAAATAAATTCAGATACCCATTCAAAATGCATGGGACAGACAGAAGGCAATTCTGGTAGGGGGTAGGAAGAAGTAGGCTAGTGGTTAACTACAATCTGCAGCTTATCCAACAGGTAAGGAAATGGTCAGACTGGTTGAGCCAAGCAGTTCTTATCTGCCATCAAAGTCTATGTTTCTGTGTTTCTTCCTTATTATCCTTCTTAACTGCTGTTTGCACTTTTGTACCTGCTTCAGAATATACAACAATCACTAAATCTCTTCCCTGCTTCTTTACTATTGGTGTTATTTCACTTTAACATGTACAGTATGTTAAACATAGTCCCTCTCTTCTCACTGCTGTAATGTAAATGACATTAATTTGAGCAACAATCTACTTTTCTACTCTATCCATAATGCAACATTTCCATTCTATACAATGGGCTCTAATCTGGGAAGCCAGTCTTATATGGATTTTGTTTATTTTTTTTTTTTAATATCTGTACAATCCACATTTTCTAAGTTACTTTTGCTTATTCTTTGCTTATTTCTATAAGCATTCTATTAGGGAAGGAAAATATGATCTCCACTTCAAATGAATTTTTTTCCAGATGCCTAATTTATATTTTATTATGGTTTCCAACAACATATCTATTTTTAGTTTAAGGCAAATCTTTCAACAGTTTTATGGGTTGCTTCCATCTTCCTTTTCTACACTCTGGTTCAATATAATGAGTGAAGTTTATAACCATGCAGATTTCTTACCTTGCATTTATATATACAGTAGCACTTATACTAACCTGGAGATGGTAAAATGCTCTGTGGGTTCATCATGCAAGCAGAGACAATTGTTTGGAAAAAGATAATCATGTAGCTTTCCTAAATATGGACCAGTAGATCACCAAACAAGAGACTGAGACTCATGCCCAGTACTAAAAGAGTACTTTTGTTATACATTGTCATTTAGGTTAACATAATTCCCCTAGAGTGGAAAATTTAACTGGGATCCCAATTTACTCCCAGTGGATGAACATGCAGATGCTTAAGATGCATACGCATTATTCTAGACTTTTAAAAAGAGAGAGAGTAGTGTTTTGGTCAACTTTAACTAATTAAAATGGATATTTAAGGTTGCTGTAGACAACACTATGAGGGATATTTCTGAGTGCAAAAATGCTGTCCTGTGTGCCTTCATATGTTCACTGTATTACAAATATATAGAGCACAACTTTGAGACATTAAAACAAGTATACAGTAACTTAGGGCAGGGGTAGTGCCCCAGGACAGTTGCTAGGTCCTGGACATCTCATGGGCAGACTCAATGGACCCTGGGTCTCCTGCCATGGTTTTTCTATGTTTTTATATAACTCTTTGAAGTTTTGATCAAAGGTGTACTGTATATAAGCTGTTAACTCGTAAGTGTTTTGAAATACATTGTATTCAGTCTTACAAACAAATCAAGCTATTGTGTATGAAATGCCATGTAAGTCATCCCTAATAAAACCACAAAAATCAGAAGGGAAGGACTCTTTAGATTTCAAAGGCATTTAAGATTTTTCATTTGTTGTCAGTATTATATGAATCAAGATAATAATTGTTCTATTCTGAAATCCTTGCCTGGTATATTGTACTGTATTTGTAATCTATCAGGTTAAGAAGAAATGTATTAAGCAGCAATGCCTATAATGGATTTACGCTTGCACGTAGCAGTTTACACACTGGGCACAAACTTTTACTTCATTATAAGTTAGTAACTTGACAGATGCAATTTATTTTTTGTTGGTCTAAAGTAATTTTCACATTGATTTCCCATGCCTTAGAAATAAAACTTTTTTATTTATGTTTATAAAGTTGCAGTCATTTATCAAATTATAGCCTGAGCTGAGCTAATGTGCCTTAACAAAACAGGAAAGTGTATTTTTGATTACCTTTATAGTGGTTAAAGTAGCCATACTTGGTAGTACATTCCATCAGAAGCACACTTAAAGAAAAAAAAACTGAAAAAGTCTAAACATCCCTCTGGAGGGATGCAGATTAGAAATTATGCAATTAATACAGAACATAAGATGCAAGGCAGAACATCATTATGCCATTGAATTTATCACAGATGACATACAGTGTAATAAGTGGCAGAAGGGAAGGAGCTGCCAGTTAGCTTCTTAAGTCAGTTAGCCCAATGAACAAGGTTACCAAGAGGCCAGAAAAGGTGCCAAAAAACAGCTAGTGTATATACATTGGAGTCCAGTAGGATGCAACACAGGCTCACAGATTACTGAATGACAAAACAAGATTTGGTCAGAGACACCCTGGCTGTTAATACATTAACTTGATAAGGATGTTTCATGGCCTTAAACATAAAAATGAATTGCCGTAGTCGTCTTTGTGTGTAAATATAATTTTTGGTAAAGGTAGATCATATGTAATATCTTGCCAATATATCCTACAAGAGCTTCGGGTTACACTTATTTTTCTTGATTTGTTTGTAAGACTGGATAAAATTTGTTTCAAAGCACTTATGAGTTAACAGCTTATATACAGTATTCCATTGATCAAAATTTCAAAAATGTATATAGAAACATAGAAAAGCCATGGCAGGAGACCCAGGGTCCATCGAGTCTTCCCATGAGATCTCCATGACTCTGGGGGGTCTCTCATTGACTGTGTCACATCCTTCAAATACCTGGGAGTCCTCCTTGATAAATCCCTTGATTTGATCCCTTTGATTTCAGTCTGCACATCCAGTCAACCTGTAAAGCAACAAATGCTAAACTTGGAATCACCTGTAAGATTTGTCACCTGCTAACACCATCCGCCAAATTGACAATTGCCAAGGGTATTCTGCTTCCAGCACTGACATATGGTGTCTCCACTTTTGCTAATGCCCATAAGACTGCTTTTCATAAATGAGATGTCGCTTATAACAACATATGTCGGTATCCCTTCTCTTCCCATCGCCTCAAGCACCATTGCACACTGTATAGTGACCTAGGCTGGCTCTCCCCAACTGCCTACTGACTATACTCCCTAGGGACCCTCACAGGCTCTGTAATCCATAACCAAACCCTCTCCTCCCTTGCAGCTCTACTTGTACCACAGACACCTGCCCACGGACTACGCTCAGCAAAAAAATTTCTACTTACCGTACCCAGGTGTCTTACTTCAAAAGCTCTGGAGCATTTCACTGCACCGCCCCAGCCAGCTGGAACTCCCTCCCTCCTGCCTGAGGCAGGCTAACTCCCAGCCCATTTTCAAAAAAGAACTATATCGCCACCTATCCCGGGACCCCTGCACATGCTTTGATCCCACTTAATGCCTCACAGCTAACCACCCTATTTCATCCAAGACACTGCTGCACTTCTTAACAAGTTTTGCTATAAAATGTCTTTATTGCTGCCACTTAGCCCAGTTTCAGTGGTTATTTGCATGTACTAATGTCACTTTTGTCATCTCTACATAGCTATATGCATTATCTCAAGTACTGTCTGACCTGATCTGTTTTCTAACCTTCCTGTACTATATACTATGTACCTGTACTATATACTATGTATTGTACAATCTCATCTCATTTTATGTATGTATTCTCCTGGGTCATGCCTGAAAATAGTCAACTTTGACTAGCGCATCCAACCCAGTTAACAAAAATTAAATAAATAAAATAAATACATCTGGTCGATCCTGTTTTTCTGAAATGTTTAAAATGTGAGTTGTTGGTGTGTGATGTACTACAGTATATATGGTAGGAGATGGTGATCCGTACCAGGGTCTTCAAGTAATGGTACAGTGCTAACACATTAGCCTGGGGCAAACGGGAGCCATATTCAAAGCTCCCATGCAAATTAGCCTACTTAGGTAATCTGTGTGCAAACAGGTACATCTGCATCTCATTATCTGCTGTGTAGCATACAGTACCATGCTGTTTGCCCAGTGAAACTGCATGGAGCATACAGTTACACCTTTTGGTTGGAATGGAAGTACAGGTTGGATGTTGCAGGCCAAGGCATGGGCACAGCATCTGCTGTTGGTCGGCATGGGAGCACAGGCTAGAAGCAGCAGGAACTGTGTGCTTGCAGGCACAAACAGAGCAGACAACCTGCCCATGCTGCACTGCAAGCAGTACTACACAAGGTACATATATGTAGAGAGAGTCAGAGAGAGTGTGATAGCTATGTGACACATAGCTATATATATATATATGTGAAACACACACATATAGATATATAAAAAAAGCCATATATTGACACACACATCCACACTGGCCATATGTGCCCTTGACGATGCCCCCCACAACAACATAGGCACCCCAAGGCAGGTGTGGGTGGGACACAGTGGGGGGACCCACGAGTGCATGGGACAGGCATGTGGCATTTATTTTATTTATTTATTGCAGATACAGAAAATACCTTTGAGTCCAAGACTCATTTACAAAGGCTCCACTTCACATAACGTAGAACATTAAAACAGTGATCACAAATTCAAGAGCAGGATTCAGGCAAGCTTATTACAGAGAGTACAATAAAAGGCTAAGAGTCAGATCCTAAGTCATATTAGGATAGGTCTAAGTAGCTTAATATAGAGGCTCTAGATTTAGAGTTAAACAGGCAGCTTTGGTAGAGGCAAGAAAAAAGGGTGGGGAAGCTTGCCAGAGGCCCATGTCAGGGGAGGAAGAGGACAGGGGAGGGGTCAGAGACAGTCGCAGGGGTTAGAGGACTGGAGATGGCCTCTGAGAAAGGTTTTGAAGGGGCCAATTCTGTTTTCATTAGTGAGTGTGCTGGGCAGGCTATTCATCCAGGATGGGGCTCTGTAGCTGAATGAACTTTGGAATTGACATGCCTGATGGGGGTGGGAGGACATAGGCTGTAGGTTACCCAAGGCTTGCAGCATGTCCAGTCAATAGGGATCTGGACTGACTGGCTAGGCCTGGCAGTCTGCCCTGCTGTCATGGTCCCTGATGTCATGTGTGCCTGTTGCACACCCTGGTAGTCTAGTGGTCCAGTCACCCCCCCAACACATAGCCCGTCCCCCATTTCACAAAACTCATGTCATATTTCCCTGGTAGTCAAGTGGTCCCCAACCCCCCAGCATGTAGCCTGACCCCGTTTCACAAAACATATGTCATATTTCCCTGGTAGTCTAGTGGTCCCCACCCCAGCATGTAGCCTGACCCCCTTTACACAAAACATATGTCATATTTCCCTGGTAGTCTAGTGGTCCCCACCTCCCAGCATGTAGCCTGACCCTCTTTTCACAAAACATATGTCATATTTACCTGGTAGTCTAGTGGTCCCCCAACCCCCAGCTCATAGTCTGACCCCCATTTCACAAAACACATGTGATATTTCCCTGGTAGTCTAGTGGTTCCCCCCACCCAGCAGTGACACCCCTGCTCATTTCAATCATATGCCATGAATCAAGTCAGTGACTGGCTCAGCCCTCCTCTCACCAGCACGGCCAGCCACTGACTGAGGTATGAATGAGTGCTACTGTAATGAATGGACTCATTCATTATAGTAGCACTCGTTTGTACCTCAGTCGGTGGCTGACTGTTGTGGTGAGAGGAGGGCTCAGCCGGTTGCCAGTTCAATTTGTGGTGTATGTTTGAAATGAGTGGGGGCATCACTGCTTGGTGGGGAGAACCACTAAACTACCAGGGATATGATGGTATGTTTCATGAAATGGGTGTCGGGCTAAGTGCTGGGAGGTGGGGGGACCATTAGACTACCAGGGAAATATGTCATATGTTTCGAGGAACAGGGGTCAAGGTTCGTGATGGGGGGGCCCTTCCACCACAGCATTACGGCTGCACTGCCGGCAGATTTTTGTAGGCGCTAATTAGCACCGCACTACAGATCATACTAATGCCGGTGCACCAGCATTCAGTGCACCGTCCCCTCAGTCCCTCCCCTGCTTACATTTAGATTTAGCATTGGCACTATTGCCTAGCTCCAGCGCTATATGGCCTTTTGAATATTGCAGCTGGGCACAGAGTCAGTGCTAGTCCAGTGCAACGATTTTGCACCTGGCTCTAGGCTTCTAATATCTGGGCCTAAGTTCATTACAGAATACAGTAATGTCTCTGCTGTTTTGAATATTCTCCAATTAATCATTATCTCAACTGCATGATACAACGTGTCCTTGACTAAGCTGCTTTCAGTCTAGCAGAAAGTAAACTATGCATTCATGGAAAAAGAAAACAAAATATGGAGAACAACTATCAAATGTAATGCTTTTCAGAAAGTGAGTAGCAAGGAATAGTTGTGAAAGACTAAAGTTTTTACACTTAGATTCATTTTAGATTGCAATGAAAGGTTGATCAACCAACAGATATAATTAAAATTTACTCATCACAAATCTGAAGCACAAGGACAGGGTCAACACCCAGCCAGACATTTTTACCATTAAAAAAAAATCCTCCTGGGTCATAACAGACAAATGTTTTATCCGTGAACTCCATTAGCGAGGAGGATTCCTCATGAAAAAGTTTATGCTAAACATATTAGATGGTTTAGCCACCGCTGCATCAGTAGCCAGTTTCAGCTACAGTAGCAAAAATGATCTCACCAACTGTAGGTGGTGAGAATAGCTGAGACACTTTGTCCCAACTGTGTGCATATATAATATCTTGACATGTCATTAAAAAGGGGAAACTTCACTCCACTGTGCTCAGCTTCTGTAAAGAAATGTCAAAATCAGCCACAATCATAGCCACAGGCAACCCTTTGCAGATTGCATTATTGTTGACTGCCTCAGTTCAATATACTGTTCACAAATCAACTTAAATGGATCCAAATTAATGCACTCCCATCCACCATGTGCAGTGAGGTAAGCTGACATGTCTTCTCTCAACTCTGTGCAAATTACCATAGACATGTCTATTAAATAGGGGAACTCATTAACCATTTGTTGGTCAGCTCCTGTGTTTCAAACCACAGGAGATAAACACTAGGAAATGAGCTGTCATGTGTGGAGGACTTTAAAAGGATTCCACAACCTACAAGCCAGCAGACTAAAAGCTCAAAATACGGAGTCCCAAAGCTGACCCATGTTCTACCAAAGGAGAGTGTCAACCCATGTGAACAGAACAAATTCTGAACATTGGGAGTCCCTAGTGCCAATGCTCAACCAAAGGAGAACTGCAGTCCATATTTTTTATGAGAGTTTCAAGCTGCTGAAACACATAGCCACTTGTCCCTGGGGAACCGTTCTTCCCAGATCTCAGTTCCATATAGGAAATGAATGTTTCCTTGTTAGCCGATCTGCATTTAGGCTGGCTCATCAATTGTTATCTGTATGTCCAGCACATAGCTTCACGTTCTTAGATGCTACTTGGACAAGACAAAGAACATACTGCACAAGTGGATAATAAACAACATAAGCAGTTTATTACAGATACACCAGAAAATGTAACAAGGAGTCACAGGGAGACGATTTCCACCAATCAGCCCCAGGGTTTCTCGCATCTCTCTGAGGGGCTGATGTGCGTACTATATATATATACACATATACATATATATGACTATATATATAGAGATGGAGCCACAGCCCACCCTCTCCACCGCTCCACCTCAGGGTCCCTAACAAATTCTCAACAAGTAAGTGGAAGGCAAATATCTTCCTTATCATTTTTCTGCATTACCCTGAGGTCTGATGACAGATTTTCTTCATTTACTCCCATTCCATATCTGGACAAGTAATCAGCATTACTATGGGTAACCACTCTTCGGTGTTTAAATTCAAAATGGTATGGCTGTAAAGGCAGATACCACTGCATTATTCACGGATTTCTGTCTTTCATGTTATGTAACCAGCATAACAGATTATGATCCATCCAAATTTCAAATATATATATGACAGATAACAATGCAGTTACAGATATAATAAACTTACAGCATTGGATGAGGCATGTAAATAAGTCGGCTCCCTTGGGTAATTACATAGGAAATAAAGTTGCAAAGTAAGTAAGAATCTCAGAACAAAGAAAATGCATTGTCAGCTATATATTATGAACAAAAAGAATGCAGCATAAGCAGAAAAGCACATGGCATGATACTTTGGTATAAGACGCAAATTATACATGATTATGTGACTATATCAGAAGATAAATGGAACATACATAACCTAGGTAAACACATTAGAATAAAATGTATGCATATCAGGTGTGATAAACATAAAACATGTATAAAACCCATAAAATGATGTAAACATAATACACAGCAGTAAATCTCAGTGGCAAGCATAGTTCTAGTACCCATGCTTGTGCGAAGGATACCTATTTCTTTATGTTAGTGCAATACAGCAATATCACAGTGAAAATAAATGTGATTACTTATGGTATGAACACATGGGTCAGCAGATGGTGTGGGACCCAGGCATAACAACCCCTAACAGTCACAACACTGTACCTCAGTCACATCACTAATGACCACCCCATATAGTCAGGACTGCCCCCCCCCCAAAGTCACTTAGTTTGGTGCCTTATACAACCTTCCTGCTGTATGTACAACTTTTTGCAAATGCTTCAGTCCCTCAAAGCTGTAGAAATGCACAGAAGCAAATCTTCCAAAAGTCACAGGAATGACCTTCACTCTGATAGTCACTTAAATGACACCCCATCCCCTGACAGTTACATAACTGACCCTCCTCCCAACAATCACAGAACTGTACCACCGCTCTGACAGTCAAAGTACTGACACCCTCCACCATCAGTCACAACAATGACCACACCCAGCAGTCACAGGACTGTACCACCCCCCCACATCCACAGGACTGCACCCCCCAGTCACAGGACTGTACCACCCCCCACACATAGTCACAGGACTGTACCAACACACACACCCACAGTCAGAGGACTGTAACACCCCTTCAGCCACAGGCATGGGATTGTACCACCTCCCATGATCACAGGACTGTACCACCCTCTTGACAGTCACAAGACTGACACCCTCACCTGACAGTCATGACAATGACCATCCACCTCTGGCTGTCTTAGAACTGATCAAACCCCTGAGAGTCACAACTTTTTCTCACTATTCCCAACAGTCACAGAACTGCACCCACCCCAACCAGGCAGTCATAGCAATGGCCATACACCCCTGAGAGTCACAGCGCAGATCTCCAACCCTTATAGGAACAGCACCGGTCATAGCACTAAACCCCACCCCCCATCTGTGAAAGGCTGTGGGTTAACAGATGGACTCCAACTCAGGAACTGTGAAGCTGCAGTATTCCTGCAGATATAGTTTATTTAATTACAGAACAAAATGAAAGCGAACTGTATGATAAAATAAAAATAAAACAAGAGAATACCAGAAACCAAACAACAGGCTTCATTTCAGCATTAAAGTAAACATAAATCCAAAGCAATAAGTAAAAGTAGTAAACACTAAACTCCTGAGATGTTCTCAATTCAACACCTAACTCCTATCTGATCTAGTGCTGTTCATACTCAAACATATATAGGGGGGCTGGACATAAAGATTGGTCCACCCATCCATCAATCAATTTTAATATTATTAGCTGGCCCGGTGGTGCTGATGGTTGAGGCACTGGATGCCACACCTTGCACCACACTGGTGACCCGGGATCGGGAATGAGCCCAGAGAGCCAGGGGTTGGCTGGGAAGGAAGAGATCGAGCACCCGCAGGTCTGCTCTCTCTTCCCATGGGTGGGATGGGGATATGACTGCTCGAAGAGTGACCTCTGGTGGCGGCCAAAGGTAGCCCAAAGCAGCATCATGGTGTATGCATGGTGATGGAGCTGTGGCAGCACATTGCCATGACAGCCGGGCTCCACAGGGGATCTCTCACATAAAGGAAAACCCCCCTCATCGCCAATAGTCAAAAGCGCCTCCCTACACAGACCACACTCCCGTACATGGTCTCGGAGCTCAGGCTGTTTCCCAGCCCTCTCTGGCCTGGTGACTCAACACTAAGAGAAAGAGTGCCCTGGGTGGGGGAGGTCCTTCCCCAGAGGGTAGACCTGGGGGATGCCCGGAGTCGTAGAGGAGCCTGTGGAACACCGAAACATGTTGGGAGATAGAGACTGGGGATCAGGAGGTCACTGGAAAGAGTTCGGAGGTAAGAGGCGATAAAAAGAGTTTGAAAAAAGTTTAATAATATTACATTTCATACAAATGTTAGGTTTTTTACATATATATGTACTAGCTTTTACTGCAGTAACCAATTGAAAACAGAAGTGACATCAAATACAGTTCCTAAAGCAAAAATATCAGATATAACATTTTCTGAACACCAAGAAGCACTGCCTCCAGCTTTCCTCCATAAATATTGAATGAAAGAGGCCAGCCTGCTCTAAAGAAACAGGATTGCTGGGACGGTACGGTGGCGTTCCTCTCGGTTGTTCCAGTAAACCCAGCAGGGCTTATAACCCTGAAATTCAGTTACAAATAATCAAGTAATGTCTCCTTAGTCTACAGAGACCTAAAGCCTTGTATTTCTATTTCCATTCCATCCTGCCTAATTATATGGCATGACCGGTACAACTGTGGGCATCTTCGAGCAGGCAGTCAGGAGAAAAAAACGCTGTATCAGCTCATTTTGCAAACACTTCCTCATAGAACTGGTAGGTCCTGTATCTATTCCTCTACAAACAGAAGCAAATTAATAACTGCTAGATTTAAAAAAGTGTGGGGGGTGGCAGCAACATGCCACGCTCCAAAAATATACATAAATCTTTATTTCTGGAGGTGCCAATACACTAGGCAAGGAGCTCTTTCCACAAAGCTTTTTGAATGATGACAATAAGTGCCATAGAGCTTATTCAAAGGTAAATTGAGAGATTTCAGGACTATCTTATTATTTTCTGGCACCACATTAATTAAGTATACTGGGACAAGATGCCCAGTGGGGTGTTCCTTTTAAGTAATTTTGCCCCATGACCCTAGAGGCAAACATACAGGGAAGAGTGCTTGACTAAAATAACACAGCTTAAGGAATTTTAATAGTGTGCAATAGATGGCCAGTCTGTTGTTCACTATTTATAGAAGGGATAAACAAACAGAAAACAGTCATTCATTCATATTCATACCGGACAGACATATACTTAATATAATAAATACAGAGTTACTACAACGGGCAACAGCAATGAGTTTTAGAGAAGGGTATGCAGTCATACAATGTGGTCTTTTAACTAGAAATAATATTATGCAAAGAAGGCTGGCAGTTTCCCTTTAAGATAATTTAGACCCAGACCATAAAGGCCTTAAATGTTAACAAACAAACAAATCTTGAAGGTGATGAAGCTCCAAACTGGTAGCCAGTGCAGATAGTGCAGGACTGGTGTTATGTGTTCACCTTGAGAAGTTCCCACTACCATCCATGCAGCTAAATTCTGAATCATCTGCAGGCAATGCATCACACCTCTAGAGAATAATAAGTAATGGACATTACAGTAATCCAGTCTAGAAATTACAAAGTCATGGATAACTGTCAATGACATGATTTGGATGATGTTATTGAGATGATAAAAGCCATTGCATATTACTGCTGTCATCTGCTGTTCTAGTGCCATCAGGAAGAGCAGGAGTCTTAAGGGAACGGAGGCAGTAGGAAAGTAGGGACAAAACATAAATAAAACTAAACAGAGAGAGGAAAGAGTAGGCATACAAAATAACAGATGAGAGGCCACAAATAAGACATGATGGGAGTGGTGCAGTGCAGTGGCTGTGGAGTGGCAGTCTTCCAGGAGATGCTCTGGAGGATGTGGTGTTGTCCCATCTGTAGGCACCTCTCAGGGCTGAGGGAGGAGGTTGCTCATCTCCAGGCTGAGTTGACCAGAATTAGGGGGACCTCCTCTCCTGCCCAGGGGCCACCAGGGCCCCCACTGCTGCCTCAGAGGTTGCCAAGAAAGAGCAGTGGTTGGACCACAGTGGGCTCAGGGAGGGTGAGGGTGATGGAATGGAGCCATATCCTTCCAGTTGTGCTTCCCCATAATTAGTACGCTGTTCTGGCAGAGTGCAGTTCCTCTATGGCAGCACCCACAGTGGAGACAAAGGAGGATTCTGGGAACCTCCAAAAAGGAGACCCACAGGAGGGTGGCATGGGACCCCCACAGGGGAAGGAAACAACTACTGGTGGGGGACACCATTGTTAGGAGGATATAACTTGGGAAGGGGGGAGAGGGATGTAAGGTACCTGCTTGGTGCAATGGCTTGAAGGGACATGGAGTGAATCCACAGGATCATGGGTGCAGCTGCATGAGGGAGGGAGCTGGATGTCACTGTCCACCTAGAGATAAATGATCTGGCTGGGAAAAGGATCAGAGTAGTGCAGGAGGAGTATATGGAGTTGGGGATGGGCCTTTGATAAGTAGCACACACGGTAACCTTCTTGGAAGTGCTGGCTGTCTACTGCATGGGTGAAGCTAAGGTGCTCCACAACATGGGATTCAATCAATGGCTAAAAACTGGGTGCACAGCTCAGGGTGTTGGCTTCATTGGGAACTTTGGGTCCACCTGGAGGGATACAGGCCTATATTATGGTCTGCATCTGTCCAGGAGGGGAACCAGGATTCTAGATGACAGGATTAAATGCTTTACTGGCAAGCATTTAAATTAGCCAAGGGGGGGGGAATTGAAAAGGAGCAGGGAAATCTTAACCCCCCCCAAAACAATTCTGGGTTGTTAGTGAAGTAAATCGCAAGCTAGAGATGTCAATAGGGAGAAGGACAGGGGTAAATGAAGAAAAAGGCAAAGGTAGTAAGGACAGGGACGGGGCAAAAAGGGGTAAGGCCATCAAGAAATGGAGGGTAATGAATACTGATGCCTATAGTCTAAGTAACAAGATCTCTGAACTGGTGGCCTTGATGGAAGAGGCATGCCTGGATATTGTGGCAGTCACAGAAACATGGTACACAGAGAACCATGACTGGGATGTCAATATACCAGGAAATGATAGAAAGTATACTTAGAATGGCAGAAAAAGGGGAGTTATTGCTGTTGGGTGATCCGAATATGCCAGATGCTAACTGGAGTGCAGTTGCAGCAGCCACTTCTAAGAGTGGGGTTATTCTAGATGCCCTACAGGGGGCATGCCTTAGACAGCTAGTATTGGAACCCACTCGAGAGGGAGCAATCTTAGTCCTGGTTCTCTCAAATGGAGAGGATCACAGATGTAGAAGTGGGTAGCCTTCTGGGAACTAGCGACCATTGAACAGTATGGTTCACAATAAACAGAGCAATAGAGTCAAGTCATAGAAAGGCAAAAGCACTGGACTTCAGAAGGGCTGACTTTGCCAAAATGGGTGACTGCCTAAGGAATGCACTAGCAAATGGGCAGGAAGGAGGAGTGGAAGAACAATGGATAATAATAAAAACTGCCATCACAGAGGTAACAAGCCTTTGTGTGAAGCAAATAAACAAAACAAAATGAAGTAAGAAACCACTATGGTTTTCTAAGGAGGTGGCAGTGAAACTTCAAGAGAAAAAGAAAGCATTCAGAAAGTACAAGGAATCACAGAAGGAGCAGGACAGAAAATTCTATCAGTTAAAGCAAAAAGAAGCTGGGAAGGCAGTCAGAACAGCAAAGGCCCAAACCAAGGAAAAGATAGCCAACTCAGTTAAGAAGGGGGATAAAACCTTTTTTTTTGGTAAATCAGGGAGTGAAGGAAGACTAAAAGAGGGTTAGTGAGGCTTAAAAAAGGGGAGGGGGTGGGCAGAGGGTGACAGTGAAAAGGCAGAGATACTAAACAAATATTTTTGCTCAGTATTTACAAATGAAGAGAGAGAGGTACCTAAAACAAACAATAGAAACAATCTGGATACAGAAGCTGATACCAGCCCATTTAACAGAAGAAAGGGTTCTGAAAGAACTCTTAAAACTGAAGGAGGACAAAGCAATGGGGCCTGATGGGATACATCCCAGAATTCTAAAAGAACTAAGGGTAGAACTAGTGACACCACTGACTACCCTTTTTAACAAATCATGGGAGGATGGGGTGGTACCTGAGGACTGGAGGAGGGCAGATGTTATTCCCTTTCACAAAAGTGGGAGCAAGGCAGAAGCAGGAAATTACAGACCTGTTAGTTTAACCTCAGTGATGGGGATAATGATGGAATCACTACTGAAGAAAAGAATTGTCGAGTACCTAGAGGCCAGAGGGACACAGGACACAAGACAGCATGGATTCACAGTGGGAAGGTCATGCCAGATGACTCTAACAGATTTCTTTGACTGGGTGACCAAAGTAGTAGATCAGGAAGGGGCTGTGGACATGGCCTACCAAGACTTATCAAGGCATTTGACACAGTCCCACACAAAAGATTAATATACAAGTTAGCCAGCCTGGGAGTGGGTCCCAAGATGATAGCCTGGGTAAAGAATTGGCTGGAGAATAGGATACAGAAGGTAATAGTAAATGGAGTCCATTCTGAAGAAAGGGGGATTACTAGTGGGGTACCACAGGGTTCAGTATTAGGCGGTTCTCTTCAATGTCTTTATAAGCGACATTGCAGAGGGACTGGAAGGAAAAGTATGTCTCTTTGCAGATGACACAAAGATCTGCAACAGAGTTGATGCACAAGGTGGGTGGAAAGGATGAGAAGGGACTTGGCAAGGTTAGAGGAATGGTCAAATATATGGCAGCTTAGATTCAATGCTAAGAAGTACAAGGTAATGCACCTGGAAAACAAAACCCAGGGAAGAGTACACAATGGGGTGAGATACTAACAACAACAAAAATGGAAAGGGACCTGGGAGTAGTCATATCAGATGACTTAAAGGTGGGCAAGCAATGTGAGAGGGCAGTAAGGAGGGCTGGGGGATACTGGGATGCATAGGGAGAGGCATCACCAGTAGAAAACAAGAAGTTGTTATCCCTCTGTACAGACAGCTGGTGAGACCACATCTGGAGTACTGAGTGCAGTTCTGGAGACCTAATCTCCGCAAGGGCATAGACAGGATGGAAGCTGTCCAGAAGAGGGCAACTAAAATGGTGCAGGGTCTGCACCAGAAGACATATGAAGAGAGACTAAAGGAGCTTAATATGTATAGCCTCAAGGAAAGTAGGGAGAGGAGGGACTTGATAGAAACTTTCAAGTACCTCAAGGGAATCAACAAAGTCCAACAGGGTAGCATGTTTCAAAAAAAGAGGTGTGCAAGAACAAGGGGGCACACTTTGAAGATGGGGGGTGACTCAGAGGTAATGTAAGGAAGTATTTTTTCACAAAGATGGTTGTGGATGCATGCAACGGCCTTCCAGAGGAGGTTGTGGGGTCAAAAACAGTGGCTGTATTCAAGCATGCATGGGACAGTCATAAGGCAATTCTAGGGGTTGGGGGTAGAAAGAAGTAGGCTGCTGGTTAACTAGGATCTGCAACTTATCCATTAGGTAGGGAAATGGGCAGACTGGGTGGGCCAAGCGGTCCTTATCTGCCATCAAATTTGATGTTTCTATGTTTCTATGAATATGCCAGATGTTAACTAGAGCACCTAGGCTGCAGCCACATCCAAGAGCAGGTTAATTTTTGATGCCCTACAGGTGGCATGCCTCAGACAGCTAGTGTTGGAACCCTCTTGGGAGGGAGCAATCTTAGACCTGTACTCTCAAACAGGGATGGAGATAGGATCTCAGATCTAGAAGTGGGTAGCTAACTGGGAACGCGTGACCACCAAACAGTGTGGTTCACAATAAACACAGCATCAGAATCAAGCCATACAAAAGTGAGGTACCGGACTTTAAGAGAGCTGACTTTGTCAAAATGGAAGAGTGCCTCAGAAAAGCACTCACAAGCAGGCAAGAAAGAGGGGTGGAGAAACAATGGGGAACATCAAAACTGCCATTACAGAGGCAACAAGTCTTTGTGTGGAGGAACTAAACAAATCAAAGTGAAAGAAAAAAATTCTATGGTTCTCAAAAGAGGTGGCGGGGAAGATTAGGGAGAAAAATATAGCATTCAAGAAATATAAGGAAATGCAAAAGGAGCAGAATAAAGAACCGTACCAGTTAAAGCAGAAGGAAGCAGGGAAGGCAGTCAGAATAGCAAAGGCAAAAACCAAGGAAAAATAGCCAACTCAGTTAAGAAGGGGGATAAAATCTTTGTAGGTACATTAGGGAGCAAGGAAGACCAAGGGAGGGATAGTGAGGCTTAATAAAGGGAGGGTGGGTGGGCAGAGAGGGCTGTGAAAAAGCAGGGATACTGAACAAATTCTTCTGCTCAGTATTCACAGAAGAAGAGGAGGGCAGGTACCTAATCCAATCAATAGAAGCACTCTGGATAGAGGGGTTGATATCAGTCCTTTCATAGAAGAAAGGGTTCTGAAAGAACTCCTAAAACTGAAGGTGGACAAAGCAATGGGGCCTGATGGGATTCAACCCAGAATTCTAAAAGAACTAAGGGGAGAAGTAGTGATCCCACTGACTACCCTTTTTAACAAATCATGGGAGGATGGTGTGGTACCTAAGGACTGGAGGAGGTCAGATGTGATTTCCCCTTCACAAAAGTGGGAGTGAGACAGAAGCATGAAACTACAGACCTGTTAGCTTGACCTCAGTGGTAGGGAAAATGATGGAATTACTTCTGAAAGATATAATTTTTGAGTACCTAGAGGCTAGCGGGGCACAGGACCCAAGGCAGCATAGATTCACAGTGGGAAGGTCATGTCAGATGAATCTAATAGAGTTCTTTGACTGGATGACCAAAGTAGTAGACCAAGGAGGGGCTGTGGACATGGCCTACCTAGACTTTAGCAAGGTATTTGACACAGTCCTACACAAAAGATTAATAAACAAATTATCCAGCATGAGAGTGGATCCTAGGGTGGTAGCCTGGGTAAAAAAACTGGCTGGACAAAAGGACACAGAGGGCAATAGTAAACAGAGTCCACTGCAAAGAAAGGGGGTTACAAGCAGGGGTACCGCTGTGCTCGGTACTGGCTCCAGCCCTTTTTATTGTCTTTATAAGTTACATTACAGAGAGACTGAAAGGAAAATTATGCCTTTTTGCAGACAACATAAAGATCTGCAACAGGGTTGATACACAAAGGGGATGGAAAGGATGAGAAGGGACTTGGCAAGGTTGGAGGAATAGTCAAAAGTATGGCAGCTTAGATTCAATGCAAAGAAGTGCAAAGTAATGCACCTGGGAAAGAAAAACCCAGTGAAGGAGTACACAATTGGGGGATTAGCAACAACACAAATGGAAAGGGACTTGGGGGTAGTCATAGCAGATGACCTAAAGGTAAGCAAGCAATGTGAGAAGGCAGTAAGAATGGCTGGGGGGGGGGGATACTGGGATGTACATGGAGAGGCATCGCCAGTAGAAAACAGGAAGTTGTTATCCCTTTTTACAGACAGTTAGTGAGATCTTATCTGGAGTACTGCGTGCAGTTCTGGAGACTCCATCTCCTCAAGGACATAGACAGGATGGAGGCAGTCCAGAGGAAGGAAACTAAAATGGCGCATTGTCTGCAACATAAGCCATACAAAGACAGACGAAAGGAGGTTGATATGTATATACTTGAGGAAATGGGGAAGGGGGGCATGATAGAAACTTTCAAGTACCTAAAGGGAATCAACAAAGTACAAGAGGGTAGCATCTTTCAGAACAAGAAATGTGCAATAACAAAGGGACACAATTTGAAGATAGAGGGTGGACGGCTTGGGCCAATATGAGGAAGCTTTTTTTCACAGAGAGGGTGGTGGACACATGGAACAGCCTTCCTGAAGAGGTCATGGGGTCAAAAACAGTGGTGGAATTCAAGAATACATGGGACAGACATAAGGCAATTCTGGTGGGACGTAGGAAGAAGTAGGGTGTTGGTTAACTGGGATCTGCAGCTTATCCAATAGGTAAGGAAATGGGCAGACTAGGTGGGCCAAGCGTTCCTTATCTGCCATCAAAGTCTATGTTTCTATGTAGTCCTCTTTGACCCCTATATCCTTTAACTCATCCACAACTCAAAGTGCTGTGCCATTTAAAGACTGTTAAAAAAATAACTACACTTGTCATCGCTGACCCACCCAAAGCTAGTTCAACTATCAATATCTCTGCCTTACCCTGGTTGAGGCACAGCCAGTTGGAGGTCTGGTTCAGAAGATCACCATGGCAGGAGAATGAAGTACAGCAGAGGTGGCAATCCTGTAGCTCTCGAGCCATATGTTGCTTGAGAAGCAGTTTGATGTTACTCGCAAGGTGTTTGTCAATTACATGTCAGGTACATGTCACAGTTTTTTAAATTTGAGAAAAGTCAAAGTATAGGAGCTGAAAAGTATCCTGAGTACTATACAAGCTACTTTTACTAAGCCTGCAAGCAACTCTAAAGCTCCAGAGCTAATATAAATAATTATTTTAAAACTACTTCATAATAAAAACAAGCTGCAAACTAGTAAACAATTTACTTACATTTGTATTAAAAAAATCACACACATGAAAGATTTAGAATAAAATGTATCAATACTTAAAAAAACACTAATATACTGACAGATACGTTATCTTTGCAGTGTGCATATGCTATTAGCTCTTTATGTAAGTCTCAAAGGAAGCATTTTCCAGGATGGCATAGGGTTTGAACAAGACCTGGGTCAAAGGGCAATATTTTCCAGCACTTGGCTCTGTCTCCTGACATTTCTCCTCTCATTTTTCAAACAGCGGGATTACTCAAATTCAATTTCAGTTGAATAGTGCAGATCTAATCTGCTGTTCTTTAATTTAAACAGGTCCAGCATATGTAGGGAAAGACTCTGAATGATTTATCTATACATAAATATGGCTAGAAATAACTTAACTCTGTGTGTGTGTGTGTGTGTGTGTGTGTGTGTGTGTGTGTGTGTGTGTGTGTGTGTGAGTGTGTGTGTGCTCAGAGTGATGCAGACCAACTCCTTATACCTGGTACAATAGTTATGAGGACAGTACAGACCTTCAAATTAAGCCTAGACATATTTCTGCTTAACAATCACAGGGTATATACCCTGAATGGTAGTGTGGATGGGGAAACCCTCTTATTTAGAATATGTTTGAACAGCATTTTTTTTGGTCCCTGCTTCTGAGTTTTGGGGAACATGTGCTGGACTTATAGTCCTTTCTGACCTTACAAATACCATGTTACTGTGTTATATTTATTTCATTTTTGTTGACCAGGTAGGTGCACTAGACTGGAAAATGCCTATTTTCAGGCATGACCTGGGAGGTTACAAAGGCAAATGAAATTACAAAAAGCAGCAGTCACAACAATACAAAACAAAAATGCAGAACAACAATAAACATGTACTATGTGTCATATATCAGAGTCAAAAAGACCAGGCAAGGATCAACAAACAACAAATATAACATGATACTGTACTGCCAAAAAATCAAAGTCACAATGGATCAAAAGTAATAAGAGCACTAATAATATGGTAAGAGATACACAAAGCATAAGGGCTATGTACTTACAAAGCAATAATACAAAACAAAAGAGTAAACATAGAAACATAGAATTTGACGGCAGATAAGGACCGCTTGGCCCACCCAGTCTGCCCATTTCCCTACCTGATGGATAAGTTGCAGATCCTAGTTAACCAGCAGCCTAATTCTTCCTACCCCAACCCCCTAGAATTGCCTTATGACTGTCCCATGCATGCTTGAATTCCACCACTGTTTTTGACTCCACAACCTCCTCCGGAAGGCCATCCCATGCATCCACAACCCTCTCTGTGAAAAAATGCTTCCTTAAATTACCTCTGAGCTGCCCCTTCTATCTTCAAATTGTGCCCCCTTGTTCTTGCACACCTCTTTTTTTGAAACATGCTACCCTCTTGGACTTTGTTGATTCCCTTGAGGTACTTGAAAGTTTCTATCATGTCCCCCCCTCTCCCTCCTCTCCTCGAGGGTATACATATTAAGCTCCCAAGTCTCTCTTCATATGTCTTCTGTGCAGACCCTGCACCATTTTAGTTGCCTCTTCTGGACAGCTTCCATCCTGTCTATGTCTTTATGGAGATTGGGTCTCCAGAACTGCACGCAGTACTCCAGATGTGGTCTCACCAGCTGTCTGTACAGAGGGATAATAACTTCTTGTTTTCTACTGGTGATGCCTCTCCCTATGCATCCCAGTATTCCCCCAGCCCTCCTTGCTGCCCTCTCACATTGCTTGCCCACCTTTTGGTTATCTGATATGACTACCCCCAGGTCCCTTTCCATTTTTGTTGTTGTTAATATCTCACCCCCCATTGTGTACTCTTCCCCTGGGTTTTTGTTTCCCAGGTGTATTACCTTGCACTTCTTAGCATTGAATCTAAGCTGCCATACATTTGACCATTCCTCTAACCTTGCCAAGTCCCTTCTCATCCTTTCCACCCCACCTTGTGCATCAACTCTGTTGCAGATCTTTGTGTCATCTGCAAAGAGACATACTTTTCCTTCCAGTCCTCTGCAAATGTAAACATAAAGACATTGAGAGGACCGTCTAATACTGAACCTCAGTGTACCCACTACTAACCCCCTTTTTTCAGAGTGGACTCCATTTACTATTACTCTCTGTGTCCTATTCTCCAGCCAATTCTTTACCCAGGCTGTCATCTTGGGACCCACTCCCAGGCTGGCTAACTTGTATATTAATCTTTTGTGTGGGACTGTGTCAAATGCCTTGCTAAAGTCTAGGTAGGCCATGTCCACAGCCCCTCCCTGATCAACTACTTTGGTCACCCAGTCAAAGAAATCTATCAGATTTGTCTGGCATGACTTTCCCGCTGTGAATCCATGCTGCCTTGGGTCCTGTGCCCCTCTGGCCTCTAGATACTCAACAATTCTTTCCTTCAGAAGTGATTCCATCATTTTCCCTACCACTGAGGTTAAACTAACAAGTCTGTAGTTTCCTGCTTCTGCCTTGCTTCCACTTTTGTGAAGGGGAATCACATCTGCCCTCCTCCAGTCCTCAGGTACCACCCCATCCTCCCATGATTTGTTAAAGAGGGTAGTCAGTGGTGTCACTAGTTCTACCCTTAGTTCTTTTAGAATTCTGGGATGAATCCCATCAGGCCCATTGCTTTGTCCACCTTCAGTTTTAAGAGTTCTTTCAGAACCCTTTCTTCTGTAAATGGGCTGGTATCAACTTCTGTATCCAGAGTGTTTCTACTGTTTGTTTTAAGGTACCTCCCCTCTTCCTTTGTAAATACTGAGCAAAATATTTGTTTAGTATCTCTGCCTTTTCACTGTCACCTCTGCCCACCCTCCCTCCCTTTATTAAGCCTCACTATCCTCCCTTGGTCTACCTTCGCTACCTGATGTACCTATAAAAGGTTTTATCCCTTCTTAACTGATTTGGCTATCTTTTCCTCAGTTTGGGCATTTGCTGTTCTGACTGCCTTTCCAGCTTCTTTTGCTTTAACTGATACAGTTCTCTGTCCTGTTCCTTCTGTGATTCCTTGTACTTCCTGAATGCTTTCTTCTCTTGAACCTTCACTGCCACTTCCTTTGAGAACCATAGTGGTTTCTTACCTCGTTTCATTTTGTTTATTTGCTTTACACAAAGGCTTGTTATCTCTGTGATGGCAGTTTTATTATTCCCCATTGTTCTTCCCTCCTCCTTCCTGCCCATTTGCTAGTGCATTCCTTAGGCACTCACGCATTTTGGCAAAGTCAGCCCTCCTAAACTCCAGTACCTTTGTCTTTGTATGGCTTGACTCTATTGCTGTGTTTATTGTGAACCATACTGTTCGATGGTCGCTAGTTCCCAGATGGCTACCCACTTCTACATCTGTGATCCTCTCTTCATCTCCATTTGAGAGAACCAGATCTAAGATTGCGCCCTCTCGAGTGGGCTCCAATACTAGTTGTCTAAGGCATGCCCCCTGTAGGGCATCTAGAATAACCCCACTCTTAGAAGTGGCTGCTGCAACTGCACTCCAATTAACATCTGGCATATCCAGATCACCCATCAGCAATATCTCCCCTTTATCTGCCATCCTAAGTATACTTTCTATCATTTCCTTGTCCATTTCCTCCCACTGAGAGGGGGGTCTGTATACAACCCCTGTGCGGATTGTGGTGCCATTGCTTGCCTCCAAATTGACCCACAGTGCTTCTTCTTCTCCCTGTTTACCCTTTTGTTCTGTTGCTTTGATTTCTTCTCTTATGCAGAGCTACTCCTCCTCCCCTTTTACCCTCCCTGTCCCTCCTATAGATTGTGCATCCTGGTATGTTTACGTCCCAGTCATGGTTCTGTGTGTACCACGTTTCTGTGACTGCCACGATATCCAGATCCTCCTCCTCCATCAAGGCCACTAATTCAGGAAGCTTGTTACCCAGACTACGGGCATTGGTACTCATTGCTCTCCATTTTTTGATGGCTTTACCTTCTGTAGCGGCATCCCCCACTGACCTTTCTACCTTGGTCTTTTTCTCATTTAGTTCCCTGTTTTGTAGGGGGAGGCTGGGATTTTCCTGCTGCTTATCAGTGCCTCCCTCTGACTAGTTTAAAGGCTTGCCAATGAAGCATTAAACCGATTGCCCAAAAGACTTGTTCCTTCCTGGACAGATGCAGACCATCCTGCCAGTATAGGCTGGTGTCCCTCCAGGTGGAACCCCAGTCAATGAAGCCAAACCCTGTGCTCCACACCATTTTTTCAACCATTTGTTAAACTGCATGGTGCAAAGTACCCTCGCCTCATCCATGCCACTGACAGTCAGTACCTCTGAGAAGGATACTGTGTGTGCTACTTGTCTTAAGCCCTTCCCCAACTCTACAAAGTCCTTCTGCACTGCTCTAATCTCATGATGAGCTAAGTCATTTGTCCCTAGGTGGACAATGACGTCCACATAAAATACAAGAACATTTTTTTGTTGAACTCAGGAAATTGTGAAGTTTTTTTTTTGAATATGGGGTGGGACTGACAAACCTTATACAGTATGTTAAACATTTTGACAGCTTTTTGTAACTTTTTATAGCATTCAAGTGCTGGTTACAATAGCCGAATGTTCATTATATATTCTAAATGTCTGTTAGAGTACAGCACCAGAAAATCCCTAATACCCAAATGTTTATTACAGCACCATACTGTAAGTTAATTTTAATACCCAGGAGTTCATTATTATCTTCACAAATTTTCATAGGCAAAGCCCGTGAAAGCAAGGAAAAATTGGTACTGCTTGAGGGGAGACACATACGTTCACAGCATGATTAATGTCATAAAATGATTGCAAATTAATTTAAAAACCACATAATTAACAATTAAATAATGTATAGTAATGTTAAAATTTAGAAAAAGTTAAAAAATATGTTCTATTACATTTTTTTGTTTAATTAGTCATATCATTTTATGTATCGATACAAAAAAATAGTATTTATACAGTCTACTGAACTTCTATGCATCTCCCTCTGTGTGTTGGCTGGTCTTGCAGCACAGAAAAATGGTAGTGATAAAAAAAAAAAAACATGACAGAAGTGAAAAATAAGAAAGGCATTTGATCTGGAAAAGAAAATACAAATCTTGGGCAGATAGATGAATGGAGCATCCACATCGAAGCTTGTTATGGAATACGTGCTCCCAAATTTCAACACTGTTTGCCTTACAAAAGTAGAAGGCCAAGCTGCAAAACTTTGCATTCCAGTGCACAAAAATATGGACTGTAGAGAAGAAAGATGTGGCTTGGTGCTATCACCAAGGTTGACTCAGCTGTTCACCTATGGTTTGAAAACCAGTTGGAGGCTGGGATTCCCCTGTCCAGAGTGATCCTCCAAGAAAAGGCCAATTCTTTTGCTAGAGCTCTTTATGGGAAAGAAAACTACTTCAAGCCCAGTCTTGGATGGTGGTGGAGATTTCAAAAATGCAATGGCATCAGGCAACTAAAGATAGCCATGAAACAGAGATTGTCAGACCCCACTGCTGTGACATCCTTCATATTGCTATTGGCAACTGTCTTATAAGTGGGAGGATATGACATGGACATGCTGAAAAACTTCAGTAAGACTGATGTTGTTTATAGGTGCCTTGCAGGCAGTATTTTTACAGCCCACTCAGAAAATGATGCCTCAAAGGGCTATGAAATGTTTAAAGACTGTTTGATGCCACTAGTGTGCATCAGTATCAGTGGCAAACACAAGCGCAAGCCACAATGCATTGGTAAGTACAGCAATCTATATTACTTTCACCACATCAGCAGAGAAGCCCTTCCGCTACTGTACACCCACTCTAGCAATGCATGGATGAAAAGGGATATTTTTCATTTGTGGTTCCACAACTTGTGCCTTCAGTCTGCTGTTATTTGAGGAGAAAAGGACAGGTACCCAAAGCATTGTTGTTGCTGGAACAATGTCCAGCCCACTGTAGTGCTGAGAAGCTACACTCACGAGATGGCAAGATCACTGTCTTCTCTCTCTGTAGTCCAACACTACACGCCATGTGTAGCCGGTGGAGAAAGGTGTGATAGCTACTCCAAAAGAACTGTAGCACAAACAGCAGCTATGGGAGATCATCTCAAGAGAAAGTGGCTCAGAACTGGTCTGCTTTTTAAAACCCTTATCCCTTAATATCCATGGACCTTGACCTGCTTACTGTGCCTAAATTAAGGATATTTCCATGTCATATGAGTGAAAGCAAAACAGGGCTGACCATATTGGCTAAGACAAAACAGCTAACACAGCCCACACCAACAAGAGTGAACATCAATCAGCGATGTCTTCAATAAAAGATTACCTAACACCATACACCTGGCAAAACTTCCAAAATTAAAAAAAAATTGACATAACTACATCCTCTCACCTACCAGCACCTCAGCCCACAATACAGACACTCAAATCAGACGCTGACACCTAGACTTGAACCTACAACACCATACCACTCAAACCTACATAATCACCCTATCTACCTACCTAACACCCTGCCTAACATACTACACCACAACAGAACCACAATCATAAACCATCCAGAAGACTTTGACATCCAACAACACAACACAAACCTTTCAAACAAAGGATAATGATACTATGCTTTATGCGGAGGCTTTGTCCCTGCACCCCCCCTTACTTATTATAACTAACTCAGAGGCCACACTACTTACAACAATATGTACAACACTACCCCAGCACACTTCTCCATCTCTGCACAACTTCACAGACTTTACACATGCTGTTTTCCAACCATAGCCCTTTTTACAGGTGCTCAAATTAAGTATCTCATATTGAGTCACTCAAATTGAGTTACCCATACCATGGGATACCATTAAGGACTCATCTTGGGGTTTCGGCATTTCTGAACTTTGCTCCTTGTCTATGAAACAATATCCCTGCTGAGATTCATACTAGTACAACTCCTGGGGGCTTTTGATTTGCCCTCTATAAGCACAGGTACTGCTAAGTGTAACTGCTTTTCCAAGAGGTAAAAGTTATTTGTGGCTACTAACCATCCCATATGGATTATAACATGTGGCATCTGTCTGTTGTACTCTGATTGTTTACACTTTTGTTATAACTATTGAAACTCCTATCCTTGTAAATACTGTACCTCTATGGAGTCTGATGTGTGTGCTCCTTACTCTCTATTGTAACCTCCCAGGTCATGCCTGAAAAAAAGAGTTCCTGTGTCATGCACCTACCTGATTATCAAAAACTAAATTAATAAATAAATGAAAGGATACACAGTAATGGACATGTGGTATGTCATCACCTAGGCTTGGGAGCCCATCACCATAATAAATAAACAACTGTTGTAAGAATGCTCTGGGTCCTCTTTTTGGACAGCCTGCGTTACATGTCACTGAAGGCACTGATTACACTAAACCAAACGAGCCACCAGATGAAATGGAACATGAAGCTTTTCAGCTGGCATGCAATCTGCAGCTCGTAAATGACAGTGAGCAACTGACTGAGTGGTTACATGTGGATGTTAGTTGCCCCCTAGCCAAGCTACTTACAGAAGATGACATTATTGACGAGATTAAAAATGACCAGCAAACTGTTAAAGAATGTGACCCAAGAGCAAGCTGAGGATGTTGCAGAGATGCAAATATCAGCTGAGGATAGCCAGAAGGGAATTGAAACTGGTTTGAGATTCCTTCAGTGCTAGCCCTATATCTCATCAGTCACCACTGCATCTCCTAAAACTGCAAATAATCGTCTCAAAAGCACAGGCTGAGCAGAGTAGTGCATGGACATAAGATTCAGTCTACTTTGAGCATTTACTTTTAAAACTAAGAACAGACAAAGTTTTCATAATCCTTATATGAAAACCAGAATTTAAACAGTTTTAAGTTTTTTTCCTAAACTGATCATTATCTACTATATTAAGACAGCATTTTGAGTACTTTTTTATGTTGTTTTAGGGCATTTATGCTATAAGGAAGCCTCACTATAATGAACAAAACTGATGGCTTCAGAGCCATTTTTTATAAACAGGGGCCACTGTGAGTTGTATCATTTGTCTACATATTCATCCAAAACCACATATATTCATATTGTATACTGAAGGAAAGATTACCACACCTGTCAGCCCATCGGCGCAGTGGTTGGATTTCCCCTAGCGATGCCGGCGACCCAGGTTTGGGAATGGACCCGGGTCACTGGAAGGCCAGCCAGGGAGAGAAGGATAGAGCATCCCACGGACTGCTCTCCTTCTCCGGGGAGAGGATGGAGAAAGTGCTCGGCTGTAGATGGCCCCTTGGTGGAGGCTGGGAGTCACGCAGCCACCAGTGCTCGCATGTACTGGAGGAGGGGCAGATGCTGGACGTCATTGCATGTCCCCGCCTCCCAGAGGAAAACTGAAAAGGGAGGGGTGGGTCCTCCATCTAAATGAAGCCCTCCCCAGGCTTCAATTAACCACCATTGCCAGCAGTACTCCCAACTAGATACTGGTTCTGTGACACTGGAATTAGGGGAACCAGTGCCGCTGCCCTGCCCTCTGGGGGGGGGGCAAGCGGGGGTGACCGGGAACCAGGAGACAAGCTGGCAATTGATGGTTGGTGGAAGCCCGGGGGCTGCGACCAGGGCAGAACACTGATGGAGGACCTGCCAGGAAAAGAATAAAAAATTAAAAAAAAAGATTTCCGCACCTGCATACATACAGTAACCCCAAGGTATGCATCCGTTTGCCCAGTAAATTGGAACTAATCTCAGTACCCATGTACAGTATTTATATCAGATCCCTGAGTGCACATTTCAACACTCTCAGTATCCATACAGTAAATTCAGATACACATATTAATGGCAAACATATTTATTATATGAAATTGAAATACTCATAGATTATTGACAAGAATTCTTCTTCATACAGTATGCAGGCAGAGCAAACTTCTTGGGAGGGTAAAGACAGGGGGAGTCAGTGGAAAGCAAAGAAAATATAATACAAATAAGAAATGGAAGTTGTAAGGGTTGAATAGCTACAGAGCTTGTAGTTGGCTATGTTGCCAAGATGTGAAAAAGAATGGGTCTGATTTTTTTTCTTTTTACCTTATGCATTTTTATTAAAATTCCGAAGTATCTGCATTCAATTATACCTTATGCAGTAAAACAGCTTCAGTCTTACAAAAAGTCTTCCTTTATAAATGCAATGTACCACAGGGAAAACATACAACAGAAACATTTACTTCAAGAAATTGGTTTAAATATTGAGTAATGTACTCCAAAAAGATGGCACAAGTATGATCAAAATTTGTTGTCAACTGCTATATGACTAATCCACTCATTAAATGCTAATTTTCCCATATATATTGACCAATCCAGAAAAGAAGGAATTGGGATTCTCTATCTAGCTAGAAAGAGTCTTCTGAGGCCTAAGCATGCAGCCAGAATCCTGTGCTGAATTTTGTTTTGTAGTTATTGACATGCTAGTACAGTCACCATGTATGCAAGGTAGTAGGTCAGGTCATACAAATACATGCAGCAGATTAGCACAGAATTCTAACATCTCATTCCAAATTATAATTAAATGAGGACAGAAGAATACAATGCAAGATAAGTTTGGGTTCTTGTCATTACACCTCAACAATTTTATGAACTCCATTTTGAAATTTCGATATAACCTCTGAAGTGTAATAAAGATAGTGCAACATTTTGAGTTGGATTCCCCTGCTATGAATTTCTTTTGAGCTGCTGCATGCATTAGGACATAGTTTTCCTCATCTTCCCTCACTAATTTCAATATTTAGCTCCTTCTCCTATCTCATTTTAGCACCAGAGGTACAACATACTTCAGAAGATATTAATATACATAAGGTGCAGATTAATTAAAACCCAGACATGCAAACCAAGAGGCCCATAAACTGCAACAGAAAATTAGAGGTAGATAACCCTGAACACCAGCACAGCAGAGTGGCTGAGGGCAAGAGCAGGGGGAAGGATGATATTTGATAGTAGAGATCAGATATATGGATTGGAGGTGGAGATATGAAAGGAGACTGGGAGTTTGTTCAAAAATTACTGAAAGCCTGACAGAGAAAAGATTGCCAGAGGCAGTCTGGCAGGCAGGATCAAAAAAAGTTAGTAGAGTGGAGGGAATAGTTGGAAGGGGGCAAGGACATAATAGGCAGTAATGGTAAGGAGGGAGAGAGGTGGAACATATTTTGTACAGAAAAAAAGCACAGGCTAACATACTCTGTGAATTAGGAGCAGGAAAAGAAAGAGATTGATTGAGGAGACAGTGGTGTCTGTGGGGGGGAGTTAGAGGCAAAGTGGCAGAAGGCCTGAAAAAGTTGATCCAGCTTAGCAAGGCTAAATTTAGAAGCTGCCCCATAGACCACATTGCCATAGTCAAATATTTTTTAAATAATTTTGACATTAGAGCTGGGTGAAATTTGTGAATTCTGCGTTGGTACAATATTAGCAAAATTTCACAACTTTCGCAGAAGTTTCTGAACTACCAAATCTTCTGAATGTGCCTGGTGAATTTTGGCCCTGCTTTGCTCAGATAGAATAGAAAAAATACTTTACCTTGTGTCCAGTGGCACCTCCACCCAAAGATCTGACCAAAATAGAAATAAAATTCCCATGTGGCTAACAGTCCCTCCCACCAGCCAATCACTCATCCCGTATATAAAAAATGCTTCCCTGATGGCTAGCGGTCCTGCTCCCCCCACCTGATCACCCACCTAATGTGGACATCATATGCCCTGGTGTCCAGTGTAACCCTCCCATCCTGATCTCCCATACAGTCAATATAAACTTTTCTTTGGTGGTCTAGTGAACCCCCCTTCCCTATCCCTGATCCACAGTTAACTCACAGCTCTTCCTTGGTGGTCTAGTGCACCCCTGCCCCCCCAGCAGTTAATCTCCCACCATCCAAATCCTCCCATCCCAAATCTGAGCAGGTGACCAGCAGAGCCTTCTGCTGTCCACCATGGTCGCCCAGTCACTGAGCTGTCAATGAATGAGAGCGTACTTGTACAAGCATGCACTCATTCATTGACAGGCCAGCTCATGCTTATTCAGTGACACTTCTATCGGTGGCACTTACAAGAGTGAAATGCTATTCTAGTCTCCAGAGGCAGCTGGAAATCAGGGGAAATGACATGGTGGACCCCTTCAGAGGTCCACCACACCATCCCCCATCCCAACCCCCTGCCAGTGACCAGAACAGCCCTCTGCTCTTGTCTGCACCACCGACAGAGCAACAAGGAGGGCCCTCGGCCCTCTGCTCTCATCTGCACTGCTGACAGAGCTGAATGAATGAGCACAAGCTAACAATGAGTGAGCATGTGCTTGTACAAGTATGTGCTTATTCACTGACAGTTTAGTGGGTGGCCACCCATGGTGGAGAATGGAAGGCTGTGCCAGTCACCCACTCAGATTTGGGATGGGGGAGGGGTGGTGGGACAATACCTACCAATGTGCGGGGGCAGGACGTGCACTAGACCACCAGGGAACAGCAGTGAATTTAAATATACTGTGGATCAGGTAGGGGGTTCACTAGACCACCAGAGAAATGTTTTTTACTGACTATATGGGGGATCAGGATGAGTGGATACACTAGACACCAAAGCATATGATGCCCACACTGGGTGGGTGATCAGGTGGGAGATGGCACCATTAACCACCAGGGGAGTATTTTTTCTATGTGGGGTGAGTTATCGGGTGGGGAAGGCACCACTAGCCTGCAGGAATGTTATTTCTGTTTCAGGCAGAGCTTTGGGTGGGGAGGCACTGGACATCAAGGAAATCTTATTTGATATTGGGAAGTGATCAATGACCAGCGGGGAGGGAGGAGGGGCAACAGACACAATGGAAATATTAAATTGTATGGTGCCAGAGAAAAGTTGGGATTTCTGTGAAAGTTGCTAATTTGATTTCTGAACTTTTATGGAAGAGTTCTTTCACACAGCTCTATTTGAGCTTGATCTCCCAGCAAACAGGGAGTGGCTTGCAAGCTTTGTTGTGGAATGAAGCATCAAGTCTAGTTTTTTTTTTTTTTTTTTTTTATGAATGGCATCGATGTGTGAAGACAAATCCAGGTTTTGATCTATCCAAATACAAAGCTATTTAAAGGAAGGGGCATCCTCAAAAGGGGTGCCATCAAAGATACTTACCACAAAAGAAATATTATTTGTGGCAAATTGTTGCCATGGACACTATTGTCAGTACAGAGACTCTGTTTCCCATTGTAAAGCTAGACACTGTAATTGTTAATCCAGGAACTGTTTGCCACTGACAATATTGACAATGCTGGCCACTGGCATGCAATGTCAATCAAGACATCAGTTGTTATTGACAGTATTTACAATGTCACCTACACTGACTATTTGCTGTTAACACTACTGATATTGCTGGCTGAAGGCCAGAACTATCATTCAAGGGACTATTTACAATTAAGATTAGTGATGATTTTGACTGAAGGCTGAAATTGCAAATCCAGGGACTACATATATATTTTTTAAAAGAGCAATGAAATGCATTGCAAAAAAATATGGGCAGGATTTTCAAAAGTATCAGATCGCCATAAGCCCCGGTGTGCTGAATATACGGCATATGGGGCTTGTGGCAATCTAATGGGATTTTCCATCCCATGTGGCATTTGCCATAAATTAGCTAACTTTTTCTGGTCTAACTTGCAGCAATCCTGGGGCTGTGATTATGGAGATTGCGCCAGATATTTTACACAAGCTGTCGTAATCCGAAACTGTCGGAACTGCGACTGAGTTTGTAAAATTGGGTGCAGCTGCAGTGAAGGGTTTGGCACAACATCAAAACCTAAGTGCAATGGTACAGGGCAGGACACAAGCCCTTCACCACATTTGGAAAATCCAGCCCTATGTAACTGCATCAGATACAGCTTAAGCAAAAAATTTAAAAATTAGGGAAATTAAATGTTAGTGGAAAAAACTCTCTGAGCCTTCTCGGGGTTTGGATAATCATACAACACAGCATTGGTGTTACTCTAATTTAGGAAACTTCTCTCCATTCATTGGTATGAGTGCATTTTTTTCTGTGCCTGAACAGAAATTGTTGAAGTTTGGGTAATGGCAAACTGCATCAAATGATCGTTCAGACCCCATGGAACACAATTATTCAACAAGACTCAGGGAACTCTTTCCCGTATCATTTTATTTCCCTAATTTTTACACTTTGTGTTTAAACCATAATTGATGCATTAACAGCCTTTTTAATGAATGCACATATAAATGAAAATGGTTCCCTTCACATTAAAGGAGGGTACCACCCACCACTCCACATGCTAAAGGAAAACTACAGGTACATGCAAAAATTATAAAAATATGATTTGCAATGTGCAGTGGGATTTTGTTTCTCTGGTTGTTTCTGGCATTCTGTTCTCTGTGTCTGTGGCAAGTTGTTGTTTTTTTGTTACTGTTTTCTGCCAGTTTTATGTTTACTGGAAGTAGCCATGAAGGCTTCCTTTATTGCTTTTAATTTGTTGAAATTTTCCAAGAATACCTCTTCCCTCCTTTCCCTTCATCCTTTCTTTTCTCACTTCCCAACTTGTCCTCAACTAGTTCTGCCCCCTGGCAGGGTTTTCAGCATCCTGGAGGGGTCCAGCACTGGGAAATGACTCTTCCTGCCCTCCCCCTTCCCCTTCATCCTCTCTGCCTAACTCATCCTCACCTGACTCTGCTCTCAGCAGGGTTCTCAGCCATCTAAAGAGGCATAGTCTTAGGCAAGTTTCCCCCACTCCTCCTCCTCCTTCCCTTTTCCATCCCCTCTATTATTGCTACCCAACTTGTCCTTGCCTACTCCTGCCCCTTATTCTAAGTCCTCACCTCATTCAGCTACTGGCAATGAACTACGCACTCTGAAGGGGCCAGTTCCAGGTATGACTTGTCCTTCCCTTCCCTTCCCTATCCCATACCCCCACCTCTTTCCCATCCCCCTCTCTACCTGCCTGCACTTAAGCAAAGGAATTAGTTCACTTGAGCTAATAATTTGTACTTTTTGTTCTGTCTGAGGTGCTCCCAGATTGCACAACCCTGTGTTTACTTGTCCTTCACAAATGATTTTTGTTTTCTTCACTTTTCTCCAGTAATGTTCCCCCATCTTTATCCTGTCCTTCCTCCAGCTGGTTTCCCCTGTCTACCCCTCTATCCTCCTAGATGTCCTCCTACTGGACTGCATTCATTTAATAATTGCTACATAATCTGCCTCTTAACCATGATCCAGTCCTGCAAGGAGTTGGCTCCAAGAAATTTCAGTACTATATTCCTCAGATATGCAACTTGTAATTAAATGCATATTCCACATGTATGATATAGTTAATTGTATATTATGTCACAAATGTGACTGTATGATTATTTATGATATGTTTTAACTGCATGTCTTGTTACAGATGTAACTGAATGTTTAGTTTTTCAGATATGTTAAATGTTAAACTGTATATCTAATTCTTCATCCAATTGTACTCCCACAGGTCACCCTGGGAGATGAGCAACTTGTTGTTAAGTGTGTCTTCCTGGTGAAACTTTCCAAAAAATAAATAAATGATATCAATTAGACCTAATAATATCAAAGGTCTATTGGCTTTATTTTCAGCTAGTGACAGCACTTTACAAAGAAAATTGCCACATATCCAGAATGACAACAATCACAACTTATTAATATCTGACTTTGGCTCAGGAGGGATGGCAAACACTTTTTCAAAATGTTTAAATTTTTACAGGCAGTTGGATGCTGTAACTAGATTAGAACTAGGATCCTAGGCCCTTAGATGTAGTCCTAGATCTAACTGTCATGATTCCCAAAGGCATTCTGGGAAAAGTATCATGTTAAAGTATACCCTCTCTGGTAAAAAACAATACACTGAAACACTTTCAGTATTCTTTTCTTATTTATTTTTAAAGTATTTTCATCTGTACCCCAATGTTTTGCCACCCTCTGGCTTCTTCTGGGGGACTGTTAAAGAGATGTAAATATATAAAATGTTTTTACTGTATGCATTCAACACAATTTTCACTTCTGTATCAGTATTAATTGCCTTTTTGAATACCTCCACCAAAGTAACATGATCAACTTGCATAAAAAAGAGTTATCATCACCAAGTGACTATTTTACAATGTTCTTGCGTCTAATACAGTGTAACACCATCTGTGCCGTACAAGCTTTGATGTTAGCCAGACTGGCTGCCAACTCATTAACAGGCCTTTACCTGCCTTCATTTGCTAATCAACATATGAGTATATGTTAAACTTATAATGAACATGAGTTTTATAACCATAGTCACAGTAGCTTGTTTAAATTAATTCAAAATATAAGGTAGCTTTCCCTTTAGATAAATTTCTACAATTGATTGTCTCTTGATGTAAAGTATAAATCTGGATTTTTTCCATTTCCATAACAAACATCTACTATAAAATCACAGCCTTTTAAATATTATGTGATCTTATTATGAATGCAAATATTTCCAATATGAATTTATTCATATTTACCTGTTATACTGTTATTATGCCCTCCAAAGGTCACTTTTAGTCTCTGCTGCTCACATATATCAACCTGTGAAATACATATTAGTTCATATTTAGTTTTCAGTGTATCATACATTTAAAATCTTTCCCAAATGTACTAATTAGAGCACATTTACATAAATAACATGATCCAATCTGCTGCCTTTCCCATTTTTCAACAAGAGGACAAATTCAAAATTGTTGCAACTCTCTCGTTTCTATCTGGAGAACACATATTTTCTCACAACTAGTTACGCCATCTAATGAACTTTCCCAAACCACTTAGTAAGTTTGCATTTACCTATTAAACGTGGTTCTATCCACTAAACTTTTATCTGTGAAAGCTTTCTTCTGTTTTAGGCCTCTCCTGTTTTCCAACAAAGACATAGTGAGCAAACAGCACTGTTTTTAAGTCTAATAAGGTAAAGCCAGATTATTATGCATAGAAAACGTTGCTTACTTGAGGTTATCATCTGAATTGCATCTAAGATGTTTGTGTGGCAGCAAGAAGCTGTGGTCTACTTCCTCTTATACCCATGTGGAGAGCACTATGTTGTCACTAGCCAACGCAAACAGCATCATTGCCTAGCAACTACCTTGCTAGGCAAAGCTCTTTCCATGCAGGTATTCAAAGGTACAAGCGTTACATTTTTAAAATTTGCCACTATTCTCTGTATAGTTCTTAGTGTTGACTAAAACTATTTAATGCCTCTATCAGAGTTAACCGATGAATTTGTACTGCTCATATCTGATGTAACATTTATATATACATATTTATGTGGGACATGGGGGGGGAGGAACATTGTTTAATAATCTTTCTAATTTAACATATTGGCAGATCATGCTGGTGAAATGCATCAATTTTTGATTTCTTTTAAATATATTAACTATTATGTGGTCAAATAAAGCTAACTTTTATCTGGTTAGCTAACGCTTATAGTTTTACCTCATTTATTAAAAGTGATCTACTGGTGGGAATTTCACCAGCATGCCTGCCATTTGATTTCCTCATGCAGGCCCCATTCTTTATAATAGTATCCAGTTCATAAATACATCTTGTCTCCCTTCTCTCAAGTATTCTCTGGTAATCTCCTCCCCTTTCTGGTTTCTGTACCTTCTCGAGTCCCCAAAACCTTAATTGCATAATTGTGTGGCCCCTCTCATTGAAGTGTCTGGCTATTGAAGAGCCTTCATCTTTGGACCTAATTCTACTTTTATGCTCAGATATATGTTTTTTTCAGTTCTCTAGATGTTTCTCCCACATATAATTTATTGCACAGTCATTGTAGCACATAGATTACCCCTGCTGTGTTGCAATCTATGTGTTGCTTTATGATATATATATATATATATATATATATCCTGTATAGGGGTGTCTGAACTGCTCTTTTGCCAATGTGTTACCACATGCAATACACTTATGGCATGGGAACATGCCATTCTTAAGTGGACCAAGCAAAAGCTGTCCACATTCTGGTTCTCTACAAATGTGCACTGCTTTAACTAGTTTGTCTCTTATGATAGGTGCTTTTTTTGATCTCACAAATGGTTTATTTTTGAAAATCTGACTTGTTTTTGGATCATTTTGTAAAGTACTCAATTGTCTTAAAATAATGTGTCTAATCTTAGGCATTTCTGCACAATGTACAGTGCTAAAGGTCAGCCTTTTTTCATGTGTTGTTATGTCTTCCTCTATTTTTTTCTTTTATTAAAGATTCTCTGGGTATTTTGGATACCCTTGTTTTTACCTGTTTAATAGTCTCTGATGGGTACCCCCGACTCTAAATCTTTCCAGGGTTATTTTTTCTTCTTTTGAATAGTCTGTGGCTAAGCTACAGTTAGGTTTCATTCTAAGTGACTGTAAAAAATGTATGCTTTCTTTTAATCTTGTTGGATGAAAGCTGTTACTGTGAAGGGTTGTATTCCTATCTGTTTTCTTCCTATAAATTTTAGTTTCTAGTTGATTACCAACTTTAAAGATTGTGATGTCTAAGAAGTTTATACTTACCAGGTTATTAATCGCTGTAAATTTTAAATTAGGGTCGCAACCATTTAAGTAATTTAAAAATTCCTTCAGTAGGTCTTCTCTACCCTGCCACAATAACAGTACATCATTAATAAATCTCTTCCAAAAGATAATACACTGATTAAAGGTTTTCTCTTGTGATTCAGCATTTAACAGAACTTATGTTCAAAGCTGTGTATATATGCATTTGCATAGCTGGGAGCCATGCTGCTCCTCATGGCTGTGACCTTCTTTTGACTGTATGTGAGCATTTACAGTAATTCATGCATGGTGTTGTAAGTGAGTTTCCAGTACATTCTGTATTTGCTAGCAATACATCTAATAACATGACTTTAATGTAGCACAATCCTTAATATGATCTGTATGTAATAGGAGTGTTTCACAGTATACTTTGTTTATTTATAACTTTTGACCAGAAAAGGCTTACTTTGCTGTGACTGCACTTTTTCAGGTACATCCTGATATTAGTTATATGGACTTACTTATATGGTGGGGTTTATAGAAGTGAACAAACTGAACAATTTCATTGGATGAAAAGCAACACACGTCTGTTGATTATTTACCTAAGAACTGCACCGTTTGTAACTATTCTGCCCTAATGTACATATCGGCAGTTTATTTTTTACCCCCAAAAAAATTGGTATACCACATGCTGACAACACAATTTCATTTTAAAATACAAAAAAAAAAAAGTCAGTCTCGCTTCATGGCATCACTCACATTGCATGCTCAGACCCATGAATTACATGAGATCCCCGACTCAACCAGACTTTGAAAAAAAACAAATAGTTCCAAAACAAATGTTTTTAGCGAGAGCTCACACTTCAAACTACATCCAAAACTGGACATTGTATTTAGAGGGTCCAAATATCTGAACATCCAAAGAATATCTATGTACACTACCACAACAGCTACAAAACATCCACATTGTACCAGATAGACTACCACCTGTACAGGGTAAGACAGAAGCAACTGCCAGCAGATTATAACTGTCATATCTGGAGAATTCTCCACCAGTATATAAAAGGAAACTTAGAAATAGTACATATGAACTCTATGCACAGTACCAAGCCTATGCAACAACAATCATATGTAATAGTTTTTTTCTGCACATTATAACAAACAATGGCAAGTGAAGCAGAAGGAATTAATTTAAAAGGCAGATTTATGTTCATTGAAATACAAGCATATTAACATATTGTTTCTTTTTTAACAGAACAGTAACCCCTCACATTTTATAAGTGCAATAAGCTACCGCAGGGTGTGCAGTTCCTGGTAAATAATGTATGCCCCAGGTGCATTGGAGGACACTGTGCCTGTGGCCTCGTGCCTCACCATGCACCAGGGCACGCTTTGCTTTCCAGATACTGCACACCCTGTGGTGGTTTATTGCTAACCTGTTTAATTTATAGTAGGAATGTTAGCCAGGATACCTGAACATACTCTCTACTGTTACAATAAGTGCCATGGCATTTTTTAATTCCACCTGGACAGCAACAAGAGATGGGCAGAAGGGACACCTGCTTAATGTCTCACTTGAAAAATGGCACTTCAATAGTGAAGCATTCCCTAATACTTCACTACAGTGTCAATATTGAGTGTTATCCCAAGTTCCTGGTATGGGACTAGAACAAACAGCCTTTAAATCTTAAAACCCTGGAGGTGACAAGTGATCTACTGAGCCACTTACATAATAAGATAGACACTGTGTACGCTAAATTTGTTTTAAAATTTGCAAAACATATTCTGCATACAGATTTGCAAACTAATATGCAAAATGTGTGCAGTGCTGCAAAGACATTAAAAAATAAATCTAGTTCTAGAGATGTACAGTCTGTTTACTAAAGCTTTTTGAAATCTGAGCACATGGATTTACAAACAGTGTACAAAGCCAAAGGATATATTCTGCATACAGCAATGTTATGTCTGGTCAGTGCGTATTTTCCCAAGTTAGTAAGTACTAGTGTGCAGTAATTGTACATCTGAAAATTGTTGATGCTTCAAATTAATTGTGAGTATTCTGAGAGGGATGATTGTGTTCATCACAGCTAGGTACAAGTCAGCAGACAGTTTAGTTTGTTTTGACTTTGCTTATCTGATTGTGAGACAATTATGTCAATTATGCAGTTACGTGGGGGCAGCCAAGTTGTTATTGCAGTTACATTCATTTGTTTGTGATACTTGTTCAAAATGTTTTGCCTTCTTTTTGACAGATAAATATTATGTACTGTACACTACTACTGAACATTTTATGGCAGCATATATTTTCAAGTGATAAATAAATGAAATATGGAGTCTGCAGACTTGTTTAACATTGTAGTTTCTGTGATTGCTATCATCCCATCTGTCTCCTGTCATCACTTCTCTGACACTATTGAGAATGTACTCAAAAATTTGGGGCGCATGCATGGGAGTAACGAGATGGCTCAAAACACGTCATTTTTTTGGCTCCTATTAGTTAATATTTGCCATAAAGGCACTAATTTTAACTATTGTGATCCCTCTGCAACTTTCTTTTTGGACTTTGGCTATTGTGAAATCTGTGATAACTACCTTATTGAAGAGCTGTGTCATCCAGAAGAAGGCTGCTTCATTTCTTTATGCTGGCGGCCGCTGTAATACAAGTGGTGGTGGGGTTGGAGGATATCTCTGCTATTCGGGCGATGCTGCAGGCACTAACAATGGACATTCTGAATATGAAAGCAAATGTTTCTCAACTGAGTGAGTGTTTGGATGCTGCAGAGCAATGCATCACTGAAAACGAACTGTTCTCAGTGTGGGCAGAGTCAGATAATAACCGCTACGCCTTCCGGGTGCCCTGACTAGAACAACAACTCCAGCAGGCCTCGGGCGCAATAGAAGATTCAGAGAATCGGGGGCATCAAAATAATCTCTGTATGATAGGCATCCCCAATAGTTCTGCAGATCCCAGTATGCCTGAGTTTTTGCAACATTTGCTCCCCCAGACCCTGGACTTCTATTTGGGCACACCTTTAGAGAGTGAGCATGCCCACATGTTGCTTGTGTAAACCCCTCCCCCAATAATCCCACTCACTTGGGCTGCCCTGGCGGGACTGGGGGATTAGCAGTACCTCCCTGAAGGGCTGGGCCTGAGTACTTACCAGTAGTTTCTGTGGGGCCTTAGTGCCTCCACCTGGGATCCCTGTGTCGCCTCCTGTGGGTTGAACAGGTTAGAACATTTCCCCAGTATAAGTAATGGTCTTCCCTCTAATGACTGCCTGTAATGACCCCCCAGACCCACAATCGCTCCCCACAATAGTTCTACATACACACAGCAGGTGACACAGATGAACAATTAATATCTGGTTTATTACTACAAGCTAATACAAAGGAGGCGGGGGATACTCCTCCAAAACCTCCTGGTTAACAAACATTCACTTAACCCACTTCCCCTCTTTTTCCTGGGTGCACCCAGACCAGTCACAGTTAGTGGGTACCTCACAGTCCCTTAGTCTGCAGACATGCTGTTTACCATTGGGGCCCTTACACACTCACACAAATTCCAAGGAAAACAAAGAAAAACTGGTGTAGAAGATGATTTCCTCCTGACTCTGCTGGCAAAGAAAACAATGGCCTCCCCTGAGCTGCAGCTCGGGGTACTCACAGTGCCCAGAGAGGGCGATGATCCCTGTAGTTCACAGCACATCGTCCCCCACAAAATAAGTGGCAGAGTTCTTTGCCTACCTGGCCTTTCCAGCTTCATCTGCAGGCCTTTGTATATGGCTTTCACCAGGCAGGCCTGTTCATCCTTCTCTCCACAGTTCCTCTGATCTTTGCAATGGGTGGGCACAATAGTTCAACTCCCCCTGGTGCCTTTCTAGTCTCCCTGGCTTCTCCCCTAGCAGAAAGATCTGTCCCTGATACAGCAGCCTCCAAGACACCCCAGGCTGGAGGTCACAGTACCTTCAGGCCAAACAGTCTGCCCCAGTACTTTTGAGCAACCAAACTGAGGGGCCCTCCTGCACAGCCCCAGTGGCTGTCTGGCTCCTTCCTGTTCCTTATGCTTGATAGGGGGGAAGGGGGAGGGGGAGAGGGATGCAGCCCCACAGCCTTTGCCAGGCAAAACCACCAAAACAGCCCTCTGGTTTCATTTGGGGGGCCTAGGATTCCCTCTCCTCTTGCTCCTCCACCCTGCTCTCCTTCTCTCTATCTCCCAAACTCTTCCTCTCTCCCCCACCAGCTCTGCCTTACTCCACCCCTTTCTTCTTCCTGCCATATGGAAGGGGTCGCCAAATCCTCCCTGCCTGCAGGCAGTCTTCCTCCTCTCTTGCTTTTTGGAGGGGGGAGGGGTAAAGCTGCCTTTTCCCTTTATAGGAACCCATAACAAGTAGCATGCACTTTTGTAGCTAGACACCTGGTTCCTAACTAGCACAAACAATAATCACAGTCACAGCTAGGCTTGCATCAGATCCAGCAATATCAATGGACCAGGCACGAGTACCCCCAGGATAGCGGGAGCCCCTTGCCCACCTTAGGTAAGTACTTGACTAGGGGGGGCTTACACTTGGTTCCCATCCTGCAATAGGTATGCCACCCTGGCCAATATTGGCCTATTTTCTCCACTTTCTGAAAGGGAGCAGATGCTAACATTAGCATAGGAGAAAGACCCATTGAAATGGAACAGGCATTCCATTCATATTTTTCAAGATTATTCTAAAGATGTGGCTGTCCGTCGTGAAGCCTTCACACCCATTGGAAGGGAACTAACTGGCCTTTAGAAAACTACAATATGCCCTAAAGTACATGCTGTGCTGTTTTGTGAGAGGAAATGTGTCTATGTTTCGATACCCCTCTAGAAGCTGAGAGAGATGATTCCTTCCTGAAACCGGAAAGTACCCTAAATCTGCTGCTTCTTTGGATATAAGAAAGGGCACTGCAGGGACTGGCCTGCCCTCAAATGTTTACAAGGCAGTCGAGAGAATTGTTTGGGTGCCCCTGCTGCTAGAGGCATATCTTCTGTGCCTAAACCTGCTCCACATCAGCCTGCTCCTGCTTTGCTTCCCAGTGCTAAGCACCCCACCCCTAAACTTAAACAACAAAGAGAGGTTAATTGGAGCACTGGTTTACCGAACTCTATCCAGAAGCATGGGCGTGACATGGACTCTGCTCTATCTGACTCTGAGTTTGATGGGGCTACTACATTGTCTATGGTACAAGGCTGTTCTGTGGACCTGGAGCCCAAACACCAAAGATTGTCCCCAAGGTTAGCCACTGGGGATCTTCAAGAGGGGGGCAAGGACTTGGCTGACTATCCCAATGGTGAGTTGGTGGCTTCAGCCTCCTCTGATCAAGTGCTGCAGGATTCGGCCTCTTCATTCATAGCAGAGCATGCAGATGTTTCCCAGGAGCTAGTGGTGTCCCACTTCTCCTGTAGAAAATAATTACCTCTCACACTGGCAATCGGGGAGATAAGAGGTGAGCAGTAAGAATCCGTCATGCCGGTGGAGGCACCCAGATGCCTTACTTAGTGACTGTTGTCATACCTCTGAAACTGGGCTCATTTGTTGGTTGGGGGATGTGCTTATTAGTTGTATTGCAATAGTAGGACTTTCTTCATTGCTGGGCACTGAATTTTAACCATAGTTGGCTTGTTTCCTCTCTGGTGGTTTTACTACAGTATATTATCTGTTAACAGAGCCCTCTCACTTATTAACTAGTTGAAGTGCTCCTTAGGCTTTTTACACTGGGGTGCACGTTTATGTTATGTTTGGGTCTAATGGGTTACTTTCTTGTTGTTTCTTTCTTTTCAGTCATATTTGTACCCATTTTTTCTTAATTGTCAGCCTTTTGGTTATTTTTTTAGGCTCGGTAGCTGGGGGACATCTGACATCCAGTCAAGGGTCTATATAGAACTGGGCCACTATGCTCTATAATATGCCTGCTGGGGGTTGGGGGGCTTGGGTGGAACAATGCCATCTGTCCCTTTTATCCCACTCTCTGTGCTTTGAGATGTGACTTTATTGTGGCTACTAGTTTTCTACAAAATAGAGGTGCCCTTGTTGTGACTCCTTATAGACATTGGGATGCAATATAGATTTTTCTGTTTTTATTTCTGAGGGGTTCTCCTTAGTTGTTCAGGTTTTATTACTATATCGGGGCATAATATTGTGGGGGATAAAGATAGCTTTATTATGTGATCTGATTTTTTGGGGGGGTTACCTCAAGGTTCTCATTTACTGTTATGCTTTTTCCACCCAATATTTATTCTAAGGTAGTTAATTATTGATCATACATTGAATTATTGCTTACAGTTTACTACTATACACAGGTTTATTTCATTCAAATTGTGATGTAAATGTGGCACCATCTATTTTTTTAGGATCTGTTTTGCAGTACTTTTAGAGCCTGCTTTACCTTTTCTTGTGGGATCTTTTGTGTTTCTCTTAAGATGGCTAACTTAAGAATAATATCTTTGAATGTTCAAGGATTCAATCACCCCATAAAGCAGAGGAAAGTAATGTCATATATGAAGACTATTCATTGTGTCATTGCTATCCTTCAAGAGACTCATTTGTTGAAAGAAGACACCCCGAAATTGCTTAGAGGGTGGGTAGGTATGGCATTTTCAAGTACTTTCTCTCTTAAAAAGTGGGGAAGGGGGTTCAAATCTTATCAAAAAAGGTTGTCCTCTTCGAGTAGATGTGGTGATAACAGGTGGAGAGGAATGCAGTGTTTTATTTATGGGGACTGATTTCTGGAGTCCAGGTTCTATTGATTAATTTATATGCCCCTAACATAGATTATCCTGATTTTTTTGCTTATCTTGCTCAACCGATACCAGATAGCCATTTTGCACAGTTGAGAATTTTAATAGGGGGAGATTTCAAATTTGTATTGGACCCTTCTATGGACAGGACTCTATTAATGAAAGGTAGTCCCTCTCATTAGCGATCCAGTGCCCTGCTGCTTCAGATATGTACTGAACTTACTTTGGTCGATCTCTGAATATTGGCCCATCCCACAGTCCAGGGGTATACTTTTTGCTCTAGCAGATTTAGCATATGTAGTAGACTGGACTATTTTGGGAGCAGTTCTACATTCTTTTCCAGTTTTGTCAGTGTCATTATTCTGCCAATTATTATTTCAGACCATGTTCCAGTCTGCTTCATATGGGTCCCAGAAGACAGTGTTCCTAAATTCCCAAGATGGCATATGAACCCTGCTCTTTTATGCTTAGAGTTTTTGACACTGGATTAGGCCGGAGACTGAGTTTTACTTCCTTACTAATCAAGATTCCAGCAGTTCCCCTTTTACCCTGTTTGATCTTTTCTAGGCATTTATTAGGGGCCAGGTAACTGTGTATGCCGCTAAAGAAAATAAACTTAAAAGCAAGAGATTTTGAGTTAACAACCAATATTAAAGTTCTGGAGGACTCCATTTACCAAGAACCTTTGGATGAGGGCAATCAAAATAGTATACAGTCTCTTTTGGAACTCAAATTTCAGTTGAATACAATTTAACAACAGGCCTCACAGTCTCTCTTTTTCAGGAAGCAATCCTACTGGGAATCAAGGCACAAGGCTGGAAACTTGTTGGCTCATAGGCTAAGGAAAAAAAAACTATGGCCGTGCATATTTCCTATCTGAAAGCAGAGGATGATTCCCTGGTGTTAGATCCACAGAAGATTTCCAATATGTTTAAGGATTATTATCAAACACGTTATACCTCTACAGTCTCTCCTCCCAGGGAGGCTTATGAGTCCTTTTTTGCCCAATGTGATATACCTACATTACCACACAAAGTTACTAGTGTGTTGGATAAAGAGACATTTTTATCTGAGATTAAATTGGCTATTAACCAGTTGGTGACAGGGAAGGCTGTGTGCTCATTTCTATCAGGTCTGTCAAGAGCAGCTGGCTTCTCACCTGTTGGCACATTTTCAGCATGTAAAGGAGATTGGATTGGTTTCACCTACCATGCAAGAGTCTACCATTATTGTTCTGCCAAAACCAAATAAAGATCTTACGGTCTGTGCTAATTATAGGTCTACATCCTTATTAAATGTGGACCGTAAAATCTTAGATAAATTATTAGCAGCAAGTTTGGAAACAGCCCTTCCACATTTAATTCATATATCCCAGGCTGGTTTCATGAACGGTAGGTAGGGCAGCGACAAAATCCATGAGGTGATTAATCTTATTATAATTGCTTCTAGAGGCACAGATTCTGTGACTTTAGTAGCAATTGATGCCAAAAAGACCTTTGACTCTATTGAATGGAGTTATTTGTTTTATACTTTGGCTAAGGTGGGTGGTGGTCCTGACTTCCAGACCTGGGTTCAGTGTCTATATACCTGTCCCAAAGCTAGAGTTATAAGTAATGGTGTACTATTTGACCATTTTAATGTATATTGTGGCACTAGGCAGGGGTGCCTGTTGAGTCCTTTATTGTTTTTATTGGTGGTGGAACCTCTGAGTGCTGCTATATGACAACATTCAGCCATACATCATATTTGGGTGGGGGATAGAACCTTCCCAGTCTTACTCTTTGTGGATGATTTATTTCTCTTATTATCTGTCATTGAAAATTCTCTGCCTAATGCGTGGGATGTCTTCGACTCATTTAATGCCATCTCCAGTTTTAAAGTTAACTGGTACAAAACCAAATTATTACCATTATATTGTGAGTACCCTAGTTGGGCACTTATCCACACACCCTCCTTAAAGTGGTCACCTGGTGGGATTAGATATTTGGGCATGTTTATTTCTAAAGACATATAGAATATGAGTATTGTTAATAACTTTGAAGTTTTGTCAACTCTGTCTGTGGACTTTTCTAAATGGTCTAAGTTATACCTGACTGTTCCTGGTAGAGTCCCAGAAAATTAAGCTGACGGCATTTATGAAACTCTTTTACTCTCTGAGCAATTAGCCCCTGCCAATATCCCCAGGACTGTGGGACAGAATAGATAAAATGTTTTTGAACTTCATCTGGGAGGCGAAAACCCTTGGTTTTCATGACATATCCTGTGGGCGCCTGGTGTGCATGGGGCTGGAAGTTGACTTGGCCTTGGGCATATCAGCTGCTTATGAGGCTCTTGTCACTCACATTACTCTTCTTTTCACAGCCCCTATTTTTGTAGTGGGTATCTATTGTTGTCTTAGCACCCAACCTTTGGTCATGCCAGAACTCCTATCCTCTATTACCTCTATCTCGCAGTCCAGAGAGCTGTTCATACTGGGTGATCTAAATCTAAATTGGTTGTCTCCCAAGTTGAATAAGGTACCGAATGACGTTATTGCACTAAACCTCTCTCAACTTATCCTTGAGCCCACACGTCCAAATCATAAAATGAAAAATCATACCCTGCTTGACTGGGCTCTCACTACACATCCACACTGAGTTATTAAGTCAGGTATCCTCCTGGATGCCCTCAGCAACCACAACCCCATTTATATGGTCCACAAGGTCCATCGCACTTAATCCCCTCCCAGAATCATTCAGCTTCATTCCTTTAAATCCTTAGATGTTACACCATTACAGTCTGAACCTGCCTTTCTAGACTGGGCCCCTGTCTCCTCTGCAACCTCAGTTGACCAAGCCCTAGCTTACTTCTAGGATAAATTCATCACCACCTGGAATGCCTTCACTCCCTTCAGGTGGACCAGAGTCTGTAGGATACAGCTTCCCTGGATTATCCTGGAATTTCTGGCCTGCCTCAGGGAGCATGACCAGGCCTGGAAAAAACATAAATCTTCTAAGCTCCCCAGTGACGACATCATGTACAGACTGCTACGCAACTCTTGTACTAAAGCTACCAGACTGGCAAAGTCTGAATAGTTCAAGTCCTCTTTCCTCACAAACATAAACACCTCATCCATATTCTGGACGGTGGTCCATGCCTTATTCTCTCCTCCTGCCCACCCCTCACCCTCAGTTCTCAACATAAATAATTCCTTGGTATCTGATCTTTGCTTGGTAGCAAATTAATTTAATGTGTACTACCACTCCTGTGCCACATCTCTCCTAAGCTCCTTCCCTCCCCCTCCAACACCTTTCTCTAGCTTGTTCCCTCATCTTGCATCTGTCTCCCCCCTTTCTCCTTTTCCATCATCTCTCCTGATGAAGCTTTAAGCACTCTCCTCTCCTTTAATCCCTCAAAAGGATCCTCTCCAGATGAACTGGATCCTAAACTCCTCTACCTCTCTGCTCATGCTATTGCCTATCCTCTCTCTCCTTAATCTTAAACCTGTCCTTTACATCTGCTCAAGTTCCCACTTTATGGAAACACACCATTGTCCTTCCCCTTCCTAAGGGCAGCGACCTATCCACTCCTAGTAACTATCTCCCTATCTTTCTCCTTCCTACCCTTGCTAAACTCCAAGAACATCTGGTTCACTCTCAACTTTCCTTATTTCTCAGTGACTCCTCCTTCTTCACCCTGTTCAAATCTGGCTTCTGGAAGAACCATTCTACAACCACCTCCATAATCAGGCTTAGTGATTCCATCCTTACTGGGATGGATGATGGCCTGATCACCTTAGCCATCTTTGTCAATCTTGCCAAAGCATTTGACACTGCCTCCCACACTCTTCTTCTTGACAATCTCTCTCTCTCTGCAGCTGGCCTTGCTTTGCCTGCTGCAAACTGGTTTAAATCCTACCTCATTGATAAAACTCAATCAGTAAGAATCTCTGACTTTACCTCCCCTCCAATTCCTATCCCCACTGGAGTCCCCCAGGGCTCAGTGCTTGGTCCCCTGCTTTCCTCCATCTTCCTTAATGACCTTCCCACAGCTTGCACCATCTCCTCCATCCATATGTATGCAAATGATACTGTCTTGTTCAGTTCTGGCAAAAACCCTGCAGCTGTGGAAACTGGCCTACAGCATGATTTCAAGCAAGTTCACTCTGGTTCGCCTCCCACCAGCTCTCACTAAATGCCAAGAAGACTGTCTCTATGGCCTTTGGAACCAGGCAGAGACTCCCTAGGCTTCCCGGCCTGTCCTCCTTCCACACCCTTGACGGGACAACCCTTGAGGACGCATCCTCATTTAGATATCTTGGGGTCTGGTTGGACCAACACCTCAACTTCTCTGTGCATAGTGATACCATCCTGAAGATATTTTGCCCCAAGCTTGGTGCCCTGTACAGGAATCCTATTTCCATCCCACTGACTGTGAGGTGCGAACTTGTTCAGAAGATGATACTCCCCATCTTTGACTACTTTGACATAGTCTATGGTACTGCTTTCAAATCTTCCCTGACCAAATTGGACACTCTCTTCAACTCCTTCTGCCACTTTGCCCCTTGAGTCTCCCTCTCGTACCCATTATTGTGAACTCTGTCAGGCCCTTGCCTTCCCTCCTCTATCTAACAGGCACCTCTCCCACTGTGCCAAGCTAACCTCCAAGTTCTGGCTTGGTGAACTCTCTCCCTCCCTCTCATCCTCCCTCTCCTCCCCTCCCCCACTCCCTCAGATCCACCGACACATGCACCCTAGTGTTCCCACACCACTTCACCCTCATCAGCCAGGCAGGTTTTGCCCATTGCTTCCCAACAATCTGGAACTCCCCCCCAAAAAATACATCAATCCTCTTCCACCTACTCCCCAAACACTGCCCTGCACAATTTTCTCTCTTCCAGATGTTTCTCCTTTAATCCTCCTTAATTTACCAATATTCCTTGCTCCTGTTTTCCAACTCCTTCCCTCTTGCAGGGTTCTCAGCATCCTGAAGGAGATACAGGTTTTGGCTGTCCTCCCTCCCCCCCCAAATAAACCACTTCTCTTTCACCTGCTCCTTCAACACAGCCCTCCACAACTTCCTTTCTTACAGTTGTTCTTGCTTTAATCCTTCCTAATTTCATATTAATCCTAGTTCCTGCATACCAACTCCCTACCTCTCTTGCAGGATTCTCAGCATCCTGAAGTGGAATGCAGGTTTTGGCTGCCCCTTCCCCTTGCCCCAAGCTCCCCTCATTTTTCCACTTCACCTCTTCACAGCACTTATAGCTTTGTCCATTCCTACTTCTCCTACAGCACTTGTCTACAGCCTGAGTCTGCTTTCAGTATATCATGGCACTATGATTAATCTATCACATTATGTACCACCTGTAGCATTGTTATTATGGTATTATTTTACATGCTGTAACTGTCTGTACCGTGCCCTAATTGTAGCATTACTTCATCTAACTGTTCATACACAATTGTACTTCTCTTCCACCCATTCATTTGTATCATCTTTGTTTTCTTATCCTCATGTTATCCCCTCCCTCCAGGTCGCACCATGAGACGAACAACTTGTTGTTCTGTGTGCCCTCCTGGTGAAACATTTCAATAAATAAATAAATAAAATATCATGCCAGCCTCAGTTTGAAGCATACAGTAACATGGATATCCTTTTCTCCTCAATCTTCCCATCTTTGGGTCAATATTGAACAGGTCCTGTTGGGAGAACTGCTCCTTTCTTTACTACTTTGCAGTCCAAAATCTGCTCTTAGCAAGTTGACTCTCCCCATTACTTTTACACATTACAATTGGCAGAAAATCTTGAAGGTTTTTAAATGGCGTTCTGACTCTTTTGGCCTTTTTGAACCCCTCTGCTGTAATCCCTGCTTTCAAATAGGGGAATCTCAAATTTGTTGGACGGTCTGGATAGCCAAGGGTATTCATGAAGTGGGTGACTATATGGGGGTTTGTAGTTTTGCTCAATTGCAACAGGACATCTCCTTGCCTACTCATGATTTATGGAGGTATTTTTGGATTAGTCATGCTTGTGGGCCCTAGTTTCAGAAAGATTTTTCTTTAGCACAAATGGACTTGGGTAAACAGTTATTGCAGTGGGCAATGTTGTCTAGAGGTCAGAGAAGTATTATATATAAATCCATATTAGAGTTGCATTTGCCAAATTGGGGTCACTGCTAACTAAAATGGTCAGAAGAATTACAGTTCCCTATTTCGGAGGATAGTTGGACTGGTTGCTGGGTGAAAGCTCACCAAGCATCTCCCAACCCTCAGCTGCAATTGATACTAAAAAAGGTTCTCAGCCAGTGGTACAGGACCCCAGATCAGTTGGTTTTGATGGGTCACTGTTACTGTAATATTTGTTGGAGATATGTCAAAAAGACAGGGACCCTTTTGTATATTTTATGGGGCTGTTCAGTCCTTGGGGACTGATGGGAAAAGATTATCTGTTATTTGGAGACTATACTTCATTTTCATCTTCCCCAATCCCCTAATTTTTGGCTTTTGGAGGACCCTGGATTGCTTCCACAATCAGCTCAGAAATACAAATTGTTGTTATATTCTGTCGCTATCGAAGCTAAGAGTCTGTTGATTCGAAATTGGAAGTCATCAATAGTCCCTCATTTTTTAACCTGGCAAAATGCTTTGTCTAACCCTGTATCCTTTCTAAAGGTTCTTTTTGCAGGAAGCAGAAAACTATGGGTTTTGACTCTTCCTGGGGTCTCTGGCTTGAGTATGTTGGGCTGCCCTCCTGAAATGGTGTTTTTTTTCTCTCTCTCTTTTTATTGATTCCTATTGGGGTGATTCACATGTTCCATGTTATTTATTTTTGACTTTTCTATTAGTGACATTTATTTTATTTCACTTTATGGATATTGCTTCAGGTTGCAGGCTCTCCTTCTGGGATGTAGGATCTGTGTTTAGCCATTTGTATTGTAAGATGTTGTGTTATTGGTTGTTAGGTGGTGTCACGGCAAGTTATTTTCTTTGCTCTTAGAGTTATAGTGTTATTATTGTTGTTTGACCTTATTGGTTCTTTGAACTTTTTATGACAAACAGTCTTTTCATTATTTGTACTATGTAGTTGACCTGATTTTGAACTGCTTTTGTCCTATTGTTATGGCTACTGAAATGAGTGTGAAAAAAAGGTCATAGAATCATAGAAATCTGTTGGCAGAAAAGGACCCCATGGCCCATCCAGTCTGCCTGTAACCCTCCTTTAGGAAGATCCCCTTGCTCCATTATCAGTCTGCCCCCTGCCCATTAGGCCCATGTACTTATCCCAGGCTCCTTTGAAGTTGTCTACTGTATCCACCCCCACCAACCATTCCATCAGACTATGGCTGTGCCACCCTCTCAGCAAAGAATATCCCCCTGATGTCCCCTCTGAATCTACCACCTCTAGTTTGTAGGCATTTCCTCTAGTGGAATTGTTCATACTCATTCTGAAGATGCAGTCAACCCTCACCCTGTTTATGCCCTTCAAGTACTTGAATGTTTCCATCATATCCTCTCTCTCCCTCCTCTCCTCTCCTCTCCTCCAGCATGAACAGGCCCAGCTCCCCCAGTCTCTCCTTATATGACTTCCCCCGTAACCCCCACACCATTCTGTTTGCTCTTCTCTGGACCCTTTCCAGCCTGTCTTTGTCCCCTTGCATGTATGGCCTCCAGAACTGGACCCCATATTCCATGTGTGGTCTGACCATGGTTTTGTATAGTGGCAGGATCACCTCCCTCCTTCTGCTTGTGAATCCTCTCCCTATGCATGCCAGCATTCTAAGTGCCTTTCCTGCTGCCCTGTCACACTGACTCCAGACTTTCAGATTGTCTGAAATAGAGATCCCAGGTCTCTTCCTTTTCTGTTACCTCCAGCCCCACCCCGCAAGCCAGTACTTTGCTACTTGGGTTATTGCACCTTATATGCATAATGTTGCACTTTTTTGTATTGAACCACAGCTGCCACCTTTCTGACCACTCCTCCAGCCTAGCCAAATCCTCCTTCACATCCTCCACCCCATCCATCATATCAACCCTATTACTACATATCTTTATATCATCAGCAAACAGACACACCTTTCCCTGTAGACCCTCTATGATGTCGCCAATGTATATGTTTCATTTATTTATTTATTTTATTTATTGAAATGTTTCACCAGGAAGGCACACTGAACAACAAGTTGCACATCTCCCAATGTGACTGGAGGGGGGGTACAGTTGGATGAAGAATTAGACATACAGATTAATATTTAAAATACACAAGAAATTAAACATTCAATTACATTTGTAACAAGACAGTTAAAAAACATCATAAATAATCATATAGTCACATTTATAACATTACATACAATTAAATATAGCATACCTGTGAAATATGCATTTAATTACAAGTGACATATCCAAGGAACATAGTACGTAATGGTGAAGGGGAGGAGAGCATGCTGAGATGCAGGCTGAGGGGGGTGGAAGGTTTAATAGGTGATGTGAGTCATGGATAGGGGCAGAGGCATAGGAGGACAGTTAAGGAGGGTTAAAGCAGGAGCAGTTAGATGAGAGAAAATTATGTAAGGCAGAGGTAAGGGAGTGGGAAGAGGAGGAGGAGGAGTGCTGTATTTGGGGGGAGAGAGAGTTCCAGATTTGTGGGAAATGATGGATAAAGCCTAAGTGATCAATGAAAGTGGTACAATGGGGGACCAACAAAGTGTGAGTGTCAGAGGATCTGAGGGAGTGGGAGAGGGGAGGGTGGAGAAAGTGAACATGAGAGGTAGGAGGGAAGTTCTCCTAACCAAAATTTAGAAGTGAGTTTGGCACAATGAGTGAGGCACCTGTAGGCAAGCGGGGTAAGGGAAATGGTGTGGTGTGGAGGTCACAGTGATGAGTGCATGATGGAGCATCAAGTGCAAATTGACAGAAGGAGTTAAATAGAGTGTCCAATCTGGTTAGGGAGGATTTGGGAGTGGCACCATAGACTACATCACAGTAGTTGAAAATGGGGAGGATTATCTTCTGGAGTAGTTCACGCTGCACTGTATGAGGGCTGCAACTATGGTTCCTGAATAAGGTACCAAGCTTGGGGCACAATTTTTTAGGATGGCGTCAATGTGGCATGAGAAGTTGAAGTGTTGTTCCAACCAAACCCCAAGGTGTCTTAATGAGGAGGTGTCCTTTAATATTGTCCCATCAAGGGTATGGAAAGACGGTAAAGGCTGGAGCCTAGAAAGTCTCTGCCTAGCGGCAAAGGTCATGGAGACGGTCTTATTGGCATTTAGGAATAGTTGATGTGAGGTAAACCATAACTGAACCTGGTGGAAGTCAAGCTGAAGGGTGGTTGCAACATCAGCAGGGCATTTGCCAGACAAGAACAGGACAGGGTCATTGGCATACATATGGATAGAGGTGGAGGGGGAGCATACTGAGGGCAAGTCATTTATGAAGATGGAGAAGAGAATGGGCCCAAGCACTGAGCCCTGTGGGAATCCAGTGGAAATAGACAGGGGGAGAGATTGTATCCTGGATCTTGACTAACTGTATTCTGCCTGAGAGGCAAGCTCTAAACCAGTTTTGGGCAGAAGTAGACAACCCAGCAGCCATAAGGGAGTCAAGAAGTAGGGCATGGGAGACTATGTTGAATGCCTTGGTGAGGTCGACAAAGATGGCAGAGGTAATGAGGCCATTATCCATCCCAGTGAGGATGGAGTCAGTGAACCTGAGTAGGGAGGTGGTAGTAGACTGGTTCTTCTGAAAATGAGATTGGAACAGGGTAAAAAGGAAGAGTCATCGAGGAAGGAGGTTAGCTGAGAGAGGACCAGGTGTTCTTGGAGTTTAGCAAGGGCAGGGAGTAGGGAGAGCGGGCGACAATTTGCAGAGGAGGAGGGGTCACCACCCTTTGGGAGAGGGAGGACTACTGCATGTTTCCAGGATAAAGGGACAGATGAGGATGAGAAGGAAAGATTTAAGATCAAGGAGAGAGGTTAAGCTATAGCAGAAGCTGAAAGGTAGAGGAGTTTAGGGTCAAGATCATCTGGCAATGAGCCGTTGGAAGGATTAAGAAAGAGAAGGACCATTAGTGTTTCTTCTGGGGAGACCTCAAAAAAAGAGAAGGAAGATTGGGCATGGAGGGGTTGAGTACTGGGTGTGGAAGGATGAAAAGGGGGTAGATTACAGGGGAGTGATTTTAGAAGTGCTGTGACGCAGGAGGGTATAATAGGTGTTAAACTCTTGAGCCACTGCACATGATTCGGAGACCAATGAGTTGTTTATTTTAAGCACGGGGGAGGCGGATGTGAAGGGGGGAGAATAGGGCATTGATCACTTTCCAGAATTTGGAGGGGGAATTGATGTTTTTGAGAAAAGATGATTTAAAATATTCAGACTTGCCAAGTCTGGTAACTTTTGTGCAGGCATTTCTTAACATGTGATACCGGGCATGGTCTAGGGGAAGCTGGGAGACCTTATTTTTCCTCCAAGCTTTGTTCCATTCCCTGAGACAGGTCAGTAACTCAGGGGAGACTCAGGGATGATGGTTGCCATGAACTCTAGTGAATTTGAATGGAGCATAGGAGTTCCATGTAGTTATAAATGTATCTTTAAAATAAGCGAGTGCTTGGTCAATGGTAGGGGCAAAGGCAATAAGGGACCAATCAGAGCTGGCCAGTTCATTAAGAAGGGGATTAAGATCTAAGGAGCTGAAGGAGTGGAGTTGCAGAATTTTGTGAGGCGGTTTAGGTCTATGGACTTTCCTGACTACGAAGATTGGGTGATGATCACTGAGGGCATCCGGGAGGATGCCTGTTTTAATGACTCAGTGGGGTTGAGAGGTGAGAGCCCAGTTTATCAGGCAGTGGTTAAGAGTTTTATGATTTAGGTGGGTGGGTTCCAGGATGAGTTGGGAGAGATTGAGGGCCATGATGTCATTGCATGTCTTGGCAGTTGTTGGTGATAGCCAGTTTTGATTTACATCACCCATGATATATAGCTCGCCTTTATGTGAGAGGGAGGTTATGGAGGTAATGAGATCCAAATTATTGGATGCCTTGGAGCCATATCAACAGTAGCTGCCAGCTATGAAGATAGGGGAGAAAAAGGCAAGGTAATGTTTACTACAAGTGCTTCATAGGCGGAGAGTAATGACAATAATAGAATGGTTGACAATTGAAGTGAGGACAGAATATACATTGCTACTCCACCACCCCTGCCAGTCCTGTCCTTCCTGATCATGGAATAACCTGGGATATTAATGGCGAGATCAGATATTTTAGCGTTTAACCAAGTTTCTGTTAAAATTAATATATCAGGTGTGAGAGAGATTACCATATGATGTAAAAGGTTAATTTTTGACATGAGACTGCAGATGTTTAAGTGGAGGATTTTCAGGCCCTTGGGGAGGGCAGAGGGGGTGGGGACATTGGTACATTAGTGGAAGCATTGCAACTGGCAGGGATGTGTGTAGTGGGACCAGGATTGGTATGAACATTTCCTGATGCGAGTAACAGGAGTGCTATTATGAGCGAGTGAAGTTTAGGGCATTTGTGATGGGCTGAGAATTTTGGAAGTATTTGGGGAGGTGAGGGCTAGGTGAAGTGAAAATAAGATGGTGAAGGAAAGCTAGGTGGCTAGGGACTGAGAATAGAGTAGCAAGGGGGTGGTGAGGGAAGTGAGACCAGAGTACTTGAAGGGGTGTAGGAGTTATGGCAAGGATAAAGGTAAGGGATAGGAGAGCAGAAAGGAAAGGTAAGAAAGGTTTACTGGACTGAGGAAAGTGTGGAGCTGAGATAGATACAATTGAAAGAAGAATTAGAAGGAGGGAAAGTGGTGAAGGAAGGGTGAGCAAATTTTATGGATTGGTGGATCAAGGTTAGAACAGGGTATAATAATCAATAGTTAGGAGAAGATAAAGTGGCAGTGACAGAGGTACACTAACTGTGAGAAGAGATGGACAGTGACAGTTGCCAGCAGCAGCAAAATAATTTTGTTGTTGCCCTCTAGTAGCTATGTAGTATAATTTGCAAATGGAAAAATCACCAGGTTCAGAATTGGCTGAAGGAAAAGAGAACTGTAGGGACTAGCGCAGTCAGAAAGATCCGGGTTCAGCGTACCTTCGTTTGTAAGTGGAGAAGATGACAGGAGTTCCAGCCAGGCAGCACAGGCTGTGGTTCCAATGCTGGATGTAGAAGGGAGCTGGGAGTTAAAATACTGGTAGAAGGGGGTTGGTATCAGAATCAGATAACAGGTTAGGAGAATGTGAGAGAGAGAGATAGAGAGGGAGGGGAGAGGGGGAGAGAGAGAGAGACAGACAGACACACACACCAACACACACACAAAATGGGCCTAGGTTTCAGATGAAATAACTTTAAACTCTTAAAAAGCAATACTGTCCCATAAATAATACAAAAACAGTAAAAATGAATTTTTTTAGACCAAATTAATCTCTTTAAACAGATGATAAAGCAGGCTGTCATTCAGATATGCTTCAAAATAATTTAACCAGGTAAATCAGATAGAAAACAGGACAAGGAGATTCAAAAGTAGCCAAGTTCAGAATGGGCAGAAGGAAAAGAGGGCTGTAGGGTCTAGCACAGACAGGAAGATCTGGGTTAAGTGTACCTTCATTTGTGAGTCAAGAAGATGACAGGAGTTCTAGCCAAGCGGCAGCGGGTGTGGTTCTAGCGCTTCATTTGTGAGTGAAGAAGATGCTTCATTTGTGAATGGAGAAGATGATAGGAGTTTCAGCCCAGAAAAAAAGTGTGGGTCCCAACACAGACCCCTGGGAAACCCCACTTATCATCTTTTATTCCTTTGAGTATACCCCATTCACCACAACCCTCGGAGTCCTCCCCACCAACCAATGTTCTACCCAGTTCATGATCTTGCTCCCTATTCCAAAGCTGCCTACCTTGCCTATCAGCCTCCTGTGGGGAACGGAGTCAAATGTCTTCCTGAAGTCGAGGAAGACCATGTGTACCATCCCACCTTGGTCCCATATCTCTGTCATTCTGTCAAAGAATCTAATCAGGTTGGTCTGGTATGACCTTTCACCTGTGAATTCATGTTGATTGTCATCTAGGAGGCTCTCCTCCCCTAGATATTTTATCAGCCTTTCCTTAATAAGTGCCTCTGTTAGTTTACCAATCACAGAGGTAAGGCTAACTGGGCGGTAGATTCCTGGCTCTTCCCTTCCTCTACCTTTATGTAGGGGTACTACTTCAGCCCTTTTCTAGTTCCCAGGAACCCTTCCCTTGTGAAATGACAGGTTAAATAATTTTGTGAGTGGTGCTGCCAATTTCTGTTTTAGTTCTTGGAGTACCCTCGGGTGAATCCCATTCGGGCCTATCGCCTTGTCCATCTGCAGCTTCTCTAACTCTTCCAATACCCTGTCCTCCATGAAGGGACTCGAGTCCATCCCACTACCCATCCTTCCCCTGTTTTCCAACTTTGGCCCCTTCCTCTCCTCCACCATGAAGAACGATGTTAAGTATTTATTCAGGATATCAGCTTTTTCTATGTCTCCTTCCACCATTGCCCCCCGATTTCCCTTTGAGTGTCATAATCCTGCACTTCCCCTTCCTTCTATTGCTCACGTATCTGAAAAACTTCTTGTCTCCACTGTTTGCCTCCCTTGATATATGCTCTTCTGGTACCACCTTCGCCCATCTGATCACCCTCCCCACTTCCCACAGTTTTTCCTTATATACCTCCCTCCCTGTCTGCCTCCCTCTGCGATGCCTTATCTTTCTTGAATGCCCTCCTTTTTTCCCAAACTGCATTCCTCACTTCTGTTATGAATCAGAGTGGTTCCTCACCCTCTTTTTCTTGCACACCATCCTAACACACAGTTCTGTCACCTTCAATATTCCTCTTTTAATTTCCACCCATAGCTCTTCTACATCTTCCAAGTCTTCCTTCCCCTCTAGTTCATGCTGAACCATTGCCCTCATCTTCTCAAAATCTGCCTTTCTAAAGTGTAGCACCCTAGTGTTAGAATTGCTCTTTACCTGAGCTTTTCTGATTCTAAAGATTACTGTACTATGGTCACTGTCACCCACATGTTCTCCAACCTCCACCCCCTTGACTCTGTCCCCATTTGTCATAACCAGATCAATTATGGCATTACTCTAAGTAGGTTCCATTACCAGCTGGTTGATGAACACTTCCTGCAAGGCTTCTAGCAATACCCTACTCTTTTCTGTGGATGCTGCCAGGATGTCCCAATCTACGTCAGGTAGATTTAGATCACCCACCACCATGACTTCACCCTTGCTGGCTATCTCCTGTATCTCCCTGCCCATGTGTCTATCTTCTTCCTCCCCCTGATTTGGTGGTCTGTAGATCATCCCTACCCTCACTGCCTCCCCCCCGCTTTGCTTAAAGTGACCCAAAGGGTCTGTGCTGGTCCCTCCCCAGCTTGCTCACCCCCGCATTAATCCCCTCTTTTATATAAAGGGCAACCCCTTCCCCCTTTACCTGTCCTGTCCCTACTGTAGACTACATACCCAGATATTTTCACCTCCCAACTGTGGTTTTCAGTCCACCAGGTCTTCGTAACTGCAGTTAGATCTAGTTCATCCTCTGTCACCACCACCAGTAGTTCTACCATCTAATTACCTAGACTTCTGGCATTTGTTAGCAAACCCCTCCACCAGCCCTGCTCCTCCCCCCCTTTCAGGTTCTCTTGCCCCCAGCTGCGGGGCAGAGTGAGTTAGGTCATTTCCTCCTTCCATTCCTACTGGGCTACACCTAGCTTCACCCTCCTCCTCCTCTCCTAGTTTAAAGCACTCCTTAGTATTTTATCTATGTATCCTTGCAGTTCCCCTCAAAATCCTAGCCCTCTCATCACTTATATGCAACCTGTCCCTTGCATATAGATGCTGGTCAACCCATGTGTCCCCCTCAATCACCTATACATTAGTAGCCCTCCCTCCTGCACCACTGCCTTAGCCAGTGGTTAAAGTCTTTAATTCTCAAGTGTCTGGCTATACTGGCACAGTGTAGTGGCAAAATTATTGAAAAAGCTATGGAGTCTACCATCCCTTTGCACCCTCTTGCTAGTTCCATAAATCTCTTCTGCACCTCGTTCACTGCCTCCCCAGCCAGGTCATTTGTACCTAGGTGCAGAACCAGGTGAGGTTCCCCTAGTCAGCCTAATGCACTCTATAATTTAATTCCTGATGTATAGGCAAGGCAAATGTTATTTTTAAGGTGCCTAATCCCAAGGGTTCTGAGTGTTGTACAGAGTAAGAGAGTAAGCATATTACAGCATGTATAGCAGATACATTTAACTTTAAAAATTAATTTACTAGACCCATCATTTGCATGTATACTAAGAAAGGTGAGATTTAAAAAAAAAGATTTAAAATCAGCCAATAATAGGGCTCCACACACATAAGGTGGCAAAGTATTTTAAACAAAGGGTGCTGCCACCCCAAAAGCCTGGTCTCCAGATTATTTCAGACAAGGGCAGGAAACACAAGAGACCCTCCTCAGTAGAGCAGAAGGAACAGATGGTGACATAAATAGTCAGGAGGTCATTGAGGCAGTCATGGCTTAAACTGTGCAGAGACTGTAAGTTAATAAGCATCTTACAGTATATGCACCACTAAAATGTTAGCCAGTGCAGATCACAAAGACCCAGTGTGATATGCTCAGAATTAGATGTCCCAGCATTCATCAGGTCTGCAGTATTTTGCACTAGCTGCAAGTAGTTGAACAACCCCACAGATAGCCTTAAGTAGAGGGTATTACAGTAATCCAATCTCAAGGTAACAATGGCATGTACAAGAGTTAGTGCAGCTGGCACAAGATAAAGTTTAATCAGGATGACATTTCATATATGGAAAAAGCCACTGCAAACTCCTACCAATATTTGGTATTCTAGCATACACTTACAGTCCACAATGACCTCCAGATTTCTCATATTATCCACAGTGCACAGTGTACTTCTTTTTGAGGATGGTAAAATTGCACCCCTATTATTCATCACTAGTTCATGATAACCTTGTTCTATCAGTAGCAACTCTTTTTATGATGAGTTGAGTTGGATCCAACTGGTAGTTATTCAGTCATGAATTTCATCAATTCTGTTGTTTGACATAGAAACCACATCATCCCAATTCAATGTACAAAACAGGTACAGCTGAGTATCCTCAGTGTAGCAACAACATTCAAAACTGTATGGTCTAATGATTTTTCCCAGTTGTAGCATGTACAGTATACGGTGAACAACATGGGAGCCTGGACTGAACCCTAAGGCACTCTACAGCAGAGTGCAGAATTCCTCAGGATGTAAGTACATAAAGCCACCTGCTGTATTCTGCTAGTGAGGTAGGACTCATACCTCAAAATCACACTGATGAGAAATCCAGTAGGACCAGAACAGAACCAAGTCTACTGTCTTTAACAAACTCGGTCTCGGCACAATGGTGAGACCTGAAACCAGACTGGAAAGGCTCGTAGTTTTCATACTTTTCCAACCAATTATCCAGCTGCACTGTAACTACCTTTTAAATTAACTTCTTCAAAAATGTAAGGTTTGAAACAGGCTTGTATTTGACAGAACATCAGGATCCATGGTGTTTGTTTTTTCAGGAAAGGCCTCACCTCTGCCCTCTTCAGTGCAGATGGAAGGACTCTCCTTCAGGGAACATCTGACACTCTGAATGATAATTTGACTCAGGGCCCCCCTAAAATAAAGAATTAGCTGGGTAGACCACAGTACCATTGCACAGTAATTAGCACAGAGATCCAATATTACCTGAAGGATCTCATCCACCTGAACTGGCTGAAACTCTGCCCTCAAAACCAAAGGGTATAAGATCATATTCAGCTGGGTACAGGAGGCTCATGACAGGCTACATGAGGAGATTCCAGCCCAAAGCGATGATACTTTGTCAAGCAATTACTGAGTAAAGTACAATTCTGTAAGAACTTACCATAACAGTAGATATTTGAGAGTATCACTTGCAGAAGATCATAATGTGTGGGATTCAGTCACATGCATCATTTCCTCCAGATGGCTTTCACAGCAGTCAACCCTGGGACCTCCCTCTAGCACCACCATGTAGTGTTCACCAGGCAGGTATGAAATGGGGAGGTCCCAGCCACTCGCAGTTCTTTTTCCATCCTGGCAACTATATGTGTAACCATATCTCTGGGCCTCCAATGGGAACCGAGGAGGGAAATTAAGGCAGCATCTCTAAACATATTCATGAAACCATCAATAAAACCAACAGAGTCATATGGTCCATTAAAAGGAATACTAATTCCAGAAATACAAATGTTATGCATTGTCAGTGTCTCAATAGGTAGCACACTCACCTCTGAGGCTGGGAGATCAGAGGGCTGTGGGTTCAGTTCCCGCATCTGGCACTTGGGTTAATATCCCAGTACTGACACTGTAGTGCAGCATGAGTGGGGTGCTGCACTTCTGAGGTGCAGTCTTTCGGATGAGGCGTTAAACTGAGGTCCCATCTGCCTGGATTGGTGGTAGTTCAGGTAGCTGTTAAAGATCCAATGGCACTTATCGAAAAGAGTATGGGAATTTCCCCGGTGTCCTGGGCAGATTTCCCTCATTCACTAAAAATACCACCAACAGCTTAATCTGGTTCAAAGGTCAGTTGGCATTCATCTGTGTCCCCCTTCCCCGGGTTGTGCCTGAAAATAGGCAGGATTTGTCTAGTGCACTTACCCAGTCAACAAAAACTAAATAAATAAATAAATGATGGCTCTGTTCAGAGCTTATGCCAGACCACATCTGCACTATGCGTCCCAGCTCTGGTGCTCCTTTAAAAAGAATCAATGCGATAAATTGGAGAAGGTGCAAAGAAAATTCACTAAAAACATAAAGGGTTTACAAAATGAAACATACAATTCTAGATTATCATCACTCAACCTTATGTCTTTAACCACTAGCTGCATTAGAGGATATTTACTTTTTCTTTGTAATCTTATTCAGGAGCCCTAGTTACTTTCTGAAATTGGCCTCACATTCAGAAACAATTACCACAACACTAGAGGTCATCCATTTCAACTATTTGGTAAATCATTCAATCACAAACATAGAACGTTTTTCTTTGCTCTAAGAACAATTAATCCTTGGGACAATGTGCCCCTTGAAGTGGTTATAAGTGAAACGAAAAACTTATTTAAACACCATCTGGACAGATTAATCTCCAAAGGATACAATCTCTCATACTATAACAACTAATTAGTATAGGAGCACATATGGACCTTATGGTCTCCTTGCTCCTCTTTCATCCTTAGTATGATTCTTAGTATGAGTACTAGAGACAGGAGCAAGGAACCCTTTTGAAGCAGCAGAAAGGGGGAAGGAGGGTGGGGCTGCATGACCTGCTGCAAGAGATACTCTCAATGATCTACTCTTATGATAAGTTCTTATGCAACCTTACTATCTTCTTTGATGCAATCTCTTGCAGCAGGTCATAATGTGTGGGAAGATTTCCAAGCAGTTGATATAACCAGCAGGAGAAGGAAGTGAATCATGAAGGCTCAGAACAGTAGGCCTTGTAGGACGGTCTGTCCAAAAATGGTTCCCCTCTTAGAAGCGATGTCTAGGTATGGGCCATAGACAGGATCCAACCTGCCATAGATGTCAAGAGGCAGAAGGATCTCGTAGGCACATGATTTGGTCTTGCCCCAAAAATTAAAAGCTTTTTGGACCCCTTTTTCAGAGGGGTAGACAATTTCACCCTAGAAATATGTGTACTTGGAAACCTCTCAACCATCATAAACAAATCTCATCAGTACCCTAATTTTATGGTTGTCTCATTGCTTATTTTGATGAGACACTGGACAAAAGACTCTCTACCTATAGTTATAGAGTGGATTCAAGAGATGTATGTTGCTCTTAATGTGGAAAGAGCCATTGCTATCCAGTTTCATCAACTTGCATCCTTTAAACAAAGATGGGAGCCTTTATTACTCTTTTTAGCAGGGAGGTGAACGGATTTATAAGCTACTTCTTTACCAACTCTCAGGATAAGAGGTATGATGTATGTCTAACCAAGGATCAATGTCTGGTCATATCATTATGTTCAGTCAGACAAAATGACTTGTCATAGCCTAAATTGTGCAGACTATGGAGAGAGGGGGAGGAGGGGGAGGTTTATGAGGGCTATTGAAATGCACACTTGGTGGACTGTTTCATTGAATATATTGAGGCTTGGGTGGTGGGGGCATTGGGTAGGGAGGTTGGAGAGCGAGGGGGTCTTATATTGTATCCTATGTAATGTCAAATGGACTGTTCAGTATTTGCATTTGTATGTGTACTTGTTTTGGAAACTTAATAAAGTTTAATAAATTGCAAAAAAAAAGAAGCGATATCTAGACTGTAATGCTTGTTGAAGGTATGTACAGTAGACCACGTGGTGGCTTTGCAAATATCCAAGGCCAAAACACCCAAGAAACATGCCATGGAGGTGGCCATGCCTATGGTAGAATGTGGTTTTACAACACCTGTGAGAGGCAGGTTGCATTTAGCATGAATAAACATAATGCAGTTGGGCAACCATGTGGACAAGCACTGCTTAGAAACACTGATGCCCTGGTTTCAAGGGGCAAAAGAAACAAAAAGTTGTTTGGATTTTCTCAACGTGGAAGTGCAGAGAAGGTAAATACTCTATGTTCTATGCACATCGAGAGTATGCAGCACAGCTTCCCCTGGATTCTGAGACTCCACAAAGTATACTGGCAATAGGGTGATCTGATTTAAAGTAAATTCGGAAACAATCTTAGGCAAGAACATCGGGTTAGTGCATAAAGACACCCAGTTGTTATGAAACTGAAAATATGGAGGTTTACACATCACTGCGTGCAACTCCAAGACACGTCTGCCAGATGTGATCACAACTAAAAACATAGTTTTCCAGGACAGATAATGGAGGTTACTGGATTCAGTGGGCTCAAAGGGACTCACAGTGAATATTTCAAGAACAAAATTTAAATCCCAGATAGGGACTGGATCCTTGATAGGGTGACATAGGTACAGAATACCTTTCAAAAAGGTTTGAATTAAAAGTAACTTGGAAAAAGGAATGTTGTCCACAGGCAAATGAAATGCAGCTATGGCCAAAAGGTGGACTTTCACCGAAGAATATTTCAGTTCACCCTCTGACAAGGAGAGCAAATAATCTAAGATGTACTGATGGGAACACTCATAAGGATCCAAGTCCAGAGCGGATGCCCAAATAGAAGAGCATTTTCATTCATTCATTTTATTGGAACGCAAACTGAGAGAAAATCTCTCATTTGCAATTGCATCCATACATTATATACAAAACGTACAAACAGTCAATAAACACATACTGTACATAAATGACATTACATAAATTAAGTTCCAATATAACTTATTAATCAGGTATACCTTATATTGTAAAATTCAACCAAAGCAATCACAGGAGCTATGGAACATTCTAGCAATAGAGGCTTTAGAATGGGTATAAGAGATAAGCAAGTTTAAATTACATCTTTTCTTTATCAAAACTCAAGTACGAGAGACAGAGGAAGCTAGCTTAATGGAACCAAATTTGAACCGCTGTTTGGGTTTTAAAAAACTTACTGTATTAAGTGATCTAAGATTATAAGATGAATGTCTTCTATAACAAGGAATTAATGAGAAATTTGGGCAGTGACCCAATAATAAATCTATAAACATATAAATACCAGTGCCTTTCCCTTCATACTGATAATGATGTCAATCCTGTAGCTACAGTGATGGGTGGTAAATGAAAGTCTGGAGAGAAACCTTAATGCACTGTGATATAAAGTATGCAGATGATTCAGAGTTTTAAGAGTTGCTGTTCTATAAATACAGTCTCCATAATCAAGTACAGAGATAAATAAAGCATTTACCAGTAGTTTCCCAATAGAATAACTGAAATGTCTTTTATTTTGATAAAAAAGTATTACAGTTTTTTTAAATTTATTTGACAACTTGTCTATGTGGGAATTAAAACTCAGATGTTCACCCAGTATTATAGCTAAATATTTACAGTATATATAGCCACTCTAGCTATAGCAACTCCCCTACTTGATTTCAAGGCCAAATTGTCATATGTAGTTGGCTTTTTAGTAAGCAACATCCACTGTGTTTTATGTTCATTCAGCAGCAATCTAAGATCCACCAAGGCACTCTGTATATGGCAAAAGCCATTTTGCAAAGCTCTAACAGACTGTTCTGCATCACTATGGCTAGTATAAATAATCATATCATTTGCACAAAGAACAATGCTTGATGATGGAGAACAAAACTTCGGTAAATTATTTACATAAAGAAGAAATAACAGGGGGTCCAAAATAGATCCTTGTGGAATCCATCTCCTAACCGTAACCAATTGTGAACATAAACCAGCAGCTTTTACATATTGTTGTCGCATTGTTAAATATGAATTAAACCATAGTAATGCAGAGCAGCCAAGCCCAATAGCCTTTAATTTATTACAAAGAATGATATGATCAACTGTATCGAATGTCTTGGACAGATCTAGATATGCTGCAGAAAGATATTGATTATTATAAAATGTCTCAAAGACATTGCTTCTAACCTTAGACATAACATTTGTTGTATTATGGCCTTTTCTAAAACCAGTTTGAAAATCTGTTAGTAAATTATGTGTATTAATATAATATGAAAATTGTGAATCAGTTTTTCAAATATTTTAATAGCTATGGGTAAAACAGAAATGGGGCAGTAACAATTTGGATCAGAATCAATTCCTCCTTTAAATATTGGAAACATATTTGCCATTTTCCAATCATCAGGTAATTGAGCAGATTGTAAAGAAAAATTAAAAAGATATGCCAAATGTTTATGCAGAATACTAGCACCAACCTTATAAAAGATTGGGGCAAGATAATCACAATCGGCTCCCTTTCTATCTAATTTTTGCAATTCTTTAAAAACATCTTCGCCTTTAATCTCCGAAAAGGAAAATAAATGCATGTTAATTTTTACTGAAAAATCAAGCTCAAGTTCAGGTGCTGCAAGATTGGGGTATTCCTTATTAAACAAATTACTAGCTTCCAAGAAACACTCATTAAAGGCCGAGACTTGTTCCTTAGTGTTATGTAAGGCCCTGTTGTTATAGATAAGCAAATTAGGAAGTGATGACCTTTGATCCTTACCTAGTAAAGAATTTATCCCTTGCCATATTTTACTAGGATTAGTAGCATGGTCTACCAATTGCTCCTTGTAATAATTTTAAGTTTTGCTTATCTTATTTCAAGTGTACATTTATTTCTACATATTTTAAAATTCAGCATATCCTGGGGATCCTTTGTTGTCCTTGCTTTCTTCCATAAATAAACTTTATCTTTTAGTATTTTTTTTTAAGCATATTGAAATCCCGAGAGCAGAAAACAGAGTAGATGGCTTCCTAGCAGCCCAGAGAACTTCTGCCACCTTTGGGGACACCTGGAAGTGCGAAAGGATTAAGTCCGCAGGAGCCAGGCATGCAGGTGGAGGGAGCGAAGGCCAGGGTGTAACAGGAAGCCTTGTGCCTTGGACAGCAAGGCTCAACAAATAGTCAGAGAGATTGGCTCTGTGTCCGAGAGCTGTAGAAGCAAAGGGAGCCAAATCTGTCTTGGTCAGAATGGCACTTTGAGAGTCATAGATACCCTGTCCTGGAACAGTTTGAGTAGTACTCTCTGAATGAGTGGGAAGGTGTACAGAAATCTTACTGTCTAGGAAAAAGATAATGCATCCCACCACAGAGTTCCAGGACCTCGCTCGAGACAGCAGTAAAGCAGCAGCTTTGCATTTTGCAGATAGGCAAACAGGTTCAAGTCTGGTTGTCCCCATAAGTGGAAGATATCATTTAGAATCTCAGGCTAGATTTCCCACTCATGGGCCCGGGCAGAGAATCTGCTCAGGGCATCTGCTAAGGTGTTGGACACTCCAGGGATGTGTACTGCTAGAAGATGAATATTTATTTGGATCACCCAATACCACACACTCATTGATTCTCTGTAGAGTGGGTAGGAATGGGTGCCACCTTGTTTGTTTATGTAGTGAACTACCGTAGAATTGTCTGATTACACTTGCAGGCAATCTGGGGGGAGGTGAGCCTCAAATGCCTGTAAGGCTTACAGAACCACCCTCATTTCCAAGACATTGATGTGGAGGCAGGCCTCCACTGATGTCCAAGATCCTTGTGATCAGATGTGCAGGAGGTGAGCACCCCACCCTGTCAAGGAAATATCTGTTGTCAGAATGAGTCTTGAGACAGGAGATCGAAATGGCATGCCTCACATGAGATTGTTCCTTGTCTTCCACCATCGTAGGGCTTGAAGAGCCGGAAAAGACAGCAGGACTGGGGCATCAAATTCATCCTGTTTTTGGTCCCATTGGACTCTGAGGGACCACTGAAGGACCCTCATAGGCAGCCTAGCATTGGGTACTGTCAGGATCATGGCCACCAAATGTCCCAGGAGGCAGAGATAGTCTCCTGTGGAGACCAGTCTGTTGGAGTCTAAGCTGCATGCCAAAGCAATCAGGGCATCTGCCTGAGCTATGGGCAGAAATGCCTTTCCCATGGAGAAGTCCAGCACAGCTTTGATATATTGAAGGCATTGAGAAGGGTCCATTTTGGACTTTGGATAGTTTACTGCAATTCCTGCTTGGGTGAACAACGGTAGGGTTCGAGAAAGCATGTGAGTCAACTGGTGTCTGGAGGACGCTTTCAGGAGCCAGTCATCTAGGTAGGGAAAGACATAGAAGCCCTCCATTCAGAGGGTCACTGCAATCACTGCAAGGCATTTTGTTAATACCCTTAGGGCCAAGGAAAGACCGAAAGGGAGGGCCCTGAACTGGAAATGATAACCGTGGAACATATAAAGGAGAAACCGTCTGTGAGCTGGGTGCATTGTGATATGGAGTTATGTATCCTTCAATCCAGAGAGCAGATCCAATCTCCCGTGTTCAGCAAAGGGAGAAGTGTCAGGAGGGACACCATGCAGAACTATTGGTAAATGATGTAGAGGTTGAGACACCTCAGATCCAAAATGGGATGTAAATCCCCCATCCATTTGGGGATCAGGAAAAAGTGGGAGTAAAATTCCTTACCCTTCTGAGGAAGGGGAACTGGTTTGATAGCCTGTTTTGACAGTAAGGCATCGATCTCAGTCCATAGGACCAGTGCCCGGTCTGGTGGGTAGTTAGAGACCCTGGGTGGCGATGGAAGAGGCATCTCCTTGAACTCCAGTGTGTGTCCCATCTCGATCAGTTGCAGGAGTAGGCAACCATCTAAAAATGCTGTGAGTCATTTACTACAAAATTAGCTGTAAAAGCTGTTCTGACAGTATCTGAGAACACGAAAAATAAACTAAGCATAAATCTAAAGATGTCAGAAATACATGTTTGCCAAAAAACTAAGTTATGAAATACTGCTATTTTAAGAAGGATCATGTTAACTGAAAAATCCTAACAACCCCTGTTTGGGATGGTGGTGAGCAAAGTAAGATGCAGATGACACCAAGATCTGCAACAGAGTAGATGATCCAGTTGGGGGAGGGCAGAATGAGAAGAGATCTGGATAAAGTAGCAAAATAGTCGGAAGAGTGGCAACTGGGGTTTAATGCAAAGAAGTGCAACATCATGCAGATAGGGAAGAGAAACCCTGAAGCCACCTATAGGCTGGGAGGGGAGTTGCTGGCAGTCACAAGGGAAGAAAGAGACTTGGGCATCATTATCACCGATGACGTGAAATCATCCAAGCAGACCACTAAAACAGTAGGTAAGGCTTGAGGGATTTTAGGGCGTATTAGTAGGGGTATCACAAGTCGGAAGAGGGAGGTAATAATCCTTCTTTGCAAGACATTGGTTAGGCCCCACCTGGAGTATTGCGTGCACTACTGGAGGCCACACCTTCACAAGAACATTAACCAAATTGAGGCAGTCCAGAGAAGGGCAACCCAAAATGGTGCAGGGACTGCATCAGAAAACATATAAGGACAGATTAATAGAGGTTAATATGTATACCCTAGAGCAAAGGAGGGAGAGAGGTGATATGATCAAAACATCCAAACACCTTAAGGGCATTAACAAGGTGAAAGAGTCTAACATGTTTCAATATAAGAAAAATAGCAGGACACGAGAGCACAGCATGAGATTAGAGGAAGGCCGATTAAGGGGTAATGTGAGGAAGTTATTTTTCACAGAAAGGGTGGTGGATCTGGCCCAGTGGCACTGAGGGTTGAGGCGCTGGATGCCACACCTCGCACTACACTGGCGACCTGGGTTCGGGAACAGATCTGGGCTGCCGGATGTTGGCAGGGGAGAGGGAGGACCGCGCATCCAGTGACTGCTGTCCTCTCTCTGGGGTGGGTAATAGGGCCTGCATCGCTCTGTAGCGGTGACTGGTGGAGGCCAGCAGCACTACAGTAGCATGCAAATAGGGGAGGAGAGCGTGGCAGGTGTCAACACAACATGCTCGGACACCATTGCACCTCCGGCCCTCCATAAGGGAGACAAAAGTGGAAAAATACAGAGGGCGATCTTTGCAGCTGATGGTCATGCCATTGCACCCCAGAAGTGATCTGAGAGGGGAGCATATCCAATGTGGTGTGAGAACGATAATGGCCGGCCCATTGGGGGTACGGGTCCATGTGGTCTGTGTGCACTACCAGGCCTGGGGATGCAGGGGTCGGTGGCCGGAGATCGTGGGGGCCGCTCTGCTGAGGAGGTGGGAAAGATAAATAAAAAAAAAAAAGAAAGGGTGGTGGATGCATGGAACGGCCTACCTCATGAAGTAGTGGATATGAATACAGTGCAGGGCTTCAAACAGCCATGGGATAGGCATAAGGGAGGAATACAGATGAGTATGAATAGATAGGCCATTGACAGTGCAAAAGCCGATGGCACATTTATAAGGTAGAAAAAGAAATGGGCAGACAGGACGGGCCTTGCGGTCCTTATCTGCCGTCAGCTTCTATGTTTCTATGTTTCTATGTAATGCTGACACAGCTATAGAGTTCAGACCCACCTGGATCAGTGCACTAGCTATGAGTTCCCCAGTCTACTGTACTATAAAGGCATGTCATACTACTGTGAAGGCTTTTATCATAGTAGCAATGTTTTTTGGTGAGAGAAACTGGGTCTTTCCTCTCTTTAATTTCCCTTCAGTGTAAACTTTGATTTGGATATCTGCTCTGTTTCAAGTGTTCACTAATACTGTACTAAAAATGAAATAAACCTGCAAAATTCCCATTGTTGTGCTTTGTACAATTTTGCTGGAATGGCGTACAGTCTATCAAAATTTCCTCTCAGATCACATCCCCAAAACACAATGAAATCATGCTACTAATTCTACACTCCCAGCTGATCCTTAAAAACTTTACTCTGTACTGTTTCCCACTAGCATGTTGCCGGCTCAGCAGGTATCTGTTTGCATCTGCTTATATACAGGGTCCCTAGTTCTCAATTCAGCCCTAAGTTCTGATGTGAGGCTTCTAGCCTTCTGCTGTATCTAGGGCTGTTCGAAAGGAAAATTCTGCTGGTAGTATTTCCAAGAAAGTTGTAATTTCACTTCTGCAAAATTTCAGAATGTACTTTGGAAACTTTCATAGAAATTCCACCTTAGAATGGTGGAATAAATGTAACAATTGCAAATTAATGTATTGAACTGCAGAATAAGATTACACAGAACTGATGACTGTTAGTGATCAGTTTTGTGGAATTTTCCTCTGCAGTTTAAAGGAGATATAAAATTAATAAAAGTACTATACCATGCACTTCAGTGCCCATCATGTCCATGTGTAACCCCTTCTACAAATGGGGGTCACTAAAAAGCCTTCCTTGGGTGAGCCTAAATGCTCTCCGCCCGGCTGGTGTCCTGTATTTCAGCCGATTTAAAAAATAATTTAGTGAGATTGCCTGATGCCTCCATCTACTGTCGCTTTAAGAGCTGCCAAACTGCAGTAGAATTAATTTGAACTGGGGGAACTGTGTGTTTCCCTGCTTGAGTCCCACCTGGGCCACTGAGCAAATCGTTCCATTCTGCAGTCGCTATATGTGCAGGGGGAGCCCTTTTAAAAGATGTAACTATCTGCTGATAATTTGTTAGAGTGATAATGACAGTACAGTTTGTCTAACCTGCCTTTCTTGCAGCTGGGACTTTGTGTGTTTTGCCCCTCCATTTCAGATCTGAACTGCTAAAGGGGTCCAATCAATGGGAAAGGGTTCCTTAAAATGGAGTCTGCTGGAAAATCAGAACTTGGACTCTCAAGTGGAGCCAGCCACAAGGGGCTTGTATGAAGAGAGCCTCTGGGAAATGTAGTTTGGACCCTGGCGCCTTTCTTCGCCAATAGAGGGAGCCTGTTGTGACTGACAAGGAGATTCAGCCAATGGAAACCTTTTGGATTTGGGGGAAATGCCTTGACTGCCTGCAGAGAGAGTCAGTCTGAACATGGAGCTGGAATAGTGAGCAGCTCGTGGGGCTGCTGCCCACAGGGCAGTGCAGGAACCGCACGGGAGGCCTGAAAAAGGCCTGTCTGTTGTCAGCTTTCCTGAAGGGAGAGAAAAGGACTGTGTTTTCTCAGACCAAGTATCCGAACATGTGTGAAAAAGGAAAGCTATTGTTGTGGCCTAGATCATGGGCAACCAAGTGTGGCGAAGAAGTAAAGAAGAGGAACCTTGATTTTCGGACTGAGATTCTGAAGAGGAACCAAATGCTGAAGTGTCCTGAGGTCTGGGGCAGAAGAGAACCGTTTTGAAGTTGGAAACCGAGGGGGAAACCGCCCTAAGTGTTAGTGCAGCTGTTGTGCGGAGTAGTTCACTTGGGAAGTGCATGTGAGGCCACAAAGTCGGCCAGCAACCACTAGTAAGTGTTGTTCGGACTGAATCAGAGCTTTCAGAGTGAAAGAAGAAGCCGAAGTGATTTTGGGACCAGACTTAACCTGAAGAAGACCGAAAGTGTGCAGAATTGCAATTGGCCTGTCAGGACTCTGTGGTCTGGTATAGTAAGTGACCTTTACATATAAATGTGCATAGTGCTTGTGGGGTTTGAGATTTGTGTAATTCCCCATGTTGTGAACTGTGTGCTGTGCTGGGAGTGTGATTCCCTAGCAAGGCTTGGACTGAATCCAAGTTTGAGTCAGAGAAGAATGCCTCTGTAGCCAGGCTCAATCTCCTGAAGTGACCAGCTGCTTGCCTGGTAGTGTTCTGTGTACATATAAAATGTGCAGTGAGCTGGAAGTCATAGCCAGCATCACTTGGACTGCATCTGCCTGCATTGAGTGCAAAAGAGCTCTGCCACAAGGGCTGGGCCAGCTATTCTGTTTCTCCTGACAACCCAGGACAATTTGCATCCCATCCAGCTTTCAGCATTGAATACGTGAGTACAAATCAGGGTAGCTCCCTGCCATTGGTTTATCAAATTGTAAGTGTTTCATCTGATTGCTTTTCCTTCCTTTCTTCATGAACTGAGCCATCCAGTTCCAGATTACAATTGAATATTGTGCAAGTGTTTTTCCATCACAGGGCCCTGACCAGCTGCACTGATCCTGGTTAGCCCCCCACCATCCTGGGTACTCAGTAAGAGTGACATTTGGGACTCTGAATATATGCACAGTACTGTGATTATTAATGTGTCTAACCTAATTAACCTGATTTCCCCCTTCCTTGTTATAGCTCCTTAAATAAATCAGATCTGTTTGTTTCAGCAATGTTACATGGACTGTGGTGTTTGTTTATGTTAAAGTATTGTACTGTGGCTATTGTATTGCATCATCTTGTTTTACAGGGGGTCCCCAGGGTCAAGTTGACTGAACCAGTCCTGGGGGTAAGTGTAAATAGTAAAGATACTCATGGTGTATTGTGTGGACCACTAGTAGGAATAATAGGGAGTCTCAGTGTCCCAGAGGGCTGTGACCAAGTTAGTCTAGCTACTGCAAACTCTGACCTCTGGGTGGAGGCACCCGCCATAGAACCTAGACCCCTCAACCTGTTAGTAGTCAAGCAGGCAGGGGTAGTAGCCCTTAGGATAGCGTCACCTGGGGGTTACACATGAATCAACTCTCCTTGTACCAAACTACTCCCAAAAACCAATGTGGTTTTTTTGTTTACTTCTGAATGTATCACCCCATCAGAAGTGGTCACATGCCATGCCCAGCAGTCTGTCCGCATGGCCATTGCACTCCCATTGAGGCCACCAACTCCCACAGGAAACCCAAAGCAGCCACCAAGATGCCCAATACACCACCATCCACCAACAAAACAGACCCTCCACATCTGTTCACTAATCACCACCAAACCAAAAAAAATGTATTGGTAGACGTGTGCACAGTGAAACCAGAAAATCTATGCCGAGACACTGTCTGATCTACCAGCAGACAAATATCACTGCTGCTGCATTCATTTCATAACAGGATATGATTTTGTAAAACATGGGGATTAATAAGAGCGTGCATCTATGCAAGAAGTGCATGTGTGCATGCATGCTGGAGCCATGGTGGTGAGGAATCCAACAAGTGTGCCAACCTGCTCTGCAAGCTGCATGTGGGGGTGGGGCTGCAACATGTGTCAAGAAACTGCTCACGCAACCTTATTCACAGCACCAGACATCTGTTCAGGGACCACCACTAAACAAAAAAAAATGCATTGCTAAACTTGCCTTGCATACAGAAACCAGAACATCTCTACAGAAACACCATCCAATTCACATGCAGATGAGAAATGCATTCACATCACTCACCTCAAACTGGGATGAGATTTTGCAATGAACAGGGACCGGCCGGAGTGTGCACCTATTGAAGCAGTGTGTGTGTGTGTGTGTGTGTGTGTGTGTGTGTGTGTGTGCATGTGTGAGTTGGGGGGTTTCCAAAAAAAATGTATCAAGAAAATATTTATGCTGTGCATGCCGGAAGGGTAGGTCGCAACTTCTTTGCCAAGATACTGCTCTGCTAACTCCACTCACACTACCTGCCATCTCTTCACGGAACCCCACCAATCAACAAACAAAAAAAAATAATAACATTGCTCTGATAAGACACCATCTAACTCATCCACAGTGGTGTCTCAGCTCTGAATCAGTCAATATATTTGAGCCATGCCATTCATAAGGAGACAATAACTCACAATGAATGCGAGCCAGTAGCAATGTATATGCCATCCACAAGTGTGTTTGTGTGTTTGTGTGTGAGTGTGTGTGTGTGTGTGTGTGTGTGTGTGTGTGTGTGTGCACGTGCATGCACGTGCATGCACGTGCATGTGCACATGACTGGGGGCTGCCTACAACAAGCATGCCAAGCAATGAAAAGTGACAAAGGGAGGGCTCTACAAGTGTGCCAAGCAACTGCTAAGGCAACCTCAATCAAAACACCAAAACACTGTACATAGACCACTGACATCTCAAAATATCTAGTCTTGCTGTGACTATTGAAATACCCACACCTTAGCCAGAAACCCCCCAAGGTCAGTGAAAACAATGAAAGGCAGAGCCAGAGTGCACAAGCAGCCACTGATTTACACATGGAAACAATGCAATCACCATATCCACAGAATCCATTCCCCCACAATCAAAAATGATCCTACAAACATACTGCATTACAGATAGGTCAGCTTTATACACGGACACATCACTAAGTGGGTGATGAACTGAGCCAACCCTCCCAACATACAAAACCCACTGCTGTAATTTAGACAAAAAAATGCACAACACATCAACTGAGTAAACAGGGCCCTAGTACATGCACCAATATTTATATTAATAAGTGTAATAATGCCCTATTTACTCAATTATGCACTACAGCGATGGGTTTTATATATTAAGAAAGTTGACGTAGTTCATCACCCGGCTGACAGTATGTCTGTGTATACAAGGTGATCATTTTTTGTTTGTTTGTTTTTTTACTGTGAATCCAGCATAAGCTTTGCTTTCAAGTGTTACATAACAGCCTCCTGGTACATGCTTGTGGCTGTCAGAATTGTGTCTGGCTTGATATCTGGAATGCAATAGGTTTAAACGATCACCTCCAACTGTAAATGCCAATTTCCATGTCCACGGCAAGTCCAGCTATGCATCTCCTTTCTGTTTGATAGTGATCTGTGAACAGACACAAAAAAATCCACTCCACTGGCAGAAGACAGCATCCCAGACATCTCAATGGCTGCTCCAAACCTCCTGTGGGAGTCAAAGACCTCTGCAAGAGCAGAGCAGCAGTGCAGACACACTGCCCAGGATGGCACAAAATTGCCTTAGTTCATATTCATAGAATGATGCACTCAGAAGCAAAAAATACACATAGTAGCTTTTAAAGCAGTCCAGTACAAAGAAAACAGCAGACATGGGAAAACACCGACTGACATGATAGTGTACCTCCATTTATTTCCAATCTCCCTTAACGCATTAATCCACAATTCACACATTCATTCTGCAGCTCAGTGAGTCACTGAACTGTGATATGAATGCACCAACTGTGGATCAATGTACCATATTGCAGAAAGAAATTCCACAACACTGATTGAACTGTGGAATGATTCATTAAACTGCTAAAATCCCTTGGAACTGTTGTTCCACAGATCATATGCATGATTCTGCAATTCAGCCAGAAAGTTTGCAGAATGTGGTGAAAATCCACTTTACAAATTTGGAGGATTCAGATTTTGTGAAAGTCGGAATTTAAAAAAAATTCAGAAGTCAGAGATTCTACCCAGCTCTAGCTGTATCTTTGATGCATTTCTGTGGCAAGAACTATTCAGTGCAGAGGTGGATTTTTGTCCTTTGAATGGCCTACATGTCATGTGATGTCATCAACTGCATCATATATTATGCAGGTGCTGTGGGCTGTGAAACAAACAAGGATGGGAAAGGAGACCAGAGTTGTAAAACACTAATGATTTTTAAATAAAAACTAATCAAACATGGGAACATTTGTGGCATCATAAAAGTTTACAGCAGCACGCAAGTATTGTGCCTAGTTTTGCTGCAATGGAAATGCAAAATACCTGGGACTTTGACTTTATGTCATCATCTGCTTTCCTTATTATTCAAAAACAAGCCAGAATGTTGACATGTAGCAGACTTACAGTATCACCTTTGGTGTCCCTGCATACTCCCCGGTGGGGCTTCAAGGTATAAGGCCGGTTACTGGGTAGGAGTATTATATTTAGTACCATTCTTTTTAACTCAGGATATCCCAACTGAGATGCAATATCTTATTTCCAGTTGAATCCTGCTTCTACCCACTTCTGTGGCTGAATAGACTGGAGCGCTGTGAAGTTACTTTTTTTTTAAAGCCACACAGTTAATATTTGGCTCTAGCAGGATATGAACTTGCATACTTCTGATTCCCAAGCCAAGCAGTAAATAATACTTCACTTTTTCTGTTGCCCCATGTCCAATAAGAACCTTCTTCTTCCATCCTTTGGACTTCCTGAGGAATCTTGGCCCTCTGTAGCTGGCTAATGGATGTAGCATGCTGCCTGCCTTTGTGGATCTCTAAGGTCAGCCTGCCATTGTGATAGGGTATGATGAGGCATCCTGGGGTCCCTGGGACAAGGATTTAGAGAAGCTCTTTAAGTAACAGGAAGGCATGGTTCCTAACTTAAGAAGGTCCTCACTGCTGGAACAAAGAACAATCATAAGATCTGGAATAGCAAATTTGTTGCAAACATTTTTGCTGTTACTACCATTTCAAATACCACTGTGCAGATTAGCTTTCATAGAAAAATTAAAGTTATAGATTTTTTTTTTAAAAAAAGAGGCTTTATTTTAAACTAAAATTATTTGTTATGCAAGGACATTTTCTATAAAGTTTTTCTGTCTGTAAAGTAAACATTTTAAACAATTTCCACGTTCACACATAATGCACTCCAATACATGTCTTCAAAATTCCTGCTATTACAGTTCTCTTACAAATGCAGTATATGAAGTTGTGACATACTGACATTGTTGACTTCCTGCCATAGATGTGACATAACTCCTGGCAATATCTGTTACTAAAAATGACTGTTAAACCATATAATTTTCTGCCATATTACATGCAGTAGAGGATGGCAATTCAACATTTAATTGCACTCAAGAAGACAATGGGACTAGAAAAGTCTGTGCCTGAACAAAATTTATAAATGAGTGCCTAAGTCATAAAAAAAAAATCCAGTAATTAGTTTGTCAAATTGGATGTCATTCTGCAAGCAGCTAAGGGGGATGCAACCAAAGGAAGAAAGTGGATACTATAGCAACATAGAATTTTATGTTCAGAAGGCAGAACAAACTCTAGATCCATGTCCATCCCCCACTTGATAAGCAGGGAAAAAAACAAGTATTCTGTGAAAACATGTACTGCATCATATAGTTTCCCTGCCCACTCTGCTACCTAGGGTACTCACTGATTCCCTTTGCAATCAGAATGAAAAAAATATATACTGTATATATTGCAGGTAATACTGTACTTCTTGGCGCTTCAGTAATCAGAAATTTGTTGGAAGCTTACTTTGAAGGCCAGTACTGTCCTCATAGCCACTGTCTTCTCTAGTAGGCTGTTATAAAGGCTCACTGCCTTCTTGATGGAAAAGTGCCTTTTAATGTAACCCCTAAATTCATGACCTCTGAACATCAGGGCATGTCCCCGTATCTTGTGGAGGGACACCTATTCAAACATCTCTGTGTGTTCAATCATATAAACATCCTTGAGTAAGCAGATGACTGAAATCATGTCCCCTCTCAGCTTCCTTGTTTGTCCAGGGTAAACATATTAAGGGCAGCAAGCCTCTCCTCACAGTATTTGTTCCCCATATCCTTGACCACTGACTGTTTCAGCCTTCTTTTTGTATTCAGGAGCCAAGAACTGCAGGCAGTACCCATGGTGCAGTAACTTCTGGCCTAAAAACTGGCAGGAGTACATCTCTGCTCTGCTGTCCACCACTTTTGAAACACCCTTGAATTTTACTGGAGCGGATGACAGTGCTGCACACAGTTTGCCATGCTTCACCCCATTATCTAGTTTGACTCCCAGGTCATCTTGTTCCTCCACTGCAGCAACAGGAGCCCTATGCAATAGGAGTCCCACATGGTGTATAGGTGATGGATCACTTTTTCCTTACCAAGTTGTAACACCTTCCACTTGGCTACATTGAACTGGTGGCTTCAGGAGTCTGACCAATCATCCAGTATTTTCAGGTTCCCCTTAAATTGTTCCAGAGTCTCTAAGGAGTTCACCATCTTGATTATCTCAGTGTCATCTGTGAACTTTTTTTTTTCTTTTTATGAGAGATGCCATTAATTTAAAGCAGTTCTGGACACTGTGAGAGTGGTTGCTGCAAGTAATCTATGCTTCACAGCAGAATTTGTCTCCCCTGGTCCAGTCTGAGTGTAGGTCCAGCTCGTGACAGCAAACATGTTGGATGACCAGGTCAGAGGGGAAAGTGCAGCACAGAAAGAGCAGCAATCGGACAGGCAGTTTGATGGTGGTATCAGAGACACCAGCTGAGTCAAAAGGGTCCAAAATTGGTGCAAGTAAAAGTGAGGAGGATGAGGGAAAAATGTTCGTTGGTGGGCTCAGCTGACTTGAAAGACTACTTTTTCAAGTTCGGTGAAGTGGTAGACTACACCTTGAAGCTAGACCAAATCACAGGATGCTCAACAGGATTTGTTTTTATATTATTAAAACAGGACAAAAGTGTTGACAAGGTAGTAGAGCAGAAAGAACAGAAATTAAATAGAAAAGTTATTGATTCTAAAAGGGTGAAAGCCATGAAAACAAAATAGCCGGTGAAGAAGATCTTTGTCAGAGGGCTGTCTCCAGATACACCAGAAGAAAAAAAAACAGAATACTTTGGAGGTTTTGGTGAGGTGGAGACGACAGAACTTCCTATGGACAACAAGTCATCAGTGAACTTAAATGGAAAGTTCGTCAGCCTTTTATTCTGCTTCCTTGTGTAATCTGTAGGCATGCACAGTGATTGCCTCTATTGCACCCTCCTAATTTCATCAGGATTTAAGCATGAATGAAGACTACTTACTGTAAGTCTAGTGTGAAAAGCTGGTTGACTCCATGTAAAGGTCATCAGCTAGCTCATGTAAGGCATCCTGGAATGTTATGATATTTTGCTGTTAAAGCCTGCAGTATTTACACTGTATACGTCAGTGATGTTGCTTTCCACTACAGTCCAAATGTTCATGTCTTATAGTATGCTGGCCATGAAACTTTCCAAGGCATAGTAAGTGACCTGTTTTCTGTAGTTTAAAGTGTAACTGAATTAGAAACAAATATGCTTTTAGAGAAAACAGGGACATCATAAGACATGTAACAGAACTGACTGAGAGTATAACTTCTGCTGGCTTGTGCATGTACGCATCAATTCCCATGATGCTTTGCATGAGTGGTGTCATGGCAAGTGGAATGGACACAAACAGGTTTTCACACCATAGCGAAGCAACCTTATTTATATTTAAATTATTTTTAAAAATGTTTTTTATTTAAACATTTGTCGACTGGGATAGGCACACTGAGCTGAGGCTCATTTCCAAGTGTGACCCAGAGAGGGATGTAGGAGTAAATACAAAGTAGAACAAAAGGCAATGAATTTACATGAGGTAACACAACCAGTACTCAGTAGAAACTGACAATAAATTATAGGTCATAGAGGCAAAAATACAAAAAGACCTGTTACAGCAATTAGGTCTAGGTAACAGAGTAAAATGGCATAACTAGATAACATTTCCATGACTTGTGACAAGAAACAGTGGGAGAAATGGAGCCGCTAACAATAAGTGCATAAGTGCACCAGCATGGGCTGGGACCTGTAAGTGCTGTGGCATGGGGCTGGATCATCTGGGACATTGGCTGGGGGGGAAGGACAGCAGGAGGGGTGATTGTGTCCAGCAAACAAGGTAAGAGGGCACAATTCTAATGGAGGGGTTAAGCTTGTTTCAAAGGTTATGGAGCTGATGGGAGAAGGCAGCTTTGCCAGATGATGGGGATGGGTGTGGTATGAGAAAGGATCTTTTGTTTCTATGCCTCATTGCATAAGGGGTGTCTGGGGCCAGGAAGAGACTGTCCACCAAGTTGGAGGGTAGCAAATTAAACCAGAATTTAGCTATGAGGTTGAGATAGTGGATATGGTGTCTGTGGGACACCAGGGTAATATCTAGAAGGGAGTATAGGTCGCAGTGATGAGTACTGGGGGGGGGGTGAGTTGGTAGCAAAGTGGCAAAAAGAGTTTAGGTGAGTGTCTAGCTTTGTTAGGGTGGTTACTGGGGCAGTGCTGTAGACCACATCTGCATAATTGAAAATGGGGAGAATCTTTTTTGTTAAGATTTGACGTCTGGCGGGAAGTGGGAGAGAGTCTCTGTGCCAGTAGAGCGTGCCAAGATTGGGGCGTAGTTTAGAGATGGTTGCATCTATGTGAGGTGAGACTGAAAAGTGAGGGTCAAACCAGACACCCAGTTACTTATACTTACTGACCTGGAGTAGTGGGGTACCATCAAGGGAGAAGGGAGGGGTGAATCTGCTGATTTTCTATGCTTTGCCAAAGACCATGGATACAGTTTTGGAAGTACTTAGCTTTAGTTGGTTTTGTCTGAACCAATGTTAGACGTTATTGAAGTGACTTTGGAGGGTAGCTTGGACTTCAGTTATTGAAGGGTTGCGGTAAACAGGATGGTGTCAGCATACATGTGTATGCTGGATTTAGAACAGGAGGAGGGTAGGTCTTTAATGAAGAGGGAGAAGAGGATGGGACCAAGGACAGAGCCTTGTGGAACACCTGCTAAGATAGGGAGAGGTGGGGATGAGAAGTCAGCGATTAGGAGAGACTGTGACCTGTTGGAAAGGTAGGCAGAGAACCACTGAATGGTGATAGGGGCAAGTCCAGCAGCTTAGAGTTTGGACAGCAGGAGGAGGTGTGAGACGGAATCAAATGCCTTGGCCAGGTCGACAAAAACTGTGGCCGTAAGGAGGCATTGATCAAAGACAGTGTGGATATGGTTTGTGACATGCAGGAGACAGGAGATAGTGGAATGCTATTTCCTGAAGCCTGGCTGATGGGGAGATAGGAGGTTCCTCTTGTTGAGATATTCCACCAGCCTGGAATGTGCCAGGGATTCCTAAAACTTTGTGGAAGCCAGGAGGAGGGAGATCGGCCCATAGTTTCCAGGATTTTCAGGGCCCCACTTTTATGGAGAGGGATAACTGAGGATGATTTCCAGGCCTGAGGGACCGAGCCTGAGGTGAAGGAGAGATTGAGGATATGATTGATGGGCTTTATAATACCAGGTGGGGAGATCTGTAGGAGTTTGGGGTGGATCCCATCTACATAGATACATAGATATATAGACATTGTCGGCAGATAAGGGCCTATGCCCCCCCCCCCAGTCTGTCCATTTGAACTTGTAAGTCCCCTCTACGTTTTTCTAGAAGTCTGTTTGGCCCTTACCTCCAGAATTCCCTTCTGTCTATCCCATGCATTCTTAAATCTCATGATTGTTTGAGCCTCCATCACTTCCTCTAGCAGGGTGTTCCACTTGGCCCCTTTCTGTGAAATAATTCTTCCTCACGTTTCCTCTGAATTGCCCTCCCTCCAACTTCATCCATGCCCTCTAGTCCTGGAACATCTTTTTCACTGGAAAATAGTGTTCTCCTGTACCCTGTTCCTCCCTGAAAGGTACTTGTACTGTATGTCTCTATCATATCCCCTCTCTCCCTCCTCTCCTCAAGGGAGTACATATTCAAGTCCTTCAGCCTGACCTCATAGGACTTGTGATGCAATCCCTGTACCATCTTTGTTGCCTTCCTCTCAACCTTCTCTACCCTGTCTATGTCCTTACATAAGTAAGGTCTCCAGAACCGTATGCTGTACTCTAGGTGGAACCTCACTAGTGTCTTGTATAGTGGAATTATGACCTCCCTTATCCTGCTGGTGATGCCCCTGCCTATGCATCCCAGCATCCTATTTGCTTTACCTGCTGCCTTGTCACATTGTTTCCTTACCTTGAGGTCATCAGAGATGAAAACCCCAAGGCCCCTTTCCTGCTTGGTGCATACAATACCACCCCCCAACTGATATGTTGTTCCAGGGATTTTGTGCCCCATATGCATTTTCTAGGCTGGATTTGGTGGTATTTATTGAGTGTAGGGCTGTGAGGACCTTGTTTTCAGAGATGGGTGAGAATTCAAAATTAGGATGACATTAGAGGGATGTAAGAGAGGGAATCATGTTTCATGCCTGAAAACTACACAGGTATAAAGAAAATAGACTAAGGGGACTTTCCCTTGAAACAGCCTGCTGGAGACCCCAACTTCTGGATTGTCAGTGAAAATGTTAAACAGTAATGAACGCAGCACCCTTTCTAAGGAGGCATACTTTTATGCTATATTGTAAAGGATAGAGAAAACATCAAATGTACCATAATTTGTTTTTTTTTTCTTTTGAATAAAAAAGTCTGTTGCAACAGCTCTGTTTTTTTTTGATAACCCCACAATAATATAGGCTGGCCACCTATATTTTTGTCCCCTCTTGTATTTTGTAATTTTTCTCCAATTATGGTATTTTTGTAAAGTATCCTCTATCGTTGTCTGGTTAAGATACACCCCCCATTGCAACCCCATGGGTTTCATTTAAACCAGAGTCCAGAGTTTGTTTTTCCCTACTAGTTTGTTTAAGCTTAGCAAAACATGTTTGGGACTTGAAAATCTGTTACCGCTTCTAAATCCCTTCCGATAGTAGAGCGCTGTAAAGTGTCTTTCCATTATAGCTCTTAAAACCCTTAATTTGTGATTTCTACGCCCTCGAGCGTCAGAATGTTAAGTGAGGCGATGCTTGTATTTTACGGCTTGGAGCGTTTTCTCAATTCACAAACACTAAGGATTAAGTGTACATACCTCCGAATGTGAATTAGGAACACTAGTTTCAAGATTGGAGATATTTTTAAAACGAGCATTTTTTCAGCTCTGTCTGTGACGCTAAAAATACCCCTTTTGCTGTGTAACCTTGTCTTAGGGGCTGCCCGGCCTCAATGTGGGTAATTTTATACTATGAAAAGGGGGTGGGATCTTCAGAATGAATGAATATGGAATTAAAACCTCAAGAAGGGTGTAAAATGTGTTAAAAAGATTCAAGATGCATCATTTATTTAATTTAAAGGGACATGCTGTTCATAAATAAAATTAATCTGTGGAAAATAAAGAAATATAAGGTATAGGGGTGGAGTTAGGTAGTCACCTGACCATTTCTTTTGCATTTAATCCAGGTACTTGAATCAGATAGTCAGATAGCCTGTGAGGTACAGACCTAGTCTGACCTCGAAGTGTGTTACACTAGCTTATTCTAGTGTTACAGGAAACTTCTGTTATGTTTTCTGATTGGAATTTTGTTTTCCTTTAAGTTTGCTTCCTAAAGTCCGGCTGGTCTTAACTACTTAATTTTTGTTTTGTATTGAATAAATTTCCTTTTGGTTCAACCTCAGCTTGAGCAAGTGTTCTCTTTAATCCCACGCCTCACATATATGTAATAAAATTATATAACACATTCAGATGCAATTGATCACTACTGCAGTGCATCATGTCAGACCTACTATATGCTCACCAAACTGAGTCCAATGCTTAAGATTCTCCTCCAACCTTCAGTTTGTTAGGGTAATAAAAAAGAAAGTAAGGAATATCTCATAATGGTGTTAGATTCCTCAGATTAATAGGAGATGACTGGCTCTGTCATGAAGTGCTGTACTGCAAATATGTAATCATGATAGTTTTTTTCAACCAAGGGCAAACTGTAAAGAATGAACTCATTGAAAACAATGGAAAGAAAAATCTCACTCCATTATTTTTCAATGCAATTGAGTCTGAACAGACTGTATCAGCATACTGATACATTGAGAAACAGGAATATCATTTCAGTTTTCATCTACATAATGGACATAATGTGAAAAGAGTTCTATAGCAGATCAAATCAGTTTGTCACTCTGTGAAAGGTACAGTAGCTCCTATATGACAGTGTTACTTCTGCTGAACCTTTTGCATGGAAAATGTAACAAGCATTTGTCAATGCCGGAGATTCGCCACTGATATAGAAGGTCTTGGGTAGTAGATGCTCTGTGGGGCAATTTGTGGCTTACGTTGAAGCTAAATAACATCTCTGAGCAGTCCTGGTAGAGAAGATTCTTATGCTCCAGTTCTCACTCATTCCCAGAGTATTAATCTTTAACAATGCTTTACAAATAATGACCCACTAATCCTAAAAATATTGTCAGAAGAGGTTCATAATGTATGATGCAGCTGCAACTCTGTCTCAGTAATTGCATCTGTAATACACACTGAACTTTTGACTTGCAAATATTACCGGGTCTTGCTTGTACACATTTTTACTGTATATTTACCCAAGATACAGCAGATGAGTCACAAGATCTCATTTTCCATGGTGTCCTGCTTTGACAGATTGTTAGATTGTGATTACCCAGGATACAGCAGCTGTGACTCACCTTCCAAAACAATATTAACCATTCATCAAAGTTATGGAAGGTCATCCACTCTCTCTTCTCACCTCTTTCACAGTCCTCCTCCCCAGTCCTCAAGGTGAGGGATGCCACCATCTCTGACCCCTCTTCTGCCACTGCTGAATTCAATGACTTCTTCACTTAGTTCACCTATTCCCTTCTCTCCTCTTTACCCGCAATCCCCCCCCCACAAATTACCCCCTCCAGCCCTCCCCATATCCCCATTTCTCCTTCTCCCTTGTCAGACCGGCTGCTGACCTCAAGGACCTCCTGGCTCTAAACCCCCTTAAGGGGAAGAGTCCTGATTGGCTGGACCCTAAACTCTTTCACCTCTTTGCCCTTGCCGTCTGTCTTCCTCATGCCTCCCTTCTTAACCTCTCCTTCTCCCTCACACCTATCTCTATTTCTTGGAATCAAGCCACAGTCATTCCCATCCCTAAAGGTTGTGACTTCTCAGCTCCAGGAAACTGCATCCTATTTTCTTACTTCCTAGTTCCTAACCTTGCTAAACTCCAAGAACACATCGTGCTTTCTCAACTTTTACCTTTTCTCGACTCATCCTGATTCTTCACTCCTTTCCAGTCTGGCTTTCACAAATTCCCCTCCACCGCCTCCTAGAGCACAACCGAATGCCAAAAGTTGGGATCTTGACATTCAGAATCCTGAGTTTGGCTGTCTGATGCACAGTTTCCCAACAGATGGACACTGGTGCCAGCAGGGGTAAGGTAGCGGATGTGATGAACCACTATCCTGCCTCTAGCCGTGCACCACAGAAGGGGGAGGGATCCAGTGGTTGGCTGAGTTGCTGTCATGGCATGGAGGGCTAAGCCACTAGCAGCTCGGCCACCATTATGCTCAGACCTGGGTTCTATTTGTGGAGGGGAACTTTTTTGTGTGGCGCTCATTTGCCTCCCTGTAACTTGTAACCTACTCCAAGGTCTGATCCACTCCCCTCGGAGTTGGTTAGTTTAGTTATGGGAGGTGCGAGGTTGGAGCCCTCCACATGGGGGTGCATGGGGGCTTGCCTTCCACATTACACTAAGACCTTGTTGGTCTTCTGATAGTCGGTCTCCTAAACTCAGGGTTATGAAGTTAGGGAGGCTGACTGTTGGGATCTCATAGTAGATCCCCTCCTCCACCCTTCTCAGGCTGACTGACTCCATTCCCTCTGGCATGGATGGGGTCCTGATCATCTCTGCTAATTTTGCTGACCTGGCCAAAGCCTTCGACACTGTAGCCCACCCCCTTCTCCTTGCTAAGCTCTCTGCAGTGGGACTTTCCACCCAAGCTACTGATTGGTTCTGTTCATACCTTATGGGCAGAACTCAATCAGTTAAAAGTGGCAACTCCTTGTCCTCCCTGCTCCCTATCAGCACTAGCATCCCCCAATGATCTGTGCTGGCCCTATTCATTTCTCAGTTTTCCTAAATGTCCTTCCCTCTGCCTGTTTCTCTGTGTCCATCCATATGTATGCAGACGATACTGTCTTATTTGCCTCTGGCTCCTCCCCTTCTGATCTGATGGCCAGACTCTAGTTGGACTTTGATAACATCCAGCTCTGGTTCTGCTCAAGTCAGCTGTCCCTTAATGCAAAGAAGATGGCCTTCATGACCTTTGGAATCAGACAAAAACTCTTCAGACTTCCAGCTCTCACCTCCTTCCACACCCTGGACGGGTCCCTCTTGAAGATGTCCCCTCTTTCATCTACCTCAGGGTGTGTCTTGATCGGCACTTTGACTTCTCTGTAGATGTAGACACTATACACGAAATGCTGCACCCAAAATGAAGGGCTTGGTACCATAACTGTGGATGCATCTCCATGTCGGGCTCACAGAGCCATTCTACAGATAATGATTCCCTCCATTTTCTTCTATGGTGACACTATTCATGACAGTGCTACAAAGTCCACCCTGGTCAGACTGGATCCTCTCTATCACTCCTTCTGTCAGTCTGCTCTTGACTGTCTTCCTCCAGTCTCTTCACTGCTCCTTATACACCTCACTCTCTCCTCCACCTCCTTTGAAGCCAGACATCATGCATATTGCTCCTCCTTTATTGCCAAGTGCTGGCTTAGTTCACACCTCTCTTACTTCTCTTCTCTACGCTCACCCCCCCCTCCTTCCTCTCAGTCCCTCTGCAGCTCTGGCTATCGCTCCCTAGCAGTCCCACCTAGGTCATCTTCTTCCAGCCAAGCTGCTTTCTCCTTCTGCCTCCCAAAACTCTGGAATTCCCTCCTCCTTTCAATCCATTCTGCCACTTCCCTTCACTCCTTCCCTCACCTCTCTGTGACTTAATCACTCCATCCTGCAACTGCACCTGAGTCTTTGCCCCTACTCTATTATGCTGCTACTGCAACCTCCATTCTACTTCCCCCTTTTATCTTCTCCATAAACTCTGACACTGCTTCCTTCCTCCTGGATAGTTCCTGGAATACTCTTCCTACACGTTCCAGCCTCAGCTCTTTTAAGCTCCCTATTGCTGATTGCCTCTTACTGCACATATTGCTGAGTTGGCTGTCCCTACTCCTTCTAGCTTATTTCATTTATTTATTGAATTTTGTTGACCTGGTAAACCCACTGGGCCTAGAAGTCCCTTTTTCAGGGGTGACCAGAGGGAGTGGGGATACAGATGGTAAGCAACTGAAATTGAACCAGATTAAGCTGTTGGTGGTATTTTTAGTGAATGGGAGAAATTTGGCCAGGACACCAGGGAAATTCCCCTACTGCATTGCTGGCAGTAGGAGGCCTGAGTGACTGAGGTCTGGGCACTACTGTTTGGTCTGCAAAGGAAGATGGACGTTCCGGGAGAAGGGGAGCATTTGTTGAACTCTGGCTTGGATTCTGCAGTTCTGAATGAAAGTAATGCTGTTACTAACAATATTCAGTTGCAAGAACTTTCCATTTCTACAATGGATGTACCTCTGCCTGTAATTCAACCACTGCATGATCCTGTGTTTCCTGAGAATTTTCATCAAGAAGCTCTTCAGGAGCAGCTCAGGCTTCAACTTGCCGCTTTGGCTAAAGAGCAAGAACGTCTTCAGCAGCAGCTGTGTGAAATGGATTCCTCAGCTACGCCTGCCAGTAAACCTGAACAGGCAGTCATTTGCCGTGATGCTGAGTCCTGCGGAGAGCTTGTTAATTCTACCCAGCATGTGAGTCTGCACATAATCTTAACTCTGTACATTCTTTACACTCTGATTCTGTGACGGCTGGTAGTATTGAATCTTCAGTGATTCCGTGCCTAGAGCCGTCACCAGAGTTGCAAGACCAGCAACCAGGTTTAAACTTGTCACTTGTTGTTTCTGCACACCTACCTGACCCAGATAACCCTGCTTTAGCTGGCTAAAGCTCCGCTCCCGACCCTTGCTCTGTCACGCTAATGAAAGCTGTGGGGTTTGTGTTCCACAGCTCCTTATCAGTGCCTTCAGCTGATAGCTCTAATCCTGCTAATTCCTGTGTGTTTCAAACTAACCCCCTGAGCCAAGATGGGGTTTCTGAATTTATTTTTACAAAACCACAGGATAAGTCAGAGGATGACAGTAAGGATAAGCGAGTAGCTTTTCTGCTTTCTAGATGCAATTTGGGACAAGCAGTACTCAAACTGTCTCCACACCTCCAGGGCTTTTAGAACTTTCCTCGGGATGCTACCAAATGATCCTCCTATGCAACCTCAGGGTACAGAGTTATGGTGTCCTTAAAAAGCTCTCAGTGAAGCAGGGTGGACCTTGAAACAGGGTACCTGGCAACCTACACCTGGTTGGGACCCAAAATTAAATTTTTCCCAAAATGAGCTGGCCTGGAGACCTCAGCTATCTACTGAACCTTTACCAACCACTGTTTGTTCCGGTGCTTTGTCTCTTGTGAGAGACCCTACCGCAGCCTCCCAGTCCATTACTTCTGTGGCTTCTGAACTCTCAGATTCTGCTGTGCTTTCAGGACCTAATCATCTTTCTACTTTGTCTCAGCAGAAACCTGATGTAGAAAAGCCATTAATGTCTGATTTATTTACTAAGATTAAGAAGGTGGCTGCAACTCATAGAAATGCAGTTAGACTGTGCTATAAAGGGGGGTTGGAGGAGAGACCAGATAAGCATTATGTGGGGAAAAGTCTACTAAAGGATTCTCTGCATTTTTCACCTAGGGAAGTCTTTGCTTTTATTAACATTTAAGGTGAGGATAACTTCAACATTAGTTTTTGTTCTGCCTATGCTTTAGATTTATTTTGGGAGCAATATAACCAGGTAAATTTTTCTCCCCTATGGACCCCCTTCCTCATTATTCCATTGTCCAAGCCTTTGGTTAAATATGTAATGATTATGTTTAGAAATGAGGGGGTTCATGTAGATGATATTACCTTTTGGTTGTCCCCAAAAAGTGAAGTTTTAAATCCTCCCTGAAGCCATTCTCGACTCTGAACAATTTTGGACTGGAGGTTGGTGGTTTAAGGCAAAGCTTCGACAAACTGATAGTGGTATAGAGCATATTCCCAACTCTTTTCTATTAGGAAGAGACAGGGGGGTTTGTTTTTATGCCGGGCAACCTAGGACCTGTTATAAGTGTGGGTCTCGTACTCACCTGTCTAGTTCTTGTGACAGGCCCCACTGTGATAATTGTGGGGAAATAGGTCTCATTGCCTTACAATGTGCTAATCTTACCAAATGTGACTTATGTGAAAATACTGGGAATGTTTTTTCTGAATGTCTCTGGGCAGCAAAAAATAAGGCTTGCAGTGGTAGCCCTGACCTTCTTATCCAGAAAGCTCAGGATCTAGTTGATAATCCTCCCCAGACAGTTGCTGCTTCCTCTCTGGATGATGCTAACCAACACCTGGACTCATCCCAGACTATGGGGCAGTCTAAAAATCTGCCTCCTCCTGGTCCCTCTGAACCCCCCCCCCCGTTCTTTCCACTGTGTGTTATACATCTCAGCAGGAGAACCAGGCCCCAGATCCTCTGGTTCCTTCTCCTTTAGTGGTAGTTCAGAGGTCCTCTAGGAACCTCAACCCCCAGGAAGAAATAGATCCAGTAATCCCTTCGCTGTCTTATCTCCACAGTGGGAAGATACTGACATGGATTGTAGTGAACCAGAGTCTCAGGCCCTTCAGTATAGTCCCCATCCCCTGTTCAATCTCAGGAGGGGTATAAAGGGAAAAAGAAAAAATGAAGGAAAAAGGATGGTTGATTGCATCTTTACTACTAAATGGGATTTACAATTGGCTCCTTAAATGTTCATAGTTTCTTAAATCCCAGTAGGCGTCAGATTGTTTATGACTACATTCATGGTTCTTCCATTGATATATGTTTCATTCAAGAATCATGGATGTTTACATTTGTGACTACATATTGACAGGTACTTTGGTCTGTCCTCATATGTTTTTGGATGAAAACACTGTGACATTTTGGTAGCCCTTCTCTGGAACCCCAATATGCTTGTGCGGTAGTTGCCACCATAATTGCAAACAGTACTCAGGGTGAGGCGGCTGCATTACCATTGTTTTATACAATCACATAATCTCCAGCATTGTGATAGTGATCCATCTGTTTATGCACCACAGCATGACACTCTCCATCTCCACAACATTTCTGTGATTCTGCAGAAATGCACCTCACATAACAAACAAACAACATACTCCATAAATGGCATTTAACTGTATTGAAAAGGTCATACAGAATTCAGAATCATAAAAATGACCCACCAGAACCAGGAACATTGGGAACAATACTTCTGTCATCATCCTCAACATCAGATGCATCACTATTGCCAGGCCTGGTGGTGGTACTTCCACTTGATGTCCCAGGTGTATCTTCAAGTTGACATTCAGCTTTTCAAAATAAACAGCAGATTTATGGTTCACCAGTCAGAAACAAAAGTAACATTTCAAATACAAAATGCTATAATCATCATTATATTCAATGGTCATGAGTATGACTGCAGTGTTAGGTGTCTTATTGTGGACAACAGCAAGTAAGCAATAAGATATAACAGGGTGTGCATGTAACGTATTTTACTGCATGGCCAGGGGTGTAATAAAGCACTTTAAGTGTGAGCGTGACTTCATGCCACAGTGCCTGTTGGGGGGGGGCATTCCCTGACTGGCACCGTGCAGTGTCCCAGTGTTCAAAAATGTGCACAGTTGATATCAGGAAGTTGGCACAGAACTTTCTAATGAGTCACTTTGAGTGTGAGCGTGACTTCATGTCACTGTGCCTGTTGTGTGCGTGTGTGTGTGTGTGGGGGGGCATTCCCTGAATGGGTCTTGAAAATCCTGTAACCTCAAATTGGTCAAAACATGTCACAAGGCCATCAGTAAATCCTGCAACAGACAACTGGTAAAGGTATCTGTAATCAAATGTTTACTTTCTTTGAACCTTACTGTAATTTTAATTATTAATAACATATTCATTTTATAATTGCCATAATTCATATCATGCTATGTGTAGTAGTGGGATTTACACACTTCTTGTGTGGTTAAAGTCACTCTGCTGCGCCTCGTGACACAAAACATAAGGCGTGTGTAAATTCCACAACAACACATGCCATGTCATGCATTATTGTTTAAATAATTTTTATAAATCATTTTTTTTAATTCAATATCAATAAGGCATGATCAGGGGTGATGCCTCGTGACCCATTACACCACTAGAGGGGGATTAACAAACCATTAATAGAACATCTGGGCGTGCCTTACTTCTTACATTCACACGATATAAGGATTTGAAATATCTTACTAATGCTGCTGTCCTTTGATACACTCTTCCTCTTCCTCAATCTTGAGGGAACGCGTGTCAAAATAGCTCCAAGCTCCTCCAGGACATTTGGATCATGGCACTGTAAATCGTCCCACTTGTGCTTCAATTGTTTAATGGAACGTTTTACAACTCCACCCCCTCACTATCCATTGTGACCTTAATATTGGCCCACACCTCTTTTCTCTTTTTAAGGTCCAGTTTTTCAGGCCCAAAAAGGTCAGTGGTATGTTTGGTCACAGCTTTAACAAGCAATGCTACTTCCTTGCTGGAAAATGGAAGTGATGAAGCAGTTCTCTTCTTCTCAGTGGTGCTCATACTTGCCATGTCCGGCAGCTGCTGCTCATGCAGGGCTGGTGACACTTGCTGCCCATGGTGCTGTTCAGAGTCTTCTGCATCTTGCACACCATGCTGCTGCACAGTCTGTCCCTCTTCTTGGGGCTGAGGCTCAGATGACAATGGTGCATCTGCCTGTGCAAGCATTATATAAATGGGGGATGGTGATAGTGCACAGCTACAAAATAATTCCATAAAAAAAAAAATAAGATTACAGAAAAAAATTATCAAACAGAAAACTATATATATATATATATATATATATATATATATATATACACACACACACTTCAAATGCCATTTTATGTTTGCTTGCATGCATGTGCAAGAAACATAGTGCCATCATCTGAGTTTTTCAGAGGTGTGTCAGCATCTTCCAATTCAGTCAGTGTGTTTGCAGGCGTGGTCACAGTTCTCCAATCACTGCTGAAGCTGTCTATGACAGCAGTTGATACAGTGGCATACAGTTGAAAGAGGGAGCTACGCTTCAGTGAGCAGCTCCTCCCCCACACACACAGATCAACTGTGTTGGTTGCCTGCTAGAATGGTGGTAGTCTTGTCTCAGCTTAGAGAGACAAGCCACACATCATTACTTTAATAAACTGTTCCCTGCCAAAGCAGGACCACCAAAATGTGTGGGTGCCTAACAGTTCTTACACATGCCAGCTCTCCAAAGCACACCTTCATGGACTCCATGGGTTCTAATCCTCCAGAAAAAAAATACCTCAGCATTTGTTGTGAAAACTCAGACTTCTTTGTATGTGTAATTCCAAGCATTTTCTCTTACTAGACTCTGTCAATGTGAACTCCTCGCTGCTAAAACCTATGCAAATGAACTTGAATGTACTGTACTACCTGCAGCTGAAGCAAAGAACAGCCAGAATGCACAAAGAACATATTGCTATGCATTTCAGCAGCAGCCAGTGGGGGAGGTTTTCATGACTGAAGCACTTTAATGCACCTTTTAGTGCTGTCATACACACCCTGTGTGGTAATTCACTAAACTGCACACTTATTCTGGTAATGCAGCTTCAAAATATTTTTTCTCTGAATTGTCGTGAGCTGGCATTTAGATAGAATCACACAGCTCTTTCTCAAATCAGATGCTCAATGAAGTCACATCACCTTGTGACCCTAAACATCTTAGGGTTGGACATGTGCCCTAACAAAATAGCGAAAACTAGGTATAGAAAAAGAAAACACAAATTCAACCGTAGCTCACAACTGAATCCACTCTTTTCTCTGGTGAATCTGAAGCCACCTAACAGCCCACCCCTGGGTGCTCATGCACTCCCTCCACCCGCACAACATATGACCGGTGCGGGTGCTGTTGCATTTTATTTCATAATTTCCTGATCCTGTTGCTGCTACCATACTGATACAGTAATACTTTTTATGGCTCAAACTGCTTGACATTAGCTGAATTATAAATGGCATCCCTGTTTGACGCTGTGTGCGAATATGGTGGTGCTCAAATTTTAAGCCAAGTATTACATGCAGATATGTTGTTATTGACTCATGTCACTTACCATTTTATACATCTATTGATTTTTCAATTCACTTTTGCTGACAAATGTTGATCACAGGGATTCTGGTGTCACAATTCAGTTCAGCGATGTGTAACATCTTAGTGCAGATGCTAAGTAACTGTTTTAAAATGCTGAAAAAGTTAACAGCGATGAAAGTGCATGAACTTCTTTCTTCTGTGTCTGGAGTTGTAGTGGTGTTATTGGCAAGTGCATGTCCCTTTGCACCAGATCTATCAGTGAGATGTCTATTCTGTGCAATGGTCAGTGGCTAAATGTTATCAGCTGACAGTTTTCATTTCATTGTCAACAGATAAATATTCAGGGCTTTGCAAATGCAACTTTGCTGGTAGCACAGTTTCATGCCCCCAAGTGTCTCATCAGTTAGTGGTTATATCTTAACCGATGATCACAAAAAGTATGAAAAAGATTTGCAGCTGAGTAATGTAAATGCCAATCCACCTAAGCACCTTTAGGCTGCAAACATAATTTAAACATATAGGGATTCTGGACCGGTGTATCACTCCTTGGCACAGCAATGGTTAATAAGTTTAAGCACATTCTCAGGACATTGTTTCACTTGCCCCCTCTCCCCACTACGATCCTGGTCACCTGAAATAAACCTGACATTTTAGTATCTGTTTTACATCTTGGCTCAGTTGGGCAATCAACGCTGTAAGAACATAAACTGACATGTAAATGGGTACTATAAGAACATGGTCACCTGAAATAAACCTGACATTTTAGTGTCTGTTTTACATCTTGGCTCAGTTAGGCAATCAGCGCTGTAAGAACATAAATGGACATATACATGGGAACTATAAGAACATTCCGTGGGTGCTTCTGCCTTAGTCCAGCTGTGCAACATCAGCCTGAAGCTCAGGTAGAGCTTACTGTCTACCACTCTGTTCACCCCCCCATGTACCTGTACCATTTCACATCCTCCCTTGCCTTAGTCCAGCTGTGCTACATCAGCCTGAAGCTCTGGTAGGGCTTACTGTCTACCACTTTGTTCACCCCCCCTCCCAATGTATCGCTGTGCTACATCTGCCTGAAGCTCTGGTAGGGCTTACTGTCTACCACTTTGTTCACCCCCCATGTACCTGCACCATTTCACATCCTCCCTTGATCTACAGTGAGTGGATCCCTCATTCATATGTCACATATGCACGCACAAAAAAAAAAGAAAAAGACGGTCTTCAAAAATTAAGATACATTTATTATGTTTGTTATGTTTGCGTGCACGCATGTGCTAAACATAGTGCCATCATCCGAGATTTCGGGTGTGTCACCGCTCTTCAATTCAATCAGTGTGTTGGCAGGCACGGCCCCTGTAAGCAATGCATGATGGAGCTGTCTGACAAGCTCAAGTGCAGTAGCATACAAGTTCAAAAGCTACACTTCAGTGAGCAGTGATAAGATATAAGCTTGCTCATCACTGAATCCCCACACACACACTGCACGCGGCATGTGCGCACCCCCCGCACGCGCACACACTGTATAGCCGACGGGGGTGCCCAATCCCCCATCAGCTGTGCTGCGCTCCCCTCACCCCCAAAACCTTCCAAATGCCATGTTGGGTGCCCACCCCAGCGTGGCAACTCATGCTATAGCCGGGGGGTGCCCAATCCCCCATCGGCTCCACTGTCCTCACCCCCCCTGAGTACTGGGTGCCACGCTGGGAGCCCACCCCAGCGTGGCAATCGATGCTTTGGGAGACAGGGGTGCCCAATCCCCATCGGCTGAATGCCCCAACCATCCTTGTGCCATGCTGGTAGCCCACCCCAGCGTGGCAAATGTCCTACATCGTCATTGGAACAAAAGGAACACCTGTAAGAAGACGGTCCCACGTAGTCTCGCTGGCCCCTCCCACAACCGCACCCACCCACTGCACCTTGCCTCCCCACCCCTCACCCAATACTTACCTCTGGACCTCGGCGCAATGATCTTGGTGGACTGGGAACACGTCTGCACTCTTTAAAGCCAACCGCGAACTGAGGAAATGACGGTAAGCTGTATAATGGGCTAGATAGGGGGGTTTCAACTTTGTTGCATATCTCAGGCATTTTTTGGGAATTTTTGCACCAAATTTTCAACATGGGGTTTTTGGGACCCCTTCTTATGAATTATGTCACTGTCATGGCGTTATTGGGGCCCGAAGGGTGATTTCGCAGTTACTGTGCGAAATCACCTTTCGGGACCAATTAATGAAATGACACTTCCAGTGTTCATAAGGTGGGCTCTTAAAAATCCTATTTTGAAAATTTAGTGGAAAAATTTCAAAAAAACGACTGTTTTACGAGCGTGCATTGTGCAGTTCCTATGCAGGCTCGTAAGTTCACAAATTTTCAATATTTTCACTCCAGATTTTCAACATCGCCATTTTACCATACCTCCTTATGAGCAGTACAGCCGACATTTTTCACATCTTGCCCAAAATGTGTTTCCACCCATGTAGCGCACAATGGCGTAGTCAATGTGGGAAATCAATGTATGGGACACATTAAGAAAATCACAGTGACACTGTTCATGAGCAGAGGTCTTAAAATGGCTATGTTGAAAATTTGGTGAAAACATCCCTAAAAATGACTGTTTTACGAGTGTGCGTTGCGCAGTTCCTATGCATGCTCATAAGTTTGCAAATTTAATATTTTCACTCCAGATTTTCAACATTGCCATTTTATTACACTTCCTTATGAACAGTACAGCTGCCATTTTTCATATGCTGCCCAAAATGTGCTTTCGCACATGTAGCGCACAATGGTGCTGTTGGTGCGTGAAAGCAATGTTTGGGACTGATTAAGAAAATCACAGTTACACTGTTCATGAGCAGAGGTCTTAAAATGGCTATGTTGAAAATTTGGTGACAATAGTCCATAAAATGACTGTGCTATGAGTGAGCACTGCGCAGTTTCCACGCACCCTCGTAAGTTCATGACTTTGTAATATTTTAAGTCCAGATTTTCACCAGTGGCATTTTTCTACACTGCCTTATTTACAGTACAGCTGTCATTTTTCACAACATGGCCGAAGTGTGTTTTCACACTTTCAGTGCAGAGATGCGTGGTCGTGTAGGAAATTATTGTTCGGGACAGATAAAGAAAATCACAGTGACACTGTTCATGATCGGAGGCACCAAAATGCCCGAGTTGACAATCTGCTGTAAAAAAAATCCCCAACCTAATTATATTACCGGTGTGTGTTGCACAGTTTCTATGTACGCTCATGACTTTACCATTTTTTAAAATATTTTTACTGCAGATTTGCAATATTGCCATTTTTTACACTTCCCCATGAACAGTACAGCTGTCATTGTTTACATCCTGTTCAGAATGTGTTTTTGTACCTGTGGTGCTAAATGCCGTAGTCACTGTGCATAAGCAGCTTTCGGCTAAGAAACTGATATTCCCCCTGTTCATGAGGTGGGGTCACAAAAAAAACCATGTTGAACATTTGGAGTGAAAATACAAACGAATGCTTGAGGTATTAGGGTTTTCAACCATAACGCCCAACCCTGTAGAGAATGACAGGCATCAGGGGTGTGACTTGGGATTCTTGCCTGTAATGTTCATGCCATTCCACACCCTGCAGCCAGTGAAAAGCATTGGGGTATGCCTTGGACTCTTCGGCCCCAAAGTTCACCCCATTCTCCTATATCACACCCATCCCACTGTATTTCCTAATGGAATGGGGTGCGCATAAGGACCAAAGACCCCAAGGAACACCGTGACACTTGCCAGTGTCTGCAGGGTGGGGTGTACTGAAATGGCATGGCTGTTATGGCTGATGATCCAAAGGCACACCCCAATGCCTGTAACTCTCTGCAGGGTGCTGGTGGGGTTGGCTTCAGTTCAATACTTCACTGCCATTACTATTACGCAGCTCTGTAACTTCTACACTACCACTGCCAATGCCAGCAAGCAAACATTCGGCATTGACAAATGCTTGTTCTACTTAAATTCCCCCAAACTAACTAACTCTCTCTCTAAATACTCTCGCTATCACTCTCTTTATCTCACTCTCCAGTCTCCAGTCTCCCATTCCTTCCTCATACGTTTTCTGCATTTGGTGCGGCTGGTTTGCGGTGCACAAAAAGACGAGGATTATTTGTTCCGCTGTTAACAAAAACACCCGCTAAAGTTGACAAAAGTTCTGCTACTACCATGCATACAAATATGTATGGAATATAAACTTTACTGCAGATTTCAGAAACATGTATGGAGGAAATATTGCTGACAGGTGAAAATAATACACAGATTGGGAATGAGGGGAACTAGTTTTTCCGCAGTTTACTATGATTTGTCCACAATACATAAAAGTACTGTGGTTCACATTCGGAAATCAGCAGAAGTTCTTTACCCACAGTTTATTACATTGACCTGCATTTTTGGGGATTTAGTCCATAGTTTTAGGTGGAATTTCCATGAAAGTTAGAGAAATGATTTCCGAACTTTCACGGAAGCGAAAATATGACTTTTGACGAAATTCCGCCGGCAGAATTTTTTTTCCACACACCTCTAGCCCCAACCCTTCCTGCATTTCCCCACAATCCTCAACAGTCCTGTGTGTTTGTCCCTCATACTCTCAAAACTTTGCACTGTGTCAACATTGACCAACATCACTGGCAGATGATTCCACTTTTCTTTTTTTTTTATATTATCTATTTTTATGCCCCCTTCTCTCTGCAGTTGCTGCTCTCTTCTGGATATCCTATGATCTCCCTGCCTGTCCCTGGTACCTCCTGGAGGATTGCCAGACCTGCCTCCATGTTGCTTCAGCCTACCCCCCCCCCACCGAGTGGGAAGGTGGGGGATCCCAAGACTTCTCCATCTGGTCCATTAGTGAGTGTCAGATGGCCTGAGCAGTTCCTCTCGAGAGCCGGGTTATGGTGTCTGGGAGCTGGACCCCTTCTACACTGGCATCTGTGGGGCTTTTTCCTTGTTCTGATGCCACCCCTGAGGACGTCAGCACACTGGGGGCGGGCAAAAGGTGGAGGATGTCACAACATGCCATTGCTCCAGCCCCCGGCCGATGTCCTCCCACCCTGCTTCATGCTGTCCCTCTGCACCTCCACTCATGGTCACCCAGGTGGCGGTAGAGCAGCAGGACAAGCAGCCCCCCTGTCTGGAGAAGGACAGCAGCCTGTGGGTGTTCAGTCCTCCTCCCCCCAACCAGACCTCCAGTGCCCGAGTCCATTCTTGAATCTGGGTCACTGGCACCACAAGCAGTAACCCTACCACTGCGCCGGTGGGCTGGCATGATTCCACTTTTTCAGTACCCTCTCCATGAAGAAGTATTTCCTCATGTCCCTCTAAAATCCTCCAGTTTCTGACCAGCTAACAATTGTGTCCCTTTGTGATGGACTCCTCACTATGCTTAAACATTTGCTGACTGTTCACCCTACTTATACTCTTCAGATATTTGTAGGTTCCACTCATGTCTCCCCTCTCTCTCCTGACCTACAAGAATTAGATATTGAGATAAGCCAGTCATTCCTCTTTAGTCCTGTCCTGCTGGCCATGAAATATTGTAGTAACCCTCTTTTGAATCAACTTCAGGTAGTCCCTGTCCTTTCTTAAGTATGGGCTCCAGATCTCCACACACTACTCCAGGTGTGGCCTCCATAAGGACCTGCACAGGGGAAGGATCACCCCCTTCCATTTGCTGGAGAAGGCCCTACCTATGCCCCCCAGCATCTTGCTAGCTTTGCCATATGCCTTGTCAACTGGGATTAGGTCTTGTGACTGTCAGTAATTGTAACCCACAGGTCACTCTCTTCTGAGGTCTGCTCCATTCATACCAATCTGCATCCAATATTCTGTACTCAGATTTTCCCTATTTGCGTAACTTTGAACATTTAGCACTGAATTTCAGTTGCCAGTTCTTGGACCACCTACCCAGTTTCCTCAGTTCTCTCTTCAGTTGCCTCCTACCCTTCTCACTATCCACTCTGCCACATATTTTTGTGTCATCCACAGATAGACACATCTAATCCTGGATTCCCTTTTCCAATGTCACAAATGAACACAGTGAAGAGCACCGGGTTCAGGACCCACCTCTGTAGAACCCCAGTCATAGCTCCCTGACTTTGGAGTATGCACCATTTAGTACTATGCTTTGGGTTCTCCCCAAAACAATTCCTTAACCATCTAGTGATTTCCATCCTTAACACATAAGTATCCCAATTTCATTACCAGCCTTCAGTGGTGAACATAGTCAAAGTCCTTGCTCAAGTCCAGCTATAGAAATCCCAGTGCTTGACCCATATCCAATGCCTGCAACATTGCATAGAGGAAATCCTTGAGGTTTGTTAGACAGAACTTTCCCTTTACAAACCTGTGGTGCTTTCTGTTCTGGAGGTCATGGAACTCTAGGAAGGTGAAAAGCTGCTCCTTAATTATAGTCTCAAGGAGCTTCCCAGCAATGGAAGTCAGGCTTACTGGTCTATAATTAGAAACACAGAAACAGACAATGATGGCAGAAAAAGACCAAGGGTCCAGCCAGTCAGTCCAAGTTTCTTATCTAATGCTAGGACCCACATGCTATCCAGGCTCCTAGCCCTCCCCTACTCCCCCATTCTCTTTCCTGATTCTGTTGTCTTGAGTGACAATTTTACCCTTCACTCTTTCCCAACTGTGCTTGAAATCATCATTTTAGCACCCACCACTTTGGCTAGTAGACTTTTCCATGGCTCTACCACCCTTTCTACAAAATATTGTTTCTCATGTCCCTCCTGAACCTCTTTCCTGTCAGTTTCCTCTCATGCCCTTGTGACTGCAAACTAAATTCATACTAAATGGTTCCTTGCAGTTCACCTTGTTTAATCCTTTTAGGAATTTGAAGATCTCCATCCTATCTCCCCTTTCCTTTCCTTTCTGGTTGCCAGTGAGTACATGCTCAGTGTGATGAGGTGCTCCTTATAAGACCTGCCTTGTTGGCTCTGAATCATTTTTGTTACCTTGCACTGCACTGTTTCCAGCCTGTCCCTTAACCTTCCTGAGGTGAGGACTTTAGAAATGGGCACAGTACTCCAGATGCAGCCTCAATAAAGATCTATAAAGAGGTAATATTACTTCCTTCCTTCTGCTAGCAATGCCCCTCCCTATACTCCACAGCATCCTACTTGCCTTACCATAGGCCTTGTTGCACTAGCTCAATTGCTTGACAGCGAAACTCATGATACAGTAACTCCTAGGTCATGTTCTTCAGCCTTAGTGCTAAGTCTCACCTGCCCATCCAGAGCTCTGTCCTAGGGTTCTTTTTTCCTAGGTGCATGACTTTGCATTTCTTGGCATTGAATTACAACTGCCAAACCTTAGGCCACCACTCAAGCTTTTGTAAGTCACTCTGCATTTCTTTGATTCCCTTGTCAGTATCTACCCTCAAACAGAGCTTAGTGTCATCAAGATAGAGACACAACGTGTCCTGGCTGTCTTCTCCAATGTTGCTGACGAACATATTTAAGAGGACCAGGCCCAGGACAGAACCCTGTAGCACCCCACTTATGACCTTCCTCTTTTCTTATTTGACCCATTGACCACAACCCTCTGCTATCTACCCATTAGCCAGTTGCCTACCCAGTTCACTATGTTCTTAGCTGCACCCAGAGCCTCCATCTTCTAATGCAAATGTCTATGAGACACTGAGTTGAAAGCCTTGCTGAAGTTGAAATAGAGCAAATCCATGTTGTGGCACCTATCCAATTATTCTCTCATCACCTAATCAGAGAAAGCTATCAGTTTTGTCTGGCAGGACCTCTCTGTCATGAACCCATGATATTTACTATCCTGGAGACCATTGCTCTCCAGGCAGTCCATGTGGTCTTCTTTGATCAGTGACTCCATCAGCTTCCCTATAATGGAGGTCATACTGACAGCTTTGTAATTCCTTGCTTGTTCCTTATCACCTCCCTCATGGAGCAGAACAATGTCTGCCACCCTTCAGTCCTTCACAACTACCCCCATCCTTAGCTAGCAGTTGAATAGTCTTCAGCCAGTTCCACTGTCAGTTCCCCGAGTATCCACAGATGCAACTCATCTGGTCCTGGGCCTTATCTATCTTTAGGGCCTCTAGCCTGGTCTTGACTCTGTCACTTGTAAATATCGGATGCCTCATCCCCGGGACCAATTTATCAGCAGCTTTGATGCCAATCTCAGGCAAAGGCTCTCCTTCCTTCCTGGTGAAAACTGAGCAACAACAATCATTAAGGATAGCAACCTTTTTGCCCTTCCTCTTCTATCACCCTATCTCACTCTGATAGCCTAATGATTCCCCCTCCTTTCTTTCTTTTTTCTCTAATATAGCAGAAGAAATGTTTTTCTCCACCTTTGACCCCTTCTGTAACATAGAGTTCTGTGTCTGTTTTTGCTTCAGTAAGTGCCATATTCTCCCCATTCTTCCTCCCCCTGCTTTTCTTTCTACTTGTAGAAGGCTTTTTTCTTAACCCCCCCACTGCTTCCCTGAATTTTTGAGAACCATAATGGTCTTTTGAAGTTATTCCTTTTGGTTACTGTTTTCATCCATAACTTAAATGCCTCAAGGATGGCCATCTTTATTACCCCCATCTCTCTTCCATCACATCTAAATTGTCTAACCCAACCAATTTTTCCCTGACCAGTTCCCTCTTTCTGCTGAAGTCTGCCATCCTAAAACCAAGGACTTCAGTTCTTTTTTTTTTTTTCAATTTATAATTTTTGCCCCGTGCACCCCGCACTGAGACCGTCCGCCCGGTCACGGACTCCCACTGCGGCCGCTCACATTGCAGCCATCCACCCTGAACCCCCCTGGCTCCCCCCCCAGGGCGAGGTCACGGCACATTGACCAAGGGTGCCGTGGACTTGGGAAAGGCAGGAGTCGACCTGAGCACCCAATGTAGCTGGAGCGGGATTCATTGTAGCAACGGGAGCAGGAGTGTATTTTTTTTCCCTTGTTGTTGCGCGGGAGGTGGGGATGTGCAATGACATCCTGCATCTGCCTTGCCTCCCGAGTACAGTCGAGCACTAGTCGGTGTGGTATCCCTGGCCTCTGCCAGGGGTCCGTCAAGCACTGGGCGGTGTTCCCACCAACCCCCCGGAGAAGTAGAGCAGTCCCTAGGATGCTCCATCCTTCTCCCCCAGCCGGCTCTCCAGCAACCCGAGTCCATTCCTGAACCCGGGTCACTGGCATCACAAGCAGAAATCCAACTGCTGTGCTGATGGGCCAGCTCCAAGGACTTCAGTTCTCATTTGGAACTTTCCAGTCGCAAGGGCTTGTTCAAACCAAATGGAGTAATGGCCACTTTTCCCTAGTGGCTCCCCAAATCACACTGCTGCTGCTAACTTCAAGTTGGTAAGCACCATATTCCAGAATTGCAGCCTGTCAGGTAGGTTGCTTAACTAGCTGTACCAAGAGACAGTACTGGAGTACATCCAGCAAGGCTTTAAGTCTGGTGCTCCTGGCTGCCAGAACATCCCAGTCAATGTTTGGCAATTTCAGTTCACCCACTAACACTACTTCTTGGTTAGCTGCCCCCCTATCAAGCTCTCCCCCAAGCTCTCTGATCCTCTCTTTCCCTTTCTTTTGATGTCCATAGAGCAGCCCTAAGCATACTTTCTTGCCTGAAGCTGCTGGAATTTGTACCCACAGCAACTTTGACTAGATATTATTACCCCTGATGCACCCATTCCCCACCACCTCAATGCTATCCCTGACATAGAGGGCTACTCCTCCACCTCTACCTTTTTCTCTGTCTCTCCTGAACAATGACCACCCAGGAAATGTCACTTTCCAGTCATTAGTTTCTGTAGCTCACATTTTCCATGATAGCCACAAGGTCTACCTCACTGTCTGCCTTTGGCCACTGGGTCTCTCTTTTCTACCCTTGTTCTTCTTCTTTCTCTGGTATACTTAAAGAAGGCCTTGTCGTTTTCATTCGCCCCATCTGTAATGTTTAGCTCCACCTCTGCCTTGGCCCTCCTCACTGCCTTACAAGCATCCTTTGTCTTGATAAGGTTGCACTCCCTGCTTGATTCCATCTATTCTGCCTTGTCCTGGACTGTTGTATGAGTCAGCAGCCTCCATGATTTCAGAGCTATGTTGAGTAACACTATATTGAGGTTGCTAGATCTTTCACTGTTAACACTCCGGTGCTGTCTCAGATAGTCAGTTCTAGGTTCCTCCACTAGCTGAGTCAGAAAACAGTTTTAGAAAGTGTCTACTAATGCCTGATTTATGGTGTTCTGTACAGCTGGGATCCTCGGGTACATGTCTGGTATGCTGAAATCTTCTAACAGGTGACACCCTTTAGCTGCTGCCTTCCCGATCTCTTTATCTTGAACCTTGTCCTCTTTTTCATCTAACTTGGGGAGCTTCCACAGAAAGCAACATACATAGTGCTTCTATCTCACCACAATGCCCTGTCATATTCTTCTCTATCACTCTGATGCCTTCCCTGATGTACAATGGAAACATCTTTCCCCTTTAATCTGTCCCTCATGAATAATATATAGCCTGGGACTGTGAGGACCATGAGGTCCCAGTTGTTGCTTGGTGATGCCCACATTTTCATCACTGCCATTATGTTATGTTTGCCATCTGCTTTGCCTCCAGCACACTCATTTTATTTTCAAACCTTTACCATGTATGTAGACCACCTTCCATGAACCCTGCCAGGATCCTTCCTCTGTACATTAAGCAGTTCTATGTGGCTTGTTCACTTTGATAACATTTTAACAAGACTTTCACACCTATAAGTTGTGGTGCTCACTCTTGGGTATGGGGTCCTGCCCTGTACCACTTCTGCCTTAATGCAGCTCTCTGATTGCCGCTTCCAGCCTTGTTAGTGCTTTCTACATCTCTTACCAATTGGGAGTACCCTGTGGATGACCCTAGTCCCAGTCTCCCCCCTATTAATTTAACAGCCCCAAGATGAAGGCCTCTATGACTTTACAATCTGATATAAAAGGGAACATATACCTTGCCTAGTCATTCTTTTATTGGTGCCTATGCACCAAGAGGTGCAGGGTATGAACGGGAGGTGGGTATCCTGGCCACACTGATCAGCACCCACAGACAGGTGCATGGAAAACATCATGCACAAATGTGAGCCACCTACAGTGCCTGTATGTGGCCCACCCTTGCGTGCTGGTACACAACGGTGTGGATCAGAGGGAAAAGGTGGGCATCCAATCAGATGCCTGACCTAGTCAACCAGTGGAGCCCCTGCTCTGTGAGAAGCAGGGGATTGTAGGACAAAGCAGGACCAGGAAGTCTGCATTTGTCAGGCAAGGGATCAAGGCTTCTCCAGCCTTCTGTGCCTTCCTGTAGGGCTGGGACAGAATGGTGGGGAGTGGCTCATCCAACTGTTGGTGACAAATGTAAACTGGGGGTGCACAAAACAGATGCAAAAGAGTCATCACTGCCATATATTTCACCCACTCACCTGAAACTTGGCACCTCTGTGAATGATGTGGAGTGCAGGCACACCCCCAGTCCATCCACCTGCAGCGGCATTAACAGCTGGGGGATCATGTGTGGAAGAGGGTTATATTATGAGATCCTGACATGCAAAAGCCCAATGCTGATGATCACATTGCCAAAATCCCAAGGAACAGAATCCCAATCATAGATGGCCACCCCCAGTAAATATAGATGAACAGATCCAGATCACCATACTGTGAGAATGTAACTGTCAGGAGGTCCACCATACGATCAGGATTCTGTGCATCAGGATTTCGGCACCAGGATCATCAGGGTTGGGCTTTTGCATTTCAGAATCTTGGAATACTACCATGGAAGGGACATTCATCCCTTCTGTGTATGCTTCTGGGGTCCACGGGACCCCTGATGCATGGCTCAGAAACTTAGGGTTGCCTACATATTGGAGATCTGTGGGGCATAGGTAATCAGGCCCCTAGTTCATAGGGGCAATTATACTTGCAAATTTGGGGGGTGTCTGTAGCTTCCCTAATATTCACACTGTGCTTTTCCTTTTTTTGGGCTATGAAGTCATGTTTTTCCTTTTTAAGATTCCTTGTTGAAGCCATTTTCTGCTTGATAATCATTTTTGTAATTATAATCAGTTCTGGAACCCATGACATCAGTTGAAAAGAATCTCACAATACACATTTTAATACAGGATCTTGATTTAAGTGAGGTCACAGGGTTCTAGAACTGATTCTAGAACTGATAAGAAATTATAAGAAAGACTATTGAGTGGAAAAAAGGCAGCATCAGGCGACCATACTAAAAGGAAAAACATTATTTCAAAGGAAACAAAAAACACTGATGCCCAAATATCCAATTATATTATAAAAAGTGAAGTAAGGTTTGTATTCCTTTAAGAAGAAACATATAATGTAAGTGACTGGGATGGAGGGGAGTCCAACAGGGGTGGCATGCCAACATACTACTGTCATTATCAGAATGATATATATGCTCTGGATGATACCAGAAGGAAACTATGGAGGTATTCGTGGCCCTGAATATCTCCCGCCCCAGTATCTGTCCTGCCACTCAGTATGGAAAACTGGGAGGCATGTGTGCCACAGATTTAATTTTTATAAGTAAAGACTGCAATGTACAGTACACTACCTCAATCCCTTTCTCTGCTTCAGGCAGGGGATCTCCTCTATGGCTTGATCAAACACCCTATTGGATGCCTGGAGTCTGGCACAACTCTGAAATCACCCACCTGCACCTGGGTAATGCTCCATGTACTGTATATGGATGGGGTAGCTGAGGGCTTTGTATCCTGCCAGCTGTGCAGGGGTATACTGTAGGAGGATGTGCTTTTCCCTGGCAATGTGCTAATCATGAATATACTGGCTGTACATTGGACGAGGACATTAATATTTCTGTGCTAAACATCTCTCCTCCCTCCTCTCTCCTCTCTCTCTCTCTCTGCCACTGTCATTTGTTGATGGGCTCTTTTAAATCTCCTTTTGAGCCGGAGACAGCAACAATATCTTGTTCCTCAGTCTCCTGGCCTGTAAACTGCTTATTGATAATGTTGGCATGAACTACTCTGTAAAAAATCAAATTTCTTTTCTTTATTTTTATTTCTTAAACACTCATTTTAATGACTTTTCTCTCTGATATTTGTATAACAGAAAAAAAGTGCAACTCTTTGCTTTAAAAATGTAAAAGCAATTTTAATTTAAATATTTAATTTATGTTGGTCATGTAGTTTAGTTACTAATAAGAAATGAATGCTATGCTACAGTTGATGTCTGGAATATAATTCTGATCATCCAAGCATAACAGGTTCACAGTACTAGTGAATAAAGCAATTTAGTTGTAAGCATTAGAGTATTAGTATAAAGCTATGTCAAGCTCATAAATGAAAATTCAAAGCAACAAAATGGGTTAAAATGTTTATGCCCCAATGCCTATATAAATTGAAACCTTTTTATATGCAGCCCCATAATAGTGTATAGCTTCAGAGTTGTTTAGGGAATTGTACATTAAAACTACAGGTTTTGCTAGTGTGTTACTTATATCAGTTGGAGTCATAAATAACTATTTTGTAATACAAAATTTATAAAAAAACACAAAATGTTTTAATAGAAGCATACCAATGAATGTAGACTATATCTAAGAAACAATATGGTGCAAACGTAGCAATCACAATCAATAGATACTGTTTGAGTTAATTGAGGTACTGTGGCTTTACAGCAAGCAGTAATACATGAAATGTATTATATGACAATATTGCAGAACCATAATCTGATCATAAACAAGTAACAGAGGTGAAAGAACCAAATGGTAATATAGAATCAACAAGAAATCTAGGAAAGAGAAGGTTGAGAGGTTGATGAAGAAAGCAGAGATTGTTAGGAGGCATATGTCAGACAAAACAGATTTGTTTTATGTAGAAATAAATAAGTTACAGGAAAGCAGGAAGTTTATTCCTGTTGGTACTTGTAAAGAATCTTCATGATCTACTTCTAATAAAATAGTGCATAGTAAGGTTAAAGAATAATAATGTGGTAAATAGTGTTTTTTGTTTCTTTTGCAGCAGAAGACCTAGGGATCCATAAAGACTGCCCACCCTCTCATGTCTTTTTTTTTTTAATTCTCTTCTTTATTCAGTATGAACAACAGTAAAAAGTACAGAGCAACAATGAAGGCACAAAAATAAGTCAGCCATACATATAAACAAAGAACTAACATATCATTAATGAAATGTCCATCCATAATGTTATGTAAATGGAAAGTCACATAGTGAAACCAGCATTGTCTCAGGGGGACGATGTTCCAGTACACCTCTAATAAACTGGAGATGTGGAAGTCCACCAGTATTACAGTCCATATCCAAAACAAAGAAATTATCATATCTTCTGTGGAGCACCAGTACAAGAGAAAGACATGCTCCTACAAACTACAAAATATTATAATATAAAAGGAACAATTCCATAGAAATCAATGCAGAAAACTGAATGATCTCATAATGTTATTAATACCAATAATCTTAATGCAGTAAGCTCCACCTGACTCCTCGTTATTGAAAACGACTCCTGCAACAATTTGAATGTGCCCATAAGAATCAAAACTAGTACAAATATATAGGAACACCTTATTATTTGGTAACATCACACAGACATATAAAAGAAATATAAATAATATAAAAGCTGCAAGACATAAGGGGTGGTGACTGGAGACAGGAACAGACCCCTAAATTCTCAAATCCATAGTATCAAACTATTTATGGTACAAAGTCAGGAAAGTGTTGTAATTGATATATAGTTGATGAACGCCAATGGAGCTCAAAGGTTGTAACAGCATTCCTTAATCGGGCCAAAAGTTTCTCCAAAGAATACATTTCCCAAGTAATCTTTCTCCAAGAGTCTAGTGTCAGTATGTTAGTGGTAAACCACAACCTAGTTATAGTTTTCTTGGCTGCCAAATGAAGAAGCATAACCTGTTTACGTGTGGAAACATTCACAATGCAGCCATCTGGTGGAGTTTCCGTCAGTATATATACAGGGGTGAGAAGTTCAGAAGAGTCATAGATATTTACTATCACTGCCAGAACCTCCCTCTTATTGTGTTAATTGAGCACAAGACCATATAATATGTATATGGTGTGCTGACTGAACACCACATCCTCTCCAACATTCCACTGAAGTGTGAGGAATATATTTAGAAATTAAAGCTGGGGTGCAGAAGAATCACATCCTGTATTTCCAAGCATATTCCCTCCAATAAGACAGGGTGGGGCTGGCACTTCTAATGCACAAGAAAGGGGAGGATGAAATCTCATGTAGTGGTGCATGTTGGTACAAATGACTTGGCAGGGGAGACGGTAGAGGTGGTTAAGGGAAGGTTCATGGATTTGAGAAAGCAGTGTGAGGAAGTGGGGAGGACAGTGGCATTCTCCGAGGTACTCCTGGTACCCTGCATGAGTATGGGGAGGAAGAAAAGGATAGAGGAGTTCAATGAGTAGCTGAGAGAGTGGTGTTGCACCAGGGAGGATGGATTGGTGGCAGACTGGGGCAGTATCTGGAGCAATAGTGACCTGTATGCAGGGAGAAGATTATACTTGACTATGTTGGAGGAGCAGGGAGTACTAAAATGGGGGACTGAAGGGTATATATGTATCAACAAATGTTGATTTAAACTAGGAAGGGGGTGGTGAGGGGACCACTGATAGGCAGAGGGTCCAGAATGGGGAGCCTAATAAGCTCATGCCCCTAGTTATGGGTAAAGGCAGTGGGGAAGGGGCATAGGGAGGGATAAAAGAGGGGATGGATAGTGGTAGGAAGGAAAGGAGACAGGCTGTAGGGTGTTTTCTCTGAATGCAAGAAGCCTAGGGAATAAAGCAGCAGAAATACAGGGTCTCTTAGAGGAGGAGATGGTGGATATTGCAGGCATGATGGAAATTGGGCTCCCCCAATACCAGGACTGGGATAGGATGATCCTGGGGTTTAGGATATTCAGAAAGGATAGGGCTAAGGGGAGAGGGGGAGGAATGGTGATCTATGTAAGGGAAGGGATAAAATGCATAAGGGAAGAAGGGGAGGAGGGAAGGACAGAAGCCATATGGATGCAGTTTCAAGATGTAAGTAACAGGATGCTGAAGCTGGGGGTGGTGTATGGGCCACCAGCCCGAGGGAGTGACCTGGATAGGGAATTAGCTGATCAAATTAAGAGAGTATGCAGGAAAGAGAGCACAGTGGTGGTGGGGGACTTCAACCTTCAAGGGGTGGAGTGGGGCACCCCCCATCCACCATGTGTGCAAGGGAGTTAGTTCTGTTACAGGCATTTCAAGATAGCTTCCTGACACAGCTGGTCCAGCTGCCAATACAGTTAGATAGGACTTTGGATCTTGTACTAGATAATTGGGAAGCTCCGTAGAGGAGAAGGAACTAGGTGTGAACATAACGGGGAGCATGAACATCTCTGCTCAGTGCAGAAGGGCAGCAGCAAAAGCCAACAAAATGCTGGGGTACATAGCAAGGGTGATCTCTTCCAGAAGGATGGAGGTTAACCTGCCCCGTACAGATCATTGGTCAGGCTCCACCTGGAGTACTGCATACAGTACTTGTGCCCGTTCCTGAAGAAGGACATCAGATTATTGGAGGGGGTGCAGTGCAGAGCCAAAAAGATGATCCAGGGGCTGGGTGGCAAGCTCTATGAGGACAGGCTGAAAGATTTACTTATGTATTCACTGGAGGAGAGGAGGAATAGGGGGGCTATGATTGAGACCTTTAAGTACCTGAAGGGGATAAACAAGACTAACACAGAGAGGATTTTCCAGTGGAGGGGGGGGGGACTTGAGAGGGCACGGACTGAGATTGAAGGGGGGAAGATTGAGGAGGGAAGTAAGGAGACATTTTTATGGAAAGAGTGGTGGACAAGTGGAACACCCTCCCAGAAGATGTGGTGACCTGTAAGACGGTGGGCAATTTCAAGAAGGGTTGGGACAGGGTAAGGGTAAGGCATACTGTGATGGGAGAGGGGCAGCTGCAAAATGAGGAGCTACAGCAGTGCACATTTGTGCAGACTCGATAGACTGTGAGGCCTTTTTTTGCTGGCAATTTCTTATGTTCATTAGATGCCATTGTAACTTTGGATATAATCCTTGCTGATTTACTCCAGAGGCCCAGGGTATTACAGTATTTAACTCCCATTCCCATTTAATCTGAACAGTTTCAAACAAGTTAACTGATTTCGCTCCCAGTGCCTTGTACAAAGTGATAATAAGGTGAGTCATATGTGCTGTTCATATGTGATGTTGTATCAAGGAAAGAAACGGTGGTCGGTTTGTTATTAGGAGAGCTAGTTGCTCCCCAATGAGATTCAAGTAAGCTTTCAATTCCAAGAATCTATAAAATTCTGCAGAAGGGACACAGTAAGTCACCTGCAAAGTAATGAATGGGAGTAAACTGTTAGGTCCTACCACCTTGAAAAAATGTTGGATATTGTACTCTCTCCACCTTCAAAAGTACTGATCGATGCTGTTAGGTGGAAAAAACTGATCAAAGGCAATTGGGATCAAAATCTTCCTTTTGATCCCTGACAGATGCCAGTCTAAAACTTTTTACTGATGATGCAATGATTCAGCAGTGTAACGAGTAATTCTAGGTAGCAGTTTACATGCTGGTGGTTTGCCAAACAAATAATGTGGCATGTTAAACATATCATTATGAGTAAGTTCAATCTGTTTCCAATGCATCTGATACTCTGGACTGAGTCAATATAACACCATGCGAAGGTGTGCAGCCAGGGCATAATGAAAAAAAATTGAGAGATTTAGCAATGATAGAAGGACCATTGGGGAAGCCCCCCACCGCCCCATAGGAACCCAGATATTATGTTATTCTAGGCCTGGTAGTACACTTTTTCAGGCATAAAAGGGAGGGTTTGAAAAAAGAAAAGAAGTTGACGAAGCACATTTTGCTGTACAACCTCAACCCTCCTCAGCAAACAATGGTAACTGAGACCATCTAGATAAGTCATCCCTAAGCTGCTGTGTGAGGGGTTCAAAATCCACTATCTCTGAGTGTATAACATTCTGTGGAATTTTTATACCAAGGTGCTGCATCTCTGTTTTGAACCATTTAAAAGGAAATTTCTTCTTAAGGAGGGGAGGTCTATAGTTATAAAAAAGTACCTCTGTTTTCTGGTCATTTATTTTGTATCCCGAAAGAGTGGTAAAACAATTTCATTGATTCCATACCCCCTGGATTGAGTTTTCAGATGAAAACAATGTAAGTAAAACATCATCTGCAAAGAGTGATATTTTATAGGAACACCCTCCTATCGGGACATCCTCTATCCCTGAATGCACATGGATAGCTGCCACCAAAGGCTCCAAATATAAAAGAAACAGAAGAGGGGATAAGGGGCAGCCCTGACATGTCCCCCTACAGAGAGAGGAAAACAGGAAGACAGTGGACCATTGAGCGTAACATATGCTTGGGGGGAATGATACAGATTTTGAAGTTGGATTATGAAATCTACAGGAAAACCAAAACACTGAAGTGTCTCCCACAAGCAGGGCCAGAAGACCCTATCAAATGCCTTTTCGGCATCTAGCCCTAACAGAGCTAAGGGTACCTGACATGTTGTGACATAATCTAAAAGAAGAAAAGTCCTTCTCACCATGTCATGAGCCTAGTGCTGATGGATAAAACCTACCTGATCCTGATTAATGAGATGAGGGAGCAAAACTTCAATTATATGTGCTACTACTGAAGTATACAACTTGTAATCATAATTCAGCATAGAAATGGGTCAATAAGAAGCAGGGTATCTCGGGTCTTTGCCAGGTTTCAAAATAGTGGCAATGGTGGCTTACTGCCATGAGGGAGGAGGAAACTCACCATCCTGAATGGCCCAAAAGGCAGATACAAGGGGTGAGAGCAGCTGTTGGGCAAACATTTTGTAAAATTCAGCTGGGTAGCCATCAGGATGAGGAGACTTTAATGTTTTTGCTGTCTTTAAGACCAGATTCACTTCCAGGAGAGTAATCAGAGATAAAAGTGTAGAAACTTGGGTGGGTGTTAACTTTGGTAAATGTAAACCCGAAAGCTAAGAAGTTATAGATGCCAGGGAGGGGGTGGATCTGCCATGTACAGAGTATGGTGATATTTGGCTAATGTATTCCTAATCTCCTCAGGCTTTAATAAAAGATGACCTGAGGTAGGATCAAACATACTAGCTACACATGCTTTAGTCTTCACCTTCCTGAGTCTATGTACCAGAGGCCACACTTCTCTAGGCCTCCCTTCATAATATGACCATTTAAGATGCATCAATTTTTGTTCTATTTCACCCCTCAATTCTTAGTGGTTTATGTTTTGAACCCTCAAATACTCAGAGGTGTCATTTCTTTGCAGCCCCTAAGATGTCTCCTGCAACCCATAGGAATCCTTAAAGTAAGGTTTCCCTAGTGTTTATTTACATGAATTTGGTAGGTTGAAAGCTTTGCTACCCCCCTATGATTCTGCTGAAATAAGACTTTACAAACCATATGATTCTGGTAAAATGACATTACTGCAAATACTGTAGTAATGTATCCTGTTCTAAAGAATGATTTTATTATAACTATCAAGTATCCCTTGTGTCAATGTGTTTTATACTTTATTTAATATCTGTGCACAAAAGCAACTGCTCTTTACAATTTGAAATACATTTCATTCCATCTGAATTGTCTATTGTGTCATCTGGTTCTGTTCTCAGCCTTGTATTCCATCTCAAGTCTAGTACATAATTATTTAAGCAATAAGGCACAACAGGGTGTGTGTTATTGTGTAATAACGTCACTCCTGGGGTGGGTTGAAGCACGAGGCAAAGCTGAGTGCTTCACCACCACCCCAGGAGTGACGAAGATACACAATAACACACATCCCTGAGTGCCTTATTGCTATTATACAATGGCTCGTTGTTATACAAAATAAAAAAAATAAACATAAAAATGATTTTAAGGATCCAAATGGTCATGGTAGTGGAGGTCAGGATCCATTGAAAGAATACAGTGATGTTATTGTGTAATAACATCACTGTCTCATCACATTGACCAATCAGAGTCCAGGAAATTTTCTTGCCATTGTATAATTAAGCAATAATGCATGACAGGTGTGGTATATCATGGGATATCGCCACGCTCGTGATAGAAGAGGTCGCAGGTCGAGAAGGCCCAATCTAATTCGAAGTGATGATATCCCATGATATACCACACCCTGGAGTGCATTATTGCTATTATGAACTGGAGTGCATATATGTATCAATAAAATATTTTACAAAAAGGTTCTAAAATGTTTTAGTAATGCATTTTGTAATGTGTAGGAATACATTGAAATAATATAGTCCGTTTAGTTTTTGATGTGGGTGGTAGGTGGCCTTATTGTAATGCTTTGTTAGAATGAGGAAGAACTAGGTTGTGAATTGAATTAATTTTTTTTTAAATTTGTAGTTGCTTGTTGAGCGGGTGACAAGGTTCTGAATTCCTGAGCAGGAATGGTGGTGGCAACCATGACGAAATCACTTTTTTGAGGTGTATTTTCGAACATAGAAATTAATTTATAAGTTCACCCTGATGTCAAAATACTAGTGTAGTGCTTAAAACGAGTGTTATTTTAGTTGGGAAGTGCTTTTGAAAACTAAAGCCGTGATTCTGAGGAAGCGCATCAGTGTCCGCCACAGATGCATTTACACATGCTCGGAGTCTCGTGTTTAGCTTTCGAAAGGCAAACATTACTTTGAGTAATGAAATATTTTTTTTACATCAGCGGTGAATTCAGTATTTTATTTTTATGTCGGGATTGTAAGACCACTGCTGGAGACGAACAGGAGCAGCTGACTGCTGGGGAATTTTTGTGTCAAAGAATGATGCAAGCGGGAGCACGTGAGGAGCTATTGCTGCTGCCGACTGTAAGTTCAGCGTGGCTGCCCATTGTCGTCGGAATGATATTTTTATCTGCTGGTGAGAAGGCTGGTGACTGGAGGTTTTCTGAAGCCGTGATGATGTAGCCCGATATCATCACGGCTTCGAAAACCTCTCGGCCAATCGGCTTTCTCCATTTACGATCACCGGTTCATAATTATCCTTATTCATTTCATATGGGAGTAAGAGATCTCTCAGTATTCTCATCTCCTCCTGTTTCCATCCTAATTTTTTTCAAAATTGACAGAGATAGATAAATAGATAGATAGCCAGACAGACAGACAGATATTAAATATTACAGATGCATGATAGCACTCCTATGCTAAGGTTGAGTAAATGTTTCTGTCTAAATGGGATTCTATGACAGTTTGTATCTCTGCAGTCTTAGTTCCTAGTTCTGTTGAATCTGGTGTGCACATTCCCAGTCTTAGGGGCAATTTGGAAAGTCTGGCAGTAGAAAAGGTATTTATTAGTGAGTTTATACAAAAATCCCTGTTTTCTCCTCACATCTAGTCAAATAGCTAGGCAGAATTAGATTATTAAACTTGCTGGTTCTTAAGTGTTTATTCTAAGAAAGTGCCTTGGAGCGTTTTTAAATTAAAATGTGATTTTGCTTAAAAGTTATTAATTTTTCAGACTTCAGCTTAAACAGAAGATCAAATGAACCACTAGAATAAAAAGTAGAAACATTAAATGGTTTCTTAATTTTTCCTGACTTGATTTTTTTCAAATCAGTGATGAAGCAAAAACAAAAAAAAAAAACAAACAAAAAATGTGTTTACCCCCACCTGGCCATGGAAAACAGACCTGAAGACTCTATTTCTCTTTTTTCTTTTGTGAGTGACTTTGGAAGTCAATCACATATTAAAACAAAATGTGTTTTAATTTTTTTTTCTGATACAGGGTGCTAAACCCCAGTGTTGGATACTGTCCAAAATGCCTTCCAGATACCATGTGCCCAATCTCAGAATTGGGTCAGTTAATATTTTGTGGTTACTGGATGCCAAACCCTGGTGTCCTGCTTCAACCCTCAACTTGGAAAACAACCTCAGACCTCGCTTACCCTCTGGTACTCATGTCACCCTCCTCCCCCACAACAACACCCAAGACAATATACAGTTAACAGATCCCATGAAAGACAGCCAGCACAGCCATCCCTCCACCATGACTGTTCATCATCTTCTCCACTGTACCCCACTGATTGCAACCTGTTGATGAAAAAAGAAAATGTAAAAGCAAACCCCACCCTCACCCACCCTCTGGCACTCATACCACCCTCCTATGTGCCCATACCACCATCTTAGCACATGCAGTGACAAGGCTCATAGTAGGCTACTGGCACTGATGTCCCTCCACCATGTCCTGCCAATATCTTCTTTACTGCCACCCACTGATTGCAACCACCTAACAAAAAATAAATACATAAAAAGGCAAATCACCACCCTCATCAACACTCTAGCACACATGATATCCTCCCCTCCTCCCCCAAATCACCACTACTGAACATACAATTAGAAATCTCATAGATAGCTTTTTTTTTCCTGCTGTTCACCACCAATTGCAATCTGTTAAAACAAAGATAAAGTAAATTTCTACCCTGTGGCACCCATGACACTGTCTCTTCCAGTACCTCCAGTTTGATCCCTCATTTTGGATCCTCAATGTCCCTTGATGCAATTCTGCAATGTTGCTTCACCTACTCCTCTATCTGAAATTAAAAATGCGGCTTAAAATGAATAAATCCAGGAATGTGCATACTGAACATGCATCTGGAATTAGCTATTTTTTCATTAATATTTACATTCATCATATTTTTACCAATTTTGGGCTATTGCAAGTTCAGATTTTAAGGGTGGCCAAGTCACCATCCCACTTTGCTATCATATAAGTGTAAACCTGTAAATTCAATGCAAAATGTACTGATGTGGGTGGCATCTTGGCCACACTGAAAATTCAAGTTTTAAAGGGCCAAAATTGACAATTCAGGAGGAAACAATACATTAATTTATTTAGTTTTTGTTTACCGGGTAAGGGCACTAGCCATAAAATGACTATTTTCAGGCATGGCCCGGGAGAGTACAGCATAAAACATTGTACAACAGTCCGATAGTACATGGCTTAATAAGTACAGTCAATGATGAGCAATCTAAGTTACATAAACTAGAAAAAGTAAATCATGACAAAAGGAATTACATAAACATGTCTAACCTAGCACATACTGTATAATCATACCCAGACCAGTAGTACATGGCATAACAAGTACAAACAGTAATGAGCAAGCAAGAGGTACATAAGCAGGAATAAGCAAATTATGACAAAGAGGGATAGCATAAACATGACTAACTAAGACAACGTGGAACAGCAGGGTTGGAGGCATACACTGTTCAAGTTATCAGTGTTAGGCAGAAGAGAGAAACTGGGATAAACATGCAAGAGCTAGAGGTAAGAAGGAAAGTCTTAACAGATGTATCAAGTTGAAATAGAGGATTTTGAGGCCTAAGTAAAATATTAGAGAGAGATTAAGGACATGACCTGCTAAGAGGTTTAGTAGGAGAACTAGGCATTATAGCAGAACATTAGACACAGTCATTACAAGGGGTTTGTGGGTAGAGAAGAGAGAGGGAAGAAGGGGGGATGGAGAGACAAAACTGAGTGTGAAAGTAGGGGAAGTGAATTAAGAAGAGGAGGTAGTAATAGAACAGGTAATGAAGGGAAGACAGGAGAGAGAGAAAAGGAGAGGTGATTAGAGGGATGGGAGGAGGCTAGCGATATCAAGTAGGGTTGAAGCAAGTGCACTCGGTAAGCAATTGATATTAATGGAATTCGTTTTTCAAGCAGAGATGGGACATCAACTGTCTGAGTCCACAAGGAAGGGGATTCCAGAGTTGGGGGGGGCCACACACTGGAAGGCACTTGCACCTTTAGATGTACGGCATCTAGCCACCTTCAACAGAGATTTATCTGCTGATCATGGCCCGTGATTGGAAGTAGCAGGAGCAAGCAAGGCCGGAAGTGACAAGGGAGTATTATCTCTAATAGTGGAGTTGATAAGTGTACCCATCAAGTATTGCCTAGTTGCTAAGGGGGAGAGCCAGTTAAGGTCACCGTATAGTTGGCAGTGATGTTTGAGCCGAGGCGATGAAGAGGCATAATGGCATATGTTGTTGTATGTAACGTTCCATTTTTGCAGGGTTGTTTTATGAGCAATGGAGAAAACAGGGGCACCATAGATGAGAGCAGGGAGCAGTATTCCTCTGGCAATAGCTAGTTTAGCAGATGGCATTAGAAGGTAGCTACTTTTGTAGGCCACACCAATTTTAGAGTTGACAGCTTTACAGGTAGCCTGAATATGGGAGCTAAACGAAAGGGATTGGTCAAGTAGGACCCCCAGATATTTAAAGGACTCCACGGATTCAATCTGTGCTCCCCCTAGATCACTTACCATCAGTGGAATGGGGCAGCTCTAGAGCTTTGGAGCAGAGCCGAACAACATTACTTTTGTCTTGTGTGTGTTTAACAGATGCTTATGTGCACAAAGCCAGTATTGGACATTTTTAAAATCAGCAGTCAGCGACGCACTGTTACTGGCTACATTTGAGGAGCTAATGTAAAAGACAAGGTCGTCCACATGGAGAATAGGTGAGCAGTATTGAAAGGTATCAGAAATGTTGTTAATATAAAGAGAGAAGAGAAGGGAACCCAATATAGACCTCCGAGGAACTCCAATGTTCGTAGAGGAGAAGTCGGACAAGAAAGAATTGAATTTCACGGCTTGGGTCCTGTTCAGAAGGTAGCTACTAAACCAGTTGCACACAGAGGGTGAAAAATTTAGATTGTGAAGAGCTGTAAGAAACAGGGGATGGTCGACCAACTCAAATGCTTTAGTAAGATTAATAAAAACAGCTCCTGTATGTTGTCCAGTGTCCATGTCAGAAAGAGTGTGAGATGTGAAATGTAGAAGTGCAGTCAAGGTACTATGGCCTTTTCTAAAACCATGCCAGTATTCGGAAAGAAGATTGAGCTTAGTTAGGTAGTCAGTATCTTGGAGAGCCACTAATTTCTCAAGGATTTTACTCAGGACTGAGAGAATGGCAATGGGCCTGTAGTTGGCTATGTCCTTGGGGTCACCTTTCTGAGGACTGGTGTAATGCAGACTATCTTCCAAATGTCAGGTACTACACCATGTGAGAGTGAGAGTGTGAAGATGTTTGCCAGAGGAGAGGCAATAATGTGAGCAGCAAGCTTAAGAAGTCTAGGCTCAATTGAGTCTGATCCAGAGCTGGTGTTGTCTGAGATGGCCTTCAGGAATTTTAAGACCTGTGAGCAGCTTATGGCCTTGAAATAGAAAAGTGTTGTGTCTTGTAATATATCAGACCTCTTGTTTTCTAAGGGCATGTGGTGAATAAGAGGGGTGCTGAGAGTGAGGTCTGGATGGTGAAAAGGACAAAATGAACTGGGGTAGGTCTGAGAACAAGTAGTTAAAAGCATTTGCTATGGTCCTTCCATCATTGCAATTCAAGCCATTTATTATCATTTCACTAGGGTTAGCTGACTAAGAGGAACCTAGAAGGTTCTTCACATGTGCCCAACATTTCCTAGGGTCACCAGCTGAGTTTATCAGCAGGTCTTTACAATATTTACTCTTAGCCAGCCTAACCTGTTTTTTGCACAAATTCCTTAGCACTCTGTGGGCAAGAAAATCAGATTGGAGACCTTTCCTCTTGAACAGCTTCCACTGTGTTCCTGTTGTGCATGGTAGCAAGCAGGTCTTTATGTAGCCACCTTGTGTGCCTCCCACCAACACGTCTAGTCACTTGTGGAGTGTGCTTTCTCTGCACAGCCAAGAATGCATTAATGAAGATCCGCAGAGCAGCTTCAACATCACAAGAGTCATAAACATTTGTCCAGTCGATGCAGGATACATCATACAGAAATTCACCAAGGTCCAGTTTAGCAAAATCCATAAAAGTTACAAAACGAGGCAGTGGTGAAGGGGGTGCAATTATTTGTTAGAAATGAATAAATAATGTAAAAACAAAACAACTCATTGAGAAAAAATGTTTTATCTCCAAAACATAACATTTTAAAAGCACCAAAACTGTCACGAAAAATGTACTAAGTCCTTAAGAATGTTAGGACTGATGAGTTGTTCATGGAAGGCCTGAAGAACCTTGCACAAAGCAAGTCAGGAGTCAGCTCTTGATTTGGACCCTGTGCTCAGACTTTGAGTGAACTAGTTTTGGACTCAGCTCCTGTTTCACCCAGGGTTGAAAGGGTTCTGAACAAAGCTGTTAGAACATAGAGAAAATTGTTTTCATATTTTTTTCACATAGAAACAGAATTTGATGGCAGATAAGGACTGCTTGGCCCACCCGGTCTGCTCATTTTTCTTACCTACTGTAATACCGTAGACCCTACTTAATCTCCAGCTTAGCCCTCCCTTCCCTAATGACTAAGGTTCCCTTATGCCTATCCCATGCATTCTTGAATCCCACTACAGCTCTTGTCTCCACTACCTCCACTGGAAGGCTGATCCAGGCATCCACCACTCTCTCTGTAAAGAAGTACTTCCTTACATCTCCCCTGAGTCTACCTCCCTCCAACTTCATAGCATGTCCCCTTCTTCTTGAGCATCTTTTCTTTCTGAAAAATGCTTCCCTCTTGTACCTAATTTATCCCTGTGAGGTAAGTGAAAGTTGCTGTCATATTCCCTTTTTCCCCTTCTTTCCTACAGAGTGTAGATATTGAGGTCCTTTAGTGTCTCATTATATAGTCACTGATGCAGACCATGCACCTTTCTTATTGCCCTCCTCTGGACCAACTGTACTCTGTCTATGTCCTTATGGAGATGTGGTCTCCAGAACTGGATACAGTACTCTAGGTTAGGTCCCACCAATGATTTATACAGTGGCATCACCACCTCCCTCTTTCTGCTGGTGATATCCCTCCCTATGCACCCTAGCATCCCACTGGCTCTCCCCATAGCTTTGTCACTCTTTTTGGCCATCTTTAGGTCATGAGATATTATTACCCCTAGGTCTCTTTTCTGTTTGGTTGCCATCTGTATCACTCCCCCAAATTGTACTCTGACCCTGGGTTTCTATGCCTTTAGTTCATGATTTTGCACTTCTTTGCATTGAAACTTAGTTGCCACATTCTTGACCACTCCTCAAGCCTTCCCAGATCCCTATTCATTATTTCAACCCCCCCCCCCCCGGTGTCTACCCTATTGCAAATTATAGTTTCATCTGCAAAGAGGCACACCTTCCATTCTAGTCCCTTTGCAATGTCACTAATAAATTCATTAAAGAGGACCAGTCCCAGTACGGATCCTTTGGCACCATTATTGTCACCCTTCTTTCCTCAGCCCTGATCTACTCCCATAGTCACACACTCAAAGAAATCTATCAGGTTTGTTTGACATGACCTCCCTCTGGTGAATCCATGCTGCCTCAGATTCTGTAAGTTGCTGGTATCAAGATGTTCCACAGTCCTTTCTTTCAGCAGTGATTCCATTAATTTCCCCACCACTGAAGTCAGGCTGACTGGCCTGTAACTTCCAGCTTCCTCCCTGATACCACTTTTGTGAAGTGGGAGTACATCTGCTCTCTTCTAGTCCTCCGTGACCACTCCAGTCTCCAGTCAGTGGTTGAACAGGACTGTCAGATGTGCAGCCAGCACCTCTCTGAGCTCCTTCAATATTCTTGGATGTATTCCGTCTTGCCACATTGCCATGTCCACTTTCAGATGTGAGAGTTCCTTCAGGGCTTTCTTCTCTGTAAATGGAATAGTGTCCACCTCCCTCCTTCAATGCTCCTGTCACTTAACAGTGGTCCCTTTCCTCCATGAACACTGAACATAAATATTTGCTCTGGATGCCTGCTTTTTCCTGGTCCCCTCCAGACACTCCTTCCCTACCCTACTTAGCCTTACAATCCCTCCCCTGTTTTTTTCTCCTTTCACTTACAAATCTGAAAAATGTCTTATCTCATTTATTTGCTGCCAGTGCTATTTTCTCCTCTGTTTGCACCTTTGTACTCTTGACTGCTTTCCCTACCTCCCTCTTCATCTCATGATACATCTCCTTATCATCTTCCCCGTGTCTCCTTATACTTCCTGAATGCTAACTTTTTTCCCTTACCTTCCCAGCCACCTCTTTTGAGAACCATAGCAGTCTTTTTTTCCTCTTGCTTTTGCTTAACTGCCTGATACAAAGCTTTGTTGCCTTCCCTATGGCCCTTTTAGTGCTGCCCACTGTTCCTCCATGCCACACATGCCCCCCCCTTTCCAGGGAATCCCTGAGGCATTCCCCCATCTTTGAAAAGTTGGCCCTCCTGAAGTCCAATGACTTCAACCTTAGTGTGATTCGATTCTGGCTCAGTAGTTATACTGAACTACACCATACAGTGATCACTGGACCCAGATTGTCACCCACCTCAACATCTTCAGTGCTGTCTCTGTTGGTGAGTACCAGATCCAACATTGCTCCCTCATGAATGGACTCCCTTACTAGTTGCCGGAGGAATGCCCCCTGCAGGGAGTACAGCTGCTCATAGCTGCATGATTTCCCTGCACTTAGCTTTCTCTCCTGGCCCTCTGTCTTGCTCCCATGGTGGAGTTCTCCAACACCCATCACCAGCATTATCAGGACTTACAGGTAAACCCCACTTACAGAGATCCACTTTGGGTGGTGGCCTGCCTTGTCGGTCATGTGGTGCTAATGGGGGACATCAATTTGTAGTAGGCAGACATATTATATTTCTCTCCTAGGTGCTAACACACAATGATGCTCATTCATGCCTGCATCCTTCAGTGACCTCCTCACTGTTTTGCTGCCATCTAGTCTTCTTTGGATGGCATTCAGGCAGCAGGATGGTGAGCCCCCAATCAGCGAGGGTTTTGTTTGGTCCAGAGTACACTGAATCCTCCCTTCACTGGCCAGCCCCTGATGATCCATGCTCATTCTCAAAAATGGGTTGCAAGCATCATGAGCAATAGCCCTACTGCTGTGCTAATGGGCCTGCTAGACACTGTTATTTTTTAATATTTAGCTTTCAAAGTTTTGTTTCACTTCCAACTTTAAATTTGAAGAAAGCATTACATTTTTTCAGCTATTTTTCAAGTAAAAAAAAAACAGTTCACACATGTACAAACTTTAGAACCTAAACAACTCAAAAAATGAATAAAAATATGGTATTCAAACCCAAAAAGGCACTTCATTTGATCAAACTTAAAAAAGCCTCAACATTTCATAATTTATCATTCCACATTTTTTTCTCTAACCCCGAGCAATGAAAATGTCAAAAATTAAGTATGTTGTATGTAAATTCACATATTAATAGATCTGAACACCAAACTGAGTCCCATAAATCTTACCAAAAAATAGCACCCAAGACTGAGACAGTGCATGCCATTTTTTTCAGTCCTGTAGGCTAGGACCACTGAGAAATAAGCTGACAAAAACCCTTGTGTAGGCACAATCACTAACTCAATCCTCACATATAAGCAAGGCACTGGGTCCAGTAAGCACTGACAAGAAACGTGTCAGCATGGTTCATGCGGTAAAAAAGGTGCCAATTTTTTTTGCCGGGTGGCTTTGCCACCTGCACCCTCCAACGTTGGGTGCTCTGTCCCCCGCACCCCCTGGACTTAAGGATTCTCACTCCTGGGGGAGGGGATTATGGGGAAAGTTAAAATTGTGGGCCACCAAATAGTGTTTCCATGGCCCCTTGTAAAAAGAAAAAACATAAGTCCCAAATCCAGCAAAAGTTGGGAGACCAGGATTACAATGCTGGTCTTCATTGCCATTAGCTGAGCTACTCCGTGCCCCAGCTCTCCACACCATGAAGCAGATCAGCCAGCCCCCTGTTCCTTCCTGCCCTTGTCCTTTCACAGGACCACAGACAGCACCCAGGGGAGTGCTTACAGCAAGCACTGTAAAACCCCACTCACTGTCTGTTTGAGCAGTTACCAGACTAGTGCTGTATAGTTCAGCGTTATTCTGGTAGCTCTCACTTGACGGAGTACCTATAAGGCATACCATGCCTGTATAATTTATGACATGGTTTGGCCCCATTTCCCACAGCAAAATGCCATCTTGCATTGTCCCATATACCAACTCAATTGAGTCTTCTATATCAAGGTCACTTGCCAATTAAGCATAATAAAACGATGTATCCTACAATTAGCTGTACTCAATATACCCTATTAATACTGTATTTGCATGTCATTAACGTCTTAATAACACCTAAATACAGTACTTACCTTAACCTCAGAACCTTATTAAAATTAAAATAGCAACATAGAAACATAGACAATGATGGTAGAAAAAGACCAGAGGTCCATCCAGTCTGTCCAAGTTCCCTTTTATAAATGAAACCTACTGTTCCTCCAGGGTACTAATCCTCCCCATCCTCTCTCTATTCTCCTCTTTAGTCCTGTCACTCCCAGTAACCACTATTTCCTTCATTATTATTTCCCAGCCCTGCTTGAATCCCCTGACTGTTTCCACATCCACCACTTCAGCCGACAGACTGTTCCAAGTTTCCACCTCCCTTTCCATAAAGTAGAACTTCCTCACATCTCTACTGAACCTCCCTCCCATTAATTTGCATTCATGTCCATGTAACCGCGAATTGTTATTCAGGCTAAATAGTCCCCTGCAGTTCACTTCACTAATTCCTTTAAGGAACTTTAAGGTCTCTATCATAACTCCCATCTCCCTTCTAGTCTCCAGTGAGTACATATTTAGTGTCTTGAGGTGCTACTCATAGAATTTGCCCTGCTAGCCCCAAATCATTTTTGTTACTCTGTGCTGCATTGTCTTCCAACCTATCCTTTTCCTTTCTGAGGTGCGGACTCCAGAAAATATCAGCTTTAATAAAACTATAAACTTAAAATCTTATAAGTATATTAATAACACTGGTAATACAGTAACACCTGAACATCATACGAACATATTAACATACGAAATTTGCCAGCAGATAAAGGCCTAGAGGTCTATCAAATCTACTCGAATATGCAGCTAGCACCCCTAATTCTGCAGCTGCCCATCCCTTCCACCCTTCCCCTTCATTGACTCTCCCCCTTGTTCTGTCCCATCCCATCCCCTTTTGAAGCAGTCCACTATTCTACTGGATATCACTTCTGCAGGTAACGCATTCCACCCAGCCGCCACCCTCTCTGTAAAAAAGTGTCCCCTCATCTCCCTCCTGAACATTTCTCCCTCCAGTCTCATATCATTGCCCCTGGTGTCCCTCCCCTCCCTTACTTTGAACAGCCCCTCTGTACCTGTCTTGTTTATTCCATTCATGTACTTAAAGGTTTCAATCATGTCCCCCATCCCTCCTCTCCTCCAGTGAGTACATGTTCAACTCCCTCAGCCTCCTCTCATATGATAAGTCCCCCAGCCCCTTGATCATCTTTGTCACCCCACGCTGCACCCCCTCCAGCAACTTAATGTCCATCTTCAGATACGGACGCCAGTACTGCACACAGTACTCCAGGTGCGGTCTAACTAATGACCTATACAGAGGCAGAATCACCTCCTCCCTCCTCGAGGATATACCCCTTGCAATACAACCCAGCATTTTGTTGGCCTCTGCAGCTGCCTTCCTACAATGCACCGAGTTGTTCATTGACCCTGTAATGAGCAACCCCAGATCCTTATCCTCGTCTGTCTGGGATAGCTGCACTCCCCCCACCTGGTAACTCCTCCTTGGGTTCTTCATCCCAAAATGCAGCACCTTGCGCTTTTTGGAATTAAACCCCACTTGCCAGGTGTCTGACCAGGTTTCAAGCTTTTCAAAATCATCCTGCAACCCCTGCCATCCCCCTAGGTCATCCACCACTGCTCCTACCTTGGTATCATCAGCAAATAGTTTGATCTTGCTCTTGATGTCCAATGATATGTCTGCAATGAATATCACAAACAACACTGGTCCCAACTCTGAGCCCTGAGGAACACCGCTCATCACTACCCTTGGGTGTGAGAGCTCCCCACCCACCACCACCCTCTGTTGCCTTCCCTGAAGCCAGTTACCTACCCATCTCACCAGCTTTGCACCCACCCCTGTGCCTACTGACTTACTTCATAGCCTTCCATGTGGCACTGAGTTGAATGCCTTACTGAAGTCCAGATACAGGACATCCACTGCATGGCCTCTGTCCAATTGCCTAGTTACCCAGTCATAGAACTACACCAGGTTTCTTTGGCAGGATCTGCCCCATATGAAGCCATGCTGTCTGCTGTCCTGTAGTCCTTTGGCCTCTAGGAGGGCCACCAGCCTTTCCTTCAGGATAGTCTCCATTAGCTTACCCATGATAGATGTGAGACTCACTGGTCTGTAGTTTCCCAGTTCATCCTTGAGGCCACTCTTGTGGAGGGGCACCACATGAGCCATCCTCCAGTCCTGAGGTACACACCCCAAATGTAGTGAGGCATTAAATAGGTCTGCCAAAGGTCCTGCAAGTACTTCTTCCAGCTCCTTCAGTATGCTGGGGTGGATGCCATCTGGGCCTGGCACCTTATCCACCTTCAGTGCCTTCAAACCCTCCCAAACTCTTCCCTCCATGATTTCCCCATCTGTCACCCCCTCCCCCCCTGTTTCTGCCATTTCTCCCCCTTGGGCGTCACCCCCCTTTTCTCTTTAGTAAATACTGAGCAGAAGTATTCATTTAGTGCTTCTGCCTTATCGCACCTTGCTTCCACCCAACCACCCTCCTTCCTAATCAAAACAATATTAACATGTTACTATCACCCTAATAACACATTATTTCTCAGCTTAACTACAAAATCTGGGTTACGCCTGAAAATGAGGATTTGAATTCCTGATGTACTTACCTGATAAACAAAAACTAAATAAATGAATAAATAAATGAATAACTCAATCAATAAATCCATTTAAAAAGTACTTTTCAGACTTCTGGTGACATCAGCATCCATATGGCTGCCTAATCTTGGAGCTCCACAGCACCCAACCTCAATCTTTGTCCTCCTGGCATCTAAATAGCACTATTGCAGGAAAACAGGCAAGCTTGTGGAAGTTAGCTTGTCTACAAGACAGAAACTCAAGGAATTTGCAGAGAATTCCACACCTAAAGCCCCTTAGCAACAGCTGTTAGACTGGCAGCACTCGGCAGCTGGGCTTACCATGAGCTCTACAGATGGCACCACCAATTCCCCAAACGTGGAGGAGGAGTCAGAATTCACTATTACCTCTTAGCAACTGTGTGGCCAGCTACAAAAAGTCAGGTACACATTGCAATGCTTGGAAACTATGGTGGTGGATACAAGACATGACCTTCATGTTGTGGAAAAACGAACTGGAGCTGTGGAGGCCTGCTTATCTGAATACACTCACCTCAGCTATATCCATAACATTGCATTGCTCAACCTACATCAATGGGAACAGGAATTAGTGAGGAAAGTGGAGGAACTTGAGATTAGAGCTGGCACTGGAGAAATAACATATGCCTACACGGTCTCCCAGAAAAAACTGAATCTGGTAATATGATTGAGTACCTGGAGGGGCTTCTTAAAGAAATTCTGGATTTTCCTGTGGATGAACCACTGCAGTTCATTCATGCACATTGTGCCCTGGTCGCTTCCCCTAAGGATCCTAAAGCACATCCACGATCAATTGTTATGGCATTTCTGGACTTTAGGATGAAGTAGACTATCTTACAGACTGCATGGGTGAAGAAGATTGTTTTGGGTGATCAACAGCTCTTTTTTGAACATGATTTCACCACTGCAACCATGATCTACCATAGAAGGGTGCTGGCATTTCAAAAACGTCTTCAGCAAAAGGGTCTTAAAGCCTTTTTGGAATACCCAGCCCAATAGTGTGTGGTGACGGAAGAGGGGACCAAACATTTCATGGAACTAGCAGATGCACGGGACTTCCTGGTGACACAAGGTATCACGCTGGAAGACATTGCATCCTGTTTTCACTCACTACAGCTTTAGGACAGGGCCTGGCACCCTCACACTACACCTTGCTCCTCACCCAAATAGCAGTCTGCTTTCCGGCTTGAAGTACAGTAAACTTCAAGGGAGACAGCATAGCCAACATCCACAGACAAATTAACATCACCTAGTCCATGGTCCCCCTCAACTGGATCTGCTGAAGGTGTGTGTTGACTAGGTGTAACTACAACAGCTTTGAATTGGGTAACAAACCTGCTCTTAGTGTCCTATCCAGATTTATCGGATAGCCCTGAGGGGTGTTATTTACAGGATGTACCTATGTTTTGGCCCTGTCACACTCTGGGCAACTAGATCTAACATTGCAGCTTTGACACTAACCTGAAACTGTGGGGAACATTATTAGAGCTGTTTATAAGTTGATGACTTTTAACTCCTTTCTGCAGCTAAGCTGCAATTTTTGGAGTTATATTTGGGCTGCCCTTATATTTTCATGTATGATTTGGTAATTGAGAATTTTTATCTGTTATTTTGGGGACCATTTGCTCTATTGCTTTTATGAGAAAGCACCAAGATATCTCATCGGCGAGAATGCCAACCTCAACCACAGCAAGGCCCCAATACCGACACAGGTATTGTGCTGCCTCTTCTATCTCTGTTTTCTGTGAGGGGCTGTGCCCCCCACACCCCCCAGACTCTAGGATTCCAACTCCAGGTCGGAGTTGGTCCAAGGAGGGGAAGGAACACTGGGGAAGGTGAAACACAGAAAAAGGACCATTACCGCGAATGTTGCAGTAATCGTCTTTTTTTGTGTTTCACCGTCGGGTTGTCAACCACAAGGGGTGCTACACTTTTATGATGATTACTTTACTAAGTGTCTCCTTCAGTTTCAAATTGTCAGCTTAGCGCTCATCACCAGATGGGGGTACTACCTCATTTTTTTCTTGCAAAGAAATGTGTTGCATGATGGACATATATTATATAAAAGACCATTCAGTGTTTCCCTTATGGGATCCATACAGACTTTTAAGGTGGGGAAGAGGGAGCAAATGTTAAGGTGGTCTGCATCTAAGATTTTTTTCAAGCAGCGTATTACTATGTAATTCCTTACTTAATTTCCCATTGTCCCGCCCCACAGCACTGCCCTTAAAGGCAGCTGATCCATTGTTAATTTCTAGGCTCCCTCCAATGGGTGCAACTATTTCCCCACTAATATTCAAGTTTTATTTGGCAACCCCCAGCTACATTTATTACCATTGAACAATACTTTTTCTGTTTGCTCTTCTAGTGTAAACCCATCTTAATGGTTTAATACATTGATTGGGTGGTGTGAATGCTCTTACTAATTGCCATATACTGAATAGTGCCCTTCCCTCTTTTAGGTACTACCTACTTTTACAGCGATGTAACTTTACTTCACTAGCAGATACAGGTGATGGCAACAACACCCTTCTAACTGCTTACCTATCACAATGGTCAGATAAAGATTACCCTTAGCTAGTAATCTAACACCCTCCTAATTTCCATCTTACCTCCTTAGAGGGTGTACTCGGGTACAAGCACCATGAAGTTAGCATCAACAACTTATTACCAAAAGATTTTCTATTGCACTGTTTTATAGTTGACAGTTGGTCTAGCTCTTCCATCTTAAAGTTTGACGTTTCTACATTGTTTCCTAATTCCTTTGTACCATAATATGGGGCTTGCAATGATTTCTATTGTTAATGGGATCAGGCTAAGTGGCAGTTACTACAATCCTCCATAATGACAGAATGAAATGTGATTACTTATAATATGAAGGGCATATATAACCCCATTAAGCATTCTAGATTATTACTGTAATTGTAAAAGTTAAGGGCAGATGTGGTCCTGTTACACGAGACCCACCTAGACTCAAGGGGGCACAATAAATTGAAGCGGTCTTGGGTGGGCGAGGTGTATGCCTCCCACTATCACCAACATTCACATAAACGAGGAGGAGTGATTCTGGTGAGGAAGAATTTACCTCTGAAGGGTTCTGACATTTAGTCTGATCCTGAAGGCCGCTTAGTAATGCTAAAGTGAGATATAGGAGCTTGTAAATGTACTATCCTTAATTTATATGCTCCCAATGAGGTGCATCTACACCTCCCTTTTCTTTCTAAAGTAGTAGCTGAAGCTGTGACAGACCACTCAAATATTGTGGTCATAGGAGGAGACTCCAACACAACTATTTTCCCACAACTGGATAAGTCAGGGTCCTGTCCAGGAAAAAAATCCCAGGCATCCATTTCCTTAACTCGGATGCTACACGAGTATGGGCTAGTAGATATATGGAGGCACCTATATCCAACAGTGCAAGATTACACATACTATTCCCCTAGGTATAATCAGTACTCATGCTCAGATATTTTCTTAATGTAGACTAACCAGGTTTATATGGCAGAGGTTTCCCATATAGGTTCTTTTACTCTTTCGGATCATGTGCCAGTTTCTTTAAAGCTGGTGTTTGGTACTGCCTGTAACAATGCCACTTGGCAGTTAAATGTTAGTCTTCTTAAGAAATAGAAGTTAAAGACCCTAATCAAAGAGGAAACCCTGTTATTTCAACAAATGAATCCTCCAGCAGACATGTATTCTGCTATCTACTGGGGCACTCTTAAAGCATACCTTTGGGGGAAATTATTTCATATGCCACCAAGGTTAAAAAAGAGAGGTTAAGGTAACAACAGGAACTAGAAAGGAATATTATGGAATTGGAAAGTCAACATAATTCTAAGTTGAATACTACAGTTAAACAGAAATTAGGAGAGGCCGGAAGGGCTCTTTCACAACTACTAAATTATAAAACAGAAGGTGCATTAAGGTATGCTAAACAGCACTTTTATGAACATGGAAACTGTGCCGGAAAATTATTAGCAGCTCAGTTGCATAAGGAAGCCTACAATAGGGTAGTACTTAAGTTACTGCACAGAGAGACAGAGTGGCCTTGACTTCCCCACAAAAAATATTCTAACATTTTGCAGACTTCTACAAACTGCTATTTAGTCCTGAAAGGGGCCCTGTACACATGCAAGACATCCAAGACTATTTGGAAAATATTCCTCTCCCCTCTTTGTCAGAATCAGAGGCAGATGCCTTGTCCACACCAATAACACTCCAGGAACTTCAAAAACAGGTACAGTACCTGAAAAATGTGAAAGCCCCAGGCCTGGATGGTTATCTGGCCCAATTTTACAAATCCTTCCAATTGGAGTTGCTTCCTACTCTATTTAAAGTTTCTAACTCAGTTCTACGAAAGGGATACCCCATACTGGAATCAGGTTCAGATATCTGCTTTGCTGAAGCCGGACAAGGACCCCATGGAATATGGCTTCTACCACCCTATTTCCCTGTTAAGCATAGACTTAAAATATATATACTGGAATCCTGGCTAATAGGCTACAGCAAGTCATTCAAACCCTAAGTCACCATAACCAAACCTGATTTATTAGAGGATGGCTTTTGCAAGACAACATACATTGTTTTCTCAACATAATATCCACCCAAAGAATGCAGAAAACCTTTCAGCTAAGCCAGCCCGGTGGCGCTGAGGGTTGAGGCACTGGATGCCACTCCTCATGCCATGCTGGTGACCCGGGTTTGGGAATGGACTTGGATCGCTGTGGGGCTGGCAGGAGGAAGGGATGATTGAGCATCCTGCCACAGCTATCCTTCCTTCTGGGTGGGTGAGGGTCATGCACCGGCACTGCTCTGACACCCAGTGGAGGCTGGGTGTTCAGCAGAATGCAGGAATCTACATTGGGGGAAGAGTTGATGGACGTCTGCACGTCAGTCCGTTGATGTCATTGCACGTCCGACTCTTCGGAATGAAAAAAAAGACGGGAAAAATTAGGGTACCTCCACCTCTATGAAGCCTTCCTCAGGGCTTCAATTAGCCACTGTCACTGGGGTACCCCAACTAGTTACTGGTTTCGCGGGTGCTGGATAGGGGGTCCCAGCTCCGTGGCACCGCCCTTCAGGGGGAAAGCCGGGGGTGGCTGGGAGTACCCAGCAAGTGACAGCAGGTGAAAGACCGGGGCCGTGACCAGGGCGGATACCTGGCGGAGGAGCCCACAAAAAAAAAAAAGAAGAAAAGAAAACCTTTCAGCTAGCTATTAGTGTCAATGCTGAAAAATCATTTGACGGGATAGATTGGTGTTTTTTGTCAAAAGTCCTTATAAAAATTAATTTGGGAGACAGATTTATAAGAGCCATTGATGTACTCTCTTCTAGGCCAAAAGCAGTAATAAAAGTTAATGGTTGTCTATCTGATCAGTTTCCCTCTAGGCCATGGGACATGCCAAGGATATCCACTATCTCCCGTATTATTTGCCCTTACTCTCGAACCATTAGCAGTTCATATTAGATGACACACTGACATCAAAGGAATTATGGTGGGCCCGCAGGAGTATAACATTGATCTCTATGCAGACAACAATCTTTTATTTTTTGGTGACCCAATCGAATCACTCCCACACCTTTTGGACATTTTACAGCAATTTCACTCATTAGAGGGATATAAAATTAACTTATCTAAATCCGAAACTATGGTTTTTAGTGGGTCCCCCCCCCCCAATGAACTTTCATACTAAATTCTTCTTTGCTTGGGTGGCCCAAAATATGTTTCATTATTTTGGCATTCAGGTCTCTTCTGACATAACCAGATTGTTCTCAGACAATTATCAGAAGTTATTCCAAGCTGTAAAACAAGATATGGCTAGATGGCATATACTTTCACTTACATTATATGGTAGGGTGCACACTATTAAAATGAATGTGTTCCCTCAACTCTTATTTCTTTTTCAAACACTTCCCATTGCAGTCCCTCAGATTTTTTGGAAGGAACTGCACACCACCTTGTTAAGATTTATCTGGCAGAGTTGAAAACCCAGAATTTCTTACTCTATGCTTTGTCTGTTTTGACAGTGATGTGGCCTTGGTCTTCCAGACCTTTAGAAGTATTACTTGGCTGTTCAGAGACCCTAGCTTTATTCATGGCTTAAGCAGAGAAAGGAGGCAGGGTGGTACACGATGTAGCTGGATCAGCTTCCTTTACACCCTCTCTGGACCCTGCCCCCCAGTTTCTTTTCTCCTCAGATGCTTTGAAAGGTAACAAACTCTTGGACTAGGCACACACTTGTGACTGTGCTTCAGCTCAGAAAATTAACCAACACCCCTAATGGACTTGGCCCATTAACCTTAATCAGGTGTCATGAAAATTCCCCCCTCCCCCCAAGCCTTGATTTGGGCTATAAGTTTTGGGAACAACAGGGCCTAACTAGATTTAAACACCTACTTCAAAACACCACATGTAAAACTTTCCACTATTTGCAACAAGAATACAAACTTAGGAAAGAAAATCATTTTCATTTTTTTACAAGTTAGGCATTTCATATCACAACCCCTGCACTCTTAACAATTGCTAAGACCTCAAACTGCACTTGAGATATTGTTTTATGTCTTGGTGATCTTGAATGCTAAGATGATGCCACTTTACCAACTTTTGTCAGCACGAACCCCACACAGAACATGTCCACTTTAAGTGGACTCAGGAGCCTGACTAAATTAGTGCCTTTAAACAGGGATAGAAGGTGATGGCCTCCCCAACCTGATGTGAGTTTAACTGGAAAATTTGGGGAGATTTTTTAGAACCTCTTCAGTCACAAAATGTTTTCACACCACCTGCTCTGACCGGTGTTGGCGAGCCTGTGGCTCAGTAAGCTCTCATTGGCTTGTCTTTTGGAAAAGCCCTATATTGGTACCTTATTGGTAAAAAATACTTGGATACAAACAGACACTCTTGGGCATCCCTTTTCCTTTTCATTTTTCCAGCCTGGTTCTGGGAATAATTGAAAGGACCGGAAACTTAGGGACCAAACAAAATTTATGTCATATCCTATGAATGGCTGCCCTAAAATGCATTACTCTGAAGTGGCTCTCACCAATTTCCCCCACTTTTCAGCAATGGAAACGGAAGGTCTGGGAATTAGAACTCATGGAGCAGATCACTGCTACCCTTCGGGTACGTATGAATAGATTCCTAGTAATTTGGCATCCATTTCACTCAGTGGAGGGACATGGAAAAGGGGCTTTCACTACAAAAAACTTGGGCCATCTTCCTTGTTCTTCCCCTTCCCACCTTTCCCTTCCATTTCTTTCATCCTTTCCTTTCCCACCCCATTTTCCTTGAAGCCAGTCATCGATTCACCCATTTTCTTTGTTACCTAACCATTCAGTCACTCACCTACCTTGTAACTTGAACTACCACATATTTGGTAATCATAAATATAACATCATTGATGACATAAGACACATTGCACACACTGGCTCACCAGTTCAATGGCTTATTGACTTTTCTTTCATGGTACAATTAGTTTTCTGATCTTTAAATTAGCTTTATTATTTTTATTATTATTGTTTAAATGCAAAAACTGCCACCAGGTTGATCATGGCTGTCTTCTCTCGGACTTTTGACATGTGGACATTCTAGAGGTATGTTCCTCTGTTCTTTGAGAAGACCTTCTGTGAGGTTTTGGTGTTATGGTCATTTTCTACACACAGAACTGTCTTAAACTCCATGGGGAGATAACAATAATGTTACAGCTCTGTAATGGTTGCATGTTACTATCAAGAATAATATTAACTATGTGATTGCTGAATACTATAACAAAGGTCTAATAAAAACTAAGTTTAAAAAAAAATAAAAAGTACTTTTCTAGCAAGTTTTCAACAGTTTCAATCTACTTCCTCTCTGAACTCCTTTTTCAAAGCCGGATCATTTGAATACAAAAACAGCAGTATGTTTGTAAACCTTCATTAAAAAAAACAGGTTCACAGTATCATAGTTTTACTGTCATCACTATACATTTTTCACAGCATGACATTTGCAATATTAAAGCCAGCAGTAAGTTTGCAAACTTCCATAAAACAGGTTCTTACTGGTTTCAATGTCACTGCTCCTCCCACAAACAATCTTTTTTTGAACCAAGAATTTTGCAATTCAAAAACTAGCAGGGACTTTTTAACAGATGCAGTTAAACTTGGGGAAAAAAAAGCAGAACAAAAAACAAGGAGTTTACATAGCATACAGTTTAAATTGAAAGACACATACACTTTTCAGAGGAAAAATGGGCAGTTTGCAACAGTGTAATTTAAAAAACCAAATCAACCTTTTCCACGGTTACTTGAAAAAACTTTCAGAGCAAATAGCAGGTAGTTTACAAAATATCTTGGTTAAGTAACAAGACAAATTCAATTTACAAAGTAAAAGTAGGCAGGGTGTACCAGTATAATTTGAAAACCAAACACACTTTTTTTGTACTCCGTTACCTGCTTTTTTCAATCAAAAGCTGACATTTTTCAAAGCATACAGTAAATGTTACTTTGTAAAAAGCTAACCCTTCAAAGAGTATTGTATCATGGCATTAATTAAGACATTGAAACGTGCAGTGTCTATTGGGTGAAATGTAACATGTGGCACACATGCAACCGTGGTCTAATACCACAGTAGATCATGGTCACTATCGGGAGTGCGGCAACAAAATAATTCGACCATGTTTTAGAGCAGGGACGCGCTAAACAAGATCGGTCACGAGCGAGGGAAACAAATGGGCAACACAGTGCATGATAGCAAACCTTATGTTTGTTTGCATCCTACAGTGCTAGTTGCTACTCACCCACCCACCTGGCGAACCTGGCAGAGTTGCACAGTAACTCTAGGGAGTAGGAATGTGAAGAGAAGTGTGCACTGAAGAAAAGAGGCTCATAGGTGTGTAAAACAATTGATATGACACCCAAGGGGTAACTGACGAGCCGCTGTCAGTATTAAATTTAGCATAATACAACAGAAGTGGCGCAGAAGTGTCAGAAATAGTATTCTGACCTACCTGTCACCGGAGAAATGAGTGAGCTCCATAGAAATGTTCCCTTAGTCGTACCTGTACCACTGGGTGCATGTCAGCATGCAAACCTGCAGAGATACCCACAGTGTAACAGGAAGTAACGGCACACACAGGTTGGAACGAAGCTCAAACGGAGAATGACAGAGACATGGCAAATGAATTAGCTACAGTGAGCACTATGTATAGCTATTCTGCATATTGTAGCCACCTTGCGTATATAAAAACAGGAACACATCAGTATAGGAAAAGATATCAAGTGGTGAAGGTGCACGCGCACATTTTCAACTGCAGAGAACGTTATCCACAGATTAGTGAGACATAGGAAAGTAATCTTTTAACAGCAAGTTCTTGTTAATATAATTAATATGTAATAATAATAAGACATGTGAAGGTCTGACATAGTGTGCCATGTTACAAGCGGATTAAGCCACTTGAAAGGATGGGTCTACAGTGGAATTAATCCATGGTTGGTTGGTTGGACCTACTCGGCCTTTGGCCTCGTGCTCCAACCCCTCCCAACCATGGATTAATTCCACAGTAGACCCATCCTTTCTTGTGGCTTAATCCTTACTTCTGATTCACTTCAGGGTAAAACTTTCAGAGCACAGCACAAGTTATTGACTTTTCCAAGGCATTTGATACTGTAAATCACTCTCTACTTATCGAACAATTATCTTATCTTATCTAGGATTATCCATGGACACCGCCAATTGGTTCAACAGCTACTTCAGAAGACACACTCAACAAGTCAGGATTGGTGATACACTCTCCACAAAACAACCAGTTCATTCAGGTGTCCCACAAGGGTCTATTCTGGGACCACTACTTTTCACCATATTCCTGAATCAGCTCCCAGCCTCCTGTCATGGTCAGATCCTACTCTACACAGACAACAGGGTTTTTACTCAAGTAATACTGATCCCACACTCCTGGCTAATTAATTGTAGACTAGCTTTACTAATGCTGAGGCCTGGTTCCTCTCACAGAAGTTAGTCCTTAATTACACAAAAACCAAACAATGTTGTTTCACAGTGCACAAAACCAGTTCCGTTCCCACCAGCTGGAAATCAAAAATAGCTCAGGTATTATTCTAGAACGGACCTGACTTTTCAAGTATTTAGGTGTGACAATTGACAGCACTCTGTCATTCTCCAGTCATATTGACAATGTTACCAAAACAGGGAATACCTGTAATGGGCTACTATTCAAACACAGACACTGCCTTACCCCGGAAGCCCTCAGGCTTGCTATACATAATTCAATAGTCTCAGTAATCAATTATTGGCTTGTGATCTATGGATCCACCTCTGACACCGCCCTGTGCTGTTTCACCAATGCCCTTCACAAGGTCTGTCATCTTCTGACTGGGGCCGCCTGCCTGACACACACATGCGACTTATATGAGCAAGCAAACTGGCTTCAGCTCAAAGGCAGACTATTCTACCAATCATGCCTAATAGTAAATAAGGCCTCCCTTAGCATCTTGCCTCCTGGTGTACAGTCAATGTTTAGGTTGCCAAACCACACCCAGCATACTAGACGCTCCTTGAACCACGCATTCATAGTGCCTCGCTGCCGTACCACCCTAGGGCAACACTTATTTGCATGAAGAGCACAATTGTGGTATAATTCACTCTACTATGATGTCAGCAAGGACCAAACACTGGGCTCCTTCAAAAAGAAACTGCTCCAAGCACTAGTCGCCAATGCCTCCTGTGACTGCTGTGGATAAAACAACTTGGGCGTTTCCTCTCCTTCGCCCACACCCTACCCCACCTTCCTCCACCCTACCATGCTGTCCTTGCTACTACCCTATATCTTATCTGCCTTCCTGAGGTCCCCATTAACCAATCCCAGCATCAGACTATGCTTGCTGCTCCATAGAGGGCATCATCAGTTCCTGCACTGATTGCCTCACTGGAGTGCACTCTTAAAGTGAATGACACAGCCCACATTGTCTGCTGATAATCCCTTTCTTGGAATCCCCCAGACAATGCCTTTGGCTGTATCCCTAATCTGGAACAATGTTAGGCCCTAGCCCTTAGCTTCTGTCTGTACTGTAAGACCATGTCCCTAGTTGTTGTCTTTCCCTCATTTTGTCTCTGACAGTGCCACTTGGCTGCATCTTTTTCCTCCTGTAGCCTGATCCCAACCCTAATACCCTTGCTTGCAAGTTAAACTTACTCCTAGCCACTGTATATCTGCAAAATACCTGTTTTTGTAACTTAAATCCATATGCGCCTATTTTATTGTTACCTTTACTCCTAGGATCACTGTGTATTTTCTCACTATACTGTTTGTTCTGTTCTTTGATATGACGTGGAGCCTATGTAAAAGAGCCTTTGGCTCAAAGTTATCAATTCCAAGACTGAAATAAATAAAAAAATAAATAAATAAAGTCATCCTAACTGTAAGCACGGAGTTCAGTAGCAGCCATGCTGCATTCTACTGCTATCAGAGAGTGGCAGACAGGCTGCATTCCTTCAGGATAATATGGCCTATTGCTCTCTGCAGCTCACCTTAACTCCTGCACTGCTGGAGGGTTTTTAAAATCAAGCAATTTTCATGTAACCAAATGTTTTATATCAAACAACAAAGCTGGTATGTGCTCATAAAATAATACTATCTCAGGAGGATAAAGAGTCAAAAAAGTCATGTGACATTTGGCCTTGTAGTTTATAGAAACGTAGAATTTGATGGCAGTACGAGGCCAAAGGTCCAACGAGTCTTTATGTCAGCCTTACGGTTTATTTCCCTCTCAAGTGCATGATTTTAAGATAACTACTATATACAGATATGTCTATATATATATATTTATACAGTATCTATATTTCTACAACAGGCATGGGTTAAATTTGATCTGGATATCACTACTATCTTACTTGCTTCTGTGAAGACAGTAGTGCTGTCTTGCAAGTTGACATGTAAAAATAAACCAGTGGAATGCCAAACAAATGACAGAACAGCTGTATGAACCCTGATGACATCACAGTAGCATTGTGTAGCACTGAAGCCAACAGATTTGAAATGCTTTAAAGGGCACAGTCTAAATCTTGCACTTTCTTCCTTTTGTAATTTTTTAATGATTTCTATCACAAAACTACCTAAACATCTACTGTGCAAATCAAACTGACAAGGGCAAGACTGACATGCTTTGAATATAGCATACGTATAAGGGGACAAGTTAAACAAATGATATATCTGCACAAGAGCAGTATGACCTTGAGTAATCTCACCAGTGGAGTAAGCCATGAATGAGGTGCCTGAGGTCAAACTGCTCAAGTGAAGATAAATCATTTAACTTGTCCACATTACGTATTCCATTTATGCAATAGGGACACATTTTTTGAGGGTGTTTTATTTATTTGGATTTAGTTTTGTAGTTTTTATTTTAATAAAAGAAACAACTCTTTTTTTCTGATCCACTGTGTGTTAGCTCACCATTCAGGGATGGTTGTCAGGGTTAGTATAGCTTTTATTAGGGAAAAAACATTCATACATTTATTGTATATATTCCCATTGGTACATAACTGTATTTGGGAAGGATTTTCAGGAAGAAAAAACCTCACAGCCATTTGCTTTGGTTTCCGAGGAGCCGGTTACAGAGAAGCACATTTCAATTTGTTTATCATTTTAAAATATCTGGTTGATACTGCCACTCATTGGAATTTTATATGTTTGATCCTGCATTCAGGCATTTTATCTGATTGATTCTGCATTCTGTGACCTAAGGTGAGGAGAGGTGTGGAGAGTAAGAGAGATACAGGTGGAAGTGAGTGCTGCTGTACCTGTTCTTTTTCTGTCCTTTCTTTTAAATAGTTTTTTCCTCATGTTGTTTCATTTCCCTGGAGAATCTTTATATTGTTTATGTTGTTGATCCTGCATTTGCTGATGATGCTGTGGTTACTGAGTGAGTGAGACCGGAAGCCAGAGCATGTGTGCTGTTCATCAGGTTAGTGCCCGGGTTAGTTAAATGTTTTTCAAGAGCCTTTAGTGTTTTGAGCTGCAGCTCTGTCTCTCTCTTTTTTTCTTGCATATGGTAATGCATCTGGGAAATCCAAAATATCTGGTTAGTGCTGCATTTCCCTGCTGGTGTTAGTGTTCACTAAAGTGAGAGCCGGAGAAGTAGTGCCGGCAGGTGGGAGGGAGCATCGCTAAACTGTGACATGTCTACTATGTAAATAAACAGCTACGACATGTCTACCATATAAATAAATACAACTGATACAATGTCAGTGAAATTAATGGATTATTCATCGGCTCCTGTGTCAACGCCTATTGCATGACACATATGTTAGTGTGTGTGTAATAGATGACCCACTCTAAGGTGTACAGTCATACTCTGATATACTCATGCCTTGGTGTGTATTAACCACCCAAGGGGTGCATATATCAGAGGGCTACTGCACATCCTAGAGTGGGTTATCTATCTTATAAAATTGTTTTGGAGGGGGGTGAAAGTGCAGGTATGGTGTCATGCTCTGATATACGTATGATCTTGTAATGTGTTTCAGCCAACCAGCAGAGATAATTTTCCACTCATTTTATATATATATATATATATATATATCTATATATATATATACATGACACACACATATATATATATATATATATATATATATATATATATATATATCGCAAAAATCTTCATTGGAGGATTAGTTAGGGTTCCTATATAAAGAAAAGGCAGGAAATGTAGAATTGGAGTTCCAACCTAACACCCCACCACCCACCACCCAATCCTACCATTGCAACTCCACCCCACCCTCCACATCAACAGGCATCAGGGTGTGCCTTGGGTTGCTGGCCCTAACTCTCACCCCATTTCATATGTCAGAAAGCTGAGATGGTACAGTATATGAGAATGGGGTGAGAATTAGGGCTGATGACCAAAGGCACACCCCGATGTCTGTTGTGTGTGGAGGGTGAGGGAGGTTGCAATGGTAGGTTGGGTGGTGGGTGGGTAGGGTGGGTGTGTTAGGTTGGAAACCCATTGCCCAATTTCCCTGCCTTTGTTGCTTCAGTAGGAACCCTAACTGATCCTTCAACAAATTTTTTTGCAATTAATTTCCTTACTTTTTGAGATCATATAATAGTATCCCAATTTTATGAATGTTTTGGGGTATTTTTGCTCTAGATGTCCAACATGGGCTTTTTAGGACCCCACCTCATGAACAGTGGCAGTGTCATTTCATTACTTGGTCCAAAAGATGATTTTGCTCACCAACGGTGCCGTTCCACACCACAGCTGCAGAAATACATTTTGGGCATGATGTGCAAAATGCCAGCTGTTCATGAGGTGGTGTGACAAAATGGGTATTTTGAAAATTTGCAGTAAAAACATAATAAATTGGCAAAGTTACATGCATGCATGGAAATATTTAAATGACCGCACATAACTCAGGCATTTTTTGGTATTTTTACACCAAATTTACAACATGTGCTTTTTGGGACCCCACCTCATGAACACTGGTACTGTCCTTTCATTACACAGTCCCTAAAGATGATTCCGCACAGCAACAGCAAAATCACCTTTCCAGACTGAGTAACTAAATGACAGTGCCAGTGTTCTTGAGGTGGGGTTCAAAGAAGCCCATGTTGAAAATTTGGTGCAAAAATACCTAAAAATGGCCAAGATATCAACATACAGTAAGTTCAAACTAACCTTGATTCTTCAGTTCGCTATTCAGCTTTGAAAAGTGCAGATGTGTCCTGATTTACAGAAGATCACAGCTGCTGACCTCCAGAGATAAGTATAGGCAAGACCCCTGGAATTCTGCGGTTCTGCGGTTGCGGAATTTGCCGCAGAATTTGCATCATGCTGCAGAATATATATAGTGCCACAGAATTCATTGTTTTTGGTGAATTTTCATATAAATATACTGTTTTTCCATAGTGGCAGGCTTCTTTCCCACCTCGTTTATCCTGAAGCCCCTCCTCTATGCTCAGCATATGATGTTATCGATGACATCACATCATACTTAGCCAATGATAGGACTGCATTCTGTCAGAGAAATGAATAAATCATGCCACAGAAATCAGAAAATGCTGCCGCAGAAGTCAAGGAGCCCTGCCACAGAAATCAGAAAATTCTGCCGCAGAACACCAGGGGCCCTGAGTATAGAGTAAGTGGGGTAAGGGGAGATGGGTGTTCACTGGGAGGGTCAGAATGGGGGGAGAGAGTCAGTAGGATGATGAGGGATTGTTTTCTTTGTTGCAGATTTAAAAAAAATTAGACATTGTGGGATCATTTTCTTCTTCTTTGCAGGTAAGATATGCATTTGTGGGCACTGGGAGTGGACTCCCCAGTGTACTGGGGGAATAAAAGATCAAAATAATTTTGGGACACTGGGAGTTGGCGCTCCAGTGTCTCAGACTGCTTGGGGGGGATGAAACAGGATCACAGTGGGATCCTACTTTGATCTGGGATTGGGATAGGAGGGGGGTCCACTATACTATGGAAATAGGATCAGAGTGCGATCCTACTTTGATCAGGCATTGGGGATGGGGAGGGGAGTCAGCAGGATGAAGATGAACTGTTTTCTTTGTTGCAGGTTTAGAAAAAAAAATGAAAGACATTGTGGGACCGTTTTCATTTTTGCTGGAAAGATAGGTATTTCTCGGCACTGGGAGTGTGCTCCCCACTGTCCGGGGTAATAAAATATTAAAATAATTTGGGACACTGGGAGTGGGCTCCCCAGTATCCCAGACTACTTGGGGGATGAAACAGGATCACAGTGTGATCCTACATTAGTGAGGGAATGGAATGGGTGGGTGGTCACTATGCTATGGAAACAGGATGTTTGTCTATCTAGCTAGCTAGCTAACATATTCTAATAATTCCCCTTTATACCATTAGAAAATGTGCAATAACAATGTGCTCAGACATTAAGAGCCTATCTTTTTCTTTATTTCTATTGCTTTTGTTCCCACCATCACTGCACTCTCTTCATCACATTGCTCTCCATCCAGTAACATAGCTCCACTATCCTTGCAGTTATTTGATTCATTTTACCATTTTTTTTTAAATATGCACTCTAAGTTCATTGAATATATTGTATTTGACATTATGCAGTAATAATTTCATTACTCTTCAACATCTGTAACTATACAGGAATCACTGTTTATGAAAGGATTAACATGCCTCTAAGACACACAATCCTGGTCTGAACTCCTGCATTGATGCAAAAATCCCATGTCACACTGGTCATTTATTTTTCTTCTCATAGGAAATAATGGGAAATTCAACATTTAATAACTTTGGAAAGGATTACTATCATTTCACCAAACCTTCAAAAGGCACATCTGTGAGGCCAGTGCTTTCTTCCTTTAAAATTTTAGCCCAGTAGCTAAAGCCATTTCTGAGATACAGGTGGGGGAAAAAAAACGCAAAAAACACAAACCCTCTGTTTTTTCAACACGCTGTATATCAGAAAACGCACAAGGGATGCAAACCAAATTTGCCACATCAAGAGACTTACCCCTGAGGATGGTGCATTCCAACTTCCATGCAGATCTGTTAAACTATTCCAAAGTTATTAACCTGCACAAATTGGCCTTTAACATTAAACACTCACTAACCCTAACAATAGTTGCTCTATCCCTTTGTTAATGCATCAGTTAGGGTTAAAGCGAGAAAAGTGGGGAAATGTGGTGTTAGGGTTTCCAACCCTAAAACCCCCACCCCCAACCCTGCACAGATGAAGAAGCATCGGGGGGCAGCACTGGGGTAGCCAGCCCTAATGAACAATTCATTCTCCTATGCTGTACCCACCCAGCTTATTTTCTAATGGAATGGCATGAGTGTTATGGCTGACAACCCCAATACTGCCCCTGATGCCTCTTGAACTGTGCAGAGTGGGGGTGGGTGTTAGGTTGGAATCAAATGCCACATTCCCTACTGTCAATTTAACCTAACTGATGCATTATCAAAGTTGTTTGCAACATATTCTTTACTTTTGAGATTTTATATATATATATATATATATATACACACATATACATATATATATATATATACTCACATATACACACACACACACACACACACACACACACACACACACACACGTTTCTTTTTTAATCTTTGCTTGTAAGAGCAATTGTTATGGGTTGCAGCCATGCTATTACCTCTTCCAGCTGGTCATTAACTATCTGGATGTACCTTTCCGGTCAAGTACTACCACTTAAATATACAGAAACACCCAAATGGGATGCCACAACAACATGTCGGCTGTAGCCACACTTGTTTTAACTCAGTTTTGCCTAGCTGGCCATTTTGTATCAAGGTTAAGCAATGGAATGTTCAAACATTTAAAAGTCCTATATGTAGCAGGCACACTGGAGAGGGAAATAATGTTAGAATCAATATTTCATGCTTGAATTTGCCTTCAGGAAGAGACAGTGACAATACATAAAGCATAGTTATTCCTCTAACCAGCTTACTGAGTATATTGGGTCTTTATAGCTCAGACATGAAGACAGCCTCATAGTCCAAACTTTGATTTCAATGACAGAAAGACAGAAGGACAGACAGAGATACAGATTTATCCAAACAGGACTCTTATTTTGCATTATTATTATTATTATTATTATTATTATTATTATTCTTTTTATAGTTATTACTGGAAGAAATGATTACATGGGATAGATATTCATACCATTTCATGTGAAAAGTGATTGCTGCAGCAAATCACAAAAACGTTTTCCCCATACATGCAGTAGCACTACCTTCTGTGGTTCTGAGGACCCAGTTTCAAAGTAAGCTCAGGAATGGGAGGGCTGGCTGTGGGGAGGAGGAAATCAAGCATCCAAGGGATCGCTCACAACCTGCAGGGTGTGGAGGGGGACACAAAGGCCAGTGTCTGCCTGACTCCTGGTGGAGACCAGGGGTAGGGGAGATTGGGACCATCAATATGCAGTGGAGGAGCAGTAGATCTTGATGTGCATTATGCTGGAGTATGCAGAGGTGTCATGATGACATTGCACATCTGCACCTCATGGTGAAAAAGTAATGAGGGAGAAAATGACACCTGACTGGCAGGATGATGCCGTTCTCCCACAGGCCTTGCACAGGGCTAGACAGGCACAGTCTCTGCAAAACTGGATCCTGTGCAATGGTGGTGGTTGGGAGATCCCCACCAACCCTGCTGGTGGGGGGAGAGGCAAGCCATGGTGGAAGACACTGCATGAGGTGTCATAATGACATTGCACATCTGTACCTCATGGGGAAAAAGCAATGAGGGAAAAAATGGCACTTGACCAGCAGGATGATACCATTCCCTCACAAGCCACACACAGGGCTAGCCACACACAATCTGTGCAAAACTGGATCCTGTATAATGGTGATGGTTGGGAGATCCCCACCAACCTCACTGGGGGAGAGAAGCAAGCCATTGGGGAAGATGCTGCATGAGGTAAGTCCTACTGGATGGTGGAATAACAGGGCTGGGGAGATGGGTAGTATAAGATATTAGTGCTGGCAAATGGGCGCCTATAACAACAGTGACCTAGTCCCTGGCACATGTCTGCAGGGCTACTGTAGGGTAGGGTGGCCAGATGGGGGTGTCGGTGAATATAACGACAGGATGTCGCTATACATACACATGCGGGGGGGCAAGCATGCACAGCAAGTTGAGCGAGGGAATGTGAGAGGTGGTGCCACAGTGGCTTGTAGAGCTGACCCCATAGCATGGTGAGTGGTTTGGTGGCATTGGTAGGCAGGGTACTGGGTTTGGGTCCAGGCACTGGTGCATTTTTGTTGTGCCCAGCCCAAATCTTTTCTTTTTTAATGTTTTAACCCCTCCTGACATACACCCCCCTGGACTTGAGAATCCTTAAGTAGGAGGGTGCGTGGGGCCAAGATCCCTGAGGAGGGGTATGGGAGGCATAGCCCCCCACATTAACATTAAAAAACAAAGTCACCGGCGTGTTTTACTGTCACCGGGGTGTCAGAGTGCCCAAATAAATTTTTGGACTCTGACTTCGTGATAACAGCGATTGTCTTTAGGCTTTCGCCGTTATCACATAAACTTGGGGAAATGTGGGGCTGCATGCTGATTGTGGCAGGAGAGAAACAGGGTAAGAAAAATAAATTAGAATAAAGGAAACATTGTTTTTTCACTTTTTGTTAGCTACAAATCGGGTAATGGGAAGAGTAAAACATTTTTTTGGTGTGCATTGCCCATTTCTATGTATGTTCTGAAATAGATACTTATGGGATTCAATATAACTAGATCTTCCAAACACATACTGGGCAACCATATATTTTACATATAAGGCAAAAAATGCATTGTGCATGTATGTAAATAATCCCAAATTCGTTGGTTTTGGGAGGACATTTAAAATATATGGAATAGTGGGAGAAGACATGGCATACAGGTTATATAGGCACTGCATGACAATACATACATAATTTGCAGTTACCCTTTCTACTTTGAGAATGTACTATCCATATATTGTTTAAGTATACATGATATGTTTCTATTTCCTATATTTAAAATATTCCCAAAACAGTCAATATGGGGATATTTAGAATACGTTTAACATATATGAATAATAAATGGTTCTTCTGTACAGGGAACAAATGGTTGCCATCATAAATGCATACATGCAAAACTACATGCTTCAGTAATTAAAGAAGCCAACCCAGGGATATCATGTCAAGAGAATTTCGGGGAGGGGGGTGTACAAACTTAAGAAACAATATTTAAAGGGGCACTAAATTACATGTTTATGGTTCATTCCAGTCCAAAAAACAATAGTGGGATCGGAATTCTTATGGGCACGACAGCACTGGCTCAGTTTATTTGTACTGTATTTCAACAGTTTCAAAGAGCGATAAAGTTGACACCTATAGTGCAGTGACCCCATGCAGTCAAATATAACATTTACTGTGTACTTAATGTACACCGTACTATTCTACATGCACTGAATTGATGCCAGTGCTATTGAAATAGTACATGCCTGGGTCAGAATTATATCTGGAACATCTGCCTACCTGTTCAGAATTTGGAAAGAAAATATCTACATTTTGTTTAAAACATTTAACTAGGATGCTCTTTCTATGCACCTTCAGATTCAGCATCTCTTTTTCATTGTATGGTTGCTCATATTTCACACATAATTATATTCTGTACTCTTTGTAGTAAACGTATGCTGATACTAGGTGTGACTAACATACCCTGATCCTTCTCTGGTCCCCATTCACACACCTGATATTAATAATTAAGTTTTCCATAGTGTAGTGTCACACCCTTGTACCTATTCACCCATTCAATATTACTAATTTAGTTTCCATAGTGCAGGGTCCCACCCCGGACCCTGAACGCCCACCCAGTATTAATAAATAATTTTCCTTAGTGTAGTGTCCTTCCCCATTCCCTGATTGCCCATCTGAAATTCATAAATCATTTTCCATAGTATATTGTCCCAAACCCGTCCCCGATAGCCCACCTGATATTAATAAATATTTTTCGATAAAGTTGTGTCCCAACCAGTTCCCTAATCTACTAGTTCTCCCCACTCCCGTCTTACCCATCGCCAACCCAAACAGAAAAAAAAACAGTCCCTGGTAGTCTAGTTCTTCCCTTGATCCGCCACCCATTCAGGTAAATTCCCCCACCTGCCATATGATTGCCTGTCAGTGAGCAGCATAGCCCTCCTCTCACCTCCATAGCTATCCACATAACTACATAAGTTATTCATAGTTCATAGTTCAGTCGTGGAGGTGAGAGGAGGGCTGTGCTGCTTGCCGACAAGCTGTGACTTCACGTTTCTAGAAAGTCCCACTGTTCTTATACTTGAACATGGGTGAAAGTGTCATGGGATGTGTTCAGATGAGTGAAGGAAGGAGTGTGGGGTGTGGGGTGTTAAAAAGGAGAGGGTGGGGTGGCTGGGGGTGCTGGGGGGCAGATCACCTATGGACCATTTTCTTTTTTTCAAGTATTGAAAAAAAAGGATCAGTGAGGGATTGCTTTCTTTATTGTAGTGCAGCAGAAAGTGACACTGGGAATTGGGCACTCCAGTATTGGGTGACCTTCAATGGCACCGGGGACGCACACCCTGGTGCCACCACATACATTAAACAAAAGGGGAGTGGGTGACCTGGTAATGGGGTGGTGCAAGATAAGTAGGCACCCAAGTCCACTTACTAGTTTTCAAACAAAAAATGTGGGGGGGAGGGTGTTGGGTGACCTGGACAGGAGGAGGGAGAGAGAAGTGGTGCACTGGTGGGTACCCCACAGCATTAAAGACAAAGATAATATAGAATATAGATAGATAGATAGATAGATGGATGGATGTACAGACAGATAATGTATGCAAGATAGGAAATTATATCCACTAAGAAGATCAATAACATAAGTGAATAGTGAAAAATAATGGCTGACATTTTCAATTTGCATGCATCAGAAATTCAAAAGTTGTTAAAACTGATTGACAGTCTGAAAGTAAAAGGAAAAAAAAATTAATGAAATGTTTTTGACAAAAAACAGTATCTGAAAAAAGAGGAAAGTCAATAACTTCAGGAGGCATACATATGGTTATTTTATACAAATAAAAAAACTTGTCATTGAGACCTAGTGGTTTAAGCTCTTGTAAAGTAAAAACTGACATGGAACAAAAGTTTAACTCTATCACCGCCATGTGGGGACATGGAAACATGTTCATGTTACAGAAAGAAAGATCAGTTGTGTCTCTACTGTGGACATCATCAAAGTGTACACCTGGTGCGGAATTGAATTTATCATTCTTAATAGCGTATCGTTTAAATGGCTTGAATGTGCATTTTTAAAAGAATAACTACATGGCCCACACAGATATGGATGCAGGGACAAGCAATACTATAAATTACAAAATCAGATAAACATAGGATGAACCGTTTACATTCTATTGAAATGTCCAGTTCAGGATGTTTGAAACACGCTTTAGTTTTCCCAAATCTGCATACAGAACAATGTCTACAAATAAAAATCCCAATGGGTTCTGGAGTTAGCCATGTCTGGGGAATATTATTCTCATTCTTAAAATGACTATTAACAGGGGAATTGAAAATATTCTGAGCCCATTTGAATGAAATACAAAACTAATCAAGAAAAAGATTTGGGACATCACAGTATTTTAAAAGTTGCCAGTTTGTCGGATTGACTCCCCTTATTTTATTGTCACCACTCATCACACACGGTGGGGGGATCATGGAGTTAAGCTAATCAGGTGAAGCTGTGGAGTAACAAACCTCAAAATAGTTAAATGACTGATTGTATAATTACTCGTGTGTTTTGGAACCTGATAACCAAAAACTCTGTAGTGAGTACATTCTGTTCTGAAGGATCCAAGTGTCTGATGGTTTCCTTTTAAAAATGTCAACACTCATCTGCCATTTACAAGATTATGAACAGTTATACTGTCATTGCAACACAACAACCTATGTTTTAATTGAGGCATTTGTTTTCCCTCACTTATTCCTGAAAGTACCTGTTTCCTCTTGCTTTCCAGTGTTCTCTCATTTCTCTCTTCACAGTGCAGAGCAGTGTGAAACCATCAAGGTAATGGGGCAGGCAAGTACTGAGTGCTGATTGGGGTGAATTGGGACCAGAGTTAGTAGAATGGATTAGATCAGATAGATAGATTTTTACTTTTTGGTGTCCAATCCTGGAGTCTCTGGGCACCATACAATCAAGATTTATACAATAGTAAAACATTAAAATATGTAAACAATCGTTAAAAATACAGTAGATACAGTAAAATATTTAAAAGTTCAATCTAAGGTTATGCATTTGGGGCATAGGAATTCACACTTCACTTACAGATTAAATAATAGGGTTTTGCAAGTAACAGAAAGTGAAAAGGACCTTGGGGTAACAATCACAAACAAATTTCTCTTCGACACACACACACACACACACACACACACACACACACACACACACACACACACACACACAAAGGGTACCAGTAAAAAAAATGTCACAAAATATTGGGGAATATTTTCAAGCACATAAAGAGTAGAGATTCATCTGTAATTCTACATTTATATTCATCCTTGGTCAGGCCAAACTTGGAGTGCTGCTCTCCTTTCTGCGTGCCACAGAGTATCTGTTGTAAAAAGCTCACAGAGAGAGTGCAGAGGAAAACCACCAAGAGATTGAAAGATATGAAACATAGACTATGAGGATAGGTTAAAACAACTGGGACTTTATTCATTGGAGTACAGGAGACTACGTGGGGACGTATGTTTAGTGTTTAGTGCAACTACTATAAGAACAGTGAAATGTGGGAAACCATAGGACTTATTAAACATCCCAATACTAAGAACGCAAGATCACATAACTATACACTGTCAGGAGAAGTCAATAGGACAGTTAGAAGAAATAAATGGTTTAGTCAAAGAATCATCAGTATATGGAATTCACTACCTAAAGTTGTTGTTAACAGTGAAACTATGGAAATGTTTAAAAGATTCCTTGACAGATAAAATGGGAGAAGAAAAATACAGATCCTTCCACTGAATGAGTGGTGAGTTACAAACAGGTCACTGACCCCCTACACTCATACAACACCTATGAACCAATAAGTTAAAAGACATGAGCAGGAAAGGCCAGGCTACAAAAGTGAGTCTTCAGGCTCCTCCAAAATGCCTCTACCATAGGGGCATCTCTCAAAGGTCTTGGCAGCGAGTTCCAGGGGACCAAGCCAGACACCTTGAATAAACAGTAACCCAAAGTTTTCAGCCTGGTCCTTAGAACTGACAAGCCTGCAGTGGAGGAATGAAGGGAGTGGGCAGGGATGGCAGGTGTAGGGAGGTCTGAAAGGTAGCCAGGGCCCTATCAGTATTGGGCCTTATAGGTAAGCAAGCCCACCTTGAAGAGAATCCTTCACCTGACCGTCAGCCAGTGAAGACCTTGCAGGAACAAGGTCATGTACCAAGGAGAGTGAAACCAGTCTGTCTGGAGGGGTGACTTGACAAGGCAGTGAAGCTGAGAACAGTGGCTAGGGCAGACTAGCAGGTACTCAAAAGGAATTTTACATCTGTGGCAGTAAATGTGGCAAAACTGAAGGAGACTGATCATTTTTAATGAAAGATCCACGAGGAAGGTAAGTGAAGTGGTTAAAGAAACACGAATCACATTAGGCAGCTTTTGCCTGTGAATTAGATTCTGTCCATCGGTTTACAGCTTATAAAGTCAAACTTTTGCTTTTGCTGATGCACACTGAAGCAGAGTACAAAACTAAATGTAATTAACCCTAACTTTCTAGCTGTACACCACATTCTCTTGCCATTCTTTTTTCACCGAATGATAATTTAATAATATTACCCTATCAGTGTATAAGCTAAGGATATTAAGGGGAGACTAATTAAATGAATTTCTTTTTCATTTTAATGAACCAGTCCTAGACTGAGCAGTGACATAGAAACATAGAAACACAGAAACATAGAAGTTGACAGCAGATAAGGACCACAAGGCCCACCCAGTCTGCCCATTTTTTTCTACCTTATAAATGTGCCACAGACCTGTACACTGTCAATGGCCTATTTATTCATACTCATCTGTATTGCTCCCTTATGCCTATCCCATGCCTCTTTGAAGCCCTGCACTGTATTCATATCCACCACTTCCTGAGGTAGGCCATTCCATGCATCCACCACCCTTTCTGTAAAAAATAACTTCCTCACATTACCCCTTAATCAGCCTATCTCTAATCTCATGCTGTGTCCTCTTGTCCTGCTATTTTTCTTATATTGAAACATGTCAGGCTCTTTCACCTTGTTAATGCCCTTAAGATGTTGAAATGTTTCAATCATATCACCTCTCTGCCTCCTTTGCTCTAGGGTATACATAATGAGCTCCGTTAATCTGTCCTCATATGTTTTCTGATGCAGTCCCTACACCATTTTGGTTGCCTTTCTCTGGACTGCCTCCATTTTCTTAATGTCCTTGTGCAGGTGTAGCCTCCAGTACTGCATGCAGTACTCCAGATGGGACCTAACCAATGTCTTGTAAAGAGGAAGTATTACCTCCCTCTTACGACTTGTGATACCCCTACTAATACACCCCAACATCCCTCTAGCCTTACCTACTACTTTAGTGGTCTGATAGGAAGATTTCAGGTCATCTGTGATGATGATGCACAAGTCTCTTTCTTCGCTTGTGATTGCCAGCAACTCCCCTCCCAACCTATAGGTGGCTTCAGGGTTTCTTTTCCCTATGTGCATGATCTTGCACTTCTTTGTGTTAAACCCCAGTTGCCACTCTTCTGACCATTTTGCCAGTTTATCCAGATCTTGTCTCATTTTGCCCACCCCATCTGGATTATCTACTCTGTTTCAGATCTTGGTGTCATCTGCAATCAGACAAACCTTGCCCTCCAGTCCATTTGCAATGTCACTGATGAAGATATTGAAGATGACTGGCCCAGGACTGATCCCCGAGGTACCCCACTTGAGACTTGCATCTCTTCTGACTCTACCATTTACCACCACTCTCTGTTTTCTGCTCGCCAACCAGTTTGCCACCCAGTTGACCAACTTCTGACCCACCACAAGCCTCCCAGCCTATTAATCAATCTTCTATGTGGAACAGTATTGAAAGCTTTGAGGAAGTCAAGGTAGGCGACACCAACTGCACCCCCTTGGTCCACCACTCTGGTTACCCAGTCAAAGAAATGTATGAGACTAGTTTGACAGGACCTTCCTGTTGTAAACCCATGCTGTCTTGGATCCTGTTTTCCTATGGATTCCAGGTGTTGCACTATCCTTTCCTTAAGGTGTGCTCCAAAATCTTGCCCACTACTGACGTAAGACTGATTGGTCTGTAGTCCCCTGCCTCCTCCCTGCTACCACTCTTGTGGAGTGCGATGACATGAGCCCTTCTCCAGTTTTCTGGGACCTCTCCTGTGCTCAAAGACTCATTAAACAGTTCTGATAATGGTTCTGCTAGTTCTGCCCTTAGCTTCTTTAGTACCCTGGGATGTATGCCATCAGGTCCTACTGCCTTGTCTACCTTGAGCTTAGTGAGCTCCTGTAGGACCCTTTCTTTTGCGAAGGGACTTGTGCACACCTTCCTCCCTCCCCCCATGTCCATGGTGCTGAACGGTGGGCCCTGCCCTATCGACTTCTCAGTAAATACTAAGCAGAAGTATCTATTTAGGATAGATGCTTTTCCTTGGTCCTTCTCAACACACTCCCCATTATCCCCTTTGATCTTAACAATACCCCCTCTGGGCTTTCTCTTTTCACTAATGTATCTATAGAAAGTCTTGCCCCCTTCTTTTACTGTCCATGCTAGTGTTTCCTTGGTTTGGGCCTTTGCCTGCCTTACTGCCTTCCCTGCTTCCCTTAGGGAAGTTTGGTATGCCTCCCTATCTCCATCCCACTGCATTCCCTTATATTTCTTGAAGGCCAGCCTTTTGGCTCTGAACTTTTCTGTTACTGTATTTGAGAACCAAAGTGGTTTCCTCCTTCTTTTGCACTTGCTGTTCTCCCTATCACAATGGGATGTTGCTTCAAGTATTGCATCATTAATGCTTGCCCACTTTGCCTGTACCCCCTCACCTATATTTCTTTTTGCATGGGTTAGCTTAACTCTGTTGGCCATCTTATCAAAGTCAGCTCCTCTGAAGTCCCATAATTTTGCCTTGGAATGTGATGATTTCATTCTAGTGGCCAAATTGAACCATACCATGTGATGGTCACTGGCCCTCAGGTGACCTTCTACCTGGAGATCTGTGATCCTTTCTCCATTAGTCAGTACTAGATCTAGCATAGTCTTGTCTCTTGTGGGTTGTTGTACCAGTTGTATGAGGCCCTCCCCCCTGTAGGAAATCCACTATGTGTCAAGTTCTGGCAGATGTTCCTGCTCGTATTGACCATTCTGTATCTGGCATGTTGAAATCTCCCATTATCAGAACCTCCTCTTTAGCTGTCATGTTTTGTATATTTTCTGACAGTAATGTGTCTATGTCCTCCCATTGGTCTGGAGGCCTGTAGACAGCCCCAGTTCTTATGGCTGTCCCATTTCCTGTTTCCAGGGTGACCCACACTTCTTCTGGCTTCTTATGTGTATTCTGAATTTCTGCAGTTTTGATATTTTCATTGACATAAAGGGCCACTCTCCCTCCCCTTGTTGTACCTCGGTCTCTTCTGAACAGTACATAACTGGGTACTGAAGTCTCCCAAGTGTGGTTACTGGTGAACCATGTCTCGCTAGTGGCTACTATGTCCAGTTTAGCCTCTGTCATTGTTGCCTGCAGATCTGGGATCTTGGTTCCCAGACTGCGGGCATTTGTGTACATGATTTTCCATTGGCCAGATTTCGGTGTGTTAGTTGTTGGGAGAGGTCCAGCATTTCCCCTGCTTGTTGTATGTGGAGCCTGACCTTTTTCCTTAATTGGTGATGCAAATGAACTAGAAATATGCTGAACTCCTGTTAGATCACTAGTTGAGGGGGAAGGGTGTTCTTCCCATTCAATGTATTGGGTGCTGCAATCCTCTCCCCATTTGCTAGTTTAAATATTCTGCAAAGACATCAAACTTCTGCCCCATTGCACTGAGTCCATCCTTAGTCAGATGCAGTCCATCGAATTTAAAGAACTTTCACTCCCAAAACTGTTGCCAGTTACCTACATATTTGTGTCCTTTTTCCTGGCACTGGCCATTGAGCCACATATTTAGCTCCCCTATCTCCCCTTCTCTGACCTTCCATCCATCTGACCCCCCCCCAGACTGGCAGGATCTCAGAGAAGGAGATGCCAAATGAAATGGATGACAATTTGTGTCCCAGCCTGGTCAGGTGTTCCTTGGTCTCCTCAACTGACCAGCTGGCAAGATCATTAGTTCCTATGTGTACCAGAATGTTGATGTTTTCTCCTGCTTCCTGCATGATTTTAGTAATGTGATTAGGGTCTCTTCATGCTGATGCACCTGGGAGATGTCATCCCATGTCCCACACAAAATGTTGATATAACAGGTATCTGTAGTCTGAGGTGCAGACCCACTGAGAGCAAGCAGCGGAATGGTCAGCTCTGTATTTTTAAGCATATGACCCATTGAAGTCATGTTTAAAGCTTCCCTAGCCTGTAACTTGGAAGGAATGAATCCTGTGTGATATTTTCAATGTAAAAAAGTTAAACCTTATAGGTTGGGTGGCCATCCCTGAAGCTAGCTTTTATCTAAATTGGAGATCAAACAGGAGCAAAAGCATAACTCTGGATTTTGGAAAAGTGTTTGCGCTTTCTTTCTAGCTAGTAAGCAACACTGTTTTAAAAAATAAATCTCTGTTTACATTGCAATACTAATTTTTCTTCTCTCAAGCCTGTCTTCTGTATAACATTGAAATTTACTTGCATAAAGTGACTCCATTTGATTCTAGTGGACTACCCTTTTTTCAACTAAATGCATATTTGAATTGTTATATTGTTTAATGTTTTGCATCAGGGCAACATGTTCTTACTAGCAACAGTGGAAGTGGTATATATATTATTTATTGAAACCTCTGTAATGCTTAGTTCTTTTTTTGTTTGTTTTTTATTATTGAGTTCTTAATCCTTTTTTGTTAACAGTGCAGAAGCACATGTTCAGCCAAACTCACCTAATATAGGAGCAACATAGCTCATGGCAGACAAGCTTGTTTTTCCGGACAAGTTGGAGGAAAAAGCTGTTAACTTTCAATAGATGTAGCATATGATACAGAGGGCAAAGAAGGCTGAAAATGAAGGGAAAAACAGTACAAAGAGAGACAAATGGACTATAGTAAGAAGATTAATTTGTGGACAGTTTTCAGCTTCTCACAAAGATTACTGAACTGTACAGCATTGACATTTTATCTAAGGTTGAATTTCTGGCTTTAGTTCATCGAACTTTTAAATATACAGTATGTATTGATAATTGAACTATTTGCATGTATAGCTGTTGAAATTGAAAAAAAACATTACTTGTAAGTATTTTATTTTAGCATTTGGTTTAAGGGTAATTACATCACACCTTGTTGTGCTATGCAAAATTAATCATGGCAGGCAAGAAAAAAAATGGTTCGTCACATGTTTAAAAAGACATCTAATGGGAAAAAAGTTGAACCTACTGAGAATATAACTTATTAATTTATGGCACCGGGAACACCAGGAAGTCACATAGAACTATAAGATAAGCATGGGAAAATTAGGATATGTTGCCAATAATTACTGCAATGCTCATCATCTCCTATAAAAATGAAAGAAGTAATTAACAAGTATTCTCATTTAAAAGAAATGTGTTTTTGTAGTTACAGCCAGATCTAAGGAAGGTCCAACATATGGCTACTAGAAGTAAAACAAACAAAACTATGTAAAAAAAATAACAATTAGAACGATCAAGCATCGGTTTAGATGGCAAACTTGCATTTCTCCAATTTTGAAAGAGAAAGTAAAGGCAAGGCAATTATTATTAAGCAAGTAATCCATGTCTTGCAATCTGTCATTCATGAGGGAAGAAAAAAATACAGATTTAACCAGCTCAGAACTCACTACTGAAGAAGCCAAAAAAGTATCCACTCCACACCCAAAATCATTTTTTTTATTTTGATAATTTTATTTCCCCATATATAAAAAGTCTAAGCCTCGAAGCAGCAACAAGATTTTCACCTGATATTCCTCATATATGGAGGGATGACAATAATATCCTTAGTAAACAACAAGTTGGCCCTAAGTCTAATACTTTAACCCAGCAGAATACGCATCTATCCAGTAATTTAGGTCAGTGTGAAAAATATGTGTCTAAATGATATCAGAAACAACTTATTTAATAACAATGTCCTTATGAGGGACATAACTGACATGATGCAATTATCAGTTGATATTGCATTGCCTCAGAGATGCAAAGCCTCACAGCAGCTCTGGCTGAGAACAATATATGGCAGGAGATAACTGAGAAAAGGGGAAAAAAAAACAGAGATATCTCTGAAGACATCGAAGAAATAGCTAATAAAAAATTAAGGGAAAAATTAACTAATCACCAGTAAGAAGCTTGATCAAAAACAGATTACACTTGCAAACAAAAGGAATAAGAAAAAATGGCTCAGTGGAAACAAAGAACTGTAAATGAAATCTGAGAGTTTATAATGGGAAGTAACAAAAAGCAGGAACAGGTCGTAAAACTGTGTCAGACAAGTCAAACTAATAAAGGAAAGGAAAATGTAATAGAAAATATGAAGTACTATCAGTGGATTATAGAACAAGCAGGACGGTATACCAACAGAAAGACTGAACTGGGGAAAGAACAAGGAAAGCAATGTGTATTTCATAAAGGGGCAAACTACAGAAAAATTAAGGGGGGGGGGACAACAAACAGAGCTATGAATAAGCAAAATAAAAACTAGTCTGTCAAGGAAAATCCCCCCTTCCCCACTATTTTCTTATATGGAATCCCAAAATTAACTAATGAAAATCCTATGCCTTAAAAATTATGATTTTTTACTTTCTGCAAATGGATAGCTGGAACCTGCTTTAGAAGGGCAGATATTAAGTCTGTGTATAGGTTTTGTGCTAAACCAAATAAGGGGTGGATTTGCATTACGTTGGCGAGTACTGAAATCAAAGAACTCCTACATAAGGAAAAGAAAGATTCTGAGGCCATGGGAGTGAGTCTAACTGTTACTCTTGAATACATAAACCAGGTAGTCAAGGGCCGATATAGACTATAACAAGCTAATAAAGGGAAAAGTGTACAAATAACTAAAGTTGTAAAAAAATGGTTTAAAATCAAGATTATAGGATTCAGCCAAGAATAACAAATTATCTGAAACCCATTGAAACTGTCCATACAGTTTGATCAGAAAGTGGGAAGACAGAAACATCAAGAGTTAAAGGAAGGAAAAAATTGGGAGTTAGAATAAATGGTAGTATAGTGCTTCATGATGATAGTGAAGCCAATGACTCAGAAAACTCAACAGCACTTACCATCTGCCACCAATCTGTCCCTTTACCATGTGGAACTCCTCAGGACCTCCCCACCCTTCAACCCAGCCTGGCAGGCCTGCTTCCATGCAGCTGCTCTTTCCCCACTGATCCACTAATCCATTTACTTAGACTCCTCCTTCATTCATTTAATTTCTTCTCTCCATTCTTCACCTTCTTATTATTGTCTGTGAGTGCTTGTTCCCTCAAAATTCACATGGTCAACCAATGCACTTCCTCGTACATTAGTATGACATTCTTATGTTCTTGTTCCTGCATTATGTGTTTTAGAATTCCTTGTTAGATGTCCTATTAATGCCATGTATTGTAATCCATTTGTTGTTGATTTTCCTATTTGCAATTGTCTTATTGTTGAATATTCTATAATTGCACCCAGGATCTCACTGCAAATGAGTTTTTTCTCAACAGCATTTTCCTTGTTAGATAAAAATTGAATTGAATTGAATTGAATTGAAAAATTGAAAAAAAAAATAGGTCTCAAGATCTAATTGCCCTGGAATCTACAATATTGAGAGAGAATTCCCCAGGTAACGGGAGAGATGATTGACAAATAGCAAATGCAGATACTGTTGTAAAAATACTTTCTTGAAATATTGCAGGCATTGAAACAGAGGTCTACGAAAAGGCATAGTTAGAGCAAACTAATACTTTTGTTATCATATTATTCCAAGAAACATGGCTCTCATACAGTGAATAATGTACTCTGCCTGGCTTTCAACAATGCAGCATTTTTGCTACAAAAAAAGGCAGTGCTTATGGGGGTTTACTTACACTAATGGTAGTTAGTGTTAATATTAAATGTATCTCTCTGAACATGAGCTTCTCCTTATTGTTGTGCAATTTAATTCTAAAAAAAATGATGTATCAGTTTTGTTCATAGTTAACGTATACCTCCAACCAGCATTATCTGGTCTTTCAAGACAAAAAAAATGGTGATAGTTTGAATTACTATAGGTGTCGTATTATTGTCATAAGAATTATTCAAAAATCACAATTGTACTTTCCAGTGATTTTAATCCAAGGGTTGGTTACCTACAAGAAATCTACACCCAAAACTGGGGTTTGGATGATGCCATCTTTAGCCACCTTAAACATTCTATAGACCAAAAAAAAAATAACGTCAGAAGGTGTCAGTTACTGAAGTGGGCATCTAACAATAGCATGAGATTATTGAATGGTAGAACTGCTTGAGATCATGCTAGTAAACTTACATTCCACACAGTTTGTGGATGTTCAGTTATAGATCTATGTTTTGTAGGCATTTACTTTTATCATACAGTGGAATTTCTAAAAGTCATTGTATGATGGGATAGTAAATATTTCCATCTAGCTACTGATGTTAGAATATTAAAGGAAATAAAGGCTGTATCCTTCAGAATCATATTATGAAACACAATATAGAACCATCAGTTAAAAAAAAAGACTAAATGGCAGCATTATCTGAAAATATATATTTTTTTACCTTTATTTATTCCACCCAAGTTTATTCCATCAAGGAAAAGATCACTGCCCTGAAGGAAATCTTGGTACACTGTTGTGTTTTATAACCAGCTGAATAATCTCATTGTGCCCTTTTAGCAGAAGGAAAATAAGACTAAAAGATGTAAAAGCAATATTAAATTAAACACATCATGGTTCAACTGTGAATTCCATAGAAGCAGAAAAAATACATAGCCCTTTCAGTGGAGAGCTAAATAAACATGATCCATGCAAGACAGAAAGGCATGCACTTTGGTTAAGAAGTATAACATGTTAATAAGAAAAATAATCAGTCCTTTTTATGGTGTGAATTACAAGACTCAGAAGAAAATAAGGAGCATGATTTCAACAGGATTGAGTGGCTCTAATTTTGATCTAGAGCCAAGTATCACTGAAAATGTTTGGATAGAGCATTTTAATATGTTATTTCAGCCAAAAATAATTCTGACAGTGGCAGAATGCTCTGAAAAGAATCAAATGGAAAAAAAAAAACATTGCTAATTTAGGTCCGGGGACAGGCAGCTTATTTTGCCAGCAGTTGCCTGCCCTGAGGTTGCCAGTTGTTTTTTTTAAAGAAATGTTAAATTCATTCAAACAAAATTGTAAATTTGTCCCATCAAAATCTATTTTATATAGGAAGTACAATATGATACTCCAGGGTGGCCTTTAGTCTGAGATAACCACCACTCAAGGACTTTTAAGGCCTGTGGCATTGGGCACTATTATACCTCTGGGTGAGCAGTCATCTGAGCCTAAAGCCCACCATAATGAGTCTTTTTTTTATCTTTTTTTTAATTTATTTATTACTAAGATTACAAATACCTTTGAACCAAGGGTTCTTTTACAAAGGTTCTGCGTCAGCAATGGGTGCAAGCAAAACAGTGGTAAGATACAATACAGGGTCATGAGGTTAACATAGAAGTAAGCAGGGGTAAAATACCATACAAGTCAGGAGGTTAACTTAGTAGTAAAAGACAGTACATGTGTATAGACTAGCACAGTAGCAAACAGTCCGTAGCCAATATCAATGCACAATTAATACAGGTGTGTATATATAGCAAGACACAAATACAAATTAAAACCATCCTGGGGTGACAAAAGTGGAGCAAGGGTGGAGGATAAGAGGGGAAGGGGTGGGGAAAAGGGGGTATGCAGTCAAGGTTTGACATTGTTGTAAGTACATGAACAGAAAGATAAGTGCTAGGTAGTCTGGGGTGGAGCAACAAGAGATAGGGTGATAGGGAGGGGAGACAGGAGGAGAGGAGTGGGAGATGGGTGGAATGGTAGGTGGGAGGTGAGGGAGTAGAATGATAGGTGGGGAGGAAGAGAGACAGGGAGTAGCAAGAGATGAAGGGTGGAGAGAATTGGGGAGGGTAGCAAGAGAGGAGAGAAGAGGAGGGAGAGGTGAAACAAAGCCGCAAGCCTAGGCAGAGCAGTCACAACTGCTGAGGTCAGTGAGACGCTAGTGGAGTTTATGTTTGAATGGCCCAGGCTTGTTTTCAGCTGCAATTTCAGGGGGAAGGTTGTTTAGCAGCAAGGAGGCCCAGGTGTGGAAAGCACATTGAGCCTGGCTGGTATGGCAGAATGGAATGATAAATGTTGGTTTGAGGGAACTGCACGTAAAATGTGCATTGACTGAGGGCAACATTAAGGCATGAGTTGCAGGGGGTGTGAGATTAAGACAAATATTCTTAGCCAGTAGGCAGGTCTGGTAGACAAGTCTACTATTTAGACTGAGCGAGTTGGATTGCTTGTAGAGATCACAGGTATGCGTATGCTTCCCTGCACCAGTGAGATGTCTACAGAATTTGTTAGGGGCTGTCTTGACCCATTTTAGGGTGGTATCAATGGGAGCTCCATAGAAGACAAGCCCGTAATTAATGATAGATAGGACTGAGGCAGTTATGGCTGTGTGCATAAATTCTTTGGTGAGACAGTGATGGTGGCAGTAGAGGACCCCAATTCTTGAGTTGACTGATTTTGAGATGTGTTGAACATGTGAGCTGAAAGACATTGTGCAATCGAGGGTAATACCAAGGCATTTTAACTCCCACACTTGCTCAAGTGGCTGTTCAAGTTCATTATGTATGGTGAAGTTTATGGATCTGTATTTGCTGTGAGAGCTATGGAACAGCATGGACTTTGTTTTTTTGTAATTCACCAATAGCTTATGTTGGAGAAGCCAGGTTTCAACTAGGCTGAAGTTCGTCTGTAGCACTTTGGAGAGTGAGACGGGGTCAGTATGGAAGAAATAGAGGACTGCATCATCGGCATAGAGTATTACATTATTATTGCAAGCTGCAGGAAGAGTATTGATGAAAAGGCTGAAAAGTAGATGGCCAAGGATGGAACCCTGGGGTACATCAGAGCAGACAGAAAGGGCACTTGAGAGAGAGTCAACGAGTTTGACTTTTTGGCTTCTTGCCTAGAGGTAGTTTTCAAACCATTGTTCTTATTGTTTGTATCACACAATGCCAGGCTTTGAACCATGAGCTGCAACATCACCATCATAGATGAATATGCATTACATTTTTGGACTGATGCAAATATTGATAGATTATAGAGTAAAGTATGGCCAACCATACACAACAAGGCAGAATTTCCATCTAAAATAATGATGATATCATAAAGACTTTAAGAGTGGAGATGAAGAGATCCTTAATGCCATCACAATTGCCATGATGGAAGAAATGACCAAATTGGTTGGGTCGACAATATATTATTTTTCAGTCATTGCGGATGCCCTAAGAGTTAATTCACTGTGGGGACTAAAGCGGTTCCTGATATTTTGTTTTTATTTTGAACATGCAAAACATCATTTTGGATCATGCATAAGAAGGATTTTGTTCTGGCCAGTTTCTATGCATTGAATTAGTTTAGTTTTTATTGCAGAAAAATATCCTTGATACAGTGGTGTATTTTCAAAGGATCTTGAGTCATACATACAGTACAAGCATACCAGCCTAACTATAATACAGAGAACAAAATTAACAAATTACAGTGAATATGGGGCTGGATATTCAAACTGCACCATTCTGTGGCGCAAGCCCTTGCGCTGCTCCAAAAAGTTGTGCAGGGGTGTGTCCGGGGCGATATTCAACGGAGTTGCGCTATTGAGCAACTCCTTTGATTATCGCCCCTAGGCTACACCCACTGTGCATGGTGCAGTGGAACTTGCGCCACCACAAGTGGTCAGAGTGGAGCATTCAGATGCGGTGGCGCAGAGTTCCATTGCGCATGCGCAAATTTCCGATATTCAAAAGGTGACATGCAAATGAGGCCGAAGTTTTGTAAGGCAGGGGGCCATTTGCATCTACTTACGCCCCATTTGCATGCTATTAGTGACAGGTGCGCCGATCCCGACAACTTGTGCCTGGCGCCTGCCAGGCAGCAGCCATCGGGGACCGACGCCCCTGCAGCCCGATCGGGCATGAAGTAACTCTCCGACTGGCCCGATCATGCATACACAGTAATGAACCCCCACTGGCCCGATCAGGCATAAGATCAACCCACCCCCAAAGACCAGTAACCCTAGTGGTCCAGTGGACCGCGAAGTTTGATCATGGGCATAAGATCAACCTCTAAAGTCCAATTTCCCTGGGTGATCTAGTGGCCCCACCCCACCCAAACACGGAGCCCCACCACCCCACTCCCCCATTAGCCAGCTGGTGGCAGCATCCCACCTGCCTGCCCGCCCGCCCACGACTGACAGCTCATAGGGCTGCACACCCATTGGTTCAGAGTAAGACACCGAGTGTGTATTCAGCAAGGCAGTCCAGATTTGTAATTAATTCATTCATTCACATATCTGGACTGCCTTGTATGGTATGGGCTGCACTGTGTAGGAATTTAGTGCATTCAAGTAGAGCAGTATTAATGCTACAGTTTTTCCTGAAGTTGTGCTGTTCTTTATCTGAAGTTCAGATTTGGTGAGGAATTCCACAAGTTGGCCATTCACTACCCTCTCAAGCACCTTGGACAGGAAGGAGAGGAGAGGAGAGAGAAAGGGTGGTTGTTTGTAGGGATAGTAGTATCACCATCCTTGAATACTGGAACTACATATGCCCTTTTTCCAAATAATCAGAATTGTATCTGTACTCAAAGATAGATTAAAAATTAATTGAATTAGCCGACCAGGTGGCACTGAGGGTTGAGGCGCTGGTCGCCTTACCTTGCGCTACGCTGGCAGTTGGTCCGATCATTACACCATGGGGTTTAATTTCTGTGCCCCCCTTGGTAGGTCTGCCCCTGTGGAGATGGTCAGTTACCTCCCTTTATGGGATGTGAGCCCTGAAGACCTGGCAGCAGTGATTGACCTCTCAGAGCTTCCAGATGCCAGCTCAGGTCTGGATCCGTTGGTCCTGGCCTATAATAAGGCCATCTCCACAGCTCTTGACCTGATTGCTCCTGTCCGGGTTCATCCCCTTCCACTTCACCCTTGGGCCTCTTGGTTCACTGGGTCCTTGAGGGAGGTGTGGCGGTTGGGATGAAGGTTAGAACATCATTGGCAGAAATCTGCCCTGGAGGCTGACCATCTTAGTTTGGTGGAGCACTATCAGTCCTACCAATCAGCAATCTCCCATAAGAAGGAAGAGTTCATGTCCAGGGAGATTGCTGTCACTCAGAACCAACCAGCTCAACTCTTCTGAACTGTGGACAGGTTGTTCAACCCAGCCTGTCTGCAGCTCCATCGAGCTTTTTCACAAAAGGATTGTGATGAGCTTGCTTGATTCTTTGTGAATAAGGTGACTGACATCAGGTCGGAGATCCTCTTGACTCGCTCTATGGGGGATGCTTTTGGTCGGTGTTTGGTCACTATACCTTGTACTTCCTGGAGTACTTTTGACTAGCCGGAGTTCACGAATATTATGTGGATTGTCCAGGGGATGCGCCCTACGTGCTGTGGCTTAGATCCTGGCCTAACTTCCCTTATTTTGGGTTGTTATGAGATCATTGGCCCAGTTCTGGCTCAGATTGTTCAGTGCTCCTTGGAATCAGGTGAGTTTCCAAGCCTCCTGAAGGAGGCAGTGGTGACATCCCTTCTGAAGAGCTTCGTTGGACACTCTAGCTAACTACAGACCTATCTCGAACCTTCCTTTTATAGGAAAGGTCATTAAGAAAGTACTGGCAACTCAACTGGAGAACCATTTGACCATCCATAATGTTTACAAACCTCTCCAGTCTGGTTTCTGTAAGAGGAATAAGACTGAGACTGCTCTGGTTTGGGTGCTCAATGATCTCCTGATGGGAAGAGATCAGAGAAACCGTTCCATTCTGGCACTCCTAGATCTCACTTCAGCCTTTGACACTGTAGACCATGGGGTGCTACTAGAGCGCCTGAGGTCCATCCGTGGCCTAAAAAGTACAGTCCTCAGGTGGTTTACATCTTTCCTAACTGGTAGAACACAGAGTTTTATATTGGGGATTTTTTCTTCTGACTCATTCCCTCTGTTCTGCGGGGTCCCTCAGGGCTTTGTGTTGTCCCCCATGTTATTTGCAGTGTATATGCTACCCCTCAGAAACATTGTAAGATGGTATGGGCTGAGGTTTCACTGCTATGCTGATGATACCCAGCTCTACCTGTCTTTTGCTCCCGACCAGGTTAGTGCTCTCTCAGTATTTAGTAACTGCCTAACTGAAATCCAAGACTGGATGAATTCGAGCTGTTTAAAGTTGAATGCAGGAAAGACCGAGGTTATGGTCATGGACCCAGATCGCAGGATAGAGGGGTTGAGGACTGATCAGCCCTCTGGATTATTTCTGGGGGGGGCTCTCAGATCCTTACCTCTGAATGGGTGCGTGACCTGGGAGTGGTACTTGACAACAGCCTGACCCTTCGTTATCAGGTGTCAGCAGTCATTAACTCTGCCTTTTATCATCTTAGGAACATTGCCAGGGTAAAACACCTTGTTCCATCCAGTGATCTGCCTGTGTTGGTCCACGCCTTTGTGACCTCACGCCTTGACTACTGCAACTCCCTTTACTTGGGGCTTCCTGGGGTTGATATCCACCACTTGCAGCTAGTGCAGAATGCTGCTGCTCGATTGTTGACAGGGGTGTCTCGGGGGTTTCATATCACTCCAGTGCTACACGATCTGCACTGGCTGCTGATTCAGTGGCAGATCACCTTTAAGGTAGGTTTATTGACCTACAAAGCCCAACATGGACTTGGTCCTGACTACTTGAAAGAGCTTCTGATTCCCTACACCCCTGTGCGACAGCTCCGCTCGGCTGATGAGGGGTTGCTGGAGATTCCAAGGGTTACTTTGAAATCTTCTGGGGCCCATGCATTTATGTTTGTGGCTCCTACCTGCTGGAATTCTCTGCCCCATCACCTCCGGGAATGTGTGACCATGGGGGATTTTAAACAGGCACTTAAAACTTTTTTGTGGAGTCAGGCTTTCCAGTGAACTGTTATAATTTGTTATTGTTGTTTTATTCACTAATTGCAATAGTTTTTTTATAGAATCATGTTTTAACACTGTGAAGAGCCTTGGTATTTGAAAGGCACTCAAAAATAAAGGTATTATTATCATGTTCAGGAGTGAGCATGGGTTGCTGGGGGTCAGCAGGGGTGGAGATGGATCGAGCATCCAAGGGACTACTCTCCCTCTTCAGGGATGGGGGATTCCAGCTGTCAGTGCACTTATGACCCCTGGTGGTGGCTGGGGGACAGAGCACCGATGCTGCAAGCAAGTAACTGAGTGGGGCAGGCTCTGGGATGAGCGCTTGTAAATGCAAGCATGTTTCCTCCCCTGATGTCACTGCACTCCCTAGTCTTGGGAAGAAAATGAGAAAAATACAGTCCCAAGTCAGCTTGATGAGGCAGCCACCCACCGCAGGCCCCGACCCCGAATGGCGCTCCCTGAACTGGACCCTGTTTGCAGTGAGTGGAGCCTGGGGAGGCTCCTCGCCACCCCGACATGGGGGTTAAGCCATGGGGGAAGAGGGGTAGCAGCCTGATGTAGGGGTACAGGGCTGGACAGGTGGCTGGGATGGATGCCAACCTGGGACCCAGGGGGAAAGAAAGAGAGCATAAAAAAATATTGAATTGGGTGTCTGATTTCATTAAGACCAAGCTTCAAAAGTTTTAAGTTAATGTTGTCAATACCCAGTCTGGACCTATTTTTAAGCTTGGACAGGTAGCCATGGACATCTGATCAAGTAGCTTGCCTAAAATAGAATTTGGGTAGATTGGTATCATAAGGCATAACACCCCAGGTGGGGCAAAGTTCTGATTAGGGCCAGGTACTTAGGCAGAAAAATCACTAAAGTTTGCTGTGAATTATTGTTATTCTCTAGTCTGCATACATTTTTCACCATAAAACCCATTTTAGAAGCACAAAGGGACATTATTCTAGGGTGTGAAGTCAGCTGAGATTTTTGCAGTTCCATGAATCTATAACCCTTCATCAGCAGCATTGTGTCTCACTACAGTACACCTCTGGAATGTGGTTATTTAAGTGTATCTCTCACGTTGACATGTTTCATTACCTGCTTATATCACATAGTACACGAATACTGCTTTTGAAGTATTAATTATGAACAATCAGTGTCGTACCACTTTCATTGGCTGAGGATGTTATAAGAAAACATGTACAGTATCCATATGAGTTTGTCTAAAATAGGATTGCACAGTGGCTATTTATTTCCACCTAAACCAGAAATGTGGAAGTATGTGAACAACAATACAGTGGATACAGTAAATAAAACTATAAACACTAACTCACTTGTTTGATTCCTTATCACAAACAGGTCCATCAAATTTGATATTTTTTTTAAAGTTAATTTTTTATTAAAATCTAAGTCACAGAGAAGCAGCCACAGTATCATCACAGTGCAGTACAAGTCTATGAGCAATTAAAGACTGAAGTCCAGTACATTTACATCCAGACAATTACTGACAAATGAAAGTACATCAGTAATACATTGTAGCCCATCAATGTTCTCTGATTTTTCTGAGACTGCAGATCAATATCAGCAGCACCTGCTCTCAATGACAGTTGATAATCAGGAGCATTTTCCACAGCTGAATTAGTACATACAGTATGAAACAAAACAACACAATGTAATATTGTTTTATTTTTTTATTTATTTAAAGTTTTCTCTCTAGAGAAATTCCTCTCCTGCCTGCAGTACTGTAGGGCCACCACAGTCTTTTGCTAACTGTAAGCCATTTATTGGAATGAGGTTCAATTCCTCAAAATGTTATGTAATGTAGACTTTGTACAACATTGATTATAAAAAAAAATTGATGCTTGATTGTATATTGTAATTCATATACAATATGATATTAATGCACATGCTGACATAACAATTACATGCATGTCCACACCAAACTACAAATATCAGATTGCTGTGCCCCAGACACACACACATTATCATAGTATGGCAAAAAAGTACATGCATCACACGGTGGTGAACACAAAGGCAACATCATAACACATTGTAATAAAAATGCAAACAATAGCCTTAAAAATCACCAGACACAAAACATTACGCACTCATGACAGATACGCATTTGAACAAAAACACAAATCTCTGTATTATGACTGCCTAGGAGGTAAGCACTAGGGTTGTGTGAATACCTTATCCTGAATATTGGAATGAATATTCTATTCAGGTCCCCAAATATACTGGTATTCAATATTTGTTATTTGGGATGTGTCTTAAAAAGAAAAGAAACAGCCCTCAACCATCCTCCCTAGACAAGATCCTTTAAAATATACAATCCCCTGTCCTCTGACCCCCAGATAGAGCCCTAATCCCACTCTGCTCCAACCAACACACACATTTTTATAAAAAATATGCATTTTGTAATTAAAACTCCAACAATGAGTGACTAGTACAAACTTTCAACTCCACAATCAGCCTCCGATTTTCAACACAATGCAGAACACTACAACAGAAATGGATTCTCCCCTCCAAACCTGGCAGCATCTCCCTCTTCTGCTCCCTCCTCTGCACACTCCGTGCCCAATTCTAAAGGAGTGAGAGGGAAGAAGAAGACCAACAGAGCCTGATTTCCTCCCTGGCTGGTCACCTTCTTATGACTGAAGGCACTCAAGCATTTGCTCGCATAGTAAATTAGCAGATCACACTTCTTTTAAAGATAGTATTTCCAGAATAGGGAACTAATAGTGCTACTATTCATTATTCAGATCACAGTAAAGAATAGTGCAATATTCATGGTACAGTATTTGGGAAACACAATTCATTACTGGCACACCCCTAGTAAACACATAGATGTGTGGCAAAGTGAGTAGAACTTGTAGTTCCTGAGTGAGTGTGTGCAGGTGTCTGTTTGTATGTGTGAGTGAAAACAATGATAGCTGGCCATTTTACTTGAAGTTATACAACATACAGCTGCAGCAAAAGACATGGCCAGATATTTCCTGAAATTTCTCTGATGTCTCTAGAGAAATTCCTCTCCTGCCTGCAATACTGCAAAGCCACCAGATAGTCTTTTGCTACATCTGTAAAACACTTGTGGACAGCACTTCTGGCTTTTATTGGTATGAAGTTCAATTCCTCAAAGTGTTGTATAATGTAGACTTTGTGTAACATTGACTATAAAAAAACAGTGATGCTTGATTGTATATAGATGTTTGTGTGTGTGTGTGTGTGTGTGTGTGTGCACGCACACGCATGTGCACACATGCATACTGGCATTACCTTGTTCTCAAATCTCCAAACAACCCCCACCAAAATATCCCGTTCCATGTAACACACAACACATCAAATTAGATTTTCACTCACCCAATCTCCTTCAAAGAATAATAGCAACACTTATTAAACATGAATGTCATATCCTGGTACACAAGATGTGCAACAGAACACAGCAGTGTGCCAAACAAACCAACACAAAAACATCACATTGCCAACACTACCACAAAATTAAAACCAGTACTGGTGAATGACGGACATGCAATATTACATGGTACTGCAAACAACAGCAGTATCATTTGCCAGTGTACACTCAAGAACACAACATGCCACAACAATGCCCTCTTCTCATTCCCTCATCATAAATATCATATTGCTGCATGTTATTTTGACACCTGCATACAACACACACTTCACACGACAGGGACTACTCAGCAAAAGAGCATATCATCCCACTACAATACAGGCAAACATTATATTCTCATGTTGTTGACCATTACTACACACAAAACAACATGCCATAGCACATGCCACACAACAATTCACAACAAAATGACACCAATGCAGAAATAATTCATAACACCTCATACATACAACAGCAATGTCATATAACACTGTAACCTTCCATACTATTACACAACATCAAACAACTTCCACCCACACCTCTGAATCTCAAGTTGCTGACTATGGCTGCAACACACTAAAAAAATATCACAGCTGTGGACAATCATCTCATGAAGAAACACATTATAGAATATCTGCTGCATATATGGTAGCTACAGGGCAGAAAGTTTAAGATGAGTAAAAGGATAAACTACTACATGATGTGAGCGATTGGTGTGAGGAATAACTTACTGAGCAGCATTTATTGATCTACATTCTAAGCTAGCCATAAAAAAGCCATGGATATATATATATATATATATATATATATATACATACCTAGCAGGAGGCAATACAACTGGACCTCACCCATGAGAAGTGGAAGACAGTCACAATGGGTAAAAAGTGCCTACTACTGAAGATCCTTACTGTGAACCTTAGTAAGAATAAAAAAAAAAAACAGCAAATCTTAAATGCAACTGCAACACATATTGACATATAAACTCCATAACTGACCAGCAGGTGCACAAAAATCCCATGAAAGGTACTATGAAAACCTCAGCATAACATTACAATGCCCACACATCCACATCTCTTGATACCAAACAAAAACAACAAAATGCTACTTACAGCCTTCACTCCCACCTACACCACCATATGAAAACTTTTACTGGTGACATTTAACTCTAATATCCGATTATTGGTAAGTTGACCACCTGTCCTGAATTCAAATCTTTTATACAAAAGTGTGGACAACTAACCCCTTTTTTTTAGCCATATACAGTAGCTTTTTTCTCCTTAGTGCCATCTGCACAGTCCTTAGGCTTGAGATTGTCCCCTTTGGTGGCAACTGAAGGTATAATAGTTGTCCCAGCCACAGCTAGTGTCCTCACATGGCCACCAAATCTCATTTATGAACCACAGACACCAGCTAGTTTGGATACCTGGTCATCTTCCAGTAAACAATTTTTATTTCTCATGCAAATATAATTGTATGGTGATGTTGCCAGTGTCATGTGCTTTTGGGAGCTACTGAGACAAAATTCTAGGCATATCCAGAATTCTAACAAGTACAAGGTACATGTCAACTACTGAAAAAGACACATAACTTGATGAATTCAACTCTCCCCACCAAATGCATTTTCAACAAAAACATGGAAATTATTATAAAAAATAAATCATTAATGCATTTATATATACTGTAAAGGCATGTACAGTAAATACAATTTACAACCACTCTTCAAGTGACATTCCTAAACTAGGGTTACTTCACCGATAAATGATTCACTATCACTGTCAGTATCAATGCTGGCTCAAAAGAATATGACAAATTGAATTATGTGTACAACATGAAACAACTGACAAGCATTCTTTTTCCCCAACGATATTATGTGATAAAACAACTTGGTTACAATCAAAATAAACTGCAGTCAGAGATGAAAGGCATGCTGAACCCCCAATGATGTCATCATGCTATGGAGCTCACTTGGAAAAGATGGCAGAGATAAGAGATTACTGCAAGAATCAATCAATCTTTATTTTACCAGGTGAAACACCTTTGAGCGAGCTCATTTACAAGGTGGATCTGGGCAGGTACATAGATAACATGTAACAATGAGTACAATTATTACAACGAATAGAACAAACAAGAGTGAGCAAAGGAAACATATGGCACATATCATATGTAAAACAATAGATACAATTTGGTTACAGTACAAGGGAACAAACAAGTACATATTAAAAATTACATGATATTCGCAGGTAATATGATGGTCAGAGCTGTTTGCAACAGTATATACAATCTGGTCAAGTACAGGACCAATGGGATGCATACCGTAAAACCGATTGAGCTAAAACAAACAAACAAAAACCAAAAAAACACCCCAAAAAACAACTGAGGTCAGAGATGGGTAAAACAGTGTAGTTAACTGTGCTGGTTCCTCTTTGAGAGGTAGCCATGAGAGGAAGAGGATGGAGGATGGCTATTAAATAGGAGGGTAGAGGCCCCACTGAGTGTAGCCATAAGGTAAAAGGAAGGAGGAACGATGTTAGGTAGGAGTGTAGAAGATGTAGTGGAATGGGAGAGAAGGATAAAGGCATTAGTGGGCTACAAACAGGCAGGGAGATGGAGGCAATGGCGATGGAGGGCACATTATCAGAAGTAGTGGGTCTTAGGCATAGCAATTACAGGAGTCATGTAGTGATTGCCTAAGTAGAGTTTTGAAGGTTGCTAGTCTGACAAGACTTGAAATGTTAAGAGTCTTTTGAAGGTTGTTCCATACAGTAGGGAGAAAGTGACATATAGAATAAGAGCCATGGTGGGTTGTAGCTCTGGGGATGCCTAGTGAGATACAGGAATATCACCTGAGTGAATAGTTCCCATGTGTGATAGCCAAGAGGTTTCAAATGTATTCAGGGAGTTTATTAATAAGGGATCTATAGGTCCAGATGACTACATTTTTCAGACTTCCGGTTTTTAGAGAGTTCCAGCTCAGCAGCTAATAGAAAGAGCAGTGATGTGTATTATAGGGAATGCAGGTTATAAATCTTATTATCCTGTGGTACAGGGTATCCAGCCTGGCTAAAGTGGTACTAGGCCCATTTCTGTAAATAAGGTATGCGTAATCCAAAAGATGGAGGAGGAGAGTTTGTACCAGTCTGACTTTGGCATCATAGGTAAGTAGGTGCTTGATTAAGAAGTAGAGTCCCAATCTTTATTTTAACTTTTTACATAATTTCTCAATGTACACAGCGAAAGTAAGTTTGCAAGCTATCCAAAATCCAAAGTATTTAAATTTATTCATGAGTTCCAGAGATTCCCCCAACAGCATGGTAATCTGGGGTTTAGGTCCTGCAGGTTGAGTAGAGGCTGAGTGCAATTGCTGGAATAGAAACACAGATTCTGATTCTTTTGCAATGAGCAACAGTTTCAGTTGCAAGAGATTATGCTACAATGAATTGAACTCTTGCTGTAGGATGGTCCTGGTTAGATCAAGAGTAGGCCTAGAGGCATAAATCATGGGGACATTCACAAAGAGGTGGACATTAACAGTCTTTTTTCCCCCGAGTTGATGCTGTTTATGTATATTGTGAAGAGTAGTGGTCCCAGTACAGACCCTTGTGGAACTCCCTTCAATAGAGTTTTTAGAGGAGAGAGGTCACCTTGTGCCTTCACTTGCTGCTGTCTGCCTGTAAAATAGCAGTTGAACTATTTCAGGGCAGAAGCGTCAAGGCCAATATTGTGCAGTTTGATGAGTAGCAGGTCGTGGTCTACCATATTGAATGCCTTGCTCAGGTCTAGGAATATGGCACCCACATGGTTTTTGGAATCCAACGCTAGTTGCCAATCATTGATCACTTTGGCTAGGGCTGTTACCGTGCTGTGGTTTGGCCGAAAACCAGATTGGACAGGGTTGAGTTTATTGTGGGACTCTAAGTAATTTTACAGCTGTGAATTGATAACTTTTTCCAAGAGTTTTGAAAGGATGGGTAGAAGGGATATAGGCCTAAAATTATTACGATCACTTTGGTCATCTGATTTAAAAAGTGGGATGACATGCACTGTTTTCCATAAATCAGGGATGGAGCCTTGTGAGAGGGCAAGTTGAACAGATGGGTGATAGAAGTGATGATACCGCAGTATCCCACTTTCAAGAGGAAGGGTTTTAGTTGGTCCGCTTCCGCACTTTTTCTGGTATCAAAGGCTAATAAAAGGTCCTCGACCTCTTTGAAGGAGGCTGGGTTGAAGCTGAATTTGTCTTCAGGGGCAGTGTCCATGGTTGCCTTCTCTGCTGTATTAGGGTTACTGCACTGTGGGAGATGCTTGCTGGCAGGGGAGGTGTCAAATGCAAGACCAGCGGTTGCAAAATGATTATTAACTAGGTCCAGTATATTAAGTTTATTTGTGGTGGTTAGATCATTAGTGGTGATTTTAGAAGGGAGAGAGGTAGGGCACGGTGCCCTTCGATGTCTGTCAATGTTTTCCAGAATAGCGCAGGATTAGTGGAGTGTGTATCCAACTCTGATTTGAAGAACTTAGATTTCTTCAGCCCTGATTCATTTTGTACATTGGTTCCTTGCTGTTCTGAAGGCTGCCCAGTCAGAGGGCAATTTGGCTTTTCAGGCGTGCTTCCAAAGAAAGTCCCTTTGGCAGAGGGCAGATTTAAGGTGACCAGTGAACCAAGGGCAGGATCTCTTTCTTGTTCTAACTTTGATTAGAGGAGCATGTTTATTTATTACCTCTAACATGAGGTCTTGGAATAAATTACAGGCCTCAGACATCGTTTTTGTGAGGAAACAAATCTTGCCATCTGGTCTTACTTAGATCCATAAGGAGATGGTTGCTGTCAAAATTCCTGAAATTCCTCTTGAATGTATATCTGGAGGAGATGAGTTTCGGTATAGTTTGTACACAAGTTATAGTACTGTGGTCACTCATGTCCTTAAAAAACACCCCAGAGTGAGAGATGTTGTGAGGTTTACTCACAAGGATTAAGCCAAGGAGGGCACTCTTGGCAGGGTTTTTGTTGTTAGGATGGGTAGGCTCCAGTATGAGCTGGGTGAGGCCTTAGTTGTCGCCAAAGTCTTTTAAAGATTTTGAGCAGGGGGAAAGTCAGTCAAGGTTTAGGTCCCCCATAATGATAATTTCTGAGGACTGAGCATCCATCAGACTGCAGAGATGATTCAGTAAGTCTAGACCTCCCAAAGGAAGTCTGTTACACCCAGTGATACAAATGGTCTTGGAAGGGGAAAGCAGGATCCTTAAGGAGAGACATTCAAACTGTTTGGGAATGGTGGTAGAATTGAAAAGGGAGATGGAGAATTTGTCAAGCAGGTAAATCATGACCCCTTCCCCTCTGGATTGTCTGTCTGCTCTGTACCCACTGTAGGAGGGGAAGTTTACTTCATGATCTGGCGTAGCACTCTTTAGCCAAGTTTCTGATATTACTAACACATCAGTCTTGTATGACAAAGCCAGGATTTGATGGTATCGAGTTTCCTGATCAGGCTGCAGGCATTAATATGGAGAAAGCTCTTTCTTTTTAAATGCGTTGATTCAGAGGGTGATGTGATAGGTGATTGGCGACCCAGGTTTAATTCTATGTTGGCAGAGCAGATTAACAAGATAAGGAGTAGTTTCTTAAGGGAATTGAATAGGATTCTGATAAAGGTGGGTGAAAGTGGGATTTTCCACTGGGCAAAACTTTTGCGGAATTCAGGTAACTTTCTCGGAAGTTTCCGAATATCCGCCCGTGGCGGAGTGGAAAACATCTGCCAATGTTATCACAAAATTTTGCCTGGTTACTCGCTTTTGTCCACCAATTATGGTGCCCAGCTTGCCCAGCAGCCCCATATTACAAATAATTACCCAAACCCTGGTGACTAGCAGCCCCTAGCCCCACCCGACCATCCACCAGTGCCCCTCACAGTATTTTACTGTCCTCCCTTACGCCATCCTCATCCTCTGACCGCCATACAATAATTTTCCCTGGTGGTCTAGTAGTAAAATTACCCTCCCTCTCAGTCCCCGAATCCCAATACCCAGTATTTTTTTAAATGTCCCTATATGATTATCCTCCTGGCTTGTGGTCTAGTGCACCCCTTGCACAACTGCTCCCCACCCTAATAGGTAAATTCCAAACCTGCTCCCCATCCCAAAACATAGCAGCAGTAGGCCACCAGCACAGCCCTCCACTCTCCTCCTCAGCCGGGGGCCCACTAAAACTTGTGTAGTAATGAATGAGCGCATGTGCGTATGCGGAATGGTTATAATAAATGGTCAGTTGTATAAGGGATGGTATCTTTCCTTCAGAGTTGATACCCAAGTTAAGTGGGTACAACTGGAAGGTACAGAAGCTAGGCAGGGCAGCATGGTTATTTGAAACATGATGGAGAAGAAAGGCAAGTAGGATAATAACCAGCAGTAGGCTAGAGCCTAGAAAGGTGAGCTGCAGATTATGTACCCTCAGGTTCAGCTTGTCTTGAAGAAAAAGTGTAAGTACATGTCAGAATGCTGCTGCAGCCAAGCTGCTAAATCCAGAAGGAATGCACTTTCAGGAGCAGGGAAGATGGCAGCAGGGTCCAGCAATGGGACGTGGTTGGCAGATGGAGAGGCTGAGCCAAGGTCTGAAGTTTGTGCCTGGTCAGGGGCTGATGAATGCTGAAAATAAATGGAATACTGGATTAGCACAGATAGGTGCAGATCTCTTAATCGGGGGTATGCTGGGAGTTGAGGGGGCAGAAGAATAAGTGAGGGTGGGAGTGGATAGGATGTTGAGCACTTAGGTGCCAGAAGGATAGGCCTCACATTTGGGATAATAAACTCAAGATGGGGAAGCAGAGGTGTGAGCAGACAGCAGAGAGAGGTGGGGGAAGCAAGAAGGCAAAGTGGTTTGAGAAAAAAGGCCTTTTGTCAGTGAGAGGGTTTTTAGTGGACAGAGAGGAAAAAAATGGTAAGGGATAAATTGTAGATTCAAGGTTACAACTAGTGAAATGAGAAGAAAAAAAGGACTTGCTGTGCTATCCTTATATCATAGTATTGTATTTCAGAGACAGTAGTCAGGATATGCTGCCCTCTGTTGGTGCAACGGTAACATCTACAAATGATGACAATTTTACTTTAGCTCAGGTTAATTTTACATCAGCTTACATTAGGCTTAGTAAGTATCAAAAAGGATTGCAGGAATAATAATAAAAATAATCCCAGGTCGTACCTGAAAATAGGCATATAACTTGTCTAGGGTACTTACCTGGTCAACAAAAGCTAAATAAATAAAAAAAAAGTAGAGCTTGTCCTATAGCTCACAGGGGTAGTTGAAATAATTTCTAACAATTATTTAAAACATTTCCCACTTGGACCAGTAAGCGTACAGAATTACAACTACTTCCTATAGCTCAGCGAGTCAGAAGAGGCTTTTACTCAGTAAAGGTGCCAAGTTTACAGTATAGCTTAGAGGATAGAGTAACGAGCTGTGAATGAGCTTGGTCATCCAGCAAACCTGGGTTTGATTCCCACAACCTCCACTTGTATACTATGTGACTCTGAGAAAGTCACTTAACCACCCAGTGCTCCCAGGTTGCCCCTGAAAACAGGCACTTGTGCCTAGTGGGCCTTACCCGATTACCAAAGACTAAAAAAAAAAAAAAAGATCAAAACTTGAAGAGACAGTCTGCGTGCAGTGTCCGATTGGTGATTAATTAGAGGGCGTACCATGCTCAGGCTGGTCAGTGGGCAGGAAGCAGCTCCTGCAGCTACGTCTACAGGTGCTGAGTGCCCAGGGAATCAGGGCTTGGCCTTGCTCAGGCTGGACGGTGAGCAGGGAGCAGCTCCTGCAGCTATGGCTAAACTGCCAGGGATGTCTCAGGTGGGGGAGGGCTGCTGTCAAGGCTCTGAACAATGCCTCTGTGCATTTGTGCATGAATGTATTTTGCAGAGCTGCTAATGGCCTCATAATGGCATACAAATGGCCCTTTAGTGCTGTACATGACATTTGTGATCATTACTATGACTGTCACTGAATGTGATTCCCAGGCATGAAAGCACTATCCTGCTTGGATGCATTATTTCCTTTTCATCTTCAGAGACTCCTGCCAGCCACAGGCCCTCATAGCAATGTGCCTATATTGTGGGTATTGCTATCATGTGCAGATATTCAGACTGACAACACCAGCAGAAGAAGGCATGTTGTGTGTCTAAATATTGCTTGGGGTCAGCCAAACACTATTTTTAGAGTCATCTTTGCCTAGCGCAGTGCAAACAGCCATGACTAAACATGGGGGCCATGATCTGTAAAATTCAATACCAACATTCTGTCTTACAATTCCAATTTCTGCAAGATAAATTGCTGTATGAGGGTGTTGTTGAACAACTAAGGCCAAAGTGTTTGTATCCAGAAAGCCACTGTACTACCAGTATTTAAAGCACAGCATTCTTTTAACAACTTCGAAGTATCTTGCAGTGTGCAGGAGTGTCACTATATAAGAATACTTTGTTCATTTATATTCTACTCTCAAAAAAAGTACACCCACTTTGCTATACTGTATGGCAAAGCCTTTTGAAAATAAGGTGATAAGGTATTTATTTGTTAGGATCTGCACTGAATTTGACAAGGAAATAAAATGCTGAATTTACTTGCAGTGTTTCACACCACTTAATGATAATTCACTAAATTTACAAAAGGGAAAAGAAAAAAGCAGAACATTTTTAATGTTACCAGAGGTGAAGCATTTTGAGGGTTCTGGAGTCTAATGCATCTATAAAAAGGCAGTATTGTAACACAATTCACCAGGGTTTTACTGCTTAATGAACCAAAGCACACTGCTCTGCTGGGAGTGTCACTTAGCAGACTTACTGAACTGTTCCTCTAGCAAGGGTATTACTGACTGATACCTCACACCCGACCTAGTGTTCTGGCACAGAACCATACTATTATTGAATTAAGAAATATTTATCAGCATTACAGCAGATAACATTACTGTTCCCCCATTGTGGCTAGGTACTGTAAACTGATGTTGCAGTACTGTAGTTTTTCCTTCTCAGTCTAAAGACTTGTGTTGTCATGATAAGCTATTTTCATTTCAGCATTGTTCCATAAAATTTTCTTTTGCCTGTGTGCACCCTGTAGAGGTTGGTAAGCAGCTTCCATACTTGGCTTTCAGGTATTTGGTGAAAACGATTTGAATGAATGGACTAGATATACAAAATTAGAAATCGTTTGCCTACAGTGTACATTATGTACTTACTTATTCTATGAATTTAATTAAAATGGTATTTACTCATCTGGTAAAGGTGATTATCCCTGCAACCTTTCCAGTGCTCAGCATTCCTCACAAATGGGTCATCCTCTGTCATCATATTGGCTAATGAACAATAATACATTTTGGACAGCCAAGAGCCCAGCCCCTGGCCACCACAGTCAGTCTCCAGTGAAAAACTTCTCTAGCAGAAAATACTGATAGCAAGCAAGAAATAAGAACACCACAGACAGTGCATAATCAAACAAATGACCCAAGAAACTACAGTAAAGGGCATTTACTGAATAAAAAGCAAATTTAGCAGAAAGCCCCGTAATACAAGGAAAACTATCACAGTGTAAACCTGCCAGCAGGTCATATGTCCTAAGTTAAATCCATAATAATGGCATTGCAAGAATACATACGATTATATATATAATGGATATGCAATGGGTCTACTGGAAATATCACTGATATCCCCCCCTTTTAATGTATTTTTTTTTTAATAATTAATTTGAATTCTTTATCCCTATGCTGTTTCATGGAGCTGCACTGCTAGGTAGGTAGGGACACTAGTGTGGTAGCTAGGGTGTCTACATGCTGTTTCTTTTAGCACTTCATTGTATTGGTTGATGGGGTTCTGTGGGTGGGCTGAGTAGTTTTGTTAAGACAGCGGCGGTAGCTTTTGTTTAGCAAGGGAGCGAAGTTTTGGCTTAGTACTTTTAGTTTTGTTTGACATGTCAGTTATCTAATTGATCCTGATTTGGTTATCGTCCGCCCCATGATAGTGCAAAGAAGGACATTGCCAGCCATATTGACGAGCAGGGAAGGATGTTGCCAGTCATGGGAATCACTGTGAGCTGGTGAGAGAAAGGAAGTGGAAGTTGTGGGTGAGAAAGGAGGAAGGTTTTGACTGCTGCATTTTGGGCAAGGTGAGAGAGTTACTGAGGGTATTTTTTTGTGTGGGGGGGAAAAAAAAGACCTCTCTGTGTGAATGCCAGTTTCACACTGAAGAGGTACTTGGATGGAGCAGGCTCGCAAGTGCAGTCCGTCCAGTTCATAGTGCTGTGTGGTGTCAGTGCTGGTAAGGTACAGGATATGGTTAAGTGCCTCATGAAGAACATGCAGGGATTTTAAAAAAATACTAACATTTTTGTTATCTGTACTGTGTTATGCTGTTGTGTTAGGGGGAGGTTGGAGAAGTGTTCAGAGAACATCTGTTGCTGAGGACTGGGGAATTGATGGTGAAGTACACTAGTTAAAATGTGCAGCCTGGATTTAAAATTAAAAATGCTGTAAATCTCTTATGTGGCATGCTACAGGGGGGGGAGAGTTGGAGAATTGTTGTTTTCAGTTTTCTGTATCTGTTGGTGAAACAGATTTGAGGAAAGTGAAAGTGTTGTATGTGCTGTAAGAGAGAAATGAAACTACAGAGTGGGAACTCACATGGAAGTGAGCAGGAGAAATTAGGACACTGATTGTGCTGCCAGCTCCCACCAATCAAAAGCTTTGTGAGCAGTTGTGGTGACATACAGATAGTGCCTGGTTATTACCTACAGTGAGGATAAATGACCTACAGTGAGAATAAATGTGATATTCTCACTGTAGGTCTGACCAGCCAAAAATATTGCTGTTATTTGCCACTTTTTATCCTCGCCCCCAAATATATACAGTATATATATATATATATACAGTGTATATATACACACACACACACACACACACAGACACACATATATATATATATTTTTGGGGCACAGTCACGCTCCTATAGTTAGGGTTGAGTAGGCACTTTAATGTTAAACCTCAATTTTTGCACATTAATAACTTTGCAACCATTCAATGGATTTGCATGAAATTTGGAATGTGTGGTCTGGTATGGCAGATGTCTTGATGTTGTGTTCTGGTCAGACTTATGGTTTCTGCACAGCAAAATGCTAATAAATGTGTTTTTTGCCACTTTTGACACATTTTTTGCCCATGGCGCAGTGCCTACACCATGTGGTATTTTGGGCTGATATTTGGAACATGGAAAGAGGTTGGGTCAAGGAATAATCCAGCATTGGTTTGGTAACAAAATATTAATCCATTCCAAAGTCATAACATTTTTAATTTTCTTGTTCTGAGCATGCTCAGTTCACTCCAGTATTTATATGGTTATTTTTCAGACAAAGATTGGGCTGATGGTCAAGGATTTTGTAGCTCTTGGACTAGAATCTTGGTCCCCCAGAAAATTCCTTGTCCACAAGCTGCTATCTTGTTTTTCACTTTTGGTTTTGTTCAAGGTGACCCCCTGTACAAAGCCATGCCTTTGGTTTGGCTCACTTTGGTCAAAAGATAGCTTTTTAAAATTATTAGGTTATTTGACTGTGACTTGCTAACAATCCTAGTCCGCGAGCTGTCAAAATCCTAGTCCGCAAGCTTGCAGTCAAGGATTTTGCTACCTTGCACACTAGGATTTTAAAAACATTACCATTGCAGTGCTAATGAATGGTTTGTTCTTACCAACACATGCTATTTACTACTTATATTACACTTTTTCAAAAAGTAAGGAAATTCATGACAAAAAACTGTGTTGAATGCATCTGTTAGGGTTAAAGTAACAAAAGTGAGGAAATGAGACATTAGGATTGAGCCCTTAACCCCACCCCACATCCCCATCATCCACAGATGGACAGATGCCAGGGTGTGCCATGTGGTCATTAAGCCTAACTCTCACCCCGTTCTCCCTCACTGTAGCATGTTAACCTGTTTACACATGGAATGTGGTGAGAGTTGGGCCACATGACCCCATGGCACACCCCAGCATCTGTCAGTCTGTGGCAGATGGGGGTGTGTGGTGTGGGAGGTTAGGGGCTCAGCCCTAATTTCTCATTTCCTCACTTGTTGCTTTAACCCTAATTGATGCATTAAATGCATTTTTTTGCCATGAATATATTTTTTATGTATCTTGGAAAAAACTTTGTTAATGCAACAGTTAGGGTTAAAGTGACAAAAGTAGGGAAATGTGGCATTAGGGTTTCCAAACCTAACGCACCATTCCCCACCCTGCACAGACCCACAGGCGAGGGAGGGGTTCTGTTTTGGGGCCATCAACCATAATCCTCACCCCATTCCATTAGAAAATAAGGTGACATGAGTACAACACAGGAGAATGGAGTAAGCATTAAGGTTGATGACCTGTGGGTCTTTGCAGGGTGGGGAATGGGGTATTAGGCAGGAAAACCTAATGTCACATTTCCCTACTTTTGTCAATTTAAACCTATATGGTGCATTAATGAAGTGTTTTTCAATTTATTTTGTTACTTTTTGAGATAGTATAATAGTACCCTTATTCTACTGTGAGAGTTAACCGAGTTAGTGAAAGTTTTTCCAAACATTTTCCTCTACAAATGCCAGCAGAGATCAGGGACCTTTAACCATGGTCAGAAAAGAGAGCCATCCCAAGCAACAAATGACAGAGGATAAACCACCTCAGCCTAAATTTATCACAAAGCTGGGAACAACAACTTATGCTTTCAACAAAGTATCTTTAGTAAATCGGACATTCAAACTACCAAGAACTGGCTAGTGGAGATACAGCCCCCCCCCAACCCAGGACACCAAACAAAGAAACCGAGGTGGGAATGCCATTTTACACTCACATCAGCCAATAAGGGGACTACCTTAACCATAACAGACATGGTCACAGACTAAGATCCTAGAGCAGATGGGTACATCACACAACATCCCACGTTCCCTCCAAGCCAGGAAATAAGAGCCAGGTTGCTAATGCAACACCATACTAACACTGGATGAACACAGTGGCAAAAAAACCAGCAAAGAAGAACACAGACAGCAGAATGAAAGGGAGATATGAACACATAACAAAAGGTAATCCTGCTTTTGATATTGATTGTACAAACAAGTGCTTGCCTAACTGCATGCTGACCCCTTCACCACCTAAAGCAACCACAACAAGTCCAATAATCCATGCAGGGGCTATCCAGTGGAAACAATAGGGATCACCAACACAGCAGTCACAGATTGCCTCCCCCCAGATCCACACAGCTGGTGTACCACTAATGCTCATCCCTCCTGCCTAATACAACTATAACCAGCATTGTTGGCACAGAGATATCAATTTCCTCAGAACTACGCACCCTCAAAACTTTATGGGTGATGAGGAGCTGCAGAGCCCTGGGATGAATAAAACTACCATTGTATACAGGTCAACAGACCACAAAGGGAAACAGACCCTGGGTGCTGTGGCTCCTTATTAGCCCAATAAAGCAGAGACCCTCCCATTAAGCTCCCCTTGAAAACAAGACAGGATCCATAAACTCCCCCTGTATAGCTTCCGATGCCAATAATGCCCCGTCCAGGAAGTCCTGCTTTCCCTTTTTTCACAGAGCAACTTCAACAATGAAAGCCTGCTGCCCTGTTACAATACTACATAGTCCTAAACTAAATGAATGTCAATGTTAATACCCTTCCTTAGAATATGCTGCAAAATTAAAGGGTGCAACCGACATGGTAAAATGGTACCAGACTGAAAAGGAATTCCCACTAGCCACAGGAATTCCTAACTGTGATGCCACTCGAAACATAAAATCAAAATCAAAATGGCCAAAGCCTCGGAACCGTGACGTGTACTGCACCTGCTCAAATAGCAACTAATACAGCCAGAACCAGGCCCACATTTTGCAAACCACCTCTTACTTCACCGCCCCATCTATTTACAAAAACTGACCAACATGGTCTGGGGATAATGACTGGCTAATTATCCCACCCAGCTCCTCATCAACTCTTACCATAATAAATACCGACTAGTACTACCATGCCATCAAAGTAGCGACACATGACAGGGTAATGTCACTAGGAATGGGGGGCCTGACATACACAGGCAGCTTGAAGTATCAGGAGATATGCAAATAAGGAATGGAATGGAGCAGGAGACAGGACAGTAGGTAATACAAATGAGGGGTGCCACAAAAACAGGAAGGGAGCAAAAAAAAGCAACAACAATAACTGCCAACCGGAAAGGAGCACAGGAGAATAGGAGGGGAGTGACTGAACATATAACAGCATAATTTGCTCAGAGATCAACTGAGTCCCTTGGCAAAACACACATATCCTAATAGAACCAAAGGGGAGTCAGGGAAAGAATAGATGGTCCAGGAACAACACAGGACATACTCAAGCTACCGGGAACTTACAAGTACCATGAATTCAGACATTCCTTAAGCATCAGTTCACACGCCAACAGGCTGAAGCAAGCATCCTAGAAACAACCACAACATATCCAACTGTGCAAATGAATGTCACACATGACCACGATGAAACAGATATATCAACAGTGCGTTCCACTCAATAACTACTAGCTTAGGAGCAACTGCAACAAAGAACACTCTTTGGGGGAAAACAAGTAACGAGTCAATGTCTTGCCTAACCACACACGCATCCCAACCTGCCAAACTAAACAGCAACTAATGAACGCATAATGAAAACCTTTGACAAGCTAAAGAAATAACAACAGAAGAACAAAAACCAACTGCATCTCAAATAGCCCCAAGGCAACAAAGATATTAGCACTCGGGCTAAAACAAGAACAGGCAAAATCCCAAATCACAATGATAGAATAGCCAGGAACACCTAAGCTGACCACAGACCCACACGACATAAACACAGAATTTGTGCAATGTTGCAAAAAATTATACAGCTCAGAGAACCAAGGGAACACAGAAGACCTAGACACATTTCTTGCCACAATAAACCTTCAGACACTATCAGACCAGCAACCAGACCACCTCAAGCATGAAATTTCAATCAAAGACTCAAAGCAGCAATAAATTATCTTCTAATGGGGAAAGCACCTGGTGAAGATAGCTTCACTGCTGAATTCTACAAGTCATACTCGACAGAACTTACCCCACTCCTGAAACTACTGGACTCCATGATGAATGGTACCATAACATTTGTACTGAAACCAAAGAAAGACAAAGAGAAATGTGAAAACTACTGACCCATTACACTACTAAACCTGGCTTCACCATGTGATGCCACAACTCATCAGTCTGTTGCAATTGGGGTTTGTGGAAGATCACCATATCTCAGACAATGCCAGAAAGATTGCCTATTTGTCAGGCATCGGGACGGACATGGACATCCCCACAGCGCTGGTGTCACTGGATGCAGAGAAGGCATTCGATAGGGTAGAATTGCCCTAACTTTTTAATATCCTGAGCAAATACAATTTCCCCTTGACCTAGATCCAAATGATACAGCTCCTCTATAAAGCACCCAAAGCTTCTATATTAACGAACAGGATAAAATCGGGCCCCCTTCACACTTAATCAAGAAACCAGATAAGACTGCCCTCTCTTGCCTGCCCTATACAACCTGGTGCTTGAACCAGTGCTACTCAAAATACAGGGGGATGTGGACATAACAGGTACTACATGTGGAGGAAAATCACACAAGGTAACAGTATATACAGACGACATCATCCTTTCTGTAGCAAACCCCAAAACATCGATAGCACAACTGCTCATTATCCTCCATGACTTAGGGCATATATCAAGATGTAAACTGAATAAAGGAAAGTCAGAAGTATTACAGATTAACCACCTATTAATAAGACAAGAGGGTATTAGCCTAGGCCTCAAATAGTGCCTAAAACACATCCAATACCTTGGCCTCACACTCTGTTCAACAGCATCAGAGACAGCCACTCTAAATGCCCAGACTCTCCTTAAAGACATTAAAGATGACACGGGAAGATGGTTGAAACTGGCACTGGGCATGAGCCAGAAAATACATGCAGTTAAAATGAACTTACTGCTTTTCTTTTTTTAATTTCTTTGTTCTCGTTTTTATGTACCTTTTTCCCTTATGATGTCACATGATGTTGTATATTTGGTACTAAAATCAATAAAGAGTTAAAATTAAAAAAAAAAAAATGAACTTACTGCCCAGAATCCCGTTTCTTCTGAATATGCTACATGCACCACTTCCAAATGGGTTGATTAAGGCAGTGCAACAGATCATTAATAACTTCATATGGGTGGGAAAGATGGCCAAGTGCAAGCTACAGAGACTGACTTGGCTGATAAACAATGGGGGACTCAAGGTCCCAGACATACAACTGTACTACTATGCCTCAGAAATGCAGGTAGTGTCACACTGGGCGAGAGGCAAAAACACAAGGAAACCCACTCACACATGGCTGGAAATAGAGAACAACTTGTACAAACCCCACAGAACAAATCTAGAATCCCATATCTACTGCACACTACACTCAGCACTCAAGAAGTGGCCCCCACACCATACACATGCCACATGGAGCAGAGTCCTGAGAAGCACCAAAACAACTCTCAAATACATGCTAGACCAACCCTTATGGAGAAACACCAACCTAAAAATAAACCAACAAATATTAGCAAGACACATCTGGCAGGAACAAGCGGTCACCATGATGGCACCTGATCACGCATGGCCAGACCACCAGATACAGGGAGCTACAGAACAGCCTCAACCTTAAGCCTATGGATGCTTGCTACTTGCTACAAGTACAACATGCCATAAAGGGGCACTGGAAGAAACAGCCCCTAAAAGAACCTACACTCATGACTGGTGGAGCTCAACCAACGCATGTGGAATAACAGTTTAATCTCCCTATAGTACGAATGCCTGAACACCAAGATCCTCGACAGAGCAGAAGTAATAGTACAGTGGTGAGGAAAGGTACTGAACTCAGCAAGAAGGGACTGGAACTGGGGCAAAATAAGGGAATTCTCCAGAAAGGTATCCTCCATCCATGACTTAAAGATTCAACAATTCAAGAAATTGGATGACCTCTACTGTACCCCACAAAAGATGTTGTGGATGACAAGAGCACCAACCCCAACTTGCCACAAATGCAACAAAGGCAAAGGCACACTTCTACACATGCTTTGGGACAGTGAGATCATCACAACTTTCTGGGAAGAAGTCAAGTTGAGACTCAACCCGCTGCTTGACATGCATACCCAATTTATACCAGAAATATGCATACTTGGAAATGTCATAGACAAGGAATTGAGCATCAACCAGAAGTACAGTATATATTTAGTTGCAAACACCATCGAGAAACAGATGCTAAAACTATGGCTAGACCATAGGAAACCAACATACAATGAATGACTGCAAGACACCCTGGAAACTCTGTGCCTAGAAAAGATAGCGAATAGCCAGAGAAATGCAAATGAAACATACACAAGGAAGTATTAACAGTTAGATGCACTCATCACCATCTGCAAACAATCCTAACTCACCCACCTCACCACAGCAACACAACTGCAGACAAATCCCAATGGTCACAGCTGTGGCCACCCCCCCCAGTACATTCAATAGAGACCTAAAATCACTTAAGAGCTCTCTCTCCCAATGCTAGTATCACAAGGGACAATTATTTATTTATTGAATTATTGAATTTTGTAGACAGGGTAAGCCCACTGAGACTAGAAATCCCTTTTTCAGGGGTGACCCGGGGGTGGGGATAAAGATGGTAACCAACTGAAAATGAACCACATTAAGCTGTTGGTGGTATTTCTAGTGAATGGAGGAAATTTGACCAGGACATCAGGGAAATTTCCCCTACTCTTTTCGAGAAGTATCATGGGATCTTTAACGTCCACCTGAACAACCACTAGAACAGGCAGACAGAATCTTGGTTTAATGTCTCATCCGAAAGATGACCCCTCAGGAGTGCAGCACCCCCCCCCCATGCTGCACTACTGTGTCAGTATTGGGATATTAACCCAAGTGCCTGGTGTGGGGATAGAACCCACAGCCTTCTGATCCCCTGGCCTCAGAGGTGAGTGTACTACCTGCTGAGCCACTGACACTGAACTTGCAACTGTGTGAGACCAGGAGCCTCCCCCCCCAGAGGCCTCCACATTTTGTTCCCACCCTTTGAATAAGGGAAGGAATGCGCACAAAAATAAACTCAACCAATCCCGTCAGAAAGCCAAAGGGGGCTTCCAGCAGAAACATAAAACAATCTAGCATACCCATAATAGCAGCTACTTGTAAATATCCCAGTAGATATAGACCCCCCCAATAGTGATAGTTATAGACAGCAATTGGAATAGCATGAGAGAATACAAAGATGTACGAACTAGCACATTAGTTTGAGCTAATACACCTAAGAGATATGACTGCAGAGTAAAAGGCAGACAATATACCTACCTGCAATCATTGTACATATAATACAAGATAGAGCTAGCATACCTTGTAACATGTGGAATCAATGAAATTTGAATGTGTCACCAGCAATTAATGTTTAATTTGAATGTGCTGTAATTGCTGGCTGTGCACAAGAACAATAAAATATTATTTAAAAAAAGATTGAAACACATTGAAGTGCATTTACCTTAGTTCATATTGCAGTCACTGGTTCCAGCAGCAAGAGGTGTCTTCGATCGACGTTGTATGTCTCAAACCTGGGACCTCCCTATGTGAGTGTCGGTCTGTAAGGACGTCATGGGGGAGTGAGGAGGTGGGTGCACAGTGGGTGGTCGGGTGGAGGGTACAGGCGATTTAGCAATGGACTTTTTTTTTTTTTTTTACAGGTGAAAAAATATCAAAAGACATCACAGATTTGTTTTTTATTTTCAAGGAAAAATAAATAAAAAAGAAGTATGGGGGGGGATACCACTGCCACTACCATCAATGACTACGGGGCAATGGAGGGTGGTATGCTATTTTGGGTGTTTCTAAAATTAACAGACTGGTCTCTTTCACTGTCTCTTAGTGCAGACAAAGTGGAGAAGAGCCAGCAAGCCACAAAGTGAACATCAGCCATAAAACCTCAGAGGTGCAAACAATCAAAATAAACTACTATTACTTTATTGTCTTCACTGTGCAGCTAAGGCAAACTGTTCAAATTACTTGCAAGAGGAGCTGGTTCAGGGATAACGTGGTCTAAAAAAAATGTTATCTAATTAGCACAGTCGACAGGCAGGCAGCCCCAGACATAGATGATTGCTCCTCAGGCTCTGCTCCCTTAGTGGCACAATGTCCACTCTATCAGATTCCAGAAGGGACAGCTGATGCAAAGTTTTCACAGAGACTTGCTCAGCTGATGTTCGGTACTGCTGAGCTGAGTGGAATCAAAGTCAGGAATTGGTTTGTGGGGAGTTCACAGCATGGCCACCGACCCACAGCATCACAAGCAAAGAAGAAGAGCTGGAGATGTGAATGGCAGACGGACAGCAAGACTATCAGTTCCCTCCTGGCTAGGCAGCCAGGCAGTGTGGGAAGTGAGTCAGAGGGAGCACAGATGGCTCAAGGCTCATAACAGCAGGCACTCACTTTGCTTACAGCAGGGTAGGCTCAGGGGCTAGCTAATAGCAACTGCACCACAGATTACAGCTCTTAAGTTATTTCTGCCTTTTGGGCTGGTTGGCTACTCTGCTCCCTCTCTCCACTACTACTCTACTTCTCTTCAGTTCTTTCTTCTTGCCCTCTCCAGCACTGGCTTGAAATATATGTGATGTATCTATATATATATCTATATCTATAGATCAGATAATGTTAACATTCAGTTTATATTAGCGATATGAGCTGAAATAAAAAAAAAAACACTAATATAAACCACCCGCTAATATTATCAAAAATGTAACCTATCATCCTGTGGCATGTAATCGGCATGTTATCAGCCCATTTAGCATAGTTAACACCAGTCGGAAATGAACTGCTCACCTTAACACCCTTTTAGCAGCAAATTGATACAATTTAAAATTAGTTAATTTCATTTAGTTTGAAAAAAAGAAATCAAAATCAAGTGCTCAGTCACAGCAGTTAGATTCCTTTTGCTTGACCCACATCTGATTCATAGCTAACCAAAAAATACTGCACCAAAGAGCTAATCGGAGCTCTGCAAGGGCAGTGAGTACATTGTGGGATTTTTTTTCTTTGTTAGCTCACCAGAGCTAAAAAAAAAAGACTAAACTCTCAACTCAAAGCTCATTGGAGCGCTTCTAAAAATCTAAGTACAGTGCCAGTCGTGATTTCAGCTCACTCATCAGAGCTCTGCAAGGACAGTGAGGACTTTGGGGGATTTTGTTTTTGTTACTTCACCGGAGCTAAAAAAAGACTAAACTCTCAACTCCAAGCTCATCATAGCTCTTCTAAAAATCTTAAGTACCATGCTAGATGAGGCTTTCTTGTGGGCTTTCTTTTCTCATGATCTTCCTCCCCCACCTCCACAGCTTTTAAATAGATTTTAGCTCTGCCCCGAAGGCTAGGATTGGACTGTATACACTTCAAAATGGACATTGCAAGTTATAGAAGTTAACCAAAAGCAGGGATACGGAGCGCTAATTATATTGGGTGTTAATATATGCCACTATAGTTGTTGTGCTAAATGTATCAGTCGCTAATATAATCTCTATACAGTATATATATATATATATATATCAAAATTGAATGCAGGTGTGTAATGGAGGGAGCAGGAAGGGGAACAGAAAACAAGCTAGCAGGAGGTAACTCTCTGTCACATTTGGGGGACTGTGACTGGCTGTTGCTCACTCTGTGATGTATGGGGGATGCATCCCTCTCTCCAGCTTCAGGAGGTCCACAGCACTGTCTATATACACCCTCTCTGCTATGGCACAGAATGGGAGGACATAACACACATTCTGCTTTACACTCTGCCACTCCTGCTGCCTTTAACACACAAACAACCACCACCACAGTCTCGGAGAAGGACATCTGGTGGCAAACACTTATGCTTTGTAACATGGCTGGGAGGAAACGAATAACATGGGTTGGAGGAAACCAACTGCCAGTCATACACACACAAGACAACTGCTGGTGGCCACACATACTGCTCTTAGTCATCATGCCCCACTGTGCAGCAATCCGACTTCGTTCCTCGCTGCACTTACTTTCATCTCTCATCTCTCCCCACTTGTGTCGCTCACTCTCTGTGTACCTTTTACTGTCTTGCTGCCTACTACTTCATTTCTGAGCCATATCTCTAATATTGAGGTGCAGATTGCACCTAAGTGGGTCCCAATCAGCCAGCTAGGTGTGGTGGTCTCTATCGTGGATGTCATGTTTGTGGCCTTTGAAGTAAAAAAAAAAAAAAAGGAAAACAAGATGGCGGATCATGAAAAAGGAAATTTCTCTCATGAAAAAGGATTTTATTCTCACGAAAAAGGAATATGTCTCACGAGACTGAATCCTTTTTTCGTGAGAGCAAATCCTTTGTTGAACTTTAGACATCTATCCTGAAAAACGAACTTCCCATAGAATATAATGGGAACAACAGTGTAATATTTTTGCACCAAACTAACAGTGACAATTCTGCTACCCAAGTTCTTTATACCATAAAAAAATCACAACAAAATTCCACACCATCTGGGCACAAGGTGAGGAGGAAAAAACTGCAAAAAAAGGGGGGATGTTTTACTTATTTCACTGTCGGAGCTCATAATCTGCACATCTGACCCAAATGAAACTTGCCACATCAAGAGATTTACCCTGCAGGACAGCACATACCAAATATGTGCCAATCCATTGATCGGTTGCAAAGTTATTAAAGTGCAAAATTTGATGTTTAACGTTAAACAGGCTATTCAACTCTAACTATATGGACACGAGTGTGTGTGTGTATATATAAATATATATATATATATATATATATATATATATGATATATATATATATATGGATAGATAGATATATGCATGATAATACAGGTGTACCCTATAATGCCTACATTAAACACCCCAAAGGGACTGAGTCCAAGGTACTGGCACGTATCCAAACTGGTTCTAGCTACTTTGGTTCTGTGCTTATAATTGGGAGGGAGTCTGAGCACTGGAAAGGTTTCAGAGATAATCATATTTACCAGGTGAGTAAATACCTTTATCCCCTGCAACCTTTCCAGTGCTTAACATTCCTCAAAAATGGGATTTTTGTAGCAGTACCTGAAGGCAAAAACTCCAATTCCGGGTGGGCCCAGTTACATTGAACCCAAAGCAGCCTGAAGCACAGCTTTCTTGAACATAGCCCTACTTGCAGATGCTAGGTGCAATCTGTAGTGCCAGACAAAGGTACGAACAGAGGACCAGGTTGCCATAGCACAAATGTCCTGCACTAAGGCTCCTCCTCTTCCTGCCTTAAAGGTTAACATTGCCCTGGTAGAATGTGCTCTAATGCCTACAGGGGTTTCAAACCCACCCCTCAGTATGCGGCTACTATTGCTGCTCTTATCCACCTAGCAATTTCTTCTATAGAGGCTACCTGACTCACCTTTTTCCCTAAAAAGGAGACAAATAGCCTGTCTGACTTACTGAAACTTTCTGACATGCTCAGATAAACCTGTATGATGGACACCATGTCAAGCAGATGGGTATCCTCCTCGGCACTCCCTTGGTTCATCAACATGGTTAGTAGGTGAACCTCTTGTTTCTGATGAAAGGGAAAAGAGCACCTTTGTCACACTGGATGGTACTGTTCTAAGAGACACCCTGTCACTGTTGAAGGTTAGGAACGGCTCACAGCAGGATAGCACCTGCAGCTTGCCCACCTTTCTGGCTGAACACATACTGTAGCTGTGAGGAAAACAACAAGGGGAATCTGGAACAAAGGGAGGTTTATGAAAGTCATACAATACCAAATCCAGTTGCCATGGAGAGCAGGTAGGTCTGGTACTAGGGAATGTGATCTGAACCACCAGTAGCAGCATGACAACATCCAGATGTGAGCTTGTCTGCCCCACTCTAGAGAGTGACCCTCACATGGCCAATCTAGCTGAAGCTTGTACCCTGAGTGATGAGTATGCAACCCTCTGTCTGCCCCATCATTGAGAAAATCTAATATCTGAGGTAAGCCTACCACCGAAGGTGACAGGCCTTTTGTCGTACACCACTTACAGAACATTTTGCTAATGTCTCTGATAAGTTTTATTCATCAAGCCTCTCCTGGATTGCAAGAGTCACTTAACCACCCTGGGTAGGTACCTATCTTTCAGCAGTCTGTGCCTTTCAATATCCATGCCATCACCTTGAGCGCTTTGGGATCATGATGCAGAATGGGTCCCTGACTGAAGAGATCTGGGCAGTGTGGTAGGGGCTATGGGTCATCTATCAACATTGCTTTGAGGTGAGAGTACCATGATCTCCTTGGCCAGTAGGGTGCTATCAACAGTACTGTGACCTTGAGTGCTCTGAGAGGTACTATTGCAATCATCAGGGTGGGTAGAAAGATGTAGGCTTTGTGAAAATTACACTGCAGAGACATTGTGTCAACTTCTTCTGCTAGACTGTCAGGAAAGAGAGAGTGGAAGTGAGGTAGTTGAGTGCTGTGATGAGAAGCCATCAGATCCAGCTGAAATGGGCCCCATCTCTCATTGAGTGTCTGAAACACCTGGGGTTGGGTGTGCCCTCAGCACAGCAAAACCCCTAAATAGATGGCAATGTGGGCACCGCAACCTGATCAACAGTCATTCCATCGATCGGGATTTTGCAGCGCCCACCATTTTGCTGCCCCTGGGGTGTTGCACTCTTTCCTCCCTACACCTCTTACGTGGAGGTGATTATATTATTTTTTGAGGGGAGCATTGAGTGAAGTGGTGGGGGGCCAGGGGGAAAACAGCCAGGATGTGCCCTAGTGCTTTGAGCGATTGTGGTTGGGCGGCACAACTGCTGGGTGACATGGTCGCCATTAACATTTTGTTGTCAATGTAATGTCGGTCGACAAAATTGTTGTTGAAATGACATGGTGGAACCCCTGGGGGTGCAGGTGCCATTCTGCCAGATTGAGTTTCACTCAGCTGAGCCAGTCTGCCTTAGAATTCATCTTGTCAGCTACATAAGTGGCTGAGATCAACAGCACATTCTGTTCCACCCATCTGAATGTCTTTAACACCTCTTTTACCATAGCCTTGCTTTGAGTTTCCCCTTGTCTGTTTATGTATACTATGGTAACCTGGTTGTTAGTTCAGATCAGCACTGCCTGTCCAGAGACTTGATGGACAAACAAAAGCAGCATCATGCACTCTACTCTCATTTCCAGCACAATGATGGACAGATGAGTTTCCGATAGGGACCATCTGCCCTGGGTTATATGTCAGCCGAGTAGGGCTCCCCAGTTGAGGAGACTGGTGTCTGTAGTAATTGTGGCTGTGGACAATGTTGCCAATGGCATTCCCTTCAGCAGATTCTGTCTGACTGCCCACCACCTTAGACTGTGTAGAATTGTAGAATATCTGCTCCTGGCTTGATCTTGTACTCGAAGTCCTGGGTCGATTGATCCCATGCATCTAGCACATATCTCTGGAGTGGACACATGCAGCTGGGTGCAGGGCACCATATCTATCATGGATGCAATGAGTTCTAATAGCTGCAGGTACATATGCACTGGCCTGTTGGGGTGCATTTGTATCAGTGCAAAAAGCCGGGTCATGTTGCTGACTTTCTCCTCTGTTGGTGTAACCAGTCCAAATGTCATGTTGATCCATACACTGACATGCGTTATGTCTTGGGTAGGACTTAGTTGGTGATTGTCTCAATTTATGACCCAGACTGCGCCGTTGGAGGCCCTGAATCACAAGGTCCATGTCTTCCTGTGCCTGTGTCAGGGACCACGCTTGTATGAGCCAGTCATCTAGGTATGGAATGATGTGCACCCCCGTCTTGTGTAGAAACATGGCAATCACTGTCAGAGTCTTTATAAACACCCTCGGGGGTGAGGCAAGCCCAAATGTGAGACAAGTGTATTGAAAATGTTGGCTGCTGATGTTGAATCTGAGGAATCTTTGGTGGCTGGGATGGATTGGAATGTGTAAACAGATGTCTTTTAAATCAATTGATGTAAGAATGTCGCTCGGCTTCACGGCTAGCAAGGTTGACTTGAGGGTATCCATCTAAAATTTCTTGTAGGTTATGAACTTAAAGAGGAAATTGAGGTCCAGTACTGAGTAGAGACCCTCTGATTTCTTGGGGACCATGAAGAACAAACAGCATACTCCCTTGTCCCACTTGGAGCATGGCATGGGAACTATGGCCCAGTGTTTGAACAGATTGACCAGTGCCTGCTGGATGGCTTCAGCTCTGTCACATTGCTGGGACATCGGGGATATCATCAGTCTGTGTGGAATTATTCTTTCTGTGAGCTCTATAAAGTAGCCCTGAGTCACAATTTCTCTGACCCAACTGTCCGTCATGGTCTGAGCCCATTGATTGGTGAACCATAGCAGGCTTCCCACCCACTGAAGGTTTGTTCACCGGGGCCCACCTCAATTCGTTGGGTCTTGCTGCTGGATCCACCTCTATGACCAGCTCTGGCCTTCTTGCTTGCGTTGCCTCTGGCCCTTGAACTTTGACATTCTAGACTGGGACCAGGACTTAAAAGTTCCACCTCTGGAGGACGGAGTATTGGATGACTTTAACTGGCCTCATGACTGTATAAATTTGGGATGAAAGGTAATGGAAGATACAGGCCCTTCTTTTTCACCTTCTGTTTAGTGCAAGCCTGTTCTTTTAGTAAAGGGATGAGTGAATCTCCAAACAAATGGCCCCCCTTAAATGGTAGCTTGAGAAGTGTGGCACTGGAATCCCCATCCACCTGCCACAGCTTCAAACACAAGGCTCACCTGGCACGGTTATAGAGTACGTGGCTCTTGTTCCAAACTTCATGATATTGGAGGATGTGTTCACTATATAGCATGTGGCCTGTTGAGCACAGTCCACATTGCCCACCAGTGGGGAGGATTCAGGAATGATGTCTGCATGGGACTCCACCCAAATCAACAGGACCATGCTAGCATACCACATGGCCATGCCTACCACCAGGATCATCCTCATAACCTCATGAATCTTTTCTAGGGACTCTTCCATTTTCTTGCCATCAAATCTTTTAGAGCGGCCAAGCTCTGAACTGGAATGACTGTATGTCTTGTGAGGGCCAAGACAGGGGTATCCACCTTGGGGGTTATTAACCATTCCACTTTAAGGGCCACTCCGACCAGGTATGTCAGTTAAATGACCCTCTTCTCTGAGACCCTTGCTGAATCCACTGCCTGCAGTTCTTTGGCACGGATGGTGTCCAAGGCTGGGCAGGTTGGAGAATGTTGCATGGCTGGACTCTGTGATGCCACTAGTAGTTGATCTGTCAGAGACTGTGGCTTCTCTATCTCCTCTGGAATCTGTAGGGCCTCCCTTATCATCTTGACCAGCTTGGCTACATCATCTTTGGGCACAATCTTCCTGAGGAATCCCCGAGGTCTTGATCCAGCTCCTCATTTTCTGAGGGTTCTGCTTCTTCATCTGCCTGCCTGCACCTCTTCTTTGGGATGTACGGTGACTGACCCTCTGGGCACTTGCTAGAGGGCCCCAGGTGTGAGCCTGGTGGTTGTTGTGATTGCAGTTTTTCCAGTCACTGAAACAGGATGCCTGGGTAGCCTTGAGTGTAATCAGTGCTGTTGGGAGTGGGGGGGGGATCTTGGGTGGACATTAAATTGAGGCTGGGGGTTTGAAAGGGCCCTTCCTCCGAAACAGCACAGACTGGGCACAGCATCTCCACTCCATGAATCTCCAGTAGTTGCATCCCACACTCAAAGCAGACAAGCGTGGCAGTGATCAGCTGTTCTCTGAGGAACCTACAGGGAACAAAGAGAAAAAACTGCATTAGGAACATGTTCCCCATCGTAGTAGCCAATGTATATAAGCAGCTGGTAGTGCTCAAAGTGAACAGTAATGTGCCAGGAGATGAAAAAAATAGACAACAAGACCCCAAAGGCAACCCCACATAGTAGAAAAGGGGTCTGGAGACCGACTCAGCATGGCTGCCGAACTGTTTCTTATGGCCTGCCACACCCTAGATGGCCACCTGGAATGTCCTCATAAGGGAATGTAACTCCTGTTTCTCCTGGGAATTGGCCGACTTGCCCAACATGGCCATCATTCAGAACACCTCATCAATATGGCAGCTGTTCTCTCAGGATCACCCGTGAAAAGTACGGGACAAAATGGCCACGATCTTGCAAGGGTGGGCTCCCAAGAAATTATCATGATGCCTCCTGTTTGGGCCTGATTTTGCATTTTGTGGGCCCTAGGAAGGTCTAGGGTGGCTGCCCAGCTGAAATATGCCCCCCAGTGTGTCGCATTCTTTCAGGTAGTTGAATAGCATTCAGTAAAAGACCCAGGAATGGGAACACAGTGCAGGTCTTGCACAATCTGCCATTTATAATATGGTGTCATGAGATTTCAGGTGCTGTGCACCACTCAGGAGTCATGCATGGCAGACTGTGGGAGAGTGAAAAGGTAAACATCCCTGATGGTGTGGGTGGGTTTTCTACTTCGCAAGAAGCCAAAGATAGACATTCGGCCCCCCTTCCCCACAGACCTCGGGTGGGATGAAATATACTGTGGCAGGTTTTGGAGAGTGAAAAAATGTCCTAAAGAGCTGCAGAGCAACCCTGGGTATCCCAGGACATCAGTGAGTACTGTGCCTGATGGAGAGCGGAGGGGGATTGTCACTTAGCCCCCAGAAAGCAGAGGGGGAAATCCCACATCTGGGGGTGTCACGGATTAGTGGGAAATGATGGACTCAGAAACAGGATACAGGTATAAAGCAAGGCAAAAGCCCAGCAGTTGATTTATTACAGCAAACACTTCAAATAAAAATGGACTTGCTATGGCAAAATAGCAAACAAACAAATACATCATAAGCAATGATGTCCATCTGAACTCTAGTAGTTGCTAGAGAACATCAGTTGGTCAGTACTACTCTGACCCTAACACTCATCTGATGCAATAACAGAAAGGGGCTTCTTTTATACCAGAAGGGGTCAGGTGGTTACCTGAAGCCCCGCCCACTATTCTGTAGAAACATTTATTTTGGCTAAATGAACATCTTTTAATACATTAAACAGTAAGTGCACTTCATCTTCATTGAAAACATAAAATGACAGGTCAAGAAAACAAAAAATTCAATGCTATCAAAGTTTTTATTGTCCAACTGCAGCTGTAGACTCCTCCCCCAGATTTGGATCATATAATTATAGGAAAAAAAGGGCCTGCCAGCACTTAGTAACACTGGAGAGCTCATGGAGGAAAGGCCACAGCCGAGGTAAGCAGCAAACAGCCTATTCTGTTCACATTGTGGAGTTGGGCTGATTGGAAGTGGGTTAGGGAGCTAACTAGTGTTTCTAATAGTGTGGTTTACTAGGGAGAATGAAAGTGCACTTGGAGTACTGCCAGGGTTGCAAGATGTGTACTTTCCAGCCTGCAGAGGTAGTCAGTTGGTCTGAGCTTATCCCAGCCATATTGCTGCATGTTTTTGGTCTTTAATGGTAACCGACTGCATCATGAGGATACAGAATAGAGTGATGACAGCTTGGGGGGGACTCAGGGTTGGATAGACAGATGAGCATGCAATACACTGGGAGAGAATCACACCTTGTATGTTGCATGTGCTCTGTGATGTACAGTATCATGTTTATGAAGGATACAGGGATACATCTGCACTTACTGATGACTGTTTGACGCTATGAGGAGATACACTGCAAGATATGAGTAGTAGAAGGAAACATTACAGTGTAAGGTGCAAGGATGTGAGCAGGCAGCTGAAGAGGAAGAGACAATAGGAGGCAAAGGACCTGGGTACCAGTTATGGGAGTTCAGTTGGTGTGAGCAGCTAGAATACAGATGAGGATAGCTGAGACTGTAATATAAGTAGAAGAGACTGGGATGGATTGGAGTAGAGAAGAGAGGTAGCAGGCATCACTGCAGAGCATCATTACCTCTGGACACCAGCAACAGAAACTGTTTTCATGCTGGGCAATTGAGAGATGGCGAACAGGCAACTGGGGCTGATGGGAGAAGTGCAGGCACCAAGACACCTAACATGTCAAGAAACTGAAAGGAAATGATGGGGGGAAAAAAGGATGTACTAGTGATTGAGAATCACTTATCAGGGCAGTGGGTGAGGTGAAGGTGCACTGCTGGACCAGAGTGGTAGCTTCTTTGTGGGGGACCTCCCTATAGCAGGGGTCAAATTTGTGCTGTCAAGGGCTAAGCAATACAGCTGTTAGATTAATCAGACTGTCACTTTTCATGTTGGCACAAATGACAAGGAGCACAAATCCTGAGGACACAAGGAGATCATTCTCAAAATGTGTCATGCTCTTGAAGGGAAACGTATCCAGGGTGATCTTTTTCAAGATTCTCCCAAATCTAGAAAGTAGTAAGAAGGTGCAGTGGACCATTTGAAAGAATATCCTTTGGATAATGGTCATATGTAAGAGGGAGGGATTTGTTGTTCTGGTCTTCTGGGACAAAAGAAACTCAAATCCCTAGAATAGGTTGAAGCTGCACCTGGAGGGACAAGGCAATCAAGGGAGAGTTAAAACCAAAGGATAAGGGGTAGTGATAGGTGCAGGGGATAATTAAAAACAGGATGAAGATACAGAGAACAAAGAGGGATGGACTGCAGAACAGTGGAGTGCCAGGACAGACCACCAGTGTGGATGAGGAAGCATAGAGATCCAACTGTTTTTGGAAGGCTATAGCTTGGAGTTCAAGGTGACGGTGCAACTGGCCACACACACCTTTTGGCCTATTTAAGGGCTGCTTTCCTCACTCCACACACAAGTATTTTTCCTTGCAGCCAGAGGCTCTGTTGGTCTGTCTTCTCTCCTGGGGCCTACTGGGGTTTTGCCCCCCTCCTCCTCCTTGTGCATGCTTGGACTTTGCTCGGTTTGTGCTGGACCTTTTTTTCTGTTCTACTTTTGGTTTGTATTACTGGCCTCTGGATGCTCCATGCTTCTGTGTGAATCACTTAGAAGGATATAGCATAAGTAGACTGTAGCCGATAAGGTAGCTCCTTTAGGACATATTATAGTATTTCATGTTACCCCCTTGTTTTATATATTTATCCAAACTTTTTTGAAAGTTTCTTTAGCAGTATTTATGATTATTACTTCTTCAGGCAGTCTATTCCATAGATTAGCAGATCTATTTGTAAACCAGCATTTGTCAATGTCGAATGTTGATTGCGTTGGTCCATTGAGCTCGATCACTGCCCCTGTGTCACTTGCTCATTCTGTTTCTCCCGGTGCTGCAGGCTGCTCTTTTGTAGTGGGCTCCTGCCTGTGTTGGCACGTTTTTCTGCCCACAAAGAAATCTGCAGCTGTCCTGACAGAGCTCCGTTGAGGTGGGTCACTCTCCCCTCTCTCACTCACTCATTCAGTTTCTGCCAGTGCTACAGGCTGGCCTTTTGTACTGTGCTCCTGTCTGCATTGCCGCCTTTTTCTGCCCACAAAGAAATCCGCAGCAGTCATGATAGAGCTCCGTTGAGCTCACTCACTCCCCCTCTCTCACTCGCTTGTTGTGATTCTCCCAGTGCTGCAGGCTGCCCTTTTGTACTGGACTTCTGCCTGCATTGGCACCTTTTTCTACCCACAAAGAAATCCGCAGCTGTCCCGACAGAGCTCCGTTGAAGTTGCTCACTCCCACTGTCTCACTCACTCATTCTGTTTCTCCTGGCGCTGCAGGCTGCCCTTTTGTACTGAGCCCCTGTGTGCACTGCTGCCATATTTTGCCCATAAAGAAATCTGCAGCAGTCCCAACAGAGCTCTGTTGAGCTGACTCACTCCCCCTCCCTCACTCACTCATTCTATGTCTCCAGCTGCTGCAGGTTGCCCTTTTGTACTGGGTTCCTGCCTGCGTTGGCAGCTTTTTCTGCCCACAAAGACATTTGCAGCAGTCCTGACACAGCTCCATTGAGGTTGCTCACTTCCCCTCTCTCACTCGTTCATTCCATTTCTGCCAGAGCTGCAGGCTGGCCTTTTGTCCTGGGCTCCTGCCTGCGTTGCTGCCTTTTCCTGCCCACAAAGAAATCTGCAGCAGTCATGATAGACCTCTATTGAACTCACTCACTCCACCACTCTCACTTGCTCATTCCATTTCTGCCAGCGCTGCAGGCTGCCCTTTTGTACTGGGCTCCGGCCTGCATTGGCACCTTTTCCTGCACACAAAGAAATTCACAGCTGTCCCGACAGAGCTCCGTTGAGGTCACTCATTCCCCCATCTCACTCACTCATTCTGTTTCTCCTGGCACTGCAGGCTGCCCTTTTTAACTGGGCTCCTGCCTCTGTTTGCATCTTTTTCTGCCCACAAAGAAATCTGCAGCAGTCCCGACAGAGCTCCATTGGCCTCACTCACTCCCTCTGTCTCACTCTCTCGTTCCGTTTCTGCTGGCGCTGCAGGCTGCCCTTCTGTACTGGGTTCCTGCCTGTGTTGATGCCCTTTTCTGCCAACAAAGAAATCCACAGCAGTCATGATAGAGCTCCATTGAGCTCGCTGACTCCCCCTCTCTCAGTCGCTCATTCTGTTTCTCCCACCACTGCAAGCTGCCCTTTTGTACTGGGCCCCTGCATGCATTGCTGCCATTTCCTGCACACAAAGAAATCCACAGCAGTCCTGACAGAGCTCAGTTGAGCTCGGTCACTCCCCACCTCTCTCAGTCACTCGATCCTAATCTGTCCCAAACACTGATTTCCAACAGTGACTGTGGTATTCTGCGCCTGAAGCACAGAAACACATTTCAGCCAGGATGTGAAAAATGACAGCTGTATTGTTCATAAGAAGGTGTGAACAAATACCAGTGTTGAAAATCTGGCATGAAAATATTACTAATTTGCAAACTTACAAGGGTGAGTGGAAATTGCACAACACACCCTCGTAACACAGGCATTTTATGGAGTTTCATCACAAAATTTTCAACATAGGCATTTTAGGACCCCTGCTCATGAACAGTGTCAGTGTGATTTTTTTAATGCATCCTGAACACTGATTTCCCACAGCGGCAGCACTATTGTGCGCCGGAAGAGCGAAAATACATTTCGGCCAGGATGTGAAAAATTACAGCTGCACTGTTTGTAAGAAGGTATGGAAAAATGGCAATGTTGAAAATCTGGACTGAAAATATTGCAAAGTTGCGAAGGTACGACCATGCGTGGAAACTGCACAATGCACATTCGTAACACACTCATTTTTTATACTTTCATCACCAGATTTTCAGCATAGGCATTTTAGGACTTCTGCTAATGAACAGTGGCAATGTCATTTTCATAATGTGTCCTGAACATGGATTTCCCACAGCGACTCTGCTATTCTGTGCCAGAACTGCGAAAACACATTTTGGCCAGGATGTGAAAAGTGACAGCTGTACTGTTCATAAGGAGGTGCAGAAGAATGGTAATGCTGAAAATCTGGAGTGAAAATATTATTAATTCATGAAGTTATGAGCGTGCGTGCAAAGTGCACAATGCACGCTCATAACACAGTCATTTTATGGAGTACTGTCACCAAATTTTCAACATAGGCATTTTAGGACTTCTGCTCATGAACAGTGTCAGTGTGATTTTCTTAATGTATCCAAAACACTGATTTTCCCACAGCGACCATGCTATTCTGCACAGGAAGTGTGAAAACACATTTCGGCCAGGATGTAGAAAAATGACAGTTGTACTGTTCACAAGGAGGTCTGAAAAAAATGGCAATGTTGAAAATCTGGCATGAAAATATTGCAAATTCACAAAGCAACTGCTCAACACACGCTCATAAAACAGTCATTTTTTTAATTTTTCTGACCAAATTTGCAACATAGGCTTTTTGAGAGTCCACCTCATGAACACTGGCACTGTCATTTCGTTAATCACTCCTGAACAGGGATTCCACGCAGTGACCACAAAATCACCTTTTGTGGCTGAATAACACCATGACAGTGCCAGAATTCATGAGGAGGGGTCCCAAAAACCCCAAGTTGAAAATTTGGTGCCAAAATTCCAAAAAATGCCTGAGATATGCATCACAGTTGAAAAACCCCTATTTATTCCATTATACAGATTACCAGCATTTCTTCAGTTCATGGTAGACTTTGAAGAGTGCAGACGTGTTCCCGGTCCACCAAAGATGGTTGCGCCGGACTCCAGAGGGAAGTATGGGGTGAGGGAGTGTGTGGGGAGGCATGATGTGCAGTGGGTGGGTGCGGGTTGTGGGGGGGCTGGGAGACCACCGAGGCACTGTTTCCCTTTTCCGGGGGGGGACATTGTGGGACCATTTTTGTTTTTACAGGGGCATGTGGCACACTGGGGTGGGCTCCCAGCATGCCAACGGAGTCTTTTTGGGGGGGCAGCTGTAGCCTATGGGGAATTGGGCACCCCTGCCAGCACACAACAAAAGGGGGGGTTATATTATGCCGAAGGGGATTGGGCACCCCTGTCAGCACACAACAAAAGTAGGGGGGGTGACATTATGGCGATGGGGATTGGGCACCCTGACAGCACACAACAAAAGCGGGGAGGGGTTACATAATGCTGATGGGAAGTGGGCTTCCCTATTGACAACATCAACCTTGGGGCATTGAAGCCGATGGGGATTGGGGCCCCCCACACTGTGTTTGTTTGTTCTTTCTGTAAATTGTGTTTTTCTTACCTTTATAAGTATTTAGTTGTTTGTCCCCCCCCCAGAAGCAGGACCAGCACTGCCTCTTGTCCTGACTCTTAGGCAGTTAAACCGCCACCACCACCAAGTCCAGCACCAGGTCCTCTGGAGCAGGATGTGCCCGTTCCCCTGGGCCCAGGTGTGGATCCCATCCCTGTTCAGCACCATGACCAGTCGGCTGCCAGTTCATCTGGCCCTCCTCTGCCTGTGCCTGGTCCTCCCCGCACCTCCACTGTTTGGCAGTTTTTTGACTGTGTCATGGGGGACAGCAGTGTGGTCAAGTGCTGCCCATGTGAGGTGGATGTGCACCGTGGCCCCTGGGGGACTCACCTGGGATCTGGGGGAAGCACACCCATATGTTCAATCATCACTATTTGGAGTGGCAGGCTACCACAGAACAGACCATGCCTGTACCTGCTGGCCGTTCTGTGGCAGAGGGTGCAGCTGTGCATGGCAGCATCCCTAAGAAGAGGCAGGCCACAGCAGTACCTGCTGCTCTACCAGGATCGCATAGAGGGACATCAGTTGCAAATTATGTCAATGCTAGAACTGCTGCTGGATCACCATGGGATCCCACATTCGTTTTTTTTTCCTCACACCATGTGCACCCCACACCTTCCTTGCTGTGTTATAAAATGTATTCATCCACCATCCCCGACTCTTGTATGTAATTATGCCTTTTTTGTTGTCTTCTGCATGCGTGACACTTTGTATTCTGAGCAGTGCATGTATACTGTGCTAAACTGCATGTGTGCAGTCAGTCTTCTTTCCAGTCTGTGTATATACAGCAGACACTGTACAAATCCCTGACTTAAAAACACTTATTAATGAGTACAATGGTGGGATAGTGAAGCCTGGAGAGATGCTACAAAACAGGCATACAATACATCCAAGTAACTAGTAAAAAAATGTATGTTGTGATTCGTGACATAATTGTAAATTGTGATTTGTGACTGCATTTGTCACCGTGATGATGAGGAAATGTGAATGCCTATGGGTGTACTTCTCTGGGCCCCAATGAGGTGTGGCACAAAACACCCCGAATTAAAAACACTCATTAGGGGGATCACGTGATGCAGCAGGCCTGAGAAGGCACTTTCCCATTCTCTTCTGCCCACCGCCGTTAACTTCATATATTTTCATTGAGGTTACCAACATCAAGAGCCTGATCTAAGTTATAATCTGATGGGGGACGCTTTTAAGTGTGTAATTGGCATGTTCGGTGAAGTATGGAAGCTGAAATGAAGAAGCCTCCGCCTAAACACACACCTCCAGTCACCCCAGAGAAGGCCCCTAAGAAACCGTGGGCTGGAACTACAGGATCAGCGCAGGCAACAGCACCTCCAAGCTCAGATCAGGAGCCATTAACCCTCACCAGATCCTGGCCAAATTTAGGCTGTTCAAAGAAGAGCTAAGAAACCTCGCTTCTGAATTCAAATCTTTCTCTCAGGCTATCGAGGATATAGCATTGAGAACTTCAGATGTCGAGACTTGTCTTATTTCTTTAGAAAGAAAGGTGGACAAACAGAGTCCTGGGGTGGCTACGCTTTGGCAAAAAATTAATAAGATGGAACAAAAGCTCGAAGACCTCGAGGGTCATAGCCGCAGGAACAATGCGGTTATTATTGGTCTACATGAGATGGAAGAAGGGCAAGATGCGGTTCTGTTTGTGCAGAAGTTCATAGAGAGAATTGTTGGACCCTTTCCCTATGGCCCCCATTACATTATAGAGAGTGCCCATAGAGCGTTGCGTTCTAAGCCTCCAATGGGGGCCTCACCCAGACCGTTAATTTTTCGCTTTCTTAATTTTTTGGAGAAACAGAATTGTTTTCTTAAGCTGAAGACCATACAAGAGTTACAATGGGAAGGAACGAGAATCAGAGTTACCCAGGATTTGCCGCTCTCTGTGAGGCAACGCAGAGCTGTCTTCCATCCAGTGGTGAAGAAGCTCCTGTCGGCTGGTCTAAAATTCAGAATGTGGTATCCCTCGACGTTACAGGTTCAGATATCTGGACAGTGGCACTCATATGAGGACTCCGATTCTGCTATGGATGGACTGAGAAAAGTTATGCCTGACCTCTTTAAAGACTCTTAATAGCAAGAGGGTCATTAGAGGGGACCGTTTTGCTAGTCTGAGATGTAACAGAATTCATGGAAATGTCTGGTGTTTTATTTTCTGGTCTATTACTATCTATTCCCGACTGTTTCTCTATTTGGGGTTAAAAAATGAAGAATTGCGATATCCTTAGACTTGTTGGTTAGTCAGATACATTTTAGATCTTCTGGGGGGAGTGTAAGGAGAATAGTGGGGACATCCCTGGCAAGAGTTAAGGGAGGATAATGCCCGTTTATGTATAGGGCACCATTCTGGGGACAGTGAAGGTCTTCAGGGAGTAAAGGGGGCATTTTTGTGCTGGGCCACCCAGTGTGGTGATTTGGGTTGCAGGGACGAGGTCTTAGGTTAGAGCGGTGTTTGCACCCTGTTTTTGATTAATGTGGGTCCAATCCTGTTACTCCCCTTTCTCTTTTAAGCTGGGGTATGGGAACTCCATGGCAGTTTAACAGCCCTGGTGAAGAGAGTTCTAGTGGCTGGTTGATGGCTGGCTTTGCATGGCTTATTGAACTTTAAGTGAAGTCAGTGAGGTAGTAGCCCTTTTAGGTTCTTCTCGTTTATCACAGCCACACGAAGGGACGCAGGGATCATCTACGGGGTGGAAGGTTTCCATGCAATTGTGATTGGCAATCACTAGAGGGGAGTATTTCCTTGGTTTTTAGTGTAGCCTTCATAATACTGAAGATGCGGCGAGGCAGAATGGGTGGTAATCAGGATATGGGCTGGGTTCAGTGCCACGATTATTGTTCTGGAAAGGAGCCAGGGCTCGGCTCATTTCGATCTTTCTAATCTCGTTTTTTCAGGGGGAACTCCCCGAGTATGCGTTTTGCCTATTTTGGTAAATAATTTCCCTTCTATTTCCTTTTTCACTCTCATTTCCTTCTTTGCTTGATTAAAGGGGGGAGACCTATTCTTGTTTGCATCTGAGGGTGGTGATTTTACCCCCTTAGTGTGCACTTCCCTCAAGGCAAGGCATTGGATGGGAGATGCCCTGCCTCATGTTATTCTGTATCAGGGGTGATACCCATTTTTGTAAGGAGTTTCGATTAAGGATAGGATTTTTGAGATCTGTTAATACTACTATTCTGGTTTTAATAGTGGTTCTCACACTTAGTTTTGGTGTTTGTGGGTCCCATAAGTGTGTTGAACTGGTTTTAGTTTTCAGTCTTGTCATGGATGGGTACTATACTGAGTTTGTGCATGGGGGTAGGCGGGAGGATGGGAGCGGCTGTTTTTGTAGGAGTGCTGCTTAGTGATGCGTAGGAGATTTGGGTGGGATGGGAGAGCAGGGGAGGATCGATGGGTATGGTATTTGGGGTTAATGTTATGGTTGAATAGTTTGGGGGATGCTGTCAGTAGGGTGGAGGGGGAAGGTTTGGGGGTTGAAGAGGTATTTTTGGGGACACAGTCCATTATAGGTTGGGTGAGGTTTATTCTTAAGGTAGTCTGTGACTTTAGCTACTGCAGTTATATATTGTATTTGTACAATGGTTAAGGAGTTTTGTTTTTCAACTTGGAATGTTAAAGGGGCCTGAAAAAAAACTAAGCAATATAAGATATTGAAGCACTTAGATATTTTAGTTGCTAATGTTGTTTTTATCCAGGAATCTCATTTGCTCGATTCGGAAGCCATTCAGATGAGACGGATGCAGATTGGACAGGTCTTGTCAACTCAAGGAACTTCAAACAGCTGTGGGGTTTTAATTCTTATTAACAGAGGCATTCCCTTTCAGGTTACCCAGGAAATTAATGACCCCCAGGGTAGATTTGTTCTGGTTAAGGGCACTTTGTTCTCAGTAGATTTTGTGCTGGGTAGCATCTATGGCCCTAACAAAGATGGCTCTTTATTTTTTATGAGATTACTTAATAACATTCTCCCACTGTTGCCTTCCATCATAATTTTAGGGGGGGATTGGAACCTACTGGTGGATTCATGTAAAGACTGCACTGGCTCTCTCTCAACTCCCCTCTCCCTGGCACAGCGTGCACTACATGAACTAATAGATAGATTGGGCCTTTGTGATATCTGGAGGGTCCTACACCCTGTGAACAGGGAATACACTTTTGTCTCCCCTGCTCACAGGTCTTTCTCCCTTATTGACTATTTACTGGTGTCTCAGGTCTTGTTACCAGGGGTGATAAGTTCTGCTATTCAGTCAGGTCCACCCTCCAACCACTCTGTGGTGCTCTGTAAGCTGACACTTACTTCTTTGCCTAAGCGGCAAACCAGGTGGAAATTGAATGGCCAACTGCTTAAGGATTCTAAGTGTAGAAACCAAATCAAGGAACACATCAAACAATTTTTCGATTTGAATGTTACACAGGACATTAGGCCAGATGTGTTATGGTGTACCTTCAAGGCATATCTCCAGGGCATCCTAATTGGGATGGCCGTGATGAGAAAAAGGGGACAGGAGGCTAGGCTGAGGGAGGTGTTAACTCAGATAAGAACTTTAGAGACTAGCCTACATTCAAACCCATCCGACGACTCTGAACAAGAGCTGGAAAAATTGAGGGACTCCTATATAGCTATGCTCAATGAGAAGGCAGAGTTTGCTATTTTATGCACCAAAGCCTCCTACATAGAACAAGGGGAAAAAACGGGCAAACTACTGGCCCAGAGAATTAAACAATTGGAGTCCACTCGGTTTATTCCCCCGATCCGCTCAAAATTTGATGGAACCCTCAAATCTAATCCTCAGGAGATTGTCTCGGAGTTCGTAACTTATTACATACATCTATACGGCGAAATGCCTAACCCCCCCTCAGCCCTTACTCTCTCCTCTTACCTGGCGGAGGCCCATCTACCTTGTCTTGCGGAGTCCCAGGGTAGGAGGTTAATAGCCCCTATTACGGAGTTGGAAATCTTGGCAGTGATAAATGACCTACCTTCAGACAAGTCACCTGGACTAGATGGTTTTTCAGCAAATTTCTATAAGTGTTTTAAGGAGCAAATTACTCCCCATCTTCTTTCTCTCTTTCACTATATATTATCATGTGTGCAAATTGACTCCTTTCTATTTGAGGCCCTCATTGTGCTCCTTCCAAAACCGGGGAAAGATTTAAAATGTGTTGAGAGTTCTAGACCCATATCATTGTTGAACCAAGACATAAAAATTCTAACAAAGATCTTGGCGGATAGACTCAGCTTGGTTCTCCCCAATTTAATTGGTTCACATCAAGTGGGTTTTATGAAAGGCAGATTTTCCGCAGACCATCTCCGCACTCTCTTGCATGTCTTCTCGGTGTCCAGAGATGCTTCCTTTCCAATGGCTCTAGTTTCTCTGGACGCCGAGAAGGCTTTTGACAGAGTCAATTGGAGTTTCTTACTTCAAATACTAAATTCTTTTGGATTTCCTCAACAATTTCAATCTTGGATAAAGGCCTTATATCAGCAACCGACGGCTAAGATTTCAGGGAATGGAGTGTTCTCTAGGACCTTCATCTTGCATTCCGGAACCAGGCAGGGTTGTCCCCTTTCCCCACTACTTTTCAATCTCTACCTGGAGCCATTAATCCGTAAACTAATTTCATGTTCAAAGGTCTGGGGGATTACCATTCTTGGTACTGAGCTCAAAGTTGCTGCATATGCAGACGACCTGCTCTTGCACCTTTCTCACCCAGAGACTTCTATTCCTGCCATGTTGGATATAATTGAGCATTTCAGCAAATTATCCAATTACAAACTAAATGTAGGGAAGTTGATTGTGTTTCCCCTAAATCATAAAGTTTTAAGAATGATATTACTTCCCTGGGTCTGGCCTGGTCTAAAGACTCGTTGCAGTATTTGGGCATTGTGTTAACTAGGGATCTACAGAGTACCTTTAAACATAACCTGGAGGCCATTCTGTCCACGGTGGCTCTAGATTTGGTTAGATGGTCGACTCTACCTATCTCTTTTTGGGGAAGAGTCAGCCTGGTCAAGATGAATGTCCTCCTGTGTCTCTTATTCCCCTCTCCTGCTACTTGACATTTGTGTACCAAGTGACTGGTTTAAAAAGGCCCAGAGTTTGATTGGTGATTTTATCTGGTCTAAAAAGAAGCCTAGATTAGCTTTTTACAAGCTCGTGGCGCCTAAGTCCAAGGGTGGTTTACGACTTCCATACATGTGGATGTACTACTGGGCCTGTTGCACGGCCAAATACCTAAGGTGGATGGTCTCCAATTCCTCGGGTTATTTGCCTGCATGGCTTAAAATAGAGAGGGGAAATGATCCACTAGGTTAACATAGCCCCTTCCATTTTATTATTCCTCAATACAGCCTCGGTACCTAAGGAGCTAAAAAGTACTACAATCAGAATTTCCTTGAGGATTCATTCACAGTTGTGCAGATTCCTAAAATATAAAAATTGGTTGGATGTGGAGCAGTCAATTTGGAACTCTCCTGCCTTTAAAATAGATAACAAAGTGTTATCCCCCAGATGGTTACCTAGTTTAGGTGAGGGGAGGGTTCATTTATTTCTTAAGAAGGATGGTACCTGGTTATCAGCTGAGGATATCATGGCAAAATTCAGGCTCAAGGGAAATGACTGTTCAAGGTACATCAGCTTAGACACCTCCTCACTAAAAAATTTGGGGAGGGTACCCCATATCTTACGATTTTGCCTTCCTCACTGAACTAGCTCCTTTGGTTAACTCCCCCCAGAGCATCTCCAAATTGTACAATATTTTGTATGATTGGTGTTTCCCTGTACCATTTGGCTCTACAGAGTTTTGGTATGCCCTCTTCCCACACTGGGATAGAGACTGGACAACTATATGGAATAACTGCCATCATTTTGTAACACAAGATAAGCTACGATTGATGCAATTCCATATTCTCCATAATCTTTACCACTATCCTCAGAAACTGGCTAAATGAGGGATAACTTCCTCTAATGTTTGTACTAGGTGTGCTCAAGCAGAATGTTCTTTGCTCCACATTTTCTGGGAATGTTCTAAGATATCACACCTATGGGAGGCTATAAGGGACAAGGCTGACCCACTCCTTGGGCTGAGAGACTTGTTCACACCAGAGGTTTGTATTCTTAGGGATTACTTGCAGATTTCAGTTAATAAGCATAAGTTTCATATTGCCTTAATTTCCATGTCTGTTAAAAAACTGGTACTTAAGTATTGGAGGAGTCCTGAGGTTATCTCTTATTCTGAATGGCTAAACAAGCTATTATTTAATCTCTGAGTGAAGAAGACTATCTCGAGTATCAATAATAATAATTCCAAATATGAACGGATCTGGGCCTCGCTTCATACATTATACACTATCTCATTTTTAATATTTAATTCTAATCTCTGATGTCATGGACTGTCATGCTTCTGGGACTGTGTCAGGTGAGGGGTTTTGGGGGTGTTCTGGGGGGAGGGGACAGGGTCAGTCAATCTGTTTTGTCTCAAGTTTTACACTATGGATGTTTTGACCCTGTCCACTGTATATTGTGAAACTTTCAATAACTTTTAAATTATAAAAAAAAAAAAAAAAAACATTCATTAATGAGTACAATGGTGGGGTGGTGAAGCATGGAGAGATACTACAAAACAGGCTTAAAATATATCCAAGTAACTAGTAAAAAAGATTAATATTGTGATTCGTGAAGTGATCATAAATCATGATTTGTGATTGCATTTGTGACCCTGATGATGAAGAACATGATTTGTATCACGAGTGACTCGTGATGATGATCCTGACTTAAAAATGCATATTAATGAATACAATGTTTATGCAGAATTACGCACCACACCTGTCCAGTACTCTGAAGGGAAGCCAAAGAAACAACTGTGACTTAAATTAGAGATGGAGATTGGGCCCTAAAGAGATGCAGATGCACAGACAGATTAAGACTGCGCTGTGCACTGAAGAGATGCAGATGCAAAGGCACAACACCTAACCAGTGCTCACCATCAGAAATTCAAATCTGGAAAAGAATTCCTTTGCAGGTTGGGATGGGCCGTGGGGGGGAGGGGCAGTGTACTGCACTGCTGCAGTAACAGTCACTAGTACTAGTACCAGTAAAGATACCACAACGAAGTGCAAAAATTACACAGCTGCAGTGGATAGCAGGTTCACATAGCTGAAATTATGTGGCACAATAAAAGATGTCTGATTTGATGACATGCGTCATACACATACTCACACACACACTAAGTAATGCATAGCAAATTGAAAACTTCAGTAATATAACCACATATTTTAAGCAAACTAAAATTATGCACTGCTTCACCACAACAATCAGCAAAAAAATGGCAAGAATTATTGAAAATATTACTGTGTGTACATTAACACAGTTGTACAAGAAAAAATCACCCAAACAGAAAGCACTGTCTTTTTTTCCAAGTTAATCTACCTACACCACAGACACGACCTTCCCCCAAAGCACACTTCCACTGTTTCTCAGTACACAGACTGCATATTGTACATTAACATTCAAAATCCACACACAAACAATAAACGCTCGATGATATGAGCACAGGAGGGTTTCCTATAATCAATGAACTAAAGTTTCAGCAAAACAAATGACCCCAAAAGGCTATTTTAACAGCTTTTAGAAGGTTTGAATCATAGAGAGCTCTCAGAGCAGATTGTCTCCTACAGCTTCATACACACACCACCCCAAACTGAGGCTGTGCTATACAATCAAGAGCCCATGTGACCTGAAATACCATGAATCACTGCAATATTCACCTTTGGAGCTTAAAAATAAGGCGAAGTGAGGTGGAGTACATTGTTGTCAATGTACTTTGCCTTAAGAATTGCTGGAGTAGTGGTTTAGGAAGGCGGAGTAACATGAAGTCATTATTTTTAATGGACTTCATGTTACCCATTATAACGCGAAGTACTCTGCTTTGCATTGCAGAGCACTCCGTGAATTTGCTTTCATTCTGCGGATAATTTTGCAGAGTGAATTGGGGCCACTTCACCCACCACTATTTGTAATGTAGCTTGAAAGTCTGTAAATTTATTGTTTAAACTTCTCATATTGCTCAGTAAACATTTAGTTATATGGCTTTTTTTTGTCTATAGTATTTGTGGTCATAGTAGGGTTTATATTAGAGTTCCTTCCCCCCCCCCATAACTAGTTTAAATAGTCACTCTCCTTAACTAGTTCAAATAATCACTCTCCATTTTATTTCTTATGAGTGAGCCTAGTGCGTTAGCTCCTTCAGTTCTGTGGTGCAGTCCACCTTTACTATATAATACTTCATTCCCATAGAAACAACTCCAGGTATCCAGAAAACTAATTCCTCCAGTTTTACACCAATTGTTCTGTCTTGTATTTATTCTTTGTATTGTGAGATTTTTCTTTGTGTGTACCCTCTTTGCACTGGTAATAAACATGAAATAATGACTTGTGCTCCCTGTCATTTTAATATGTTTACTGATTTTAATAAATCATAGCAAATGTCTGTCTCATGGTGGATTCCCACATTATTTATTCCTGTGTGGCTTGTCACTATCTGTTTTGTTTCATTTGTTATAGTTATAACTTTGGGTATTTGGTGTTGCATATCTGCTATTCTTGCTCTTGGATAGCACAAAACCATTCTATTTTCCTTATCTCTATGACAAATTGAAGTATCACATTTTCTTATAATGGAATCACCCATTACAATAAATTATTTTATTTCTGGTTTGTTTCCATTTTCTGATGTAGTATCTACTGTTGTGTCCTTTAATTGATCAAATCTGTTTGACGTTGTTGTGTTTTGTACTGTTATAGCCCTTCTCCCTTTCTTGAAGTTAGTTCCACTACATACAGTGAACCACTCATTACTGTTTTCTTGTCCTGTATGTTTTGTCTTTTTATGATGTGGTAAAGCTCCTGATGCTCCTGGTAGTTCGTTTTCTATTCTTTGATCTCAACTTCTTTTTTTATTACTCATGTCCGGTATTTGATTTAAAAAAAGGTTAGGAAACAAGTTGTTTAATGGGGTAGGAGTTACTTGGTGCACAGTGTTTTGAATACCACATTATTGTTTAATACCCATTATTTCATTTAAGTTCGTTAGTTGCAAGGTTACATTCTGATAATTGTATTGTAATGTATCCAGCTGGACACATTTGCCACATTCATATGTATTGTCCACTATATTTTCTGCAACCATAAACATCAAACACTTCAAACATTTTTGCAGTTTTCCTTGCTTGCAGTGTGAATCCAACATTATGCTAGTTTCTTCCATGATTTGAAAATATAAGGTCCCCTTTATAGTGCTGGTTCCCTTCCTGCTCCTGTCCTTGTGTTTGCCTTGTTTGTTTCTTTTGGGCTTTCTAGTTTTCTAGTGCCCTGTGCATACATTGCTACTTGTGCTTTAGGTTACACTGTGGCCCTGTCCATACTACACCACTCTGGCCTGGTAACAGATACAATCCGTTACAGCCGGGGAGCGGAGCAGTGCATCCACACCTTGGTGGTGTCCGTTACGGGACCGGCACTGCCGGTCCACACATCGGGAGCCGGGTGACTGTTACGGTGGTGCCCGATCCCACAATGCAGCTCACGCTGCACTTCGGTCCCTGTAGGGGACCATTACTGCCCATCCACACTATTGCTGGTAACGTTACCAAGGCAGGACCGGTTTCATAACCATTATTGAAACCACCTCATACGTGGTTTCAACAACGGTTACAAAAATTCCTCCTGTAACGTTACATGTGTAAACGCAAACCATTGAGGTAACGGTTTGGACACTCTGTAATGTTACAAAGGCGTAGTGTGGACAGAGCCTCTGTTTCCTTGCCTCAAGCTGCCCTGTGCCTGTACCCCTAGGCTCCATTTCTCACCTGTTATTGCAGCCCTCTGTTCACTGCATTGTTCTCTGTATGCCTTAGCTCAACCTGCTTTCTGTCTAACAAGCCTTAGGCCCCGTCCACACTATACCACTTAAAATCTGTAACGGTTCCAAACCGTTACAGACCGTTAATGGTACAGTGTGTCCACACTGCCAGTGAACAGTTTGATAAAGGATTGAAAATGGTACAGCCTGTCCACATTGTGTGTGATAGTATGTGTGGTCCCAACCCCATTGAAGCAGAGCATATACCATGGTGCACCTGGTGAGGACAGCTTTGATGAGAGGCACCCACCCGCAATATATATGGGGTAGTATGCATCTGTACAAGCCATAATGTGCAACATACAGTATGGCAATGATCTGTTATGCACCTATGGTGAGGAGGTGACAGGTAGAAGGTGTGGGGGGTCTGCATGGTGGATTCAGGGAGTTATTGCTATGAGAAGGAGGAAGAGTGAGTGACATGGCAACATGTCCAACAGGGGTTGGGCACCAGGGCATGACAGCCAGTCAGGTACTGCTGCTGAATGGCTGATGGCAGCCCCGCCACTACTGCCATCGGTGTACCCCACCACTCCCCTGTACACAGTGCCACACATCTATTGGCCACCGCAGCGGTGTTACACGATGCACTCAGGAGCTCAACCACTGTATGTGTGCACTACTGGCTCCGTTCCACAGGTAGTATTGATGCCACAGCTCTGATGGGCAGGAGGGGTACTCCCAGTGCATGTCACAGTGAGAGGCATCATCTCAGACAGTTTATGGATACTTCAGGAGGCGGCTCTCAGGGAGGCATGTGAGGACAGTGGGGTAGGTCAAGTGGGGACACATGGGTAACTCCAGGGGTGGGCATACCTCTGTAGGTTGGGTTACCCTGCTATGGAGGCTGCCCAGTATTGTAGCCTACTCTCGTGTCTCACACTGCCATTGGTACGCCCTGGTAGCCTCCTCCCACCCTGCATGCATTATACCAGTGCTGCAATACATGCAGGTATAGTGGGGGACTGGAGGCTACACGGTGCAGCATTTAGACACACACCAGTAACGTTACAGAACTGCAACCATTACAGGGACCGTTGTTGAAACCACCTCACAACAAGTTTCTATAATGGTTATGAAAACACCTTCTGTAACATTACCAGTGTAAATGCAAACCATTACGATAACGGTTTAAGCCCTCTGTAACGTTACCGAACGGTTTTACTGGTGTAATGTGGACAGGGCCTGAGTGCCTGTTATTATCATTGTCTGTTTCAGCTCACACTGCAATCTGTTGCCTTGCTTGCCTTAATTAATTACACCTGTTCATGGCTTTGCTGCCTAGCTAACATCTTCTCCCTGTATCACTGCTTCACAATAACTGAAGTAATCTAGTCCATGGAACTCAGTCCTGCTTTCTGAACTTATACCAAGCAAATATTGTTGCTGTTTTCAGTGCATTGCCTCTCCCTACAGTTTCTATGTTCATTCAGATTACTACCCTACAAGCCATAGTTAATTGCTGCTAGATGCTGCTCAATTACTTTTGCAGCCCTACTGCATTACTCCTCACTTCTATGTTTGTGTTATTTAGACTTATTTATTGCTACTCCCACCTTTACTAAACCTTACTTATGCCAAACCCTCAGCCGTTTGTTTCTGATGATAACCTAACCCTACTTTTATGGCTGGCACATACTTAACTAATTTTATTACCTGCTTGGTGTGGAGGTGTCATGTTTGTGGCTTCTTTGTTTTTCCTACAGTGTGGACTGGGGAGTCACATCAGGCATCATGGCTCCAGGCAGCGGGACCAACTTTTAACTTCTTGTATGTTTTATTAGTCACTGGCTTTCTCTGGCCTTCTACTACTGCTCCACACAGCCTTTATGGCATTCTGCAACCAACTGTTCCAGGCAGGCAACTTTTACCATATGGCTGCTGGCTCCTCCTAGCCTTCTACCATCCTTTCCCTGCTATTCTGCACCTGATTTACACGGTCATCCCAGCCTTCCTCTCCCTTGCAGTCTTCCCAGCCTTCCAGTCCCTTGCACTACCAGTATTGCTCATATACCACCTGTCATGGCACTAATGCAATCAGCTTGCAAATCTGTTCATTCCAGGACCTCTCCCCTTTCAATACTGACATCCCCTTCCAAGTCTGACAGTACATCATGTTTACTTGCTTTGAAGCACACCTACTACTGTACTGGCTTTGCAGCCTCCTCCTACCTAGGGAAAATTGTTTAACCAGGAAAGGCACACTAAGCTGGAGCTTGTTTCCAGGTGCAACCTGGGAGCAGAAGGAAGTTAAGTGACTTGCTCAGGGTCACACAGTATGCAAGTGGAAGCATCAGCTCTGAGCTTTGCCTGGCCTCACCGTTCTCTTACTCATAATATAGTATTCAGTTCACTCCCAATTTGGCTTTCTAATGGACTTGGTCAGCATGCATTTCTGTGGTTGACAACTGCTAGTTGCCTTTCCTGGACCCACAAGAGGGTCCATATTATTCAGCCAGACCTATGTACCAGTCTCATCCAGTCAAGACCCACAAGAGTGTCCACAGTGCTCAGTCTGACCTACTTACAGGTCTCCCTATATCTGCTATCATCCAATACAACCCAGGTACTGGTCCCATGCTCCTTACCATGTGCAGGTCTCAAGCTCATTTCAACTCACTTTTCCACATTTTGGAGACATTCTGATGATATCCATTACTCCAGTACTCAGGGCTAGCCCTGTGGCTGACAGTCTCTCTTTGCACCCCAAAGTCTGCATCTTGAGCATGTGAAGCTTGGGGTGGGCTTCTTCTTCTTACCTGTCCCGTAGTTGGGAAGGTCCTCACTCTGGGAGGACCTTCAGTCATTGACTGTACTAACAGCACCTCTCAATGTAGCATTTAAGACTTCAGCGGTGAAGGGGTGGGGCTGTCATAGGAAGGGCCCCTATAGTTGCCTAAGCAGGCTCAGAGAAACCCTTTCATTCTTTTCTCCCTATGACCACCTCTGGTTCACCTGGTTTGTTCATAGATCAGTAGGCTGGCTGCACACCTCGGCAGTCATTACTCTCCTCTTCCTGCCTTGGTTGACTCTTGTAGCAGAGTGCACTCACAATCCTCCATGGCATTCCCATTAGAGGGATAGAGTCAGAGTGTTCCCCAAAATTGCAGTTCCCATGGGTTGGTCTAATAAATTGTAGTAGCAGAGCCTTCACAATGCAAAACTATCCCAAAGCCTGGAGGGAAGGCGACCTAGGCCTTGGATTCCCAGGTGTTTCCTCCTCAAAGTAGGTTTCTCCTCTCCTCCATGTCAATGGTCATAATATTAGATAGGCATCCTTGTAGTCCCTAGGTTACTTAGGTATATTTCCCAGTTAGGTAGGTTTCCACTGTTGGATGTCCTGTAATCATCCCATCTGCCCTGTGGCCATTCTCTCACTTGTAGGAAGCCAAGCCTCCATGCCTTACAGTCAGACCTCCGAGTGGGTCACTATTCACCTGCCATTTATTTTATTTTTATTTTTTTTTTTATTTTATTTAAACAGCAGTTTGGAAAACCTTTGAGCCATAGGCTCATTTACAAAGGTACCTTGTCACAGTAAGACAAACCAAAATACACAGTATAGCAGTACAACACATAAGTATAACAGTAAAATTAAGACATAGATACAAACAAGCTGGTACAGGTAGGATGGATGCAAACAATACCAGAGTTATGTCGTCCTTAGCAGCTTAGTAATAAGCTTTGTCATAAGTAGTTGAGCACGGTTTTGACTAGTGGCAGTTATACATCAAGAGTTAATAAGGTGGTTACGTATGGAAGTTTGAAGCACTATATAGTTGGAGCTCGGAGATGGAGGGGGCGTGTTGAACCAGGAGGGGGCTCCTAAAGCTGAAGGCTCTTTGACCGTGAGAGGTCCTAGCTCTAGTGATAACAAGAGAGGTTTTCCCAGAGGTCCGAGTATGAACTAGTGGGACAGAGCGCGTGGTGGTGGTCAATCCTGGTGGGAAAGCCCAAGGAGGGTCTTTTTGTAAGGGTACAGGTAAGATATTTGGAGGCGCCATTGGAGATCAAGCACCAGCGCTTTAGCATACAGTAGACAGGTGTGTGTCATCCTAGGTGCTCCAGCATCAATTAACCTGCAGGCCTTATTCAGAGAAAGCGAATTTTATGAGTGCGGTCTGATCAGCAGCACCATACACCGGCAGTCCATAGTCCACTAGGGACAGGATAAGAGGAGGTGATCATAGTCAAAGATACTCCGGGGAGGCAGTGTTTATACTTCATGTAAGATGCCCAATCGATATTAGTGGCAGTGGCTAGGCAGCTATGTATCCATGGAAGGAGAGGAGGGTCAAAATGGATCCCTAGGTATTTATAGGAGCAAACTTGTTCGAGGGGAATGAGGACCCAGAGTGAATGAGTAGTTTGAAGTTGCAGGACTTGTTTTGGGGATGAGTGAAGAACATGGTTTTGTTTTTAAGATTTATCACCAATCTATGTTCCTTGAACCAGCCCTCGGCTTCAGTGAAGGACTTCTGAAGCGAGTCCTGGAGGGCAGTAGGGTTACGACTTGAGGCAAAGATGACTGCATCATCAGCGTACAATAGAATGTTCCCCGAGCAAGAGCGTGGAAGGGTGTTAAGGTAAAGGGAGAATAGTAAGGGGCCCAGAATGGATCCCTGGGGAACCCCAGAAAAGATGGGACAGATATCTGAGTAGGTCCCATTAATTTTTACACATTGTGAGCGGCCAGACAGATAACTGGTGCAGGAGATAGGCCCAGCAGCAAAACCAGAGACTAAGGGCATCAAGAAGGAGGGGTGGGAGACAGTGTCGAAGCTTTGAGAGGTCAATGAAGACAGCACCAGCCAGAGAACCAGTGTCTAAGGAGGAGGGAGAAAGTTGGAGAACTCTAGAAAGGCTGTGTTGGTACTGTGGCCGCCTCGGAAGCCATGCTGCTCAGGACAAAGGACATTGTAGGTGGAGAGGTAGTCAGAGATTTGAGAGGCCACCACTTTTTCCAAGGCCTTGGAGAGAGGAGAGAGAATGGAGATCAGTCGATAGTTTCCAGCCACAGTCCTATCACCACCTTTAAAGATAGAGGTGACAGTGGTGACTTTCCAGGCAGTTGGAACCTTCCCCAGGCAAAGAGAGTGGTTGATGAGGCATGTGATCAGGGTAAGGACTGTGTCTAAGACCAGCCGTAGGATACATGGATCCAGGGTGTCACTGCCTGTACTATTACTCTTGAGGGCAGTGACAAGGTGCGGCCTAAGTTCTTGGGCAGAAACACGGTGGAGGAGAAAATAAGGGCGAGAAGATTTACGGCAGGTGCTGGGGAGGAGGGTCAAAAAATTTGTAGGGAGGATAGGGCTAAGGTCAGTGAATGAGGTGTTGAGGTGGTTGGCTATGAGGGCTGGGTCTGAGGAGATCACCATTAATGTTGATCTGGGTGGGTGGGGGTGCACTCCTGTTGACTGTTTAATGTTATCCCAGAAGGTTCTGGGATTCCCCATGAGGCAGTGAGTGAGGACCGATAGTGCTCAGACTTGGCCTTTCTGATGGCCAGTGCACTTGTTTCGGCGGCATATAACCACCTGTCATTGGGCTGGCCAGTCTCAATGGCATGGTGCCATAGGGTTGTCCCTATGTTTGAGCTGGTGGATCAAAGCTGGGGTAACCTAGGGCATTCTTCCTTTTAGAATGGCGGGTCAACACTGGGGCAAAGATATCACAGGCATTATTAAAAGTTTGGGTAAAGAAGGAGAGAGCTGTGTCAATGTCAGGAGTTGCCTGTATGAGACCAGTCAATTTGGGACAGAAGTTCCTTAAGTTTTATCAGTCCACCAGGTATTAGACGCCTGCATGTGGACTGTGCTATGGGTTTGGGGACTGAGGTTGACCAGTGGAATAGAATGGGAGAGTGATCGCTGAGAGAGTCTGGGAGGACTTGTACATTGGGGATCGGATTAGGGTGGTTGGTGAGTACCACATCAAGCAGGGTACTGGAGCATCTCTTGGGGTTAGTCCTGGTAGGGTGGGTAACTAGTTGCGTTAGGTCTATTGCAGAAAAGGAGCCTCGGGTAGAGGAGGAGGAGGGGTTGAGCCAGTTGACATTTAAGTCACCCACCAGAATTTGGTCAGCGGAAGGAGGTGAGAGAGTAAGGTATTCTGTAAGAGGCAGTGGCCTGATTTGGTCCCTGGGGAGCACTGATGCAGTAGTCAGATAAAGGGGTCCTTTAAAGGGTCAGGGTTAGTTTCAGCATAAGCGCCTGCGCCCTGGAGTCAAGGATGGGAGTGGGCAGGGCTAGTACGGGGAGAGATTCCTTGACATAAATAGTGCAGCCGCCGCCCCATCTCCCAACACGGTCGGACCGGAAAAGGGTGAAACCAGGAAGGGAGACTAGGGAGTCGGGGAGGATTTTGACAGCCAAGTCTCAACCAGGGTGATGACATCAGGGTTAATTGATGTGACCAGGCATTGTAGTAAGTCAAACTTTTTTAGGAGGCTACAGATATTCATGGAGACCATGCATAGACCTGTGGTGTGAGTTGGGGAGCCCAGGAACCGGGCCAGGGTTTGATGAATGTTCCCTGACAGGAGTAGTAGCATGACCAACACCCTGGCTGGGAGATGGTGAGAGGTTTTCCTACGATTGACATGAGAGGGAGGGAAGGGGAGGCTAAGGGAGCAGGGGGTGGGCAGGGAGGTACAGGAGGGGAAAGCAAGAATAAGAAGACACCCAGATGTGCCTGAGGTGAAGAGAAAGCTAGGGGAAGGGCAGGGGGGACAGGGACACACAGAGGTCCCAAGGGGCAGGAGAGGAGGTTCAGGAGCAAGGGGAGGGAGGGGTGCCAGGGCACAGTGTGGACTAGCAGATGGGTAAGTGGGTAAGTGCACTGCTAGTGGGGATAGGCACAGGCAGAGCTTGAGGCAGGGCCAATACATTGTGGTGAGCAAGATCCCAGGGAAGTAGTGCTGTACAGGTAGGAGTAGGAAGTAGTGAGGGAGCATAGGTCCCTCTAGTGGCCAGCAGGTATAACCTGCAAATGGGAAAGTGGGGAGATAGGTTCTGGGCAACAGGACGTGATATCACCAGATGTGATGTCACGGGGTGGATCCTTAAATTGACAGCCGCCCCTGGGTGGGAGGGTGGTTGGGGCGGCGGGCAGATGGCGCGAAGTGCCATCGGGCTAGCACCCCTCTGCAGGTGTCCAGATGAAGAGAAGAGGCTCTCTTTACCTCAAAAGTTATCAGGCTGGAGATTTGGCTTCCTCAGCTACTCAGGTGAGCTGCTTGTGCTTCAGTTGCTTGATTGTCCCGAGTGCCTAGCTTGGGGGAGCTGCCTATGTTGTGGAGAAAACAAAGCCTCTCATTACTATGCAGCGGGAGAATATGTTGTGACTTACACAAAGGAGCTCCACTCTAAGCAAACAGGGCTATTCCAAAATGAGGTCACACTAGGACCCAGCTAACCTAATGCCTTCAGTAACAAGCACAATTAGCTCAATACCACCATATTAAACAAGTCTGATCTATATTAGCTGCTTGGTATATCTGGCTTTAAGATGAAATCAGCAAGGCAACTCTAGAAAAGCCAGTGAGTCCCTAGCTTTACACTTCAGCAATTAGTAGCACAAAGAGAATCAAATAACAAGCCCACCCAGTGGTGAACAGGAACAAAGTTCATAAAATATAAGTGTTCATCAGGTAGCACCCCTCTGCAGGCGTCCAGACGAAGAGAAGAGGCTCTCTTTACCTCAAAAGTTATCAGGCTGGAGGTTTGGCTTCCTCAGCTACTCAGGTGAGCTGCTTGTGCTTCAGTTGCTTGATTGTCCCGAGTGTCTAGCTTGGGGGGGGGAGCTGCCTCAAAAGTTATCAGGCTGGAGATTTGGCTTCCTCAGCTACTCAGGTGAGCTGCTTGTGCTTCAGTTTCCTGCCTACTTGACTCAAACAATACGACCAACTGACCTGTGCTACCAGCTAAACCCCATTATTAACTGACCTATGTACAGGTCTTCATTTACCCATGCTATCAACAGAACCCATACTACCAACTGACCTACGTACATGTCCTCGACCCCTATAAGTGTTCACTACCTCTTATGCTTTAATTGACACTCTTTTTGGTCTTCTTCCTAATGTACTTTTAGCCAAGGGAATCACTCCCATGGCACCTCAAGGGTTGGAACCCTCCCCTAGGGTTCCTTGCCTTCGTACCCCTACAAGGTGATATATCCCATAGATAGAAAGGCAAACAGTCAAAGTTTATCTATGTTACACAAGCACCAAATCAGCAGTACAGGCACATTGAATTGGAAGTTCAAGGGGTGGTGCAACTGGCCACACCCTGCTTTTGGCCTATTTAAGGGCTGCTCTCCTTAAGGGCTGCTCTCCTCACTCCACACACAAGCATTTTGTCTTGCCCCTCTATCCGACCCTCCTCTTCTGGTGACACACCTCTCTCTTCCATGGGTTTCTTTCTAAGGTACCTTTAGCCAAGAGAATCAATCCCATGGCACCTCAAGGGGTGGAACCTTCCCCTAGGGTTCCTTGCCTTTGTACCCCTACAAGGTGGTATATCTCATGGATAGAGGGCCAAACATCCAAAGTTTATCTGCATTGCACAAGCACCAAACCAGTTATACAGGCACATTGAATCACTTAAATGCTGGCCTCCATTAGCAGTGCAGCCAGCAAACTGTGTGAGCTCAAGTGCCTAATACACTTTGCATGTCAGGACATAGTGGCACTCACAGAAACCTGGTGGCAGAAGAAAATGACTAGAACACCAGAGTAATGGGATATAGACTGTTGCACAGGTGTAAAAGGAAAGAGGGTGGGGTGACTGTCTTAATGAAAGGGATCACTGTGGAGGGCAAGGAGGACAATAAAGGGGCAAACATTGTTATAACAAAATATATTAGTTTGAGCTAGGGAAAAAGAGATAAAAGGAGTCACCCTGGGGGTGTGCTATAGGCATCAAACAACTCAATGGATCACAATCCTATCTGGTTGGTAAAATAACAAGAGCAGCCAAATCAGATGCAGTAGTCATCCTGTGGACCTCACTTTCCCATGAATTAACTGGCACCCTGAAAGTGTTAATGGCAGGGCCAGGACAGATTTACTGTCTGCTATCATGGACTGTTTTCATATCAAACAGGGGACAATATATGAGGGCACCATTGACCTTGTTTTAGGCATCGAGGTTGGGGAGTTATTTTGAGTTTGGACATCAAGATGTCAGAGTTAGGCAGTGATCACAACTGGGGAACCTTTTTCTGTGGGCAGGGATAAGTAACCATGTCACTAAGACCCAAACCTTCAAAAAGTTATACTTTGCCAGCAGATGAAAAAGCTAGTGTCCAATTATCTGAAGCAGATGCAAGAGGCTTGAAAAGCAGAGCACATGTGTAATTTGTTGAATGTTTCACCCCAAACTGCTGCAGTGGCATATATTTCAGTAAACAAATATATATATATATATATATAGTCAGTTTGGAATTTAGAAAGGTGTTTTACACTGTCAGGTATGAAAAGATTCTAGGCAAAATATTCCAATGTGGTGTATATGAGGCATACATGAGGTGGACTGGCTTGGGTGCAGAAGGCAGGGTGTGATAAGGTCATTAACCGTATAACAGTTGGAAAACTGTAGTGATAGTTAAAGCAGCCCTTTTGCAACTAAGTTTACCCTATGGTGCCAAATTAGGGATATGCAAGGCATACAGTAATCACTGAAAGTAAAAGTTGTGGTTACCTTTTCTTTTCTCTATGTAAGTCTGTTGTACAACATATTTTGTTATTCATTTCTCTGAGCCTTGCTAGCTGGCCACTATCAGGGTAGTCTTCTATCAAGTCTGTGTTCTGTAACTACCCCCCCCACCAAAGAATGGGGCATGCTGGTCTGCAGAGATCACCATAAGAAGCATTACATGAGGGCTTTGTTTTTAAACAAGAGTAAATGAAACAGCCCAAGGGGTGTAACCTGCCAGCTAACAAATGAATAAAGCTCTCCTTGCTGCAGAAACTCTTGAGTGTGAGCATGGCAGTTTGGCTACTAATGGAATGATGCACCCCCTCCACCTCAGTACAAGTATAACATAAAGTGTTGAGCAGTAAATCCAGGTAAATATACCTTTGCTAAATAGTTTGTTGTTTCCAGGCTGCTGATTTTAGGAAACAGCTGAGGCTATCTTCATGTGAAGCAAAACATGATATAAGGAAGTATTTGATAGCTTTAGAAAAGGAGATGTGTAAAAACTATATAAACTATAAAATTAAATACAGGATAACTGTTAAAATAGGTTGAATTTTTCTCTAGAAGAATCTATGCTTTTTAAAGGGAGTTTATACCTGGAAGCTGGGAGTCCAGACGCTCCTGGGTCTGTGTTCCTACTACTGCTACATCAGTAGCTAAAGCCATTTTGGAAGGTGTTCCCTTAGTGAAGAGCTGACCCTTAATTGCATTACTATATAGGGAAGGTTTTGATCTTCTGGCTGGGAACAAGTGATCACCAAACAGTGTGGTTCATGATAAATACAGCCATAGACTCAAGCCATACAAAAGCAAGAGAATTGGACTTTAGGAGGGCTGACTTTCAGAAAATGAGAGAGTGCCTCAGAAAAGCAGTAGCAAACAGGCAAGAAGGAGGTGTGGAGGAACAATGGGTAGTAATCAAAACAGCCATCACAGAGGCAACAAGACTTTGTGTGAAGCAAATCAATAAAACACAATGAAGGAAACATGCTATGGTTCTCAAAAGAGGTGGCAAGGAAGTTTAAGGAGAAAAGGGTAGCATTTAGGAAATATAAGGAAACACAGAAGGAGCAGGACAGAGAACTTGATCAGTTAAAGCAGAAAGAAGCAGGGAAGGCAATCAGAACAGCAAAGGCCTAAACCAAGGAAAGGATAGCCAACTCTGTTAAGAAGGGTGATAAGACCTTTTATATGTACATTAGGGAGTGAAGAAAGACCAAGGGAGGGATACTGAGGCTTAATAAATGGGAGGGAATGTGGGCAGAGGGTGACAATGAAAAAGCAGGGATATTGAATGAATATTTCTGCTCAGTATTGTCAGGAGGTCTAAACCTCACTTTCAGGTTCTTGGCAATATTGGGAATGCAAGTAATCACAGACACGTTGCATAAGTAATAAACTTGTTTATTACTACCAAAAAGGATAAAATCACAGTTGCCCTAAGCAGTTCTTACCAATACGAACCGGGAGCCAGTGCTAAGCATTCCTTATACCTCGAGGTTTCTTTGTGTCTCTTGGGATCTCCAAGGTACAAGACTAGTGTATCACATTATATACCTATGATAATTACTATGGTTACAGTAAGATAGAAACATTTCTAGTTATAGAGATGAGCCCTATTGGCTAAATTAGAGGAGGCTCCATGGTCCAAGATAACATTATACAATTTTGTAGTAGTCATCAGTTTGTGAAACAAAAGAATTCTTATACAGTCTTACATAACTCAGTGTAGTGGTACAAATCACCAAAAGGTGGCAATGCTGACTTACATATCACAATTATTCCAAGTACACAGGTGCCTTGGCATGTTACAAGTAAGAAATACACAGAAAATACTTAGGAGAATATACATATTAGCAAGCAAAGTGTATTACAACTATATGCGTACATATTCTGACATCTACTCTTGTACGGTAGATGCCCTTAGCCCTATATGTTAGTATAACATATACATAAGCACTAGCTGTCTACAGTGTACCTATGAGGGTACCAATTAGGGTGCAGGGACCTTGTGTAACAGTATTCACAAAGGAAGAGGAGGGGGAGGTACCTAAACTAAACAAGAGAAACACTCTTGAGATGGGGGCTGATACCAGTCCATTTACAGAAGAAAAGGTTCTGAAAGAACTAGTAAAATTGAAGGTGAAAAAAGCAATGGGGCCTTATGGAATTCACCCAAGAATTCTAAAAGAACTAATGGTAGAACTAGTGACACCGCAGACTACTCTCTTTAACAAATCATAGGAGGATGGGATGGTACCTGAGGACTGGAGAAGGGTGAATGTGATTCCTCTTCACAAAAGTGGGAGCAGGGCAGAGGCAGGAAACTACAGACCAATTAGTTTGACCTCGGTGGTAGGGAAAATGATGGAATCACTTCTGAAGGAAAGAATTGTTGAGTACCTAGAGGCCAGTGGGATACGGGACCCAATGCAGCATGGATTCACAGCGGGAAGGTCATATCAGATGAATCTAATAGATTTCTTTCACTGGGTGACCAAAGTAGTAGACCAGGGAGGGGTTTTGGATATGGCCTACCTAGATTTTAGCAAGACATTTGATACAGTCCCACACAAAAGATTAATAAACAAGTTAGCCAGCCTTGGAGTGGGTCCCAAGGTGGTAGCCTGGATAAAAAAATTGGCTTGACAACAGGATGCAAAGGGTAGTAGTAAACGGAATCCACAGTGAAGAAAGGAGGGTTACTAGCAGGGTACCGCAGGGTTCAGTACTGGGACTGGTCCTTTTTAATGTCTTTGTAAGTGACTTTGCAGAGGAACTGGAAGGAAAAGTATGTCTCTTTGCAAATGACACAGTGATCTGCAACAGGGTTGATACACAAGATGGAGTGGAAAGGATGAGAAGGGACTTGGCAAGGTTGGAAGAATGGTTAAATGTATGGCAGCTTAGATTCAATGCAAATAAGTGCAAGGTAATGCACCTGGGAAACAAAAACCCAAGGGAAGAGTACACAATGGGGGGTGAGATACTGACAACAATAAAAATGGAAAGGGACTGGGGGGTAATTATATCAGATGACCTAAAGGTGGGCAACCAATGTGAAAAAGCAGTAAGGAAGGCTGGGGGGATACTGGGATGCATAGAGAGAGGCATCGACAGTAGAAAACAGGAAGTTGTTATCCCTCTGTACAGACAGTTGGTGAGACCCCATCTGGAGTACTGTGTGCAGTTCTGGAGACCCCATCTCCTCAAAGACATAGACAGAGTGGAGGATGTCCAAAGGAGGGCAACCAAAATGGTGCAGGGTCAGCAACAGAAGACATATGAAGAGAGACCAAAGGAGCTTATCACGTATACCCTTGAGGAAAGAAGGGAGAGGGGGGCATGATAGAAACTTTCAAGTACCTCAAGGGAATCAGCAAAGTCCAAGAGGGTAGTATCTTTCAGAAAAAAAGATGTGCAAGAACAAGGAGGCACAATTTGAAGATAGAGGGGGGATGGCTCAGAGGTAATGTGAGGAAGTACTTTTTCATGGAGAGGGTTGTGGATGTATAGAACAGTCTTCCTGAGGAGGTCATGGAGTCAAGAATAGTGGGGGAATTCAAGAATGCAGTTGACAGACATAAGGCAGTCCTAGTGGGGGCTTGGAGAAAGTAGATTGTTGGTTAACTAGGATCTGCAGCTTATCTGTTAGGTAAGAAAATGGGCAGACTAGGTGGGTCAAGCAGTCCTTATCTGCCATCAAATTCTCTGTGTCTATGTTTCTATGTTCTATGTTTCTATGTTTCTTGTCCTGCCAGGAAGTGACTAGTTTAGAGGGAGGAACTTTCTGAAAAGGATGAAAAGGATATTTCTCTATATTTTCTTGTGTTTATGCTTGTGAAGTGGGTTTAGCATTGTGTAGCAATTGACCCTGTATATAGTCTATATATATTTCCTTGAAAAGAATGCAGCTGTGTGAATTATAAATCTAGTATTCCTCTAATTGTTTAATAGAACATGATTGACAGATCACATGACACCTGAGCAGTATATAAGGGCTGCTCATGTAACCTATAGTCAGTCAACTTTTGGCTGAGGAGCAGAAAGGAACCTCAGGGAGAAGCAGTGTGGAGCCAGAGAAGCAGCCAAAAGTGAGAGAGACATGCCACTGCTGAATTATTGAGATCCTGGTTATACAAGGGTGAAGGTGAGGCAAGCTTAAGGTGGAGCTCAGGTTGAAAGTCCTGTAAAGCCTAAAAGCAAGGAGGAATCACTGTGGCCGGGGATTGGCCCTGGATCTCCAAAGGTCTGGATTGGGCTACATGGATGCTAGAAGCTGCTCACCTAGAATTTACCAAAGGGAGAGAACTCAGACTGGTGAGAAACTGCAAAGGCCTGAGTGTGCAGATACTCAGACTGCAGAGGAACTTGAAGAAACCCAGGGGGTATTGGCAGGCTGACCATACCATGGAATGGGGTCAGTTTCTGGTCTCTAGAGGGCATAGTAAGGTCCACCTGCAATACTAAAGTGAGAAGTCTCCTAGCTAAGCTCCCAGACCATACTTTGTATTTTTTTTTATAGTAACCTGACAAACGTCTGCATCTGAAAATGCCACCTCTACATAATTGCCAATAAAACAACACCTCAGGGTGTTTTTCACCATATTTTATGATTCCTGCTGTCTTCAGTAACTGAACTCCATGACATATGGTGGCAGTGGTGGGATGCCGGAACACACTTTGACAGGGTAAGTGTGGCTGGCCATGTACTAAATGTGCTGGTTCTGAAGGAAGAGAGACATTTTGGAAGCCCCTAGAGCTAAAAGACTGAACAGTTTGTTGATTGTATGACTGATCCTGTGATAATTTTGCAAGAGAAAGTAAAGTCCCTTGTGGAGTTGGCAGCAATGAAATGGCAGAATGACCCAGAGGAGGTGATGTCTGAGAGAGAGATGCTGATGAGTCTCTCAAAGATGATGCAATGGCTGATTCAAAAGTGGCTAGACACTGAGGAATGGTGTTCTGTGGTAGAGCAATGAATCCAGACACTGGAGCAGGTGGAAGCTGTGACTGTTAACCAAGTGCTGTTTGGGAACATGAGGCTGATGGGGAAGGAACAGCGCCATTTAACTCTGATAAGGAGAATGATGACAATGTCCCAGATGAACAGTCCCATGGTGTACTCCCTGCAGATTTGTATGCTGTTTTGGAAAATGTGGAATTGCCAGAGTTGGATGATGTTCAGAGAGTGCAGGTACAATTGCCTGAACTGACAGAGCTCGAAAGGCGAGAGAGGGAGCCAAGTCAGCTATGTGAACATTTTAAGGACTTGTGTGCTGACATCCACAAGAGTCCTGGAAGTTCAACAGATTGCAGGTATGAAGAACCAGTGGTCCTTTTGAGACCAGAAGGGACTGAGTGTTTAATGCCTAAAACTAATACTGACTTTCAAATATGGAGTACGCTCCAAATGAATGATGCCTGTGTATGTAGATTATTTGCATTTGTAAAAATGATTGATAATGTGCCTACGTGCCTCATATTTACTGTGTACCCTTATGCACTCCAGGGCCTTCCTCCCGTGCCAGGCCCCCCTCACATTCGGTGCCCAACCAAAGCACACCTCTTGCTGAGTTGGTGTCCAACTCCCAGCAACAGCAGTGCGATAACCCCCCACCAGATTCCTGAGTATTGATATGTTTCTGTTTACCTTTATACTGATTAGTGGCAGTTCACCTTGTACACTTACCCTGTATGCCTGACTACCTCTACTGCTACCTGTTTTATGTCTACTGTATGCTCCTTATGTGTGAATCAATGTAATTAATTGCCCTACCTTTGTCTCCTGTATGCTAATGTGCCTTTCATTTGTAATTAATTCCAGGTCGCCCCTGAAAAAGGTACTCTGTTGTCTCAGTGGGCTCACTTTGTCAACAAATTTCAATAAATCAATAAATAAATGAATAAAATAAATAAATTGATGTTGAAAGGCTGGATAGTGTGAGACCCTTTTACTTCACCAAGAATGGTGTCCTGTACAGGTGTCACAAGAAATTCTAGGAGAAATGTACTGAAGACCAGTTGCTGTTGCCCAGGGCACTTCAACTGCTGGTTCTTCAGGCAGCAGATTTTAATCACAAGAAAGGGCATTTGAGATGCCGTGGGATGTTAAATCACATACTATCCTATTTCTACTGGCCAGGGGTAATTAAATAAGTTGTGAAGTTCTGCAAGACCTGTAAAACATGTCAGAGTGTGGCGTCAACCACTAGGGTAGCAGCCAGAATAGTTGCAAGGAATAAAAAATAATTTTCTGGTAGGAGGTGCCAGGATGAGTAGAATCCTATATCCATTTGGCATTAAGACTGGGAAGAGATTCTTGGAGGTGGAAGTGCCTCCTAGATATAGTTTCTCTCTCTAAGCATAAAAAGTAATATGTATTCTGAAGAAATGTTTAATCATGTTATAATTCTGATGGGGAAAAGATTTGAGATTGAGAGCTGAAGTAAAAAAATGAGTACTTCTAGATAAAAAGCAAAGGAATGTGAGGGTATTAGACTCAACAGCAGAGATGCAGCGAAATAAAATTTTGCCAGCGAAACTTAAAATTTTGTAGCGCAAAACATTTAGCGTAATTGGGCCCTTACGGTGAAATTTCACCAGTAAATTTCAATGAAATTTAGTTTACGGTGAAATTTTGCTGTCAATTTTGCCTTTTGCTGGCACATTTCGCTGCATGTTAGTATCAGGCAAAATTGGGGAAAAATGCTTATCACATGACTTTCTCTCTAGCAGACTGCTGGTCACATGGGGGGACTGCTCTTAGGCAGGAAGCCAGACTAAATGTACTTCCTTTAGAGCCATTTCTGCCTAGTAGTAGTAAGTAGGAGACTAGAGCAGGAGAGCTAAAAGTCTGATTTATAAAACATAGTGTTTGTGTGTGTGATCTGTTCCCCAATAGTTTAAAAAGTAAATATTTTCTGTTAGTGTTTTTTCTGCATTGTTATATTCATCTGTCTTTATAGTTTGTGCATTTTGTGTGTGTGTGTGTGTGTGTGTTTGACCCCCAGTCCCTTTCGTTCTTCTTTTCTTCCTTTCTTCCTGTTTTTTTTCTTTAGTTTTATAGTAAAGAAAAATTGTCTTTATGATGGAGAGGGAGACTGGTAGTGCGCCACCAGCAGCAGGAGGATCTGCGGTCCACCTCAACAGGTGGGTATTTTCCAAATGCCCCCAGCAACAGTAGCCTTCCCCCACCACCAGCAGCAGGAGCACCTTACACCCCACCCCAGCAGCATGTGTCCCCCCAGGACAGCAAGAGCAGCAGGAGCCTGTTGCATCCCCGAGGAACATGTGATGCCCGTGCCCACCCTCCCCAGCAAGAGCAGCAGGTCTTAGAAGAAGTGGCGCTGCAGATGCAGTGGAGAGATTGGCTGATTAGCGCCCCCCCCCCAAGGTCTCTACATCTCCAGTTTGGAGGGTTTTTTCCCACAAAGGTTGGAGATGACTGTATTGTGATCTACAACCTTTGTGGCAAAGATGTTCAGCATGGAAAATGAGGGTCCCACTTTGGGACGGGTGGTCAGAGGAGTCACCTATGGTACCACCATGCTACACAGTGGCTTTCCGTGCTGCAAGAAGCTGCAGCAGCAGAAGGCAGTGATGAGTCCAAGAATCAGGGCATCCAGCATCCCAGAGGGCACCATAGTAGCAGCAGCAGGAGTGATGAGACACCCCAAACCCGCCGCTGTCGCAGGCAGCTTCAACTGTTCCTGGTTTGGCATCACAACCTGCAGCAGCTCCTCCAGGACCAGGTAACATCAGAATGGAGGACCTTGAGGCCGTGTGCCAAGATGTGATGGCAGTACGCAGGGAGGTGCAAGGTCTCCGGCAGGAGGTGGACCAGTTCCACCAGGTCAGGGGAGAACTGGAGAAAATAAGGGAGGACCAAAAGAAGGTCTTGGACCTCCTGGAAGAGCTGCGTGGTGGTGGTGGTGGTGGTGGTGGTGGAGTCAGTGGCAGCGGCACTGGCACAAGTGATTAAAACTGCTATGTATGCACCAATTTGTTTTGTGTCCTTTCTATTTTGCAAATCTTGCCATTTTTTCATCTTCACCCCCGAAAAATAAAAAAATTAAACAAAATAAAAAAGTAAAAAAACACAAAAAAATCTTTTCTGTCCTCTTTCTCTTCCATTATATATCCTCTTTGTTCTTTTTCTTGCCCTGTGGTTTGCTATCTTATATGTTATGTTTTATGTAATGTTTATGCTCCCTCCATTTCCCCTCTGTCTCAAGATTTAATACCCTTACCCTGAGTCTGACCCTGCATGTCCCCTCAAGTACTATGCCCGTAAACTGTGTACCTTCTTGCTTGTTTTTTGTTACTCCCTTATTTATTTTCTCCTATCCACAAATGTCAAGTACTGTAATTTGCTCATATTAACAAACATTTTTTCCCAAAGCTATGTGATGTTGTTGTCTGTTGTGTGTGTGTTAATGGCTGGTGGCAGTTGCTTTGGCTGTGTGCAGCATCAGTCCAAATACATACACAACAGACATAGAATGAAATAGTTAAATACGAATTATTATTGCGAAGTTAAACATGAATATGTTTTTTATGCTGAACAACACATGTCCCCTCTGACCTTGCCACCTTCAGAAATGTTAACTTTGTGTCCCTTCTCTCCTCCAGTCATCATGATAATGTTTTATTAGTGCTTCACCACAACCACCACCACCACCACCACACGTTCACTGCCCTGATGAGTGACCCAGTCCAAAATGTGCACTTCGGCCACAGTTTAACACAGCCTTTTTCCGTCTTACTGTACTACTCTGTGCAGACAAGAGCAGGAATGATAAAAGGAGAAATATGACAGGAGCAATGTTTGATAAAATTCAAACTGAAATATGGTCTGAGTCAGGATGTGAATTATGTGACCCCCCCCAGCACCGCCACCCATACATTAAATAGCTCTTTTAGGGCCTGTTTGCAAAGTATTTCAGCAAGAATCTCAGCCGGCGGTGATCATGCCAAACAGGGCCTACAAGTCCAGAAATGTTTCCTAAAAAATGTTACATTAAACTCAGACAAAAATCTGGTCCCAGCCATAATGTTTTATGGTGCCCAAACCCCCACCCATACCAAACGATGATCTTTAGTCCAAAGTTTACAATTGTTTTTCGACCACATCTTGTTTCTGCGAGTGCAGCACGAGCAGTAAATGTCCAGATATGTTGCAGAAAAAATGGTACATTAAATTCAGACAGAAATCTGGTCTCAGTCATGATGTTTTATCATGCCCCACCAGCACCCAGACATTAAAGGATACCTAAACAACATTTTGACAACAAACTATTCAAAAATATGACTCCATAGGTGACTAAAGGCAAGGCTGCTGTATTCGTTAATGCTAAAACTACATTTACATAATTTACCTAAATGTGGTTCCAGAGCATTTCAAAATTGTAAAATCAGCCTTCCAATTTCAGAAAAACTGTCTTACCTGCTTCCTAAAGTGGCTGCCAAATGTGTTATGTGATGACATCACTGGAGCCAAAGTCAGAGAGATATATGGCTGTTTATAGTGCTAACTAGTTCTTTTTTCCCTTTGCATTGAATTGTTTCACCCAAATGGTCAAAACTATGTGCATTATTTTGTATAATGCACATGTTAGGCTATGGTTCTATTCATTTTGTTTACTTTAACATGCTGAAAATGTGTTTTAATCCAACCGAATTTCTCTGTGGCAAACCACAGTGCAGTACAAATCTTGAATAACCTGGTGGTCTAGTGGTTATGGTGGATCCAGGATGCTAGAATGGGGGTGCTAGAGTGGTGTGCATGCTTAATATGCACTTTTTAACATTTTAATTAAACCTTTATATTTTCTGCTATTATTCTTTTCTAGTACATTTTTGACAGAACCTACAAATGTAATCCATAGTTGGACTGTAAACATTTGTACAATCAATAAATCAGACTTCTTCAATAAAGTGAAATGCATCAGCAGCAGCAAGCAAGTACATTACTATGTGGGGGGGAGGGTTGCAGCCACACCCTTCACCACCCCCTAGAGCCACCACGTTTTTGTAGCAAATTTCTTGTGCAGTCCCATATTACAGTTCATACTTTCTCGAAACTCAAATACAGTATATGCTTGTCTTGTCTTCTATTTCCATGGGAAACAATAATAATAATAATAATAAGAATCAGCATTTTATATAGTGGTTTTCATACACATTGTATCTCAAAGTGCTTTACAAGCAATACTAGACTGGTAGTTAAGTAACTGAACGTGTAGTAGCAGCCATTTCATACATTAATATCCATATGCAGCCTTGGACAACTGCATAAAATGGTTTTATGGGAAGGGGAATGTTGGTCAGGACAACAGGGTCAGGTAGTGATCAAGGTGCTGGCAGCCCCACATCTTATTTCTCACAGTAATCTGTTCAGATTTCTCCCCTTCTGTCTTCCCCCTTCCCTGAATATAGCAGTACCTTGCAAGAGTGGCCTTCTCAGTCCCCCACTGATATTCATTCTTCACTATTCCTCCTCACACCGAAAACTGGTGAGATCATGACCCTTCTGCATTATGAATGCAAGTAGTACAGTCCCCGTTTTATTTTGACATATCAAATATAAACATATCTTTCCAGTAAGTCAGGCACATAGCAGCAGGGAACAAGGGGAATGATGGGCTTTCCTCTCCTTAAAAGAGCTAGGCTACCTTTGATTGGGCACTAATAAATGATGGGCATGCACATCATTATGCACATCATTTAATAGTGCCTAATCATAGGTGGCTTAGATCTTATATGGGTAGGAAAGCCTAATTTTCCACTTGTGCTAGGCTGCTATCAGCCTGGCTTACCAGAAGATCATGTTTATTATTAATATGTAAATATAACACTGGAGACTGTACTAACCACATTCATGATGCAGAATTGTAGTGAACTCACCAATTTTTGGTGTGGGGAGTAGGTGAGATGAATGAATGTCAGAAAGGGACTGAAGAGACCATTCCAGCAGGGTGCAGCTATATTCAGGTTAGTTGAAGACATGAAGGAGGACACTGAGCAGATCACTGTGAGATCTGAAATGTAGGGTTGCCAGCATTGTGATCACTACCTGACTGTGGATGAGAGTAGCCAGCAATGACAAATACTCAGAGTGGAAGGGCTGCACCTAAACTGTTACTTAAATTCAGTGTAGGGAGATTACACTCAGGTGGGGGGGGGGATGTTGACGTTTGTTAGGACATTATTGAGGGAGTTGTGTATAGCTCATTCAAGATTGGGAGGGATGGAAGCCAGCCAACTCGCATTGTGGAGTAGAACACAGAAACATACTGGAGAAGAATTGCTGGGAACTGTCCTGCGGGGTTCTGCAGATCACAGGTAAATGAGTAGACTGACACTGGGAGTCAGGTGGATTCGCTCAAGGTATTAGTATGCCTCTCCTCTCTCCTACTAATAATATTGCTATCCATTGTAAGTGCAGCCCTTATGAGCAGTTTTTCTGGTGGGTCATGATGCTTATTACTTGGCCTTCCAGGAAGACCTAGTTGTTGGTTAATGAGGTGGAAAAAAACACAACAGGGAACTGTACATACTACCTTCACTGTGCAGAAGGGTGGTGATCCACTCAATGTTTATTGTGGGAGCAGAAGTCAAACATTAAGAATGTGGACTGGAGAGTGATTTGGGAGGCATTTTCTAACAGTGCCAGCTGATGATGCATAGCAGTATAGGTGTGCACAACTCTCTAAGTTACAAGATTACAATCTGAGGTGTGATAATTCTCTTCATGAGACCGCAAGCTCATATGCAGTCCCAGGCAGTACTAAGGACAGGGTATAGATGGTGGTGTGTTTAACAGAAGGCAGGCTAGGTGCAGGGGGTTTGCATGGAAAAAGAAAGCCTTATTTGTGGATTAACAAGAGAGCATGAGCTTTGGAACTGAACATGACTGGTACTTTGCTGTATGACCCTGAGCTATTCACTAAACTTCCTTGTGCTCCCAGGCCACACCTGTAAACAAGCTTTCAGCTTAGTGTGTCTCTCCTGGGTAACAAAAAACAAAATTCAGTGCATCATATAACCACTAGATCATCAGGTATTTGAAGTAATGTACTGTAATGCAGTTTGCCAAAGAAAAAGTCAGCTGGATTGCAAAACATTTTCTGCAGGTTAAAGTAAACAAAATGAACAAAATCACAGCCTAACACATACTGATCAAAATAATCCATGAGGTAATAAATGGTGTTGATCATTCTGGTACAACAATTCAAAATAAAGAGGGCAAAAATAACTAGTTAGTACTAGAGAAAAATATGTGGATCTCTGTCTCTGGCTCCGATGATGTCATCATGACTCATCACTTAACACACTTGTCAGACATCTTAGGGAGAAACCAAGGCTGTTTTTTGAAAGTAAAAGGTTGCTCTGTTTATGTTATTTACCTAAATGCAGTTTTAGCACAAATGTAAACAGCAGCCTTTACTTTACCTCACTATAAAGCTAGATTTTGGAGTTTGCAGTTTTAAAAAACTGCTTGTTTAGGTACCCTTTAAAATGCTGTATTAGCCACTGTTTGCAATTGTTTTTTGGCCACATTTCGTTTCTGCAAGTGCAGCACAATCAGGAAATGTCCTGTAATGTTTCTTAAAAAATGGTACATTAAATTCAGACAGAAATCTGGTGTCAGTCCTGATGTTTTACACTGCCCCCCAGCACCCAGACATTAAAATGTTGTTTTGGCACTGTTTGCAATTGTTTTTTGGCCACATCTTGTGTCTGCAAGTGCAGCACAGGCAGTAAATGTCCAGATATGTTACAGGATAAACAGTACATTAATTTCAGACAGAAATATGGTCTCAGCCATGATGTTTTATAACACTCGAACCACCACCCGGACCAAACAATGGTCTTTGGTCCACTGTTTACAATTGTTTTTCGGCCACATCTTGTTTCTACAGAGCAGCACTGGCAGTAAATGTCCAGATATGTTAGAGGAAAATGGTACATCAAACTGAGACTGAAATGTGGTGTCAGTCCTGATGTTTTATGGTGCCCCCCACCCAGCACCCAGACATTAAAATGCTGTTTTGGCCAGTGTTTACAATTGTTGTTCAGCCACATCTAGTTTCTGTGAGTGCAGCACCGGTAGAAAATGTCCATATATGTTGCAGAAAAAATGGTACATTAACTTCAGACAGAAATATGGTCTCAGCCATGATGTTTTATGGTGCCCCACCAGCAACCAGACATTAAAATGCTGTTTTGGACACTGTTTACAATTGTTTTTTGGCCACATATTGTTGCTACGAGTGCAGCACAAGCAGTAAATGTCCAGATATGTTACAGAAAAAATGGTACATCACATTGAGACTGAAATGTGGTGTCAGTCCTTATGTTTTACAGTGCCCCCCAGCACCCAGACATTAAAATGCTGTTTTGGCCACTGTTTACAATTGTTTTTCGGCCACATCTTGTTTCTGTGATTGCAGCACTGGCAATAAATGTCCAGATATGTTCCAGAAAAAATGGTACATTAATTTCAGACAGAGATCTGGTCTCAGCCATGATGGTTTATGGTGCCCCACCAGCACCCAGACATTAAATTGCTGTTTTAGCCACTGTTTACAATTGTTTTTCGGACACATCTTGTTTCTGCAAGTACAACACAGGCAGTAAAAGTCCAGAAATGTTTCCTAAGAGATGGTACATTAAATTCAGATAGAAATCTGGTCTCAGCCATGATGTTTTATGGTGCCCAAACCACCACCCGAACCAAACGATGGTCTTTGGTCCACTGTTTACAATTATTTTTTGGCCTTATCTTGTTTCTGCAAGTGCAACACAGACAGTAAATGTCCAGATATGTTACAGGAAAAATGGCACATCAAACTGAGACTGAAATGTGGTGTCAGTCCTGATGTTTTACAGTGCGCCCCCCCCCCCCAGCATCCAGACATTAAAATACTTTCTTGGCCACTCTTTACAATTGTTTTTCAGTTACATCGAAGTTTCTCGAGTGCAGCACCAGCAGTAAATGTCCATATATGTTGCAGGAAAAATGATACATTAAATTCAGACAAATCTGGTCTCAGCTATGATGTTTTATGGTGCCGCCCCACCACCCAGACATTAAAGGGCCTATTTGCCAAATATTTCTGCCTGAAACTCACTGCTGCTGGTGCCGAACAGGGCCTACAAGTCCAGAAATGTTTCAGGAAAAAGGTTACATCAAACTGAGACTGAAATGTGGCATCAGTCTTGATGTTTTATGGTGTGCCACCGCCTCAGAGACCTGAAAAGGGGTGCCAACCCATGCAGAGACAATGAATTCCTCGTGCAAAATGCTGCTGCTACTTACAGTTCTTTCCTCCTGCTGCTGCTGTTTCAATTGATTGAGATGGAAATATACAATTATCATTTCCCTATCCCTGTGCTGCTTTACTGATTGTCTAGCTGTGTTGACTGACTGACTCTGTGCCTGGTGGTAGGGAGTGAATGACATTTTGGGGACCTGTAGCTTGCTGCCTGCTGCTGTCTCTACTACTTGCCAAGTTGCCACAAGAATTACTGTTCTGGATGGTTGATGCCTGGTGGATTATCTTCATACAGTCCATACTGCTGCTGCTGAACATGTACTGTAAGTATCTGTCTTCATTTTTTTATCTGTGCAAGGTAAGGATGTTGGTGGGTTGGTATTATGGCATCTGGAGTTCTAATATGCTTGTACTGCTCTTATATTATTTTTCATCATGCTGTGGATGACATCCTCATGCCAGGCCGGGAGGGAGGGACATCTTTGTATCTTTGAATGCACCGCATTTCCCAATTTCCCAACGCAGGCGGTAAGGAATGTTAATACTAATGTGGTATGTCTGTTACTGCCATCTGGTAGTCTGGGCTTGATAGTTATTGTGTTATTTTTTGCTTTTGTCAACTTCAGGAATTCCGGCGAAGTTAAGTCTCATTTCATCCTGCTGCCACTGTTGCTGCTGGCTGCTCAATTAGATCTGGGGAATTTATTTAATCATGCGATGGTTTCACTTTCCCAGTCCTTGAGGTAAGTATTTCTTCATTTTTAATGGTTTTCTGTGGTGGGGGAGGGATTGGTGGAACTTTTCAACAATCCTCAAAATTTGTTCTTATTTTTTCCTTATTTCAAAGTACGCAGTACTGATAGGGGAAGGGAAATGCCTGCTCGTGCTACTGTGCTTCGTCATGGACCTTGGTCTGGAATCATGTGCACCACACAGCATGTTCTTGTAAGGAATGTCTATAACTTATTGACATCACGGGGTATGGTAAGTATACATTTTTTTCTCTGCTTCTTCTTCCAACTTGTCAGGTAAAACCAGGTATTCAGATTGATGAGTATCAGTCATTTCTTCTTATCTATGGTCTTGCTTGCTGGAATTTGCCATCATGGGCACTTTTAAGGACATCCAGACAACATATCTTGCTGTAAGATAGGGTTGATATAGTCAACATGAAAAGTAAGATATTTTTGGAAGAAAAACATTATAACTGTAATCAAGCAATTGCAAAATCTTTACAGTTATGGTAATTACATTGCTGCTGCTTTATATAGGCTTGGGGACTGGTGGCGAGGTGATCTGTCAACGGATTATATGGTAAAGGGTGATCGAATGAAACTTATACACACTGCAGCACATAACAACACATTACCATAACCAATCTAATGGTACATAGCTAAAAATAAGGTATAACATACTCACCCCAGCCACCATACTGAGCTGAAAGTTGTTGGGGGGGGCCCTTGGAGTAAACTCAGCCTTTTTCAACTTCCAATTCCACATCATCCAAGAAGCACCCCTCACAGTCTTCAAAACTGGAGTTCTCATCAGGTGGGAATTCTATTAACATTGCTGCCTCATCCACCTCGCTGCCGTTGGATGCCTTAGTCGAGGGATCATCATCATCCTCGTCACTGAGACACAGTTCCTGTGGCAACACCACTGACATCACTGTGATCACTGTGTTGTGTGGAATGTACAGTACCTTTCATTCATTATAATGAAAGTTAGCATGGACACATTCTTGGGTGACAAATTGGTCCTACAGTCACTCACAATTGCCCCAGCTGCACTAAACACTCATTCCACAATGACACTGGATGGTGGGCAGCCTTGGTATTTCACTGCAACCAATGTTAGTGCTGGCCAGTCAGTCATATTACTACTCTAGTACAGCAGTGGCTCATCAATAATGGCAAGGTGCTTTGGGTCCCCCATGTAGGCCTCCACCATTCGTTCTGCTGCCCGGAGTCCAGCTGCCTCATCTGTCTCCTCTTCCTCTTTTTCCTCCATATCTTCCACTCTCACCTGAAAAAGAACATCCCAAACGGGATTGCTTGATGTTTTCTGCTCTGCCTTGCCCATTTTCTCTAATTGTGTAGCTTGTGAGCCACTGGTGGTGGTGGCAACAACCGTTTTTGATGCAGTGCATGCATTTTTTCATTTGTGCAGCATGTACCAATCTAATGAGGTTCTCTGTCCACTGTTGTACTCACTGATGACCTCCTTCAATTATAGAGGACAGGCCACGTTTGTAGCGAGGATCCAGCATGGTGGCGATTGCAAAGTCAGCTGACTATAAAATGGTACATACATGGATATTTGTGTCCAGCACATGAAGCATGTGATCCATTAGATCGCAAGTGCCATAATCCCCACTTGCCTCTGTCTGGTGTCGCACATTCACTAGGGTCTGCCTCAGCACACGTATGAGGGGTATGGACTGACTTACACAAGCAGTGTCCCCACTCACTGCCTGTGTAGCATGCTCGAGTGGATGGAGAATGCATATTAGCCCATCAGTTTGGTGCCACTGCTCTGTTGTTAGAGCGATGGACACTCTAGCACTGTCATGGTTGGTGTGCAGCAGCAGGTATTCTGATACAGCTTATACTGTTCATACAGCCGGTCAAGCATGTACAGTGTGGAGTTCCACCTGGTGACAACATCAAGCTTCATCCAGTGCTGAGGCAGATGGTTACTGCGCTGTAGCTCATGTAGATGGTCATGGGCCTTTGCAGAATGGGCGAAGTGGACACAGATGCGACGGGCAACAGTAACCATTTCCTTAATGTCCACATGGTTGAGAAACTGCTGAACAACAAGATTAAAGCAGTGTGTCAGGCAAGGCACTCTGAAAAAACCACCATCACTAATGCACTTCACTACATTGGAGCCATTATCACTTGTGATAAATCCTGCTATGAGTGACTGTGTGTGTGTAGAAACCAATCAATCTCATTCAGCAGAACATTAAGTATTTTTGCAGACATGTGAGAACCTGTGACACTTGTCACATTCAGGGTTGGATGCTGCCGAGTACCAGGTATGTTGCTACCACCACAATGTTGCTTCATGCATGTTTTGCAAGGCCCTAGTGTAAATCAAGTACTGCCCCAGGCAACTGTGTCCAGTGTGCTGTTATGCACAGATACAAGCTTGCTGCTGTTTGTCCACTGGTGCACATATCCAAGCTAAGATGGATATAGCGTGATGCACTATGTTTCAACGCAATCAGCAACTCTACTGTTCTGCTCTGGCATGGCATGCTTAATAAAATAGGTTCATGATGGAACTTGCCATTTGGGGCAGGCACAGGACATCAACCTGCAGAAACCAGCATTCTGTACAAATGAGAATGGCAACAGATTGATGGCCAGCATTTCACCAGTGGTAGCATTTAACTCTTTTGCAGCAGCATAATTGGGGGGGTACTTTGTCTGCCACTCAAGAATGGTCTTCAGAGTGGGCTGCATCTTTCGGGCTGTCCTATCAGAACTCTGTACTTGTGGCAGCAATGATTTTCTTTAAGGGGTAACACTTGACTCTTGGAGCTGTGTAGACCGCATGAAACCAGTTATTTTGGTTACTTGTGGGTGTGGTGGTGTATTTTTCAGACTCATGGAACTGGGACTCACCACCACTGCTATGCCCACTTCTCGAGAGATCAAAGGATTGCTTACTCTCCTCCACCACTGACCCACTCTGCCCTCCCTCCTCCTGCTCTTGCTCTACTACATGTAACTTGCTACCAATAGCTCTGGTATCGTTCTGGTGTTGCTGCCATCTCAGTGGGTGCTTGTTTTTCAGGTGGGCGTGTTGGCCACCAGTGCCTATGTGACTGCCCCCCCCCCCAACTAACATGGGCTTGACAAAGTTGGCATATTGCTATGGTCTCATCAGCAAGATATAACACATAAAAGTCCCAAGCTAGGGACTTTTGACCTCTGGACTTCAGATGCTTCTGGGGCTGGGATAGTTCAGAAACAGGTGTGGAAGTGTATGTTTTTTGAACTGCTCTCATCACTTCAGTAAGACTCCATTTGGGTGGGGGGATTACTTGACTGCTTGGAGGTTTGATTATAGGCTCGGTGACAGACTGACCCATGGGCTGTACATTTAAATGGCTTACATCACCCTTGACCTTTTCTAACTCAGGCTCCCATGTGGGATCATCTCAGTCATCATCATCATCACCACCACCAATGGCGATGATGTCCTTGTCTTCCTCCTCCTCCTTCACCCTATTACTGTCTTCTTGGAGGACGCCACTGTTTTCTTTCTCAACAACCATTTCAGGGGGCTGACTATTCTTATGTCCAGGATTATCAGACTCTTGTTGAGCACCATCATCACCAACTCCTGCAGGAACAAAGACAGTCACACTGACAGACTTTTTATTACCCTCCTCCGAGTTCTGGACCACTGTTCCTGTGCTGGTGTCAGTGCCTCCCTTCTTCTCACTGTCAGCATCCCCCACTAGCATGGCTGCAACAGTCTGAGCTTTAAAAAAGTAAGACACAGGTATGCCTGACCCACTTTGGTCATCAACTTCTATGCTGGTTCCTTCCACACCTCCAGGGCCCACATCAGAAGACACTGATGCAGACATACATGTGCTTTCACTGCTATGGGGCACTAGAACTGAAACTGTATTTTTTTCAGCAGACTTCTTAGCTCCCTCATCCCCCCTGCCAAGTTTCCCCCATGTACTTGGTTGCTTCTTAGCAGGCATTTTTGCCGACTGCTGCTTCAAAACTTTGCCTTTCTCTGGGAGTATTTGAAGAAAGGATGTATTACTGTTAACTGTGTGAATTACTCCTCATAAGTGAATGATGATATCACTCACCTACAGTACTGGCTTCCTTACAAGTCCAAACACAATCAGGACAGGTACCAGCACTTAGAGTACAACTAATACCATATATGGTAGGCAGCCTAGTCTAGTGAAAACCAAAAAGGTAACTCCCCCCCCAAAGAGGATAGGAATTAAAGAAACACACAACAAAGAAACAGGGCAGAAGTGGCCGACTTTAAATACAGATCACCTGTGTATCTGGACAACTACAGTACTGTAATGTGTTATTACTTAGTACCACAAATTATTTTTTATATAAGGGCAGAGACAACCATAAAACTGCAACAAAGGCAAGCAGGACCACACAATTTGGTAGTGGTCTGTATGGGAGGGATCACCAAGAAATCTCTTGAAAATGACTATTCTAATATATACTGTTTTATAATGCGCACATCAGGTATTATGCAAACAATGCTATAGCAGAGAAAGGGTAAAGTAAGTTAACTAAAACAGGAACACCGCACAGTGTGCAAAGTCAAGCTCCAGTAATAACATACAGGGGAACAATTCAACAATGCAGTGCGACTGTAAATGGACAAGTTCAAGGGATTAAGTAGAAGTACTTAAGTAAAGATAAAAAAATATATAGAACTGTTGATTTTCACAGTTTTAATAACACAAGTTAACACTCCAGCAAACAGAACTAACCACAAAACAAATAAAACAAAGAATCAGCTCTATGTGTTTAAAACTTTAAAATTCACACAATGAATTCAAAACTAAAAGCAGAAGAATGATATATATATAACACAGCTAATAGCGGCAGAACCTCTCTCAAACAGGATGAAGAAACGTTTTAAAGAAAAATAAATGGCAAGATATAACAAAATCAATAAGAAATAACTGTAAATAAATAACTCACAATTGTGAGTAAATACCAATCTGCTTGGCTAGAAATAGCCTGCAGTGCTTTACACTCCTACCCTACCTCATACAACTCTTTCAAAGACAGAGAGAAAAGTAAAACCTAATTTATTTATTATTTCTTTATTAATGAGATTAACCAGATAGGCATACTGGGCGGGAATAAACAGCTTGTTTCCAGATGCGACCTGGGTATTATAAACTAAGTATTATACAAAAATCCACAACATTAGTAAATGTTCCCTAGCAGCACAGTAGCACTAGGAAAAAACTTTATATTTTGCAGCAATTAGCTCTCAAAAGCAAGTTTTAGCTACATTTTCAAAGGTTTTATTGGCTCTGATGTACCACAACAGACTGCTCTCCAACTCAACAAGCAGCAGAATGAGCTGTAAACAAGCTACATGTGACTTTTGACATATTTACCCACAATGCGTTGCACATTTCACCATTGGACCAAAATTTCACCGGCAAAATCAAAAGTTACACTGGTGAAATTATGTTACAAGGCAAAATTTGGAGCATCAATGGGCGAAATTGGCAGACCAATGCATTTAGATGAAATTTTGCCATTTACGCAAAATCGTGAAACCAAGCGAAATTTCGCTTTGCATAGGCGGAACATTTCACTAAAGCATGTTAAGAGAAATTTAGCCGTTATGCAAAATCAAGAAAACTGGCAAAATTTTGTTTTGTACAGGTGAAAAATTTCATGTAATTGCAGAATTATGCAAAATATTTTGCCAAACAAAATATTTCAATTTCGCACAACACTACTCAAGAGTAGGCAGATGTGTCTAAAGGAATTACCTTATTGTAGAAATTCTCTTTTAATAGTACAGTCAGCAGGCTGAGTTGTCATACTTGAATATAAAAAAAGGTACTGATTCTATTAATAGAGAAAAGGATGCAAACAAAATAGAAGTGGTAAAGCTATTTGTAGGATGGGAAATCCTGCTAATGGTACTAAAACTGGGTTCTGTGAAAGTAAACAAACTGGGTAGGTGTAGGCATTTTGCTCATCTCCTTTTTGAGGTAGCCAATTTAGAGCTGTTTTGAGATATTGACATGTTGCAGGTCTGGTGGAGGTCAACTCCTGTTTATTTGATGGTCCTGATAAAAAGGTTCCATCTGAGGAGTCGATATCTGGTTAGTTAAATCAGAAAAACCTCTAAAATCAGGCATGGAAACCAGTCCTTTGCAGGAACTGGTTACCTTTTAAGCTGGGGGGTATATGCGATAGGGTGATTGACCCTATACCAGTTGGAAACTGTATTAATGGTTAAAGCAGCCCTGCTTCAACAAAGTTCACCCCATGGTGCCAAATTAGGGATATGCAAGGCATAAAGTAATCCCTGGAAGTAAAATAAAGTTGTAGTTACCTTTTCTTTCCTCTATGTAAGTCTGTTGCACTACATATTTTGTTATTCATTTCTCTGAGCCTTGCTAACTGGTCACTGTCAGGGTAGTCTTCTATCTAGTTTGTGTTCTGTAACCCCCCCCCCCCCACACACACACACACCAAAGAATGTGACATGCTTGTCTGCAGAGATCACCATAAGAAGCATTACATGAGGGCTTTACTTTTAAACAAGAGTAAAAGAAACAGCCCAAGGGGTGTGTCACCTCCCAGCTAACAAATAAATAAAGTTCTCCTTGCTGCAGAAACTCTTGAGTGTGAGCATGGCAGCTGGTTACTAATGGTAGGATGCAACCCATTCCACCTCAGTACAAGTATGACATAAAGTGTTGAGCAGTAAATCCAGGTACATATTCCTGTGCTAAATATAGTTTGCTGTTTGCAGGATGCTGCTGATTTTAGGAAACTGCTGAGACTATCTTCTTGTGAAGCAAAACATGATATAAGGAAATATTTGATTGCTTTAGAAAAGATGTGTAAAAACTATATAAACTATAAAATTTCATAGAGAATAACAGTTAAAATAGGTTGAGTTTTTCTGTAGAATAATCTATATTTTTTAAAAGGAGTTTATACCTGGAAGCTGGGAGTTCAGAAGTTCCTGGGTCTGTGTTCCTGCTACTGCTACATCAGCAGCTGAAGCCATTTTAGAAAGATATTCCCTTAGGGAAGGGCTGGTCCTTAATTGTATTAGTATATAGGGAAGGCTTGGGTCTTGTCCTGCCAAGAAGTGACTAGTTTAGAGGGAGGAACTTTCTAAAAAGAATACTTCTCTGTATTTTCTTGTGTTTGTGCTTATGAAAGGGGTTTAGCATTGTTTAACAATTGACCCTATATATATTCTGTATATTTCCTTAAAAAGAATGCAGCTGTGTGTATTATAACTCTAGTATTCCTTTAATCATTTAATAGAACATGACTGACAGGTCACATGACACCTGAGCAGTATATAAGGGCTAGTCAGGTAACCTACAGTCAGTCTGCTTTGGGCTGAGAAGCAGAGAAGAACCTCAGGGAGAAGCAGTGTGGAACCAGAGAAGCAGCCAAAAGTGAGAGAGACATGCCAGTGCTGAATTACTGAGATCCTGGTTATGTAAGGCTGAAGGTGAGGCAAGTTTAAGCTGGAGTTCAGGATAAAAGTCCTGTAACACCTAAAAGCAAGGAGGAATCACTGTGGCATGGAATTGGCCCTGGACCTCCAAAGGTCAGATTTGGGCTACCTGGATGCTGGAAGCTGCTCACCTAGAATTTACCAAAGGGAGAGGACTCAGACTGGTGAGAAGCTGCAGAGGCATGAGTGTGCAGATACTCAGACTGCAGAAGAACTTGAAGAAACCAAGGGGGTATTGGTAGAGTGACCATACCATGCAATGGAGTTAGTTCCTGGTCTCTAGAGGGCATCGTAAGGTCCACCTGCAGTTCTCAAGTGAGAGGTCTCCTAGCTAAGTTCCCAGCCCATACTCTTTATTTTTTTTATAGAAACCTGACAAAAATCTGCATCTGAAAATACCACCTGTACATAACTGGCAATAAAACAACACCTGAGAGTGTTTTACACTATATTTTATGATTCTTGATTTCTTCAGTAACTGAACCCCACGACACAGGGGGTCATGGTTGATGGGCACTATTCCAAGTGGAGATGGGTACTCAGCAGTTTCCCTCAGTGATTGGTGTTGGTACAGGGGCCACTGTTTTTTATCAATGATCTGTAAGCTGGGATCTCTTGCAGGTTTATTGTTGATACTAAATTGGCCACAGTAGTGGTCTCCTTTGAGAACTGGGGCAAACCTCAGGAGGATATGAACAAGCTAAGGTATTAGTTGGACTCTTGAGATCTCAGTCTCAGATTCAACATAACCAATGCAACATGCTTTACTTGGAGAGAAAAGACAGAGGTAGGACCTTCACACTGTGTGGGGAACCTCTTGTTGTATTCAAGGGACAAAGAACATGGGGGTCATCCTACACAAGGAGAGGAAGAATAACATGCAGTGTGCATCCTCCATTAAGAGTGCAGACAGAATGCTGGTTTGCATCCAAAGTGGGTTAACTGTAGAGCAGCTTAAGTTATCCAGCCTCCTTAGAAGGCCCTAATTTGGCCATACCTGGAGTACAGTATGAAGATGTGGGCTTCCCAATACAAAAAGACAATGAAACAGTTGAGAGTAATGTTCAATGCAGTGCAACAAAAATAATCAGGGTATGGAACACAAAAGATGTAAGGAGAGGCTGGTGCCCTTACATATTCAGGATGGAGAAAAGGAAGAAAAGAGGAGACACAGGGCTCAATTTTCAGAGTAGCAGTAATGATGCAAGAGGTTTGCATCAAACGATATTGATGCAAATGGCGACTTGCATCAAAAATTGTGCCAATTGCAATTTTTAAAGTGCAGCCTGTGTCAATGTTTTGTGGGATTGTGTCAAAGTCTATTGTGCAAAGGTTGCATCAGAAATATTGGTTCACCATGTTGCAAAGTGACTTGTGTCAAAAAAAGCTGCAGTATCCCCTATTTTGGGATTCTAGAAGCTGGAGACTAGCTTACTGTGCCGATCTTAGCATGCAGCTGTTAGATCAAGGTGGAACTGGTCTGACACTAAAGCATATAAATAGGCCCTAGCAGATATACACAGCACAGTCACTTGGGAGGTAGCAGTGTGGTAGTACAAGCAGCCAATAAGTGATGGTGAAGATGTCTGGACCACTAGCCCTACTGGGCATCATGATGGCAGTGGAAAGGTGGTGAAAGCATGCTAGGCATCAGGCTGGCAGGATACAGGGGAATGGTATGCCACAGGTGCAGTGGAGCCACCAGGAGATATGCACCACGTGTGTTTTGCAGAAGGACATCATACCAGAACCTCACAGAGGAGCAGTGCATAGTATTGCCTGAACAAGGCTGCCATCAGGGAGTTGTGCCTGGAGTTGTGAGAGGACCTGCAGCAACATGGAGGGGGCATGCTATATCTGTGGATGTGAAGGTGAGTACAGCGCTCCACTTCTTCACCACTGGGAGCTTCCAAATCCTCACTGTTGATACAATGGGCATCTCACAGTCTGCTGTAACCAAGTTCCTGAGGGAGTTTCTGGATGCACTGTTATGAGGGTCACACATGTGTATCTGCTTCCTATGGGAAGCACCATAGCAAGAAGCTGTGAAGCAGGGTTTCTACACCCTGCCACTGCTCTCCCACTTTCTAGGTACCATCAACTGCACACATGTGGCCATCAGAGCAGCACCACCAGCAGCAGAAGAGGAGGTGTAGATGAACCACGAGGTCTTTCACTTGAACAACATGCAGGTGGTGTGTGACAGTCAGTGCCACATATTGGATGTGTTTGGTCAATACCTTGGATTTGCCATGATGCCTACATCTTTTACCACAGTGTCCTGCATGAGGCTTTCAGAAGGGTACACATTGAAGGAGGATAGCTAATAGTAGGTGGCAGTGGGACACATATGTGCAATAGGGGTCCAGTTGTGTACATGTGTGAGGGTGAATCAGGTTGTGGGTTTTCAGGAAGGAGTGCACAGAGATGATCATTAGGTTCACCTGATGGGCAGGTGATGTAGTCTGACAGTGTGGATGGAATAATGTGATAGTAGTACATACGTGGTGGATCTGTATGTGTTGGGGGGGCAAGAGGTCTGGGTGCCAGTTGTCATGGTAGCATGCAGCTGGAAGAGTAGAAGGGGTGGCACAAGGGAAGGGTGTTGTGCCAGTAGCACTGGTATCTGAGGGCTGTACGAGTGTCATGTTGTTGGTCATGAAGCAGCAGAGTAGGGATGAATGGCATCACACACAGAGTATGGAATTAACATTCTCCCCCCGCCCACAGGTGACAGTGGATATCCTCAACTGCAATGGCTCATGACCCCTGTTCAACATCCACAGAATGAGGCAGAGGAGAGATACAATGAGGCACTGGCATTCACAATATCCTTTATAGAGGTGCACCTCAGATGCCTTGATTGGTCCAGGGGCACTGCAGTACAGACCTGCGATAACCTGCAGGATCTTTATTTCATGCTGCATCCTACACAAAATTGCCCTAGCACAGCATGTGCCACTGCCAGATGTGGATGCCATAGAGGTGGAAGATGATGAACCAGAAGAAAGCCTGGATGCAGACAGCGGGCAAGTGCCCACATATTCAGTAGCTGGGTCTGCGTGACATCGTGTAAGAGTGGCCCTCATACTCTGTTACTTCACCTGAGGGACAACCTTAATCTCAAGGATGGCATCAGCAGTAGTACATTGCATCCATGAGACAGTGCACTATCAGGGTCATGGTAATGTCAGTGGCAGTGTTACTATGTGATGGGTATGAGCACGTCTGACTGCCTGGTGCTGCCCACTGCAGATGGCAGCACTGTTTCACAACTAGTGGCCATTGCCAGTGAGTGGTACCTGGTAGACATGTCACCCAGCAAGGAAGGGACAAAAGATGAGGTGAGTGGGGAGTGATCTATGGGGACAAGTGGGGTGGGCAAGCAGTACATACCCATGAGCAGCAGTGAAGGCAGGGGTACGTTTTTAGTCATGCCACAAAATGGATGGACTGTTCAGGTGAAGGTTACTGGGGAGATACTATGCCTGCATCATTGATGGGTAGTGTGGGATGTCTCGGTGCATGATAGGCAAAATGGAGTCCCAATGGCCATGTCCGCCATAATATCCACCCTGTAACATGTGTGGAGGCCTCCTGGGGGTGGGCCATAAAGCTATGTGGACCACAGGGGTTCCAGGTGGACATGTGTGCATCTGACAGTGCAGCAGCTGGGGTAGCACCCATGTTGTGCCCTGAGGCTTAGGCAGCAATGGGATGTTCCTAAAGGAAGGTATGCAGTGGGGCTGTGAGGAATGGTGTCCATCCACTGGCTACAATCTGGTTGTGTCGAACATACACGCTTACTGCAGTATATGAGAGGTCAGAGCAGATGACCCATAACCAGTTTGTAAAGGGCAAGAGGGCAGAAGGGACTCCAGAGTGGGGAGTTCAGTGCTCTCTGAGCCCACCGTGTGTGTTGCCGTAGATAACTCATGTTGGCCACAGGGGATCTTGGCACTCTGTGGGGGGCTCAGCAGCATGGCATGTTGATAGATGGAGGCTGCATGGCTGCAGCACAATGGGGTTGGGGTGAGAACAGGAAGGATGGTGACATAGCATGGTACAGGGTCAGGGGAATGGTACCCGATGTGGGTCATGCAGCCAAGACCTGAAAAAGGTACAGTGTCTTCCAGTGGCATTTATGTGAGTGGGGACACATAGTGCCAACAGGTGCCACCAAGCGTGGCTGGGGCTGGAGGGCTAGGCTGCATTACACACATGGGCATCAATGTCGGGCAAGTCTGTATCATGGGGTTCAGGAGGCGTTTATGAAGAAATGTGTCACAACTTTATGTTTCTATATTATTCCTGATGCACTTGAAGAGGAAAATTGTTGCAAATGTAAGGTGTTAGCAACTTATCAGCAAGAAAAACTAGAGGCAGCATATATATAATTTTTGACACACTTGCAGGAAAAAAAATGCTGCAGATGTAAGCTGTTAGTGACTTGCAGCATACTTGCTGAAAACAAAAAAAAAACAGATGCAACATGCATGTGTGGCTAGAAAATGCTGCAATTGCATCTTGCTTGCTCAAACAGTGTGCAAACACAGAAGTGGGGCTTCATGCAAGTGGCACTTGGAAAACAGGCAACCTGTGATGTCAGTCTGAACTGTTGGTTGTGTAACTCATGAAAAATATTTAAAACACTCTATAAGAAATGCAGTACTGTCCACCATGGCATCACTAAGTGTCAGGGCAACAAACTTTAGCCCAGAAAAGACTGCCCAGCTGATAAGTCCGGTGCAGCAATGAGGGAGGATTTTGTTGTACCCTGGGTACAGGAGGCACACCCCCTGAGAAAGGGGCAGAGTGTGGCATCTCGTTTGGGCCTGGCTGCAAAAAATAGTCCAGGGTAAGGAGGACACCAATCCAGTGAAAATGCTTCTGGTAGGATATGGCAAGGAGAGATCCTGACATCCTGCAGCAGCAAAGGGACATGGCACACATGACTGATGTGGCCATGTGGACAGGTCAGAGTCAAGCAGTAACTAAGTGGCACTCATCACACATAAGACAGCTGACATAACACTGACATGTCACTGTTTTGGTTGGTGCACATTAACACTGTCAAATGTTTTTCTGTCTTTACAGAAGTGCAGGACAGTAGCAGATCAACAGCCGCCAGGGATGGCGGCAGTGGGGCAGCTGAGGCAGCAGACCAGGCAGAATCTGCTGGTCCCAGTGGTCAAGGTGAGTGCCATAGGTAATGTGGAGCACAGTGGCATAATCAGGATGTGACATGGGCCTCTGATGCCATGTCATGCAGTCAGTATGTCCCTTGGGATGTCAGGATACCTCTTGTATAGGGGCATTGCCAACATTATTTCACATGCATGTCTGAAGGGTAGGGGGCCCCTCCAAAAAGTATAGAAACATATGTCACATGGGCAATCACAGTAGCCATACCTACATGGTGGACACCACCAAGACTTTTTCTGTGTGTAACAGGAGTGGAATTCCCACTGTCGCAGCCCTGGGGGTGAAGGCTCCCATGTATTGTAGGCGCCTACTGTGCCATGGAAGCCAAATGACTACTGTGCCAGAGAACCCTCTGGGACTGGCCTGTGCAGGTGGCTGTTGTTTGACAGGCCTCCCCCAAACACAAAACATTCCTCATCATGTGTATATGCACAGCCTGGGAAGATGGAGAGAGGGAAGTGTTGACTGATTGAGGGATTGTGTACCTAGCACCATCATGGGGGGATCACAAGGCAGTGTCCTATGGACCCATATATGTCTAAGATAGGGGGAGTGGGAGGCCTCAACACATTGTGCACCCTGACTGTGTAGCCATGTGTTTTAGGGGCAAGTAGAGGATGAGATACTGGTTGTGAAAGGTGGCGCTGCAGCCTATGGGGTAATACATCACGTGTATGTTAGGACAAGATGTGCATGCAAGATCTAGGAAAATACCGGAAGTGGACTGTTTGGTCCAAGAGACCCGGGAGCTTTGTAGAAGAAGGGTGTCTGTACATATCCTGCAACAGTGGGTGTCTAGAAGTGTCCCACATTGTCCTTGGGCATCCTCAAGGCATGTGCATATGTGTGTGTCACTATGCGGCAACTGACGACTTCAGTTGTGGAGTTGTTGTTGCTGTCATGGTGCTGCCTTGTGTTACTGCTGTGGGGTTTTTCATGGTGCATAAATGTCCCTTGTTAATGTGTACCAACTCACTGTGTACAAGCTTAGTAGTGATGGCAGTGTTCATGTACTAGCATGCCCTTATATTGTGCAGTCATGACTTCTACCTGTTCTGCAGGTGTGTAGGGTCGGGGACCTTCTGTAGCTACCTGCTGGGTGTGTGCACACTGCAGTCTTCCACTGCTATGTTGCCCTGTACTGTCTTAGGAGATGCCACAGGTGTGTCCCGATCCTTTGCCACAATGCAGGAATTGTGAGAGGGGGTATCCATGTGGCTCTCATGTGATAGGTGTCCAAGGGGGATGACATGACTTATTTGGGAGCGGCAGCATCTGCGGCCCCATACAGGTTCCCAGAAGTGCACAATGGTGAAGTCACTTGTTTTGGGGAGGGGGGAAACATTGTGCTGGGCACATTATCAACACAACTTAGACAACACATGGGCACCAGATTGTGTAGAGTGTGCATGCCATATCTGTGGTGTATCAGTCAGGAGGGAGGCTGCCAGTGGCAGCAGCATGCATGTAACGGTCATAAAATGCATTCTACATACATATGACAAGCAAACTATCAACGGCTGCTGGCATGCCTGCCAATCGCTGTGTAACTTGTGTCTCCTAGCCAATGAGGGAGTTGCTGCTGAGGGTGTAGGGTCTCTCTATGGGGTACAGTAAGGAAGGAGGGCAGTGGGGAAAGTGAGGGCATGGGTGGATCACACACAGGAACCAGGGGAATCAGTGTCAGCAATGCGCATTGCCAAGGTGTGGGGGGGGGGGCTAAGAGTGACATGGGGATACATCACAAACCACAAAGACCATCAGCTTCAATCATAAGACAGAGGGATTGAGATGGGTGGTAGGTATGCCCACTACTTGTGCAGTAGGTCAGACATTCAGATTGTAATCCCCCCCATGGCATGTTTATTGCTTTGGAATTCCCATGGTGCTGTGGTGTGTAGGAACCTTGGCAGGCTCAATGTAGAATGCCCAAATGTGCGACACATGCATAAATGGTCTGGCATGACTGCATTTCCCTGGTAACACCCTATCTGTACTGTCACAGCTGAGGTACCCCATGGCATAGAGGACCCCTATGACAAACATGGGGAAGAGGGGCTACCCATGCCAGCTGTGTTGCATGCACCCCCTTCCTACCTTCATATCCTGCCCCCAACACCAGTATCATCGACCCAGTCCAGTACCATGAGCTGGGTTCTAGGGTGGCACTGCCGGGTTATGCAGTGGCATCCTTGCTGTGCTATTCTGCCATTACACACCTGGAGGCACGGATGACCCAGGCACAATGCGGGACTGTACCACTGCATACCCAAGGTGGGGGAGTGCTACGTTGTTTATGGCCCAACACCCAGGATTTGGAAGGCCTTCCCTGAGGGGGGCCGGATGTGGGACATGTCAACAACATGGATGTATGTGTCACATCTGACCCCCCCAAATGCCCAGGAGAAACACTGACATGACTGTCCACTGCACAATGTGCTTTGTTGTCACATGCCTGGCAGTTTTCCATGGGACATGTGTCCTGCCTGTCCCATGTGTCAGAGGGCAGGTTGATTCCTAGAGGCAGGCAGGCTCCAGAGAGGAGCAACAATTGCTCAGCCATCACTGCAGTCCTGGAGAGTGAAGGTCAGCCATCCCCCAGTTGGGCCATTCTGCTGTTGTACGCCATGACTCGCCCCAGTGATGTTCATTGGTGCCATTGGCCACTTTCTTCATCATACATGGTGTGCCCTAGCACATGGGTGACTCTTTACCATTCGCTGAATACTGGGGCCTGCACCATAAACCATGGCAATGGAAGAAGGCCCCCGTCTCATACACACAGCTGGGAACATGGGGTGCATACAACCATCACATGCACACGGCCACTGTTTGTGGTTGCTGCTATTCCGAGCCACATGACAGCTGCATTTGCCCCCCCTCATCCCATTAACCCATATGGGGTTTGAGGCTGCATCGGTCATATGTGGCAGTCAGGGGTCTGCCATTGGGCCATAGACTCTGGTGTTCCCTTGAATAAGACTTTGTAATGGCGACGCCATTGCCAGTACAGCAGTTGGCCCTAGTGTTGTGGTGTGCTTGGCACCTCTTCACCATTTTTGTCCTTCAGCCTGTGCCATTCTTCAGTAGGATTGCTTATGTCCACACCCACAAAGGGCCCTTACATGTGTTTCGGTTTTATGCCACAGGTGGCCAACTGTGTCGAGGAACAGAAGACTGGAGATGCAACCCCCTCAGGTAAGGGCAGACAATACCTGCGCTTACGTGGTGTGAACATGCCACCATGATCGACCGCCACAATGGCTGTCATCCTCATCTGAGGAAGAGGAGGCAGTACAAGAGGATGATCTGCTAGAGGTCTTGGATCCATCAGGGAGGGAATCCACCCAGTAAGAAGAGAAGGACCAGGGGGCACTCTAGAAGTGAATGTCAGTAGTGATGCTGGTCCACAGGACAGTGCTGGACTGCAGGCTGCAGAGGTGGAGGTGGATGTGGCCTCTGTTGAATCAATGGAAATGCCATCTGACATCTATGAGGCAGAGGAACCAGCAGGGTGGGATGATGTAGCTGCTGAGGACGATCACGCAGCACAGTCTGTAGCCAATGGCCAGGAATTCAGCCTCAAATTACATGCCTCCCTGTGATCTGCTCCAGTGTATGGAGACAGATTGAGGGGCCATACGTGGGGACATGGCGTGCCTGCATGGGTTTCTGTGGGCCTTTATGGAAACATTGTGGCAGTCCCAACATTTGTAGGCCACAAAGGGCATGATACGACAAAGCTGAGGTGTGGCACCCACATTGCCTTTTGTATATAGTTGTTTGCTAATGTTAATATGTTTTCGTATAGCTAACCTTAATGTTGCTGTTAGGTTTCCTCTGTTTTATACCCCTTACTGTTTCTTCTCCCCTCCCTACCTGTTATGTAAGTTTGTTATTTTTATCTAATAATCATTTTGTCTGTTTGTTTTCTTAAGTCACGGGATCCTAGCTGAACATCCACCTTGGCATTCTCAGTGGCAGCTTGTCCACGTAGCCTGCAGTAACCATAACAAACCACACTGTCACCCTACATTTGTGTGGACAACATGGTCATCAGCAGTGCTGAATTATACTCTGCTCTATGGATGTGGTGATGGTATGCAGGGCCATGTGTGGCCTGATGCACCAGGTGCTACACCCTGTTTCGGAGGGAGCCAAGGTCAACCAGCATTGTGTGCTGCAGGACACCTTCCTATGTGACAGGCACTCACCACAGTGGCTTACACCATGTCCACAAGACTTCCCCCATGGCAGTATGTGAGACAATGTGGACAGACTTCACACACAGCTGTTGTCACAAACCTCCACTTGAATGCTCTTCTGCTCTGCCCCTTACAAAGTTATAAGTCCCTTGCTGCCCCATCTGTGACTGCACAGTGGTGCATACTGCCAGGCATGCTGGGCACCGTAAACTGCAGTTGACAATGACACACCTCCATCAACAGACTTCCTGCTTTGTAAACAGGTGAGCAATGTGCTCTTGCCTCCCCCCATACCCTTTGCATAGTACTAGAGAGCTGCCCCATAGGCAGGATGACATGCCAGCACTGCAGGAGTCCCTTCTACAGGCGTGTTTCATGGCACACAAGTCAAGTTGACCATCTGAGCTGTATGCGAACTATGCTGTGGCTTGCCTGCAGCCACTAGACTCCTGCCCCTCAACCCCAACCCAGCTCCAGCATGCCATTCACATTGCAGCCGTGTGTTCTGGCATCATTCTGACAAAGGATGAGTGCCACACATGTCCAAATTTAGAAGTTTTTTATTGAGCAGCAGGATGTTTAACACACATTACTATTTTGCCCAGTGTTACAGCAACCATGTTGGTATTACAGCGTGTTTTAACTTTTCGATCATTACTGATCCCAGTCTCCAAACCCCTCAGACAGCCATCGTAATGGTTCACTGTGTCACCCACAGAAATGATGTCTCCCTTGTTGTTGCTCTTATGCACCTGTTGTATAGGTGCAGCTGTTATTTACGATATATGTGTCAGACATCCCCAGTGACACAACCAAACATAATCTGGTACACTACCCCAGACAGTCTGTCACTGTTGTGTACCTTTCCTGGGAGGAGGCCTTCTCCTCCTTCAGCAGCCTACCACAGGCTGTTGTTGCTACATGGCCTTGCCTGAGCACCTGGTTGCCCTCCTGACATCATTTTCAGTGGCAGTGCCTGCCGCACCTATGGCTGGGTCCTGCATGGCCATGTGCTTTGCCTTAAGGCACTGTTTTCTGGGAGGGGGCACCTGTGAGTGTCTCTGGTTGTGCCTTCCTAGTGCCCTCATTGCCCGCTGCCTCTGCTGCTTGTACAGTCTGCTGCCTGAGGTCAGCAAGATGACCTTCTTATCTGCAGGTGGCCAATGTGTTCACTTGACCTATGAATACATACATTGTGGTGGTAACACTACAGCTTACTGTACATGGAGGCTCAGGCATGGTGTCATTGGTGACAGGGACATATGTGGCCATTTGTGACACCTGCAGACCATGGGCCACATCCTCTTCTACCTATTCTGTCATGGTCTGCTGCGCTGTGGCATCTATGCTGGTAAGCCCCATCCAGTAGTCATGTGCACAACCTGGCCATGGATCTCTGGTGGTTTGTCGAGAGGATGGCTGCAGGGAAAACATTGACAGCCCAGACACTGTGCCTTTGATTTTCAGTGCCATGCTGCATTTGTTCCCTGCCACTGTGTGTGGATGTCACCAGAGGGCGAATCAGCAAGGGGGTTGAGGCAGACTGTAGTGTTGAGGCATGTGACTGCTGCAGGGTAGGTGCAGCACCACATAGGTGCTCAGCAGGGTTACTGGGTGTGGTGTCCTAGTGTGAACTTGCACTCTAGTATAGACTCATCCACAGTGTCACTGCTTTGTCCTGCAGAGCAGCTGTGGGGGTGTCAGTCTGCTGCTGTCTTCTCCATGGCAGCAGTGAGGCACTCTATCGCCTACATTTTCCCCTGTACACAGACACGTAGGCCATGTTTGACCCCTACAAAGTCGGCCACCCCTGCAGCATTATCTGTATGGCACTGGTTTCCCCTGACAGGAGGTCATCCATGTGCCGATAGTGACCTTCCAGGCAAGACCTTAGTGCTAACAGTTCATGGGTCTGCTCCTCATGCTTGTCCCCCACTGTTTGATAGTTTCATGGATCTGATCCTTGTGCCTGTCCACCCCGGTTTGGCAGTACCTATCAAAATCTATCTGTGGCACTGCCTCCTGGGGGAGATTAAGAGCAGCCTTCTCCAATCTGGCCTGCGTAATTTCAGGCAGGACTACTACAGGGCAGACTAGATGGACCAAAAGGTCTTGTTCTGCTGTCACTTTCTGGTTCTATGTTGTTAACTCTTCAACAGTTTAGGGGGCTTAGGTCCTGTCCAATTTTGTCCACAGTGTTCTAACTGAGGTCTATGTCTACACCCTCTGCATCACCATCAGCCACCTCAGCAGTATAGCACAGTGTGTTAAGGCTCTGAGCTTCAGATCTGGAGAACTGGGTTTGAATCCCATTGCTGCCTAGGTGCATACTGTGTGATCCTGAGCAAGTCACTTAACTTCCTTGTGCTCCCAGGTCGCATCTGGAAACAATCTTCAGCTCACTGTGCTACTCCTAGTTAAACAATGTTCCCTTTCCACATCCGCTGCTGTTGATATATGGCTGGAACCCTCTCCAATGTAATGCTATTCCAACAGTACTATAGTTTCTCCTGTTCCGATGCTGCATACTCCACCTGCAGGTCACTGCTACTGGATGTGCTGCTGCTGTCTGTCTGTCTTGGGACATCATGTACACTTTCCACCAAGGTGACTGTCCACTTGTGCTGGCTGTCAATGTATCCCCCTGCTCAACTGTGATATTTCTTGGGAGAGAAGAACACATTATTACTTACTACCTCAACTCTCCATGTTAATATGTTCTTGTGTGTAGGTTGTAGCAGGTTGATCTGCCATGTTGCTGTCTCCACCCTGCAGCATCTCACCCCCTTCAGACACTGCTGAGCGTGACTGGTGCCACAGCGTGTGACCTCTCCTTTTCAGTCACAATGCCCCTTGCTTCCATACTCCCAACATATTCATGCACATATTGACGCCTCCTCCTCACACTTTTTCAGTTCATGACATGCATATGACATGGCCACCCTCCCCATCTGTCGGTAACAGTACAGTGTTACTGACTCTGCATTCTAGAGTCATTGTATGAGCTGCCCATGCATTGCTGCTTCAGTCGTATTGTGGTAGATGGCACTACAGTGCCACCTGCATGCCAGAATACCCTGACCACAGACCAGTGACTAACTCTGCCATGAGGCATACTACTAAAGTCATGAAGTGCATGCCCTGTTTGCCATACATGTTGTTAGGCCAACCTGCTTGTCTTCAGGGTATGTTATATAGTGAAATACAGAATCGCAACCTCTGCATCACGTGATGGTGACACAGCAGCTGCACCTGCACAGTTTGGCAACTGTCGCATGGCCCCAAGGCCATCCTGATCGTTGGACAACAGATTCACAGGAAACACATGCCTCTCACAAGGCACCCCACAAGAATCTGTTCTCTGCATGTTCACATGTGACATGTCCTGAGCTGGAAACATCTCCACTCCTCTGTGACACCCCACTACATCTGACACACACGACAACCACCCAGATGCCAGCATCCCTTACAATGTGGCTTCCCATGTTGCTGCTAATGTATATGCTGTCTACCCCATAGCCTGTACTACATCTCCACAGATCCAGGTGATGAACAGGGCCCCCACAATATGGTCCCAAGCCATCAGTGCATCCCCATGCAGCTGTATGCCTGCAATTCAGGTCCACAAGACTGTGAGCTCAACATGGTCAGCCTGTGCTTCATTGCATACTGCATTGTCATGTGCTACAACCTCAGGGACACCACACACTGATGGCCAAATTCCATACCATCATGCACATGGACATACATGTAATGCTGCAGTGCCACCCTCGCCTTCTGCCACATATACTGTGCAGCACTTACACAGTGGCAGGTATCCCTTCTACACATGACTGGGTAGGAATTCAGTTGATCAGAAACAGGACAACATGTACTCCACAGGCAACAGTGTGCCCCATGTGCATGGTCCTTGCAACACTTGTTCCCCCCAAGACCATACCTGCTGTGCCTTCTGACCCAGTTGCAGTTGTGGACTGTTACTTCTCTGTTCAGCACACACATCAGTGTAGCCACACAGGACCATCTCGTTACTGCTGATCGTGGTGGGCCCACCCAACCTCACCCCCACTCAAGTATCTTGCTGCTGTGAACTCAAACATACCTGTACAGTTCTCCAGCTGAATGATATCCAAGTTGGAGTCACCATTGATGGTATAGCTGCTGAAGTGTGCAGCAATGCACTCCTCCTAACTGCTTAGGGGGTCTTTGCTGGCTGCCACCACCACCAGTGGACATTGCACTCTGCCTGTTGTTGGCCAGCTTCTCCTTGCACCTCTTCCTCCTGATATCATGGTATCTATTTTGAAGCTCATGGATGGAGTGTCTCACTGAGCCCACTGCAGTCACCCTGGTGGCCACCTCATCCCAAGCTCTCTGTCTGCAGTCACTCATGTCTGTCTACACCTCTGGACAACAGCAAATCAACCTGGGCATCACCATCTTCAATCAAGATGCCAGTCTCCTCAGCTGAGAAGGTTTTATTTCCTGATATACCTACTTGAAGCTTCCTGCACCATGCATTCACACTGTCCACAGCCATTCCTTGGGTGAAATTCTCCTATCACAATTTGTCATTCCCATGTGATGCTCCCCTTTTTATGATTCAGGTTGCAACTTGAGTCATTTCCAGAAAGATCAACTCAAGTAATGATTTTTCTACAGTGGTGTGCATGGTGAAAAGCTCAAAAGTTTTGGATGCAACTTGCGTAGATGATCCCCATTTAAACAGACTTAAGAGTATCAATAAGTTCAAACAGACAGATGTTTGATTTAGTGCCAAGAGATGCAACAAGTTAAACTTTGTCTGTGAAGCTGCCAAGAAGTTGTGAAAATGTGACTTTGCAAAGCTTTGCAAAGTTCCTGTTGTCATCAACAACCATGACTTCACTAACTTCATATTTTTTTCTTGTGAAGTGGCACTACTTTTTGTGAAGTGGCAACTTTGTGAGCAAAGTTTGGTCACTTCATGGAAAAAAAGTACCACTTTGGCAAAAAAAAAACCACTGCAAAGTTGGCACTTTGAACTTTGTAAAGTTGGTTAAATTCAAGACGTTCTGTTGAAGTGATGTTTTCTTGTCTTTGAACATCTCTACTTGTGTCCTTTATCAGGACATGGGGACATACCCTGAAGTTAGAGGTGGTAAATTCAGAGGTAACATCAGGAAATACTTTTTCTAGAGGGTAATAAACCTATGAAACATTAAAGGTTTAGCAAGCTCATCCTCGGCTAATAAACCGAGATTTTATCACATTTTTTATACACCTTTCTTTTGTTTCTGCAGGGGTACTCCTGGTGTGTGGCTAAAATCAGAATCAAACAGTTACAGTAGGAGTACCTGCCCCATTGTTGCTTGAAAGCTTGCAACTGATTTAAGTTAAAGAAATGCTGTCAGGCCAGCATTTCAATTTCTAGTCATCAGTGACCAGTTTATATCTAGGCACAATCTAGACAAACTAAGCATGCAGAATGCGCAAGTACATAAAATGATTCACAAATAATACCTTTTGTGCTGTTTTTGGGACAATAATATACCGAGTGACCCATAAAATTCAACAACTGCCAGGAAGCATATCTCCACCGGGAATGCGCACCCAGCCACAACTCTGCATGCAGCTTGAAAATCTTGTCAGGATTATTGAAGAGTATTTAATACAACAAAGTGTGCCATGCTTTCTTTTCACTGAGTAAAATGAGCACTGATAGCCCTAATAAATAAGTTTGGAAAATGGAGCCCGCATGATCTCCACTCCCACTGCACATCTGGATTGCAAAAGCAGCATACACAGCAAGCTTGAGAATTAAGCTCAGCTTTGCATAATTATGCCTTAGTCTTTAAAAAGTTTAAAAGTGCCTTTCCTATTGGGACAAATCCTTACCCTTCTTTTTAGCTTCCAACATGTTTTAGCTATACTTAGTAAAGTCATGGCTGCCATCTTGCAGTTGTTAACCAAGCCTTTTATAAAGGAAATGTCTGTTTATAATAAAATGCAACTGCAAAGACCAGACATTCGCAAACACAGCCATATGAGTTAATCATGTATTTGAAAGAGAACTACATCAACATATACAGTACATAAACAGATAATATGTATAGGGTATTGATGTATGTGTATAGTGCTATTGTGACCTACCCTGTGTTTGCTGTTTGGATTTTTTTCTAAATTTTATTACTCATTTTATTCACCCTAGGGATCCTCATGCTTTATTTTTTATTACCCTTCTTCTTCTTCCCAGAGTGCCCTTTCTCCCATAAGACTGTAATGCATTTGATACCATTGATGACTTTTTGCCCTGTGTGTAGCAGCTCTATACTTTTAAGAACCTGTTGTTCTGACCTTAAACAAATCTTTCTAGTTCAATTGTTTTGCTTTCTATGTGTGTTTGTCTGTATCAAGCCAGCAGCAATAAATATTTTGTTTGTAACACTATTTATTTCATCAAACCAAACACAGCCATAGGAGAGCATCCTATACACTTTTGGGTTAAAAATGATCAGAAACAAAATTAGAGAAAGATTGGAAATGTTGTTAACATTTGATCTAACCTTCGATAGTCACTGTGAAAAAAAATCAGCAAGAAATGGAATAGAATTTTAGGATGCATAAGCTGAGATCAAGGGATGTGTACTTGCCACTGTACAGAACCCTGGTCAGACCACACCTGGAGTACTGTGGGCACTTATGAGCCCCTTATAGGAAAATAGTGTTAAGACATAGGAGGGAGTACAGTGAAGGGCAACAAAAGTAGCAGAATGGTTAAAAGATCTAACATATGAGCAGAGAATGGGTAGACTTAACATATGTTCATTGCAGTACAAAAGGCTAATGGGGGATCTGTGTTTATTATATAAAGCTTTTGAAGCAAAGGACTTGTGGGAGTGTATTGTGCTAGTATTAAGAGAAACAACACATGTTAGAATCCAAAATAAACAACTAACCAAAAAGCAGAACAAAACTAGTAAAAGGGGAGCATGGATATACCGAAGTTATTTCAGACTTGACTGTGCTGCTGGAAAACACGGTCTTCGGCTGGATTTTCAGAGCGTGGCACTGGGCTTATGTCAAGCCCTGTGCCTCCACTAGAGATGGGTGAAGTGGCCCCAATTCGCTCTGTGAAGTGATTCGCGGAGTGAAGGCGAATTTGCGGAGTGCCTAGCAATGCGAAGCAGAGTACTTCTCGTTATGATGGGTAATGTGAAGTCCATTGAAAACAATGACTTTGCATTACTCTGCCTTCCCAAACCACTACTCCACTAATTCTTAAGGTGAAGTACATTGAAAGCAATGTACTTCACCTCACTTTACCTTGTTTTTAAGCTCCAAAGGCGTTTGCAGTGATTCATGGGATTTCAGGTCACATGGGCTCTAGATTGTTCTGCATAACTTCAGTTGGGGTACAGTGTGTAGGAAGCTATAGGAGACAGTCTGCTTTGAGAGCTCTCTGCAATTCAAACCTTCTAAAAGCTGTTAAAAAAGCCTTTTCGAGTCTTTTTTTGCTGAAACTATAGTTCATCGATTGTAGGAAACCCTCCTGTGCTCATATCATTGAGCGTTTATTGTTTGTGTGTGGATTTTAAATGTTATGTACAACATTCAGTCTGTGTACCGAGAGACAGTGGAAGTGTGCTTTGGGGGAGGGACGTACCTGTGCTGTAGGTAGACTAACTTGGAGAGAAATACAGTTATTTCTGTTTTGGTGATATTTTTCTTATAACTGTGTTAATGTACACACAGTAATATTTTCAATAATTCTTGCCATTTGTTGATTGTTGTGGTGCATCAGTGCATAATTTTTGTTTGTTTAAAATAAGTAGTTATATTACTTAAGTTTTCAATTTGCTATGCATTACTTAGTGTGTGTGTGTGTGTGTGAGTATGTGTGTGACGCGTGTCATCAAATCAGACACCTTTTATTGTGCCACATAATAATTTCAGCTATGTGAACCTGCTATCCACTGCAGCTGTGTGATTTTTTTGTACTTCTTTGTGGTATCTTTACTGGTACTAGTAATAGTGACTGTTACTGCAGCAGTCCGGTTTGCAGTACACTGCCCCCCCGCAGCCCGCCCCAACCGGCAAAGGTTTTCTTTTCCAGATTTAAATTTCTGATGGTGAGGACTGGTTAGGTGCTATGCCTTTGTATTGTAAGCCTGTTTTGTAGCATCTCTCCAGGTTTCACCACCTCACCATTGTACTTATTGATACGTGTTTTTAAGTCGGGGAGTTTTTTTTCAGATACAGCTCATCGGGGAAGTACAGCCATAGGCATTCACATTCCCAGTACAGTTTCATATTGGTTATCTCTCACACCATCGACGCTGAATCACATTCTTCATGATCACGGTCACAAATGCAGTCACAAATCACAATTCATGATCATGTCATGAATCACAACATTCATTTTTTTTTTAGTTACTTGGATGTATTGTAAGCCTGTTTTGTAGTATCTCTCCAGGCTGTACCACCCCATCATTGTACTCATTATTACGTGTTTTTAAGTCAGGGAGTTTTGTGCTGCAGCACATCGGGGAAGTACAGACACAGGCATTCACGCTCCTTCCTGTACAGCATGTGAGTTACAGTATTATAAGTAGTGGTGGTGGGTGAAGTGACCCCAATTCGCTCCATGAAGTGATTCACGGAGTAACGAGGAACCCACGGAGTATTCCACAATTTGAAGCAGAGTACTTCACTTCATAATGAGGAATGCAAAATCCATTGAAACCAATGACTTTGCGTTATTCCGCCTTCCCCAAACCACCTCTCCACCAATTTTAAGGTGAAGTACATTTGAAATCAATGTAATTCACCTCACTTCGCTTTGTAATTGAGCACCAAATGAAATTCTGCAGTGATTCATGGGATTGCAGGTCACATGGGCTCTAGATTGTTCTGCACAGCCTCAGTTCTGGCCTGGGGAGTGTGTGTGTGTGTAGTGGTAGCTGGACGCAGTCTGCTCTCAGAGCTCTGCGATTCAAAACTTCTAAAAACTGTTTAAAATGCCTTTTTGAGTAATTTATTTTGCTCAAAATTTACTAGGAAACCCTTCTGTGCTCATATCATTGAGTGATTATTGTGTGTGGATTTTGAATGTTAATTTAGTACAGTCAGTCTGTGTACTGTGAAGTGTGCTTTGGGGGAGGGGCGTATTTGTGGTGTAGGTACATTAACTGGGAGAAAAAGGCAGTCTTTCTGTTTTGGTTATATTTTTCTTATATAACTGTGTTAATGTGCACACAGTAATATTTTCAGTAATTCTTGACATTTTTTTGCTGATTGTTGTGGGGCAGCAATGTATAATTTGTCTGCTTAAAGTATTTGGTTATATTACTAAAGGTTTTCAATTTGCTGCGCATTACTTGTAGTGTGTGTGTGAGTGTGTGTGCGATGCATGCCATTAAATGAGACACCTTTTATTGTGCCATAGAGCAATTGCAGCAGTGTGAACCTGCTATCCACCGCACCTGCATGAATTTTTTATGCTGCTTTGTGGTATATTTACTGGTAGTGGATTGTTACTGCCGTGCACTAATCCCCCAACTGGCAAAATGTATTCCTTTTCAGATTTGGATTTCTGACTTGTGTGCACTAGTTAGGTGTTGTTGCGCCTTTTTGTATGCATCCCTTGAGTGCGCAGTGCAATCTTAATCTGTCTGTGTGTTTGCAGTGCACCATTAATTCTGGGAGACTGCATTTCTTGTTACGCCCTCATTTCACTTAGTCGGCACTGGGGAATTTTCTGGAGTCTGGACACAAGACAGTAGTATTTTGGGGATGCACATTAGTTCTGGTGACTCTGTGACTACTGCAAACATGACTGAGTGTGCCATTAATTCTTGGAGACTTTGCATTTCTTGTTATGATCTCATTTCACTTCGTCAGCACTGGAGAGTTTTCTGGATATAAAACAGTAGTACTTTGGGGATGCACATTAATTCTGGTGACTGTGAAGGTGGGGTGCTGCCCATATTGTTGTCACTCCGCCTTACTTCACGTTTAAAGTGGAATGACAATGCAAAGTAATAATAACAAAGCGAAGTGAGTATTTTCTATGAGGCACTTTGCAGGCGGATTTTAAATTCGCTGCATCACTAGCCTCCACACTTAATTTCTTGTGGTGCACTAAATGGGTTTACTGTAACTGCATCCATTTTAGTAGAGCAGACTCAGTTGCAACAGTTTGGATGATCTGCAGCAGATTGCACCAAGCCCTGTTAAAAGGTTGCCCAAGATTCATGCAAACTAGGCACATGTGAAAAAAAAAAATTCCCCCAGCAGAATGTCCATGAAAGTCAGAATTTCACTTTGGGGGGGGGGGGGTCATGTGATGCAGCGAGCCTAAGAAGATGCCTTTGCTAACATCTCCTGCTCACCGCAGCTATTTTATTATTTTTCGATTTGAAAAATAAAGTCGGAAATCTAACAGAGGTTGTCTACTGGTGTCAGAAGCTCTGTGGATCTGTGCTGGTGAAGTTTTTTGGAGAATAGAGGTAGACATGAAGAAGATACAGCACAAACACACGCAGCCTGCCACCCCTGAGAAGGCCCCTAAGAAGCCACGCGCTAATGTTTCAGCCACCGTGCAGGCACCGGCACAACAGAACCCCGATCAAGAGCCTCTAACGCTAGCCGGGTTCTTGGCTGAGTTTTGACCGTTTCAAGAAGAGATGGAAAATCTTACTTCTGAAATTAAAACTATCTCCCAAGCTATGGAGGACATAGCTTTGAGGACATCAGATTCCGAGGCCCGTCTCACCTCGCTGGAGAGAAAGGTAGAGAAGCAGGAGCCCGAGCTGGTTCAAGTTAAGCAAAAGATCACCAAAATCGAGCAGAAACTGGAAGACCTAGAGGGCCAAAGCCATAAGAACAATGTGGTGATCATTGGCCTCCCTGAACTGGAAGAAGGGCAGGATCCTGTTTTATTTGTACAAAAGTTTGTGGAGAAAGTTGTTGGGCTCTCTCCTTACGATCCCTGCTACATTATAGAGCAGGCCCATAGAGCACTAAGGCCAAAGCCTTCAATTGGGGCTCCTCCTCATCCACTAATCTTCCGTTTTTTTGAATTTTTTTGGAGAAGCAGCACTTCTTTGCTAAAATACGGGCCATACAGGAATTAAAATGGGAAGCGGTAAAAATCAGAGTTGCCCAGGACTTACCGCTTACAGTACAGCAACAGAGATCCACCTTCCACCCTTTGGTCACTAAGCTGATCGCCACCGGCCTTAAATTTAGGATGCACTACCCGACTAAATTGCAAGTGCAGCTCTCTGGTCAGTGGCAGTCGTATGATGATGTGGAGTCAGCGATGACAGGCCTCAAGACAGCTATGTCTGATTGGTTTAGAGACACTTGAAGATATCCTGGTTGTCTCTGAGAAGCACTATTCTAAGGGCAAGAGTTAAGACCGGTGGTATAGAACATCTGCAGTGAAGATTATACTGGAGAGGTCTAGATTTAGATAATATTATGTTATTGTCGTATTTGCAATGCTCTCTGTTGACTCAATTCTTGTTGTTGTTGTTAATATTATTACAAGGTTAATGTTAGATTCAATAAGGGGACAATAACCTGGGGTCTTATTGGCAGGGTTAGTTGATTTTTTTTTCACAGTAACGACAGGCAGTCACGGACAGATCTCAGAGATCCGGTGAAGGATTCACAGATGGGACATGCAAAATAGATGTCCCCATGGATAATTCTTGTCCACTGTTTAGTTGGGGCTAGGTTTTGCTTACTGGCGATACCAGGAATATAAGCCTGTTTTGACTTAATTTTCTACTTTTTTCCCTCGTGGTTTGGATGATTCGGGAAGGGCAAAGGCTCCCTCCTAGAGGAAGGCGTATATAAGAATGTACAGAGAAGCAAATTTCGTAGCGAGGGAGCGGCTGGATGGAAGACAGCCGAGGGTTTCAGTTGTGTTAACAGAGGAGCTTGTACTTTATTTATTCAGCGAAACCCTCCGTGGATTCGTTTGGTGTTTGTTGGGGGGGAGGGGGGCTTTTTCCTTTGTCTCTCTGTTTTCTTTTTTTTATTTCATTTTCCTCATTTTGTTTAGATCGGAAGGTGGGTGTATATGGTGCAAGAGAAAGGGTGGTTCCAGTGAATAGCCACACGAGGGGAGCATAGCGTCACTTTTCGAAGGCAATTGTTATTAAACCGAGGAAGCTGGCCTGCTCAGTGCTCCACTTCCATGGAACAATTGGAGAAGAGGTATTAATGGAGGCTCTGATAACTTTTTTATTGGGGGGCAAGCCTCTTCTCTTCCATTTGTGTAACTCCTCTCCTCGAGGGACTAATATGGCAGGGCTATGTTTGGGTGGTTAAAGCCTATATCTTTTCTCCCCTCCTGGAATCAAACATGGATCAATCAAATATTCCCCCAGATATGTATAAAATGCAGGAAGTGGTTCTGAGTCCGGGGTCCAGATGGATAGACAGAAATCGTCATATGGAAAGTGTGTACGGTTTTTCTTTCTTTGACATGGGTGTCATCCTCTGGAGCTGCATTTAAGAGAAAGAGAGTGCAAAGGATGATTGGATATTGCTAGATGAGATTATTTGGTGTGTCATCAATCAAAGGAGCTTAACTTCTGCTTTTATCCTTGATCAGGTCAGGAAAGATGGTTGTCTTGACAACGACAGCTCACATAGTAAGGAGGATTATTGTTATTCTTTATCTGTTACCTCTCCCTGAGAGAATGTGTGGGTGTACCTAACATAATGGATGACAGTTGAAAGCTGCTGGAACAAGCAGGACAATGTCTCCACCTCATCCTGAGGAATATTCAGGGGGCACTCTTTCAAGCTATGACATTGGGAAAGCGCAATGGTCTACCAGTGTTTAGGTACTCCCAGGCCAATTAGGAGTCAGTTGGATTCTAGATTGGGCAGATGGTGTAGTTAAGTTCACAAGGGGCTAAAAGAATTAGTTTTCTTGGGATTGAGCAAACAGTTAGAATAGATACTCTTTTGTAGGCAGGAACACTGTCGTGCTGTTTTTTGTCTTTTGATAAATCTTATATAGGGGTTTAGTGGATCTAGGAGGTGGCAGGGCAGGAAGGGGAAGGCAATTTTTGTGGAGAGCTGCTAAGCGTAGCACAAGAAGAGTGGGGGGTGGGCTGGCAGTAATTCTTTTTTTTGGTATCTTTTGGGGATATGGAGAAATAGGGTGGATGGGGGGTGGGGAGAGGGAGGAAGGGCTGGGGTGGGGCACAGTCAGGAACCAACAGAGTGTGTGATTCTTTTCTGGCTTTCCTTGAAGTCTGGTATTATTTCTACTTACTGGACAAGATGGATTGCCAATGATCTTTGTTTTTCAGCTGGAATGTCAAGGAGGTCCGCAAAAAAATGAAACAATATAAGATTTTGAAACATTTGGACATTTTGCACACTAATATTGCTTTTATTCAAGAATCCCATTTGTTGGACTCAGAAGCCATTCAGATGAGATTCTTGCAAATTGGACAGGTTTTTTCTGCTCAGGGTACCTCCCAGAGTTGTGGGGTCTTAATTCTTATCAACAGGAGTATCCCATTTAAGGTTCTGCAGGAAATTGGAAACTCTCAAGGTAGGTATATACTGGTAAAGTGGACTATGTACTCCATGGAATTTGTGTTTGGCAGTATTTATGGTCCTAATAGGGATGACCCTCTTTTCTTTATGCATCTACTCAATGCCATTCTCCCTTTATTGCCTGCCATTATAATCTTAGGGGGCGACTGGAATTTAGTGATGGACTAGGGTAAAGACTGTTCTAGTTCGGGCTCAGGTACACTTTCCCCAGCACAGAGGGAATTACATGATCTATTGGACAGATGGGCTTGTGCGATATATGGAGGATTCTTCACCCTGAGAGTAGGGAGTACTTTTATTACACTTTTATATCCCCGGTTCACAGCTCGGCATCCCGTATTGATTACCTGTTGTTACCACAAGCATTATTGCTTGGTGTAATAGCCTTGGACATTCACCCCAGCCCCCCTTCAGATCATTCCCTGGTGACATGAAAGGTGGTTCTAACCTCCCTTCCTAAACGTCACTCTAGATGGAAACTGAATGATCAGCTGCTTAAAGATTCCAAAAGTAGGGAATGTATTAAAGAGCATATTATACAATTCTTTGAGGTAAATTGCACCCAAGGGATTAGGTCTGATGTATTGTGGTGTGCCTTTAAGGCATATCTTCGGGGTATATTAATTAGGATGGTCTCTGCATGGAAGAGGAAGCAGGAGGAAAAACTGAAGGCGTTACTTGTTCAAATTAGATTGCTGGAAACTAACCCACATTTGTCTCAGTCGGATGAGGCTAAACAAAAATTGGCTAAGTTGAGGGACTCCTATATAAATATACTAAATGAAAAGGCCGAATTTGCCATCCTTCACACGAAAGCCTCCTATATAGATCAAGGGGAGAAAGCTAGGAGATTGTTGGCCCAAAGGGTTAAGCAACTTGAATCGGCCCGATTTATTCCCCCTATCCGTTCAGTTTAGGATGGAGCTCTGAAATGTTCTCTTCAGGAGATAGTTGTGGAGTTTGCTAATTACTATAAAAAGTTATATGGAGATATGCACAACCCCCCTTCTGACTCCATGCTTTCTTCCTACTTGACTGAGACTCACCTACCCCATCTTTCAGAGTTTCTGAGTAGGAAGTTGATAGCCCCTATCACTACCTCAGAAATTATGGGAGTGATTCAAGGACTTCCTTCTGATAAAACACCAGGAATGGATGGTTTTACATCCAATTTTTATAAGTGTTTCAAAGAGTTAGTAGCCCCACACCTACTTTCCCTTTTTCAGACCATCTTATCTGGTGTTCAAGTTGACCCCACTCTCTTTGAAGCACTTATTGTACTATTGCCGAAAGCAGGTAAAAACTTAGAATGTGTAGAAAGCTATAGACCTATATCATTGTTGAATCAGGATATCAAAATTCTAACCAAAATTTTGGTGGACAGGGTTGGCTTAGTTCTCCCTGACCTCATAGGTTCACATCAGGTGGGTTTCATGAGGGGCAGGTCATCTGCAGAACACCTTTGTTCTCTCGCACATGTCTTCTCAGCCTCCAGGGATGCTCTCTTTCCTGTGGCGTTGGTCTCCCTGGATGCTGAGAAGACTTTTGATAGAGTGAACTGGAACTCTTTGCTTCAAACCTTAAAGGCCTTCAGCTTTCCCCAACAATTTCGGAACTGGATGAAGGCTCTTTATCAGAACCCCACTGCTAGGATTTCTGGAAATGGGGCATTTTCTGAGTCTTTTACTTTACATTCAGGTACAAGGCAGGGATGTCCCCTTTCATCCTTGCTATTAATCTTTACCTGGAACCGTTAATCTGTAGACTAATCTTATGTCTGGAGGTTCAGGGGATTACCATTTCTGGTTTTGAGCTTAAGGTGGCTGCTTATGCAGATGACCTGTTCCTACAGTTATCTCATCCAGAGACCTCTATTCCTGCTATGCTGGACATAATTGAGCAATTTAGTAAATTATCGAATTATAAGTTGAACGTTGGAAAGTCTACTGTATTCCCCCTAAACCATAGAGTTTTTAAGAATAATATTACTGCCCTCGGTCTGTTGTGGTCCAGGGACTCTTTGAGGTACCTGGGCATTGAACTAACCAGAAATACACAACTTACCTTTAAAAAAAACTTGGGGACAATATTAATGATGGTGTCCCAGGATGTCACTCGCTGGTCGACCCTTCCCATTTCTTTTTGGGGGAGAATAAGTTTGATCAAGATGAATGTTCTCCTGAGGTTACTATATCCCCTTCAATTAGTTAATATTTTCGTACCCAGGGATTGGTTCAAAAAGGCTCAAAGCTGAATAACGGATTTTATCTGGGCTAAAAGGAAGCTGAGATTAGCCTACCATAAGCTAGCAGCATCTAAAGATAAGGGAGGCTTATGATTACCACTCCTTAGTCTGTATTACTGGGCTTGTAGTGTTGCCAAATACCTTAAGTGGTTGGATTCTGAGATTCCCACATTTGTCCCAGCCTGGCTCCAAATAGAGCGGGAACTGATCCGATCTGCTAAGTTAGCCCCTTCTACACTACTGTTTCTTAACTCATCTTCCCTTCTGAAAAGACTAAAAGAGACCACAATTGCAATACCTGTCAGAATTCACTCACAGTTGTGTGGATTTTTAAAATGCAAGCATTGTTTAGATGCATCACAATCTATTTGGAGCTCCCCTACTTTTAAAATAGATGGTAAGATGTTTCCCCCTTCGTGGCTACCCAAGTTGGGGGAAGGTAAGCTATCTTTGTTCCTTAAGGAGGATGGAACTTGATTATCTATAGAGGGTTTCATGTCGAAATTTAGACTGCAAAAGACAGAATATTTCAAAGTCTTGCAGCTCAGACATCTCCTTATCAAGAAATTTGAAGATTGTCTCCCTTTAGTTTCCAGTCTTTCTTTCAACTGAATCTGGGTCCTTTAGCTCACTCCCCTAAAGCAATTTCTAAACTATATAATGCCCTAAATGACTGGCGCTTCCCTGAGCCATTTGGACCTATAGAATTTTGGTCTGCTTCTTTCCCTTTTCTAGGACGAGTTGAAAATTAGAGTTATATGGAGAATTCTCATGGTTTTGTCACACAAAGATAGGCTGCGCTTAATGCAGTTTAACATCCTGCATAATCTTTACCATTCTCCACAGAAACTGGCCAAATGGGGGGTATTAAGCTCTAATAAATGTGTGAGGCGCTTGCAAGCAGAAGGTTCGTTGTTTCATATTTTCTGGGAATGTCCCAAGATAACCTCCCTATGGGAGAGTATTAAATGCAAGACTGACCCCCTGATTGGGTTAGTTGACCTATTTACCCCAGAGATCTGTCTGCTGGGGGAATATTCGCAGATATCCGTTAAGCAACGGAAGTATCATATTGCCTTGATCTCTATGTCCGTTGAAAAATTGGTACTCAAATATTGGAAAAGTTTGGATACTGTCTCTTACTCTGAATGGCTTAATGAGCTGCTAGCCAACCTCAAGTGGAGAGGATCATTCAGTCTTAATGACAATAATTCTAAATCTGAGGGATTTGGGCCCAATTACATACTTTGTATTCTATTTAGACCTTTTTCACATACTTGGGTTTCCGGATTGATGAACCTCCTGTCTGTGCGGGGGAAGATATATTTGGGGAGGATGGGATCAAGTATCCAATTACTGTATATATGTATATGGTTCTGTTATCATGATCCTGTCCGGTGATTTGTAGAAAATTCAATAAACATTATATTAAAAAAAAAAAAAAAAAAGAATTTCACTTTGGCGGAAGTTCAGAAAACATTTTGCTAACTTCCTCGGAATTTCCGACCTAGACATGTGGGTTTTTTGTATATTATGCAACTTTTTCATTAACTTGCAGAAAAAAAGTTTCTCAGTCCAAACTGTCCAGTTTCTCCAGAGAGGCAGAATAATTTGCATATTAATCCATTTTCATCTGCTGTACTTCTTAATACGGCAAATTTTTGATTCTGCGTGTTGGAGAATATCACGTATTTAATTTTCAGAAGCGTAATTTTTTCACAGAATGCCGCAGGTGCAGGCATGTTTTCCACATGTAATGTATTTCTATTTTATGCGGTCCTGCATTAAAATAATTCTGCATTTCTTAAACAGTACTCAGTGAGACCTGTGGAATTTTCTGTGAATCTTTAAAAAAATCCCCATGTCAGCAGGCAGAAATCACAAATTTTGTTTCTACTTATTATAGCTAGCAGAAAAAGAACTGAGAAGAGACTGCAGTGAGCAGTGAGAGAGAGAGAGCAAGAGAGAGAGAGTATTTGTGATTGTGAGATAAGCTAGAGCAGACTACATTACTTTTAAGTTTACTTTGGAAAAGAGGAGACAGAGACTTGTTTTCCTTAAGACGGCAGCAACAGGTGAAGGAATGAGCAGCAGTGGCCAGGCCCAGGAAGGAGTACAGCAGCATGTGCAGAGTGGGGACCAGGGTGGGCAGCCACAGCAGGGCCAAGAACAACAGGCAATCACTTCTGGCACTACCAAGAGCCCACAGGGAAAGCTGGCACCTCCATTCTACTATAAGGAGGTTGCAGTTTTAATAAAGGTGACCAGAAATGTGGGCAAACTTTTTGGCCCAAATAGGCAACCTCTCAAAGAGAGGCAGAAATTTTGGGCATCAATTAAGAGAACTCTGGATGCCGAGGGAGAAGGACCTGCATCTTGCACAATCTGGCAGATAAAGCACAAGTGGGATGACTCCCAAAAGAGAGACAGCCAAATACTAGCAGCAGTCAGTGGTACAGTGACCGTCAATGAAAAAGGGAAGAGGAAGAGGAGAGCAGATAAGACCACCACTGGATCTGCAGAAGTGAAGAGGATGCAGGTGGAAGAGGACAGAAGCACTAGTGAATATATTCTTTTTTTTTTTCCCCTTATTTACTCTCTTTCAGCCTCCTTCTCTCTGCTGTGGCAGCTACTCTTCAGTGATCCCAAGGCTCGGTATTCCCTACTTTTGCCCTAGGTAACTCCGGAAGAGCTGCTGGACCTGCCCTCATCCTGTCTCGCCATGGCCTACCCCCCTGGTGCGGAGCCTGGGTCATCCCCCTCCAGGCACATTAGACTGTGCGTTAGGTGGTCCAGCAGTCCCCCATTGGGAGCCTGGTTGTGACATCTGGAGCATCTGGGTCCTGTCTACCAGCTGCCATAATTGTTTTTCCTTTGTTCCGACTACATCCCCTGAGAATGTCAGCATGCAAGGAGAGCCAAAAAGGCAGGGCACATTGAGACGTACCTCCAACCCTGCTCCCAACTAATGTTCTCCCCTCCCAATCACTCTGCAGCCCTGCTACAGCACCACTTGAGGTCACCCAGGTGGTGGTAAAGCAGTGGAGCCTGCAGCTCAACCTCCGCAATGGATGAGAGCAGCCCCTCAGGTGCTCAGCCCTCCTCCCCAGCTGGTCCTCCAGCAACCCAAGTTTGTTCCCGATCTTGGGTCACTGGCTTCACAAGCAGTATCTCTACCACTGTACCGGTGGGCACCCTTGCACTATTGAGTATACTGACTTTATTATTCAAAGTTATTGTCATCTTCTGCAAAAGTTATTGTTTTCATCAGTCAGTGTTTCAATTACAACATATGATTGTTTTTACAATGAGCCAGAGTGGGTCATAGAGGCCCGACTGTGAAATATAGCTGGATTTTCATTTTATAACTCTAGACAGTGAATAGCAGTGCTCTGTCCTTGAGGTTGAGCCACCATGGCTTACTGTACAGCTATGTTTTATGTGGTGCTAAGCCCTATCCCCTTGTAGTTCCAACAGTGATTGCCATGAACAAGTTAAAGCTTCTGCGAGCGAGGGGTGGTGAGGGTTGCCTCTGCTTGTTGGGTCACCCCCCCCCCACTGTCGCTGCCACACAGAAACTGCCGAAATCGCCTGAGGGTCGAGGTGCCGACTTGGTAACAGGAGTTGGGCTGCCCTCCCTCCCCTCCTGCCTACCCAATCCAATAAGTTTCATCCAATGTCGGGTGCCCCTGTTGCGTAGTGGGATATTCTTTTGGGACTGAGAGAAAGCATGGCGGACTCGGTTCCCATGAGGGAGCATGCAGCTGCTCAGTCTTATAACCAACTTGTGTGTCTCATTAGTGACTGGTATAAAGGAGCGGTGGCTATGGACTTTCCTGTGAGGGTTTAAGTTTCCTGCCCATCCATCTTGTTCCCTCCTCCCCTTCTCCCCTTAAATGGACTTAAGTCACTTCTACTTGTGTGTCATCCTATATTTAGTGTGTGGGATTGGTTGGTCTTTCTGGCTTTGTTGGGGCTGTCTCGTGGGAGGATTGAACTGGAGGGGTGTTAGACCTGTACACACATCCCTTGGTGACTGGTTATTGCCTTGACATTTTCATCCCTGTTGAGTGATACATTCTTGTAGGGGGGGACAGAACTCTACAGCAGTACTTTCCCTGGCCGTCAGCTGTGGACTAGAGGGTGTGTGTCAATTTGTGGGCATTAGGCACCGTGTATTAAGAATATCCTAATGTCTGTCCCTGCATTTACTATTTTGCTATCTCTATAGGGGCTATTGTTAGTCTATACCTCTGGATCGGTTTTGCTGTATTTTGTCTGAAAATTGCTGTGTTTGGGGGGTTTCTATTTGTGGTGATAGGTAACCCGGTGATACTCAGTGGGTCTGGACAGCCTTATTGCCTGCTATTCTGTTGCTATTCTGTTGGGTCCTTGTAGGATACTGATACAACTCAGGAGAGGGCATGCACAACATGTGGACCCGTAAGCATTGCATGAGTGGGGCTGAGTCCTTCCCTTTCTCTACCGTCCTCCTCATTTGGCTGCTCACTGCAATGTTCCTCCCTCTCTTCATTATGGACTGTGCTCCCTCTATGGGACAATCTGTGATCTCACCTGGACTACTTGATGAGAAGGATTTTACCTTCTCTAACATAATAGCATGTGAAAGACAGTCTCCCTGGCCCATCTGCTGCTTTAATCTGCGGAGCTTCCAGTATTTTGCCATAGTGATCAGGCATTCTGGGTGCAGGCCATCCTCTAGGGTTGTTGCTCCACCTTTTGAGACGTCTTCTCTGGCTTCTCTTGGTGATACTAGTCCTTGTAGGGGATGTGGAGCTGAACCCTGGTCCTACATGCTGAGCCTTCTCCTCTCCTGTGGGCTATCTGGCTGGCAATGGGCTGTAAATTGCCCATCTTAATGTCCACAGCATTCTGCCCAACTTGGCCGAACTCCTTGCCTGGGTCACCCATTATAAGCCTGACATCCTTGGGATAACTGAAACCTGGCTGAAACCCTCTACCCCAGATTCGGCCTGTGTGCTCCCTGACTTTGACCTTGTCAGGCATGACCATCCAGGTAAAAAGAAGGGGGGTGGTATACTGGTGTACTACAGGAGTCACCTTAACCTGTCGGTGCTGGCCTGCCCACAGCCTGAGCAGTCTTCCTGTGAACTGATGCACACTGTGCTGTTACTTGGGAATGCAAAGAAGCTACACATTGTGTGTACCTACAATCCCCCCACGGGTGGAGTATTGGGTTAATCCTCCCTTCTTGATTTTGTTGGCACTAGGACTTGGAATAATGAGCTATTGATCCTAGGGGACTGCAACCTAAACTGGACTGGAAGCAATACCAAGCAGTATGACACTCTGTTAGCAGGCTTCTCACTGTCCCAACTCATTAAGGATCCCACCAGGTGGTCGTCCACTGGTGGTACTGGCTTGCTTATGGACTGGGTCCTGTCTAATAGGTCTGAAAGGATTAGCTCCTCTGGTACCCTCCCTGACTCTATCTCTGATCATGCCCCTGTGTACTGCGTATGGAAGGTCTCGGCCCCTAAGACCCCCCTAAGATCATTCAGGTCAAGGATTTCTCCAGGTTTGACCTTAGTGCTTTACAGGAGGATCTTATGCTCAAGAACTGGTCCGCAGTGATCGCTGCCCAGAATGCTTCCTCAACAGTCTGTCATTTCCTTAGCATCTTTGGGGTGCTACAGGACAAGTATGCCCCTCTTGTCAGAGGGAGGGTAAGGGGGGCTGCTATGAAATGGCTGCATGGGAGCCTCCTTGCTCTCATGAGGACTAGAGAAAAATGTTGGGCCAATTTCAAGGTCTCAATGGACCAGGCCATATTCCAGCAATACAGGAGGCTCAGGAATGAATGTAAAAAGGCTATCAGGGCTGCCAAAAGAGAATTTTGCAAAGCCACCTTACAGACCTCAGCTAAGGACTCTAGGAGCTTCTGGAGCAATATTAAAAACTCTGTGAGCGGTTCTTCCACCTGTGAGGCTCCTGACATGCTTATTGAGGGTGCTAGCTGTACTAATCTGCTGACCATCGCCAATGCATTTAACTCACATTTCTCGGATCTGTCTGCCTTCTCCTCTCTATTCTCACCCAGTGGTAGTGACAGACCTGTCCAGGCCCCTCCGTCTCAACTGGCACCTTCCCCTCATCCTCTGTTCTACCTCAAGGCTGTGACAGCACAAGAGATGCAGAGATTGCTTTCTGGTCTCTCCCCCTTTTCCAGTGCTGGTCATGATGGTATGGAACCAAAGCTTCTCCGCCTTGCAGCTACCTTCATTGCCTCCCCTGTGTCCCATATCATCAACCTATCCTTAGCCTCTGGGGTTATCCCTGACCTGTGAAAGGTGGTGAGGGTTGTCCCCATACTCAAACAGGGCAACACTAGGATCTTTGATAACTATCGGCCGATAGCAGACAGGATGGCAATCAGTAAGCTGCTTAAGAAAGTTGTGGTGGTGCAACACACGGATTATATCCAGTCTCATGAGCTACTGTCTCCCTTGCTTTTGTAAAGGGCATAGTACAACCTCTGCCCTAGTCACTGTCACTTCTGGGATAAGGACTGCTATGGATCAGGGCAGACTCTCTGGGGCCTTCTTTATTGATCTCTGTAAGGCCTTTGACCTAGTTGACCATGCCTTGCTATGCACTCAACTTAGGACATTGGGCCTGTCACCGCCTGCACTCAGTTGGTTCCACAATTAACTTCAGGGCAGGCAGCAACTTACTAAGTATAGTAAGGTGCTCTTGGACGCTGCTGCTGTGTCTTTAGGGGTTCCCCAGGGGTCAGTCCTCGGGCCCCTGCTCTTCTCCATATTCGTCAATGACCTTCCCTTCTCAGCTGCGTCTTGCAAGGCCATCCCGTACACTGATGACCTTGTTATTCTCATTCATGCCTAGGACATTGGGGTCATTAACCACCAATTGAGTGAGGATTTCACGAGTATCCAATCCTGTATATCGTCCCACAAGCTGGTCCTAAATCTTAGAAAGACTCAGGCCATGCTGTTTGGATGCCAGGCTAAATTAAAGGCCTCCCCTGTCCCTCTGTTCATCTCAGGTATTGATGGTGTTCCAGTTTTCATCATCGACTCTGTCACATAGCTTGGGGTGACACTTGACCCTCAGCTTGACCTTGGTGACCACATCTACAGTGTGTGTCGAGCTGTTAACTGGAAATTGGGTCTGGCTTACAGGGCGAAGAATAATCTTACCTTGGCTGCTTGCTTTGCATTGGCTAGAGGTGTGTTTCTTCCATCTCCATGCTATGGGCTCCTTTTGTTTGCCCGTACTTCCTAGGTCCACCTCACTAGGTGGACCATAGCCTACAATAACATCTGCCATTTTGCTCTTGCAGCCCCTCATCTTACTCACCATTGTGATCTGTATAGCAAGCTAAACTGACTCTCCCAGTCCAACTGCATGAACTTTGTCTCGGGCTGCTTCTCGGGCAAGGTTCTGGGCACTGGCACCCTCCCTGGATTGGTGGAGCTCCTTGTGCCTGCTGTCTCCACTGCCTACACCCTAAGATCACTGGGCCCCGCTATCCTTAAGGTTCCTGTGACATGTACCCAAATGAGGGACAGGGATTTTGCATCCTGTGCCCCGAGATTATGGAACTCCTTTCCTGTCCAGGTCAGGTCCTCCCCTTCCCAGGCATGTCTACAAACCTCCCTGTGGAAACACTTGAAGCTCTCCTCAGTATGTGACTGTCACAGACCTCCCTGAGTACCCTGGTCCCTGCACTGTACTTGAGCACATCATCTCCTGTACTTGGCACCGGCCCTGCTGTTGTTGCCTGCCCACCTGGGTGTGACTCTGTGTAAAGTGTATGTATATTCTGTATATTTTGCTAGGAATATTGCTTTAGAAACTCTGTGCTTTTGACATTTTTACATTTGACGGTGTTCACTGTTATAATCTGAGCTATCCCACTATGCTTCAATTTGTACTCTGTATGTTCTTTTAATTTCCTGTACTCTCCCGGGTGGCACCTGAAAATAGGCATATGTTTTGTCTAGTGTACTTACCTGGTTAACAAAAGCTAAATAAATAAATAAACTGTTACCCCGATGCACTGCATGTAATGTGAGCCTTTTTTTCATAATACACTGAGGTAAGAAAATGTGAAGAACAGGAAATAGGTCTGTGTGTTCTTACCATAGTTGCCTGTGGCGTCACGTATGATGTATGCCCCCTGAGCTGACTATAACCCTTCTTTGATGGTGATGGGTGGGTGTGTGTGCACATGCGTGTGCGTGTATTTGTGTGTGTGTGTGTGTGTGTGTGTGTGTGTGTGTGTGTGTGTGTGTGTGTGCGTGCACGTGTGTGCTTACATGTGTGTGATATCACAGACATACTTTGTCTGTAACAGTGCCATCGAATTTCATGCACTTACCAGAGCATCGCCTCACACATATATCTTCAGGGACAGGTTCTTGAACTGAGAGGGTGTTGCATCCATTTTGGACTGTTTTCTAATTTGTAGTTGTGTTAACTTGTTGTCCAACCATGACATTGTTAACAATACAGTTTTTGCGTCTGCATTCATGTGCATAGCAAATGTCTCCATTGTGTCTATATGCGACTTGCTGTGTGTGTCATGGCTACCATCTGCATCCTCATCCAGATTGTCCAGTGGGAGTGGAGGTCAGGTCAGTGGCAGGACTGCCCTGTGCCCACTGCTCCATATATCCCCTCATGGCATCCCCTGCAGCTGAGTGTGATCAGTGCTGTGCCATCCAGTGCGTATGTATGATGTACTGTGTGTATCTGGATTGGCAATCCTCACCCTGAACAGTGATGTCGCTCCATCATGGCTGTTTCCAACAGCACTCCTTAAATGAATATTTGATGATGTGCAGTTTTCTGGAAGGGAAATGGACTCCTTAGTGTGATTCTTCCTCACCTTCCTTCAAGTGATTATCTGTTGTATTCTTTGCTCAGGTTGGCAGTTTGCCTTCTCCACAGGATGGAATGTGTTGGATTACTGCAGTGTTGCTTTACTGTTGCGTGTTCCAACTTCCAACACTTATTTTAACTATTCCTCTTCATTTGGAACATGTGCTGCCAGAAGGTCTACTGATGCTGCAGTCAGCGGGGATGACAGCAGCAGCAGTGAGGCAGAAGCCGGAGGACCGAGCAGGAGCAGTGGAGAGTCTGTGTCTGGTAAGCTATGTACAGTATATTGTTAACAAATTACATTAAATCATGTATTGAAGAACTCAATTGAATCAACAGATGACCATCTGTTGTGTTTCACTGCTGCAAACCAGTGGAACATTGCCTGCGGCTACTGTGAGCACAGTATTTATTCTAGAGGCACCAGTGTAAATAACAGTTTTCATTTATTGTGTTGAGAAGTTGAAGTGCTTCTTGTCCTAAAGAACGGCAGTCTGCCTGACCCATACCACCTTCCTGGTGCTTAGTAACCCACTGATGTCCCTCATGTGGCCCTGTGTCAATAATGGCAAAAGTCATTTGAATTTCGCAAAAGACACCTGCATTGTAGTACATGCAGTAGGGTGAAGGGTGGTAGTGGCACGCACTGTTGTTGATCATGCTAGTGGTAAAAGTGTGCACAGGTCAACATTAGTGAAAGACCAGGCAGGGTAGGGGATTGGATGTTCAGTTTGTCTATGTGATCCTTTTAAGTTTACAATGGTCATAAAATACCAAATGACAATTGTTGAAATCATTCAGTGCCTTAGCAGTCCAGTTCATGGCATCCAGACCACCTGTTTGCCTACATGGTCGCTGGAAGAGGGGCAGGTGGCAGTAATTAATTCCATGTCCAATCCAATTTCACTGTAAGAAGTGGCATAGCCTTGACTGCCCCAAATCAGTGTTTTAGAATCTTTATGAATCATCACTTGAGAGTACTGTGTCCACCTGACTAAACTGCAGCATTATGGTAGGCACTGGTGGCGATGTGCCATTCCTTCCCCAGTGAAGTGCAAGGTGTCATCTCCAAAATTGTGAATATAAAGATTGAATGCATAGTGGGTTGAGGTGGATGGTGTATGTGGCCTCATCATTCACTGACTGTAGAGTTATGGCACAGTGGTCACAATGTGACAAAATTAGAAGGGAAATGACAGGCCATCAGGTGGATATCTATAAGTACTCAGCAGAATCTGCTGTCAGGGTAACAGTGTTAGCATTGTCATCACTGGGTGAGGTCAGCCAAGACTTAAATCATGATAGTAAATAATGTTTGTACATCTACAGTATGTATTTCTATGTTAGGCAAACGGGTGCTGTAAGAGGGCAACTGTGCAATACTACTGCTGAAGTACTGTAAGTGGCTTACAAGTGTGCCCTGAGATCAGGAATAGGTTCAGTTTGTTGCTTAATGCAGGCAACACTGTTTGTAATTGAAATGGTCAATGGAGGCTGCAAAAGTATAAATGAAATCCCGGTCTGCTGTTGTATCAATGACATATAGTGACAGGAAACATAGAAGGTAGGTGTCATCACATAAGGTCCTCATGGGCCGCAGCAAAACAGTCTACAATCATTGTATTTCTCTTTTATACTACTGTGTAACTGTATACCCTACCCTGTCTCTGGACTCCCCCACTTCCAATATCTCCTAGTGCCTACCCCATGCTTTCTTGAATCATGTAACTGTTTCTCATACTAGCATAGAAACATAGAATTTGATTGCAGATAAGGACCGCTTGACCCACCTAGTCTGCCTATTTCCCTACCTAATGCATAGGCTGCAGATCCTAGTTAACCAACAGCCTACTTCCTCCTACCCCCCATTAGAATTGCCTTATGTCTGTCCCATGCATTTTTGAATTACTCCACTGTTTTAGAGTCCACTCCCTCCTCAGGAAGGCTGTTCCATGTATCCACAACCCCCTCCATGAAAAAAATACTTCCTTACATTACCTTTGAGCAGTCCCCCTTCTATCTTCAAATTGTGCCCCCTTGTTCTTGCACATCTCTTTTTCTGAAAGATGCTACCATCTAGGACTCTGTTGATTCCCTATATGTACTTGAAAGTTTCTATCATGTCCCCCCCCCCTCTCCTTGAGTGTATACATATTAAGCTTCTTTAATCTCTCTTCGTATGTCTTCTGATGCAGACCCTGCACAATTTTAGTTGCCCTCCTCTGGACAGCCTCCTTCCTGTCTATGTCCTTGTAGAAATGGGGTCTCCGGAACTGGAAGCAGAACTCCAGATGGGATCTCACCAACTGTCTGTACAAAGGGATAACAACTTCCTGTTTTCTACTGGTGAAGCCTCTCCCTATGCATCCCAGTATCCCACCAGCTCTTCTTACTGTCTTCTCACATTGTTTGCCCACCTTAAGGTCCTCTGATATGACTACCCCCAGGTCCCTTTGAAACATGCACTGCCTCGCTGTACCTTGTTTTTACCCATGAGTTATCTGTATGGTTCTTTGTATCATATCCCCATATGAGGCACAGTTATCATTGCTAGAAAGGTACCTGGAGATAGTCATATCAGCTGCACTGGTAGGATGTTTAACCTCTCTATCACTCTTAGTGAAGAAGTGCATCCTCACATTTCCTCTGAACCTCCCTCCTTCTAATGTTATAGTGATAGTCCTCATAGTTGTGCATTTTTTCCTTTGAAACATGCACTGCCTCCCTGTACCTTGTTTTTACCTATGAGTTATCTGTATGGTTCTTTGTATAATATCCCCATATGAGGCACAGTTATCATTGCTAGGACCACTAGTATGCAAACCCCATACCGATTCCATGACCTTCCATGTCAGTCTTGTATTGAGAAATGTTTGACATAACTACTTGCATATAAATTGATCCTCATCCACCATGTTTGGTTGTCTTTCTGTAACAGCATTGCTCTGGTACTTGCCCCTTGAAGTGGCCCTTGATTGCTACTAGTGCCTACTGCTGCTTCATTTTCATTTCACGTGTCAATTGCATGACACAACCACTGACTCTGACAAACACCACCACATCTTTCAGCCTGAGTATAATACTGTGTACAGTGTCCAGTAAGGGGGTACTCTAGAGGAGACACATATATATACGCTGTACTGCATATGTTGCAGCATACACTGTTTGGTAGTGCTCTAATTTAGTACTGGGTCAAGTGAACCATACCATGCGTGGTATGATTCCCCTATTTTTTAACACTAAATATGTAGTCATTGCATGATGGAAAGGTGATTTCATGTTCTTTTTTTATGGTACATATTGTTTACAGAGGCAAATTCCAATACCAGAACAGGCTAAACAGTTTTGTGACATCTTCACATTCAACTATATACTGTATGTGGACTTCAGTGTCTGCAAAAACACAACATGGATGACTGTGTGTCTTGGGTGTGTGTGCCTTCCAATGGGTTTTACACTATCATTTATGAGATACAGTGGTGGGGTACACATGACACGAGGGTACAGTATACCGCAACATGTGGGTGCTGTTCCAACATTGCTTCAATTTAAGCTTTCACACACTCATGGCCTTTATACTTCCCAACCTCTCTAGATATGGTGGGTACGACAGTGGCCAAGGGGAGTTGTTGAGTGAATACGCGTCTGAGACTGGAAACCATGGCATCAACAGAAGGTCAGGGTACAATGAGGTGACACTGGATGCTGGATAGAGTACTGTAATACAACTACTGATAATGGCATTAATCTGACAGTCACACATACTTGCACGGTGCATTCTGGTAAAACTGCATAGCACTTTCTGTACTGCAGACAATACCGACACACTGCCACAACTGGTGCCTGTCCCACAGAAGGACCAGCACCAGCCCCCCCAGCAGAAGACAACTAGCACACTGACCAAGAACCATGTGCCGAATATCCAGCAGGAGCTGAAGAAGCTGGCAAACAGATAGGAGCGGCAGCAGCAGGGCCCCTCACAGCTACTGTAGGATAGTGGCAGCAGGGCAACAGCCGTCTGTGGCACCATGTAGGCAGGTTGGAGCAGCCACCCCAGCAGCCACCCAGCATACCGCTAGTCCTCAAAGGTTGGGAAGGGGCAAGGACATTAAAGTTTTAAAGAAAAGAACAGCAGCACTGGAGGCTCACCTGGTTCAAACTGAGGTTAATCGGGGAAGATGATGCACCTCCTTAGAATGATGGCTGAAAGGCAGAGGCAACGGAACCTGCCATCGCTTGGCCACCGATGCCATTGGTGATTTGGCATTTTTTTTAATGGAGTTATTTCTCCAAACTGTAAACAGTTAATTACTGCCTACTCTTGTGACTATTGTGTGTGTGTTTTGTTTTGTTGAGTATGAATAATCTTCTCGTGTAAATAGTTTTTTGACTTTGTTGTTGACTTGCTGTTGTTTTCATTCCTTCTCTTCAATAGTTGTTTTTTCTTTGATATTATCTTCATTGTTGTTTGCTTTGTTCTTGATTTTCTTGAAATCATAAAATGTTATCTGTTTTGACACAAAACTTCCTTGTCATGAGTATTTTCAATGGGTTTCAAGGTTCAATAATTTTTTGGGGGCCTTGGGGAGGAGGGCCTGAACAGCAGCACACTGGAAAACTTGTAAACACTCAAGGTTTCAAGACAAGAACAATGTCCACAGAAATTGTTTTGGTTTTTCTTAATTTTTGATGGGGGGAGGGGGGCCTGAACAGCAGCAAACTGGCAAACATGAAAGTAATGCAGTGTTATAACTACAGAACTGCTACTGATGTCAGTGTGAATTTTCAGCACAAATCTGGATGTAGTAATCCTTTGCTTCACCAGCTCTTTGGGTAACACAGCAGTTTATGACTCAGTCTGGCATTGCAATCTGACTCCAGGTTCAAGGCTCTTTATTATTCTGGTAATGTGATTGAAGATACAAGGTCCTAGGGTACCTAACAACACAATTTCAGCCCACAATACACATGTTCTGTGACACTCCATCTCCAACTCAGGAGAACTCGAACCCCTCAGCTGTGTCTTCATCAGATGGCACTGTCACACTCTCCTCATCATCTGACGAGTCATGCTGCTCACCTCCTTCTTCAGCAGGATACTGAAATGTTGCTGCTGCTGACAGAACGTACTGCTTGGGGAAGAAATGGGAGTTCATTTTGACAAATGCTAGATACTCAACATTCCGATCAGACAGAAGGCTTTGGCAGTCAGTCGCAATGGCACCTGCGGTGCTGAAAACCCTTTCTGAGCTTATACTGGCAAAGGGGCACGTGAGGTACTCCATGGTGATAGCTGTAAGTGCAGGCCAGATTTCCAGTTTGCTTTACCAATAGTCCAGGGGCTCATCATCAATGCTAGCTGCTGTGGGTCATCCATATACAGATGTGACAGCCAGGATGCAGCATGGACATGCTGCAGAATATCACAGAATGCTACAGTTTACTGCAGGAGCCATTATAAGTCAAAGGCAATTAAGCCCTTTTGTCATGCAGGATTTTGTGACATGTCATCACTGCAAGTTACAGCCCTCCATCGTGGCTGACTGCACTGTATGACTGCACCATATGGCATGTAGACAGCTGCAGGTATGTGTCACCTTCCAAAGGCTGGCACATAGAGAAACAATGTCCTTCAGCATGGACCAGAGGAGGTTTGTTGCACCAGTGCTACCACGTGTTGATGAGGGTGAAGGTGCAGACACCATACTGGTGGAGGAGAAGGCCAGGCAAGGGGCTATTGCTGCTTGCAGTTTCTGTAGTGTGACTGATTTTTCCACCCTTACCTCATAGTGCGTCATCCAGTTTTGGACCTTGCCATGCAGGATGACTATATAGTGATCAAGATCAGCCTTTCCACCTGAAAGAAGTGCCATCATGACATACTTGTACCTGGGATTAAGCAGGATTGCCAGGATGTATGCCTCTGAGTTGTTAATGTGAATGCCCCAGTGATCATCATCACACAGCTGCATGATGCGGTCAGCCAGCTCTACTCCAACAGACTCTGCAGCCACTTCAATTGCCCCCTTACATTGACCATGCATTTATGGTATCACCTGGCTCAAACATGCATTTTCTGTGTGCACAACCTGTGTCGCCTGTTCAAGTGGATGGAGTACTTGGATAACACTGTCCATCAAAACACACTGGGTTGGACTTGGAGACATGGCTTCCTATGCTTCCCGATCACACATGTGCATTATATACTCATTGAGTGGCTTGTACTGTTCATACAGCCTGTCAAGCATATACAGTGTGGAATTCCATCAGGTTGGCACATCAAGCTTCAAGCGGTGCTGTAGTACATTATTGGCCTTCTGCAGAGCCCTGAGCTCTGCTCTACGAAGTGCAGAGTGACTGAAATGGCTGCAGATTTTGTGGCTGGCAGCCAACATGGTACTCACTGCTTCATGATCCAGAAGGGACTTCACAATGAGATTCAACACATGAGCAAAGCAGGGGACATGATAAAAGCAGCCATCAGAATTTGCTTTGATGGCATTCTGGGCATTGTCACTGGCAATATACGCAGCCTTGAATCCCTGTGGCTTTAGCCAGTGTCTAATGGCCTCATTAATGTGTGTGAGAATTCTGTCAAATGTATGTAACCAATCATACTCTGCATACTCAATGTGGCATGCTGTCGACCAACAGTAATACTGCCAGTAGTCAGGGGACCAGTAGATGAGGGACAGGGGTGCAAGGCATATGCCAGAGGGAAATAGGCCCAGTGTGCAGTTATGCACTTATAACTAACATCCAATGATGGGGCACTCATCCAGATGTCAGTGGTGAGGTGAATGCTGGCTACTGCGTAGTGGGACAGAACATGTGACACCATGCATGCTAGGTCATTATACTTTGCTGTAAGAGCCTTAGTGCTGAAATAAGTTTGAGTGGGCACTTTGTATTTAGGCACATCCTTCTCCATTAGTTCAATGAAACCCAGATTCTCGACAAATTAGAATGGCAAAAGGTCTTTTGCCAGCATCTTGGTAACAGCCATGTTAAGTTATTTTGTCACTGGGTGTTTCCAATGATATTTGGTGTGCTTGGTTAATGCTGATCTGATATCTGGCTGCTTAAACCTAACAATGTGCTGAACTTTGGGGGGTGTTTTGGCCTTGTCAGGTATGGTCTGATGACTTTGGCTGCATTGTCTGCCAGCAGGAACATGCTGGAAAAATCTCTCTATATGTGTGGTGGACGGATCAGCTTGACTACTTCTACTTGTATCTGCATGTGTGGGGTGGAACACTATACGGTGTCAAATATTTCCACATCCTCATTACCAGGCTGGGGATGATCTCTTTGAGTGTGCTGAACTATCAAAACTGGGCATGGATGCCAACCGCTTATGCTGTGTCCATTTAATGGTGCGCTTACTTTGCATATGACTGTACATACCAGTCATCCCATGGTGTGAACCTGGCTTACCCCTGCTAATTTTGTAATGACAGATGTTGCACACAGTAACACTGTCATCAGACTCATCGATGACAAAGAAATCCCACACAAGTGAATGTCCACCAACACACCGGATTTTCATGGGTGGGGCAGGGGGGAACAGGGATGGAGGGATGGGTGGTATACTTTTCTTAGGATGTTACTGCTGCTGTTAATCCCCATATTCCATTTTTGGCAGTTGCTGTGCCTTTCCCCTGACAGGCTGCTGCTTGTGAAGTGACATAAAAGGAGTTGCTGACCTTTTACCACTGACAGTTGTGGTTGTTGATTGTTGAAGGGGTGACTGCCATCATCATCACCTTCATCACCTTCATCCCCAGCACCCTCATCACTAGTACCCTCACTGCTTTCTGAAATTTTGGGCTATGCCAGTAAGGGCTGACTGTACCCCATCTCCTTTTCTTCAGTAGCCTTCTCTGCCACATGAACAGTGGCACTAACTGGATGTTCGCTACGAGGAGGTTCTTGCTCCTCTCCTGGGACACCTTTTTTTTTTTTAACATATCAGATTCTATTGTTATTCCACAATACAAAGTTCAACATCCATAAGAGCCATAACAAAGTATACAAAACATGATCATGAACCACTCTCCATCAAGTACATTGAGCAGTAATACAAAAATTAAGTGATAGTACTCAGACTCTCTGTATGCCTATCATAGCCTTAGCTAAACATATGAAAAGTACCAAACCTTAATAGGAGAAGGAACACTAAGTGGTTGCTAAAGCCTTGTCAACACAACTTTATGGTCAACTAATAAAGCACCTTCCAGAGTATTGCCACAGGTACTTCTAGGAGGATAAGGGTAATTAAGCTGCCCTAATTGGGTAAGCAAACAACATCAGAGGATTAGCGGGGGGGGGGGTGGACTGAGTACAAATGTGACTGCAATTAAGCGCCCCATGTTTTCTGATATCTGGTGAGTTGCCCAAGTTGGGGAAAAAGAAAGCCTCTCCAAGATAGCTGCCTGCGTTAGGGTCGATCTCAAAGCTGAAAGGTGGGGGGAGCCTTCCTCCAATGGATCAGGATCACACACTTGGCTTCAATCATAGCAACCAGGATCCACTTCTGGAGGGTGGGGGGGCATGTTTAGCGAAGAGGAGTCACCAAGGAGCAGCATGGTACTAGAGAGCCTGATAGGATAGCCTAATATCCTAGAACAGTCCTCAAATACCATTTCCCAGAAAGTGAGGACCTTGAGGCACTCCCACAGGATATGTAGTAGGCCAGCAGAGGGTTTGTGACATCTCCAACAATTAGAGTGGCCAAGGAGGCCCATACTCTGCAGGGCAGCAGGAGTCCGATACCGTCTAAGTAAAATTTTCCACTGGATAGTCTGGCTCTTAGAGTCTTTGCATGCTGTGTGAGCTAGCCTCAGACAGCAGCTTCATGTGTCTGCAGAAAGCAGAATCCCAAGATCCTCCTCCCAATGTCTTCTACATGCTTCGGTGGGGTCTGGTTGAGCCTCTCTCAGAGTTCTGTAGAACCTTTATTCAATACTCCTTTAAAAAGAAGACTTATGCAGTGAGTCTAAACAAAACCAATGGGAGTCGGTAGACACTTGTGCCTGGAGCTCTGAGATCATGCGATGGATTTGTAGAAATTTACAAAAGTCCCTAGCTGGTAGGGAATATCGTGCCTTTGACTGTTCAAAAGACATTAAGTCCTGGGTATCAGGGATGAAGCGATCCTGAAGGATTCTGATGCCCCAGCTAGCCCAGGTTGACCAATGGACAGTCTGGCCACCTATAAGCAATTTCCCATTATTCCAAAGGGGGGTGTAGCGCACCAGCGGGTACCAGGCCTTCTTTGGCATACAGGAGCGGGCCATGCATTTCCTCCAGGCCCTCACAGTTTCTACCATGACTGGTGTAGTACTGCCAGGCATATATGTAGTGGGAAGCAACAGAGACCAGAGTGGAGTATTAAGCAATAAGCTCTGTTCCACACCTACCCAGACAGGAGGGGACAAACCACTTAACTGCATGGGTGGCCAAATACGCCCACCAATAGCTCTGAAAACAAGGGAGTCCTAGGCCCCCCAGGGACCAGCGTGTGCATAGCTTCGCCTTACTCCATCTGGGGACTTTTCCCTCCCAAAGTAGTAGGGATATCAATTTTTCTATAGTGTGAAAAAACTGAGGGGACAGACTGATAGGGAGGTTATTAATGAGGTATGCCAGTCTTGGCAGAACAAACATGTGGACAGCCTCCACCTTGCTACAAAGAGACAAGTGAAGTCTGCGCTACCTGTCCACTTCTGCCATCAAGGATGCAAGCGGGGGGAAAACTTGACACTTTCCAAGTCCCTCCATCTTCTTGGAATAATCACACCCAGATAGGTAAAACTATCCAAAGCCCAGGCAATCTCAGTGCCCGCCAGGCACTCTTTGGAACAGGCTTTATTTGGCGGGGCCAGAAAGTTTTTTTTCTGATTAACTGTTAGACCAGAGACCTGAGGAAAGTCATTTAGAATGCCTAGAGCCTTCGTCAGGGAAGAACCAGGTTGGGAGATGGTAAGCTGAAAGTCATCTGCATACGCATTCACAAGGTGGGTTTGGTCCTGGACTGGAATGCCCACCAGTCCCTTGGTCTGGATAAGTTTCCTGATAAGAAGGTCTAGTGCCACCAGAAAGAGTAGAGGAGACAGGGGGCATCCCTGCCGATTACCCCTATGGAGCTGGAAAGGGGAGGAAATGTTCTTATTCATCATAATTCTAGCAAGAGGTGCATTATATAAGGTGGAGACCCACCTCTGGAAGTAGGGGCCAAAACCATAAACTTTCAGTACCTCATGCAAGTATCCCCATTCCAAGGAGTCAAATGCCTTGGAAAAGTCGATCGCCAAAGCTGCTACTGGATCTGGGGATTGCATGGCCAGCCATTTAAGGTTTAGGACCTGCCGAAGATTGCCCAGCCCTTCCTTTTGTAAACCCTGCCTGGGAGGAATGGACAATAGTCGGGAGAACTGAGACCATCCAAGTGGCAAGAATTTTTGTTGCAATTTTCATATCAACAGACAGGAGTGAAATAGGGAGGAAGTTGGTGCAATCGAGGGCGTCATTGGATTTTTTTGGCAAGAGTGTCACTAGGGCTTCCCTCATAGAAGGTGGAAGGACCCCAGTACAGTGCGACTCCTGCAAGGCGGACAGCAGAGGGGAGGATATTTCATCCATCATCAGCCGATATAGCTCGACTGTTATCCCATCTGGTCCTGGAGCTTTCCCCGTTGCCATCTGGAGAAGGGCTATTCACAACTCCTGAACGGTGAAAGGCTGTTCCAATAGCTCCACAGAGTCAGGGGATAATTTGGGGATGTCTACCGAGGTGCAGAATTCAGAAAGCAAATAGGGAAGGCTGCCGTCTGCCCCTGATGCTCGAGACTGGTATAACTCCTGATAGAACTGGCTCATAACCCAGTTAATACCTTGGAGATCTGAAGTGATGGAACCAGAAGAGTCTCTCAAACCATGTATACGAGAGGCAGCTTGTTGCTTCTGGAGCTGGTAAGCCAGTAATTTACCACCCTTGTCACCCCCCCCCCAATATCTATATTTGGAATGGAGAAGTTGCCACTTGGCCTTTCGCTGTAGGAGCGTATTGATCCTGTACTTAAGCCCTGTGATAGAGGCAACCAGGGGCTTGTCATCATGGATTGGGGGGTGGTCTTAAACTTAGGCTCCAAGTAAGAGAACTCTGTTTGTAGTTTAAGGACCTCTTCTTTCCTTGCTTTATTTTTAGAGGCTGCATAGGAGATGATTCTCCCCCTCAGGACCGCATTAAAAACCTCCCACACAGTGCTTGCCCTAACTTCATTTCCTGAATTATGCAGGAAGTAAGCCTTGGTTTCTGCCCTAATCATCTCCTGGAACTCCTTGTCCTGGATGAGGAGGGGATTATAGTGCCACCTGGTACTTTCTAGCCCCTGCTCGATAAGGAGATAATGAAGATGGGTGGGTGCATTGTCATAAATAATAATATTTCCAATTTTTGTATCACTGATTCCCCAAGCAGCCTCCCCATTAGCCAACCAAAAATCGATTTGACTATAAGAGGAGTGAACTGGGGAAAGAAGGTGTAGTCCTTGCCACTTGGGTAGTCCCTTCTCCAGGGGTTAATAAGTCCCATTCCTCTATGATCTCTTGCAGGGCCGCTCTCATCTTAGGGTGAGCTTGAGGAGTGGGCTTAGTTTCGTCTAAAAAGATATCCATCACCAGGTTAAAATCCCCCCCAAATTAAATAGGCAAGTTGGCATGGTCTTTGGTAATGGATGTGAGGGCCTGACCTACATCTAGCTGGAGGTCCACCAAATAAGTGTTCAGGCCATACATATTGACCAGCACTGCACTGCTACCCACATAGGAGAAATGAGCTACCACCCACCGACCTTGAGCATTGGACTTAACATCTTAGAGAACCCAGGGACAGGCTTTATGCAGCAGTATAGCTACACCCTTGGTTTTACTTGGAGTTGAGCTGGCTATTACCCTGCACACCCACATCTTTTTAAGCCAGGTCACTGTTCTCACAGTGAGGTGGGTCTCCTGGATGAGGGCTATATCAGCTTGTAAGGACTGAAGGTGTTGCAATACCTTCGTATGGTAACCCGTGTAATGAGCGATTAAAAAATAGTGACTGCATCAACAGCACTGCCAAAAACGCGATTCACAAAAAAAGCAACATTAATAATAGCTAGCAAGCAGAAATAGCGCCTTCGCTTGCCATTCTTATAACAATAAAAGTGAAGTAAATATAATCTATAATAGCACTCTAATATAGTGGTATCCTTTTAAAATGTATGCTGTTGCATTTTGGGTAACAGGAAATACCTGGTCATCTGAGAAAAAGTAAACAGAGTGTGGAATTCACCTGTTGGCATTATTAGGATCCTCCAACCCTATGAAGGACTGGATTAGGTTAGGCATGCCATGCACTTTTATTGCAGTCGTCCAAATAGGTAAGCGCCATTATTTAGTGACGCGATTCTGCAGCTCGCCATTTTGCAATCGCTATAGAGATTTTCGCGATTTTAAATTTGCACTTTTCACATGGAACCCCTTCGTACGCTTCACTGGGTGGTTCAGACCCTTGACATTCCAAGAGACTAACCTCATGCCTGTGGAGTCATTCCTAGCCATGGCCCAGACAGAGATTAAAGGGATGTCACCTACCTGCAAGCAGTCACTCACCAAGTACCCAGCAAGAAAAAACCCAAACTGTGGACAGCGCCTCGACGTATGTCCTTAGTCACGTCTACTATGCACTCTGGAAGGAGCTGTAGCAATAAGGTTAGCGGTGGTAACTGTACGTTCCCGGACTTATGATGTAATAACTGTTTTCATAAAGGAGGAACAAGAACACAGTTAGTCTAACAGTGCACGAAACAACAAACACATTAACAATTAAGTACCAGTCAGTGTAATCACCAATTTCAGAAATCAGGTAAATCCTGTGTATCCACTAAGGGTGAGGAGATAACCACGTTTGGGATTGCACCACAAAAAAACTGGTATACCGTGCAACACCAGCTCACAACACCCAGCGGGGTAGGGAAAAAAGGTCACAATTTTAGTAGCCCGTCCCTACCCAGGTCCATACTGTCTAATATGTGATCCAATGGTATCAGAGATAGAGGGATAGGGAGGGGAGCAAATAAAAAGGGGGGGCTGGGAGAGAGAGAACAAGAGGGTGGAGGGAAAAAGGAGGGGGATGGGGGGGGAGACCGACTGCCAGCCAACAAGATTTCTTCCTAAGATACTAAGTTAATAAAGCCCTCTCTGGACCTTGACCCATAAAAGAAAAGGCTGGTGAACCAGTTTTGGGGTAGTGATAATGACCAAGAGCCAGGACTGCATATAAGCAGGGTGGTGTCTTGCATGACAAAGTGGTGAGTGGAAATGAAAGCATGAAACCCCTTCAGCTAGGAGGGGGAGCAAAGGAGGCAAGTGAGAGTAGTAGCAGGTATAAAAAGTCCTACTCACCCCACCCATACTCCCACATTCCTTGCTTGCAGGAGTAGGCACCCACCTGATGTCGGGGGGGGGGCCCACAGGAAAAAAAACCGAAAACAGGTTCGTATAGCAAGCAGATAGGTGGCAGACATAGTTATTATATTCAAGTCCCATGGAGAAAAAACAACCCACATCACCCCTCAAGTCCAGCAGGGTCCACACTCGAAGGAGCTGCAATCGTAGATGTGCATTGAGGAAGGCCCTGTGAGAGAGCTGGTGCAAAGGATAAAAGTCCCAGTTTAATTGGCAGGGAGGTGTCTACTTTCTCTTCTATGACTGAGTCAGCCTCGGTTGCCCAGTCCAGAGAGGCATTGGTATCCATCTCCTCCGCCGTCGCTTCTTGATCCTGCGGGCTATCATCTTCTGAACTGGAATCTCTTTTCAGAAGCTTAGCTGAATGGGAGGCCTCCACATGGCTCAAGCTTTGCCTCCCCTTGCTGTGGGCTCATGGTCTTGATCTGTGCACTTGTTCTGATGGAGCCACGTCTGAGGGAGGCAATGAGGGAACTGGTAAGTTCTGGGGAGACACTTGCTCGGTGTGCTGTGTCTCCGAGAAGCTTAGACAGCTCCTCGAACTGGCGCTGGGAGGTTTGTCAGCTTGCTGCACATTATGGTCTCGAATTGCATCCCCCTGAAACTGTGGCACATCCGTTTGGTTCCTCTGTAGTTGAGCATGCCCCCCCAGGCACCCAAAGGCATCTGGGGGATGTAGTAAGTCACAACACCTCAGGCCAGAACCTCACCAACCATTATTCCACTTTTTTGGGGTGCTGAGCCAGAAACTCCTTCCCGTCTTTGTCAACGTAAAGTGAGGTAAGCCACCTCATTTAGTACTAGAAGCCATGCGCCTGTAAAACTTTCTTAATAGGGATGAAAGCTTTCCTCCTCATTGCCACCTCATGTGAATAGTCCCAAAAGAAAGAGATATGGGACTCCATCCAGGATATGTCCCCCAAGTCTGTGGCTGCTCTCAACAGCTTTTCTTTGGTGGAATAGCGCATTAAATATGCAATGATGGGCTGAGGGGGAGAGGTGCAAGGATCAGTCTTCACATACAACCTATGGGCCCGCTCCACATCTACAGGGCCCCTCCACCTATCTCCCATCAGTTTAGGCAGGAATTCATTTAGGAAATTATCCATGTTGGCCCCCTCTGCACCCTCAGGGACACTGAGTATCTGGATGTTATTCCAACATCCCCGGTTCTCCTGGTTCTCGGCCCTGTCTCACAACCTTGGCAGCTTATGCTCATGTTCTTGCAATCACCTCCAAACCTGCTCCTGGCGGTCTTCCAGCCCCTCCGTTCACTGCTTCAAAACGTGCACCTTATCCTCCAACTGAAGAACATCAGACACGTTCCCTAGTGTGGCATTAATGCCATCCACCCTGCTCAGCAATGTTTCTAGCATTTTTGTTATATAGGTGAGTAGATCACCCCCTTGTAATTGTTGGAGGGAGGGATCCAAACTATGCCCCAAGGCAGTAGGCGCCATCCCTGCATTTTCTTCCATCATGTCCTGGTGCAAAAATTACTCAATCGATAGTAGTAGACTGCACACCCAGGATTTACAGGTGGTTTGCTGTGAGCCCTATAAAGGAGTCAGCCCGACACTACTATTCCTGTGGGGGAGATACTAGTACATCGCGTCAGGGCCTGTGTGGCCTTGTGGGATCCATGATTCATAGGGGAAATGGCCGGAGGGAGTGAAAAGGTTTAAAACTGTAGCATTGGAGGTAAATACAGGCATTGTGGCAGTCAGGGAGTGATAATTTAACCGAAGCCCATCATCGGGACCATGTAAGGATCATGGATCACATCTGAAGCCCTCAAATAGTGCCTAGAAAGGGATGGAGCTGTAGGATTAAGCTGCTACCATGTCGCTGGTCACGCCATGCCCCCCCTCGGACATCTTTTGAAGCTGTTTATGCTGTTGCTCCTTCTCAGTCTTTACTCCACCCACAGTAACTGGTCCTGCATCACCCTTATTATCATCATCTCTGATAATGCTTGCCACTGGACCCAAACCCTCCTCGCTCTCAGTCCCTAGCAGCTCCTGAGTTAACTCCTGCAGGTCCTGTGACTGAGACTGTTCACTATGTTTCTGCTCCTTCTGAGACCCTAGGGACTCGCACAGTAGTGCGGCTACATCCATGGCTGTCATTTGACACTCTTTTGAATGATAAACACAAGCTGCGCTTGAACTAGCATTACTGCGCTACATGCCAAAGAAGCTAGAAGCTTTGATTTCCTCTGTAGATGACACTGGTGCAGTATGTGGCATTGAGTTTGTTGCACTATCACCAGAACTTGCACTACCAGAAACAGTGCTGCTCTTACTACCACCTTCCCCAGCACCATTTATACCTCCTCATGAGACCCTTGTTAGTGATCGAGTACCAATGGCACTTTTTCACCAGTAAGAAGGCAGAGTTCCTGTCCGGGGAGATTGCGGCCGTGCAGAACCAACCAGCTCAGCTTTTCCAAACTGTGGACAAACTGTGCAACCCAGCCTGTCTGCATGTTCAGAAAGCATTTTCACAAATAGAGTGTGATGAACTTGCTTGATTCTTTGCGACTAAGGTAGCTGACATCAGGGCAGCTATCCGACTGGCACACTCTTTGGGCATTGCTTCTGATCAGTGCTTGGTCACTGGTCTTCAGCTTTCCAGGAGTACCTTCGACTGCCCGGAGTTCATGGATGACATGAGGATTGTCCAGAGTATGCATGTCATGTGCTGTAGTCTGGACCCAGGACCAACTTCCCATATTTTGGGTTGTATCGATTCCGTCCATCTGGTCCTTGCGCGAATAGTTTTGTGCTCCTTGGAAACAGGTGAGTTTCCTAGCTTCCTGAAGGAGGCGGTGGTAACACCTCTCTTGAAGAAAGCTTCCTTGGACCCGAACTGCCATGTGAACTACAGACCAATCTCTAACCTTCCCTTTTTAGGGAAGGTGGCTGAGAAGGTGGTAGCTGCACAGCTGGGGAACCATTTAACCATCCATGACATCTGTGAACCTCTCCGGTACAGTTTTCAAAAGTGGCATAGTACTGAGACAGCGCTGGTTCAGGGGCTCAATGATCTCCTGATGCCGAGAGATCAGAAGAAATGTTCTATCTTGGTTCTTCTGGATCTCTCTTCAGCGTTTGACACTGTGGACCATGGGGTTCTTCTCGATCATCTGAGGTTCATCTGTGGCCTGTCGGGTACAGTCCTCAGGTGGTTTACATCTTACCTCACTGGAAGAACTCAGAGGGTGGTGTCCAGACTTTATTCCTCTGACCCAATCCCTCTGTTATGTGGGGTTCATCAGGGATCAGTGTTGTCCCCCATGTTGTTCACAGTGTACATGCTGCCCCTCAAAGACACTGTAAGGAGGTATGGGCTGAGGTTTCATTGCTATGCTGATGATACCCAGCTCTACCTTTCTTTTGCACCTGACCAGGATGGAGCTCTCTCAAGTCTTTAACAACTGCCTCATAGAACTCCAGGAGTGGATGGATTTGAGCTGGTTGAAGTTGAAATCAGGAAGGACTAAAGTGCTGGTTGTAAACCCAGGTCACTGGATAGGGGGGTCGGGGGTAGGTTCACCCTTGGGGCTTTTTCTTGGGGGTTTATCACTTCCAGCCTTTGAACAGGTGTGAAACCTGGGGGTAATTTTTGACCAAGGGCTGACGCTGCATGCGCAGGCATCTGCCGTCGTCAAAACTTCCTTTTACCATTTTAGGAATATCTCCAGGATTAAGCACCTTGTTCCAGCTGGTGACCTTCCTACGTTGGTCCACACCTTTTTGTCCTCGCACTTGGATTATTGCAACTCCCTTTACTTAGGCCTTTCTGGGGTGGAAATCCGCCATTTGCAGCTAGTGCAGAATGTGGCAGCACTGCTTTTGATGGGAACCTCTTGGTCCTGCCATATTTCTCCTGTGCTGTGCGCTCTGCATTGGCTGCTGGTACAATGGCAGATCACCTTAAAAGTTGGTCTTCTGACATATAAAGCCCTACACGGGCAGGGTCCTGACTACTTGAAAGAGCTTCTTGTTCCCTACCGCCCTGGGCGATCACTTCGCTTAGATGACAAGGGGTTGCTAGAGAGTCCTGGAGTATGTTTAAAATCATCTGGGGCTTGGGCTTTTGTGCATGCGGCCCCTTCTCTTTGGAATTCTCTACCCCGCCAGTTACAAGAGAGTGCGACCATGTTGGGATTTAAACAAGGTCTAACAACTCATCTTTGGTACCTTGTTTTTGGTGACTGATTTATTTGTTTTATTTTAAATGTTTATTGTTGTATTTAAATTAAGTAATGTTGACTTGTCATGTTTTAAAACTGTGAGGCACCCTGATTTTGGAAAGGTGCCATAAAAATAAAGTTTTATTATGATTATTATTATTATTTTCCATGACCTCCATTCTTCCCCTTGGCTTTGCCTCACATGGTGTACTTTCTGTGCTTCACTAAAGCCTTAAGTACGAGCAAGTATTCAAAAACAATGCAGCAATACTACAGACTGAGACTGCTGAACACAGAGTATCACAACATATGATAAATCACAAAGATCAGCAAAAGTGCTGAAATATCTTTGCCCCAGTTCTCCAAGTACAGTTACCAGAATTATATTTCTTCTCCTGTGCAAAAAGAAGTGGCAGATTGTCAATCAGAAAGCCTGTACTGTGGAGCAGAACAAAGTTCTTCCCTCTTTAGAAAACTCTTCAGAAGTGAGTAGCTACATAGTGAGAAATGTATGCTATTACCTGATGCCTTTCCTCTGCACCCCATATGACTGCAGAGCTGCAAAGCATGTGATTAGAGCTACATGTAGTGTAATTTGAGCCTTCCGTGGGATTTCTGTGCTGACCGCAGAATTTTTCATATACTGCAGACTTAAAAAGAAAGCACTTCTTTGGTTGCGTGGAATTCTAAAGAAAGAAATGCAAAATAAAACAAGGAAAGAAGGAAAAAACAAAGCAATTAAAAAAAAAATAATAAAAAAACTGGTTACTTGCTGACCCCACACTTAAGGTGCTCGACAGCTTGGGTGATTACATTCACTATGTGTGCTTAAGATTGACAATAGCACCTGTAGAAAAACAAATATAGTCATACATAGCTGGCAGAAAATAAATTTGCAGAATTACATTAAAAAACATGGATAATTACATGATATGGCAACATAATGCTAATGTACCAAAACTTTTGTTAGACACCTACTGAACAACTATGTAACCTCCTGAATGTTACTCGTTATTGTGTTGTAACCTGTACTTCACGTGCTGTCAATGTACCTTTTATGTATGACGTGGAACCTTTGTAAATGAGTCTCTGACTCAAAGGTCTTTTCTTAATATTACAATAAATAAAAATAAATAAATAAAAATGACAAGACAGTGAAGACACTTTTTTCTGCATTTTTTAAGTAACATTTCACAGTTACCCTATAAGTAGCGCAGTACGATGTTCCCACAACACCCCATGTGACTGCAGAAATGCAAAGCATGTGATTACAGCTACATGCAGTGAAAATGGACCTTTTCACAGAACTTCTGTTCTAAACATTGTGATTTTTTGTATGCTGTGGAATTAAAAAGAATGCATTATAGAAACATAGACTTTGATGGTAGATAAGGACTGCTTGGCCCACCTAGGCTGCCCATTTCCCTACATATTGGATAAGCTGCAGATTTTAGTTAACAAACAGCCTACTTCCTCCTACCCCCTGCTGTAACTGTCTTATGTCAATTCTTGGGTTCAGTGGGTTGCCATATGGCAATTCTTGGATTTGGCAGAATTCAAAAGAAAGAAATGTGAAATACAACCAGAAAAGGAGGGGAAAAAAAAGAAGCAATTAAAAAACACAGAAAAGGTTAATTGCTCACACCACAATTAAGGTGCTCGACAGGTTGAGTGCTTAAATTCAATATGTGACTATAAAATTTGAAATATCACATGTAGAAAAAGAAATATGGACACACATTGCTAGCAGAAAAAAAATGAAATGGTTAACAAGACACTTTATTTCTGCACTTCATAGCAAAATGTCTGCAGTTCGTAATCAAATACTGCAGTACTACACAGAATTCCACTGTAATTTGGCGAAAGTTCAGAATTCCGCCACAGGCAAAAGAGCAGAAAATTATGCAAAAGTTTTGAAATTTCACAGATCTTCCACAATGGCAGAAATCGGAACTTTTGCCCATGCCTAATGCAAACTAGATTACAAAAAGGTTATTTAACTTGTGGCAGTAGCTGCATGAGATGTAAAATCCTGTTAGATTTCTGCAAGCCTGGTGCACCACATCTTTGGCTTGCAGCAATCAGACCCCTTGCAAAATCAAGCCCCACATGTAAAACCATGAACAGTTTTAAAGAGATTGTGGACAAACAGCTTACATAAAAGGGAATGTTGTAATACACGCATTGAGAAAAGGAAAGTCTATAAGGGCTAACATCCACTGATTGTAACTTCCAATAATTCCTATGATAAAAAGCATACAAATTCACCAGTTCCTCACTGCTATAATCAGTGAAGACTCTAGCTGTTTTCTTAAAGTAGAACTATTTGTTGTTACCATACAGTTTTTTCCCCCAGTGGCAATCTTGGTATGGCAAAAATATCAAGATACCCATTTATCTTTTTGTTTTCTTTCATTCCTGAGCCAAGATATTGGATTTTGAAGTTTTTAAAAGTTTCAACTCTTATGCCATGCCTAAATATCTTGGTACAGTGCTGTGCTTTTTACCACCAGAAACATATGGTAACAACATTCAAATACATCCACATTATGAATCTAACATGTACATTTGTGAAAGGCTGGTCCTTCCCAGGCTCAGCCTCTATCACTGGCACCAGCTTTCTTAATACTCCGGTAGCTGCCACTACTCAGTTTAAACACCATTTTAGCTAGTCTCCAGGTCCATGCTCCTTCAGAGCCACTGCTCACACAGAACAGTGCTGTTTGCTCAAGGTCGCATGACCACCCCTCCCTGTCACAGCTGAGAATACCTTACCTTGGGAATAGTATATGATACTTGTAGCCTTCTCCTAGGTGATGGAAAAGAGTTCTTGTCAGTTATGAACTGGTTAGCTGTACTTCAAAGGATTCAGTCACAGACCGTGAAATATAAAAAAATATGTTTAATATTTCAAGAGAACTACACAGGACATTACAACAAACTATAGGGAACAGGAATATCTTCAGAAAAGGAAAATAAACTTGTTTTCATCAGAATATACACAGAATAGCTCTACCTCTCCTTCTCTCTCTCTCTCTCTCCATGCAAGGTTTAATGTATCAAGAACTTCCCTGTCCTCTGCCTGCCTGCCTGCCCATGGAGCTCCGATCTGAGATAAAAATGCCCCCCCCCCCCCGGATTCATCATCTAGTTTGTCACTATGACATCACAGATTCAAAAGTCTTTGTCTCCCAACATCTGTTAGGGAAACCAGTCCTGGCTAGTTTTAAGATGTCCGTTAACGTGTTATGTTTGTCTTAACTGTCTGGTTGACATCAAAGACTTGAGTGATAGTTTATGACCAGGCTTCTGCTAGTTTGAACTGCAGAAGCTCTCCCAAGGTCCAGGATGACAGTAAAAGCCATACTACACAAAACGAAAGTTAAAGCCATAGTAACCAGATAGCCATCCATCTGTATTGCCATTTTGTGATCTATTGTGATGCCGAATAACCATATCGTAGGTCTGCAGCACCAAGTTCCTGCTCAACAATTTGGCATTCTGGCCACTGGTCTTATACAAGCATGTAAGGGGGTTGGGATCAGTAACTAGGGTGACCTTTCTGCCATACAGATATGGTTGCAGCTTCTGCAAAGCTCATACAAGTCCCAGGCATTCCTTCTCAATGGTGGCATAAGCTTGCTGTCTGGGCAGAAGCTTCCTGTTCAGGTGCATGATTAAGCTGATGACCTGACTCAAGACTGCACCTAACCCATGATCAGATATATCTACTTGCACAGTGAACTTAACAGAGTAATCCGGACTAACAATCACATGTAACTGACACAATACCTCCTTCAGCTGATGAAAGGCAGCATCACAGGTTTCCATTCACTGAATCATTTCCGCCATTTTTTTCCTGGTGCGATCAGACAGGAGTTTCGCCACACTGCTGCAATTTGGCACAAACGTATGGTAAGATCCTTTTGTCCTTGAGAAGGCCCATACTTCATCTTGGTTGTGAGTGTGACCCATTCCTGGATGGCCTAAATTTTCACTTGCTCAGGCTTGCTGTACCCACTTCCCATCCTGTGCCTATGGTATGATACTTCTGGCATTCCTATCTGGCATTTCTCAGCTTTGACTGTCATCCCAGCTGTCTGCAGTCAGTGGAACACCTTGGTCACATGCTGACATGACCCTCCCAGGTCTGGATATAGATTAAATGTCACTCATATATGCCGGGGTGAAGTCTCCTGCCCCTTGCAGGATGTGAACCACAACCTGCTGAAAGGTGCCTGGAAAATTCTTCATCTCAAATGACATCACCCTGAATTCAAATAGTCCAAATGGAATGATGAAGGCTGACCCTTCCTCTGGCTTCAGGGGTCTGGGTACCTGCCAATAGCCCTTGGGCAGGTCTATATTTTACAGAAAACAGGCTCCCCATAACCTATCTAAGATGTCATCTGTCCTGGTCATAGGGTACGCATCTGATTCTGTGCAGCCGTTGAGCTTGCAGTAGTCAATGCAGAACTTCATGGTACCATCCTCTTTGGGAATCAGTATCACTGGGGAGGCCCAGGGACTACTGGACTCCTGTATCACATGGAGGGCAAGTCTCTCTTTTATGTCTCCTTCTATGGCACAATGTACACCTTCTGGGACTCTGTAGGGTGGCTGTCTCAGCGAAGCCTGGACCCCTATATCCACATTGTGTTCAGCCAACTTCCCTGTGAACATGACACCAAATGTACTCAACACTCCTCTCTTAAAAACATAGAAACATAGAATTTGATGGCAGATAAGGACCACTTGGCCCACCTAGTCTGCCCATTTTCTTTACCTGTTTCATATACCGAAGATCCTAAATGATGTGCGGCTTACCCTCTGTTTCCTATCGTTAGAGTTCCTTTATGTCTGTCCAATTCATTTTTGAATTCACCTATGATTTTTGCCCCTACAACCTCTGCTGGAAGGCTGTTCCATGGATCCACCACCCTTTTAGTGGAAAAAATACTTTCTCACATTACCACTAAGTCTACCCCCATTTTCATTGCATGGCCCTTGTTCTTGAACATCTTTTTTTTTTTTTTTAAGATGCTACCCTTTTACCCTTTTACCGTATTTACACCATTGAGGTATTTGAAAGTCTCTATTATGCCCCCCCCTCTCTCCTCCCACCTCCTCCAGGGAATATATATTGAGATCCTCCAGTTTCCCATCATATGACATTTGGTGCAGCCCCTGCACTATTTTTGTCATCCTTCTCTTAACTGCTTGTACTCTGTCTATGTCCTTCTGGAGATGCGGCCTCCAGAACTGGACACAGTACTGTAGATGAGGACTCACCAATGTTCGCTAGCAATGTTCTCTACAGTGGTATCACCACCTCCTTCCTTCTGCTGGAGATACCTCTCCCTATGCACCCCAGCATTCCATTGGCTCTCCTCACAGCCTTCTCACATTGTTTGGTGACATTTAAATCATTAGATATGATTACTATCAGGTTCTTTTTCTGTTTGGTGGCCATCAGTACCTCTCCCTCATCATGTACTCCTCCCCCATATTTCTGTGCCCCAAGTGTATGATCTTGCACTTTTTTGCACTGAATCTCAGCTGGCACACTCTTGACAACACCTCATGCTTGTTTGAGTCCCTACTAATTTTAACTGCCCCTCCTGGAGTGTCAACCCTGTTGAAGATCTTCTTGTCATCTGCAAAGATACACACCTTCCCTTCCAGCCCCTCTGCAATGTCGTTTATGAAAACATTAAAGAAGACTGATCCAACCACAGATCCCTGTGGGACCCCAATGGTCACCCCATCTCTTCAGCTTGAACTCTGTATGCCACCACCTTCCGTGTCCTTTCGCTCAGCCAATTTGTGACACAGTGTACCACCCTGGGACCTAATCCCAGACTGCCCAGATTGTTTACTAGTTTCCTATGTGGGACAGTGTTGAAGGTCTTGCTGATATCCAGGTAGTCCACATCCACCGCCCCTCCCTGATCCACTTCCCTAGTCACCCAGTCAAAGAAATCTATCAGATTTATTTGACAAGATCTTGTTGTGAATCCATGCTGCCTCAGATCCTGTGCTCCACTGGATTTGAGATATATCATAAACCTTTCTTTTAGTAGTGATTCTATTAGTTTCCCCACCACCAAGGTCAGGCTGACTGGCCTGTACTTGCCAGCCTCCTCTCTGCTCCCACTTTTATGGAGAGGAACTAAATTCACCCACCTCCTTGGGCTGATGTCAGCCATGTTGAGAGTGTGCTGGCATTTACTGAAGAGTCTCCCTTCACCTCTCCCAAGAGATCTACCAGTGGGTCAGTTTCTGCCCCCTTCTCCAGAGAGCTGCACACAGCCAGGATCATCTCATCCTGGTCATGGTAGAGCTTCATCATGTTTACATGGTAAATCTGATGTTTGTGCCTCCTGTTGGGAAGCTCCACCACATAATTAACATCATTCACCCTCCTGACCATGGAGTAAGACCCCTCCCAAGCCACCTTCAGTTTGTTCTGCCAGACGGGGATAAGCACCATTATCTGTCACCCGACTTCATACTCTAGCACTCTGGCTCCACTGTCGTACCATATTTTTTGCTTTTGTTGTGCAGTGGCTTGGGGCTCCTGGGTGAACCCCATAAGCCCCTTGAGCTGTGACCTGAAATTTAGGACATAATCCACAATGAATTCCCATTGGAGTCAAATTCAACATCCCATTCATCCCTTACCAGATCAAAGATGCCAGTACCCTATGGCCAAACAGGAGCTCAAAGGGTAAGAACCCTGTGGACTCCTGTGTAACTTCTCTATATATGAACAGGAAATGGGGTAGGTACATGTCCCACTCTCTGGCATGCTGATCAGTGATTGCTCTTAACATTTTCTTAAGAGAGCCATTGAATTGCTCAACCAGACCATTATTCTGGGGGTGGTATGGCAAGGCCCTGAGCTGCTTTACCCCCACATTTCTTCTGGAGACTAACCATCAGATCAGACATGAAGTTGGTGCTCTGATGCAACAGAATCTCCTGGGTAAACCCACCTGGCTAAATATTCCCAGCAGTTCACTGGCCACCTTCTCAGCCTCGAGAGGACATGGGAACTGCTTCTGGTACCTAGTGGTGTAATCTACAACCTCCAAGACACACCACTTGCCAGTGCAACTTGGGGTACTCAGGGGCCCCACAATGTCTACTGCAACTAGTAGAAATGGCTCTTCAATAATAGGTAAGGGAATGAAAGCCAGTTTAGACTTGTCCTCAACCATTCCTACCCTCTGGCACTGTGGACAAGTCTGGCAGTAGTTTGCCACATCTTTGAAAATACTGGGCCAATAAAAATTATTCATCAGCAGCATTTTTGTATTGTTTACCCCTAAGTGTCCTGAAAAGGGTATGACATGGGCTAAGGCCAGAAGCTGCTTCCTGTACTACTTAGGCCTCACTATCTGCCAGAGCACCCATTCCTCCTGTCCCCACTTAGGAATCCACTCATGGAACAGCAGCCCATTTTCCCAGTACACTTCCCTTTTCCCCACACCTGGAGAGTCGCCTTCCCCACTGGTAGCTAACTCCCTTAGCTTTTGTGGGGATGTGTCAGCTCACTGAGCTCTCTCTAGCTCCACATGCCTGACCTTCCCCAGGACACTCTGTGTTCTGTGCTTCTCCATCAGTAGCTGCAACTCAGAGCTGCTGTTCCCAGCTCATTCTTCAGCCACAACTTCTCCTGCAACTGAGGTAGGGTTTGCTTCATGATGAAATATCCCCGCAGTGTCCTCAGGAGCTGGTTCTTTCATCTTAGTATGGGTAGTGATGCACACAACATTAGTCCTACTATTTAAGTCATTACCTATGATTAGGAAAATGGGCTTCATTAAACTCAAGCTCTGACTGGCTGAGCCCTTCGACAAGGTGGGCATCTATCAGTTAGTAGAGCCTGTGTGAAAAAAGGTGCCAATCTAGTCTGCCCCATTACCAGTTTGGCATTACGGTGCCGATGGAATGTTCAGTTTTGAAATTCCACCATTTTTTTTCTGTCCCTTACCGGCCAGTTGCAGGCTGGCCAAGCCGTCCACCCCACCTGTCTCATGATTATTCAAAGAAGTTCAATGACTTCTGACCACAGAAAGTATTATACATATTAAGAATGTATCTTTTGGCTGCAGGTCTTTCTGATTGGAACTCCTCCTCCTCCTCTTGCATAGATATCCCCGATACCGATTGACTTGAAACACACGGAACGGTAGACACACCACTGCAAAAGAAGCTCTCCCCTCAAATTTGTATATGTGACCACGCAAATAAAAAAAAAAAAAAAAAAGGGTCTCTATGAAACTTAAAAAAAATTAATTTTAGAGAGCTACTGTCTGCAATTACACTTATTGATCTCTCCGGTGATTTCTACTTCCTGAGTTTGTTTAGAAGGATAGCACGGCTCACAGCCGTATTTTCAAAACAACAACAAAAAAGTCTTGCAAGAAGGGAACAGAACTGTAGAAGAACTCATTTTTAAACCAGAAAAAAAAAAAACAATGGCAAGAGACTGCTGAGGGGGGCAGCTTACAAGAACCTCCATGTGTTCTGAAGGTGGTGGGGGAGGTTTAGTAGATAAGAATGGCTCTACCACTGTGTGCTGGGGGGGGCAGGAGATGGAACAGCACACAAACAGGAGGGACTTCTTTATTAAAAAAAAATGTTTTTCTACTCCTTTTGAAAGTGATTTTTTCTGTTATTTTATTGCTTATTTAAAATGTACACACATGCCTATTTTCTAAGCGCAATAATACCCTCCAGGGTGCTATAACAGACCTTCAAGGGGCTATAAGGCCCTCTGCCTGCTGCATCAGGCCTCATGACACCCCTGTGAGGTTTGGTATAGCACAATACCCCCACTCTGTTGGGTATTATTGCATACTTACATCCACTGGCTGGTCATTTACAACATCCACATCCCCTCTGCCCTGGCTACCTTCCCAGCTCAGAAAGATCCAGGCCAATGGCATTGAGACCACTAGACCTGTCACCCCTCTGATCCTCAAAAACTGGCCAGGCAAGATCTGTTCCTTTTGAATTAAGTCCTGCTTCACCAGGGAAATGGAGGCCTGAGTGTCCCTCGGTCCCTGGGTAACTTTCCCATTTACACACACAGGGTGCAAGTATGTAGAGTAATTAGAGGGCACTGCACTCTCTGTACAGGCTAATATTTGCTCGGTGCTTCCCAAGTTTTCCCCTCCAGCTGCAATCGTACCTTTGGTTATATTTTCTGTACAATCATAAGACAAAAGCCCCAGTTTCTGGCAGACTTAGTACCTGTGTTTGCCTGTCCCTGTGCTTTTGGCACCAGGGGGCATCCCCTTCTGTTCAGGTATATTCTGGCTCCCTTAAGGCAGAACCCTTGGGTTTTCCTTAAAGCCACCTGATGACCCTCCCCCTTCCCTTTATAGTGAGAGGATGGTCGGCTGGATATGAAAAGATCAGCCCTCTCAGCTGCCACATTGGCAGAGCTTGGAGTTCTGTCCAACAGCCATATTCTCATATCCTCAGGTACCATTTTTTAAAAACTGTTCCTGCAGAAATACTCTTTTATCCCCTTTATGAAGTGAGTTTTTGCCCCTTCTAACCATTGTTCTAGCAAGTTACTTAGCTGCACACACATTTCAGCATAGCTGTCCCCTGGTGCCTTTCTTAACCTTCTAAATGTTTGCCTATAGGCCTCGGGTGTTAACTCAAATCACTTCAGCAAGACATGCTTTACTGTATCATAGTAAATTCAGTCATTATCATCCATTCAGGCAAAAGCTTCTAATGTCCTGCCTATAAGCAGTGGCAATAGCTGAGGTGCCCAAGAAGCCCTTCCCAATTCCAAATGCCCACAGATTATCTGAAAATATCTTAAAAATGAATCAAGATCATCCCCTTCCTCATATCTAGGAAACAATTTAAAATTAATTTTGGCTTCCTTGGTCGAACCCCTCATGCCACACTCACAGCTACTTGTGATGTCTTCTGGTGCCACATCTCCAGCTGAGTGTCCTGCTCAAGCTTTTTCATCTGGAGTTCGTGTTGGTGCTCTTTCTCATGCTCAGCCTTTTGCAGTTCCATCTCTGCCATTCGCTTTTCCTCCTTGATCTGCTGCTGGTGCTCTTTCTTTCACTCTTCAGTCTTTCTCAGTTCCATCTCCATCTGTTGCTTAAGGATGGCAAACTGCAGTTGCAACATCTGTAACTGGTCTGCTTGCACTGCTGCCCCAATCACAGTTTCTGGCACCTCTGCATTGTTTTATTGGTCATGTTTTCAGAGACTGTTTATATGTTGTGCCCATGTGTGAACCTTCTTACTGACCAGTTCTCTGTGTTGGCATACCTGCTGTTGATCTAGCAGTGAATGTTTTTGATGACTTAGACATAATACTAACACACTAAGATGCCAGCAGAGTAGGCCATATGGTCAATTAAATCTGCTAGAGATTGGTGCACCCATTCAGGGCACTGCTGCCACCTTCTCTTCCTCCTCCGGTAATCCCCCCCCCCCACCTCCAACCAAAATACACCTCCAACTTGACATTACTCAGCTCCACCTTCCACCTATAGCTGTTCCATCCCCTCTTGAACCCCTCCTCCATATCTGCAGCCACCAATTCCACAGGCAGTGCATTCCAATGTTCTACCACCCTCTCAGTGAAGTATCTTTTCCTTGTTTCCCCAATGAGCCTCCTGCCCACCAGCCTCATTGCATGCCCCCTGGTGACCCCCTCCTTCAGTTTGAACACCCTATCAAGGCTTACCATATTTACCCCTTAAGGTATTTAAAGACCTCAATCATATCCTCCCTGTCCCTCCTCTCCTCCAGGGAATACAAGTTCAGCTCCTGCAGTCTTTCCCCATAGGATCTATCCCCCAGCCCCTGTATCAGCCTGGCTGCCCTCCTCTGAACCCTCTCCAGAAGAACAATGTCCCTTTTCAAGTATTTGCACCAAAACTGCATGCAGTATTCAAGGTGTGGTCTAACCAAGCAGTTATATAGAGGGAAATACAGCTTCCTCCTTCTCAAGGTTATCCCCTTGGCTATGCACCGCAGCATTTTATTTGCTTTTGCTGCAACCCTTCTATACTGTTCAGAGTTGTTCATTCTGGTATCCACAAACACACCAAGGTCCTTTTCCCGATCAGAAACCTGCAGTATCCCCCCCCCAAGAGGTACTCATAAGTTGGGTTTCTAAACCCTAAGGGGAGCACCATGCATTTCTTAGCATTAAATTTCAATTTCCAGGTGCATGCCCACATCTACAGAGTCTCCAGATCCCCCTGTAGGGCTCTTCTACCCTCCTTTTCATCCACCACCTTGCCCAGCTTCAAGTCATCAGCAAAGAGGCTCATCTCACTCCTGATACCGTTCCTGATGTATGAAATGTAAGTCTTGAACAGTAGTGGGCCCAGCACTAACCCTTGTGGGACCACGCTGATGACCTTCCTAGGAGATGACCCCCCCCCAATTACCACCTTCTGAACCCCCCACCAACCAGGCTTCTTTTCCACCTGACCATCCTTTCACCTCCACCCTTGTCCCCCAGCTTAACCAGTAGCCCAAGATGCGGCACCGAATCATATGCCTTGCTGAAGGCTAGAAAGAGGACAACTACCATCCTGACCGGGCCTGTTCCTCTGTCACCCAGTCACAGAACTCCAGAAGGTTGGTCTGACATGATCTGCCCTGAACAAAGCTATTCTGGTGATCATCCAGATAACCCCAGACACTCAGGAACTTCTCCAGCCTCTCCTTCAAGATGGCCTCCATCATTTTGCCCACCACGGATGTCAGACTTACAGGCTTGTAGTTCCCCAGCTCCTCTCATGAGCCACCTTTGTGAATAGAAACATAGAACAATAGACTTTGACGGCAGATAAGGACCGCTAGGCCCATCTAGTCTGCCCATTTCCCTACCTACAGGATAGGTCGCAGATCCTAGTTAACCAACAGCCTATATCTTCCTGCTCCCCACAAGAATTGCCTTATGTCTGTCCCATGCATTTTTGAATTCTCCCACAGTTTTAGACCCCACAACCCTCAGGAAGGCTGTTCCATGCATCCACTACCTCTCTGTGAAATAATACTTCCTCACATTGCCCCTGAACCGCCTCCTTCTCTTTAAATTGTTGTCCCTTGTTCTTGCAAGTCTCTTTTCTGAAAGATGCTACCAGCTTGGACTTTGTTGATTCCCTTGAGGTACTTGAAAGTTTCATCATGTCCCCCTCCCCTTCTTTCCTCAAGGGTATGAATATTAAGCTCCTTCGTCTCTCCTCATACGGCTTCTCTTGCAGACCCTGCACCATTTAGGTGCCCTCCTCTGGACTGCCTCTATCCTGTCTCATGTCCCAGGAGATGGGGTCTCCAGAACTGGACACAGTATTCCAGATGGGGTCTCACCAACTGTCTGTACAGAGGGATAACAACTTCCTGTTTTCTGCTGCTGATGCCTCTCCCTATACATCCCAGTATACCCCCGGCCCTCCCTACTGCCTTCTCACATTGCTTGCTAACCTTAAGGTCATCTGATATGATTACCCCCAGGTCCCTTTCCTGTTTTGTTGTTGATACTACCTCCCCACCCATTGTGTATTCTTCCCCTGGGTTCTTGTTTCCCAGGTGCATTATTTTGCACTTTTTTGCATTGAATCCTAGCTGCCATACGTCTGACCATTCCTCCAACCTTGCCAAGTCCCTTTTCATCCTTTCCACGCCTCCTTGTGTATCAACCCTGTTGCAGAGCTTTGTGTCATCTGCAAAAAGGCATACTTTTCCTTCCAGTCCCTCTGCAATGCCACTGATGAAGACATTAAAAAGGACTGGACCCAATACTGAACCCTGCGGTACCCCACTAGTAACTGCCCTTTCTGTTGTCCAGCCAATGTTTTACCCAGGCTACCACCCTGGGACCCACTCCCAGGCTGGTTAATTTGACTAATAATCTTTTGTGTGGGACTGTGTCAAATGCCTTGCTAAAGTCTAGGTAGGCCATGTCCACAGCCCTTCCCTGGTCTACTACTTTGGTCACCCAGTCAAAGAAATCTATTAGATTTGTCTGACATGACCTTCCCGCTGTGAACCCATGCTGCCTTGGATCCTGTGCTCCACTGACCTCTAGGTACTCAACTATTCTTTCCTTCAGAAGTGACTCCATCACTTTCCCTACCACAGAGGTCAGACTGACAGGTCTGTAGTTTTCTGCCTCTGTCTTTGTCCACTTTTGTGAAGGGGAATCACATCCGCCGTCCTCCAGTCCTCGGGTACCACACCATCCTCCCATGATTTATTAAAAAGAGTAGCCAGTGGTTTCACTAGTTCCTTCCTTAATTCTTTTAGAATTCTGGGTGAATTCCATCAGGACCCATTGCTTTGTCCACCTTTAGTTTTAGGAGTTCTTGCAGAACCCTTTCTTCTGTGAAAGGACTGGGATCAGACCCCCCTATCAAGAGTGCTTCTATTAATTGGATTAGGCACCCCCTCCTCTTTTGTGAATACTGAGCAGAAATATTCGTTCAGTATCTGCTTTTCACTGTCCCTCTGCCCACCCACCGTTCATTCTATTCAGCCCTCACTATCCTCCCTTTGTCTTTCTCTTCAGCTGATGTACCTATAAAGGTTTATCCCCTTCTTAACTGAGTTGGCTATCTTTTCCTCAGTTTGGGCCTTTGCCTATTCTGACTTCCCTCCTGCTACTTTCTGCCTTAACTGGTACAGCCTCTGTCCTGCTCCTTCTGTGTTTCCTTATACTTCTGGAATGCTATCTTTTCTTCCTGACTTTCACAGCCACCTCTCTTGAGAACCATACTGGCTTTTTCTTTCATTTTGATTTGTTTATTTGCTTCACACAAGGCTTGTTGCCTCTGTGATGTGATTTTGATAATTCCCCATTGTTGCTCCACCTCCTTCTGCCTGTTTGCTAGTGCTTTTCTGAGGCACTCTCCCATCTTGCAAAGTCAGCCCTCCTAAAGTCCAGTACCTCACTTTTTGTATGGCTTGACTTCAGAAGCTGAGTTTAACGTGAACCACACTGTTTGATGGTCACTTGTCCCCAGATGGCAACCCACTTCAAGATCTGAGATCCTCTCACTGCCCCGTTTGAAATCACGAGGTCTATGATTGCTCCCTCACGAGTGGGTTCGAAACTAGCTGTCTAATGCCTGCCACCTGTAGGGCGTCAAGAATGGCCCTGCTCTTGGAAGTGGCTGCAGCAAAGTGCTCCAGTTAACATCTGGCATATTCAGGTCTCCCATCAGCAGTATCTCCCCTTTCTCTGCCATTCTAAGAATGCCTTCCATCATATCCTTGTCCATTCCTTCTCTCCTGACATGGGGTCTGTACACAACCCCTGCTGGATTGTGGTGCCCTTTCCAGTCTCCAAGGTGACCCACAAGTGCCTCCTCTCCTCCCTGTTTACTCTTTTGTTCAGTTGCTTTTATCCCTTCCTTACATAGAGAGCTACTCCTCCCCTCTTCTCCCTGCCTGTCTCTCCTGTAGGTTATGTACCCTGGTATGATAACATCCCAGTCATGGTTCTCTGTGTACCATGTTTCTGTGACTCTACGATATCCAGGCATCCCTCTTCCATCAAGGCCACCAGCTCAGGGAGCTTGTTGCCCAGACTACGGGCATTGGTACTCATTACCCTCCATTTCCTGATGGCCTTACCCCTTTTGCCCCATCCTGTCCTTCTTGCCTTTGTCACTTTCTCCATTTACCCCTGCCCTTCTCCCTATCGACACCTCCATGTTGGTGTTTGCCACACTTACTACCGTGATTGTTTGGGGGATTGTTTGAATAGCCACAATGTGGGCCATCCTCCAATCCTGAGGCACCCACAATGTCCTAAGTGAGGAGTGAAAAAGGTCTGACAGAGGTGCAGCAAGGACCTCCGCCATCTCCTTTAGCACCCTGGGATGGATACCATCCGGACCTGGTGCCTTCTTTTTTAGGACCCTGAGGGCCTCCTTCACCCTACTAACAGGAATTTCCACATCTGTGACCCACCTTCTGCACTTTTAACCTGCATCCCTTCATATGGAGTTGCCTATCCATGTTTCCTTATGAAGACCGAGGCAAAGTAGCTGTTTAGTACCTCCGCCTGCTCCCTGGCCTCCCCTGCCCACCCACTTTCAGACCTCAGTCTACTAATCATCCCCTTCATTTTCCTTCTCTTCCTGATATATACCTAAAGAACCCCTTATCTCCTCTCCTGATCCCCTGGGACAACCTCAGCTCCGTACTCACCTTGGCTTACCTCACGACCATGGTTACCTTTCTAGATATCATATCATACTCCCCCTTTTTCATAACCCCAAGTGAGTTCTTATATCAGCTATAAGCAACTCTTTTCTTCCTCACTGCTACCTGGACCTCCCTAATCTACCAGCTCAGCTTTTTGGCTCTACTGCACTTGTGATGGACCTTTGTGCAGGCCTTGGTAGCTTCCAGGAGCCCCCTTTTAATAATTTCCCACCTGCTCTCTGTGCCCATTTCCGGTCTGATCCCCTCCAAATGCACCTTGAGGATCTGCTCCATACCCTTGAAGTCTGCATCCCTAAAATCAACTACCGATGTTTTTGTGTGATTTTTCTCCACCCCCCCAGGACTAGGGAAAACCAGACAGTGGCATGATCACTCCCCACCAGTGGATCCCCCACCACCAGGTTCCTAACCAGGTCACTATCTGACAGGATCACATCCAAGATGCGACCTTCCCTTATCGGGTCTGCCACCAGCTGAGAAAGGAATGCGTCTTGGAAGACATCCAGCAGGTACTGCTCCCTGACTGAAGAGGATGCCACAGTTCCCCAGTCATCCCCCAGCATGTTGAGGTCTGCCAGCATGACCATTCTACCATCCCCTGGCCACAGTGGTTCCTGAGATTTACCACTATACCTTCCTCTAGATCATCTGCCTGCATGGGAGGATTATAAACCACCCCTATATTTGCCCTCTTGCCCCCATGTGCCTGCATGGTGCTCCATAAAGCCTCTATGTTACTCTCTGCCCCTCCACTTTGCATATCTTTGTGACATTTCTAATGATTAGTGCAATGCCAACACCCCTGCCTGCCACCCTGTCCTTTCTAAACACCATGAATCCCATCAGATTAAGGTCCCAGTCATGCCCATGAGTGGCCCAAGTTTCAGTGACAGCCACCCCTTCCCCATCTACTAGCATTGCCTTCAGCTCAGGCATCTTGTTCCCCATGCTTTTGTCATTAAACGGAACCACCCTCCATCCCTTCCCCTTCCCCTTGACTATCCCCCCAACCTGAGAACTCCCATGTTGCTGTCTGCCTTCTGTCTTTCTAGTCTTGCTAAACAAAAAAACAAAATAGGTAGAATATACTGCCCTCCTTTGTATATCTTGTTCTGTGAGTGGACAGGTAACTTTTATACTCAAAACTGTTTCAGATCCCACATGCTGCCTCCAGTTTATCACAGGCTGGTCCTTCCTAGGCTCAGCCTCTGTTACTGGCACTAGCATTCTCAATACTCAGGTAGCTGCCATCATGCAGCTTAGACACTTTTTTGGGGAATCTCCAGGTCTGTGCCACTTCAGAGCCACTGCTCATCCAGTACAGTGCTGTTTGCTCAAGGTCACATGACCACCCCTCTCTGTCACAGCTGAGAGCACCTTACCTTGTGAATAGTATATGGTATTTATAGTCTTCCTCTCAATGGTGAAAAACAGTTCTTGTAGATTATAATCTGGTTAGCAGTACCTCAAAGGATTCAGTTACCAACAGTGAAATATAAAAATAATATTCTTAATATTTCAAGACACTACACAGATTCTAGAGGGTATTACAACAAACACCAAACTGCCCGCTCGCCTAGGATCCTTAACCAGCCACAGTTCTCTCGCTGTCTCTCTCTCTCTCTCTTAGCTTACCATGTTTTTCCCTGTCCTCAGCCTAACTGCACTCAGAGCTCCGATCAGAGATAAACAAACTCTGGTCAGAGCCAATATGGCTGTGGAGACCTGTTAGGAGTGGTAAAAGTGGTGAACAGAATATGCTGCACTCTCGCTGCACAGGAGTCAGCCATAATACTTCAGCGATTACAGTACTGCACATAGGTGATACTCGCACATATGCAGTTTGCCCCAGAGTCAGTCTTGCACAACATGGCAGTGCTGACATATTTACAAGTAACAACCCATTCCCCTCAGGTTGCTAGAATCCCATTAGTGCTAATCTTAGGCAGGTAGGAAAAGGCAGCTGGTGGGGAGGTCATTGGGGGGCTTTCTACATAATGACATCATTGTTTACTCAGCTAGCCTGAGAGAAGGATGATTATGTCATTTAGAACTCTCACAGTAGCATAACCATTTTGAGTCAGCTGCCCTTGGGGAGCTTAGAATTTATTTATTTATTTATGTGTTGAAATGTTTCACCAGGAAGGCAGACTGAACAACAAGGTGCTTGTCTCCTGGTGGACTGGGGGGGTTACAATCGGATGAAGAATGGGGGGCGTGGCTTGGCCCCGATCTCAATGGCTGCCTAGAGTGGGAGCTCTCCATCTCCTCGCAGTCTCTTTACAATTTATGCTGCTCTGATAAATGTACTTCACTGCTGGAGCAGAGGATTCAATACCAGAACCCAACGGGATCAGTATTTTACAAACAGAAATATTTCTACTACAGCCGTTTTAGCAATACATCGTCCAGTATGGAACAATGAACTAAAGCCGAGGTTTTTGCAGGATTGACTACACAGCAGACTGAAGACATGTTTGCAGCTCTCCTAAAACAAATGGCAGAAGTTACTCTCGCCTCCTACAAAACTACTAACGCCATCCAACACTTAGAAACTAAGATTAATGTAACCAAAAAGAAAGCGGATCACAACTCTGACTCAATTGATAAGCTTACTGCCACTATCTGTGAGCAAGGGAAAATGATCAACTTTCTGCAAAGCAAAATAGATGACATAGAGAACCGTAGTCGTAGGAACAATCTATGATTCCTCGGCTTTCCCGAGGGGGTCGAACGCAGATACCCACTAGATTTTCTATATGACATTCTGCCAGATTTACTGCAGCAGGAGGTCCCCCCAGGACTAATTATAGAACGTGCTCACAGATCATTGAGTCTGATACCCAAACCTGGGGACAGGCCTAGACCCATGATGGCTCTTATACTAAACTTCGCTGACAAAGAGTGGATTTTTGCAAGGGCACGAGAACTGGGTCCTCTGTCTTGGAAGGGCCACAGAATTTTAATATTTCAGGACTACTCCCATGAACTCGCTGCAAAATGGAAGGAATACACAGAGGCAAAGAGAATGATGCATGCTCTTGGCATAAAATTCTCTCTCCAATACCCTGCAATCATGCGGCTCGAGATTAATGGTGCATATCTCTCCTTCTCCACACCCGATAGCCTTATTTAATACTTAAAAAATAATAATGTACCTCCAAGCTGCCCAGAATGACAAATACAAGGGCAGGCAGCAAAAGCACCAAGCTACAACTTTAAGCCTGCAACAAGCGAGAACAATGCAACTGTCACAGATACTGGACCAGCCGGCTTTAAATTTCAGGGCTCACAGGCCGCTCTCCAAGCCTGATCATGCAAATTGCAGCCATATGGGAGACATCAGAAACTACACCACCCGCAAGAAAGCACTGGGCATTTACCTCCTTCCTCGCTGGAAATACCAGAGGACTATCTCGCCCAATTCTGTTCGCCTAACCAATTTACCCCACTACTACCGAAGGATACGGCAGACTTCACTGATGGACACGACATCCAAGAGGAGGAGATAGTGCATGAAACCACAAGGCCTGATACTGACACTCAGGGCCAAAATACATCCCAATTTTCTGGTACAGTCGTTAATGTGGACTATCAAACCTTATCACAGGCACCTAAGCCATTGGACATTACTGTTGCCGAGTGGTCACAACAAGTGCCTTCAGATGATGAACTGCTGCAGGCTGCGGTTTCAGCTGATCCACCTTAGATAAGTGCCTATGTCAAATATATTATGTTTTTCTCTCTGTACATGCAATGCTAGTAAAGTTGAACTGAACAGTTAAAGAGATATAACAATTTGGGTTCATATTATTTTATATAGACTAGCTATG